>JBAJHW010000002.1:265090484-267490484 GCA_037013535.1 Intellagama lesueurii | reverse complement strand
AAGCCTTGAACTAATGGCTGTTATATCCACATCAAAAGAAAGACCAGCCTTGCAATGGGCTAATGGTAATGATAAGCAACACGCTGACACACAGGAGACAAATTGGTGCCAGTAATCTAAAAACTCATCCTGTTATCCAGACAGATTCATATAGGAAGGTTGCTCAGGGGCTCATTTCCAACATGCATACAGATGAAAAACTGAAAGACAGCAAGATGCAAGGAATCAAAGAGGGAAGCGTTCACAGCTCTGCCTTACCTGCTATTCTAACTAACATTCCAAAGGAGGAGGCAAAACATTGCCATAATAATAATAATCTGAACACTACAGAGCTGGAAGGGACCCTCTGGATCATCAAGTCCAGCCCTGTCAAGGAGCAACAGTGGGGAATCGAACTCCAAACCTCTGGCCCTGCAACTAGATCCCTAAACCACTAAGCATTACTCTTTTGGACAACAACTATTGGCCACTTTGGCTAGGATATTTTGGGAGTTATATTTTTAAAAGAAAAGAAACTTTTTCAAGCTCTGCAAAAGAGAGATGTTTGCCAGTTTTGGTCTCTTTCCTTTTTGTTACTGAGTTTGGACAACAGCTTAGCACTGCCAGAGGAAAAAAAAGGTGGGGGGGTTGCATTCTGAACCTTTGGCAGAAACTATAAGATTCTTCATCGTGGCCTCTGTGAATGCACACATGTGGGTATTGTCCGCGCCTGCGCTGACGATCTCGGAAGATTCTAGAGCTAAAAGTAACAATTTTATGGTATGATCTCCCATGAGGCAATGCTCCTCCCACTCACCCTTCCCCTCAGTTCCTTTTTTCCGCCGTGCGGTAAAGTTCTACGGAAGAGAGAGAGAGCAATTATCCGGCCTTTTGTGCTACTAAATACAACTGCTAAATACTATTACTACTTCAATTAGCAATCTACAACCTTTTCGTTTGATCTCCCGTGAGTTTTTTTCTTCTTTTATCGTCGATTTTTTTCCCTTTCCCTGGATCTTCAGTTTTTCCCGCCCTTTATGGCCTCTTCAGCTCTTTTTAAGCGCTGTGTCGGCTGCAATAGTAAAATTCCATCGTCCGATGGCCACGACAAGTGCTTATTTTGTTTAGGCGAAAAACACCAAACCCAATCTTGCGCTGCTTGTAGAAACTTTACTAAGCCTGCGCTAAAACACAGACTGCAACGATTAAGATCTCACCTTTGGGAAGCAGCCATGAATCCTGCTACCGTGGCTCCTGTTGAAGCTCAACACTTAGAGCCAGCCCCGCCTAGGCAAGCCTCATCTGCAACGCCGGGGCACTCTACTCCTTCACCCCGCTCCAAAGCGGGCTCCGACACTTCCCGGACTTCAAAAACAAAGGTCCCCAAGGAACAATCTAAAAAGAAGAAGGAGAAACCTGTTACCAAGCCTAAGAAAACCAAATCCGTTCGCTTGGAGACACCCGGAGAGCGCCCACCCTCTCCTATATTTGAAGAATCTTCCATGGAAGCTCCTGTGTCTATAGTGGAAAGGGATGAGGTACTTATTCCCTCAGCACAAGCTCCAGCTTTGCCTGGTAGCTTTTCTCCCTCCACTGGCCATGTTGGGACTGAACCCCCATCCAGTCCGGCCACTGCCCATTCGAGCCCAATCTCAGGGTGGGCTTTCGACACCGAGTCGTCTGACCCTGAAACTCCTCCTCCATCTCCAAAGAAACGCAAGGGGAAGAGGAAGCATTTCGAACCATCAGCTCCAATATCTCAGTTTGGCCACTGTTATCAATTCCCGTTCTTCCCAGCCTACCAGCAACTTGCGTTTCAACAACTTGGCATGGAGAACTTTTTCCCCTTTACTAACCAATTCCAAATGGAAGCTTATCAGGGATTCTCGCAACCAAATCCGGCGAAAAGATCTCGATGCGAATCCCCACCGCACTGTCCTCAGATTCCATCGACAATGACATCTCAACCTACGGAACCACTCTCGACATCGACATCCCTCTCGACGTCGAAAAAATGACATTCACAGTCTTCAACTGCACTACCATCGAAGCAACCTAAGCACTCCTCAAAGGCTCACCACGTCACAACAACTACGACATTGAGACCTACACTGTCTAGACTGTCTCAGGTTACTCCCCGTTCAGATGAAGAGTCCTCATCTACTCCACCAACCTCAGATCACGACACTGATGAAGAATCATCCCCAGAATCCCCAGCGAATATCCCTACTCCCGATTCTGAGCCCACTGATGCACGACCGTCCTCTCCATCGAAAGACTTCACTTCATACTCCAATTTAATCTCTCGTATGGCCACTGCACTCAAGCTTAAGGTTGAAGAACCTCCTTCCCCTGAAACAGATACCATATTTGATGACATCCATACAGAAAAGTCACAGCCCCTTAGCCTGGCGTACATCTCTGCCCTGAAACAAATCATCAAAGACGCCTGGGACACGCCTCCCACAAATCTAAAAATGTCCAGACGCACTGATAACATGTATAGAACCCATGACCCGGACATGGAATTCCTAACAAAACATCCAATTCCTAATTCCATAATTGTCGAATCCAATTTACAAAAATCCAGGGGTAAGCCTTCGATTTCACCGACTAATAAAGAGGGATGAAAACTCGACGTCATAGCCAGGAGAATTTACTCCTTGCAGTCTTTCCTCCTTAGAACGGCTAACTATCAGGCAGCAATGGGCGCCTACCAGCGGCACCTTTGGGCGAAGATCCTGCCCACTCTTGAGTCTGCACCTGAATCTATCAAAACGAGCCTTATGCATGCCCATACTGAAGCTACATCCCTAGCAAAGCAACAGAAAATAGTCGCCCGACATGCTGCCGAGGCTGCTTCTAAATCCTTAGCATCGTCTATAGCCATCCGTAGACACGCTTGGCTCAGGTCTACATCCCTTAACGACGATGCCAAACATCGGATAGAAGAACTCCCATTTGATGGCATTGGACTTTTTCATCAAAAAACAGATGATACCATGGAAAGTCTTCACAAAATGCATAAGACTGCTAAAACTTACATGAACCAATCTTCCTTTCGTCCCTACAAACCAAATTACAGATCCTCTTCTTATTATCAACATCCCTTCCAACCATTCCAAAGGTATCAGTCATACCGACCCATGGGTCAACAACAATCTGACAGACCTTTCTCGACACCAGGACCATTGACCTCGAATCCCCGTGTTCGAAACCAGCAGCAACATCGTCAACCTCAGGCAAAGGCACAAGGGAAGGGTAAGGGATATCGACGATATTGATACCCCTACCCATATTCCTCAAAGTTTTCATACTTCAAATTTCCCACGATTACGACCTTTTCTCCCATTCTGGGAACACATCACAAACAACAAGTGGGTTCTTAATATTATTTCATTTGGTTACCGTATTGAGTTTCAATCTCTCCCTCCCTTGGGCAATCTCAAGTTTACTCCTTACTCTGACACCCTTCAGGAAGAAGTCTACTCTTTGCTAAGCAAACAAGCCATTACGTTGGTTCCAATTAGTGATTCCCCTCACGGCTTCTATTCCAAATATTTCACGGTACCAAAAAAGGACGGGGGTCTCCGCCCAATTCTCGATCTCAGAGACCTCAATACCTATATTCGACCTCGAAAATTCCGAATGCTCACACTTGACGCCGTTATCCCCCTTCTTTCACAGGGAGACTGGTTCGTCCTGATCGACCTCAAGGATGCGTATTTTCATATAGCCATCCACCCATCCCACCACAAGTACCTCCGTTTCCACTTCAACAATTCGGTTTACCAATTCTTCTCCCTCCCATTTGGACTCTCTACAGCCCCAAGGACATTTACAAAGTGCATGGCACCAATTGCGGCTTTCCTTCGTCTTCAGGGTATTCACATCTACCCTTACATCGACGACTGGCTCATTGTAGCACACTCCCGTCTCGACGCCATAAGAGTCACTCGCACTACTCTGCATACTCTACAAAACCTCAGTCTCCAAATCAATCATTCCAAGTCGCATCTACAACCGTCCCAAACTGCTACTTTCATCGGAGCCCTACTCGATTCCATACAAGCCAGAGCATTCATTCCAAAAGAAAGAATCAGAAAACTAAAACATGCCATAGCTTCGTTTCGACCTCGAGCTTTGGTCACGGCTCGACACGCCCAGCATCTCCTAGGACTCATGTCTTCGACAACCTCAGTCATCCAACATGTGAGACTCAAACTCAGATCCCTCCAAGCGTGGTTCCTAGCACAATTCGTCCAAAGTCCGTGAATTTTGTATCCACAAACAGACAACCAATCGAAACGACTACGAGTTACACCGGAACTTTCGCATCAACTCACCTGGTGGACCACAACACCCAATCTCCTTGTCGGTCACCTGTTCCGGTCTCTTCAACCCACTGTACAGATCACGACAGATGCCAGTCCCTGGGGATGGGGTGCTCACTGCCTGCAATACAAAATTCACGGACTTTGGACGAGATTGGAATCGACACTACATATAAATCACTTAGAACTCATGGCAATCATAAAAGTCTTCCATGCCTTCCTACCAATTATTCGGGGCCGTGTAATCCAACTAGCAACAGACAACACCACTGCCCTCTTTTACGTCAACAAACAAGGGGGCACCCACTCCTCCTCCCTACTACACCTCTCAGTCGACCTCTGGGAATGGTGCTACGAGCACCATATCTTTCCAATAGCGGTACACATTTCCACGGAGGAGAACTACCTGGCGGACCATCTAAGTCGCCTCACGTCGAGATCCCATGAGTGGTCCCTCAAAACGTCTGTCTTCCATCTCCTATGCCACCGATGGAGGACACCGGACGTAGATGTCTTTGCCTTGAGATCGAACGCAAAATGTGCGACTTACTGCACTTGAGCTGGGGCCGATGCCAACTCCATCGGGGATGCTTTCATGATCAACTGGTCGAGGGCACTTCTCTACCTCTTCCCCCCAATCCCACTAATACAACGAACTGTAATCCGAATCCGCCAGTTCCATGCAGACGCCATATTGATAGCCCCCTGGTGGCCGAGACAACCGTGGTTCCCTTACCTCCGATCGATTTCGACAGACACGTTTCGGCTACCTCTGATTCCAGATCTTCTCACTTTGAACGACGGGATGATCTACCACCCAGACCTCTCATCCCTTCACTTAACGGCTTGGAGGATAACCCCGACCTTCAAACAATTATAGATCGGGCTCGAAAGCCCTCTACTAGATTCCTATATGAGAACAAATGGAAATCCTTCCTTAAATACACGAAAGACAATAACTTACCTGCCATACCTGTTTCCATCAAAACTCTTCTTACTTACCTGCTCCATCTTTTCAATTTCGGGTTGTCGATCCCCACTCTCAAGGTTTACATTGCAGCGATTGTTGCACACCAACCTGATGATTCTCCTTCTGCAAGACTTTTCTCTCATCCAGCTGTAAAGAAATTTCTCAAGGGGCTCAATAACACCCGCCCCACACCTCAACGTATCACCCCTCAATGGTCACTACAAATCGTTCTGAATGCACTCATGCGTCCTCCTTTCGAACCTATGGCCACATCCGACCTTAAACTACTTACCTTGAAAACAGCCTTTTTGGTTGCTATCACTTCAGCCAAAAGAGCCAGTGAACTCGCCGCCCTCCGGTAGGACCCTCCATTCATTCAGTTCCATCCTGAAAAGGTGAGTCTTTATTTTGATGTGTCCTTCCTTCCGAAGGTGGTAACTGAGTTTCATAGGAATAAACCTATCATTCTGCCTTCCTTTTTCAAATCTCCATCATCTCCCTTGGAAAACATGCTCCACACAGTTGACGTTCGACGTTCTTTGGCGTTCTATTTGAATAGAACTAAGGACTTCAGAACCACAAACCGATTGTTTGTGTGTTTCTATGGGCCCAATAAGGGAAGCCCAGCATCTTCTCAATCTATTTCCAGATGGATTGTGCAAGCTATATCCCTTGCTTACCAACTATCAGGGAAGCCATCACCTGATCAGCTGAAGGGACATTCCACCAGAGCACTTTCCACGTCACTGGCCTATCAACGTGGCACAGACATTCCAGATATCTGCCATGCTGCAACCTGGTCCACTCCGTCGACCTTTGTCAAGCACTACCGGCTAGATGTCAGAGCACGCACTGATGCTGGTTTTGGCAGAGCTGTCTTAGCTTCATTCCTACCATGACATCCCACCTGCCGGTAAGTGAAGCTTGCTAGTCACCCATATGTGTGCATTCACAGAGGCCAAGATGAAGAAAGAAAGGTTACTTACCTGTAACCATAGTTCTTCGAGTGGTCCTCTGTGAATTCACACTACCCGCCCATCCTCCCCTCTGTCCGTCACGGTGCCTTCCTACTTCTACAACTTTTGCCCGGCGGACATATTCTAGGAACTGAGGGGAAGGGTGAGTGGGAGGAGCATTGCCTCATGGGAGATCATACCATAAAATTGTTACTTTTAGCTCTAGAATCTTCCGAGATCATCAGCACAGGCACGGACAATACCCATATGTGTGAATTCACAGAGGACCACTTGAAGAACTATGGTTACAGGTAAGTAACCTTTCTTTTTCTTTTTTGAGGGGGCCTGTCTATTCAAGCAGAGATGTTCATTGTACAATATCCACTTGGGGCTTTAAATCTTACTGGGGTTGCTGTCCTAATTTTGTTACTATGTGTGAGGGATGGGAAAAGAAAGTAAAAATTAATGTGTTCTTGAAGGCTTTCACGGCCGCGATACGATGGTTGTTGTAGGATTTTCGGGCTGTTTGGCCGTGTTCTGGAGGTTTTTCTTCCTAACGTTTCACCAGTATCTGTGGCCGGCATCTTCAGAGGAGCTAGAACTCTGTCTGTGTTCTGGTGTAGTGTGTGGGATTGTTGAGTATTTTGAGTAGTGTGGGATCAGGTTTTTGTTCTTTTCAGGAGATTGGGTGATTCCTGTGATCAGGAATCCAGCTTCTTTCAGGGCATGTTCAGCTGCTGCCAATTTTTCTTCTTCAGTTCAGTGTTGTTTTCTCAGTTTGATGGCTCTTGTGATTTCATTTTTGGAAAAGGCATTTGCCTGTAGGGCCCAATTCAGGTGGTTGAGCTCGGTGCTGAGAAATTGAGCTTCACAGTTCCTATTCACACGGTCTACCAGTGTTTTGATTATGACTCTTTTTTGTTGTGGGTGGTGGTTGGAGTCTTTGTGTAGATACCGGTCTGTGTGGGTGGGTTTTCACCATGGAAAAAGAAATAGAGGGCCAATTCCCTTTCTTAGAGGTCATGGTCATACTCAAACCTGACCTCCTATTGGGACACAAGGCCTACAGAAAACCGTGAGAGTCGGAACTGTAAAGTTCAAAACAGCCACCCACAAATAAAGTATTTCTGCCATACATCAAAGGGATCATTTCAAAGTTTTAATGCTTACGTATAAAGCCCTAAACGGTTTAGGGCCTCGTTACCTGGCGGAGCGCCTACTCCCACCAAAATCTACCCGTATCACTCGATCTAGCCAGGAGGTGAGGCTGAGGAGCCTAACGCCAAGGGAGGCCCGGAAGGAAAAAAACAAGAAACCGGGCCTTCTCGGCAGTGGCTCCTCGCCTTTGGAATAATCTTCCTCCGGAGATCCACATGGCCCCTTCGCTGGGCATTTTTAAAAGTCAATTGAAAACCTGGCTGTTTAGGCAGGCCTTCCCTCCAACCACTATTTGATTTATCTTTCTCATCTTTTCCATCTTGAACCAGTTTGATTATGATGTTTTATATCATTGTTATTTTAAAATTGTTTTATTTTATATGCTGTTCGCCGCCCAGAGTAGTCTAATGACTAGATGGGCGGGATATAAATTCAATAAATAAATAAATAAATAAATAAATATCATGGACCGCATGGAGAAACTTTTGAAAAAACACAACCTACAAATAGTATTCAGGCCCACCATAAAAATACAACAAATGTTATGGTCAGCAAAGGACAAAAGGGATACCCTCACCACTGCAGGAGTATACCAGATACCTTGCAGTTGTGGCCAAGTATATATTGGGACCACAAAAAGCAGCATCCACACCAGAATCAAAGAACATGAAATACACTGCAGACTAAAACAATCGGAAAAATCGGCAGTAGCTGAACATGCCCTGAAACAAGCTGGACATGAAATCCTATTTCAAAAGACAGAGGTACTGGACAGCACCAGCAATCATTATGTTAGACTACACATGGAAGCCGTTGAAATCCACAAACCCCAGCAGAGTTTCAACAAAAAAGAAGAAAGTCTAAAAATCAAAAAAGCCTGGCTCCCAGCACTGAAAAATACAGCCTGCAAAAAGGTCAATGAACTCTACCCAGCCACAAGGACTGGTAATCACTGCACACAAAAGACTAGCGAACGACCCCCATCAATCACAGTGACAGATCATCTCCCTCCTTATCACAACAAAACACCCATAACAAAAAACACCCTGATCACCATAATCACCCAATCTCCTGAAAAGAATAAAAAGCTGATCCCACAGCTACAAATACTCAACAATCTCACACACTACACCAGAACACAGACAGAGGTCTAGCTCCTGTCCTCTGAAGATGCCGGCCACAGATACTGGTGAAACGTTAGGAAGAAAAACCTCCAGAACATAGCCAAACAGCCCAAAAAACCTACAACAATCAAAGTAAAAATTAATTTCTTAACTGAGATAAGCACAAAATATATCCCCATCACTCTATCCTCTAGGTTTTTTGATAACAACACTAGTATGGCTGTCATTCTATTCAAGCCTGTTTCAAGTTTCATGTTGTGTGTCAGTTTCCCAGTTAAGCCTCCACCCCTCCTAATAGCCACTCAGTCAAAATGCTCTCACTCATCCCAGGATGAGAGCAACCAGAGAGAGTCAGATGTGGGGTAGACTATGGAGGTTTGACTGGAACCATCTCACTCCCTCAACAACTGTTTAGTCTTCCAGACTTTGAGGTGCTCTAGAGCATTTAACACAAAAAGGAAATTCCCAAGGCTAAGAAGTGAAAGCACGAATGCCACCCTTTTGAGGTAGCTGCCACCACTTCCACACACAAACACTGCAAAAAACAAACAAACAAACAAACAAAATCCCAGTAGGTGAGGGCTAGTTTTAGTACCACAAACCCTCTCAGTTAAAAATCCAAACAGCAGCAAGAAAGGATTTTTGTTTATCAAAAAGAAAGAAAAAGAGGGGAAAGAACGATTCAAAAGGATAAAAGGATAAGCATTCCACAAAGTTACAAGAAACAGCCTTTCAAAATGCAGGAGCAGAGTGTAGACAGACTTTCTAGCATTTAAGCAGAAAACACACCAGAAAATAAAAAAGCAAATCTTCCTTTTTTATATACTCACACCTGAGTAGAGAGATGGCATATTTCTGGGCATACACAGAGTGTATCCTCTGGCACAGCTTCATAGGAGAGCAAACATACCCAGTTTCTCTTGAACAGCTGGGAAGCTAAGCATTGTTCTCCTGAGAGGTGTGCTAGGCTAAATAACTAATTTTCCTAATCCATTTTATAAAAGTTAATGAGCCAATAAACACCTGTTGCCACCACATCTTCAATCCCTTTTGTGTTGCATCAGGACAAACAATAGCTGCTGACTTGATGCTATTCTCATCATCCAAGTCTACATAACTCTCTGCGAAAGTTTCAGACTGACTCCTTTCATGTCAGAGTTACAGATAACTCATTAGTGTCCATTGAGGGCATGAGGATATGTCCTCTAATAAAGGTAAGCATAGAAGTGTCTGCCCAATCTTTCCTTTGAAGTGTTCAATAGCAGGAGATGAGATGAAGGTGTTAACTGTCCATTTTCACACTGACCTCTGAGGTCAGCTTTGCAGGCTCATAGAAGCATAGAAGAATCCAGCAACTGAGCTTCATATTGCATAGACTTCAAGTTCTCAATTTCTTCACGTCATGTCCTTAGGAGTGCACAGAAACTCATAATAAAACAAGAATCAACAGACATTTTGTTATAGGAAATCCTGGTTCATAATTTCATCACATTTTGAAATTGTTTTATGAAATAAATGCTTTCATATGTTAGTTCTTTTGTGACCTGAAATTGGAACCAACTTATAATGGCCCTAACATGGCTTTTGGGGGAAGTGAGAAATTTAAGGAGTGGTTTTCACTCCCAACAAGGTTATATACATGTTTTGAAACTCATTTTTCAGCCAATAGTGTAATCTATAGAAGGATTTGACATAAACCTAGAAATTGATGTATTACTGACAAAGAACAGCAAGGCTTATTCAGAGCCTGTGGGTATTAATGGCAAATAGCAATTTGACTCAAACATTTCCATTTAGTGCTTCCACTCTCCCTCTTACCTTGTTTATTCACCTTCCAAAATGTCAGAAACAGTACTGTTCCTAAATGGAAGTGACTGTACCTAATGAGAAAGGATTTTGTGCAGATGACTAAACATGAGACTCTTACAGGAGCCTGAACACAAATCAGCATACTCAACACTAGCATTGTCAGCTGTGCCAAGTGACTCTTATTTCCCAATGTTATGTTGAAATTGTATTTTTAACATCCGTATTAATGCAGTCGCATGTTCTTTGTACGCACAAACAATACAAACTGACTTCTCTTAACTACTGGAAATGTGGCACACCCTTATTACATTTTCTACTTTCATACTATACAAGAGATAGGGGCTCTTGGCATGGCAAGGCTGACTGTTAACAGTTTGTTAATACCCACAGTATTTCTGAAACCAAAAATGAAAATATGAAAAAAAGTCAGTTTACTTATCTTCAAGGTTCCCACAATTTATATAAGATGCAATTATGTAGAATTAGTGCCCTGTGAAGAGCTGTTGTGGTACAATGGTCAAAGTGGAACTTGCCCAAGGCCAGATTAGGACCAAGGAAACCTGTTCAAATCAGGGTTCAAATCCCTGATTGCCCATGGAAACTTACTGAGGGGGGTTGACAGTGGTAAACCACTCCTTGAGCATCTCACCTCAAAAACCCTATCACAGTCACTGTAAGTCAGAAACAACTTAACAGCATGTAATAACTGTAACAGTTAGCTGGATAAATGAATTAGGTACAGGGAACCAGGGGTTGAGAGTTCAATTCCCCACTCTGCATTCCATAAGAGCCATCTAATGTAGCCTTGGGCAAGCTTCAAAGTTCAGGGTGGCCCCTGAAGAAGTAAATGGTAAACCACTTCTGAGTATTCTCTACCTAGAAGACCCAGGAGAAGGTCACTGTAAGTCAGAATTGACCTGATGGAACATCCTTATCATTGTCATTATCCATAACAGTGTTCTCTCTTTTTGTGAAGAAAACACACACAGAGAGAAAGCACAGAAGTACTGGCTGATATATGTGAAAGATGTAAACAACTATCTAGTGTAGTAGTTGCCAACCTTGAGTAACCCAAGTGTTCTTCGACTGCAATTTCAAGAAATCCCAGCCAGAACAACTGGTGGTGAAAGCTTCTGGATTTGCAGTCCAAGAATACCTGGGTTACCCAAGGCTGAGAACCACTGATCTAGTGTTTCTCACTTTGAAAAGAAAATGCAACATGGAAGAAGGTACTATGTGTTTTGTGTAATATGTGTATTACATAAACTGTGCAATTTGCACAAAGATGTAGCTTGAATGTGCGAGAACTATTACCAAAAGTGCCGGATAAATAAATATCACCCTATGGTTATTCTGCCCGTTTGGAGGCTGTGTGCTTAAAGTTTGTGTACAATTGCCTGTATTAAGTTTAGGTACTTACTTTGAGATTGCTGCGGAAGCTTCAAATGGTGCAGAATGCAGCAGCCAGACTTCTTAGTGGGATGAGAAGACATCAGCATATTTCTCCCACTCTGGCCGCTTTGCATTGGCTGCCCGTTCGTTTCCACATTGATTTCAAAGTGTTATCATCATAGGCATCCTTCAGTCTCGAGAGACTATGGTAACGTGCTCTGTATGGAGGACTTTGACGCTGTATGCGAATCTGGAGTGTCCTCTCGAGAGCACGAAGCCTGGGTAAAATAATATGGAGGATAGGCTGTTACCCAAGCAGCAAATCCCCCCTCTCCACATCACGGAAATAGTCCAATGGAAAGGCAAGAGCCAATACAACTGGTTCCAGCGACGTTGCAGGAGTTGCCAGAACGACACGAACTGCCTCCGGGACTCCGGCTCCGGATTTTGCCTCGAGGTTGACTCCTGAAGCCTTTTCCATCAGTGGATATAGCCACAAGGCAGTGGAGGTTTGAAATCAGAGTTTTCCTTCTCCTAGATGGGCTGCCTCCCAAGGCTGACGAGCCCCACCTACCCAGTGTTAATGATCACATATAAAGCCCTAAACGGTTTAGGACCTTGATACCTGGCAGAACGACTCCTCCCACCTAGATCTACTCGTAACACTCGCTCTAGCCAGGAGGGGCAGCTGAGGAGCCTAACGCCGAGGGAGGCCCGGAAAGAAAAAAACAAGAAACCGGGCCTTCTCGGCAGTGGCCCCCCGCCTCTGGAATAATCTCCCCTCCGAGATTCGCTTGGCCCCTTCGCTGGGTATTTTCAAGAGCCAACTCAAGACCTGGCTATTCAGGCAGGCCTTCCCTCTGGTCACCATGTGATTTATCCCTTTTTTCCATCTTGAATGATTTTCTTATTGTTGTTAAATTGATATTATTTGATTGTTTTTATTCCATTTTGTTGTGAGCCGCCCAGAGTAGATGCTGTCTAGATGGGTGGGATACAAATTTAATAAATAAAATAAAATAATAAATAATAAAATAAGGTAGTCAGCTTTAAATGCCTATAATTCTGGATGGTCAGGGGAGAAGTGCTGGACAGATTGGCAGTTGAGTAGCTGAATGGTTATTAGTAGAGATGGGGACAAATATAAAAATGGATCGGCTTTTTTGATGAAAATAGCCAATTCATTAAATATTTATCCCTTCATATTCGTGGGTTCCAGAGACCTCGGCAGCAGCGATTAAGGTAAGGGGGTGTCGGTGGGGGTGGGGTGGGGGCTAAGGTAGGGAGAGGAAGGGGGTAGGCTGTGGGGGTGGCTGGCTGTGGGGGTGGGTAGCTGCCTATCGGCCGCCGATCAGCTGATCGGTGGCCAGTAGGCAGATTTTTTTTTAATAGGAAGGGGGTTTCGGCGGGGGGTGGGGGGTGAAGGGGCAGCCGGCGGTGCGGCGGTGCGGGGGGTGGCAGCAGGGGCGGGGCAGGGCAGGGGTGTTTTTTTGTAATAAACCCTTCACGAATCGACAAATAACTTTGTTATTCGTCCCTTCATGGGGGCAACTTCATGCTTCGTGAGTCTAGTTATTAGTTAGCATGATTGGAGTGTTGTTGGAATGTGGTCTGGTTGGAATGTGGTCTGGTGAGAGTTAATTTGAGATATATTTATTTAGGGAGAAAGGTCAGGAAAGTTAGAGCAGAAAGCTGATAGGATTTAGAAGTCTGTTTTGGAGAGGTGTGTAGTGGTCTGTGGCAGAGTTTATGAAGAGAAATCTACTTATAATTGTTAAAGTCTCTGTGTAAGGAAGATTGAGAATCTGTAATATAATTGTATTGAACTTTAAATTCTGAAGAAATATATTTAAGTATTACTGTTCTTTTAACCCTTATTGCTTATATCCAAGAACTTATCTTTCCCTTCATATCTATTATGTATAGGTGCTAAATAAAAACACTGTGTGATTATTTGAACCAATCTCTCCTCATTATTTGTTACAAATGCAAATAAGAATACGGAATCCAGAATACTAATGAAGGAAATATACCCACCTTACGTGAAGCTACACTTTACCACTAGGGGCACAGAGTTTAATTTAGATTGAGAAACCCCTTCACAGAACATCTGAATTATAACTAGAATACCAGCTTGGAGTGAGGGAGTCTCTGGCTGGGGCAAAGGAAGAACCCCAAAATACTTAGGATGAGGTTTTAGATGTGGTTGTTCTTGCAGTTTAATGCATGCCCTAGTGGCACTAAGGAGTAGTGGCTAGGACTTTAGGCATTTAAAGGTGTGAAAAGGTACCTGAGTGGTGCCTGTGACAGCCTGAGGAGTCTATGACACAACTAGTGTGGAAATTAGCAGCAAAGTCATTGTCTCCTTGGGCTGGAATGTTGCATTCCCCATCTCATGTCAGAGAATGAGAGAAATAAGGATTCATATCCCCAAACTCTACACAACGTACTATCTGCTTCTACTGTTTCCTTGGGTCTAGCAGAGGGGAGTGTGTGGAACTAACTACAGAGCCATACTACCAGCACCACATCCCATGTTGTGTCCACCAGTGACTCAAGTCCCTGAGCAACATAATTGAGGATGGGCAGGTATATCTTGGAAGCCAACAGGTCAGATACACATATTTTGGAGCTCAGTGAAAGTTTCCAGGACATTTAGAAGTTGGTACATTGTAGAAGCTTACATGCAAAGACTTCCACCCTGCAGATACGTATCTATACTCAAAGCAACAGAACAGGAGAAAACTACCATTGTTTATTTGCTTGTTTTTGCACAATAATTTGTATAGCCATGCGAGCTGTGGGATTATAGAAGCTTTAAGGTAATTTCCCCACGTTTTGCAAGCATCGGTGCTGGGCAGGGCAAGCCAGCATGTGTAATGGCTGGATGAGCAGCATGTGCTGTGGTGCCATCAGGGTTCAGAGGCTGCCTTCACATGAGTACAACCTGAGAGAAGCTACAGTGAAAGCTCTATTCTTCCCACCCAAGAAAATGTGTCCAGGAAGAAGATAAGCTGCATGTTATATTTATAATTTTGAGATAAGCAAGTCACATATAGAAGATGTGATAAATAGGGGTGTTTTCATCTAGCCTGCCATGTACTGCAGAAGCATATATTGAAATATTAGTTTAACCTTTTGCAGTTCTAAAAAAAGAACATTATTTTCAAGTATGAGGGAACTTTGTGATACCCATGGAGATCAAGCGTCTGAAGGCTGATAAAACGAGGGAGTGGGATGGTCTTGGCAATGGAACACTGCCTTATCAAGAGAAGCTTAACACATTCAGGGGTCTTTTACCATTCCCCCCCCCCCTTAAAGGAAAGTTAAAAGAGTAGTTATAGAGTTTTCCTGGATGAAAAGATGAATTCAAAGTAGGTTACCTGGGATAAAGGCTGAAACCTATAGATACTAACTTGGGAGTAAGCATCATAGAACACAATGTGATTTAACTCACAGCAGATGTGTTTGTGTTTCTGGATGCTAAAAGCTCAGACAGACCCAGAATCAGAATGTTGGAAACCAAATGGTAAACTTGATGTATCTTTGATGTGATGCACCCAGTGAGTTTCAAGACTCAGTAGGGACTTTAATCTGGATCTTTTAAGTCCCAGCCTGACAGTCTAAACACAGCTCCATGCCAGCTGTCTCAAAGGGGTATATTGCACTGTAGACATTTTAAGAACAAAAAGAATCCTAGGGGATCATAGTATATATATATTTCAGCTATACTGCCAGTGGCAGTATAAACACAAAATCAGGTATAGGGATTGAAAAGAATTTTGATGGTTTTGAGAGTCTTACCAAAACGACCCATTCTCCTCCTTCAAAACCAAAATGCACATCTTGCCTGAGAAATCTGCACATTTGCAAACCTTCTGGTACATTTCTGCATCTTTATTTTTTCAAACAAAAAATGACTGAAGTGCATACAATTGAAAAATACATCTAAACCATTCTTTAGTCAATGTGGGAAATATGTACAAATTGTGTACATGGGGGGGGGGGAACACAACCTGATAAAAAGAAAGGGTAGGACAGGAATGTATATGCAATTTTTGTAAAATAATTTCTATAGCCATGTGAGCTGAAGGACTATAGAAGTTTTAATGCAATTTCCCCAAGTTTTATTCATGTTTATTCATATATTCTCAGCCCCATTATTACAACTGTGTAATGAACATGGCCCCAGTCCTTCAGCCCACTCCTTTCTTGTTATGTGTGCTGAGTTCTGTGTGTTTGATCACACCCACACATTTAGATCAGATCACATCACCTGTCATATGTCAAGCACCATGGCCAGGCGACAGAGATGAGACTGAGAGGGTGACTGTATGCTCCCCTTTTATATAATGAGGATGAACACCCAGACTAACTTTTAAGTTACTATGATTAAGCCTCTCTCTCTCTCTCTCTCTCTCTCTCTCTCTCTCTCAATCTCTCTCTGTGTGTCTGTCTCTGTCCATGTGTGTTCTAATTCCTCTCACTTAGTAACTGAGTCACTCACTATTTAAAAAGCAAAGCATTAAAACAGTTCTAATGACTATCAAAAGCAAAGCCCAGAGATTAAGATGAAAGTGAAAATCTTGCCTTTGGTACCTGAAGCAAATTCTTGTCTGTGAAAGCTCCTGCCACAATAAATGTTAGTCTGTGATGTCAAAAGGAACTTCCTTAGTTTTGCTCCAACAACTGAACTCAACGTGTATTTATTTATTCAGTATGTTGCCTTCTCCCCATAAGAGGCTAAAAGTCAATTAAACCACAGCAGTCACAATTTAGAACACCAAAAGATATATAAAAAATATAAAAAAACAATTAAGCATACAGTAATATGAAAAACTCCTCTTCACGGATTGCTGCCTTGTCGTGGCGAAGGGGCTTGAGTAATTCAGAGAAGCTATGGGCTATGCCGTGCAGGGACACCCAAGACGGACAGGTCATAGTGGAGAGTTCTGACTAAACGCGATCCACCTGGAGCAGGAACTGGCAAGCCACTCCAGTATCTTTGCCAAGAAAACCCCATGAACAGAAACAAAAGGCTAAAAGATATGACGCTGGAAGATGGGCCCCTCAGGTCAGAAGGCATCCAACATGCTACTGAGGAAGAGCGGAGGACAAGTACAAGTAGCTCCAGAGCTAATGAAGCGGTTGGGCCAAAGCCGAAAGGACGCTCAGCTGTGGACGCGCCTGGAAGTGAAAGGAAAGTCCGATGCTGCAAAGAAGAATACTGCATAGGAACCTGGAATGTAAGATCTATGAACCTTGGTAAGTTGGATGTGGTCAAACAGGAGATGGCAAGAATAAACATTGACATCCTGGGCGTCAGTGAACTAAAATGGACGGGAATGGGCGAATTCAATTCAGACAATTATCATATCTACTATTGTGGGCAAGAATCCCGTAGAAGAAATGGAGTAGCCCTCATAGTCAACAAAAGAGTGGGAAAAGCTGTACTGGGATACAATCTCAAAAACGATAGAATGATTTCAATACGAATCCAAGGCAGACCTCTCAACATCACAGTAATCCAAGTTTATGCACCAACCACCGATGCTGAAGAGGCTGAAATTGACCAATTCTATGAAGACCTACAACACCTTCTAGAACTGACACCAAAGAAAGATGTTCTTGTCATTATAGGGGACTGGAATGCTAAAGTAGGGAGTCAAGAGATAAAAGGAACAACAGGTAAGTTTTGCCTTGGAGTTCAGAACGAAGCAGGGCAAAGGCTAATAGAGTTCTGTCAAGAGAACAAGCTGGTCATCACAAACACTCTTTTCCAACAACACAAGAGGCGACTCTACACATGGACATCACCAAATGGGCAATACCGAAATCAGATTGACTATATTCTCTGCAGCCAAAGATGGAGAAGCTCTATACAGTCAGCAAAAACAAGACCTGGAGCTGATTGTGGCTCTGACCATCAGCTTCTTATAGCAAAATTCAAGCTTAAACTGAAGAAAGTAGGAAAAACCACTGGGCTAGCCAGGTATAATCTAAACCAAATCCCTTATGAGTACACAGTGGAAGTGAAGAACAGATTTAAGGAACTAGATTTGGTGGACAGAGTGCCTGAAGAACTATGGATGGAGGCTCGTAACATTGTACAGGAGGCAGCAACAAAAACCATCCCAAAGAAAAGGAAATGCAAGAAAGCAAAGTGGCTGTCCAACGAGGCCTTACAAATAGCAGAGAAGAGAAGGGAAACAAAATGCAAGGGAGATAGGGAAAGTTACAGAAAATGGAATGCAGACTTCCAAAGAATAGCAAGGAGAGACAAGAGGGCCTTCTTAAATGAACAATGCAAAGATATAGAGGAAAACAATAGAAAGGGAAAAACCAGAGATCTGTTCAAGAAAATTGGAGCCATTAAAGGAACATTTTGTGCAAAGTTGGACATGATAAAGGACAAAAATGGTAGGGACCTTACAGAAGCAGAAGACATCAAGAAGAGGTGGCAAGAATACACAGAGGAATTATACCAGAAAGATCTGGAGGTCCCGGACAACCCAGATAGTGTTGTTGCTGACCTTGAGCCAGACATCCTGGAGAGTGAAGTCAAGTGGGCCTTAGAAAGCATGGCTAACAACAAGGCCAATGGAGGCGATGGCATTCCAGTGGAACTATTTAAAATCTTAAAAGATGATGCTGTTAAGGTGCTACACTCAATATGCCAGCAAGTTTGGAAAACTCAGCAGTGGCCAGAGGATTGGAAAAGATCAGTCTACATCCCAATCCCAAAGAAGGGAAGTGCTAAAGAATGCTCCAACTACCGTACAATTGCACTCATTTCACACGCTAGCAAGGTTATGCTCAAAATCCTCCAAGGCAGGCTTCAGCAATATGTGGACCGAGAACTCCCAGAAGTACAAGCTGGATTTTGAAGGGGCAGAGGAACTAGAGACCAAATTGCTAACATGTGCTGGATTATGGAGAAAGCCAGAGAGTTCCAGAAAAACATCTACTTCTGCTTCATTGAATACGCAAAAGCCTTTGACTGTGTGGACCACAGCAAACTATGGCAAGTTCTTAAAGAAATGGGAGTGCCTGACCACCTTATCCATCTCCTGAGAAATCTATATGTGGGACAGGAAGCAACAGTTAGAACTGGATATGGAACAACTGATTGGTTCAAAATTGGGAAAGTAGTACGACAAGGCTGTATATTGTCCCCCTGCTTATTTAACTTATATGCAGAATACATCATGCGGAAGGCTGGACTGGATGAATCCCAAACCGGAATTAAGATTGCCGGAAGAAATATCAACAACCTCAGATATGCAGATGATACCACTCTGATGGCAGAAAGTGAGGAGGAATTAAAGAACCTCTTAATGAGAGTGAAAGAGGAGAGCACAAAAAATGGTCTGAAGCTCAACATCAAAAAAACTAAGATCATGGCCACGGGCCCCATCACCTCCTGGCAAATAGAAGGGGAAGATATGGAGGCAGTTACAGAGTTTACCTTCCTGGGCTCCACGATCACTGCAGATGGTGACAGCAGCCACGAAATTAAAAGACGCCTGCTTCTTGGGAGGAAAGCGATGACAAACCTAGACAGCATCTTAAAAAGCAGAGACATCACCTTGCCGACAAAGGTCCGCATTGTCAAAGCGATGGTTTTTCCAGTAGTGATGTATGGAAGTGAGAGCTGGACCATAAAGAAGGCTGACCGCCGAAGAATTGATGCTTTTGAATTGTGGTGCTGGAGGAGACTCTTGAGAGTCCCCTGGACTGCAAGGAGAACAAACCTATCCATTTTGAAGGAAATCAACCCTGAGTGTTCACTGGAAGGACAGATCCTGAAGCTGAGGCTCCAATACTTTGGCCATCTCATGAGAAGAGAAGACTCCCTGGAAAAGACCCTGATGTTGGGAAAGTGTGAAGGCAAGAGGAGAAGAGGACGACAGAGGATGAGATGGTTGGACAGTGTCATCGAAGCAACCAACATGAACTTGACCAAACTCCGGGAGGCAGTGGAAGACAGGAGGGCCTGGCGTGCTCTGGTCCATGGGGTCACGAAGAGTCAGACACGACTAAACGACTAAACAACAACAAATATGAAAAACTACCAATGGAAACACTTTAATTAATCTTTTAAAAATATCCTATCTATCCCAGAATGAAGAGACAAAACACAGGCAATGGGATGAAAACTAGGACCACAACTTTATTAAACTTTGAACTTGAACCCTCCCATCATGGACAGGGGAGGGGCCTGAGATAGTGCAGGATCCTGATTTAGACTTGGGGATCCCATGTGACCTCCACTGCAACCTACATGGGTGATTACCAAGCCCTGAAGTCATGCTGTCCTCAAGTCAGCCCACCCCCAGAGGCCAATGATTGGACAACCTCTCTGGTCTGCCATTCATCCAGACTCTTGACCTAGATGGCCTGCAGCCTGGGGAGGCCCCTCTCCCAGCACTGTAATCTTGGGTCCACAGTGCTGGGAGGTCAGATGGGCTAGCACCACCAACGTGCCCCATTGAGAACTCACCAATAATCACCTCTTCCACACTACCCACCAAGGAAATTGGGCTAGCCCATGTCCCCTCAGCCTAAAATCTTGGCTCACAGGCCCCTCTGCAAGTCACCCCCCAAAATATCCAGTCCCTGTTCAGTTATATGAATCCCATCACCTCTATACAGGTCCAGCTGATCCACACAGATGTCCAGGTGCCCCACAGCTGAACCCAAGCCATCCAGGACAGGCGTGCTGACTTCTCACTTAACACCCTGTTGGGCCCAATTGATGCATCGAGGATCATAATCCACTCACCAAACTTGGTGAAGGATGATGGTAGACTATACATTTTGAGACCTCGGAAGCCTGGCTTTCCAGGTCTGCAGGTCCTGCACTATTTCCAAAATCAGGGACTTGCTGATCCACCAGGCCAAATAATTTTCACCAAGGTGGACCACCAAGTTATCAGGGCACACATGCAGAGTAACCAGGGACACTAGTTGAAACAACCTGTCCCAGAGCATGCCTCTCCGTCCCCTCCAGTCTAACAGGGTACAAGCTCCAAGGCCTCATGCAAAATGAGCACCATACTTGGCCAGCCAATGGACAACACTGTGCCCACACAGCAGGATCTCAAGCCACACCCTCGGCAACAGAGAACCTGGGGAAACCGAAAAGAAATAACAGCCAGCAGCAGGCCTACAACTGGGGCAGCGAGTGCACACATGATTGATATCTCTGGGAGGACCACCTCACCACTCTTTTTATGCCCTCTGCATCATACCACAATGCCACTGCAGTGGCCCTGATCCAGAAAGAATGGGAGCCAAAATGCCAACTCTGAAGGCCAACCTGGTGTAAGGTGATGGGTGTAAGCTTCCAAAATTGAAGCTTGGTTAAGGGAGAGCTGTCACTATGGTGGAATAGGACCGAATAGTCCAGAACAGCTTGGAAGGGGCAAATTTCTGGGATGGAACATTGGCCCCAAACAATGTTCATCCCCTTGCCCACCTGATCTGTTCTGGATCTGCGGATGTGCAGGAACACACTGGTCTTAGCTACTATGAGGTCATATCTCTGAAGTGAGGACTGAGATGAGTTTAACTGGGAAGCTGCCCCCAGTTCACTTGTTCTAAGGGACCTGAAGAAGGCAATGAGAGTTGCAGCATGAAGCAATGAAGCCTCAAACCTTTCTCTTCAATTGCTTAGCCATGCCTGATTGAACTTTACCACAGTGCCTCATGATGAAGGTTGCTTCAACCTTCTATCATCTTTCAAATGCAGAAATCAGCTGTCATGTCAACATAACCATGAGCCTTGGTGTGGATGGATAGTGCCAGCTTTCTGCCCTGAATAATTGTTGGGGCAGTATCTTTCTCAGATAAATGAATCCCATATTGCATGAGGTGGTCAACAGACATGGGTCATATCTGCTCAGGAGCTAATGCCCTGAACCGCTCAATCTGTTGACGGGGCAGGGTGTCAGCTATATCATTATTCAGCTCAGGAGTCTGCCAGGCACGGCACAATATTGAACCGCAAAGAACAATGTAAATGCCTGGTCCAACCCCATCAGCTTATTGGCTGTCAGTCTGCAAGACTTCTGCCTGGTGTCTAGCTCAATGCCCAAAAAAGGTCAAGATGGAGGAAGGCCTTTCCATCTTTTCCTCAGTCAAGTAAACACCCAGTTCCTCCGTAATCCCCCGGAAGGCCTCCATGAGAAGCCAACAATGAGCAGAAACCCATTTCCCAGAAAAAGAAAGTCATCTAAATAATGGGCGGTGCTCAACAGCTCAACCCTGTGGCTGAGTGCTCACTCTAAAGGATGCAGCACAGGAAATGGAGCACCCAGTGAGGAGGGCCCTGTCCATATAGAAGACTTCCTTGAAACCAAACAACTCAAAGTCATCGAGGTGTACTGGGAGAAGGTGAAAGACCGACTTAATGTTGCACTTTGCCATCTCAGCCCCTATCCTGCAGGCATGCACCATGTGCACAGTTGCATCAGAAGTGTACCTAACACTACACAGCTCCTGGAACTGAATCCCCTTCCAGATATGGCAGGTGATGAATCAGCTTAACTACACTTAATGTCAAGTAGATTATTGTTTTATATTATTTGTGAAACATTAAACAGTATGGAACAGAAAAGTTTTTTTTTTTAAAAATCAATACATCACAATGAAGCAAAATCTTTCATAAGCAACACACCAAGCAGATTTCACCTTGCAGTCTGGATGGTGATGGGCTTAATGAAAAAGCAGGAATGACCATTGAGGATCATAGTTTTTTTGGCAAGGGAATAATAGTTTGTCAGCAAGGCACAGTTGTGGGAAAATGAATGCATGGAGGATACAGCTTTGAGGTCAATGTTTAGACTAGATGACATCTAGGGCTCCTTGAACTGATGATTCCATTATTATTTTTAAGGTGCCTGGTTGTGATTTTTAGTGGTTGGCATCTCTGAGCAGGCACTAAAGAACCAAAGTTGTTTCATAAAGTGTGCATACCAAACAGAAGCAACCTCTTCTTATCCTCAGTGAATCCCCAGGTAATATTGAGCTGAAATGAAAGATTTTCATTGATCGAATGATAAAAAGCTTTTGGCTCAGCATTCATAATCCTGCATATGTTTACAGCAACAACTTCTGTAGAGATGAGTGACTGGCCAATCTTGGTAATGCTCCATGTTAAGGGAGCCTATTAACACTTAGAATGCTATAAAGACATAGTTGAAATGCTGGCTCCAAGCTACCCACTGTAAGGAACCGTGGGACCAATTTGCAGGAGAAGGTGGACAGAGAGGGGATGCAGGAGAACAGGCAGCAATGCAGTGTGGTATGTATGTTCTCATTAACCATGCTCACATAGACATTTTTATAATGGACTACATTCAGTCTTTTCCTCTGTCTTAGAAGAAAAATCGCCAGTGCCCATTTTGCATCCAATGGCCATTTTTCTAATGCCATGGTCTACAAGTGCAGAGTGCAATTGGCTGTATGAAGTACCAAAATAATACAACAAGAATCCCAAGATCAAATTTTAGTGCCATAATCTTGATAGTATAAGAACTGGGTGCTGTCATTCCATTAGCACGAAGGCTTCTACCACTTGAGAAACCTCATTTTCATCCATCAAATGTATCAAATCCAACACTTGGATTCTACTCACAGGAGCCATAGTATGGGCTGTTCTGTATGCCATTGTGCAAACTGCTGAACAAAGCTTTGGGAAAGCTGTTCAACAAGCTGTTGCATTGTTGCAACAATACCACTACGGTACTCCTTATAATGCTTTCAAGTATTTGAAGGCCTTCTTGACTGGAATGCAGGAGTCATGTTATTTTCTTCTGTTATTCTCAGGTGGTAGAATTGGAATTGGAACCAGTTTCCATTCTCTTTCCTTTTCAGAAGATTGTATAAATACACATTTTTTGTGAGGATTTCACAAGCTTCTCTTTCTTACTCAAAGCAGGGATGGGCACATAAAATAATTCTTCAGAAGTATTCCTTGTGAATCATTTTTTATATGTTTTTAAACTGTGTTTTTTTAATGGCATTTAACACTTGCCAGAATTCTATTGTATAATTATGCCTGCAGAAAAGTAATGGCATGACTCACAGCCACTAATTGCCAATAATTAATAAGTTCCCTCCTTGATTACTACTTGCACAGCAATTGGTTGGCTTGGTGTGTGACCTGCAATCCAAATGAGGACTCTGATTCATTTAATTAGAGAATAGGTGTCAATGGCCAATTTTCACAATGGAGAGAGGTGAAAAGTGGTGTGCCCCAGGGATCTGTCCTGGGACCGGTGCTTTTCAACCTGTTCATAAATGACCTGGAGACAGGAATAAGCAGTGAGGTGGCCAAGTTTGCAGATGACATGAAACTTTTCCGGGTGGTGAAGACCAGAAGGGATTGTGAAGAGCTCCAGAAGCATCTCTCCCAACTGGGAGAATGGGCGGCAAAATGGCAAATACGTTTCAATATAAGAAAATGTAAAGTAATACACAGTGGGGCAAAAAATCAAAACTTTATTTTTCAGCTGAATGGTTCTGAGCTGTCCATGACAGATTGGGAAAGAGATCTTGGTGTGCTGGTGGACAGCTCAATCAACCCAGTGTGCGGCAGCAGTGAAAAAAGCCAATTCCATGCTAGGTGTCATTAAAAGGGGGATTGAAAAGTAAACAGCCAACATTATAATGTCATTGTACAAAATGCTGGTAAGGCCGCGCCTGGAGTATTGCATACAGTTCTGGTTGCCGCACCTCAAAAAAGACATAGTGAAACTGGGAAAGATGCAGAAGAGAGTGACTAAAATGATGACTGGGCTGGGGCACCTCCCTTATGAGGAAAGGCTACAGTGTTTGGGGCTCTTTAGTCTCGAGAAAGGCGCCTGAGGGGGGACATGACTGAGACATATAAAATTATGCAGGGGATGGATAAAGTGGATAGAGGGAAGCTCTTTTCCCTCTCACGCAATACCAGAACCAGGGGACATGAGTGTTGGGAGAGTGAGAACAAACAAAAGAAAATATTTCTTTACCCAGTGTGTTGTTAGTCTGTGGAACTCCTTGCCACAGGATGTGGTGATGGCATCTGGCCTAAATGCCTTTAAAAGGGGATTGGACAGATTCCTGGAGGGAAAGTTCATTGCAGGTTACAAGCCATGATGGGGAAGTATAATCTCCAGGCTTCAAAGGAAGTGACCTCAAAATGCCATTCTGCCAGTATATCTGCACAACGTGATTTAGCCATTGTTTTTAAAGAATGCATAAAATCTGCTTTACTGTACATCCATTCAGGAGTTTTGGTGAGTTGAAAAGTCATTCACAAATGCTTATAATGAAAAAGATAATAAAATGTCAACTACATTCTTAAAACTAAAGCCTGAAAATATTTTCTGTTGTGGATGGGAAGGAGAATTCAAGAAACAGGTCCAAAGTCGTCCATTTTCCACATTACCCTCTGGAACCAGAACTGCAGGGATGTTTCTTCATGAGATTCACATGCACGTTGCTTTCCCTTTCATCATGGCAGTCTCACCATCACCCTTTGCTGGCCCATGAATCTCCCTAGGAACAATATTTGGAAAAGTTTTGAAACTTGTGTGAGGAAAATCCAATCCTAAATGGGCTCTCTGGACCGTAAGCTCTCTCACTGTACAAACATAGACAGCTGTGGCAGGCTCTTTAGAGGAGCAGAAGTCAATTTTCTCTTGTGCAGAGATCTGACTCTCCAATAGAGTAAACAGAAGGGAGGGAAAAGGAAAAACAGAAATTCACACAACATTAATTGACTGAAAGATATTTTGCACAGCAAACATTTCTGCAGAGCATTCGTTGCTACCAAATTATTGTACAAGAAGCAGAAACAGCAATAGGTACTTGGAATGTAGTTCAGATATGCACGGAAGGTTTACGACCCAAAGGGCAGATTTAAAGTTACAATGAACTACATTCAGGGGCTCCAACTAACTTTGGGTTTTATATCAGCACCTGTCTCAAGGGCAGCTTTGACCAGAGATTTGAAAATGTATCAGTTTTATTTCTCTTGTGTTTCTCAGAATCTCCACAGTATCCCCATCCTGAAAGATGGAAATAAAATGGCACTGAAAGACTTTTCTTGCACAGAAATACATGCCTATTATGGTCAGCATGCTTCCTAACATACATAATTTTAATGCATTTTGTAATTATATGTTTCCCCATTTTGTCTATTGAGAGAAGTGTAGGTCTACATTTGTTCAGCTATGCACATTTTTAGCTGAGCATGTCTATTTGCATATCATCTGAAAAGGAAAACAAATGAGCTAACAAGAATATGAGGATTCCTTCTGGCACAGAAAACTATAATATATATGCACATTTCGATTACTAGTTTGTAGATGAGAACTGGATAAATCTATTGACAATATCAATGAAAGCAAAGTTCCATACCATTCCCCACTTTGAGTGGCATCAAATGCTGTCACAATGCACTCTTCATTTGGTAGTGACTTTGCTGCCTCTGTGTTTTAAGTGCTTAAAAAGTTCTTTTCTGACTTTTAAAGTTCTTTTTCTTTTAATGTTTCCTCTAGTGGCAATGGAAAGAACAAAACAACAACAAAAAATCAATGCCAGGGGTTTCTGTGTAGGCCTTCATAAGTTTGTAAAGATCTACAAAGGAGCCAGATGTGTGGACCTCCACCCCACAACACATTTCACCAGGACTAACTGAAGATATTTTTGCCACCACCACATACTTTTCCAGGTCAAGAAACATTGTACCCAAAATCAGTCAAATTGTTTTGGCAGCTGAGACAAAGCATCCCATACACAAGGTTTCCCCTCTACACCAGTAAAAAAATTACAACAGCAGTCAATCTGGCTGCTTTTTCATGAGCCACACTAGTAGCTGTGACAGGTGACCACCCTGACTCATGGATGGGGATGCGAGTTTCCCAACTTGCTATAGAGTAAGACTTAAGTTACCCCAGCGAGTCAACTCGAACTCAACTCAGGTGGTTTTTTCAATGACTCGCCCAACTTCCAGCTCAGACCCATTTTTCAGAGTCATGTTTTTTAGTCCCTTTTTCTTTTAATGAAGGACACCATAAACCTGGAAGAAACTTTGTGACACTCATCAGAAGATGTGGGAAAGCGGCAAATGGTGGTGAAGGAGGTGGCAATGGGAAGGGAAGGTTTTTTGAGAGAGAGAGAGGTAGAGGGGGTGAGGGAAGTTGAGACAGGCTTAGAGGGTTTTTGGCGGGGGTTTTTTGGTTTCGTCTATGATTCCATATTTGTGTTGACAATCAGACGCTCAGGGAAGAGCAGACGGGACCAAAAGTGGATCGTTCACACAGAACTCACCCACCCCTCCCTTTTTTCTGGGGGAAAAAGTTTGTTTTTAATAGCGACTCAGACTTACGGCTTGGTACTTGGTACCAAAGACTCAGACTTGGACATGGAACTTGGACCCATACATGTGCCAACATCCCTGCTCCAGCCAGACTTGACTTGCTGTTAACCCTCATGTGTGTAAGTTTTTAGGTGGTGCACAAGGAATGATTTTTCAACATATGCCAGAATATGACAGAATAGTCATGCTGTAAACATCTCAGGACTATTAACCTCTAGGACCCATCAAATGGATCAGTCACTTGAAAGCCTTAGCTTGTTTGTGATAAGCATTTTTTTTATCTTTAAATTCTCCCCAAGCCGTGATTTGTCTTGTTTGAATGTTTGCTTGTATTACTTTATCTTCTCATAGATCTGACAGCCTACTCTGCAGTTATTGTTATGCATTTAAATATGTCTCCCTCAGGATAATCTTTCTGATGGATATTAATACTCATTATTGCTAATCTGGATTTCTTCTGTCTGACTGGTGTCAGCAAGTTGATTGAAACACCCCCTTTAGTTAGGTGGCATCCCATAAACCACCATAAAAATGTACTTTGACCAGTTAACCCCCCCCCCCCAGCAGATGTAAACTGCTCATAAATGTTGAAATTGAAACTGTGGAAATTTGTAAGAGCCGACAAATCTTTTGTTCATAATTACCAGCAAATACTTGACTAATTGCCATGTATGTGGAGATGATCCCCAAGGTCTCCCCACCCCACCCATCATCCCCTCTGCTCAAATATGCTCTTGGAACTATAGGGTTCTGTTACAAGACAAGATTTAGCTTGTTACAAGGCTAAAGGTGTGGAAACCCACAAAGAATTATATCTAGGGTAGATACTATTCTAGAAGACATCTGGATTTTATCCCTGCTGCAGTGCTTCCTGTAATTACCACCTAGCCTGAAGAAAGTGGGGAAACCAAGCTGATACCTGCATTGGGGAATTCTCTTTCCTTCATTGCTTAAATATTCTTGTCATGAGAACCTGCTGGGAGCATGATTAATCTTTATCTTCAGGAAACCACAACGGAGAACAACAGACAAAGGGAGCCTTGGTACTGGAGCTACTTGCACTTGTCCTCCGCTCTTCGTCTGGAGCTACTTGTACTTGTCCTCCGCTCTTCCTCAGTAGCATGTTGGACGCCTTCCGACCTGAGGGGCTCATCTTCCAGCGTCATATCTTTTAGCCTTTTGTTTCTGTCCATGGAGTTTTCTTGGCAAGGATACTGGAGTGGCTTGCCAGTTCCTGCTCCAGGTGGATCGCGTTTAGTCAGAACTCTCCACTATGACCTGTCCATCTTGGGTGTCCCTGTACGGCATAGCCCATAGCTTCTCTGAATTACTCAAGCCCCTTTGCCATGACAAGGCAGCAATCCGTGAAGGGTTGCCATGCCCTACAAGGCTGCTAAAACCATCATCCTGCCTCTTTGTCTTCCACTCCCTGCCACAGAGCTGCAAGTGGGGCTCCCAGTGATTTGGAGGAACTTTCCTTGCTATTCTTCATGTGCTATATAGATCAAGATTTAAATCCTGTTGATAAGTGAAGGCAGGTGATCCCACTGGTTGCTGTCACTGGGTCTACCCTGTTGGAGATGAGCAATTGCATTTAAGCCTGAGGGTGGCAAAATGAGAACCAGTAAACCAGCGCTCAAGAAAACAAATATATGCTAAAATGACATCAAAATAGGAACAGAATTTCTGTGAAAATGAATGGAACCATGCAATGTTTTCACCCTCCCTTTCTGCACCCTCTGCTCACCTCTCCCCATTAAACATGCTATTATTAAGAATAGGGTTGAGGGAAACCTAGCAAAGGAAATGTTGTCATTGTATCCATATGAAAAAATAATTTGTGGCTTCTCTTCAACAAAAGCTGACTGGGCAAAGTGGTGGGCAAAGTGAGGTTGTTGGACTGCAGATTCTGTCATCTGTAGCCAGCTTAGCCAATTGGGAGGACTGCTGAGAGTTGCAGTCTAATAACATTCAGAAGGTTACACTTTGTCCACCCTGGTGCAGATTATGGTAGTCTTTCTTTTGGGCTTCCTTGAAGCTGTTGTATCTCGCAGGATGCGAAATTGAATGAACAGACTGATCTGATCTTGTAAGCAAGTCCCCATTTTACAACTTAAACCTTTTCCCACAACATTGCATTGTTTTACCCTTTAGCCTTAACTAATTTTAGGGTCTTATGGGATTGCTTCTTGGGAGTTGTTTTCAGTAGATGATTGGTTTTAATGGGCCAGAATCTAACAAGGGACATTTGCTGATTAAGCTGCTTCAGTCAGCTGCATCTGGGGCTATGTGATCTCTCCTCATTACTACTACTACTACTACTACTACTACTACTACTACTACTACTACTACTACTACTACTACTACACAGAGAGATCCAGATAGCCTCGGTATTCTGCAGATCTGTTTTCAGGATGATGTTGAAGGTTGTGGGCAAATGAAGATGGAAAGGAAATTCTTTCATGCTGTGCTGATAACAAGTTTGATCTAGGCCTTTGTGTTTCCTTGGTTATAGACATTTTTAGCTTTTAGTACTTATTAAACTGTTAATTGGATTTCAGTTGCGTATGAGTGATATTTTATACATTTTGTAAGTTGTCTTGAGAGGGCTATTTCATCCTATTCTACAGATGGCATATTTGCATCAGTAACTAAATAATAGCTATAAATAAATGAATAGAAATGACATCTTTGAATACCAAATAATCTCAAAAAATTGCAATCTC
Source organism: Intellagama lesueurii (assembly GCA_037013535.1). Lineage (NCBI taxonomy): Eukaryota > Metazoa > Chordata > Lepidosauria > Squamata > Agamidae > Intellagama > Intellagama lesueurii. Next base: position 267,460,663 of record JBAJHW010000002.1, on the reverse strand, counting down.
CCTGAGGGAAAATGCATGTATCCTTCAGAGGAAGAGCAAAGGTATTTTGCTGTGCTGAAGCACATAGTCTAACTCTTCACACAAATGCTTTCATATGACACTCCCTCCCTGGTCACTTCGCCCCCTCCCTCCAATTGTTTCAATATAAAGATTCATAGCCATTTAAACAGCTTACTGTAACTCTGCTTTCCACTGTACTGTGAATAATTTCTGCCTTAAATATAAGGACCTTGCTTTCACATCATAAGGTCAAACTTACGTGTTAAGATAGGAGGCTCCCAGCCAACCTATCTTAACACCAGACAGCAGGGCAAGTATTTATAACTCTACCTATAGGAAATCATAGAAAGACCTTTGATTACTAGGTTTAACCCAGTGATACTTCTGCACATAATCAGATTTCTCTGGAAGGGTTAGGAGGAAGTTATCATTTTGCTCTAGCTTTGCAATAAGCACGTAGGATTTGTGCCGGGTTTACATCCTCATGTTAGAGCAATTGGCAGGAGGAGCGCACCGTGAAGCAGGCCTATTGTAGAATGGAAATTACCACATTTCTATTTGATCCTTTCCCCTTTTGTCAGCAGGCCAGGAAATCTTGAAATTGCAGTGGCTCCCTTGCCTTTTCTCTTCCTTTATGAAGCTATTATGTGTTTCACACAAAAGCAAACAAAGATGGGAACGAAGGTAAATATACCGCAAGCATTTGGATGTCTGGAACAGGATTTGCTATATGGGCTTTGTAATGGGATTCACCTTCCTACCTTAAAGAACCTGGGGGGAAAGTCAGGGAGAAAGCACAATGAAAGAGCATTCTGTTCCCTTTCACCAAATGGAATTACATTTGTAAGATAAAATTGTACCATTAAAAAAGATGTAAGCATTCAAACACATTGTTCTAGCAGGAATGCAACAAGAATAAAAAATTAAATTCTTCTGTTCCTTTCTCTCTCTTTTGTCCTAGTGTGTGTGTGTGTGTGTGTGTAACTAAGGGGGTGGGGGAACATTTTGAAAATCAGGACAATTGTCGTTTCTGGTTTTTGAGTGCAGGTAGCAGCTTTCTGAAATATTAGCTAGGCAATATTTCAAAGGATATTTTTCACTTTCTGAAACAGCATTTGTACCATTGTCCTAAGCACTTGACTTGACAAGTAACTTCTGCTGATGTGAGCAGGAGCTATTTCAGTGAAACAGGCTGATGCTTTAGTCCAGATATTTCAGCTGCCATTACTCCAGGGCTTCTGCCAGACTGTATCATAATCCTTCTATGCCTCAACTGCAGCAGAGTCAAAATTTGCAGTGGAATAGAAATCTGCATTAAATGAACTTTTTGAAAAATTCATCCAATCTGCAGCCTGTGAGATTGTTCAGAAAAAGCACGTACGTACCTCTCTTTTGTGCCTTCCCCCATTTCCTTTTGAAATGCGGTATGTACCAATAAATTAAAAAGTATGTTTTCCTATAGGCAAAGGTGTCGGACAAGGGTGCATTGTATCCTCTTATTGGTTCAATCTGTATGCAGAACATATCAAACAGAAACCCATGCTAGATTCAGATGAAGGAGGAGTGAAAATTAGTGGAAATGCTGCAGAGTTCCTAGTGCCTTTCGGTGTGGTTAGCAGAGTCATAACTAGTTATATGGGCACCTGGAGCAAGAGGTACCATCTCCCACTTACTTCATTAAGAGGCATGGACACAAGTCCCATCTGATGAAAAAATGTGGAACAAATGTTCCACCCCCTACGAATAAAAAGAATGAGAAAGGTTATCTGGAGGTTGAGTCATGGTAGACTGAAGAAGCTACTTGGATGAGTAGTGAAACATTTCAACCTAACAAGAAAGAAGTCCACTTGCCATGACTCAACTTCCAGATAACCATACCTGGATGACTGAGAATCTTCACAAATAAGAAAGGTTGTGCTGGGGAAAAAAGGAAAGCAGACAAGTGTAGGAGATGTACGTTAGGATATGGCAAGATATACATTTCAGTCATTATGGGGTTAATATGTTTGTCTTAACAGGAGTTGCTTCCTCACCTGGAAGTATGACCTACTTTAGAGCCAATAAGTTCTGTCTCTCTTTCCAGTAAGGCTCTACAAAAGGGGTTAATTGCTTTTGCCTGACACAGAGAAACACCACACAGATCCAAACCAAGGCAGAGACTATGTGTGTTTGCCTGAGCTGTGGACATTGCCTGAGCTGCTGTCGCCCTACTTGCTTTTACTATTTTGGTATGTTTTGTTATGTAGTTTTAGTTTTTTGTTGTTTTACTAAGAACATTTTGCTTATACTTTTCTAAGAGACTAAGATAAAGTTTGTTACCTTGCTACTTCACATTTGTCCCCGAGCCTTCAATTTTTCCCAGTGTGGTGGTTTATTTTTCTAATGTTCAGCCACAGGTTCATCTTTAGATCCTCTCTAAATGTTAATGCCCGGAGTAAGCTCCATGATAGTTATTATTAGAGATGGGGGGTATTTGTATTCATATATGAATATCCACGTGCAGCTGGACTTAATGAGGGGCCTGCCCCTGTGGCCAGCCCATCCACTCATGTGTCCGCCGGTGGCAGCCTTGCTCATCCTTCCAATCACTCCTAAAGCTCTGCTCTCTTCCTGCTCGCCTGGCTACTCCAGGCAGTGGGAGGGAGGACAAGTGTTCTTATATGGCTGCCGAGTGGCCAGGCGAGCAGGAAGAGAGCAGAGCTCCGGGAGCGATTGGAAGGATGAGCGAGACTGCCGCCGCTGATGGACATGTGAGTGGATGGGCCAGCCGCAGGTGACAGCCCTCGTTAAGTCCAGCTGCGCGGAGATATTCGTTTCCGAATACAAATATACCCCCATCTCTAGTTATCATTATTGCTGCTGTTATGGGATGTCAAGTCACCTATGACTTATGGTGACCCTATGAGTGAGTGACTTCCAGATTCTTCTATCATCAACAGCCTTGCTCAGCTCTTACAAACTCAAGCCTGTTGTTTTCTTTATAGAGTCACACCACTTCAAAATTGGTCTTTCTCTTTTCTTCCTGCCTTCAACTTTTCCTAGCATTACTGTCTTTTCCAGTGAGTCTTGTCTTCTCATGATGTGCCCAAAGGCTTACTTATCTCATTTAGTTACAGCCATGCTGGTTAACCAGTGAATGAAGCCATTGAATATTTTGTTGCCAAGGCCATATGTTTATCATGTAAAGTGGTCTATTCTCTCCAGGTTTCTGCGTAAATGTCGTGGTTTTGAGAAAGTCTAGCCAATAGGCTGATAGCTGAGGTCTTTACAGAGTTGCCTGAAAACAGCATATAAGAAGCAAAGGGGTCATAGGAATGTATTTGGGGAATGCAGATACATACTATGAATATTATATTTCTGAACATTTTCAAAACACTGATCAAGAAATTGTAATGTTCTTTTAGAAAGACTAACTCCACCTTTACTTATCTGTACAGTATGATATGTCCTTCAGAATGCTTGTGCCCTCCTTAAAAGTTAAATGCGTCTTAGGTAAAGGTAAAGGTTCCCCTTCACATTTAGTCCAGTCGTGTCCGACTCTAGGGCGCGGTGCTCATCCCCGTTTCCAAGCCATAGAGCCAGTGTTTTGTCTGAAGACAGTTTCCGTGGTCACGTGGCCAGCGCGACTAGACACAGAATGCCGTTACCTTCCCACCGAGGTGGTACCTATTTATCTACTCGCATTTGCATGCTTTCGAACTGCTAGGTTAGCAGGAGCTGGGACAAGCGACGGGAGCTCACTCCGTCGCGTGGATTCGATCTTACGACTGTGGGTCTTCTGACCATGCAGCACAGAGGCTTCTGCGGTTTAACCCACAGCGCCACCACGTCCCCCATGTGTCTTACACCTCAGTAAATGTATTTACATATATTTGTACTGAAAGGGAACATCATGTGTTGTTGTTGTTTAGTCGTTAAGTCGTGTCCGACTCTTCGTGACCCCATGGACCAGAGCATGCCAGGCCCTCCTGTCCTCCACTGCCTCCTGGAGTTTGGCCAAGTTCATGTTGGTAGCTTCGATGACACTGTCCAACCATCTCGTCCTCTGTCATTCCCTTCTCCTCTTGCCTTCACACTTTCCCAACATCAGGGTCTTTTTCAGGGAGTCTTCTCTTCTCATGAGATGGCCAAAGTATTGGAGCCTCAGCTTCAGGATCTGTCCTTCCAGTGAGCACTCAGGATTGATTTCCTTTAGAATGGATAGGTTTGTTCTCCTTGCAGTCCAGGGGACTCTCAGGAGTCTCCTCCAGCACCACAATTCAAAAGCATCAATTCTTCGGCGGTCAGCTTTATGGTCCAGCTCTCACTTCCATACATCGTTACTGGAAAAACCATAGCTTTGACTATATGGACCTTTGTCGGCAAGGTGATGTCTCTGCTTTTTAAGATGCTGTCTAGGTTTGTCATCGCTTTCCTCCCAAGAAGCAGGTGTCTTTTGATTTCGGGACTGCTGTCACCATCTGCAGTGATCATGGAGCCCAAGAAAGTAAAATCTGTCACTGCCTCCATATCTTCCCCTTCTATTTGCCAGGAGGTGATGGGACCAGTGGCCATGATCTTAGTTTTTTTGATGTTGAGCTTCAGACCATTTTTTGTGCTCTCTTCTTTCACCCTCATTAAGAGGTTCCTTAATTCCTCCTCACTTTCTGCCATCAGAGTGGTATCATCTGCATATCTGAGGTTGTTGATATTTCTTCCGGCAATCTTAATTCCGGTTTGGGATTCCTCCAGTCCGGCCTTTCGCATGATGTATTCTGCATATAAGTTAAATAAGCAGGGAGACAATATACAGCCTTGTCGTACTCCTTTCCCAATTTTGAACCAATCAGTTGTTCCATATCCAGTTCTAACTGTTGCTTCCTGTCCCATGTATAGATTTCTCAGGAGATAGATAAGGTGGTCAGGCACTCCCATTTCTTTAAGGACTTGCCATAGTTTGCTATGGTCCACACAGTCAAAGGCTTTTGTGTAGTCAATGAAGCAGAAGTAGATGTTTTTCTGGAACTCTCTGGCTTTCTCCATAATCCAGCGCATGTTAGCAATTTGGTCTCTAGTTCCTCTGCCCCTTCGAAATCCAGCTTGTACTTCTGGGAGTTCTCGGTCCACATACTGCTGAAGCCTACCTTGCAGGATTTTGAGCACAACCTTGCTAGCGTGTGAAATGAGTGCAATTGTATGGTAGTTGGAGCATTCTTTGGCACTGCCCTTCTTTGGAATTGGGATGTAGACTGATCTTTTCCAATCCTCTGGCCACTGCTGAGTTTTCCAAACTTGCTGGCATGTTGAGTGTAGCACCTTAACAGCGTCATCTTTTAAGATTTTAAATAGTTCCACTGGAATGCCATCACCTCCACTGGCCTTGTTGTTAGCCATGCTTTCTAAGGTCCACTTGACTTCACTCTCCAGGATGTCTGGCTCAAGGTCAGCAACCACACTATCTGGGTTGTCCGGGATATCCAAATCTTTCTGGTATAATTCCTCTGTGTATTCTTGCCATCTCTTCTTGATGTCTTCTGCTTCTGTTAGGTCCCTACCATTTTTGTCCTTTATCATGTCCATCTTTGCACAAAATGTTCCTTTAATATCTCCAATTTTTTTGAACAGATCTCTGGTTTTTCCCTTTCTATTCTTTTCCTCGATTTCTTTGCACTGTTCATTTAAGAAGGCCCTCTTGTCTCTCCTTGCTATTCTTTGGAAGTCTGCATTCCATTTTCTGTAACTTTCCCTATCTCCCTTGCATTTTGTTTCCCTTCTCTTCTCTTCTCTGCTATTTGTAAGGCCTCGTTGGACAGCCACTTTGCTTTCTTGCCTTTCCTTTTCTTTGGGATGGTTTTTGTTGCTGCCTCCTGTACAATGTTATGAGCCTCCATCCATAGTTCTTCAGGCACTCTGTCCACCAAATCTAGTTCCTTAAATCTGTTCTTCACTTCCACTGTGTACTCATAAGAGATTTGGTTTAGATTATACCTGACTAGCCCAGTGGTTATTCCTACTTTCTCCAGGTCTTGTTTTTGCTGACTGTATAGAGCTTCTCCATCTTTGGCTGCAGAGAACATAATCTGATTTCGTTATTGCCCATCTGGTGATGTCCATGTGTAGAGTCACCTCTTGTGTTGTTGGAAAAGAGTGTTTGTGATGACCAGCTTGTTCTCTTGACAAAACTCTATTAGCCTTTGCCCTGCTTCGTTTTGAACTCCGAGGCCAAACTTACCCGTTGTTCCTTTTATCTCTTGACTCCCTACTTTAGCATTCCAATCCCCTATAATGAGAAGATAATCTTTCTTTGGTGTCAGTTCTAGAAGGTGTTGTAAGTCTTCATAGAACTGGTCAATTTCAGCCTCTTCAGCATAGTAGATATGGTAATTGTCTGAATTTAATTCGCCCATTCCTGTCCATTTTAGTTCACTGACGCCCAGGATGTTAATGTTTATTCTTGCCATCTCCTGTTTGACCACATCCAGTTTACCAAGGTTCATAGATCTTACATTCCAGGTTCCTATGCAGTATTTTTCTTTGCAGCATCAGACTTTGCTTTCACTTCCAGGCGTGTCCGCAGCTGAGCGTCCTTTCGGCTTTGGCCCAACCACTTCATTAGCTCTGGAGCTACTTGTACTTGTCCTCCACTCTTCCTCAGTAGCATGTTGGACACCTTCCGACCTGAGGGGCTCATCTTCCAGCGTCATATCTTTTAGCCTTTTGTTTCTGTTTGTGGGGTTTTCTTGGCAAAGATACTGGAGTGGCTTGCCAGTTCCTGCTCCAGGTGGATCGCGTTTAGTCAGAACTCTCCACTATGACCTGTCCGTCTTGGGTGTTCCTGCACGGCATAGCCCATAGCTTCTCTGAATGTAGTGGAGCCCATAGTAGTGAAACAAAACAGCAACTACTATAGTTACAGCTGCAGGAAGGGTTTATGTGGAAGAGAAGTTAAAGCAAATTATAGAAGGCTGTTATTAAGGAGGAACAAGAGTTTGCCCATGCTGCCTGGCACTTCTGTTGAGTTGTGTATCTTTTCCTGAAAGTTGGAACAACTTTCAAAGTTTTTTTGGGAAGTAGGGAGCTATGTTAGTCTGCTGTAGCAGAAATCAAACAAAACAACATAAAACACTGTGTGGTACTTTAAAGATGAATGTTTTTTTTTTATTTTTCAAAAGCTTTTCCTGGATTGCAGCCTGAAACTGCTGCTTTGTGTTTTCTGGAAAGGACTTCTGTTCTTTAAGACAGAACCCTTTATACACTTCTGTGGGAGTAAGTCTCACTCAGTTTAATGAAACATCTCCCTCAGGAGATAGGTATAGGACTGCACTGTTAGTCTGCTTCTAGAGCAGTGGCAACTGTATGCAGCTACATTCTCCATGGAAGAAAGCAGGGGAGGATTCTGGGAGTTGTAATAGAAGAAAACCATGCTATTATCAAGCTTTGGACTCTAGAGCTCCCATCCCATATATTCACCTCTCTGATGTCTTTATACCAGCAGGTAAAGTCCTTATTTGAACAGGCTGTTTTCTTGCAAAGTTGGTTTTTCCCACTATTGGTACTGTATGTTTGAATGTGAGTGTTTCATCTGTGCCTGTTGTATTGCTGTATTGTTGTTTATTTTTTAACAATGGACTGTAGATTGCATTTGATTGTTAGCTGCCTTGAGCATTATCCATAGAAAGTGCAAGTATTTATTGAAAGAATAAAGAAACCAAATAGATGTAAAGCCACTAGTCTAGTGCTTGTTGGAAAAGGCTACTGTGTGAATACAACAAACTGGATCCACCCACAATGGAAAATAGAGCCAAGATGGGATGGGAAAATATTGCGACAGGGAGGCACTGACATCAAAGTTCCAAAGCTCCCTGTCTTTTTAAAAAGCCGATGGCTTAAACAGGGCCCCCTCTTAAGTGCATGTAACAAGCTGGGAAAGGGGTAAATACATCCTTCAGTCATGCATTCCCTACTCCATAGCAATGGCTACCACTGCTAGGAGCAGACTCTGGGACGTTGCCAAATATTAGAGAGGCAAAGAGGACATTATTACACATTGCAGAAGTAAAGGGAGAAACTGGAACACAGGGAAACCATTTTCAGCGGCTAGTCCATATAGTTCCAAACCTGCCACATCAACTGCAAATTGAGGTTGATAGTAAAAAGTTAAAGCCTTTTTTTTTAAAAGTCTTGGGGTTAAAAAGAAACTGAGTACCAGTCAACGAAGAAAGCCTACTGTATTTTAGTATTTCCATGAACATACATTCAAATGTGTTGAATGAAAGAAATGCAAACATGTAAGGAAATATTGAGTGGATCCTGGTTTCAGAAAAGCAGAATTCTGCATATATTTCTCAGTTCATATCTGCTTTTGCTCTGGCTGTCTAGGGCTGTGCTGGAGTAAAAACTAAAACTCTTTAGAACTTCCATATGAAATATTTAAAAGACTCAAAGAGCTGCCATGTATCAGATTGGTAAGACCATTGCTATTGAAAATGGGGAAATATAAATAAATCATTTGCTATTTGCAGTGTACTGCTTTTGAGTCTTCTGACTAATGAGAGATAAAGAAAACCACCTACCATTTCAACTGCCATAGACATGCGGAGGTGTTTTGATTATCTCTGATACATATGAATGCATGTACACTGTGGTACGTGTGTGGTTTAAAATGCTTTCTGAGATCTTCAAAGGGTGCAACAGCATTAGGATGAGAGCTGGGATGTATTCTTCACAAAAATGCAGTCAACATAGATCATCCATGTTACATTTATTCTTAGCATACTTTGGGTTATTTATTTTGGAAGGCTGTCATGCACGGATAGGTTTTGTATAATCCTCTGATGACCTTTAGAAATTTTTTCTGATTAAATGCTGTTCTACTTCATTATGACATTTTTCCACTTGTACTACCAGATTTGATGTGTACAGCTTAATAACACAACTAGACATGAATGTTAATACTTTTACAATTCTCTGCATGGCTGTTTTTTGTTATTGTTGGGTTTTTTTTTTTAGTGCCTCTGCAATTTGGAACAAGTGTTTTCTTGCTATAGGCATACACAAATCATATAAATTAGATGGTAACAAAAGAACGTATTAGCATTTGTTAGCCTGTATGCCCAGATTTCTGTAATGCCATTTTACTATGTGCTGCTAATTTTATTCTACCCTGTTCTTTAATATGTATTACAACTTTTCATCCTCAGGTTTCCAACCAGCATTCACAACTGAATGGCTTTCCTTCATGCCCATGAATAATGATTTTAAACTGATGGAATTGCTACAGGATTTGAAGAATTATACAATCACTATCTGTTTGGTGTAGCTTGAGGTTTTAAGTTGGACTGGCTCTTAAAGGGATAGGTCTGTAAGTGATGTAAATCTATAGATCTCTGTGCCTAATTGCAATGTTCCACGTTGCTGCCCTCTGTCAGAGGTGGCCCAGAAAATATTTGCCTCTAATTGTTAGAGATTTTGTATGCCTTGGTTCAATCATCAATCCAAATGGAAACTGCCACCAAAAAAGCAAAAGTCTGAGACTCGGAAGGGCAGCAATGAAGGAACTAGAAAAAAATCATCAAGTGCAAGGATGTGTCACTGGAGACCAAGATCATCCACACTCTTATATTTCCAATTACCATGGATGGGTGTGAAAGCTGGACATTAAAGAAAGCTGGCAGGGGAAAAAAAAAGATATACGTTTGAAATGTGGTGATTGAGGAGAGCTCTGTGGATACCCAGGACTGGCAGAAAGACAAACAATAAGGTCCTAGGTGGAATCAAGCCTGAAATATCTCTGGAAAAAAAAATATTGAAACTGGAGCTGTCCTACTTTGGGCACATCCTGAGAAGACAGGATTATCTGGAAAAGACAATAATTCTGGGAAAGGTTGAAGGCAGCAAGAAAAGAGTGTGACCAAATACGAGATAGATTGGCTCCCTAAAGGAAGCCATAGGCTTGAGTTTGCAAGAGCTGATCAGGATTCTTGAAGAGAGGATATTCCAGAGATGGCTCATTCATAGGGTCACCATAAGTCAGAGGCAACTTGACAGTACACAACAACAACAACAATTGTCCTCCTTCGTGGGCCTTTTGGGCTACAGAAGCTAAAGAAGCTGACACAAGTTTCCACTCTCCCTTCCAGTGAGATAGGAAGGAAGACATTTTCACCTGGAGAAAGCGGTGTGTGTCAGGGGTGACAGCATGCTTCACTGCAATTTGACCATTATAGACAAACAGTTATTGGAGACCACAGATGGCACACCAAGAGTGTATTGACTTTCCTCAATTATAGCAGCTTGACACCACTTCAACTGTCATTGTTCTGTTCTATAGCGTGTGCAGATTAGGGTTTGGTAAGATGTTCAGAATCCTCTGTTTGAGAGATCTAGAGCTGGAGCATGGTTTCAAACTCCACCCCAGGTAGCAGTTGACTGGATTTCTCCTATTGAGTAGACAACATTTTAATCTCAGTTCTTTTTTGGAGGCTTGCCACTTTTCTGTATTACTTTTTCTTTGGCCAAATAGGAACCTTGAGTGTTTGTTTTTTTAAAAGCAAGGCAGAGGGTAAATGCAGATCATCTGGCAGTTCTTTATTTGAAGAGTTGCGAAGAGAAACCCAGCCAAGTGCTACCCGGGGTGGAGTTTGAAAGCACACCCCCAATGGCATTTGCATCTTGTGTTTGAACTCATCTTTAAAAGGTGTGCTGCTTATATACTGGCCCATAGTGCTTAAAGCACTCTCTGGGCGGTTCACAATTTAATTATTCTGGTTGCACATTCCCCTTCCCCCCACCATGCAGTGTTCTGGGTGCTCAGTTTACTGACCTTGGAAGGCTGAGTCCACCTTGAGCCCACTGCTAGGATCAAACTCAGGTTGCAAGCAGAGTCTTCACTGTATTACAGTTTAACCACTGCAACACAAGGCTTCTTAAAAAGCAGATCTGGCACAATCATCTACCATAAATTTTTGAGTGTCTTATATGTGTATGAGAGTTTTTACAAAATCTTGGTGTACAGCCTGAGGAAGATGGATTAACATCAGAAGCTAGCTGTTTGCTCAGGTTTTTTAGTGGCCTAATAAGGTATCACCAGCTCTTGCCAAGGTGTGTCTGACATCTTGTAACTGTCTCTTCTGAACACCACACCACTATAAAGGTTTATGAGTAAATCAGTTAAAAGTTCTGCATTGTTTTTGTGGTTCTGCTTCCCTTCATCCAGGTATGATGCCAAAGCAGCCTACAGGAACTTGATGAAAGGCTACTCCTGAGCTCATAGATCAGAAGCCAACAGAATATGTCCACCAATGGAAGCAGCTCTGTTACTGGCCACAGGAAGGGTAGATTCCCTTTGTCAGGGCTGCTCTTGTGCACCCTCTCTATCATATAATGGAGGTCTAGGGACCCCAGGGGGCAGTAGACGTGTGGTAGTAAGGAAGAGAGATAGGAAGGAAGTCCTGTTGAAAGCATGTAAGAGCAATGTGGGGAAAGAGATGCTCCCTTTCGCCTTTGCCCTCCCACCCCAGAATAAAGAGGTGAGACACAGGTGATGTGGTAAACTAGGGTCACAAATTATTTAAAACACCTCATGTAGATTCTTGCCCACAGAAAATCAGGGGCCTGTGGTAGTGCGGGAACAGGTTTGGAGCCGAAGGTCTCACGGGACCCCCTCCCCAACCTTATACGGGCGAGTCCCATGCCCCATGTCCTTAAGACCGCATGACCCTGGCCGGTGAAATATCAAGCCCCTGCCAGGCCTGTAAGGCCCCGCTCTTTGGCAGCCCTCAGCCCGGCAGAGGCCCCAGCCTGTCCTTCCTTCCGGCACTGTAACCTCATGATTCGCAGCGCCTCGATGTCGGACGTACTATCACTTCCATTGTATTCCCTGGGCACTCACCGATCCTCGTTCCTTCCGCACTACCTGCCATGGAATGGGCTAGCCTAGCTATGCCCCATTCCCCCCACTAAGCCGAGAAACTCAGCGCACAGGCCCCTGTACAAATCACTCAAGAATATTTGTAATCCCATCTCTGATAAATGAACCCCATCACCTCTGTACAATTCCAGCCAGTCCAAATGGATTTCCGAGTGTCCAATTACCAATCCCAACCTGTTAATAACCACCCTGCATACTGCCTTGTTGGCCTTCCTATGGGCCCTATCTAAACAACTTGGATTATATTCTGCCCTCTAAATATGTTGGTAAATCACTGTGGACCACACCACTCTTGGTGTTGTGTACTTGGCCTTCCAAATCTGAAGGCCAACTCTGCCCCTAGGCCACAGGTGCGAATCATGCGCACTACTTGTCAAATGATGTATATTGCACAGAGCAAAGCTCCTGAGGTATGCCATAATTCACTGAATCACCCTCTGGGTATGAAAGGTGGTGAATTAGTCTGAACTCCCCTGGGACCTACTTTGGTACTAAACCTAAAGGTGACATCCTGAGATGAGGCACTGGTGGCTGAGAAAAATGTGGGGGGCTATCACTCTCCCAACTGCCACCTCCTTACCATAACTGGAATATGAAAACCAATCTGAAAACCTGATAACAAATAAGCAGCATTGGCTCTCTTCAGGTATCTAGCCAGCAAACCTGCCAGCACATCAGATTTAATGGGGCTGGGCCCCCTTTTGCCGCATCTGCAGATCCGTCAGGCTTCTTGTGACTATTTTGGTCCCTATTGTCTCCTTTGAAACATCGGGAACTAGCATGGTATCCCCCCAAGTAGAGCATTTGTGTTTATAGTGGCAATACTTCCTCTAGCAGGCCCCTTGTGAGCTGAACTCCCAGCAGAGCAGGCGGGGTTGAACCACCTGTCCCGCCACTGCACGGGGATTGTTAATTTGCCCTGACTTTCTAATGAGTTGATCACTGTCGAATCTATTGCCCTGAGCTGGCCGGGCACCATAGTTGTGCCTTGACTATGATTCCAGAAGAAATCAGGGAGCCTGGCAACCAGTTAGCCCATGAACATGCTTAGCATCATCTAGCTTAGCATCGTCTTCCTCTCCAGCCCTTGGAGTCCACTATCCGATTCAGTAATTCAAATACATCTACATAATCACCCCTTCAATTCTGCTCTTTTGTGGCTGGTGTCAGATGATCACCTAACGGGAGGGAGTAATCCCCACATGACAGGGACCTGAGGGGGTACTAAGGATTATACCCTGTATCCAGAACTGAGGGGTAAGGCCATACACCTACCCCAGTGGATATCCCCAATGGTGCGGAGAAAGATGTTGGAAGGTAAGATGCCTTCCAGAGACTGGCACAGGGCCCTGGAATGGGCGCCTGACATGTAAGCCCTCATTGACTTGTAACTGGTGGAACCCCTGCTTGATCGTGGATGTGATTCTAGTCCCCAAGGCCATACCACCATGCCCCTACTGGTGTCCAGTGCGACAGCGAGCTCACCTGGCTTGAGCTGGGACCATGGCATGGCTCATTGTGGCCGTCTCCCCCTCTGGCCTGGCATGTGCTGTCACATCTTACCTCTGGACTTCCTTCCTTGCCGGTGGCTCGGGTGGGTGCTCCGCCCTCATATACACCAGTGGATCATCCGCGGCTGCCGGCCACCACTCCCGTGAGGCTCCAGTCACTTTTGTTGCACCTTGTACATTGCCTTCTAATGCTGCAACGTGAGATAAAAGATTGTCAGCCAATGCTTTGAGCCTAGCCTGCCTTGTGCCTTGGATTCTCTTGCCGAACACCTAGGCTGTTCCCCAATCGTGGCCCTTCCTAATTGCTCTGCCCTTTGTTATCCAGAGCAGTTATCTTTGTCCGAAGCTCTTCCCAAACTGACAAGCCTTCCCCATCTGATGATGATGATACCGCCGGTGGGGAAGGCCTAGGTGTCCTGCACTTCACAGGCTGCCTTCCTGTACTCTCGCCCAGACCTTTCTTAGGACCCATGGCACTACAAACCCCAAGGGCCCACCAAATTGGTTATGAGCACATGTTGTGAGCCGCCCAGAGTAGACTATGTCTAGATGGGTGGCATATAAGTGCAATAAATAAATAAATAAATAAATAAATAAATAAAACTCCTGTATGCCCATGCCTCTGTGTTTGCAAAGCACACTTAAATTTTATTATTATTATTATTATTATTATTATTATTATTATTATTATTATTATTATTATTATTATTATTATTATTATTCCCAGAGTTCACTAGAGATTCACACTGGCATAAGTGTAATCGTATGAACTGTGGCAGTGAGTTGCTACCAATTATCAGGCTGCCTATTTCATACCTAGTTAATTGCCAATTGCGTGAGTTGGGAATAACCCAAACTGTAAGCAAAAACATATTAATTAGTGACAATACTGTATTATATTGTATTATCTTAACTTGTTTTATTTATATATTTATTTTAATTTATTTATTTTTATATATTAATTAGAAAATGTCTTTTTCTTATCCCAAAGTCTTGCTCTTTTTATAAATATATAAACATATACATATATGCATACATATACATATACATACATACACACACACACACACACACACACACACATATACATATATATGTGTGTGTGTGTGTATGTATATGTATGTATATATATGTATGTATGTATATGTATATACACACATACACATACACATATACATATACATACATACATACATACATATACACATATACATACACACATATGCATATACATACACACACACATAGCTTTTCCACTCAACCTGTGTCACCTCCTTCTTATGATTTAGTTTATATTTCCTTTCTTTTAAATCTCTATATAATTGCTTTCTTTTCTTTTCTTTTCAACAAGTAGGGGGGGGCAAAACCACCAGTCAGCCCCCAATTCACCCCTCCCACACCGCAGGGGCGATGCCTCTTGTTTAATTACTTTCTCCCTCCTCAGTGTGTCTCCTAATTATTTTCTTTTTTATTATTATTGTTGTTGTTGTCGCTGTTGCTGTTCCTTTTCCCCTTTAATTAACTTTTCTTTCTCTCTCTCTCTCCTTTTATTTATTTATTTATTTATAAACTAAATGCCCTTGGCAACGGGCCCGCTGAGGATTAGGTTGATCCCCAAGAACGTTCCAACCTTGGGGAGCACTGCTGCACCCCCCTTCCCCCTTCCTCGATCCTGAGCACGCCGTTGCGCAGTTGAAAATTCCCGCAGCAGGACAAGCCATCTGCTGCAGGGAATGAAAGCCTGGGGAAGAGGCTAAGCACTTGGTGGAGCTTCGTTTTAAGGATGCTCCCCCTTTCCCCAGGGTAACTAATGCGAGCTTGCATCTCGCCACGTTACTCCCGGGAGGGAAGGCAAAGGAGCCCCGCTCTGCTATAACACCGGCGGAGCCATCATTCTGCTGGTGGAACTATCTCCATGAATAGATATGCAGTGCTGGCCCTATGTCAGAGATACTTTGATGCACTCAGTGGTTTCCTCTACTTTGCTTTCTCAGAGTAAAGTCATAAACCACTCAAATGGCAAATGTGTACTTAGGCAGCTAAGTTAACTAACAAATATGTTGTTGTTTCAATATTTTAAAAATCATGGGAACGACTATAATCTCTTCAAGCAGGTTAGAATGCTTTTCATTTGCTTGAACACATGATAAGGGGCAGGAAGCATAGTGGGGGTTTTAACAGGTTTCTTGTGCTGAGCTCCAAACAGGCCCTGACAAAGAAAGCAGAGCTTCTAAGCACAGCTGGAGTGGCATTGCACCAAATGTGTTTCATGTGAGATGGTGTTGACATGGCTACCTTCTCTCGTTTTAGAAATTCTTCAGAGTGTTCCTAGTGAATAATAAAACAAGAGAGAAAGCTGGCTCAGAGTCTTTATTCCTGATGCATCAGCATGTTGTGCTGGCAAGCTGACAGCGAGAGAAGCCAAAATCCTCTCAAATGCTTCTTTAACATTACACACTTGCCTATTCCATTTGCCATGCTGAATTGTCAGCGCCTTACTTCATAAGGGGAAACAACGTAAAGTGTTATCTTACAAACTCAGTCAGAGCAGTATCATGGAGTGAGTGTGAAGCAGTAGGGGAAGGGAAAAAAATGGGCCGTTGGGAAGCCTGGCTGCAGCGTTCGGCCAGTTCTTCAATCCTCTTTGTAAAATGGAGGTTACATTATCCATTCCATAAGAAGTAAACACTGAAGTATTTCACAATGATGTCCAGGCTACCGGCCATTTTTGTCCCAGGGCCTATCACACCTTATCATATTTTCTCTTCATCACCGCTGGACCCTGTCCAATAGAAAATACTTCAGAAAAGGCTTTTCTTGCAGTGGCCCCATTTTGCCTCTATGGAAACCAGACCAGTACTTCATCTTAACTACACTTCAATAAGTCGTTGTCCACGTTCACTCTCTCTCTCTCCCCCTCTCCCCCGCTTTCTGTGCCCACTCATCACCACACTACATAAGCTGTAGTATGGCAAGTAGAAGTAAAGGCAATATTGGTGGACTCCACATTTCATCTTGCTTTCTCCTTTCTGTGCTTATTTCAGAATATTTCTGTTTTGCTTGTCATTTTAAAAACTCCTGAATTAAGTGAATGCTTTTGTGGCTTGGTTTTAAAGTTGTAACTAGTCTAAAAATTATTTTTTAATTTTATTTATTCTACCTTCCTCCTAATATAGTAATCCATTTTTTTTAAAAAAGACCCCATTAAGGAGAGAGTAGATTCTAATACTAAGACACATTTAAACAGATATGACCCTTAAGTTAAAACAATTGATACAAAACTATGTAAAACTTCAGCAGAAAACATTACAAAGTGCTTCATCCTCCATTAAAACTCTTCTTTCAGGAGTCCATTCGGCTGGCTAAAGCTTGTCTGAAAAGAAAGGTATTTGCCTGACCATAGAAGGGGGGGGGGAGCAAAGTTTTCCATGGAAGGGAGTTTCACAACCAGGGAGCAGCCACCAAAACAGTCTTCTTATGCCCTCACAAAACATATCTAGCAGGCTGGCATCACCAAAACAAAGGCTTTGCTGACAATATTAAGCATTTTGGAGGCTCAGGTAGGGAGATAATGATCCTTCAGAATGCAGGAGACAAGATCCTCAGTGGGGCTTCCTACATATATAACTCCTGTGATGTCCTGCACTGATAGCCAATTGTGTACCCAATTAGGTTCAAGATGTTACTAATGTGAATTATTAATAAGTTCAGGATCCGGCTACCTGGGGAAATGGTCTTCTCCAGAGTAGTTCTTCCGATGACTTCATGTAGCTGTTACAAAGCACTGGCCTCCCACAGCAGAATCCTGAAGGTTGAAAAACACAATCTACTCATGTCACTTTTCCGAAGCAATCGTATAACCCTAGCAACAAAGTGATTTCAACGCCACACACCCTCCTCCTGCCTCATGGACCCTGTCCAAGAGCACATCCTGGACAACGGCATCAAAAGCCATTTAGATGTCAAGAAGAAATTCTCTTCCTTTCTTTCTTTATGAAAGGTCAGGGTGTCAGGATGAACATGGGAGATTCCACCCCAAATCCAGGACTGAACTCAGGCTGAAATGAGTCTAGAAAATCCATATTCTCCAAGAAGCTCTGCAGCTGTGCCACCATTACTGTCTCTAGCACTTTTGTTTTTGTGTGTTGTAACTGGGCAGTAGTTGTTCTAAACCTCCGAATCTAGGGAGGGCTCTTTCAGATGTGGACACAAATGTTCTCCTTAAAGGCAACTAACTGGCACCACAGCTTTACTCAGCAATGCATTCATCATATATTGAACCCAGCTAGCAAGCTGCTATAGCTAGCCTTAGATGGACAAGAGCCAGGAGGACATGTGGTTGCTGTGTTGCTGAAAGTACTTTGGCCACAACTTTAGGTGTATCCCACAAAATCAGGTCAGATGGTGCATTGGACACCTCACCAGGACTTGTTTCAACATGCACATCAAAATTACTCTGGAAATAAGTTTTTAAAGCTGGGTAAATGTTATGATGTCTTCCTTCAGTGTGCTGAAATTTAGAATCCTTGAATGTTTACTTTCCAAATTCCTTCAATTACCACTAGGATCCTCTGCATGTATAAAATATTGTCCTCCTTTTTCTCTTCCTCCACCACCATCAACTGTGCTTTGGTACAATGATGTTTAGATCCTTTTCTTAATCTTTATGCATAAAAATTAACAACGAACAAACAACTTTGCATTGAGTGAATTGTGGGGAATTTTTTTGACCCCTGATCTCTCTGGAAAAAGCCAGCTTATGAAAACTGGTGTACCATTTCTGCTTCTCAGTATCATGGTTCACAGGAAACTGGCATTAGCCTTTTATTTTATTTTATTTTTATCTTGATGTATATTTTGTCTTGATTCTGCTGAAATTCAAGCATTTACAAAATGACACCAAGCAAGGGAAATCCCAGAACCTGACTCCTTTGTCCGAGCTATTTTTTGACCAGTGTGAATGGTAGTGAGTACCAAAAGGTATCCTGCAGACCATCTTGACTGCTGCCCTTCATGTCATCAACATTCAGGTTGCCCTCTGCTATATAAAGCTTGACATCCTTTTTCCTGCTGGAAAAATATTGTGCAGCAATATTGGGCTATTTATTGGCATTTTGAATTGTGGATACAGAAGCACAAGATCCATATTCATAAACCACATTCATTTTTTAAAAAAAGAACTGAATATACTCCAGGAATAAGCATGTTAATTAGAGATGGGAGCTTCATATTTATCTCCTGGGGGAGATGAATGTGAAGCTTGCTGGCACAGGTGGCCAGCCCAATTGGACCCTCCCTGCGGAAACAGGCATCCACTTACTACTCGCCACACGGTGCATGCAGCTGACATCATTTAAAGTGCTCTAGTCACAGCAGTAGCCTGGCTCATGCTGTCCCGCCTCCCTGTTTGGCTGGCCACTCTAGCGAGGGGGTGTGATGATGAGCCTCCTTCTCTCAGCTGCTAAGTGGCCAGCCAAGCAAGGATTTCATCAGCTGGGCTACTGCCGTCATTGGCACATTTCAATGATGCCAGCCATGCACACTACATGGCGAGCAGTAAATCACCTGGTTCAGGGGGGAGGGTCCTCTTGGGACGGCCACCTGTGCTGGCCAGCTTCATATTTGTCTCTCCCAGGAGACGAATACAAAGCTTTCATCTCTAATGTTAATATTTTAGTGGAACCTCTTTCTTTTTGTGTATCCTTTTGAATTGGTCACTGGGAATACATCTGGGAATACATTACAGTGGCTGTAATCCACTGCTAAACTAAATAGGTCCATTGAATCAACGGAGCTTATGGAGAAGTTGACGAAAGATATTGCCACTAATTCAATGGGCTTAATCTAGTTGCAACTTTCTACTGGATTGTAGCTGTTGAATTGCTAACCTGCATGCTCATATTAATGGAGTTTTCTTCTGAATAGACAGGTATAGACTAGCAGAATAAAATATTCTGGGATGTTGTTGATTCTGTTTGCTTTTTCTCAAAAAGTATACCAAACACTGCAAATATTGATAATAAAATGTGACAATTTCCAAATGAGCATTAAGCCCTGAAAGTGTGTTGATTTTAAATGTTTTATGTACAGTACATCATTTAAATTATCTGCATTAATCATGTTCCCACTGTCTTTGAATTCAATGGGGAGGAAATCAATGTTATTATTTTTTAGGGGGCAGAAATGGCTGATTAAAATAAATGAAAATAAAAAGATGTATTCTATATCAACACTTAATGAAGAAGAAATAATGATGACTGTGCATTGTAAAATATATTTGAACACTAATTACACTATAGTAAAACTGCTTACAGGAGTCTTTCAGACACCTGCTTGGTAATTTTCAACCCTATGTGTTAGTTCATTTAACAATCCATGCATGAGTGGAAGATGGAGTTAAAATTAAATAAGAGAATCCCAATGCAGCCCAGCATGCATTACTTTTTCTGTCTCTCCAAATGTGTATGTATTTTGAGAGCAATTGGTTTTAGGGAATGATTTTTAAGGCACATATACATGTTTAGAAAAGGGTGTGTCCACACAGATACAGATACCAAAGAAGTTATAATAGGAGAGGTGTCGAACCGCTGGTTCATTGAGAAGGTTTGATTGGTGGATCAATATGTATCATGCAGAACTATCAAAGCCCTGCAAACATTCAATGTACATCTAGATGTTTAAAAGAAAGAGAAGGGTGCAACTACCTCCAATAGTCTGCATGCACCAGTTAGCATATAGGGATCAGTTCCGTGAGGACTACAGAGCTAAAACAACTTAAGAACTGTGTGCTGTTGATAACTGTCTTAATGGCTTCCTGCATTTCTAGCACGGAGGTAAAGGCCTGGTTTGATTCATGCTTATGTTGCAAATGAGATGCTTTCCTCCCAAAATTCTCCTTAATACGAAACAGCAAGCTTTGGGGAGATTTGCCTCAGAGAAAAACTATTCAGTTTCATGACTAAGTTTTGCACTTTTCTGTACAAATGTGCAGCATTGAAAGTTGCCTTGTACTAACATTAGTGAAATGTTTATCTTTCACCATGCTGTTGGCTTTTCAAACTCCCTGCACAAGCAAAAATGACTAAAGTGAGATTATCACATTTGAACATATTATAAGAAGACCAGACTCATTGCAAAAGCCAATAGTGCTAGGGAAATTTGAAGGCAGTGGGAAAAGAGAAAGCCCCAATGTGAGATTTGTTTGTTTGTTTATTACATTTGTATGCCACTTCATTAGTGCAAAAGCACTATTCTGAGCAGTTTAACAAGTACTAAAACTAAACAAGCATTTAAAACACTCGCAATATAAAAACCAGATGCCATCAAAACAATTTACAGAAGTGCCAGGACAGGAGATGAACTCAATATCAACCAACTCAGTATGAAAGCCCTCCCTAAAATGTGAAGTCTTGAATTTTCTTCTGAATGACAAAAGAGAAGGAGCCAGGCACAGCTCCTCTGGGGCTGATTCCATAAGACTGGGCCACTATGGAGAAGGCACTGCCTCTCGTGGAAGACTTTCAGACTTCCCTTGAGGTAGCCACCCAGAGGAGCCTGGTATGAGTGGAACTGGTGAGTTGGGCAGATGATATTGGGGTCGGACTGTCGGACAAGTAACGTGGTCACAAACCATGCAGCACTTTTTATGTAGGAGTCAAAACCTTGAACCTTTAGATGGATTGACTAATACGTTTGTAAGACCTAAGCAAGGTTATTAATGATAGAGCCTTTTGGAAGTCACTATTTCACAGGGGTGCCTTAAGTCAGATGCAACATGATGGTGCAAAAGAGCAAATATATCAAACTATTGCTTTACATGGTTGTATTCTTAATGTACATTTTTGTACTGGAAGTATGTGTGTGCATTTATGTACTTGTATTCTGTGTTTTATATTCCATATGCAAAACTGGTAAGGGAATCTAATGGGGAGAAGATCAGGATATCTGTTATTAACTAACTTACTCACTTGAGGATTTCCTTGCTTGATTTCACTAACGCTTATACCCACTCCCTATTCCTCCAACATGCCTGAGAATGGAGTTGTTGTTTTTGGATAATATGTACAACATAGGCTTGTCTGCTGTAAAGAATTGGCTCCAGTTGAAACAATCTGTTTCTATAAATAAATAGGATAGTTTGCAAAGTTATTTTACAGCCAACATCTTAAAGCAACCTTAAAAATAGCTGCTCTTCTTTCCATTGTTCTTTTTCTGTCTGGAAATGTTGTTTTTTTCTGGTTTAGGCAAAATGTAGGATGCTTTGAGTGGCAATACACATTCATTTAAAACATTGTATTTATTAAATGTTTTTTTAAAAAAAACACACTACCTCCTTTGTTCTAAAAGAAAACAAGAGTACCAGCATTTACTGTATTTGTATTCATTTATGATCTCAAATCATTTGTACATTTCCGGTATAGGAAGTATTAAGTGCAGGATGCCATATATATGCCAGTATGCCAGGTTCCTATGTTTCCCTTCACACACACAGGAGCTCCACAAGAACCTGTTGCTAAATAAATAAATAAATAAATAAATAAATAAATAAATAAATAAATAAATATAAACCATTCCATTCTTACTAGCGAGGGCGGTGGTGGTAAATTAATAAGAATTAATTTAAATAGGTCACAAAGGCAGGTAGTGCAAAAGGAATAGATTCAAGTGAGTTCAGAGGGGGGCAATCAGGGGCCCCCGAGCACCCCTCCTCTCAGTTTGGAATTAGCAGAAGTTAGCTGATGGGAGGGGAAGCAGGGTACTCCGGTTACATTATGCCCGAGGGCATGCTGTATGGTAGGACAGCATGCTTGCGGAATAGGAATTCACTATAGCGAGGTCTGGACCGGAACGTCATAATAGACTCCGCCCACAGACCAGAATTTGCACTACGGTAGGCCCCCTTGTGAAAGGGTAATTAAAGTTTAAAAGTTAATAAAATTGTGGCCCAGTTACCCCATGTCATGTGTCTCGTCTCTTTATTCGGGGCTGGGCGGGCAAGGTGATACAGAAATGGGTGAAGAAATTATTTCATCCATCATTGTGGTCTTCTTTCACTTACAATTATTTCTTCTCCTCCTTCGCCAGACAAACTAGCACCTCTCTAGGTGATTCCATGTTGGTGCCCAAAATGTAGCAAAGATTGAGCTAAAATCAGACTTAGATATTGATAGAGGTGGTGAACTAAACTAACCAGCATCTATGTGGCATTCTATCAACGTATGACCAGACATTGGTAGATAGAGGTTACTCTGGGGATGAGGATCAGGGTTTCCTCTTCACCTCTAGCTTCCCTTGAATGCATAGAGACAGAGAGGACTGATCCATTAGGACAAATAGGGCACTTCTTTCATCTACACAGTTCAGGCAGTTTATTCCTGCTGGTGGTGTGGCATTGGGTGATTAGGTTCCCCGTTAGTGAATCACTCAGGCTTGCTTATTTATTTATTTAATTAATTGAAAATAATTAAATTAATTAATTAATTAATTAATATCCCGCCCATCTAGACCGAAGTCTACTCTGGGTGACTAACAACATACAAGAATAATAAAATAAAATAAACAACAACATTTAAACCATAAGGATAACAATAAATTAAGTATTGACAGGAGGGAAGGCCTGCCTAAAGAGCCAGGTCTTGAGTTGGCTCTTAAAAACACTGAGCGAGGGAGCCAGACAGATCTCTGGGGGCAGACTGTTCCAAAGGCTAGGGGCCACTGCTGAGAAGGCCTCCTTTCTTATTCTTTCTCCTTGGGCCTCCCTCAGCGTTAGGCTCCTCAGCTGCCCATCTTGACTAAAGCAAGTGATTCAGGTAGATCTAGGTGGGAGTAGTCTAATCTTGAGTTTCCAAGTGCATGGACCACAGTGGTGAGGGCCCCCACATCAAGATAGGGACATAGCTGGGCAATCTGCCGAAGATGAAAATAGGCGGTACGGACCACTGACGCTACCTGGGTCTCCATGGTGAGCGCCGGGTCAAGATGGACCCCCAGACTGTGAACCAAATTCTTTGTGGTGAGAGTCACCCCCCAAAAGAGAGGGAGTTCCCCAAACCACTGACATCAGGGCCACCCACCCTCAGGACCTCCGTCTTGTCCGGGTTCAGCCTCAGACCATTCACCTGCATCCACCCCAGTACAGCTTCCAGACAGCACTGAAGGGATCAAATGGCATCCACTGTTGATGGAGAAAAGGAGATGTAGAGCTGGGTGTCATCAGCATACTGATGACACGAAGCCCCACACCCCCTGATGACCTGACCCAGCGGCCTCATGTAGATATTAAACAGCATTGGGGAGATAATCGAGCCCTGCGGGACCCCACAATTAAGATTCCACGGAGCCGAAACACTATCCCCAAGCTGTACTCTCTGGGGATGGTCCTCCAAGAAGGATCGGAGCCAGACTAGCGCCAGACCACCAATTCCCAGCTCGGAGAGCCTCCCCAGGAGGATACCATGGTCAACAGTATCGAAGGTGGCTGAGATATCGAGAAGGATCAACAGAGACATTTTGCCCCTGTCCGTCTCCCTCAGCAGGTCATCAAACAGTGCGACCAGTGCCGTTTCCATACCGTGGCGTGGCCTGAAGCCCGACTGAAATGGATCCAGGGCGTTGGTTTCATCCAAAAGGACCTGGAGCTGGTCAGCGACCACCCTCTCTACCACTTTGCTGAGGAAAGAAACATTGGCAACGGGCCTATAATTGCCAATGTCATCCACCGCCAAACTTGGTTTCTTCCTAATGGGCCTAATGAGTGTCTCCTTGAGGGGAAGGGGAACCTTGCCCTCCCGGAGATACCCATTAATTATTGCAGTGGCCCATTTGGTTGTTATAAGCCTGGCTGCTTTGATTAGCCAGGCCAAGCAAGGGTCAAGGGAGGAGGTGGTGGCACGACAGCGGTCAAGCGCTTTGTCCACCATATCAGGCGTCACAGGCTGAAAGAGATCGTCTCATCAGGTAAGGTATAAAAATTCATAAGCACACAATTACACCCCCTCCTACTCCCCACTTAAAGCAGCAGCAGAGGTTTCATAAATAAAGGTAAAGGAACAACGGGGAAGGGAGTGCAATGTTAATGGAAAGGGAAGACTGGGAAGTGCGACTGATGGACTTTTATAGAAAATTGACCTATCTGGGTTTCAGATTGGATTTCGGCAGAGACCAGTGAGCTGTTGAGCTCATATTGGGGTTGGATTGCCAATAGAAAAATAGAAATGACAATTGATAGAAGGTCAAAAGTCTTTAATAAAATTGTTAAAATTTAAAGCAGAAGAGTGTCGGAATGTTCAAAAGAAATACAGTTTTTTTCTAAAAAGAAAAAAGAGTGTTGAAATGACCTTGAACTGCAGCTGTTATGAATACATGTCTTGGCAAAAACGAAGATGCAATTCCTAAAGACAAGATAATTAGATGAATGGCCTTAAGTACTACAAATGTATTTCCTAGAGAGTTAGCAACTTCTCAAACTGAGATAAGAAGCACTTCTAATGAAGGGACATGCACAGTTTGCAGTATTAAATGAAATTATTGATTTTGTTTAAAATATTTTTACTTCCTCTTTGTCCTAAATAAGAACTCAAGGTGGCTTACATAATTTAAAATGCAATATTAAAAGCTAGAAACAGCAAATTGTTCAAATGTTAAATATGTTTATCAATACCAACTATTAAATATTAAATAAAAAATGGTTGTCCGAGGTCTGAACAATCCCAAAAGACAAAGGGGAGATCATGTCTGCCAAATATCAAAGGGACATTAAGGTTGTAGCAGATAAAATGGAATTCAAAAAGTCAAAAAGCAAATTATATTTGACCAATGAAGACAGCTGATAAGGTTCGTTTTAGCTGATTAGTTTAAGCAGATAAAAAATTAAGGCCAAATGTTAATTAAATTTGACAAATGACAACAGGTGGCCTATGCATCAATGAATGATAAACTCAAACTTGACAGACACACAGATAGGCACTGCTAATTAGTAGAAGATTACATAAGATCTTTTTGAACATTATTATTATTAATAATAATAATCATGGGCTGTCAAGTCAACTCTGACTTATGGCAACCCTTTCCAGGGTTTTCCAGGCAGAGAGTACACAGAAGTGGTTTAACATTCTCTTCTTCTGGGGGCACCCTAGGGCTGTGCAGCTTGCCGAAGGCCACACAGGCTGGTTCTTTTCCTGAGAAGCACAGTGGGGCATCGAACTCTCAACCTCTACCTAATCTACTGAGCTATCCAGCCAGTTCTTATTATTAAAAGTAAAATAAATACCAATAAATAATGTATACATAATAATTAATTGGACTGACCTCTTACAGCAATTATTACAATGCTCATAAGTATTGCTAAAACTGTTTATTGTCAGTGGATAAGTCTTAATAACTATAACCCCTTTGACTGGTTGAAAAAGAGATAACTTCATAGGTTTTTTTTAATGACCGAGGGGATATAAATATAAGGCAAATTCAGGTGAGATGAGCAGGAAAGAAAATTAGAGGGACTGAATGGACACTTCTAAACTCATGCTGGCAAAGTCAGAAAGTTGGCATGTGGTATTTTTCATGATGTGTTAATACTTGGCTATGGAAAAAAAGAACATTGTTTTTCACAATGTAACTAAGATCTTCTTTCACGTATCTCAAACAAAATAATATCTTTCAAATCTATTAATAATTTTTCACTAATGTAACCAAGAATATTTTTATTGAATGTCTTTGACAAAGACAAATGGTTTTTACTATTTTCATGCCCTTCTTTTAAATGATATTTTTGTTTGCTAATTAAATGAATCAAGCAACTGGGTTATGGCATAAACTTATTTCTCTAAAGGCAGGGAAAATATACTAGGTTATTCAGAAGACACTTATTTTAAGATGCTGTGAACTATTTTGAATCTCAGACAAACAACTTTTCATTTGAAAATGAATGTTTGCCGTGAACATATCTGCAGGTATTCCCTGTTCCTTTAGAGCCTAATTTATTAGTAGCCAGAGAAAAGGCAATATATTAGGTTTTCTAACCTAACAGGATGGGATGCTATGCTGCGGCTGCTGCTACTACTAATACTAATGTTTTGCTTTTTGTTTGCCATTGTGCTTGGAAAAGTCCTTCTGGAGTTCCACTTTGATAAGGAGGGGAACAGAGGCAGTTGATTTCTTTTAGCCTACTGTGGAATTCAAGGAAGTATATAGAATGACAGCCACCTTGACTGTAAGCAATTGCTTATTTATTTTACTTGGTGTGAGAAAAAGAACAGCATCTGAGGAAGAGCTTTTTTGCTGTTTTGTGGAAGAAATTGTGCTCTCTGCGGCCTATGGGCCACAAAAGCTTATGGCAAATAAAATGGGTTGGCCATAAGGTTTGTTTGTTGTTTTTACTGTAAGAGACTAACAAGAGTGCTCCTTTGAAATTTTTCTGGTCTGTTCTTAATTGTGTACAGTGGAACTGCAAGGAAGCTGGGAAGCAGTGTTTGATGCCTACAAGAGAAGTGTAGTGGTTGGGGTGGGCAACCTGGGAGGAAGCTTTTCTGTGTGTCCTGTAAACCCTTCTCTTTAATGACGGTAATGTTAGAAGACAGCATGAGAAAAGAGAGAAAGAGGACACCCGTTCTTGCTCAGTAGAAATTACTTAGCAGGACAGCTAAGATCTTTTGTGTAGGCATCCTTCAGTCTCGAGAGACTATGGTAACATGCTCTGAATAGAGGTCTTGGAACAGCCTCTAGTGTTGCTGAGAAAGCCAATTCGAGAGTGACAATCCCTTCCACACTGAAGACAAATACAATCTGTCCCCTGTCCAGCTCCCTGAGTTTGCTGGTTTCGGGACTGCCTCTTTGCCTCGACCTGCTGGACAAGTGTCTCTTCAAATTGGGAGAGGCCATGCTGCACCGCCTGCCTCCAAGCTGAACACTCAGATGTCAAGTTTTCCCGTCTGTTGAGGTCCATTCCAAAGGCCTTCAGATCCCGCTTGCAGATATCCTTGTATCGCAGCTGTGGTCTCCCTCTGGGGCGATTTCCCTACACTAATTCTCCATACAGGAGATCTTTTGGAATCCAAACGTCAGCCATTCTCACGACATGCCCAAGACAATGTAGACATCGCTGTTCCAGTAATGTATACATGCTAAAAATTCCAGCTCGTTCTAGGACTACTCTATATGGAATTTTGTCCTGCCAGGTGATAACAAAAATGCGTCGGAGACAACGGATATGGAATGTGTTCAGCTTCCTCTCCTGCCGTGCACAAAGGGTCCAGGACTCACTGCAGTACAGGACACAGGCTCTATAGCCCTGGATCTTGATATATGCCGTCAGCTTCTTGTTAAGCCATACTCTCTTTGTGAGTCTAGAGAATATGGTAGCTGCTTTGCCAATGCGTTTATCCAGTTCGACATCTAGGGAGAGAGTATCAGAGATCGTTGAGCCAAGGTACACAAAGTCATGAACAACCTCCAATTCTTGTGTGGAGATGGTAATAGAGGGAGGTGAGTCCATGCCCTGGCCCATGACTTGTGTTTTCTTCAGGCTGATTGTTAATCCAAAATCTTGGCAGGCCTTGCTAAAACGATTCATGAGTTGTTGGAGCTCTTCAGCAGAATGAGCAACAACAGCTGCATCATCGGCGAAGAGGAAGTCCCACATGCATTTCAGCTGGACTTTGGTCTTCGCTCTCAATCTAGAGAGATTGAAGAGCTTTCCATCTGATCTAGTCTGGAGATAGACACCTTCTGTTGCAGTTCCAAAAGCGTGCTTCAGCATAACAGCAAAAAAAAAAAACCCAAACAGGGTTGGTGCGAGGACACAGCCCTGTTTCACTCCGCTTCGGATGTCAAAGGGATCTGATGTTGAGCCATCAAAAACTACAGTGCCCTTCATTTCTTCATGAAAGGACCTGATGATGTTAAGGAGTCGAGGTGGACATCCAATCTTTGGAAGTATTTTAAAAAGGCCGTCCCTGCTAACCAGATCAAAGGCCTTTGTAAGATCTATGAAGGCCACAAAGAGTGGCTGTTGTTGTTCCCTACATTTCTCCTGCAACTGTCTGAGGGAAAATACCGTGTCAATGGTGAATCTATTCTAAGCTAAGATCACTGCTAACAGAATAACATAATCTAGTTTCCAGCCCAAAATGTCCACTTCCAGGCTGTTGTAGAGGAAGGACTTGGCCAGTGGCAGCTGTTTGATCAAAGTGGTGTAGTGATAATAACAATAAAGGCGAAGACTTTAGAAAATGTGATTTTAATCATTATGAGATTTAAATACTTTTAACAATGGTTTATGAGCAGGGCTTTTATTCCTCATCCTACTCAGAGAAAAAGTCTTTTATACAGTAAACTGTAATTTTATAATATTGAATTATTTTAAATCATTTTAACTCTGCTGTACAGAAAAAGATGTTACTGAGTACCTTCTTTAATTATAGTCAATAAATCACATCTAATAAAAACCATCTTGCTCAATGGCTTTTCTCTTCCAGCTAAAAATATACACATCTTGGAAGCCTGTTTTCACATGTCTCGAGCCCCTCCGTCCATCAGAGTGACTGTGTGTTAATTGCTTTACACAGCAGGAGCATAATATTGTGGATCAGGGTTTGTTTGCAATAGTGTAAACGTGCATATCCCTTCATGGATTGCTGCCTTGTCGTGGCGAAGGGGCTTGAGTAATTCGGAGAAGCTATGGGCTATGCTGTGCAGGGACACCCAAGATGGACAGGTCATAGTGGAGAGTTCTGACTAAATGCGATCCACCTGGAGCAGGAACTGGCAAGCCACTCCAGTATCTTTGCCAAGAAAACTCCATGGACAGAAACAAAAGGCTAAAAGATATGATGCTGGAAGATGAGCCCCTCAGGTCGGAAGGCGTCCAACCTGCTACTGAGGAAGAGCAGAGGACAAGGACAAGTAGCTCCAGAGCTAATGAAGTGGTTGGGCCAAAGCCGAAGGATGCTCAGCTGCGGACGCGCCTGGAAGTGAAAGGAAAGTCCAATGCTGCAAAGAAAAATACTGCGTAGGAACATGGAATGTAAGATCTATGAACCTTAGTCAGCTGGATGTGGTCAAACAGGAGATGGCAAGAATCAACATTGACCTCCTGTGCGTCAGTGAACTAAAATGGACGGGAATGGGCGAATTAAATTCAGACGATTATCATATCTACTCTTGTGGGCAAGAATCCTGTAGAAGAAATGGAGTAGCCCTCATAGTCAACAAAAGAGTGGGGAAAGCTGTACTGGGATACAATCTCAAAAATGATAGAATGATTTCAATACGAATCCAAGGCAGACCTTTCAACATCACAGTCATCCACGTTTATGCACCAAACACCGATGCTGAAGAAGCTGAAATTGACTAATTCTATGAAGACTTGCAACACCTTCTAGAACTGACACCAAAGAAAGATGTTATTCTCATTATAGGGGATTGGAATGCTAAAGTAGGGAGTCAAGAGATAAAAGGAACAGCAGGTAAGTTTGGCCTTGGAGTTCAAAACGAAGCAGGGCAAAGGCTAATAGAGTTTTGTCAAGAGAACAAGCTGGTCATCACAAACACTCTTTTCCAACAACACAAGAGGCGACTCTACACATGGACATCACCAGATGGGCAATACCAAAATCAGATTGATTATGTTCTCTGCAGCCAAAGATGGAGAAGCTCTATACAGTCAGCAAAAACAAGACCTGGAGCTGATTGTGGCTCTGATCATCAGCTTCTTATAGCAAAACTCAAGCTTAAACTGAAGAAAGTAGGAAAAACCACTGGGCTAGTCAGGTATAATCTAAACCAAATCCCTTATGAATACACAGTGAAAGTGAAGAAGAGATTTAAGGAACTAGATTTGGTGGACAGAGTGCCTGAAGAACTATGGATGGAGGCTCGTAACATTGTACAGGAGGCAGCAACAAAAACCATCCCAAAGAAAAGGAAAGGCAAGAAAGCAAAGTGGCTGTCCAACGAGGCCTTACAAATAGCAGAGAAGAGAAGGGAAACAAAATGCAAGGGAGATAGGGAAAGTTACAGAAAATGGAATGCAGACTTCCAAAGAATAGCAAGGAGAGACGAAACGGCCTTCTTAAATGAACAGTGCAAAGAAATAGAAAATAATAGAAAGGGAAAAAGCAGAGATCTGTTCAAGAAAATTGGAGATATTAAAGGAACATTTTGTGCAAAGATGGACATGATAAAGGACAAAAATGGTAGGGACCTCACAGAAGCAGAAGACATCAAGAAGGAAATCAAACCTGAGTGCTCACTGGAAGGACAGATCCTTCCATTCAGCATTCCTGCGCTCGGGGGAGCCGAAAACCACCTGCCTTCTACAGGTCACTGTGTGAGAGACAGTGGGACTGTGGTTGGGCTGCTGCCGGCTGCCAACTTTTTTTCTAAGGGAGCCTGGCTCTGTCTCCCTCTGCTTTGCAGAACTGGGCCCTGCTACTCCTGGCTGCCCCACCCCCTCCTCAACATCAGTCACATGGCTGGGGGGAGAAGGGGCTTTAGAAGGGTTTTTTTGTTTGTTTGTTTTTTAAATTGTGATTATTAATTGCATCAATTAAGAGAGACCCACAGTGGATTTGAGGGAACAGGAAGGGGGGAGGGCATTGGAGGGGGCAGCCATTGAGGTGGTGCTGGGTAGGGGAAGGAATGGCAGTGGGGGTATAACATGCCCACATAGGAGAAGAGAGGTTAGATATCTTACATCTATCCCCTCTTTTAGTCCTACCCCCAACCAGATGGTATCAGGTGACCATAGCAGCAAACCCTCGAGCCACACAGTGCTGTTGATGAATGCCAGGTCAGTACAAAATAAGACTGCCCTTATCCATGATGTATTTCTGGATGAGGGTGCTGACCTGGCATGCATTATTGAGACCTGGGTGGAAGAGGAGGGTGGTGTTCCCCTCTACCAGCTGTGTCCGCCTGGGTACTCAGTCCAGCACCAATGTCGCTCGGAGGGTCGGGGAGGGGGAGTTGCTATAGTCTATAGGAGTTCTATCTCCTTGACCAGGCTTCCTATCCTTTTGAGAGGAGGTCTTGAGGGCCTGTATTGTGTGTTGGGCTTACGAGACAGATTGGGGATTCTGTTGGTGTACCGCCCACCCTGCTGCGTACCAAACAGTCTCCCTGCCTGAGCTGACGGAGGTAGTCTCTGACCTGGTGTTGAGGACTCCCAGGCTGTTGGTGCTGGGGGACCTCAACATCCATGCCGAGGCTGCCTTGACTGGGGCGGCTCAGGACTTCATGGCCACCATGACAACCATGGGGCTGTCTCAATATGTCATCGGCCCGACACATCAGAAGGGCCATACCTTGGACCTGGTTTTCTCAACGGGACTGGAAGATGGTGGTTGGGATGTGGCGGGGCTGGTTGTGACCCCATTGTCAAGGTCAGACCACTTCCTGCTCAAGTTTAGTCTATTAGCTTCTTCTCCCCTCTGCAAGGGTGGGGGATCTATTAAGATGATCCGCCCTCGGAGACTAATGGATCCAGATGGTTTCCTGAATGCTCTGGGGGATTATCCATCTGATATGGTTGGCGCTCCTGTCGAAGCTCAGGTCACCCTATGGAATAGGGAGATGACCCGGGCGGTTGACACGATTGCGCCTAAGCGCCCTCTCCCTGCACGCAGGGCCCAGACAGCTCCTTGGTATACTTCTGAACTGCGGGCGATGAAGCGAGAGGGGAGACGGCTGGAGCGCAGGTGGAGGAAATCCCGCTGGGAGTCCGATCGAACACGACTTAGAGCCCATTATCGGGCCTATTTCGTGGCAGTACGGCTGGCGAAATGGCAATATTTCTCCAGCCGTATTGCTTCCTCAGAATGTCATCCAGCAGAGCTGTTTCGGGTGGTCCGGGATCTTCTTCAACCGGGAAATCCGGTGGAGGTCCCAGACTGCTCATCAGCTTGCTGTGATGAGTTTGCTATTCATTTTGAGGGAAAAATCGTTCAGATTCGCAGTGGGTTGGACTCCACCATTAGTGCAGAATCAGAGGATGTGTCCAGTGTGCCGTGCTTAGGTCAAGTATTAATGGATGAGTTTCAATTGTTGAGACCTGAGGATGTGGACAGGGTGCTTGGATCTGTCCGTTCTACCACCACTCCGCTCGGACCCTTGCCCATCCTGGCTAATTGGAAGATCTGCCAGGGGGGTTTGCACCTGGGTCCAGGAGGCCGTGAATGCCTCTTTGAGAGAGGGAGTGGTCCCTACCACCTTGAAAGAGGCGGTAATTCGGCCACTCCTTAAAAAGCCTAACCTGGACCCAAGGCTGGTGGTTAACTACCGACCATTGGCAAACCTCCCTTATTTGAGCAAAGTGTTGGAGCGGGTTGTGGCCGGGCAACTCCAGGCACTGCTGGATGAAACTGATTTTCTGGATCCATTTCAATCGGGTTTCAGGCTGGGTTTTGGTACGACGACTGCCTTGGTCGCCCTGTACGATGACCTTTGCCGGGAGAGAGACAGGGGGAGTGTGACCCTGTTGATACTCCTGGACCTCTCAGTGGCTTTCGACACCATCGACCATGGTGTCCTTTTGGATAGGCTGGCTGGGTTGGGAGTCAGGGGCACCACTTTACAGTGGTTCTGCTCCTTCCTGGCTGACTGTGTCCAGAGGGTGGTGCTGGGGGACAGTTGCTCTGTCCCATGGCGTTTATGTCATGGGGTTCCTCAGGGCTCAATACTGTCCCCCATGCTGTTTAACATCTACATGAAACTGCTGGGAGAGGTCATCAGGAGGTTTGGGCTGAGGAGTCTGCAATATGCTGATGATACTCAGCTCTACATCTCATTTCCCACCAATCCAGGTGAGGCGGTTTCTGTGCTGAACCCGTGTCTGGACCTGATAATGGACTGGATGAGGGTTAATAAATTGAAACTCAATCCAGACAAGACGGAAGTGCTGTTAGTGGGTGCTTCGCCGGACAGGCTGGAGGGCCATTTCCCTGCCCTGAATGGGGTTACACTCCCCCTAAGGGACAGGGTCTGCAGCCTGGGGGTGCTCCTGGACCCCAGTCTAACTCTGGAAGCCCAGGTGGACTCGGTGGCCAGGGGCGCCTTCCTTCAGCTGCGGAAATTATACCAGCTACGGCCCTACCTGGATGAGCGGAGTCTCATGACAGTTACACACGCACTGGTAACATCTTGCATAGATTACTGCAATGCGCTCTACGTGGGGCTGCCTTTGAAAATGGTCCGGTGACTGCAACTGGTCCAGAATCGAGCTGCGTGGCTGGTGAGTGGTGGCGCCGTTAGGGAACACATCAAGCCAATTCTGTTTAAATTACATTGGCTACCAGTTGCTGCCCGGGCCCAATTCAAAGTGCTTGTTTTGACATATAAAGCCCTAAACGGCTTGGGCCCTGGATACCTGAAGGACCGCCTCCTTCCATATGAACCTACCCGGCAGTTAAGATCTAGCCAGGGGGCCCTTTTGAAAGAGCCGTCCCTCAAGGAGGTAAGAGGGATGGCTTGTAGACAAAGGGCCTTTTCGGCAGCTGCCCCCAGACTATGGAACGCCATCCCGACTGAGATTTGTCTGGCGCCGACGCTGATGACATTTCGGCGCCAGGTCAAAACCTTCCTGTTCCAGAAGGCTTTTAATTGAAATAATATCAACTGTGGGTCCTGATGACAATTTTTAGAGTTTATATTTTAATTGTATTTTAATTGTTTTATCTTTTTATTGTATTTTAATTGTTGTAAGCCGCCCAGAGACCTTTGGGTAGTGTGGGCGGCATATAAGTTAAATAAATAAATAAATAAGATCCTGAAACTGAGGGTCCAATACTTTGGCCATCTCATGAGAAGAGAAATCTCCATGGAAAAGACCCTGATTTTGGGAAAGAGTGAAGGCAAGAGGAGAAGGGGACGACAGAGGACGAGATGGTTGGACAGTGTCATTGAAGCTACCAACATGAATTTGACCAAACTCCGGGAGGCAGTGGAAGACAGGAGGGCCTGGTGTGCTCGGACCATGGGGTCACGAAGAGTCGGATACGAATTAACGACTAAACAACAACAACAAATGTGCGTAAGTAGCAGCACCATGAATAAATGATGACTGTGAGACTAATTTAAAAAAAAATCCAGGTTCTTTGCAACAACCTATGCTTCCTTCACATAGAACAGAGCATATCACCATACTTTCATAAATCATAGAGGCGATATTAGATAAATCTATGGGAAACTGTTTCCACCCCATCCCCTGAGTTTCATAGGCAAACACAGGAGTGAGGCATTCACATATGCCTTTTCTACCTTTGTGTGCTGCCTCTCAAATTCCAGTCACAGGCTGACTTCACACTGCCCTTTATAAAAGAATATTCTTGGGTACCCCAGCCTTGTTTATTTTGGCGAAAGTACATAAAAGTAAGTACATATTCTGCATATCAGGCCTTCATAACTTGATGTTGCACAAGTGGTTTGCAAAATTCTCACCAGGGAGAAAGTAATCACAACCAGCACGGCAGTGCCACAGCTAGTTTCACAATCAATTACACAGTGTGGACTGCCTAAACACCACTCCCTGAAGTGTAATTTTACACTATGCAAAGAGCAATAGAATTTCACCACAAATTTCATAGCACGGACCAGCAACATGTATGGGTGCAGCATCTTGTGGTTACTATCTTTAAAAATAACAAGTGCATTTGTAAACCCAAAGAGTTTTATTTTAAAATCCAGAAAAGAACAATAAGGCTCAATGGACAGATAAAGCAAAATATAGGAAGCAGTGTTTTAACTGTCATTTTTTAAATAGAGAACCATTAACCTATACCTTTTTCTTTATAGTTATACATTTTTCCTGTTTCTTATGCATACACTTTCTTTGATAAAAGTATTATCAGGATCATACTTTTATGTAATATCATCTAGGATACCTTCTTCTGCTCACTGTCATTCATACTTGTTGAAAAAGAGCCCTGACAATCGCTTTGTGTTTGAGTGAGAAGTAGTTTACTGAAGAATAAAGGAGTCAGTTTCTGGGATTTTCTTCTGCATGGTGTCACTTTGCGAATTGTAGTGACTACAAGAGGGTATCCTGTAGACCATCTTGGCAGGTGCCATTGGTGTTGTCAACATTCAGGCTGCCCTTTGCTATGTAAAGCTTGGCATTCTTTTTCTTGCTGGCAATGTGGGCATAATGTTGTGCAGGGCCATCTCCTGGCTTTTTGAAGCACAATATCCCATAAATTGGAAGGTTTTTGAAGAACTGAATCTATATATCTATATCTATATCTATTGATACCCATATCCATCTCCTCTTGTCTTTGGTAGTGATAATCTCCTAATGTGGAGAGCATTCTTCTACTTTCATCCTAAAGGTCAGGCAAACTCTGTTCACCTGAAATAAGCTCGTTTCTACGTAAGCTTGCTTACAAGCTTATTTCTTTTCACATGAGATTACAGATATGGATCTGTCCTTGGCTTCTGTACACAAATGTCCAAAGTTGCATGCGGTAGAAGTCTTAAATCGTTTACATTTGATGGATTCTTAAGGCAAAAGAATTTTTATGATCATAGTTTTTCTTCTGAACTGTCAGAAATATATATTTTAAATGCTTAGGAAAGAAGGAAAGCAAAATAATACATTCCAATTGCTCCTTAGGACAGTTGGGTAGAGAAAAGACAACTTGGCATCTTAGTACACACAACTCAGTTTTGCACAGATATTATGCTAATACAAGGCTGGAAATATGGCCCATGATTAACTGCATAGACAATATGAACATTTGTGACAGCAGGACAATGGTTACACTGGCTACATTGTTGTAATGTCTGAAGTTGAGGCAAGTTTTTGAAAGCCATCAAAGAAGACTTGAAAGAAATTCCAAGACATTAAAAAAACCCAAACATAATGCTAAGTAATCCATGATGCCCTTGCAAGAGACAATTAATCAATCAGACAAGTTACAGAGAGCTCCTTCAGGTTACATTGTAAAGATTGCCACATAATTTGTAGGTTGACCAAACTGAAGGGGGGTGGGAATGAAAAAAGGGGGAAGGAAGCAAAGGTCAAAAATGTTACTTAACATAATGATACATTGTAATTTTGTCTACTCTGTATATCCTTACCTGTGTATGAGCCACATCATTATGGGGATATTTAGGAATACAGATGGCATAGTACAGGTGTGTTTAGGGAGGAGGATTTTGATCCATTAAAGCATGCTATGAAACAAACTGATTAGTCATTAACAGGCCTTAACATTTAGTCTCTTTTTAAATTTCCCCTCTTTTAATTTAATCAACATGCTGGGATAGACTAACACAGTTATCTCTTTGGAAACTGCCAGGGTTTTATATATATAAAGTCACATTAATTCAAAAGGTGTGTTTTTGTATAGGGATGAAGATGTTGTATGTTCAGGAACTCCTGCAACTCACAGAATTGTTCCAGATAACTTCTTCAGAAAAGAACTTTATTATGTGACCAGTTTGATTGATGATCCATTGGAGGGCAGGATGACTTTTGGGCTTTTCTGCTTCTCTCTTCCTGCCAAATTCTGCAACATGATGATGAAGAATCCTATAGGACTCAAAACTTGGCCTGTTTGATATTTCAATGATCTCATGCAATGTTTACTTTTGTTTACATAGAAGAAAATTGAATTGTGCGCCTACTCCCTCACAGTTTAGCTTAGAAGTGCAGCCTGTAATTTCTGGTCTATTCTGTTCTAGTTTAAATTCAACACGGATGTTCCAATAACAGTTCTGTGCTGCTTTGACTGAGGGGGGAAAAAGTGAATACATGTTTGGCTTCCTTCTATTTTCCACTCATTGTGACTCCCTGGTCCCAGTTTCCTTGTTTAGGTATTTGCTGTGAAAAGTACAAAAACAAAAGTGAATGAAGAGTTAGGATGTGTAGGAGGCACAATTTCTTTCCCTTAGGCAACCTGACACACGTTGTTGG
The DNA here is from genome assembly GCA_037013535.1 of Intellagama lesueurii. Classification (NCBI taxonomy): domain Eukaryota; kingdom Metazoa; phylum Chordata; class Lepidosauria; order Squamata; family Agamidae; genus Intellagama; species Intellagama lesueurii. Next base: position 267,423,339 of record JBAJHW010000002.1, on the reverse strand, counting down.
CTGCCTCCTTTAAGATGGCTGGTTGCAAATACAAGCTTCAGGATTCAATTGTGTGCTACATTAAAATGACCTCCAAAGAGGTGGTGTGCATTCTTGGTGGAAGCAAGGGAATGTCTAGTGTTACACTATTCAAAATTATACAATAGTGCATTTATTCATTCATTTATTTATTTGGACTTTGTTGGCTTGCTTGCGGTCACCAGATCTCCCAGATGGTTTACAAATAAATGGTTTAAAGAGTTCAAAAACATTAGGAACAGGCTTATGTTGTATTTTATATTTGGCAGCCATTTAGATTTGTTTCCACCCACTGAATTTTGGATAATATCCAGATTAAAGAACATGATTTTGCATCTCCTGATAGCTTAGCCTAGGCTGCCTCAGTTTCCAAGGAACTTTGAATTCTCTTGAATTGAAATAATCCCCCCACCAACCAAAACATGATTATCCTTGCAAGCATTTTACAGTGACTTTTCCTGATCAATATTCATAAACATGAAACCATTACAGTTTCAAAACATTAATACCTACCTGACAAGTCTGTGACAGGAATAAAGGCAAGTGTCACTCCACTGTGTCTTTGGGGGGGTGGGGAATAGAGAACAGTTGTGGTGACAGAAACTTTTCCTCCCGGATAGCACATTTTGCCATGAATTAATCTTGCTCTATTTGATGTCAGTGACAGAACACAGGATTTAAATACACAGTAAGTCCTGAATCCTTGTTGAACAAGATCTTGGCTGTGTCTAAAGCAGTGGTGAACAAAGTTCAGTCCCTGGGCCATGTGTAGGCCCTGGGATCAAAATTAGAGATGGGGGTATTCGTATACAAATACGAATACCCCCACACAGGTGGCGATAACGAGAGTCTGGCCCGCTGGGGCCAGACTGTCCACTCGCTGCCGCCGGCTCTGTAATCCTTCCTATCACTCCAGAGCTTGTGATCTGTGAGCCACTCTTCGAACTGGCAGGGAGGCTTGTCGTCCCGCCTCCTGCCAGGAGTGGCGAGCTGATTGTGAGCTCCGGAGTGATAGGAAGGATCATGGAGCCGGCAGCAGCGATGGAATTGTGAGTGGACGGCCTGGCCCCAGGGGGCCAAAGCCTTGTTATCACCACCTGTGTGGGGGTATTCGTATTCGTCATCGCTTCCTGGGGGAAGGAGTAATAAGGGGGTACAGTTAGGGTAAGGGAGTCTCTGACATCTCCCACCCCCCACCCCCACCTCCCACCCTTCCCTTAAAATAAATTTTAAAAAATTAATTAAATTAAAATTAAAGGAGGAAGTGTGGGAAATTGAAGGGAGTAAGGGTGAGGAGGCAGATCATCTGCCAGGAACTACTGTGCAGTAGCAACTCCGGCACTGTGCCACCCAAGAAGGGTCAGGGGGCAATAAAGGGACACAGCCTGCAAAACACAAGGCACCTGCACCAGCTCCCCCTAACAATTTTGTCCTCAGATGAGGAGGATTGGCATTCCACGTGAGATAACTGCTACACTGGGCACAACACAAGTAGGCATTTGGCCTTGGGGCACCTGGAGCCGGGCAATGCCGATCCCCACACAAGTGCCTGTAGGCCAGATGCCACAAGCATACCAGCCGGGGAAAGCTTCAGCATGATACCCATGTCTGGGAGTGCTCAGCAGTCCGGTGCAGGGTTAGGATTGGATGGAGTGGTCAATAGATTTATTCCAGATATAAGCTACAATGTTGTGCCTCACCATGCGCTTCCTGAGGGTGATCAGGCCTTGCCATTAGGTGATCACCTCCTTCTGGCCACAATTGAAAACATTTGAAAGGGAGAGTACATAGATGTTTTGAATTATTAAATAGAAAGCTGGAAGAGAAGAAGAATGACAAAGAGGAGGATAGGGAAAAGGAACAAGTGTGTAAGCACAAGCTGGACCGGTGCTCGGCCAATTGGTTGCCAGGCTTTTTTTATTTAAGCAGGGACTATCGTTAGGGCAGTGTCAGTGACAGAGTTTACCTTCTTGGGCTCCATGATCACTGCAGATGGTGACAGCAGCCACAAAATCAAAAGACGCCTGCTTCTTGGGAGGAAAGCGATGACAAACCTAGACAGCATCTTAAAAAGCAGAGACATCACCTTGCCGACAAAGGTCCATATAGTCAAAGCTATGGTTTTTTCAGTAGCGATGTATGGAAGTGAGAGCTGGACCATAAAGAAGGCTGACTGGTGAAGAATTGATGGTTTTGAATTGTGGTGCTGGAGGAGGCTCTTGAGAGTCCCCTGGACTGCAAAGAGAACAAACCTATCCATTTTGAAGGAAATCAACCCTGAGTGCTCACTGGAAGGACAGATCCTGAAACTGAGGCTCTAATACTTTGGCCATCTCATGAGAAGAGAAGACTCCCTGGAAAAGACCCTGATGTTGGGAAAGAGTGAAGGCAAGAGGAGAAGGGGACGACAGAGGACGAGATGGTTGGACAGTGTCACCGAAGCTACCAACATGAATTTGACCCAACTCCGGGAGGCCGTGGAAGACAGGAGGGCCTGGCGTGCTCTGGTCCATGGGGTCACAAAGAGTCGGACACGACTAAACGACTAAACAACAACAAATCGTTAGGGCCCAGCCTGAAAGGGCTTTTTCCCTAATTCAGTACATGGACCTAATGTACAGGGCGTATGTTGATTTCCCAGGGCATGCGTGGCTTTCCTAGGTGAAGGCTTTCAAATGCACATGGCACTACACCCTAGCATGTGCTGGGATGTGCCACACGACAGTCTAGGGCTTTGTTATATGACCCCATCCTGCCCAGTTTCGGGGAGAGGTTTGACAGTGGACACTTGGTGCAATAATGTTCCGAGTCCAGCTTTTACCACACTTGGTGGGACAGGCGGTTTATCCCCATTTAGTATGCTGGGAATTTAACACCTGGGGATCTTGTAACCGACACCCCTGTATGTTTCGCCACCAATGTGCCATATGTGGAGGATCCCACGCATTGGCCACATGTCCTAGGGGAAGACCAGGAGGAGCTGGAGGATGGGATAGTGGAGGTAACCAGAAGCTGCTTCCAGGGTCCGCCAACCCTCCAAAAGGGCCCCAGTCCAATTAAGGTGCAGATTTTGACAAGTGGCTTTGAAGTTATCCAGACAGAGTGGTAACCAATTATTTGCTTGAAGGGTTTACATTTGGAGTGACATCCCTGCCACGGGGGTTAGGGTGGCCACCTTACCGGAAATTTGATGTCAGTCAAGGAGCAGGAAACCATCATCCGGGCTAAGAATAGTAAGGAAGGGGCAGAAGGTAGAATGCTGGGCCCGTTTTCGGCCCCACCAGTTCCACATTTAAGGGTATTTCCAGCAGGGGTAGTACCAAAGAAGGCGCCTGGTGGACCTAGGCTGATTCACCACCTGTTCTTCCCGTATGGGGACTCAGTTAATGACAGGATCCCTCAGGAGCTGTGTAGCATTCGCTATACCTCATTTGATGCTGCAGTGTGCATGATATATGCTTGTAGAATAGGAGCGGAGTTAGCTAAGTTGACATGAAGTTGGCTTTCAAACTACTGCCAGTACACCCTGAGGATTTCGAGCTGTTGGGTTCACATTTGATGGGCAGTTTAATAAGGATAGGGCGCTACCAATGTGGTACTCAGTATCAGGTCCATCTGTTTTTTAAAAAAGTTCCTTTTTGGAATGGGCACTCAAGCGCAGAGTAGGGTTGGCGCAGGTAGTCCATTATTGGATAATTTTTTTTAGTTTGTGGAAACAGGGCACTACACAATGCCAGCAACTCATGGGGGCTCTTCAGGAACTTACTCATGAGCTTGGTCTGCCTTTAGCAGAGGAAAAACAGAAGGTCCGTCCCGAGTTTAACGTTTCTGGGGATTGAGCTGGACACCATTAAGCAGTCCAGCTGGCTGGCTGAGGCTAAGATTGTGGACCTGATGCAATGCCTTTGGGTGGATGTTGGCACAGTCCAAAGTTACGTGAAGGAAATGCAAGCATTGGTGGGGCATCTGAATGTTGCCTGCAGGGTGGTAGCCCCTGGCATAGCTTTCCTGTGAAGGCTTTGCGACGCCATGAAGGGCCTTAATAAGCCACATCACAGACGGCTCTCAGCTGGCACGAGGCAGGATTTGGCAGTATGGTTGAGGTTGTTTGGAAGGTTACAATGGGATCACCTTTTGGAGAACCGAGCTGAGGTTAGGGGCAGATTTCCAGGTGCAAACTGATGCTGCAGGATCCCTGGGGTGTGACATATATTTCAGAGGACATTGGTGTGCGGAAAGGTGGCTGGCAAGTTGGCAGATATCAGGCATCACAAGGGACCTCACCTTCTTGGAATTTTTCCAATAGTAGGTGCTGTCTGGTTATGGGGCAAAACATGGGCCAACTTGGTGATGGCCTTCTGGTGGACAACCAAGCAGTTGTACACATAGTAAATTCACTCATGTCCAGATTCCAGAGGGTAATGTGCCTGGTTAGGGCCCTTATATTGCACTGCCTGCAATTCAGCATAGTCTTCCATGCCAGGCATGTCCCGGGGGTGGACAACACACTGGCTGATGCCCTGTCCAGTCAGCAGATCGACCGGTTCAGAGTGTTGGTGCCAGGGGCACAGGCCCACCTGGAAGTCCTCCCAGATGAGGTATGGAATCTTGGAGGATAGAGGCCAACAGAGCCATGAGCTTGCAGTGGCCCCCGGCAGTCATCGTAGTTTTGCTGCAGCATGCACAATTTTTCTCTCTCATTTCAGCAGGAGCAAGGGCTGCCCCAGTGGATCATTTGGTGCAATTCTATGTTCAACTGCACCAGAAGTGACAGGCACCCAGGTCAATATAAGAAAAAAAAAAAATGACAGCATTGGCATTTTTATGCTAAAACCCAGAGATACCAGGACACCACTGGGGCTTTCCGCATTAGAAAGATGCTGGAAGGATTGAACAGGGAGCGGACTGGGTCCAAGGACACACACACACACCCATTTCACCAGATATATTAGTCAGACTTGGTGAGGTATGGTGAACTGTGTGCTTTGATCATTTTGAGGCATGCCTTTTACAGCAGTGACACTGATTGCCTTTTTTGGGGCTCTCCAAATAAGTGAGCTGGTTTCAGCAAGCAAAAACACTACCTCTCTATCCTCTTTACAGAGGAAGGATGTGTGGGTTGCTGAGGAGCAAATAGTGATTAACCTACGAAGATCCAAGACTGACCAGTTGGGGAAAGGTGAAGTCATAGTGTTGGGAAAAGGTTCTATTGCTGAAATTTGCCCTGTTAGGGCGGCAATAGTATATGCGAGGTTCACAGGTGATGAGGAGGGGGGTTCCTGAGGCATAAGGATTCATCTCTGCTTACTCAATATCAATTCTGGAAAGTTACTTCTCAGGCCTTACGAAAGGCCGGGATCCAGAGTGGTCGTTTTGGCACCCATTCATTTCGCATAGGTGCCACTTATACAGCGACTCCTTTTGTACAGTGTTGAGGATGTTAAAAAGGTGGGACAGGCACCACAGGTTTCGGAGTTACGTATGACTTTACCACAGTTGTAGGTGCTGGTGTTGCGGTTTTTGTTTTTATCGCTTCAGGTTCGGGGATGCAACCATCCTGAGTTCAAGTGCGTTTATGTGGCCACAGCGATGTGTTCTGGGGAGCCAAGTATGCAGACCAGACCAGTTGGGGTCGAAGCATGAGCCTTTATGCAAGGGCCATGTTGGAGTGGAGGGGACGGAGAGGCATGCCCGGGTACAGGTTCTTGGAATTGGCATCCCAGGGTACTCCGGATGTGCCCCCTGATATTGCATTGATCCAACTCGGTGGTAATGACTTGACCCAGCGTCTGGCAAGTCAATGATATGCAGATCATTGCGGATCTGCAAGTTTTTGTTGTGTGCTTTCCCAGAACACGCACAGTGTGGTCGGCAATCATACCTTGTATGGTATGGAGGGCATGATGCGACCCCAGTTGCATCGATAAAGCCCAGAAAGGAGTTACCTGTGAAGTTTGTAGGGCCATTAGGGCCATAGGTGGGTCAGTGATTTTACATCCTGACATTTGAGTTAGTTGCCCCGAATTATACAGGGAGGATGGGGTGTATTTGTTGGAGTCAGGGCTAGATTGGTTCCTCCAGGATTTACAAGGGGGCCTTAGGGCCAAAAATTTTCGGCTTGGTGGGGCACCTGGGGCATGCGGTGTAACCCCTAGGCCATGGTGGGTGGTGCAAAGCAGGATATGATCATGGGAATATCAGGGGAGACACCCAGAGGGTGCTAGAAACTCCTTCTCTCGGAATTGCAGTAAAGAGGTTTAGCTGAGGGGAGGGAAAAACAGGGGCCCCCAGGGTACACGGTGCACTAGGGGTCCCGAGACTTGCCTTGAGGGCAACCTCCGGTGCAGAGGACCCAGAGGGTGCTGTGCTGGAAGACAGCGCCCTTTCGGTGCAGGAACTCGCTGGGAATAGGTCTGGACCGGTCAGGTAGTATTGACGCTGGTTCCAGACCTGTTTTGCAGGCCCCTTTTAAATAGGGGAAGTTAAAGCGTTAATAAGTTAATAAAGTCGTGGCCCTAGTTTAACCTATACATATCGTGTCTCTTCTCATTATTCTGGGCTGGGCGGGCAATGGCCCAATATTGCTGCACGATATCATGCCCGCAATGCCATCAGGAAAGGGATGCCAATCTTTATATAGAAAATAGCAGCCTGAATGTTGACAACAACACTGGCTGCAGTTAAGACAGTCTACAGGATCCCCTCTTAGGCTGACTACCATTCATAAAGTAACACCAAGTGAAGGAAAATCCCAGAAGCTGATTCATTTTCATCAGTTCTTACCCAAACACAAAGCAATTGTCAGGGCTATTTTTCAACTGTTTTCTTTTTTTATTATTATTGATTCTTGAAAGTCTCTAAAACAGGTTTTTTTGGGGAGAACTCTTTTGTGGCATTGTTAATTGCTTTGGTGAGTGCTTGTCTCTGTTTGCCAGCCAACCTGTGCTTGGCTGGCTGACTGCTTCCTTTTCTTTCTTTTTTCTTCTTCTTTCTTTTCTTTTTTTTTCTATTGTGAAGTCCAGACTCAGAGGGACTGTAGCGTGGTGGCCTGAACTCATACGGTTCTCTCTTTTCTAATTTTTTTGAGTATTTTATTGCTTTTTGAATCGGTTTGTGGGTGAGTGAAGAGGGTTTTGTTGTTTGTTTGTTTGTTTGTTTGTTTTGCTTTGTTCATAAGACTAGCAGTGGTATCTTGGCTGGAGAATCATCTTTGTGTCACTTCTGGAGGCATACACTGGGAGTATGAACTGTCTCAGTTTTTTATCCCCCTATAAACTAGTGCCTGCATAGGTCTAATGAGGTGTTTTTTTTTTCTTGTGGACTGTCACTTGTTTTTGGCATAGATTGATTCTCTGTTGCCTTGCCTTCCTGCTTTTTTTGCAGTCGTTTTTAAGATTTCTGTAGGGCTTCTGAGTGACAGAAAACAAAAATGGAAAACCTGAAATGAAAGAATCCAAAGGAGTCTTTCTCTCACACATTAAACAAAAGAACTGGTACACAAAAGACATTTAAAAAATGAAAGGGGCACTCATGAGAAAAAAACAAAATGAAAGAAATACAAAATTTTGCTAAACACTTTCTAAATGATTATACGTTTTCCCTTAAAGTACACAGCTGGTTACATATTTTAATTTTATCTGTGCCTATATCTCCATTGACCCTTTTAAAAAAAATCTGTGCATTCTTATGGTTTACATTTTAAAATACACACTCTGTGTGTGTGTGTGAGAGAGAGAGAGAGAGAGAGAGAGAGACCTTTATTTCTTTGCAACATTGCCTGAGGCTCACAAATATCTAAGTTCTTGGAGTGAGCTGCATGCATTCATGAAATGTGCCTCAAGAGGTACATGAAAAGTCTACTTTCATTAAAACTGTAGAATCCAACAAATTTTCCCTCCACTTTTAGAAGAATGTGCGTTGTCAGCAAAAGTAGGGAGCATGAGAAGAATGACTAAGGAATTCCATGGACTGGCACTGAACATTCTACTATTTTGTGGCTGATGGCTAGGATTAGGTCAAATGGAAAGAAAGAAAGAAAGAAAGAAAGAAAGAAAGAAAGAAAGAAAGAAAGAAAGAAAGAAAGAAAGAAAGAAAGAAAATCTAAATTTGTGGGCATTTCTCATAATCTGTTTCCTTCCTTTATTCACAAACTCTCTTTATTTTGTATGAGAGAAAGATTGGCCTAAACAAACAAACAAACAAACCCCTTTCTCCACAGTTAATGGAAAGTCATAGGTTCATAGGTCTCTACGAATCAAGGTTAATGATATGACTTAGGGACTCAGAAGAAGACTTGGGACAGAGGTGTAATCAACTGGTCTTCACATATTTTTTTCCCCTTTCTACTGCTTGAAAAGCATTTTCTTACCTATCCACTTTTACTGGAGGGACCAAAATGGTGCCATTCAAGGCCTGAATTGGTTCTATTTGGAATTAGATGCCACAGACTATTTGCTTCGTAGTATTTAGTGCAAGGTCCCCTCTAATTTTCAGCCCCTGGGTGGGGTTCTGGCCCTCTCTCACACGACTCTGCCCCCCATGCAGGGTTCTATCATGACTGGAACCAAAGGGCCTGAAAATGATTGCTATGGGTGCAAGGAGGAGGAGCTCTGTGCAGAGGGGGACAGAGTTCTGCGTGCATGCACAGGCATGCACCTTAGAGGGAGCCTTGATTTAGTGCTATGCTGAATTTCTTTCACGCACATGATAAGCACATAAATCTGACATTAGTGTGGCACAGACAGAGACAGTACTTTGCCTTAGAGATATTCAGCAGAGAAGAAGATGAATTTTCAGCTCAGCATGTTCATGACAAACAAAACAAAATAAAAGAAGGATCAGCTGAAAATACCACTAGATAAGAAACCCCCTTCTTGGTTTTCATCCTTAGTCTTGCCCAGTGCCCACTGATCTTGTCCCCTGCTGCTGGCTCCATGCCAGGTACTGTGCAGGTCTAAGAAACAAACTTTTTATGGGCTCTGATGTCAGTTCCACATGAGAGATGTGTGAAGAGGAATATTTGAAGCACTTCAAACAACTACGTCTTGGTTTTATCTGCCTTTCTGGTCAGAGAAACATCACAAATGCTACCTGTCATATCTGGGTGACCCATAACATTTCAATGCCATCAAGAATTGCTTCTCTTGACTGAACTATGTTCAGATCCTTGAGCTTTTCTATCAACTGGCTTCTAAACTATGAGTCAAGATGTAGAAGTTGTCAAGGGAAAATATGTTTTAACTTTTTGCACTCATGGAGTTTGCACTATATAATGAGAAATGTCTCATTTTTAGAGCATATGCTGAACAACATTTAGCTATGAAAGGAAAATGACTCCATTTGAAAAGAAGCATAACTATAGCAACTGAGGGTTAGTCCAGCATGGTAGATAAAGGACTGAACCGTGAAACAAAAAGCTCTATTCAAACCTTTCCTTTGACATGAAATTTCTCAGCAGGTTTACGCAAGTATTATCACTTAGCCTTACTCCCTTTCCTTTTTCTAACAGGGGACTTATAATAACCACCTGCCTTACCGGGATGTTGTATTCATTATTGAGATGACGTATGCAAAGATGATTTTTAAAATGGCAAGACAATTGGGTAATTGCTCATGCTCATACTGTGCAGGAGAATTCACTGCATAATATTAATAAGCACAGTGTTGATACTGATTATATATGAAAAGCAGAAGCCGTTGTAATTTATAGAGTTGGACTGGTTGGGAGCAGGGCTCTTGTTTCTACAATCTGGGATCAAAAGAATATATTAAAGAATAGCAGGTTTTGAGGTGTGAGAAACTTCTATAAGTGATCACTGTATTTTTAATTATTATTTCAGTTTAATTGCTTTTTAATTGTATAATTTATTGTGATTTTAATTCTATTTATTTTAATGTTCTGAGCCACCTTAAATCCTCTTATCTGGAAAAAAGGTGGCCTACTAACTAACTAACTAACTAACTAACTAACTAACTAACTAACTAACTAACTAACTAACTAACTAACTAACTAACCAAGGGCCAATGCTCTCACATAGCCACCTTTTGTTCTTTCTTCCACATTCTTTGCATGTACAGTTGCACAAATCAACCATTCTTATGTATTTATTATTAAATGTAGTACTTGCAAAGCCTGTTGCAGTTCAGGTGAATCTGTTCCTCGCTGGTGATCACAGTGTTGAGCACTTCCAGCTAACAGTTCATACTGGTGTTAGCCTCATGGAAAGCCCGTAGATTTTGTGGGAAAATATGCAAATACCACCTCTGACATTGCGAGAAAATGCAAAGAAAAGGCAAAGAAAAGCTGAGAAGCTGTGCCCAGCTACTCTAAACCATACTGAGCTATTGAGCTCCCTTAATCTCTCTTTCTCTATATATATATGCGTTTGTGTGTGTGTGTGTGTGTGTGTGTGTGTACTCCCTAAAATAAGACCTAACCTGAAAATAAGCCGTAGTAGGATTTTTCAGGATGCTCGTAATATAAGCCCTACCCCAAAAATAAGCCCTAGTTAAGTGAAAGCCCGCCCTCCACCATTGTGCAGCAACCAGAAGAAGATGACATGACTGTATTTGAATAAATGTAGATTGTTGTACATGAAAAAAATAAAACATCCCCTGAAAATAAGCCCTAATGCGTTTTTTGGAGCAAAATTAATATAAGACCCTGTCTTATTTTCGTGGAAACAGGGTGTATATATATAAAACAAGCATACGTCTCAATTATATATATCTCATATATATAAAAATAAAAAACAAGCATACTTCTCAATTATTTCTAATTTGGTTTGAGTAGATCTGATAGTGGGCTGCATTTCACAAAAACTGAGGTCAAATAAAATCATTATCTTTTCAGGTGCCACAGGATTTTGCATTTTAGGGAAAACCTCATTTTGTTTCCTTTCAAAAACCAGAATACAGATGTTCAAAATAAAATTAAATTTTTTCCTTGAGGTCTGTTCACAAAATAAGACTCCCCCCCCCCCCCACCAATAAAGCCATCAAGTATGGACCTGTTCACAAAGAAATATGCAAAGGCAACGTTTATTTAAATACCTATGAAGACAGTCAAAGAGATGCTCTGGCAAGAACTATTCCATGAACTCAACCATGTCAGCAGCCTGGAAACATGGCTAGCTCAAGAGGTGTGACAGAAGTAGGAACAGTAAGGCCACAGTTGTTGTTGTTGTTGTTTAGTCGTTAAGTCATGTCCGACTCTTCGTGACCCCATGGACCAGAGCACGCCAAGCCCTCCTGTCTTCCACTGCCTCCCAGAGTTTGGTCAAAGTCATGTTGGTAGCTTCGGTGACACTGTCCAACCATCTCGTCCTCTGTCGATCCCTTCTCCTCTTGCCTTCACTCTTTCCCAACATCAGGGTCTTTTCCAGGGAGATTTCTCTTCTCATGAGATGGCCAAAGTACTGGAGCCTCAGTTTCAGGATCTGTCCTTCCAGTGAGCACTCAGGGTTGATTTCCTTCAAAATGGCTAGGTTTGTTCTCCTTGCAGTCCAGGGGACTCTCAAGAGTCTCCTCCAGCACCACAATTCAAAAGCATCAGTTCTTTGGCGGTCAGCCTTCTTTATGGTCCAGCTCTCACTTCCATACATCGCTACTGGAAAAACCATAGCTTTGACTATGCGGACCTTTGTTGGCAAGGTGATGTCTCTGCTTTTAAGATGCTGTCTAGGTTTGTCATCGCTTTCCTCCCAAGAAGCAGGCGTCTTTTAATTTTGTGGCTGCTGTCACCATCTGCAGTGATCATTGAGCCCAAGAAAGTAAAATCTGTCACTGCCTCCATATCCTCCCCTTCTATTTGCCAGGAGGTGATGGGACTTAGTTTTTTTTATGTTGAGTTTCAGACCATTTTTTGCGCTCTCCTCTTTCACCCTCATTAAGAGGTTCTTTAATTCTTCCTCACTTTCTGCCATCAGAGTGGTATCATCTGCATATCTGAGGTTGTTGATATTTCTTCCAGCAATCTTAATTCCGGCTTGGGATTCATCCAGTCCAGCCTGTCGCATGATGTATTCTGCATATAAGTTAAATAAGCAGGGAGACAATATACAGCCTTGTCGTACTCCTTTCCCAATTTTGAACCAATCAGTTGTTCCATATCCAGTTCTAACTGTTGCTTCCTGTCCCACGTATAAATTTCTCAGGAAATGGATAAGGTGGTCAGGCACTCCCATTTCTTTAAGAACTTAGTTTGCTGTGGTCCACACAGTCAAAGGCTTTTGCATAGTCAATGAAGCCACAGTACGTATGTACGAATCAGCTCTGTCTTCACTCATCCCTGTAAAGCAGAGATGGGACAACTGTACCTGTCAGCTTAGTCAGCATTGGCCAGCAAAGCTAACAGTGAGTTGCATCCCCAGGACATCTGGAGGGCTACAGTTCTGGTCACTGCTCATCAGCATGCAGACCAGATAGCTACCCTGCAATTTGCAAACCCTTCCCTGTGCTCCTCAACCTAATTGTGAAAGTTCTCTGAAATCAATCAGTTCAGATGTTTGACAAGAAGACTCTGCCCCATTCCCAGCAGTCTGTTGCATGGAGGGAAGAAAGAGAAAGAGATGGGAAAGGGATGATAGAAGGAAAGGCAAAGAATGCCTCCAGCCAAGGCTGGCTTCAACCCTGCCTGCTACCAGCAGGCTCCAGAAAAATATCCCTGAGGAAATGCAGCCCAACATTTTGTGCTACTGGGTGGAGGAAGCAGCCAGTAGGACAAAACGTTTGTAGTGTTGAAAGAGGACAAGGACCTTGCGGGGAAGGGGAGAAAGAAAAAGAGGAAGAGGGCGAAGAAAGAAAGACAACACAGATCTTGCCAATTTGAAGTCTGCTCAACTCAGCCTTCAGTAAACTAAATCAACAATGTACACAAAGCTTGCTTTCTGTTCCAGCCATTTCCAAACAGGTAGTGGCATTACTTAAAGGTTAAAATGTTTACTGAGCTTTCCTGCAGCATAGCCCTTTTCAAGGCACAGCTTTTTTTATGCTGAAAAGCAAAAGCACCCACTGAAGCAGACTCAAAGGAGGTAACCATGTTAGAGCACTGCTGCACCAACAGCAAAGAGTCCTGTAACATCTTGAAGATTACATTTAGCATCAGCTTTCCTGGGATGCTCCCCATTTCATCACATGCCTCTGATAACATGGGTCACATTCAGTGAGTGGCCCTGTCAGATAAAAGCCCTTTACTGTGCAAGGGGAACCGCAGGCATTGGATTACATTGTTAAAACTCCCATAGAAATATGAGTCATACTGAACAAGACTGAACTCAAGAACAAACACAAGAATGAACTCAGACAACCATGGATCAAACAAGACACATAGCTGGTGGTCTACCCTATCCCCAGTTCTTGGCATCTGTGCAATATGCTGGGGTACACTGCTCTGAAACATGGAGACTCCATTTAGGAACTAAGGCTGACACGTCAGAGCCCTAGTAGTTCAGCAGACCAAAAGCCTGTGTGGACAAAACTACACGGGCTTTTAGTTGCTAGCTAGAAAAATTAGAAGTCTACAACAATGTCTCATGTCTTATTGATTCGTTACATTTATATCTCATCTTTCCTCCAGTGAGCTCAAAATACCATGCATAACTCTCCTCCCTCCACTTTCTCTCCCTCACAACAACCTTAGGAGGTAGGTAGGCCAGACTGAGCAAATGAATGTGCTTCTTTCCCTCCTCTTATCAGATTCCATTCCATTCCCCCATGTAATTTTGAACTGTAGAATGATCTGCCCTGGCAGAATAGGTAGGCACCCAATTTGATAACATTTTGCTATTCAATAAAAACCTTCTTCTCTAGGCAGAAGCTTGCACCAAGGGTTTCATCTAATACTTTATTTGTTGTATCTGTCTGTTTTTATTATATTGCTGCTGCTCTGTAATTTTCTTGCATTTTATTGTTGGTTTGCTATAGTGAAAGAGCTGAAGAAGACGCGCAGTGGCAAATGAAAGAGTGAGTCATATAAATGATATAGGTATGTGCATTTGGGAAAGCATAGGTAGAATATCAGCAAAGTTCATCTTCTGAAAAGCAAACAAGACATCCAGGAGCCTTGCTTCTGTTCTCCTTAAGACAGGAGCCTTGTGCCTTTATAGCCAAGACAGATGCACTGCAGTTCTAATGGCTTCCATGCAAACATGGAACATTGTTGTGTTTATTCATCGCTCTCTTCACTGACGAAGGGAATGTTCTGCCATCCTGTTTCCATCTGCAGCAGCCTGGGCAAAGAGCAAAGGGCTTCTCTGACTGTACATGTTCTTTTTCACTGAGGTTGTTTCAGTATATAATTGCAAAAGCACTTCATTATTATAACTGGGTATCAACAATTCTATTCATAAGGAAAAGAAAACATGCCGGTGTAAAAAAGAAAAAGGTGAAAGGGAACAGGAGATGAGGGAGTTTATTCTACTCAAGTCACACTCCATTGTCACTTCCATGCCCTCTTGACCTTTTCCATCTCTTTGAAAGAGTGCGGGCATGAAGCTATCCTGACCCTTTCCTTAATGGTGCTTGAAATGCATAAACAAATTCACCCGTGTGAAAATGTGATGACTGGAATTTTAAATAAAAAGAAGCAAAAACATAGGTTAAATGTATGAAATTTTATGTTTTGCTAGAGGGAGCTCTCCTTCCTTGAAGTGTTATCTGTGCCTTTAGGCCAAGAGAGAATAGGATTTATTACATATGTGACAGAAGGTGTGGCAATCATATGGCCTCCCTCTATGATTTGGCATCAAATTCTAAGATAATTTCAAGAGAAACAAGAAGTACTTTAATGCGTTACTTTTAATCAGTGAGTACTCTACTACTTCTAGGGGAATTTGAGTAAATAAAAGGCAGAAACACCCCTATTTTGAGAAGAGAGTTCCAATAACAAACATCCTCTAATTGTGAGGCACAGTGAGGCAAATGTGAATTCACTCACATTCATTTGGTGCAATGTCTCGCTGGGGAATACAGGGTTCATATTAACTGGCCATACATAAAGAAAGTAAAGCACTCTCCTTATTTGCAGTTGTATTTTAGAGCCCCATGGGTGGTGCTGTTATAAAGGAACTACCTAATAAATTGTAAATAAGGGCAAACAAGGTTTTCCTTCCTTCATTTCCTCATCTCTTTGTAAAAAAAAAGATAAAATATTGCACACAGAGAGAGGAGAAGCTGTTAAAAAAAGAAAAGGAAAGAAAAAAAGAATCTTTGGTGCACTGGTTCACTAGCTTTTCTGCTTTGTTTGTGTGCACGCACAACTCATCCTCCTTCAATGAGGCAAGAGGTGAAAAGGTGCTTGAAGTGGCAAAGCACCACTTTGTGTGTTTGTATGTGTGTGCTTGCCTCATCTTCCTTTTTATGTATCAGTTTAAGCAACTACATGCCTGTACTGATCCAAATATATATATATTTAAAATTAGAAGCCCCAGCAGAGAAGGGGAAAACTACCATGTTTCCCCGAAAATAAGACAGGGTCTTATATTAATTTTTGCTCAAAAAAATGCATTAGGGCTTATTTTCAAGGGATGTTTTTTTTTTCATGTACAACAATCTACAGTTTTTCAAATACAGTCATGTCATCTTCTTCTGGTTGCTGCACAATGGTGGAAGGCGGGGTTTCACTTAACTAGGGCTTATTTTTGGGGTAGGGCTTATATTATGAGCATCCTGAAAAATCCTACTAGGGCTTATTTTCAGGTTAGGTCTTATTTTCGGGGAAACAGGGTATGGATGAGGAGGGGGCTCCACGCTGTTATTTGGTCAACAGAAAAAAAAAGTGAATCAGCCCACCCCAAATGCAGTATTTCCTACATTTTTTTTTAGTATTTCCTGTAGTCACCTACTTGGTGAGTTTAACACCCTGTCTGAGAGGTTACAGTTGAAATGGCTATAGCTGCTACCTCTCTGTTACAAGATTAGAGAGAGGATACGGTTTTTTCAAAGCCTTATTGAAAGGCAAAGATAAATGCCAAACTTGTGTCTTCTGATTTGTGAAAACAGCATGTAGTTGTTCATGTCTGCAATCATTAACGGTTTCTCTGTTTTACTGTTCAGCTGAAAATATTGCCAAAGTGATTCACATGAAAATGAAAGCAGAATAGTCACTATTCGCAGATGCAGCACTGAAGGAAGGGAGGATAAGGAGAGAAGAGGAACAGGAGCAAACTCAAGCACCAGTTATGGTCTCTTTTGCGGGTAGCCTTTCTTTAATTACCCCTTAGTTGTTTGTAAAAGGTAAAGGTAAAGGTTCCCCTTGACAATTTGTCCAGTCATGTTCGACTCTAGGGGCGGTGCTCATCCCCATTTCCAAGCCATAGAGCCAGCGTTTGTCCGAAGACAATCTTCCGTGGTCACATGGCCAGTGCGACTTTAGACATGGAACGCTGTTACCTTCCCACCGAGGTGGTCCCTATTCATCTACTTGCATTTGCATGCTTTCAAACTGCTAGGTTGGCGGGAGCTGGGACAAGCGACGGGTGCTCACTCCGTCGCGTGGATTCGATCTTACAGCTGCAGATCTATAGATCTTACAGCACAGAGGCTTCTGCGGTTTAGTTGTTTGTAGTCAAATGCAAAATAGTGATCTATCTCTGACCACAGACATAAACTCACAAACAAGTCTAATTAGGCTTGAGTTGGGCTAATCAAGTCCATTAGATTCTCTTGCTCTTCCTTGTGAAGTATGCTAAGAATTCAGGGATGAGAGAGTTTCCAGTTCTATCACAAATGGCTGGAGGACTCTTTGTGTTCCCTGTTCAGTGGCATCTGCTATTTTGTTACCTCAAAACCCTGTTTTCCTCACTCATAAGAATTCAAGCTTATTTGTCTAGATTCTATCCAATGAGACCTAAAGATTAATGTTTCTATTGCAAGATATATAACAATGAGCCGCTTGGGTAACAGCTGAGCCTCCTTGTAAACTCTTTGGAACCGGGAGTGCTTTTGGAGCAAGATCAATTATTATGAGGAAGCCTCTTGTAAAGAATGACAACATTGATTTGCTACAGGCACATGTGATTTGTGTGCATGTTTGGATGTTATTGTGTGCTAGGAAGCAGAGACAAGACATTTTCAAGATGAACGTACTTTCTAGTCAATGGAGTCTTGACATTTGCAATGAAAGCAAATATATGTATAAAAACAACTTTTAAGAAAACACTCTGATTGTTCTCAGTAAGGTGGGAATGAGAAGGGAAGGATTCAAGCTAGGAGAGAGAACAAACTGAAATGCTATAATGAAATTTATAGCTGTCACAAGAGATCTGGAAAATGAAAAGAAGGCTTTGAGTTCATCATCGCTAACAAGGCCTGTTGCTTCCAGTTGAATTCATTTTAACTACAACTCAATCTGTATCCAGACAGTGTGAAAGTTAAAAATCTCCTGTAAATATTTTCCCTACCCACAAATAGGGCTACAGTAGGAAGGGCAAAGGTGACCCATAGGGGGGTCACTAATGTCCCCCTCTGCCTTTTAGATCTTTGGGTATTGAGCCTGAAGTTCAGTGGGGGTTCATAAGCCCATTCAATAGATCATTTTGTAAGTGTGATGCTTTGCAGATTTTCACTTAATGGGGAAAGTTTTGAAGGCAGTTGGAGGTGAAGGTGTGTTGAAGGGTGAGCAAATAACCCAATTACAGCAAAACATTCCCACCCCTGGAAACCTGGATGCAAGTAGGCAAACGACTGCACAGGGCTACAGTTTGGTCAATGACCCTGACACCAACAGCACAGAGAATTGCAGGCCAAACAATAAGTGATGCTAAGAAGGTTGGCATCGAGTAAGAAGGTTTTGCTGAGTTTTGAAAATGCCAGGGGCAGTAAGGTAGGGATCTGGATTAAGGTTGACTCTATTTGGGGGGTTGAGGCTCAACATTTTCTGTACTTGCCACAACTCTTTTAAAAGTCTCTTCCTGCCCCACCCCCACCCTGCCCCCTAATTGCTTTTAGCCAGGAGGAAAAGTCCACTGAGGTCATCTGGAATTGTTCTACTCAGAAATAAGGGCCGAGATAGAGGAAGCAGAGCTGATGCTGGGAGGGAGCCAGCCTCAGGGCAGGTATCTGTACAGAGGAACTTGTAAGCAATTAAACAAACAAAATTGAGGCTGGAAGGCATGTGTGTGTGTGTGTGAGCCCTGCCAGGTTTTTATGGGCTGAAGTTCTCCATATCCATCACTATGGACTACCCTAGCTATGTCTGGCAGGCACTGCAGTCCAGGAACATCTGGAGAGCCACAAGCTGCCAATCGGGGAACAGGGATTCAGTCTGTGCTGGATGAGGTTACACTTCCCCTGAAACCCCTGGTGTACAGGCTGTGGGCACTCCTGGATTCACCCCTGCAGTGCATTTACCCAATTAAAACCAGTGCGCCCGTTACATCAGTTTCTTGAAAGATCTGATCTGGTCACTGTGACACACACCCTAGTTAATTCCTGGATGGATTACTGTAACACATTCTATCTGGAGCTGCTGTTGGGAAGTGTCGGGAAAGTTCAGTGGGTCCAAAATGCAGTAGCCAGGTTGCTGACTGGGACTGGTTACAGGGGTCACATAACCCCACTGTTTCAGCAGCTCCACTGGCTGCCAATCCATTTCGAGACAGAAATCAAATTGATGATTCTAACTTATAAACCCTAAATGGCTTGGGCCCAAGCTATTTCAGGGACCGCATCTCCCTTTATGGGTGTTAAGATCATCAGGAGAGGCCTTCTTCTCAGTCCTGCCACCTTCACAGATGCATTTGGTGGGGACATGGGAGACAGCCTTCTCTCTGTTGCTTCTCCAAGACTCTGGAACTCCCTCCCACATGAGGCCAGGCTGGCCCCATCTTTACTTTCTTTCCCCAAGCAGATGAAGACATTTCTCTTCAGGCAAGCTTTCCCTGAGTATATAGCTACTGAGTGGGTTTTTAAAAATGGATTTTGTACCTTACTGCATTGAAGGTGTTTTGGTGTTGCTTTTTTTTGTATTGTATTCATTGATCCTTTTATTGTATACTCATTGTTACTTACTTACATATTGTTGTTTGTTTGTTGTAAGCCACCTTGGGTCATTTTAAAGGAAAATGGCAGGTTAAAATTAATTTAAACAAGCAAATCTGCTATCCAAAAATAAGCATCAGATAAAAAATTATAAATCATTGTCTGTGTCAGTGAGATTGTCTAAGTGTGTACTGAAAACAAAGAAACATACTGCATAGTTTTGATGAAATGATGGCGATATGTTTGCAGAAATATCTGCATTCCATGTGCCTATTTGTTTTGTTTTGTTTTTCAGTGCAGGAGACCATTTTATACAATGATGTCGGTAGGTTTCTTAACCCTCCGTGCCTATTTTTCTAACTCATTTTATTTAGCCAGTATTTCATACTTATTTATTTCAGTCTGAAAACTGTGAGATTAATGCATTCTCCTCATGCCAAGCAGCTAGTTTTACTGCCTGTTGTTCAGATAGTACATACAGATGCAGTCAAGGGCTGCCCACTTCTGCCTTTTGCTAGTTACCAAAAAATTAAAGGACAGAAATGTTCATTTTTGTTCTTTCTTAGAAGTAAAATAGCATGATATTAATATTCAAAATGGTGAGGTAGACAATAAATGCCCCCAGCACCGGATAAATGTTTAAGGTGTAAAGCAGCAGTGTGTTATGTTAGGAATTCCAATTTGGCACTGGAAAATTCCATTCCATGCTCTGATTTTGTAGAAGTTCTTTCTTAAGCCCGTTTGGCTATATTCTCTTATCTTGATAGATTTTCAGGCAACCCTCATTTCCTCACACGGTTTCTGCCTACCATTTCTACCAAGGAGAAATGTGGTAATGAGACTTTCCCTAGGCTACATAGTTCCTAGCACTGGTGTGCACTGACTACTAAATTCAGTTCAGACTTTAATTCAGCACCATAAAGAATGATCTGCGTTTGTCTCAGACCAATCTGGAGATTGTATGATCTGACTTGAAGACCTGAATCTGAGCAAGATTCAGAGGTCTGGGTTTGCATCTCCCACTGAGTACCACTGAGAACAGAGTAAGTAGAATGGAACACAAACTGATTAGAGATTTAAAAACAAAACCTTTTTTTGGTTTTTGTAGATTCAGTGTTTTGTTTTGTCCCCCCCCTCCCCCAGTGTGTGCTGGTTTTAATGGGTAGGCTGCATCACATTCAAAACCAAGCAAAACAATCTTAGAATTTTATCTTAGAACTGCAGAGCTGGAAGGGATCCTATGGATCATTGGGTCCAGCCCCATGTCAAGGAGGAACAATGGGGAATATATTCCTAACCTCTGGCTCAGCAGCCAGAAAGCAGAGTGACCAATAGGGAATAATACTACTACAATAAGATTAATGAAGTGTGGAAGGGATTGTCACTCTCGAATTGGCCTTCTCAGCCACACTAGACGCTGTTCCAAGTCCTCCATACAGAGCACGTTACCATAGTCTCTCGAGACTGAAGGATGCCTAATCTCTCAAAGATTAATGAAACTACACATGTGCAGGCACACACCCTCAAAGGGCATCAGAAACTGAATTCAAATAAATAATTTACTTTTTCCTAAATATAGAAGGGAGGATAGATTTACTGTCTAAATTCTGCATGGTGAAAACATCTACGACAGAGAGTAAGAAGGTAAAACAATAGCAAAGTATGTTACCATAAGATTTTTCCACTGCAAGAATATCTAAGAAAGAATAATTTAAAACATTTGGGAAGGAGAAATCATAAACACAATGTTAATGCAGCCAGTCTCCCAGAAAGCAGTACATAAACATTTGCTTTCTATAGCAATTTAGAAACTGAGCAAGGAACTTGAAAACAAGAATAACTCATGTGAATCAGAGGGCTTCCACAAAAGCAGAACTGTTCGACCACCCTGGAAAAACATGCCCTAGGATTAAAAGATGTTGGTTAACCAACCGTACTCCCTCCTTTCCTCATCTTAACAGAAAGTAAAACTAAAAAGGCAGTATATTTCTAAAACCAAAGAGGATTGCCAAAGCATTAAGCACTAAGGCTCTGTGCAGCTTTGGTTTGATTTGACTGATTATGCTGAACATTTCCGGTTCTTAGTAGGCATGGAGCTTACAGAAACTGCTGAAATGCCTATAATTCTACACCCTAAATCTGGCAGGCCCCAGTTAGAATATTTGTGTACCCACTATGCGACTGTGGCATTTCTATTCCCTAAACAGTGCACAGAAGAACCCCATAACGGTTAAACCATTGTTACGTAGGTTAGAAGTGTGCTATTCGATTCCCTCCTATGAATCATACAAGGCATATAAGATATCATTAAAGCACAGTTGACTGGAAACACATTTGATTATGTTTGTAGACAGAGCCTGAAAGTAACTAGTTATCTTCTGGGTACCAGGTAATACAACAAGGAGTTATAATGATACTTCTACAAAATTACTTTTAGGTATAATTAGTAATCTTTTCTAATTACAGTCATGTTTTACGGCATTTTTAGAGGCTTTTTTGCAAACCTTCACCCAAGCGTGACTCAATCTGGATCCGGTGCACCCCCATCCTCCAATTTTTGTGGATCAACAGTGTGTTCTGCATTAGTGTCAGTATGGTGGCACATATAAATTTATAAAGTCTAGCCTGAACTAGTTACATCTGTGAAGCTGTGTAAAGTGGCTATACCACATAATGTTTAAACCACAATCCTAACCATTAAGTTATAACCTGAAATACCATCAGTATTAATTCTTGGACCTAAATTCAATTCAAAGTGACCCCATTGAAATCCTAGGGGAATCCTACTTAGTACTAATGTAAGTCCAGTTAATTTCAATTTGTTAACCAAAGTGAATTTAGTTCATGGCATTTAATTGTTCCCTATATAATACTGAAAAAGTTCTCTTAAGTAGTGCATCGAGTTTAAGTTTGTTGCTGGAAAATCATTACAATACATTTTGATTCATGATTCCAGCATTCAGAAAACATTGTTCCAAAGCCAGAAGCTTGATGTCTAAACTGAGCCTCTGTCTTTATCCATAATCCGTTGAACTGTAAGTGGAGATCTAAGTCCCATGGCAGCAAATCCTGGTCAAAAACAGATCCTTGAGCTTAAGGTGCTGTTACATTCAAGGCATCACTCTGCTCAGTCTTCAGGTCAGTAGAATCCAGAGTGCTTTGTCTCCTGCTGATTTGTCAATGGATGTTGGGCTCATGTCTTGTTTTACCTCCAGCTCTTGGACTAGCATCACAGTGGTCATGTAGAGCCCATGTAATCACATTTGGTTCATAATTGGCTCTTTTAATGGACTAAATACTGAGCTTGGTGGCAACTGGCAGTACATAAAGGGAAGTGCAGCTTCTTAGAAATGTTGCCCAGTGACTCTCAGCTCTACAACAAGGTAGAGAAGCCAAAAATGGATTTTGTTTCTTTCCCATTTGGCTTGAAAATGTGGGTCTGGGTTTTGGGAATGCACATGTTTTCTAGTGATTAGAGAAACACAAGTGCAGGTCAATAGGAAAAAAGGGATTTTTCTTTCTTCTTACAGTGAAAATTGTAACAAGAATGCTAAAAAGAGTCATCCTTTCAAAATGACTACGAAACAAATTTGAATACCCTTTCTTTATGTTTTGAATTAACTTTCAAGTATAGAGTGTTAAACTACAGGCAGGATGTTCAGAAAAATAATAGTACTTGCAATGGATTGGAAGCCTCCATTGAACCATGGTTCCCCCTATAAATAAAAGAAGACCAGCATAGATTAGGCATCCTTCAGTCTCGAGAGACTATGGTAACGTGCTCTGTATGGAGGACTTGGAACAGCGTCTAGTGTGGCTGAGAAGGCCAATTCGAGAGTGCCAATCACTTCCACACTGAAGACAAATACAATCTGTACCCCGTCCACCTCCCTGATTTTGCTGCTTTCGTGACTGCCTCTTTGCCTCGGCCTGCTGGACAAGGGTCTATTCAAATTGGGAGAGGCCGTGATGCACCGCCTGCCTCCAGGCTGAACGCTCAGATGTCAGGGTTTCCCAACTGTTGAGGTGAAGACCAGCAACAGCCTGTCCAAAAGCTGTTTAGACATTGAAATTTCTTGGTTGGAGAGTTTTAGTTTTGTTTGGGAAGTAAAATGAAAGTGCTTTCTGAAATGTTCAACTAGATAAAGATAAATACCAAATTGGCTGAAAACAGTATTTCTTCAACTTCCTGTGTTTAAGGGTCTATGTTTACAACAAATACCTGATAACAAGTTCTGCCTGTTACAAACTATTCTGTAAAATTTTAGACTGCATAAAGCATTTCATGAATTCACCTGGACAAATCTGTCAGGTCTCATATAGTGCTCAATGTCAACTGAATGTTTAAACTAGAATACATGGAAACAGGCTCTTACAGACTGCACTATGCATGTATGTAAGCATGTACACTGTTCCATAAAAGGAGAAATAGTATTAACTCTTTTGAAACTGCAGCACAAATGCAATCTCCTTAAAATTAGAAATCCAACTTTAAAAATGCTCTCCTGGGCTCCAAACACTTTGCCAGCATGAATGGCAATTTACATCAGCCCTAGAACTTGTTATTGCTTGTAAAAGGGAGGCAACAGTTCAACTGAGAGAAAAAAGGAAGTAGGAAACAAAGCCCTATGACTTCCTCTCCTCTGCAATGATGGGCTTGGAATCTGAGGATGTTCTGACACTGGGCTGAGATATAGAATCGAACACCCTGCATGATTTTCTTTTCAAGGGTTTATATTAAAAGCCCAGACAACTAAAGACACCTCAAATGGTGTGAATCAGGCCCTTAATCTTTTCAGAGGCTTAAGAACCAGAACCTTAATTTTATTTACAGACTTGCAAGGAACCCGCCCACTCCGAAACACGGCTTAAAACCACGTTCTTAATCCTCAAGCTTAACATATCTTGATAGTTATTCTAATATACCTGTGTTTCCATCACAACAGAATAGCAGACAAGAATTTTCTTCAATGTTATAAATGTTTTATTAGAATAAAAAAAATTACATACAGTAACCATAGGATATACACAAACAGCTAAAAGTTGACGAAGAAATTGGAATTTTTTTCAATATGAAACAAAATACTCTGTACATATCTCACGGAGATAATAGAGCTAGAATGTAAATTCAATAAGATGATCATGAAAGTTGTAGTACAGAAAGATGATGTAGAATAGCCTTCTCCAACCTTGTGTCTTCCAGATGTTTCAGATTAGAACTCTTGAGCAGTCCCGACAATTGGTCCTGCTGGCTGAGAACAATGGAAAAAAACACTGGAGGGCATTAGGTTAGGGAACACTAAAGTAGAACTTTCTTGTAACCAGAAATAACAGATTTACCAATCATTGCAAGAGTATGAAATATGTGAAGAAAAAGTTTATTCCCATCTATTGATAATTGTTTGGAAGCCTCAGTTGTTTGCCATGTTGAAGAGCTAGCAGCTATTTATATTATTTTGCTATGTACATTATATACAGATTTCCCCAGGATACTTAGAAAAGGAGAATGTTTCAAAGTTATAGTAGTAAGATCATTTTTGAGCTGAATGCGTAATAAAATATTGAGTAATGTTTGCATTTTTATAGGTCCTGTTCTTGGGTTGAAATATGAGAAAGCGTGAATTCATACTTCAGGATGAAAAAAAATTGGTGTAAGCATTGAAACGGTGGTAAATCAGATATAGCAAAGATAGGTTTTATGTACACATTGTTTTGGGTGTAAAGAGTTCACTTAATGACACCAAGAAAAAACTTTGCTTGTAGAAAATAGCAGTGAACTTATTGTCACCCAGAGTAATTCTAGATGATGTGGTGAAGAACTGTACCAGGATCAATATTCAAAGAGCATCCAATGAATGACACACTAAGTGGCAGATAGAAGGACAATGAATTTAGGGCTGCCAGAAACATTACGTATGATTTAGGGGGATAATATTCCATGGTTATAAGGCTCTGGTGCATTGCACCTAAAAAGTGTGATGTTCTATTCTGGGCATTTCAACTTAAAAAAAACCACAATGATGATCAGTATGATGTATAAAGAGCAGTACAGTAGCAAAATATAAGGAACTGGATGAGCTAGTGTAGGTTATAATGAAAACAAGGGGAAACATACAGTCATGTGAAAAAGAAAAGACACCCTCTTTGAATTCGATGCCTTTACATGTTAGGACATAATAACAATCATCTGGTCCTTAGCAGGTCTGAAAATTAGGTAGGATACAGCCTCAGATGAACAACAATACATAACATTTCACACCGTGCTATGATTTATTTAACAACAGTAAAGCCAAAATGGAGAAGCCATGTGTGAAAAATGAAGTACACTCTTACTGCTTCCATAGGAATTAAGAGGCTAAGAAGTAGGCAGGCGCTGCTAACCAAATGCCCTTGAGGAACGGATCGTCAGCAAGTGTGACCATTCTATAAAAGCCAAAGTTTTAGCAGTTTGCTGGTCTGAAGCATTCAGGTGTGTGTGAACACAATCCCAAGGAGGAAACACATCCGTAATGATCGTAGAGAAGTAATTGTTTCTGCCCATCCATTTGGGAAGGCTTATAAGGGCATTTCCAAATAATTTAAAGTCCTTTATTCTACAGTGAGGAAGATTATTCACAAGTGGAAAACATTCAAGACAATTGCCAATCTTCCCAGGAGTGGATGTCCAAGCAAATTCACCTCAAGATCAGACCATGCAATGTTCAGAGAAATTGCAAGGAAAAAAAAAAAGAAAGAAAAAAGAAAAAAAAGAGTTACATCTCAGACTCTACAATTAGCATGTTAACTATTAATATTCATGAAAGTACAATTAGAAAAAGACTGAACAAGTATGGTTGTTTGGAAGGGTAGTAGGAGAAAGCCTCTACTCTCTAAAAAAACAAGGCAGAATGGCTTAGGTTTGCAAAACCACAGGGCATGTGGAACAATGTCCTTTGGATAGATAAGACCCAAGTGGAGATGTTTGGACATAATGCACATCACAAGCTGAATTTGAGCTAACAGTGTGATGTGGCTACAAGAAAGGCAAATGCTATTTTAGGCTGCATTAACAGAAGTATAGTCTCCAAATCCTGTGAGGTACTAGTTCCCCTCTATTTGGCACTGGTTAGGCCTCATCTTGAGTACTGTGTCCAGTTCTGGACACCGCACTTCAAGAAGGATGCCAACAAATTGGAACAAGTTCAAAGGAGGACAACAAGGATGATCAGGGGGCTGGAAACCAAGACTTATGAGGAAAGACTGAAAGAACTGCACATGTTTAGCCTTGAGAAAAGAAGACTGAAGGGAGATATGATGGCACTTTTCAAATACTTGAAAGGCTGTCATGCAGAGGAAGAGCAGGATCTGTTCTCAATGATCCCAGAGTGTAGAACACACAACAATGGGCTCAAGTTACAGGAAGCCAGGTTTTGGTTGAATATCAGGAAAACGTCCTACCTGTTAGAGCAGTATGGCAAAGGAACCAATGACCTCAAGAGGTGGTGAGTGCTCCAGTACTGGAGGCATTGAAGAGAAATTTCGACAACCACCTTTGTTGAAGATATCCTTTGTTTTGTATTCCTGCACTGAGCAGGTGGTTGGACTCAATGGCCTTATAGGCCCCTTCCAGCTTCATGACTCTATGATTCTATGAAACACAGCATATCAGCACAAAAACCTCATACCAACTGTCAAGCATGCTGGTGGAGGAGTGATGATTTGGGCTTGTTTTTAGCCACAGGACCTGGACACCTTGTAGTCATTGAGTCGATCATGAGCCTTTTGTATACCAAAATATTCTACAGTCAAATGTGAGACCATCTGTCCGACAGCTAAAGCTTGGCCGAAACTGGGTCATGCAACAGGACAATGATCCCAGGCACAGTAACAAAACTACAACAGAATGGCTGAAAAAGAAAAGAATAAAGGTGTTGCAATGGCCCAGTCCTGCTTGAAATGCTGCGGCGAGACCTTAAGAGAGCTGTGCATAAACAAATGCCCACAAACCTCAATAAACTGAATCAACGTTGTAAAGAAGAGTGGGCCCAAATTCTTCCACGATGTGTGAGACTGGTAAAGCCATACAGAAGACTGGTTCTACAAGCTATTGAATCATAAGGTGTACTTAAGTTTTTCATACATGGCTTTTCCATGTTGGCTTAATTTTTGTTAAATGACACGGTGTAATATGTCATGTGTTGTTCATTTAAGGCTGTATTTACCTAATTTTCAATGCTGCTAAGGATCAGATTATTTTTATTATGTGCTGATATGTAAAACCATAGGATTCAAAGAGGGTGTACTTTCTTTTTCACATGACTGTAGTTAAAATGGGCAACGTAAGGCTATTTTCATGTGTTCAAGGTATTAAGGAAAGTCCAAATCCAAGTGCCTGAAATACACTGTTGTGGGGTTAGGGTAATAAAATTATTGCAAGGCCAAACAAGGTTGTAAGTGCCAAACACCATGCTTTTAAACAAATAGGAAGCCAAACAGCCCCCTTCCAAAAAAACACAAAAAGGTGGAAGGGATAAGTAGAAGATAATGTATCTGCTGAGTGCTCCAGTAGGTTGGAAAGTATTTTGGTATCTTGATAATTGAGATCTTAATCTTGTGCAGACCATTCCCCTGCCTTGAAATCACAGCATAAAGGCTCTCTGGAAATCCACCATTAAAAAATATAGAGAAGAACTAGACTTATAGCTGACCTTTTAAAGAAAAGGCACATTCACAATCAAATCTAGATTGATTGATACAGGTTTTTTTAAAAAAAGTGTTGATGTCAGATTGGCTTTACAGTGATCCGGGTCTTTCCGATGTTTTGTTTGTTTGTTGTTTAGTCGTTAAGTCGTGTCTGACTCTTCGTGACCCCATGGGCCAGAGCACGCAAGGCCCTCCTGTCTTCCACTGCCTTCCGGAGTTTGGTCAAATTCATCTTGGTAGCTTCGGTGACACTGTCCAACCATCTTGTCCTCTGTCGTCCCCTTCTCCTCTTGCCTTCACACTTTCCCAATGTCAGGGTCTTTTCCAGGGAGTCTTCTCTTCTCATGAGATGGCCAAAGTATTGGAGCCTCAGCTTCAGGATCTGTCCTTCCAGTGAGCACTCAGGGTTGATTTCCTTCAGAAGGATAGGTTTGTTCTCTTTGCAGTCCAGGGGACTCTCAAGAGTCTCCTCCAGCACAACAATTCAAAAGCATCAATTCTTCCGATGTTTACTTAATAGCAAATAAGGACAATAAGCAAAAAGTCAGTATAAAAGGTCAAAAAGAGTTCAAGGTTTTACAGATTTTTTCTTGCATGAATTGTGTGTATCAGGATAGTTTTGGGGCAAGGTGCTTCAAAATAATTTGATATCACTTAGAAAATGGAACTTTCAAAACTTTTCACAATGCTCATCCTCTTATTTTTGTCATTTCTGAAGCATGTACTGTGAAAACTCCTTTGGTTCATTACATTTTAAGGCATTTTCTATTCCTTCAAAAGGAACTAGTTAATATGTGTGTGATTTGTTTTTGTTTCGAAGGAAAAATCCCAAGTTATAGAAAGTGTTTAAATTCAGAGCAGTGGTAGATTCATGCATAACCACCATCTGTTGTTGCTGTCGTTATTGTTGTTTTCAAAAGCACTTTTAAGGAAATGATACGCCCAGCCTTGGCTTCTCTGTGAAAATGCATCACCACATGACTGCTTTGAAAACCAAAAATAGTGTCATGGGCATTAGACTGGACAGACCATGCAAAATTGCTGCGCCAGAGCCTCTTGCATCCATACCTGAAATAAAAGGGGGAAAGGAAGATTAGCAGAAGAATAATGTGTATCTCTTTTCCATTTAAAAAAAAAAGACTCTACATCCCTACCCCACACTTATTTTGGATTCCCAATAGAGCTTTCACCTGAGTCTTTTTTCTTTTTAAATTGAAATGCTTTCCTTAGTTCACAGCTTCACACATTTTGGCTCACTTAACATGTCTCCTTACTGGCATTTCCTGCTGCTTCTGGGACTGCGTACAAGCTTCTCTCAACAGCATTTTTATATGCCACGAAATTACTATCAAGCCTTTTGAGGAATCTGTATAATGCATGTTTATAAATTCTCTGGTGAGAACAGCCACATTGGCACCTATATGTGGTGTAACGCTGGGATGAGTAGAACTGCAAAAGAAATGCAGCCATGATGGCCCAGGAACGTGTAAAAGAGGTGGGACAGTCTGACGCGACTTGTGCCATCAGAACCACTAGGACAGCCATCATTTGCAGGACTAGTGCCATTAATGAAAAGAATTGTACTTGTTCCTATTGGCAATTATAAGTACACTGTCCCATGGTTTGCCAGGTTTTTTAAAAATGCTGTTGTATATATGTCTTGGCAATTTATCCATTTCCCAGTTTTCCAACAATATGTATATGGCTATTAATATCTGGGACAGTGATTCAACTATCTCTAATCCGGCAGGGAAAAAAAACCCCGAACACCTGAAAATTAAAATCTAATTTCCTTCAAAAAAATACTGCTGTCTAATTTACATGGTAATTTACTAGTTCAATTGAATGCAATTTTTCATGCATAGGAGTATGAATTGGTTTCTTTTTTTTTTTTTGTAACAGCATTACAGCAGAGTAATGCATACTTTTTTTCTTTTCTATAAGGACTCAAAAAACAGTGCTTAATAAAACTGTCCAGCAATTACTTACAGAGGTCAGATATCAAGTTCTAGGATCCTTAACTAAAATAACTCTCAGTTAGCAATGTCGGTTAATCCCTGTTACTGAAGTAATTTATGTTCTGGAATATACTGGATTTCTTGGACTTGCTAAGTGGAAGAAGGCCATGTGTGACCCATGGGTCACTTTCCTCACCCCTGGTGTAGAAACTAATCTATTTGTACCATCAGATTCACTGGAGACCTCTTTATTATCTCAATTCGTAGAAAAGAGGCACTGGCAAAGTTTGATTACGAATTCAATAACTTCGTAACAGTAACAGCCTAAACCTTGAGCAGTGCACACAACAAATTCATTTTCTAGACATCACTGTAAAACTACCTAATGTGCTAGTACATTGTTCCCATATATTGGAAACCTACAGATAGCATATATTTATGTGCTTCTACATCTACCTAGAACATACCACAAAATCCATTATCTGCAGCCAGCCCACACATCTGTTCCAATCCATCAAACAGAGATTCTCAATTTGGAGATTTAGATCAGGAATTTCTCACATGGCATTTCTCACATGACATTTTCTACACAAAAAGTCAGGGAAAACTCAGATTTCAAAAGGTGGACTGGCATCCAGGAACAATCTTTTACAGTACAAATTCAGAACAGATTAAAAAACACTCATTTGTTATCACCTACATTTCCCTAAGTAAATGTGTTACTGATTTACAATCAACCCTGTAGAAGAAACTCTGGACTCTTGTAGGCTTTGGGTGGCAAGTCAATACTTGCTTACAGATTACCATCCAGCTAAGAAAGATTACTGAGCAGCAGTAACAGATCTCTCATTCTTGGCTGAAACACAAATATGGGAACCATGCCCTGTGGAAGACTCAGATGCCAACTCCATCCCTGTGTCTACCCTTGGAAACATTACTAAGGACATACTTGTACAGTAGGAAACCCCCCACCCGCCATATCCACAGGATCAGTATACACGGTTTCATTTAACCCTGGTTTGAAAATATTAAAATAAAAAGATCCAGAAAAAAACTATTTTCACATATACAGTATTACCATTACAGGCCAGGATGGAGCCAGAGACCATGCTATGAAGAATACATAGCATGGTCTCCGGTGCCCTCTAGTGGCTAGTTCTGGTAATGCATGTGAAAATATTTTTTCTTGGTTTTTTCCTTTTATCATTCACTATTGTTCACAGTTTTCAGTATCCATGGGAGCCCATGGAACAAATTCCCAGTGGATATGGAGATCCCACTGTATTATACCTCAAATCATGGGTTCATGCACCTTCCAATGTGATACACATTATCACTTGCTTATAATACTTTACTGCATTTTATATGGATCATTGTTTATGTGAAAGAATAAAGCTGGGGTGAAAACCAAAATGGCAGTGTTCAAAAACCTGGAGGGTGCCATTTAAGTCTCCCAGGACATCCATCATTGATGTCAAAATGGTCATTCTTGAAGAAAAGAACTGTCAAGACAAATTCCATCAGGAGACAGATGAACAAGAATTCATAAAGTGGTGATTTATTCTATAGGCACAAAGACTTATTATCCCACTACTTGTTCATCAGATTGGTGGTTGTTGTTGTTGTTGTTGTTTAGTATTAGTATTAGTATTAGTATTAGTAGTAGTAGTAGTGTGTTTTCCCGAAAATAAGACAGAGTCTTATATTAATTTTTGCTCCAAAAAACGCGTTAGGGTTTATTTTCAGGGGATGAAAATTTTTTTTTAATGTTTTATTTTACAGTCATGTCATCTTCTGGTTGCTGCACAATGGTGGAGGGCGGGGTTTCACTTAACTGGGGCTTATTTTTGGGGTAGGGCTTATATTACGAGCATCCTGAAAAATCGTACTAGGGCTTATTTTCAGGTTAGGTCTTATTTTCGGGGAAACAGGGTAGTAGTAGTAGTAGTAGTAGTTTTATTCATATGCCACATTTCTCCCAACAAGGGACCCAGATACAGAGATGTCTGCATCACCAGCTTTGTTTCTTTAATGACCACTAATTAGACATTTGTAGACAGTTTTTGCATATCTATGCCTTCTGGATGTTTTGATTACAATCCCCATTGAACAGAGTTCAATCTTTTGGTCTGCTCTTATATTTGCACTGCACAAAGACTTTGATCATTGCATATCTGAATCTGGTTATTTATGCCAAAATGTTTTCATCATTGCCCAATGACTGTTTTTAAAACGACCACTGTTACAATAATAATCAGTATTTGTACTTTTTCTATTTCTTTTCCCCTTCATCCTCATCACACCCAAGCATGTGTACAAATATCTGCCTATGTAGGTAACCCTTCATGGATATGACAGTCCACAAAAGCTGGTGCCAAATAAAACTAGTTAGTCTTTAAGGTGCCACATCTCTCTTTGTTGTCTATACTCTTAATTTAAGGAGCTCCAAAAGTCATATAAAACAAAATGTACTGCAAGAACCTCTCTTTTGGTTTCTTTCAGCATGCACACATCAAAATTATTAAATGCCTGATGCTTTGTTAGAGTGTTGAGTTGAACACTCATATTTTGAAGATACTGTTATATAATAATAAGAAAAAAATAATTGTATGCTGTCTCATTAATTCTGACTGATGGTGATCCTTTCCAGGATTTTCCAAGTAGAGAATACTCCGCTGTGGTTTACCATTCCCTTCTTCTGGGGGTGCCCTAGGACTGTGCAGCTTGCCCAAGGCTACATAGTCTGGCTCTACTTGCAGGAGGCACAGTGAGCAACTGAACTCCCAACTTCTGGCTAATGTATAGAGTTACCCAGCCACCACTCTATAATACCACTCTAGAAAACAGTAGCCCAGCACCTTCCTAAGGTTAAAGTATCAGTCAAATTCCTTCTATTAATTGATATTCTCACATCAATTCTCATTCTAAAGAGAAAGTACATTGGGCAGGATCCAATGGTGGACACAACAGTGGTTTCCAATGGAATTGAGTAGGAGTGGTTACCACCACCACCCGCCTTGTTGTAGCCTCCCATGCACCAAAACTGAGTCTGAAGGGTAGAAAACTTCCTTGTAGTAGCTTCTGGGTGGCACAGAGGGCACTGAAAAGAGTAGGTGAGATTAAAAAAGTACCACCAGTGGAGCAGTGAGTTTATGATAAAACTGAGGTCATCAGTGCCAGTAGACATACTTGCTAGTTTAGGTATTTTTATCTGCTCGCTGCTAATGCCATCTCCACCATCAGTGGCTGCTTTAACTTCAATAATATAATCATCATTTAAAGGCAAAAGAAGTTCTGCAGATGTTCTGTTTGTGATCAGGACACTGAGCTGGTTCTGACTGCTTGTCCAATATAAAACCTGAAGTGAAAAGAACAAAAGCAATTACATTAGTAATACTATTTAATCTACCACACTATTTTAATGTCATTTAGAAGTGGAAGAGGAAAAATGGTTCTTAAAAGATGGTGAGGGTAGAGAGGGAAGCCAAATAACAAAACAAAACCTAGCATCATTGAAGTCACTCCGAATATATAGTATTTATCAAACACATTTATCATAGCTTTAATCTAGAATGGAAAAATAAATTACAATAACAGAAGTATAATATATTCTATTGAGTTTCTCAGTAATGGTGCCCTCTATGAATTATTCTTCAATTTATATCTTGTTATTATATGGCTTAAGCACTTAAAGCAATAAATACAGACACATCTGGAATAGGATGTCAAAGGAATTTAAAAAATGCAAGCAAATCTGGTCTTTGGGTCTCCATGCAGCAAGTAATTATGTGGTCATGGAATTAAGTGCTTATTTCTTGCAGCCTTTTAAATATTTATGCCATCTATTAACAACACAGAGAGCATCATGGCAATAAACTTCATTTTAGGATACAATTCATCGGGAAGTGTTTTGGATAATAATGTAAGGGAGTCACAACACCGTTCATCAGAACTGGATTACAGCAGTTCAGATTTTTATGTCAGCAGCTTGATAGAGTAAACAATGTAGGGAAAGCAAAAGCTGAAAACTTATTTGTACCAGAATATCCCCCTCCTATGCAAGAGATTTATTCGTGTCCTCTAAGACATTGTCATTAGTTTTACTGAAGTTTGTAGGAGAAGATGCCTGCACATACTGAGACCAGGTGGATTACTGCATGTATAATTTCCCACTCCATCACTAATCAGAAGTGGATAAGGCAAGGAGAACAAGGAGAACAGAGGGGACAGTAATGATGTGGCATAGAGGTTTCATGCAATACATTCTTTTGAGCCCTACCACCTGTATGTTCCCAGTCTGCTGTCTGGATTAGAGTGAATTATCATGGTTTGGCACAATCTCTATGTGGAAAACACAATCATATAGGATGAGCTAAGATGTACTGATCACGTGCAGAAAATATTAGACATATATTTACCCACACATTGTAGTGAGACAAATATATATTATGCATAAGGATATATGCATAAGGACACACTTTCCTAAAATTTGATAAATTCTATTGTTAGTCCTAACTATAGTGGATCTATTGAATGAATGGGACTGATTAAGTTAAAACGTATGTTAAGTCCCATTGATTCGATGTGTCTACTCCAGTTGTGATGAATGATTGGATTTAGATCTATGTATCATGGGTTTTGACTCCATAAAGAAAGTCACCGGCTTTATTTTGCAAGATCTGAGGAGGGCTGTTGACGATAGGAAATTTCAGAGATTATTAATTTGTAGGACCACCATAAATCAGAAACAACTTGACAGCATATGACTACTACTACTTTTCTCTTTCTGGCAGATGGGTATTTTTGAGAGATTTTCTGATAGATTAATTTACTTCTTGAACATTCCAAATATACTCCACCATTACACCAACACATGTGGGCATTATCGTACACCAATAGAGAACTTATATTGTTCCACCAATGGAACTAGTGTAGTATAAGTAGCAAATTGTTGGATATGGGCAGGAAAAATCTGAGTTCAGATCTCTGCTCAACCATGAAGTTTACTGGGTGGCCTTAGACAAGCCACCAGCTCTTAGTTTGGAATGCCATGTTTCAAGTCCAATGAAGGAAATGTGAGGTACAAATGTGAAGATTTAAAGGTAAATAATACAGAAGACATAGGCAATTATGCAAGCATAAGATAGTAATGTAACACAAGGCTCACTGAAATTATGCATTTCTTAATTCATTTAAGTTACTAGTTACTTTTCCTCAGGTGCAAGTACAACTTTTTTTCCAATCTTAATAGCAAACATATTTTTCAAGTACCAATTTTATGCAACCAAAATGCCAACATCCACAAAGAAGAGGGGGGTATCAATCAGTTTGGGGGAACTGCAAGGCTTGCTGTAGTAGACAAAAACTGCAGGGGAAAAGCTCTAAGATGTGGAGGGGACCTAAAAGAGTCCAATAAGTGAGAGCATGCTCAGCACATATGGTATGCTAACTGACCCTCATGGGGAAAAGTGGAATACTGGGCAATAGGGGAGTGTAAATTGATACTGTCCCAGAAGACAGAATAGATTGCTGGCAGGTTTTCTGAAAGAGCAAATGCAACCACTACAATTTGTTACATTTCGTTGCAAGTCTCATCTGTAGGAATTGCTCCCAAATGCCCGTAGGACTGCAATACAATCATAACCATTTGTTGAAATACATGTGACTATCCAAAATACTAAAGTAATTACTACATAGGACCAAGATAAATATAATATAGAGATTCAAGTATACAGCTGATATTTCCAAATAGTTGAAGATATACAAGGAATATTGAAAGAATACAGTAAAATGAACTGCCGTATATTTGAATTGCTATATTACTTTTCGAAATGAACTGGCAATTGATTTGACAGGAACTGGAAAGATGCTTTGAGAGGTAATGCTACTACTGTATTTCTCTACTTGTGTTGTGAATTGCTTTGGGCACATCCATGTTCAAAAGCAACATATAAATTAACATAATAGCAGCAGCAGTATATGTTAAAGAAGCTATCTAGATCAGTATACATACATTATGTTCAATAAATTTCCAGTACTGCCTGTTTTTCTACAACTGTTAAGATAGCTGTGAGAATACTGATTGACATAATGGTGAGATTATGACAGGTTAAATGTGGCATATGTTTGTTTAGCTTAACAATTTATCATATGGGTTGCAAAAAAGACACCCTTGCGGTGAAAATGGATGTGCCTAGTATTTATACAAAATTGGCTGCTTCTAGCAAGCATTCAATACTATATCACTGCTACCTTGCTTATACTCACCTTATAGCCAATTACTTCTGACTCATTTTCCATTGCATGCACCTGCTCCCAATTCAGTACTACCCTGGAGTCTGTGACATTCCAGACAATGTTTCCTGGAGGCTGGCTGGGCGCTTGGAATACATAATGAAAACACAATTTTAATTTACTTGACATTAGAGATGTATTATGCAAGACCAAATAATTGTCCAGGTAATTGACTGTCATCACATGTTGGATGCAAGTGCACTCTTGCAAGGCATCATCATTTATACAGTGCATGTATTTTTGAAAAGGAGAGAGGCATATAAATGTTGTTTTTCAAAGTGACCCAGGCTGCAGTCTTACCTTTACTAGTGAGTGAACCCCACTGAACACAGAGGAACTTGCATCTGAGCAAACATGCACAGGATTGCATCATTAGAACTCTCAAAGAGAATTAGATGATGAAGAAAGTCAGCATAAAGTATTGCAAAAAAAAATGCTATTTCCATGCATATTCTAATACAAAAGTGCTTTTAATAACAGTTAGGTGTATTCTCTTTTTCCTTCTACTTCAAATGTCTGAATATGGAACACGATATAGTACAATAGGCAAAAGAGACCATCTTAAAGAGCTAGTTAAATCATGGCAGAACAATATTCAAGTGAAATCTACAAGGAGGTCTTACTCAAAGTATGATTTTAAAAACAAGAACATGAAAGGAAATTGATATTAATCAAGCTACCATTTTGGCTAGTGATTTTTAATTCCAGGAAGACATGGTGAACATGGATGATCTTTGAACTGCCTAGTAAGGATACACATTCTTGTGCAAGAAACATAAGTAGTCCCACTGCCTGCCACTTTTAACCTGCATCTAAAAGTGTTCTCACATTCAATGTTGAGGACAAAAATTAGGGTTATTTTTTTTCTATGTGTGTATTTGTATGTACGGTTTCTGTTTTGAGGATGAGGGAGATTTTGTAGCTATTTCTGGGATACTTTTATTCTAAGAACAGCCACTTCTCTTTTTATTCTGCTTCATGTCATTGGCTTCATTTGGCTTTGGAAACATTTTTTCTCGATTTGGCTTTTTTCAACTTCTTTCACCACATTATCACTCATGGGCTGAAATTCAGTAGCGAGTTGCAATTAGTGGGCCCACTGAATCAACAGAATGACAAGAAGAGCTGATTGATCGAATTCCCCACTGATTCAGTGGGCCTACTCTAGTTGCAACTTACTACTGGAATTCAGTCATGTGATCTTCAACTATGGATCACATGTCATCCTATAGTTATGCTACCCTAGGTGAACAAAGTAAATCCAGAGAAAGGATGATCGTTCCTGAAGGTTGAACACTAGCCAGTTACTCAA
Source organism: Intellagama lesueurii (assembly GCA_037013535.1). Taxonomy (NCBI): domain Eukaryota; kingdom Metazoa; phylum Chordata; class Lepidosauria; order Squamata; family Agamidae; genus Intellagama; species Intellagama lesueurii. The sequence continues at coordinate 267,386,097 of JBAJHW010000002.1, read as the reverse complement.
AAACAAACATTGCTTTTAGGCAATGCAGAAAACACCACTTTTAGCTTCACCCCATCTGGCTTTTCAGCTACCGTATTCCTGCAACAAATCACTATCTCCTGAAACTGCCGGATAATTATATCAGCATCCACTCAAACGATAAATGACTAAGCCTTGCTGTTTCAGGCACTGATTTCAAGGCATGTTAATGATGTATGCTGCCTGTGGTTTGTTAGACAAAATGTCCTTGTGGGTAAATGTATATTGTTGTTCCTGCTGTGAATGGCTGTTCACACAAATATGGAATCCGTGTTTCACAAATATTCATGCTGACAATACTCAGTTGTGAAAAACATACACAATTAATAACACAGACTACATGCCAATCTCTGTAAAACCCAGGACAGAGAAAACAGTCTTCTTGGCCTTAAGCTAATCATCATAGAAATCAAGTAGCAGAACTAAAACACTTTTACATCTTAGCAATTTCAGTGGGAAAGATTAAATCATGTATCCAGCTCTCCCACAGAAATGAACTGAAATGTAAAAGTGCATACTAGTAGGACTTTTAAAAAAGTGTTCTGCTTCTATAATATTTTCCCCATTACTTTCTGTATTTATTCAGAATATGTTTGGAACCCCAAATATAAAATAAGATAAATAAGAATAAAAGACATAATCTACTTCTTGCATAATAAAACCAGGAATTAATAAGACAATAGTGAATCACACTGACTCTTAGAAGCTCAGAAGAATAATGTTGTCTTCAGTCAGCTGTGTAAATCATAGTAACAAGGAAGGTAGCCTGACCTCCCTGGGGAGGCAGCTTCCAAGTTAGGATGTTGGCAGTGAAAATGCCCTGGCTTGAATATCCTTCAACCTCTTCTTTCTACGAAACAGGACACATAACAGAACCTCAGGAGGATGAACACAAATGTTGGACGTACTTAAATGGAGGGAGGCAGCCTTTCAGATGCACTGTCCCCAAGCTCTTTACCTTAAAAAGGAAAGGGAAACAAACCTGAAGACAATGCAGCAGCAGTTTCAAGTGCAATGTTACATAGTCTGCAAGGCCAGGTGACAGTCTTGTTTCTTGTGCTTTGTGCCACCTGAGCTTACTGGGCACTGAAAAGGTCAGTCACTACGGAAGTTGCACAGTAATAACTTCCAGATGAGGTAATTAAGGCATGAATCAATGGGCCCTTATCTGTCTTCAAGGAATAGACACAACTGTTGCACTAGTTAAGGCTAGGCAAAGGCACACCTGGGCACCACCAGGTACTGATCCTTCAGAAGGAATGCCACTATATTTAGGGCATGTTGTGCCACCCCATCCAGAACAACTCCCAAGTTTGTGCTGACTTGTTTGCTACACAGCAGGACATTGTCTGGACTGGGCCACCGTTTATCTACCCACTTCCAGTCCCTTACTAGATCCAGACAGAACTCCTACAGCTTTCTTGGCATCCATTGGGGAAAAGAACAGAGATGGGCATCCTCAGCACAGTGATGGTACTCAGTCCTCAAACTCTGGATCTTCTCTCCCGTTATTCAAGTAAAATTTTGACCGGGGACAAAACAGAGGGAACCCCATATAGCCAAAAGAATAAGTCATGTTCTTCTACCACTTTCTGAGCAGCAGTCTTCAAGTTTACCCTTAAGGGTTTTTTTTAAAGGAAAAGTAAACATGAAATAGCAGTTTTCATTTCCCATAGCTCCATAGTAACAAGGTGGGAGGGTGGGACTATAATACAGAGCTCTATAGCACTGCCCTTGACTTGCTGCAAGTTTTGTAAGTTAAACGTGCACTTTTCAACCTTTTATTAGGATTATAATTAAAAAGACAAAGGTCATTGAAAATGATTTTGCTTTTTCAATTACTATAGAATAGTAACATTATAACTTAAATAGCTGCAGGGTAATTACAATAACTAGCTTCTCCTTGCTTAATTTCAGGGATGCTCTTCACCAGTTTCCAAATCTATATTTAAATTTACATTTTCATCTCCACATCACATCAGAAAGTTGCAATTAAGAGATAGTCTCAATTATTACTGGCCCACTGTGAGATAATAAACTATGATGAGAATTATGAAACTCATGCTGAATTTCAGAGTGTTGGAGATGAAACTTGATTGGCTGACTATACCCCTTAAGAGTTCTAATTAGACTAAATTCCTGACATTGTGACATGAAGAGAAATTTGCCAGTGCATATTTTACACAGTTCTTACAATGAATTAATATGTTGTTTAACCATGTCATCTAATGTAGAAAAGGTTTGCAAGGATAAATATTTGAAGCCCCCACCCCATTATTCCACCACTCCATTTCCCTGAATGATGGGATGGGAATATGAACAATTTTTAGTTAACCTTGTGAGATCTCTTAGTCCTGTGATCCCAAATTAATTTGTGAAAGGTGCCAGTGTGTGAGGCAGGGTTGATATTAGATGACATGTCTGACTGCTACATGCTGGAGACTTCTCTGCACCTCGTGTATTTCATATGTTCAAGTATGTGGGGAGAATTGTTTGCCCCCTCCACTCTCTTCCTCTGTTAACATTGCCAAAGGCTGCAGGCAACAATGGCAGGTGATGATGATTTTGGCAAGAATGCAGGAGATCTTGGGAGAATTAAATGTATCATGAACACCATCTCCCTCGTAGCCACAGTGATATGGTGACAGAAGGAAGTAAACCCCATTCCCTTGTCTTTTGCCCCCAAACTTCTACTTCTGATCCAGACATTATTTTAAGGGTTGGAAATGGAAGCGTATATTCATTTTGAGAGAATGGTTTTAGAGGATGGGGAAGGTACTGGAGTTAAATGGAAGTGCAAAGCGGAATTATTCCCTACATTGGATTTGAATCTCAGTGGAGAGGATTTTGAGGCTTATAAAACAATGCTCCCATTTTAAAAAATGATTTCAAGGTTTGTTCCAAGTCCATGATCTAAGAACTTCACTAGCACCTCTACAAAAATCCAGCTATATTTTGACAGCAGTGCAATGTAATCTTGGAGGCAAATTAAGAAGTCAGTGTGGGTATTTGCCGTTGCTTGCTAAAGTCATAGGACATTTGCACAATAACAAACACATAGACTGACTTCTTGACTTGTGGCAATTCAGCGGCAAATTTTACATCAATTGAATTATGCCAGCTGGTGTAACTAATCAGATTGTGGCCAAGAAGGTAAGTAAGCTACATGTAACATAGCCCATGTAGCTTACTTCTAGGAGGTTTATATTTCATAGGTCTTAAAAAGTGATGGACTGGTAGGAATGCACATTAGGTCACTAGGTCTTCCCAACACAACTGGGAATACTTTTGAATTTGATGCTATGTATTGAAGAATAAATCTTCTCTATGCCTGAAACTATATAGGGCTGAATCCAATAGTGAATCCAGCTAGTGAGGGCACACTAAAAAGATGGGGCTCAGTAAGTCCCATACATTTAGTGGGTCCATTCTAGTTGGGTCTAACAGTTTGATACAACCGTCCATTTAAACGTATTCTCCACTGATCTTCTTCAAAAAGCAACACTATTTACAAGTGTGTTCAATGATTGCTTCATTACTACAGAACTCCCTTTTCCTGGAAGCCCATAACCATCATCACCTCAGAGCCAAACTACAGAGCATCATTTATATGAAGAATGCAGCTACATCACTGCTTTATCTTAGTCCAAAGTAAGCACAGGGAACTAATCCAGTGAGAGACTGTAATGTAAGGGGTAGGAGGCATTTAATGTTTTGCTCTCCACAGTGGTACTGGGTCTCCTGAACCTACTGAATGAGAAAAAAAATGCCTCAGATGAAATTGTTTTTTCCGTATGCAAATGATAGGTGTGTACCCAAATCTGGAGTGGCATTGCAGTGGGGATCAAAGGGTTATAGCCACCTTTCTGATTGGTTTCCTGAACCTACTTTTGAATAAGAAAAAACAATAATCTGAATTAATCCCCAGTATTCTTTGAGAGCTGGCTAATTCATTGAGGCCTTATTCTGGTGGGCACATTATTTTAATTTAGAAATGCTCACATTTTTGCGACAGAAAATACCCCAAATGTCTAAAATAAAATAAAATGAAAAAAAAAGAAGAAAGAAGAAGGCTCCTGTCCAGTCCAATGCATTTATGAGAGCTGATTGCACAAAGGAAGTAGTCTCTGGGAAGACTCCAGTTGTGAAATTCTGCCTCAGGATAATAGAAAAGGAGGGAAGCTCTCAAAGGAAAAAATCTGGCAAAAAGGAGGAATATTGTTATGTCCCAAGCTTCTTGAATTGGCTCAGGAAATAAGGCAATTTGTTTTTCATTCTTCAAAAACAAATTGGTTCATTTTGGGAGGCATATGCCCATATCAAGTCTGATAACAATACAATGCAAAATCTCCAAAACATTCAAGGAGCATTTAAATGAGGATCTTGTATCTCACTAAGCAATTGCTTGGACTTCTGCAATAAAATGTAAGTGTAGTAAAACATACATCATAATGTTGCTGAGTATCATTTGCTGTCATCACTATATGTGTTATCATAATGTTTTTATTTGCTTCAGTCTAGGAGAATACAGGAGGATGTTAGTTCAAATCCTTCACATGAATACACAGAGAAAGACAAAGAAGAATAAACCCAATTAGCCAAAGGTATTGGATCCATTGGATTGCTGCCTTGTCGTGGCAAAGGGGCTTGAGTAATTCAGAGAAGCTATGCGCTATGCCGTGCAGGGACACCCAAGATGGACAGGTCATAGTGGAGAGTTCTGACTAAACGTGATCCACCTGGAGCAGGAACTGGCAAGCCACTCCAGTATCTTTGCCAAGAAAACTCCATGGACAGAAACAAAAGGCTAAAAGATATGACGCTGGAAGATGAGCCCCTCAGGTGGGAAGGCATCCAACATGCTACTGAGGAAGAGCGGAGGTCAAGTACAAGTAGCTCCAGAGCTAATGAAGTGGCTAGGCCAAAGCCGAAAGGATGCTCAGCTGCGGACGTGCCTGGAAGTGAAAGGAAAGTCCGATGCTGCAAAGAAAAATACTGCATAGGAACCTGGAATGTAAGATCTATGAACCTTGGTAAGCTGGATGTGGTCAAACAGGAGATGGCAAGAATAAACATTGACATCCTGGGTGTCAGTGAACTAAAATGGACGGGAATTGGCGAATTCAATTCAGACGCTTATCATATCTACTATTGTGGCCAAGAACCCCGTAGAAGAAATGGAGTAGCTCTCATAGTCAACAAAAGAGTGGGAAAAGCTGTACTGGGAAACAATCTCAAAAATGATAGAATGATTTCAATACGAATCCAAGGCAGACCTTTCAACATCACAGTAATCCAAGTTTATGCACCAACCACCGATGCTGAAGAGGTTGAAATTGACTAATTCTATGAAGACTTACAACACCTTCTAGAACTGACACCAAAGAAAGATGTTCTTGTCATTATAGGGGACTGGAATGCTAAAGTAGGGAGTCAAGAGATAAAAGGAACAACAGGTAAGTTTGGCTTTGGAGCTGAAAACGAAGCAGGGCAAAGGCTAATAGAGTTTTGTCAAGAGAACAAACTGGTCATCACAAACACTCTTTTCCAACAACACAAGAGGCGACTCTACACATGGACATCACCAGATGGGCAATACCTAAATCAGATTGATTATATTCTCTGCAGCCAAAGATGGAGAAGCTCTATACAGTCAGCAAAAACAAGACCTGGAGCTGATTGTGGCTCTGATCATCAGCTTCTTATAGCAATATTCAAGCTTAAACTGAAGAAAGTAGGAAAAACCACTGGGCTAGTCATGTATAATCTAAACCAAATCCCTTATGAATACACAGTGGAAGTGAAGAACAGATTTAAGGAACCAGATTTGGTGGACAGAGTGCCTGAAGAACTATGGATGGAGGCTCGTAACATTGTATAGGAGGCAGCAACAAAAACCATCCCAAAGAAAAGGAAATTTTACCAGAAAGATCTGGTATGTCCTGGACAATCCAGATAGTGTGGTTGCTGACCTTGAGCCAGACATCCTGGAGAGTGAAGTCAAGTGGTCCTTAGAAAGCATGGCTAACAACAAGGCCAGTGGAGGTGATGGCATTCCAGTTGAACTATTTAAAATCTTAAAAGATTGCTGTTAAGGTGCTACACTCAATATGCCAGCAAGTTTGGAAAACTCAGCAGTGGCCAGAGGACTGGAAAAGATCAGTCTACATCCCAATCCCAAAGAAGGGCAGTGCCAAAGAATGCTCCAACTACTGTACAATTGCACTCATTTCACACGCTAGCAAGGTTATGCTCAAAATCCTCCAAGGCAGGCTTCAGCAGTATGTGGACCGAGAACTCCCAGAAGTACAAACTGGATTTCGAAGGGGCAGAGGAACAAGAGACCAAATTGCTAACATGCGCTGGATTATGGAGAAAGCCAGAGAGTTCCAGAAAAACATCTACTTCTGCTTCATTGACTACGCAAAAGCCTTTGACTGTGTGGACCACAGGAAACTATGGCAAGTTCTTAAAGAAATGGGAGTGCCTGATCACCTTATCTATCTCCTGAGAAATCTATATGTGGGACAGGAAGCAACAGTTAGAACTGGATATGGAACAACTGATTGGTTCAAAATTGGGAAAGGAGTATGACAAGGGTGTATATTGTCTCCCTGCTTATTTAACTTATATGCAGAATACATGCAAAAGGCTGGACTGGATTAATCCCAAAACGGAATTAAGATTGCCGGAAGAAATATCAACAACCTCAGATATGCAGATGATACCACTCTGATGGCAGAAAGTGAGGAGGAATTAAGGAACCTCTTAATGAGGGTGAAAGAGGAGAGCGCCAAAAATGGTCTGAAGCTCAACATCAAAAAAACCAAGATCATGGCCACTGGTCCCATCACCCCCTGGCAAATAGAAGGGGAAGATATGGAGGCAGTGACAGATTTTACTTTCTTGGGCTCAATGATCACTGCAGATGGTGACAGCAGCCACAAAATTAAAAGACGCCTGCTTCTTGGGAGGAAAGCAATGACAAACCTAGACAACATCTTAAAAAGCAGAGACATCACCTTGCCGACAAAGGTCTGCATAGTCAAAGCTATGGTTTTTCCAGTAGCGATGTATGGAAGTGAGAGCTGGACCATAAAGAAGGCTGACCGCCGAAGAATTGATGCTTTTGAATTGTGGTGCTGGAGGAGACTCTTGAGAGTCCCCTGGACTGCAAAGAGATCAAACCTATCCATTCTGAAGGAAATCAACCCTGAGTGCTCACTGGAAGGACACGAATTAACGACTAAACAACAACAACAAATGTGTATAAGTAGCAGCACCATGAATAAATGATGAATGTGAGACTAATAAAAAAAATCCAGGTTCTTTGCAACAACCTATGCTTCCTTCACATAGAACAGAGCATATCTCCATACTTTCATAAATCATAGAGGCAATATTAGATAAATCTATGGGAAAAGGTTTCCACCCCATCCCCTGAGTTTCATAGGCAAACACAGGAGTGAGGCACTCACATATGCCTTTTCTACCTTTGTGTGCTGCCTCTCAAATGCCAGTCACAGGCTGACTTCACACTGCCTTTTATAAAAGAATATTCTTGGGAAACCCAGCTTTGTTTATTTTGGCGAAAGTACATAAAAGTAAGTACATATTCTGCATATCAGGCCTTCATAACTTGATGTTGCACAAGTGGTTTGCAAAATGCTCACCAGGGAGAAAGTCCTGTGAAGGCATGGGGTCACGAAGAGTCGGACACGACTTAACGACTAAACAACAACAATTGGATTCATAAGGCAAAAAAGCGAAGTGTGGTGCTAAAACACTCTCTGGGTGTCTGGAAGCTGAGTCATGGCAACTGAACTTCTTTCTTGTTAGGTTGAAATGTTTCTCTGGGTGGTTTACGATTTAATTATGCAGGTTACACATTGCCCCTTGTCTCAGCAAGCTGGGTACTCAATTCGCTGATCTCGGAGCAATGGAAGGTTGAATCAACCTCAAGCCGGCTACTTGAGCCCAGTATTGAACTCAGATAATGAGCAGAGTCTTCACTGAAGTACTGCATAACCAACTGAATGCCATCAGGCACCATCACAAAAACATGCTGTCACAAGAATATAATGCATTCTTTGGACCTCTCTTCCCTAAGAAGTCTGAAAGGCAGAACCAGTACTCATTTTACAGTGAGTGCTGAAAACACGTTCACTTTCTGATTCTCTTTCTTTGTGGAAGTTTCAAATGATTTAACTATTTAAAACAACATTAAGGTTCTTTTCCTTGCCATTGCTACTGTGAATTGGTTGGAGATTTCACTATATTTTCTAGTATGCAAATATTGTGTATTTGCATGCCACATAGACATATTGGTAGACATGTATAATAATCTATAGGAAGTGCTAATATTTACTCCAGCAGTAACACATCCCCAGCTTGAAATCTTCCATGCAGAGATCAAAATGAGATGGGCTGAACCTTGGGATCAGAACCAGGCTCTAATCACACATAGCTGAAACAAAGCTTTAGATTCCCACAGGCAGAACAAACTGGCTACCATCAGATTACTATCAGTATTATCAAATGTTGTTTCTGCTGCACTGAGAATGCTTTGATTTAAATATGCTGAGACCCAATTGCTTGCTTGTGTCAACACAAAAGCCCCAATTTTATGTGTTCCATTAAATGCAAATTGTGTTGTTACTATCTTTCCACAAGACAGAGAGAAGAGATATAGGCATTTACTGACAGTTTTTTGCTTAGCAAACACACATAAGCTATTTCTAAAGCAGAATGGAACTTACATTGTCACATCTTGCACTGACCTATTTAAAAAGTCCATCCCCGACCCCCTTTGCAGGTAAAGGAACACCATTATGTCATTTCCTCTCCTGATGATACCTACGTGTTTTTTTGGTGGTAGCATTCACAGTGGCACTAAACGGACCTGCTCCCGCACTGTTGTATGCACGAACAGCTGTGAAGTACACCAGGTTGCTCATCAGGTCTGTTATTCTTACTGATGTTTCATTTCCGATGACTTTTACTCTGTTTGAAGACTGTTCTTTTCCACCATTATTCCAATATCTTACCTAGCAGGTCGAAATCAGAGGCTACTTAAACATGTTGACATTACCATTTACTCAGATCTGCATTCTCATCACTTATAACTTACTTCCAATGGCTGGAATGCCTTTTTATTTTCAAACCATAACAGGAAATGGCACTGAAGGAAAACAAATGCATCTCATTGTTTAAAATATGTATCTTTTTGTTTAAAACCCAAATAAACAGCTCAGCCTTAATAGGCAGAAGTTGCAGTTACTCTGTGGTGTTCTATCATTACATGGGCACCCTAGACTGGCTATTGCTATTCTATGTTGCAAATGCCAGTATCAAATTTTGCACCTAACTTCCTTTGGTAGTCCGCTTAAACATCAGTTGCTATAAAGGCATCATGTACATACACTTTTACCGCCTTCATGAAAGCAGGATGGAACACAACCATGTGTATTTAAATACAGTTTGGCTTGTGTTAATGGAGGTTGAGATACTGTGCTTATCTTTGCCACACTAGTGGCAGGAGATTCAGTAGATATTAACTAGGCATATACAGACAGTGACAGCAGGAGCTGACTGCCAGCCGATTTCCATTCTCAATGCAATTTTAGTGAGCTTGCAGTGATTGATCTGGTGTAATGCCAACAAATAAGGCAAAGCTCAAGTTCTGCACAAAAAAAAATCTGTGAATATTTACATTTGGCTTTTATACTCCCCCAAAGACCAGATTATTTGCAACTCTACCATGTGTTCATCTAGATTCAGATACAGAAAACTGCCTTTCTGGCTTTGAATAGCTGGCCTCTCAGGCAACTTCCACACCAAAATTTTAGGGGGAGAGGTGGAAGCAGAGGAAAAAAATAATATATCACCAGATGTTTGCATGAGTCATTTTCCTATAAAGAAACAAAGAAAGAGCAGCTGATTTTTAACAGTAAGCTTTGGTTTCCAACCCACAAATGAATAATGATTTGAAATTAAAAGAACCCTAGCAGAGCCATTTTGGGAAACAGTGTTATCTTCACAGGATTTTATTTTTACCTCATAGCCCAGCAGTCTCCCATTACTCATTTTCCAAAGAATGGCATTCCAGGACACTTCAATGACAGAAGATGAGACACTGTTTGCAGACACACCAGAAGGTGCTATAGAAGGCTCTGTATTAGAAAACAAAAACGAAACAAAAGCAGTAGCGCTGATAAAAAAATGGAAGATAAATCTTAGCTGCCAGCTAATTAAAATGGGTTCACTGACACTAGCTAAGCAAATATTCACTCCATTCATTTGTATGGAAAATAATTTAACAAAAGCTATGAAAGAGATTATTATTATTTTTTTAACCCACCCTCTTCAGCAGAATACACTGTGGCCACTGGACTAAAAGGTCCTTCTCCTTTATTATTATATACTCCAACCTTGACTTCATACGGTGAAAATGGCAGGATGCTTTCATTTCTAAAGACGTATCTGGGCGTGTCAGGTGATGTAACAACTGTCTGTATCCAGGTTGTAATGCCAAGAGGTCGGAAAGCAACAACATAACCAAATCCTTCACCATTTTGTAATTCTTCAGGAACAGGCTAGGCAAAAAACAATAAATGACTGATTTTTAAAAAATGTATAGACATAAAATTCCAGTACAAGAGTTGTTGGAGATTGCAAAAGAACTTGTTCAACCAATCTTATGTGGAAGAGAAGTTTGACTGTTGGTGTTTCTCATTAATTAGGCAAAGACAAAATGGAATGCAATTAAGTGAAAATCAAAACCCCATTATGCTTGCATGTGTCAGTACAATTATTTAGGAGTGTGTCCTATGGAATTCAGTGGGTCTATTGTATGAATAAATATTCAAAGATGAAGGTGCAAGTCTATATCCAACTAGATGCTCTTGTCCAAGGGAAGAAAACCCATGCTTGCCTCTACTTTTTACACAACGATGAGGAACTGCAAAATTATTCTCCTTACCATGCAAAAAGGGTGAGGTATTTTGTGGTGCTTGGTTGTTTGTGGTTTTTTTGCGCAAATGAAACAAAGTTTTCCAAATAAAGCTAATAACGAAAATTGTGCCAAAGGCATCTGTTGCATGGTTCAGTAACTCTTTAAGTTACCATGAGCAGAACAGAAATTGTGAAGGCAGCCATGTCTGTTATGTGACATGCCAGCCATGTGCCTGTTGCTTGATTTAAAACACAATCATATGACAAGCACCTCTCCAAAGATTTGTCCGCAACTTCTGTTTTACATCTAATCCCAAGAAGATATTTGTTTTTGTAGTTGTGTGCCATCAAGCCACCTCCCACTATGGTGACCCTATGAGTGACTGATATCCAAAATGTCCTGTCCTCAGCAGCCCTGCTTAGCTTTTGTAAACTCAATTGATAGTCAATCCATCTCATGTTTCATCTTCCTCTTTTCCTGATACCCTCAATTTTTCCTGGCATTATTGTCTTTTCTAGAAAATCTTTCCTTCTCATGATGTGCCCAAAGAACAAGATACTGACCATTATTTTTTTACAGCTTAGAAACATCAACAGGTTGTTTGTATCTTTTTAAACAATCAGGCAATCATTCCACACTTGTTGTACATGCTTAGTTTATCAAAAGGAAAGAGCATTAGTTTTACACAGAGACAATTTGTGCACCCGAAAGAAACACTGATAAGGAAAAAAAATACAGTTTCTTGAGCTTGCTCTTGCCTGGAGGCAGAGAATCTTGCAGGGCTTGAAAATTCTTCATTGTTGTTTCACTGGCTTAAGTCTAAGCTGATGAGAATGCAAAGTGTTCCTCATATCCCTATTTTTGGGAGCCTATAGCAAGGATGGAAAGAAAACATCTTCAGTTTCTTGCAGTATCGATTTTGGGTGTGTCTATGTGATGAGGAACTTTAAAGCCCTGTGAGATTCCTCATCTCCAGCTGTGCACAAGACAGCAAGCTCTTCCTACCTTATGGTGTTTGTAAGTTGCATTAAAGTCCTTTCTCTTTAAGATGCAAATCCACTCACCTAGAAACTGCAAAAAGACTGGCTGAAGGTTTGGAAAGATGCCAACAACTCATCTAGTGACCTGACTTCTTAAATAAAACAACAATGAATCTAATTTGGGGCAATTCACTAATTTGTGTGAACTACAAACCTTGGGCAAAACTCAAGTCTTTTTGCACAATAACTGGCATCTTTTGCACAAAATCTTGTTCTAACTAATAGTAGAAAACACAAATGCAAGGCCCAGGAAATTTCTTGCCATCCTGGCTGAAAGGGAGAAAAGTGTTGTAATTCTTCACCCTAGCCTGAGAGCACGAGACAAGAGAGGATTTACATTCCTAGCCTACAGCAGGGCATGAAGCCAATTACCTTCCTTAGCAACTGCTGTTCAATGGTAAATTGCCTTTGAGCATGGAGGTTCCATAAATTCATGTAGTTAACCAACACTGATATACTATGCCCCCTCTGCCCTTCAGTCCAAATTCCTTTATACAATTTTTCTGCTGGCATATCTGTATGCCAGATTGGTTGAACAATTCTGTGTTCTTGAATCAGAGGATGTATACTTTCCATTCATGCTGTTTACCAAACAAACAAAACAACAACAACAAAAACTTCTTGTACAGTCCTTTTGTGTTATAACATGGCATTCCTCCCTAAGGCTGGAACAGAGGCTAGACTGCTGCTCTTGGATGGCACCCAAAGCAAAGTATAAGCCTGAGAATTTAGTCATCTACCTATTAAGCACCAATTATTAACGTAGAGCCATGCAGAATATAGAGAATACCGCAGTCTCTCTTTCTATATCTAACTCTTCAACACAAACGCCCAGAAAAAAAAAATGTGTTCAGAAATTTAATAATATGATCTAATAAATACATGTGCATTAGAAGGGAGGGATGACAAAATGGGAACTAGAAAAGGGAGGGAATAAATAATTACAAACAGCCAGGAAATGTCTTGTTTGGAAGGAGTAGAGAGAGAAAAGATGGGCAGCCTGATGAATGATGAAGAGCCCATTGATGCAGTGATTAAACTGCAGTACTGCAGTTGTCAAGCCTCTGCTGACAACCTGAGTTCGATCCTGACCGATTTAGGTAGCCAGCTCAAGGTTGACTCAGCCTTCCATCCTTCTTTTGTCAGTAAAATGACTGCCCAGCTCACTGGGGACAGGGCGGGAATGTTGTTTGCATAACTATGTTGTAAACCACCCAGAGAGTGTTCTAGCACTATGGAGTGGTTTATAAGTTGATACAACAATAAAAATAGAGACTATTTCATACATAAGAGGATGGGCAAAGGCATCAAGGTGCAAATATTAGTCAAGATTATAACCAGGGGGTACAGAGGAGAATGAGAAATAAAACAGAATTATAACAGACTTTATCCATGAAGAGACTAAGGACTGGTTCAAATGTTATCTGAATGAAACACAGTTTGAAGTTTATTTACTTATATGTGAGCCCACTAGGCTCTGTTGGGCTTTAGCCTTGGTCCCGCCTATGCTTTGGACAGTAGTCTTAATGAGTCACCATGTATTTCGACTCATCCATGTGACTGTTGTGGCACCTGTGTATGGAGGCCACAGAATTCTACTCTTCAGTGTTACTATTCCAGAAGACACATGGAGCTTCCTTTCCATGCCTCCATGGGCATGTATTGCTTACTTGTTCCTTCAGCAGGCAATCTTAGTGTCTATATTGCCTTCAAGCATAGTTTTCTCTTGATCCAGTGTATAGATGGCCTTAGGAAGATTTGGATGTGTCTGTGCACTGCACATTGAAGCAACCACAAAGAAAACTTGAAGACAAAGATTATGGAACATATCTATTGTTGTTGCTGTTTCTGAATTCTTTCACTCAAGAGGGAATGGTCAAATGCCCAGGGATATTTTCTAAATAATATAAATTATTTACATTGCAATAATATAAAGATGAAAAGAACAGTCTCCAAACTATTTGTTCTTGACAGTTTTTTGTTCTTGATACAAGAAATACTGACCAAGAATTTTAAAAACATGCAAGATTCTTTTTCTCCAGCTGAGAATGAGATGAAAATTTCTTTTTTTCCCCCATCACAGAGTTTATAATTTGTGTAAAATATCTTGTATTTTTTTCCATTTGAGAAAGAAAGGACACACAGAAACACACAGTCATATGCATGCACAGCAAGCACAGAAGGTTTTGGCAATTATAAAGAAAAATGCAATAATTCATGCAGTGCTTTAGATTCTTAAATAAAGTGACAGGCAATTCTGAGCAATTTGCACAATTCCTGCAACTGTACCAATTGTGCCAATTTCGGGCTAAAATTGCATTTTTGTGCAAAATACTGTCCAAAAATGAAAATTCACAACATTATGTAAATTTACACAAATAAGTGATTATTTTTTTAAAAATCAACATTTGCAAAATAAATTCTAAGAAGAAAACTTACATCCCATGTGATGACCAGTTCAGACCTGCTGCCACCTCCTCCACTTACTTCAGATGGTGGTACATCAGGAACTAAAAAGGAAATTAAAAGTATAATATAACAATGATTGTGCACTGTTAAGTCAATTCTGACTTAAGGTGACCTTTTCAGGGTTGTCCAGCTAAACAGTACTCAGAAGTGATTTACCATTCCCTTCTTCTGGGAGTATCCTAAGATCGTGCAACTTGCCCAAGGCCATACAGGCTGCCTCTTCTCCCTGGAGGCACAGTGAGAAACTTAACTTTCAACCTCTAGCTCCGCAGCCAGATGCCTAACTCACTGAGCTATCCAGACATTGTAGCACAATAAAATATTTAAGAGGGCACAAGTTCATTCAATGGTTACCAGGTATTTCAATTAAGCAGGTGAAACTGTCAAGCTCATATTCAGGTCATGAAAATTATCTTGCATGTATTGAGCTCACATTTTTCAAGACATGTATGCCATGCAGAAAGTGAAGTCATATGGAGTAGAAAAGCACTTTTGGTAAGAGATATATTTTAAAACTCACTAAAATGATTATTTGACTTAAGATCTGATCTTAGGCAGTTTATCTATTTCTGGAGTTTGAAAATCGATATATTTTTTGGAATATAACTTCCAGAATCGCCATGTCAGTATGGTCAGCAGCACTTAAAAATTCTTTTCACATAGCTTTCCCCTGCATAGTTTATTTTTATAAGAGATGGTCCCTGACTTACTGGGGGCCATTTGTGTCATAATCAGGGCTCTGGAAGGCTGAGTCAGTCTGGTAGCTGCCATGTTGTGGCCACCATCTTTGTTCCAGCATCCTCTTTGCAGAACCACAAGCTTCCTGTGCTTTGCAAACCCAACAAATTGGGTTGGCTGGAAGGTGGTGTCCAGTCTCCAGGCAGACCTGAGAGCAGAGGTTATAGGAATCTCAATTGTTCCTGCACTTATTGTAACTCCAGAGGTTTGTAACTTAGAATCTGGCAGGCTGCCATTATGACTAACATTGTGGAGAGCTTGGAGTAATAAAGGCCTGTTGTACCAGGACTTTGGAACGTTAAAATATTGAAGCTTCAAGATAGTGGAGCTACAAGGAGTGTAAGCTATAGGACTTACAAATGCCACTTCCATATTTACATATTGTAACACAACATTGTTCAACTGTCAAGATTGTTATGGTACAGCAACCTTGCTTGGCTGGAGAGTCAGCTAATTGTTTTGAAATGACTATAGTAAACTATTGTTCAAGCTTCAATTTTAATAGTCTTTCATTTCCAGAAGTACTTTTTCTATATACCCACAAAATTTCTCAACTTGACAGGACATCAATCTTAAATGTCCAAAAAATGCTGCTGGTGGTCCTGTTGCAACCAGAAGTGGCTATTTTCACACATTTAAGAGTTGCTTCCCTGTCCCACTGCCCCCAAAGGGTTCCCCATGACCAAAGGGATCCTAAAGAAGCCCAGGAACATGTGGGGGGGGGTACAAAACGTTTTATTAACAAAATATGGCCATGGCTAATGATATAATCAGGCTTATGTGGAGTAATTGTACATGACTTGATTTCAGCTGATATAAACTACAGATTTGATTATCACACAGGATACTCTGGTCTTTACTTGAATTCAACTTTCTGTTTTCTAAATGTTAGTAACAAAACCACTATACTGTAAAAAAATAATTTTGTTATTCCTGTATAAGCTTCCCCCCCATCACTAAAACATATCCTGGAGCTGCACATCAGATACCACTATTTAGTGACCTTTTCTAGTAATCTTCAACCTGTGGTGACTGAAATTGGTTTTCCTTATCTTAGGAGTGATGATCCACAGTATATGCACTCTGCTATGCCTCACTTAACCATCTTCAATGGTGTCAAAAGCAAAACATTAGTCGTGCCAGCAAAAGACTATGCCAAAGTCAGATACTGTTATGAGAATAACTTTTGTTTCTTTAAAAAAATGTATAGGTGATACTTTTTACCCTAGGCTGACTAAAATTCAAAGCAAACACTCTATCACTGAATATAGATTCTTCAGTTCTTTGTTTAGTATAAGGAAGATGCTTCAAAAATATGTGTATTAAAAACCGAAATCGGCACTGAACTAACAGCATCAAAGTAGTAGTCAGTTATTAAGTCTGGCTGTCTAGAATTCATTAGCTGAGCTATGTACTTTTTTAGAGAAAGGAAAATATAGAATTTTACATCATTGCACAATTTCAGGGCATACTCTATTCCGATCGTTTATGTCCCTGCGATGGTGGTGAAGTAGAAACAGTGGGGGATGTCCTCGTATACTGTCATTTCTATTGAGATCTCCGCAAGGATTTCTATTGAGATCTCCCCAATTTCCAGGGAGATCCGATGAATTTTATATTCTTTTGCTGCTCTCCAATAAGGTTTTTTACATTACTAGTAAAGTGACCAAATACTGCACTGCCGCAATAGCTTGCCGCAGTCTTCTGACCACATAGGGTCTTTGAGTGCCTCCACCATTGTTAGAGATGTCTTGTTTAACTTACTTTCTAGGAGGGTTGGGGTGGCATATTGATGGTTATATGTGTCTCCTCATTTCATCCTATATCATGTGACTGCTGTGATGTTTTAAAAGCTTTTATATCCTTCAATGCTGTTGGCTAACTCAGAACATTTTTTTAACTTTAACATCTTAAAGAGCCAGATGGTGTTATGTCTTGACCAATGTCTCTGATATTATGTGATTTTATCTAAATAATGTATTTCTTTTCTTCCTGGTCATTCACCGTAATTAATAATAATAATAATAATAATAATAATAATAATAATAATAATAATAATAATAATAATAATAATAATAATAATTTGATTCTACTATAAAATTCTATTATTATCATTGCACAATAAAAACTCAAGCTGTATGGGTGTCTGCTACAACGAATGTACATCTAAGAAAGAAAGCAAACAACAACAAAAAAACCCACTAACCTGCCTCTTCAGTTCTTACTTTTTCTGAGGGTAAACTAGGTTCTCCACCTCCAATTTTGTTACTGGCAACTACACGGAATTCATATTCCACCCAGGGGTTTAAGTCTACTGCAGTAGCTGTGAATGTTTTCCCATCAATGACATCAGGAACTGTAACAAAATACGTTGAGAGAAACCATGAATTTCTGTGGTGGTTTTCTGGAAAGAGCTAATACATTCAATTGCAGCCAAAAAAATCTTCCTTTTACCTGTTGTGACTCTTTGCCAACCCACCGAAAATGGTGTCCTGGCTTGTATAGTATAACCAGTGATAGGGCTGTGATTATCTAAGCCTTCATGCCAAGAAAGCCGAGCTGTACTAGCTGTTATTTCATCCACTTTTACACGTTCAGGTGGTCCAGGTGAGCCTAATGCAATAAAACATCAGATTTTAACAATTGGAAGGCTGCCGTAAAGGTAGTAGGTACTCTACAAATTGCTAAACACGGTACCAACTGATTTCTATTTCACCAGCACTGTGGGGGGAAGAAAACAATTTAGACTGCAGTAAAAGTGCCATTTTTTACATTTACTAAACCCCTGCTTGGTTATTTTATAGCTGTAAAAGCAAGCTCTGAAACAGCAATTCCGTAAGTAGAAAGCAGATGATGCATTCTTTCAGGGACCTTTACTCAGCCAGATTGCTCTGCTTTTTCAAGTCAGTGTCTTTTACTTTAGTCCTTGATGTCCTGCGTTCATCTGATAGTACATCTTTTTGGTCTGACAATTTGTTATCGAAAGCATGTTTTTGTCATGGTCCTTACCCCACAGTCATTTCTCCTCGCTTCTGCAGAATACCGTATCAGCACCTTAGACAGCAATTCACATTGCAAGCCTTCTGCAGCTTTCCAGAAAATCTCAATTTTCCAGAATTTACAAAATATATTGTTGTTGCTGTTTTGCTACAAACATGAGGCAGAACTAATGAAATGCCTCTTTAAAGCACAATAGTTAGCCATGGCTGGAGCTGTCATATTTAGCTTGACATATGCTCAAGACATATTTCTTTATGCTTTAGTCTCATATACAGTAATGAGCTGTTTTTTTTAACGTTTTATGCTTTAAAACATTTCATTTTTCATAGTGTAACTTTGTGATAAGGCAGATAATGAAATGAAGTAAATGATACTCTACCACCAGCCTGAAGTGGAAAATGCAAAAATGCACTTCATTTCCAAAGTCTCACTCTAGCATTTTGAATATTCATGCCTGCATAAGAAAACCTGCAGTGTGAATTCACCAATGCCTGGACATCACTTGATGATTATGCACAGTAACTCATAGGTAATTTTTTTACACTGCTTTCATTAAACAATAATTGCTGTAATCATGTTGCTCAGTAGAGTAAATTGCACTAGAGTAGGCTCACTGAATCACTGGAGATCTGATTATTAACCTCCTTGGTACGTTCCAATAATTCAAATGGGCCTACTCTAGTTGGAACTTACTGTAGCATAGTAATCTGCAACCAGAATAGGCCCATTTGAAAAAAAATCAAACCTATGGGGGAGTTGATCCACCAATTCCCAACTTACTCAGTTGGTCTAATCTAGTGTAACTTACTGTGCTAAGCAACAGAATTTCAGCTGTTGTGTTTTCTGTGAAGTGCAGTGATACAAAAATTATGACTATGACAGTTGATCTGCAATTACTGTTTCTTGATGACAAGTTCTCACTTGATCTGAAGACAATAGCTGATTCCAGGGCTTCAACTTCCCTGCATTCTTTTATACTCTGGGACCATGACTAGAGATGGGGGTATTCGTATTCATATATGAATACCAACACCCCCGCACAGGTGGCGATAACAAGGGTCCACCCCCCTGGGGGCAGATCGTCCACTCACAATTCTGCTGCTGCTGCCGGCTTCTCGATTCTTCCTATCACTCCGGAGCTTGCTATCGGCTCGCCACTCCTGGCAGGAGGTGGGACGACAAGCCTCCCTGCCAGGTCGAAGAGTGGCTCGCCGATCGTGAGCTCCAGAATGATAGGA
This sequence comes from Intellagama lesueurii, assembly GCA_037013535.1. NCBI lineage: Eukaryota > Metazoa > Chordata > Lepidosauria > Squamata > Agamidae > Intellagama > Intellagama lesueurii. The sequence goes on along the minus strand of JBAJHW010000002.1, from coordinate 267,366,640 downwards.
AGGATCACGGAGCTGGCAGCAGTGGCGGAATTGTGAGTGGACGATCTGGCCCAGGGAGCTGGACCCTCGTTATCGCCACCTTTGTGGGGGTATTCGTATTTGTATACAAATACAAATATCCCCATCTCTAACCATGACTTTAAAAATGACAAACAGAAAGAATACAAACATAAATAAAAATACATGGGACTGGTACAACATTCTCTTTCTTGGATGGAAAATATCCAACATCCAGGTTGTACTCAGTGGTGGGTTTTCACTCATTTACTATATTCTCTGAGGTGTCCACCCCTTAAAAGCTGCTCCTTCTTCTGGTGAAACTCCACAATGGTAGGGTGCATGCTGTGGGGCATTAGGAGGAAGAGACAATTGGCAACAACTGGATATTTCTCCTGGGAAGCAGCTGTCTCTAATGCAAAGCCATCATGGGATGCAACCCATTGATAATATCCATCAAACTCCTGGTGTGTCAAGGTTCCTCATGGTCACTTTATTCCCCCCTCCTGTCTCCTTCCCCCTAGCAGCGAGATTTTAAATCCTTTATCTGTTTCCAAGAACAAACTCCTATTTATTTCTCCAGCATTCTGAAGAAACAGGATGCACATTATATTATGTGCATAAGGAAGCATTCTGAAGGCATATCCTGTCATTCTCATGGTTTGCTTTAGAAAATTTCATCCAGTCCTTTGCAAACAGCATTATTCAGAAAAGTAGATACCTCGCACTATCAGGTCTGCTGAAGATGATACACTATCCACCTCTGTCTTCACCACACACACGTATTTCCCACTGTGTTTTAGCTGGATATTTCTGATCATTAAATCACCAGATGCACTCTGTTGAGAAGAATTAAAAATTGTAAGTTACATCCACATAGTTGAGATGGTGTGTTCAAAACCTTAGGCTGCCTCTCTTCCCACTTTTCCTCTAAATAAAGAGATAAATAATGCACGGAACAGAGAAGAAAATGTTATCTGTTGTGTGTAGAAGCAAGAAATATATTGACAAGCATAGACAAGAGGGACAAACTTCCAAGACTGCCCATGTTTTAGACAACTTGCACAGGTGTAACAATACATGATACAATTTTGGCCATTGTTACCATGCCTGCTTGGGACATACACTTCTGCAAATGCATGGAAATGACTTTTGTGTGTCCAGAAAATAAACATAATCTAAAAGACTGAGAATAATATAGATGAAATGCACCAGGAAATTCATTTCCCACAATGCGTCTATTACTGGCTCTTTTCTGCTAGAGAATGCAGAGAAGTCTGCCTTATATAGCTGGTTCAGAAATACATACATTTTTCAAATATGAAGGAACACAGTGTAAGCAATTTCAATCTGAGATCATTTAGTCAAGGTAGTGACCCAGTAAGGTACATATGGAGACAGAGATAAGTTCAGAGTTTTGTCCAGGAATGGATTTTACTATGGAAATTTAATAATTAGCAATTGAATGCTGTCCCAGAGATTGGAGAGTGAGATAAGAAAGCGTAGTGGAAGAGCTGCTGTCAATACAAGAGACTGCACAGTTATGTGTTTGGTTCTAAGAAGGGGTATATATGGCCAATTACCATGAGAACTGGCAAGACAGCAGGACAGAGACAGAAAAAGAGAGGGGGGTGGGTAGATAGGTAGGTAGGCAGGCCTTTCTTCCTACCTGCTCTATCCAAAACCCACAGAGAGGTTGTGCCCCAGTAACAAAATACATTAAAGAGAGGATTAAAATAATATCCTTCCACAGTTGCCGTGAAGTCTTCCAGCAGTTTTCTACTTTTAAAAGAATAGAAGAAAAAAGAGTGATCAGAGAGCCATTTGGGGAAGACCTCTTCTGCAGTTGCTAGAACTGCAGGGTTCTGTGCTGCAAGAAACCTAAAAGCTAGTCCAGCAAAGCATCTGCCTGTGGTATCACAGCTGGAGACGGCCTTTCTGAGTTCAGGTTTCCAAAACAAGATATAGAGTTGATTGAGAAAAGACTCACAAATGGGTAGACTACTCCTAGAACTATGGTGTCCAGTTGCACAAAGAAAGTTTGCCGCACCAGCAACCCTGCAGTGATGAGAGAATGCATCCTCTGACTACACAACCCTTTGATGGTCATTTATTGTCTTGTTTCGGCTTAACATGAGGGAATCTATGCTTTAGGTGATGTTTCAAGAACTTCTTAAAAAGAGTCCCATTCTTATGTCCAAGGAAGTGGTCTTGTCCACGAAAGCACACATTAAAATATAGCAGTTAGTCTTCAAGGTGCCACATTTTTGTCTTCTTTGTTGTTGTTGTTGTTTTGGACCAGATATTCTTAAAAAGAGCAATTGAAATAATGGGTTTCTCTACAGCCAATCAACAGGTGACAAAGCACACGTAGGAGTGTGTGAAGATATTAAAAGGGTGTGTGTGTGATGAAGTAGATCAAAAGACAAGGAGAGGGGGATGTGAAGACATTCCAAAGGGGGATGGTAAAGAGTTGTTCTCAAGACAAGTAGTTTGAAGATATTTTGGAGGGTTGTCCTCTTTCTTATTCCCACTGCTTCATAATTTACCAAGCCAGCAGGGGCTCTCCCAATCACACAGGTGAAGGGTGGATGCCGCAACAACAAACAGGAGCCCTTCAGATGCGCAAGTGGGGTAGGTGAGTGGGAATATGGTAACCTGACAAGCAGTTAAATGAATGTAGGTTAGAGGCACTTGGAAGAAGCAACTCAAGCAAGGTGACACACAGTGGAAGATGAGCCAGACAAGGAGGAGGCCTGATATCATTCTAGTGAAGGGGTCCTTTATCCATGTGTCCACCACTTCACCTGTTATTGCATGGCAGCTTGAAAGGAGTAAACAGTAAGGGAAGTGGAGGGTAAGAGTGTGTTTGGGGAAATGGAGAGGAGTGCTTTTGCAGATAGAGAAGCCTTCCAAGGACAGGCAGTAGGTCATAAGGATCTCTTGTCTGGCTTTTATTGTGATGAAATTTAGAGGGAAAAACTAAACTCTAATCGATAGTGGAGATCTGATGAAATAATGTGCAGGGATGTGAGTATAAACAAAAAAGTTCCCATTTCAAATGCCTCCACCCTAGGAAAGCCAGTCTCTTTCAGCTTCAGCTTACAGTATGCTGTACTAAGAAAATCTTCCTATCTCTTACAAGGTTGTTGTGCTAATCCTGAGATAATACAAATAAATGCTGCACAACACTATAAAATATTAAGCATTATTACAAGAAATTCTTAAGATAATCTATGTAATATTGCACATGTTTATAATCACACATAAAGATTGCTGTGTCAACCAGGCCATTCTCAAGAAAAATTACATTTTTATTAATGTAAAGCCGCCTAGAGTGGTCACAATTGACCAGATAGGCGGGGTATAAATGAAATAAATAAATAAATAAATTTTAAAAAATTGTGCAACATGAAAAAGAATTTGTGCTTCTTTTCAATTTATAGTATTTCCAGTATGTTTGTGCTTATTTTGGGTTAATGGAGATAGAGCAGATGAGTTTCCTAATAAGAAAGAGGATATGATGCCAAAAGAATTGGAGACCAGTGTGATAAAAGTATTGTCTTGAACACATTAGAATTTACAGAGCATTTAATTACTTCATTACCATCATGCCAATGCATACCAAGTGTGGACTCTACTGTCTCTATTTCAATAGCTGTTTTCTGTGAGGAGCTGTGAAGTACACTTTGTTTAATTTTCAAGATCCTCCCTTACTAGTTCATCTTTTAAAAAATAGACTCAAGGGGCACAAAACGATAGAAATTCAGTGTTCTCCGACAACAGCATTGCCAATAGGCTTTAACCAACATGTATCACAGATATACGACTAGTGACATCTAGTTAAAATCAGCTCTGAAATAATGCCAATACACATGTTCTATGTGTGTGATGAAATTAATTTTAGTAGCTTTGCTTGCTTCAAAATTCCCTGCAGCAACTTGAAAAAGCTGAAGGGGAAAGCAATAAAATGACTCCCTTTAAATTTAGATGGAGAAAGGCACTAGTGGACCACTGGGGAGGAAGGTCGTGACCTGAATTCCCTCATGGCAAGCAGAGATATAAGATGGCCCATCCACACAAAAAGGCCCAAACTGGATTTTTATTAAGGCTCAGAGGGCCCCAACACTAAAAGGAGAAACGTTCCTTCTAACTATAACACGTTTGTGTTGTACCCTGCCAGATGTTTTGGACATGGTTAATAAATTTAGGCCAATTTCCTTGCAGGAAAGAATGAACTGCCAGACTAGTCTAGACCAGATTGCTTTAACCGAGTAGATGAGGAGATTTAGTAAGAAGACCTCTGGTGAAGAGCTTTGTTGCTAAGGAAAGTTTAAAGCCTGAAAAATATCTTATGTTAAAAATGTAGCATAATGCTTTGTATGAATTTTCGTTTTATTCTTAAGTATGACACTTCCCTTGCTCTGGTCCAGACTGGTGTCACTGTATTTTAGGAAGAGAGAGTTAATCCACTCATTCACAGTTGTTATATCTCTCTCCACACAATGTGTGCCCCATTCAGCAGTTAACAAAACACAGAGACATCTCCATAGGTGCCAACAGAGATTTACCCACATATATTCACATGCACACAAATGCAAGAGTAGGTGATGCCTTTTATTGGTTCACTAAAAATAAATAGCAAACTTTGGTGGACAAAATCCACTTCCTCAGGCTTTAAGCACATCCCCTTCATGGACCGTGCAGAAAAACTGTCCAGAAATGGATGTTACATACTGTACCTGACAGAGATTATCTGTTCTTCTTGTGAGGCTGGGACTCTTACTGTCTCTGTAGCACGGTTTGGGATTTTTACACCCTGGCTCTTGAGACCAAAAGGCCGCAAGCTACCCTGTGATTGTCCTCCCCCCACACTCTCACACTGCTTGCTTGAATCAAGGTTTCCTATAGCTGTGGGAGTGGAGAAAGACAACACAAAGACACAGCAGCTTTCAGAACAAGTCATGGCCCACAATTTGGTTCATTAACCAGGTAGAAATAACAAATTGTGCCAAATTGAAAGTCAGATTAATGTTTTTAGTTGGTATAAGGTCATACTCTGGTTGACTCTGGTTGATGTGAAGAATTCATGTGGTGGGTGTTGAGAGTCTACCTGCTGGTTAGGGAGGAGAGAAGCCAGTGGTTCCCAAACAGGGCCTCGTATATGCTTTTGAATGAAAACTCTCCAAAACCCTAACCAGTATGACCGATGGTCAGTGCTTCTGGAATATGTAGTCCAACAACACCTAGGACCAAAGTATGCCAACTACTGCCTTAAATGAAACAAAACCACACTTCCTTTAAACCACAGATGCACAACCATTGCAGCTCCAAGGGATCCACCTACTGCTTGGGGGACCAGGGTTCACATATACATACACACAGGCACACACACACACACACACACATGCTTCCTCCTTCAAAACACACTGTGAGAGGGTGGCTGCCAGCCCATGGCAAGTGACCAACCCTAACCCTAACCCTAACCATGGCACTTTCCATAACCTACTCAAAACTCAGTCAGAAGGAAGCAAAGCAAAAGCAAAGTGTGCCCTGCAGGTTCGTCCCATAGCACTTAATGCACCCTCTGGATTGTTTACAATTTAATTATTGAGGTTACACATTGCCCCCACCTCCCAGTGATCTTGGTATTCATTTTTCTGATGTTGGAAGGATAGAAGGCTGAATCATACTTGAGCTGGCTACCTGAGTCTGTCGGGTTCAAACTCAGGTCAGAAGCAGAGTCTTGATTGCAATACTGCAGTTTAACCACTGTGCAGTGAGATTCTTCAAGCCTATATATGGCATCTTTCACCAGGGCACAACCGAGACAAGATAAGTCCTCAATGGGGCCTCATCAGCAGTGCCATATAACTTCAATACACAAGGAGAGCCAAAAGCCTCCCACTCCTGAAATAACTAAGAAATATAACATTAATCTTTGTGCCAATGACATAGCCATGAAAGATCTCATAACTTCTTGACACATATCACTTCTAAGGATGTTTCAAGTCGCATGATTACTGGAAAAAAGTCACTGATGGATAAGCCAAAGAAAGATGAATGGTATCTGCTTATGATTATCCCTGAGAAACACAAAATTTGTGATTCTTTGAATCTGTTTTATAACAGGCCAGAAAACCTCTGAGGGGCTGGGTACCCTTGTTTCCCACTCATCCCCAATGTTTGGTGAGCTACAGCACAGCGACTTAATTTTACATGTCTCCCAGAAACCTTGGGAAACCATTTGTCATTTAAATGCAACACATGCACCTTGGCTAGTCAGAAATAAGAAGTGACAGGCTGGTAACTTTCAGTTTCTAAAAAAGGCTAACTCTAGATTAAATGAGGCCTGAAGGCAAAATTACATTTAAATGGCATATTTCATCTCATGTAGATTTTATGGTTGGCAGGGGGAGAATGTGTGACCACACACTGGGACCTGAGAGACTGAGAGAAGGGCCTCCTGGAAGATCTTAAAAAGAAGATGGGAGTTGGGTGTCATCAGCACACTGGTGGTACCAGGCCACAAAATTCTGGACAGCCTCTTTCAGGTTTTTCATGTGTATGTGAAATAGTATTGGGAATCATGGAACCCTGAGACACTCCACAGGCTCATGGTCAAGGTGTTGGGCAGGAGTCCCCCAGCACCACTACCATTCACAAAGCAGCACCACAAAAGGGAAAATCTTAGAAGCTGACTCGTTTTTGTATCAGTTCACTACTTCTCACCCAAACACAAGGCAATTGTCAGGGCTGTTTTTCAACCAAGTGTGAATGAATGGTAGTGAGCAGAAGAGGGTATCTTGTAGACCATCTTGACGGCTGCCATCGGTTTTGCCAACATTCAGGCTGTCCTTTGCAATGTAAAGCTTGGTGTGACCAGCCTCAGACCAGGCTTGTCACATTTTAAAATAACCTTAACTCCAGCCATAAATATACTAGATCAAGTCGTTGAAGAAGAAGAAGAATTTTTTTAAAATGATATGTTCTTTATTACAAAGTAACAACTGGTAAGGAAAAGAGTGCAACATAAGCTTTTCTTAAGTTACAGCCCAACTACCAAAATACAACCTCCCTCTTCAGTTACAAACTAACTTCTCCTCTCTACAGCTATTCTGGCCCCTCTTTCTTCGGGCTGTCCTGGATAGGCTCACCCCCCAGCCAATCACCTTGTTTCTCTTGTTACCATGCAAAATTGGCTAGGGTTCAGTCACATTCCTCCCCACTTTAATATTGGGAGCCTCTAAATGGTTTTCAATACAGAAAAATGAATTGTAGAGCATATATAGATAGATATATCTCACATTTATCACATATCTCATACAACTTTAATTACACTTACCAAAACACACTTTTATAACAAATCACAACATAAATGATGCATTGCATTTAGTTAACTTTACTAACTGTGGTTCTATATTTAATATTATCTATCATTACTTTTCAATTCATGTTTCCCAACTTTACCTTTACCACATTTTTACCTTTAATAAAATTAGTGTATCTTGGTATTGCACATTCACATGCATATTCCAAACAATTCAACAATAGCTTATAATTTTTACTATTTAATTATATTATTTTTAATGGCCAGTAGTAATAAATTGCTCATTTTCCAAATGAAGTAATATATATATATATAAAATGTCCATTTCTTCTACTGAAGAATCCTTCATCACCACTACCTTGCTGAAGTCCTTTCTCCAACCCACAACCAAACTCTAGGTCAAGGAAATCTGGTGCTTGATATATAGACAATTCTCTTATCTCTCCAGTCTGGTTTATGTGTAAATGATGATTTTTCCAGGTAGGGCAGGTAATCAAGATGTTGAACTTTTCATTCTATAGGATGAGATGAAATTCTCAATTCCTGTGATCTCACATTCTCTGGCACTGCTTCCTGGGATTTCACTACTGGTCTTTTTGTAACTGGGTAATTTTTCTCACTCACTCATTTCACACGCTAGCAAGGATATGCTCAAAGTCCTACAAGGTAGGCTTCAGCAGTATGTGGACCGAGAACTCCCAGAAGTACAAGCTGGATTTCGAAGGGGCAGAGGAACTAGAGACCAAATTGCTAACATGTGCTGGATTATGGAGAAAACCAGAGAGTTCCAGAAAAACATCTACTTCTGCTTCATTGACTGTGTGGACCACAGCAAACTATGGCAAGTTCTTAAAGAAATGGGAGTGCCTGACCACCTTATCCAGCTCCTGAGAAATCTATATGTGGGACAGGAGGCAACAGTTAGAACTGGATATGGAACAACTGATTGGTTCAAAATTGGGAAAGGAGTACGACAAGGCTGTATATTGTCTCCCTGCTTATTTAACTTATATGCAGAATACATCATGCGAAAGGCTGGACTGGAGGAATCCCAAGACAGAATTAAGATTGCCGGAATATCAACAACCTCAGATATGCAGATGATACCACTCTGATGGCAGAAAGTGAGGAAGAATTAAGGAACCTCTTAATGAGGGTGAAAGAGGAGAGCGCAAAAATTGGTCTGAAGCTCAACATCAAAAAAACTAAGATCATGGCCACTGGTCCCATCACCTCCTGGCAAATAGAAGGGGAAGATATGGAGGCAGTGACAGATTTTACTTTCTTGGGCTCAATGATCACTGGTTGGACAGTGTCATCGAAGCTACCAACATGAATTTGACCCAACTCCGGGAGGCAGTGGAAGACAGGAGGGCCTGGCGTGCTGTGGTCCATGGGGTCACGAAGAGTCGGACATGACTTAACAATTAAACAACAACAATTTTTCTCAGATGTCAATAGAAGTTTAGGATTTACAGTTACTGGAACTGTTGGCTCTGCCATTTTCACCAGAGCATGTGATACCAGTTTTTCCCTGCTTAAATATGGCTTTCTGATCATACCAGTTCTTTTGTTTTTGCTGCGCTTTTTGTAGATTTTCTCCAGCAGTTTTTATAGCCAATCTTAAGGTATTAAAAAAATTGTCTATGTACGTAACTACAGCTTCAGGATCTTTTTCGGATTCTTGCTCCCAATTTTGTCTTAAAAGGTCAAGAGGTGCACATACTCTCATGCCATACAGCAACTCAAAGGGGTTGAATTCCAAACTCTCTTGGGGTATATCCCAATACACATATAACAAAGGTTATATCCCAGTCATTTGGATTTTCAGCCACATATGCCTTAATCATCTAACCCAAGGTCCCATTAAACCTTTCTACAAGTTCATTAGTCTCTGGATGATCTGGCATAAATGTAATATGTTTGATGTCACATTAATCTGGATGTAAAGTTTGCACTCAAATCCGAAACAATTTCAGTCAGAAATCTGAATCTGCAAAATATGTTCACTAGGGCAGTAGCCACTGCACTTCCTTCTATATTACTCAATGGAACATCTTTTGGATACCTAGTAGCATAATCCAAGAGGATATATTTATTTCCTCTTTGGGTAGCTCTTGGTAAGAGACCTACTATATCTATGCTGATTTTCTTAAAAGCTTTGTTAATGATTGGCATGGGACATAGTTTGGCTTTTGTCTTGTCCCTTTTATTTCCCATTTTTCTGGCAGGTATCATAGGTTTTACAATATTGTTTAACTTGCTTCCCAACTTTTGGCTGGAAGAAATTTTGGGTTACTCTCTGGGTAGTTGATTCCCAGGTGTCCCCTCCCCCCCAACTGTGCTGTTATGAGCTATTTTAGGGACAACTAATTGTTGATGTCTTCCCCCTTGTCTATTATGGGGTTGTTTAGAGTTTCTCTATACAGTTTGTCTTGCAGAATTATAAACCTGTTGGGATTTTCAGGTGACAGTTCAAGGGGCTCTGACCTCACCAAATCGAATAGAGGTTTCAAACTTTCATCTGACTTTTGCTTCATGGCTAGTTCTGAGGCAGTTTATTCCTTAAAAACATACAGATTACTTTTTCCCTGTCTGCTTGGGTGACTCATCAAATTCCTGATAATTATTTTGAAGAGGACTATTTATATCAGAATATTTCCCCCCAATTCCTGTTTCATACTACACCAAGGGTTAGATTTGGCCTTGAGATTGGGTCATTACACACATACTCTTTATATGTCTTGCAAAATCATTCCCTGTTAGGCATGGGGCCAGGATATCATCTGACACAGCTACCTTCCATTCTCCTTCCCAGTTCTTCTACTGAATATGTGCATTGGCCACAGGTACAGAAAATGCTGGTGCTCCTAACCCTTTTACTAGAACACTTTCATGAGGTAAAATATTTTCCTTCGATACCACATCAAGGTGACATACACAGAAATGTGAAAATGTATCTCTCACACCCCACACAATTTTGTCCTGAATCTGAATTCTCTCTCTGTATTCTTCAACTAACTCTGTATACATTGTAACAAGTAAAACATGTTTTACCTCTTGACTTGGGCCAGCCTCATTCACTTCTGACATTTCTGTCTGCATAGCAACCTGCCTGATAGTTTCTCCATTTAATGAGCAATTTAATCCTGGATTCAAGATTTTTGAAACACAATATACTGGTTTCTCAGGGTATACTTTCTGCCTAACAACTTTTTCTGGACAGCAGTCTTGGAAATGTCCTTCTTTACTACATCTGAAACATACTTTATTTCCTATTTTCTCCTTAGCAATCAGTTTTTCTCTGGCCACGCCTTAATTCTCCTGAGAAAATTTCCCCCTCTGCTCTGCTTTTACTTTCCAGCCTTCAGACACTTCGTCTCTTCCACCTGGCCACTTTTTTTATCAATTCTTTTCTCACTGTACTGAGGTTTTATTACCTCTCTCAACATTACTAGTCTGTCAGTTAATTCAGCTGCCTCAGCAACTGTTTTGGGCTGCTTTTCTTACATATACCATATTCTTGGGTCACAGTATTATAAAATTGTTCTCGTCCCATTAAATGTATCATATCTTTCTTAATTTTAACTCCAGACACTTCAATCCAACCAGTCAGCAAATAATCCAATCTACAGCCTAACTACATGCATGTTTCATCATGTTTCTTTCTTAAATTTTTCAGTTCCCTCGTATGATGATTTGCTGCTAATCCAAACCTCTGTTTTACTCTGTTCTTATATAATTCATAATCCTGGGCCTCTTCCAATCTCATTTCTCCATAAATTTCCACTAAGCCTCTATAAATATCTACAATATCCCATTCTTTCCTCAGACTTAACACCAAATTCTACATAGTTTTCCACATTACCCCCTTTATAATATGTGGGAAACCTTTTCACAGCTATCTGAGATATATTGATTCCATTTTCATTATTTGATGAGTTGCCTGCCAATTCTAGTTCCCTCATTCTTAACAGAAAGTCCATTTCTTTCCCTCTTAATCTCATGTTTTTTCTTTTCTGGTTCTTTTTTTCTAATCTAGTTCCCTTAATATTATCTGTTCCTTTTCTTTTCCCTTTTCCTTTAATCTTATCTCCTTTTCTAATTCTAACTTCTTTAATTTGATCTGTTCCTTTTCCATTTCTCTCTTTATTTTCCATTATTTCCAAGGTCTCTGGAACATCATCGTCAACAACAGGGCTTGTAGGTATAGCCTCCTCAATTCTCTCAACATCAGCTTGGTCTGCTGCAAAAATCAAGGTTCCATTTCTGATTTTTTGATTGTTTGTTTGTTTGTTTGTTTAGGAGGCATGTATTTGTATTTCCTTACAATTACCTCAAAATGTTCACCTCAGGAAATAAGTGTAAACTCTTCCTGACACTTATTTCCATGTCAAGGCTATGTTTTATCAGTTATTCCTTATCTTGAAGTTGAGTCATGGCAACTGGACTTCTTTCTTATTAGGCTGAAACATTTTGCTATTCGTTCAAGTAGCTTCTTCAGTCTGAGGAGAGTTCGTAGGAGACCCCTGATATATCCTCCATGTTGGTTTCACTTCCCTCTGGTCTGAATAGGTGAAACCAATGTGGAGGATATATCAGGGGTCTCCTACCAACTCTCCTCAGATAGAAGAAGCTACTTGGATGAGCAGTGAAACATTTCAACCTAATAAGGAAGAAGTCCAGTTGCCATGACTCAGCTTCCAGATAACCTTACTTGGATGACTGAGAATCTTCACAGATACAGTGATTCCTTACTTTCGGTCTCCCCCAGCTTCCCAGTGATTCTCCTACCAGTTTACCACAAACCTTTACCTCATAGGATCGTGTTAACTGACAGGGTGACAGACACTTTTCTCTTAATGCTAAACTCCTTCACTGAGTCAGAATTTTCAGCCACTAAGTCTTTAAATCCTACCACACAGGACTTTCTGAGACCACTAGATTTTCAGATCCCACTTGTTGCCACTAATTATGTGATCAGCCTCAGCCCAGGCTTGTCACATTTTAAAATAGCCTTCCTTTAAAGGGCTTGACTCCAGCCATAAACATACTAGATCAAGCAGTTTAATAATAATAATAATAATAATAATAATAATAATAATAATAATAATAATAATAATAATAATAATAATAATAATAATAATAATAATAATAATAATAATAATAATAATAATAAATGATATTTTTTATTACAAAGTAACCACTGGTAAGGAAAACAGAGTTCAACATAAGCTTTTCTTAAGTTACAGCCCAAATGCCAAAATGGAAGTGAAGCTACAAGTCTTCCCATTTCTAACTTCTTTCCATGGTTTCCATTCTTTGGCAGCCTATGACCTGAGATTCCTCCATGCTTACTTTTGTGGCAGTTTTAACACCCACAAATGATAAGAGATTTGCATGGTACCTGAGATTTTTTAAAAATTAGAAATGCCAGGGATTGAACCTGGGACTTTCTACATGGAGTGCAGAAGCTCTACAACTGAATATAGCCTGAAGCTTTTAATCTTGATTGTGTTTCTACAGACTGGCATCAGCTAATAATACATTTCATCATACAGTTTCCACCCAAATTAATGAAAGAGTCCTTCAAGATTACTGTGTATGAGACTTCTGACATTCTGATACACAACTGAACATTCCATTGATATATCAAGGAATATTTTAGTCACTCAGCTTTAAATCTCTTGCTGATCCTTGAGTACGTTAATTGATTACAGATACAGCAGTACTTTAGAACAACAGTACATGTCAACTAGATCCAGTAGTGGTTTAGAGATCCTTAAGGATTTGGTTTCAATCTCAATGATTACCTGTGAGGAAATTAAGAATAGTGACCAACCTGTCTGTATTTTTTGTTCCTTTAATTTTCTGGGCACATTTGCTACAACACCCTCTCATTTCCAAAAGAAGTGCTGGGAGACAAATTCCATCAAGAGAGTAAAAGGTTAATATGAAATATATGTTGGACATACATGAACAAAGCTACTTATTGGTTCCAGGCAGTTTGTTTGTCACAATTTAATAAGTATTAAAACACAACACACAGTTTGCAATGCAAAGTACAGTATCTATGTCTGTCTAATAAGAACAATGAGCCATACAAATTCAATTGGTGAATCAGGTCATTATAAGCTTTAGAATCTCTACTCTGAAGTACTTCTAAGGTAAACACATGAAACACATGCTAATTTGTATCTCTGTGGAATGTTCTCCCAAGAGTCATCTGCCTAACACCCTCATTACAAGCATCTAACATGCCATACAAGGAACTTCCTCTCAAGAAAGGCATTTAGTACTTTTTATTTTTATCTGTAAGGCAAACAATTGATCAGTTATGTGTCCTAATGTTATATGTAAATTTTGACAGTATCCCATGGGCACTCTCTGCATTTAGAATCCTTTTTACAAGGATTCCTTTCTTATTAGATAACTTGCACAGTTGAAACCAGTCCCATTTTGTATATGACTCTTCCTCATCCTCTCAGAACTAAAAGAAAAGCTAACTGTAAGTCCAAGCTGACCAGAAACATATGACCTGCACATCAACCAACCTCCTTTCAGAAATGTATATAATAAAGGAGAGGGGTTTAAACAAGACCAGATCTTAGAAGTTTTAAAAACTATGACTGCAATGACAGAAAGTAAACAAGAAATTTTCTCTTGCTGTTTTTGATTTTTCAAATTTGCTAACAACAACAATATGCTCAAGTGTGTATTGCAACTCCTTACTTCAAGATTTCACACTTCAGAGTGTACTTAGTTCATCAGCTTTATATAGAAACTGGTATGCTCATATCAAATGAGACCATCTCACTGTGTGTATGTGTAATATTAATGTGTTTACTGTGTATGTGTCACACCTCTGGAAAATACCTGTTTGCTCTTGTGCCTGCCTTGACAAAAGTATACATGAGAGTTCATGCATGCATTAAGACTGTTGATGTGTGGTTACAAAATAGTTTCAACAATAATGTAGCCACACAGTTCTCATGTGGTTTTTCAAAGCTCAGTTTTTGTCATCTTAACGGAACAGATATCATTAGCCATCTCTGTGCAATGTAAGTTGAAATATGAAAGTGGTCCTTTTGCTGCATAAATTGAATAACACAAGTTATGATGTTTAGGGTTCAAAAACAGAGATAAGCGTTCTGCCAAAGAGCAAGAGCACAGCATAGAAATCTACAGAATACAGTGAGAAATGACAGCATAAAGCAACACTCTAGAGAGGACATATGATGGAAAGTGCATATTTAATAGCTGAACTCTTGTTGCTCGGCTTAGTAAGTCACAACTAGAGTGTGCCCAATGAATCAATGGAACTTATGGAGGAGGTGACTCACCAAGTCCCCACTGATTCAACAGGCCTATTCTTGCTCTGACTTATTGTGCTAAGTAACAGAATTTCTGCCAGTACGTTCCCCTTCCCCACAACACAGCAATATATTCACTAAAACTAATCTTGTATGAAGCATTTGAAGTGTACATTTACCCACAGGATTATAAAATAGAATAATTTTGCCTTAAAGTGTTCTTTCGATGACATGTTTGAAAAGGCAATACCATGCCATATCTGGTCACAGCAAATAACATAACACTGGAGAGAGTGTGTGTATTTGTATCTCAGCTGACTTACAATATTAATCATTCATCATACCACTAGAAATGTGTTGCTGAAGCCTTCGTATTTCATGTAAATCAATCTTGAATACCATGAAAGCACAACAAGAACGCTGGAGGAAGATGCTCTCAAACTGTCAATGTTTCTTGGAGACTTGGCAGTAGAAGAGATTTCATTCAGATCTTAAGCTAGCAAAATTAGATCTTTGCTGCTCTAGACAAGTTACAGTGACAGGAAGGTCACCTTCTCTGATGAGCACTGTGCTGACTCACAGAACACAAATCTGGCTAGTATTAAAATTGGTAACCACTTCTAATATTGATGCCTGCACAATTTCTTGCCTGGTGAGATCTGCAATGGTGAGATCTGCAGCCTGTTAATAATTCAGATACTGCTTGCACCTATCTAATGGGAAATAAGACAATTGTTTACTTCTCACATGGTCTGTCCTCAGGGTCTACGATGCTACACGCCCAGAAGCCAAAGTTCTAAAGGATATTAAATGGATATGTTTTTGCTCCTGGGTCTGTCTCATGGCTGTGGTGTTTTGAAAGAGCCTCATCTTAATTATTACAGGAGAGTGGTAGAGCCTCCTTTCTCCATTCACAGAAGTGAATGGAGAACTGAAAGAAGAGATGAGATGGCCCAAACCATTCGGATTCTGCAAGCACAGAGTACTGTACTTAAAAAAACCATACCACATGGTATATTGTGAGTATTCGTAATTAATGCTTGCAAAATCCAGACTGATTTTTGAGGTGAGCATATATCACCCTTAAGTATTCATTAGGAAATCAACATTCTTAGATTAAGAACTATTAGATGAAAGGAGTTCACACACTGTGGCTGATTGCCTTTGATTGTTCCTAAGACCCAGGGCTTGCACTTTTCACCTCTATTTGCCTCACCTTACTGTTAACATACATTGGCTTTTCAAGAACGTGCTCTGTCTTTTTTTTTTCTCATATGGGCAACTTTTTCAGTTTTAAAATATTCTCTTTTTCAGAGTCAATTTGGTGTATATACCAGAGTAACACATGGTTGCTGCTTATATGTATTTTCCTGGGGTTGGTGGAATCTAATTTAAACACGAGGAAAGGCATGTGGAAGAGTGGAATTAAACCCTTCTCATCTGCATCATCTCTTTACTCCACCCCTTCTGGCATTCATCTAACAGCCCAGTTCACCTGTACTACTCTAGAGAAAGCTGTCTGGAGGTACAGGAGCATGAGAAGATAATTTTTAAAATTACACGTACACTGCCTTCTTTATGTGCAAATGAGTGTATGCTGATGAAAGATTGACCTGTGATAACTTTGTTGGCTTTTAGAAGGCAAAAACTAGATCATTCAAAATAAAAGAAATCAGCCTTTCAAATATATTTAACTCTTTCATAATTTATGGATTTGTTTCATAGCATAGAGAGTGGCTAACAGCATTGATCTAACCTAGTACAACAAGCACAGACCACTGAAGATGTGCACCTGGGAAGCCAATCAATCTACATTTATTAAAGGCAAAAGCTTATAGCTTTCTACTCAAAGTAGTTCCACTCAGAGGAGCTTTCTCCCCATTAAGAAGATACGGGACTGCTGTCTTATACTATTTTTCAGAAATTCCTCTGTTCTTTTAACTTGTTGACAAAATAAAGCAAAGCCCATATTACCATGCACAGTTAAACAGTGATATATTGTTGTTGTTAAGAGAAGGAAATACTACAGGAAATATTAAAAGCATGGCCAGAAGCCTACAGGAAATGTATGCTTGGAAATCATATAAGTCACAGTGACAAATTGTTGCTTATTAAAGAAGTGCGGGTGGCATTTCTTGGGCACATGCTCGATCACACAATCATGTGTGCACCCAGGAATGCAACAGTGCCTTGTTAATGAGTGGCAATTTGCTGCAAAGATTATGCAATTTCCCTTATGCAAACACAAATTGCCAGTAGGATTCTGACCTATGAAACAAAATGTAACAGGAATATAAGGCTACTGTTTTTTTCCCTTTCAAGAGGACTGTTTGAATTTGATGGATAAAGATAAAAATCAAAAAGTTAAATACTTTACAACTTACCCCGCCTACTCTCTCAAAATGAGATGCATCTTTTCTGAAGTCTGTCAATGCGCCATTAAAATACCACGTGAAACTTACATCCAGCAGAGGATCGTGCTGGACTTGGCACAGCAAGATCACACTTTCCCCCACAGTAACATCCATGTTGGAAGGTGCCAGGGTTATTCGAGTGGGCTCTGTGGAGAACAGGCAGGGCCAATTTTAGCTGCTTGAATTGCTGTCCTACATCCCTGTACATTTTTTAAAAAAATTCTACAAGCTTCTTCACAGCTCTCACACACATGTAACTAAGGAAAACAGTCTAATATGGCTTTTCTGCCCCAAAGATTTTCCAAACACAAATAACATTTCAAGAAAAAAAAAGTTAGAATACTGGCAAAAAAAAAAACCCCACTCAGGTATTATTTCTTTCACAAAGAAACCAACTGTACTATACAACCAGATAGAGGGACGTGGTGGCGCTGCGGGTTAAACCACAGAAGCCTCTGTGCTGCAAGGTCAGAAGACCAGCAGTCGTAAGATCGAATCCACATGACGGAGTGAGCTCCCGTCGCTTGTCCCAGCTCCTGCCAACCTAGCAGTTCAAAAGCATGTAAAAATGCGAGTAGATAAATAGGTACCACTATGGTGGGAAGGTAACGGCATTCTGTGTCTAGTCACGCTGGCCACATGACCACGGAGACTGTCCACAGACAAACTCTGGCTCTATGGCTTGGAAACGGGGATGACCACCGCCCCCTAGAGTCGGACATGACTGGACTAAGTGTCAAGGGGAACCTTTACCTTTATACAACCAGATACTGTTGCAGGAACTTTATTTTCTTTCAATTAATGGAGTTATCCACAGGTGGGAAAGCTCTGCTAATAGAATGTATCTCTGCCTGATTTCTGAGAATCTCCCTTACCCTCTGCATCATAGTTTAGACTGTCCAGCAGCTCACAGTTTAACCTATAATGTGCCATTTTTAGAGGGCCCAGGCTACTGTGTGGCGAAAAAGGTGTGGAAATCTGATAGTCTAGTTATATGTACTTAAACATGGATCCACTTCATACAATTTTGTTTTGCTTTGGTGAAGCTACATCTTGAAGGAGGCTTGTCCATCCCTAATATGAAATTTATTTAAACGGTAATGCAGGTAGCTGGGTTTAGTTAGTACAGGAGAAACCTTAATAAACCTTATTATCTGCATTTCAATTTCAATAGATTCCAGATTAGGGATGGGCATTTCATATTTAAATAAAAGATCCAAAACATGGAAGAGTCTCACTTTTGCATCATTCATGTTCTTTCAGTGATTGCTCTAAAAAGTCTTAGTCTCTAAAACACAAATAGTTCATGTACAAAAGGGAGGTACATGACCATTTTGTTCCTCTTTTGTGTTCCCTCTCTGTGGTACCTTTCAATGCTCTTTGTATGTCAAATCACCTGAGAAATTTTTACAATAGTGTTGCAAGGACTGGCAAAACTATTGGAAAAATTTCTCAGGTGATTTGACATATCAGAATCAGCAAATCAGAATGTGTGAGGTGAGTAGTAATTCTAAATCTCCAAAAGGGCTGGAACTCAGGGAAAACTGTTGTTGCTTTAGTTATTCCTTTTGGGATAATTGTGTGTTGATTTTTTTCTGTCCTCTACCTTGGATTGCAGTCCATCCGCCTGCCTGTTTCTACCATAGTGTAATGATTATTATTTTGGCAACACACTGCCATCAGAGAATATATGTTAAAAGGAATAGCTGTAATGGCCTAATTAAATCTTTTTAGTCCTGCTAAATCTGGCAGAGAAGAAGCCAGAAACAAATATATGTTTGAGGAGCTCATTTTGAATAGAGGAGTAAAAGTTTGATGAACCAGCAACTGTGCAAACTCTGCACTTGAAACATGAATGTGATGTGAGGAAATCCAGGCATAAATCTGTTGCAAAGTAAAAGACCAGGAGAAAGCTGACTAGAATGACAACCAGAAGATGTGGAAGGGGGCTTTATTTTTATGTACTTTGAAAGAAAAAGTCTTTGTTTTTGTCTTTAAAAAAGATAAATCTTCCTGCCATTGTCCCTGAGGGGAAAAAAATCAGATCCTTCCTACTTTTTATAAGGGAAATGATAGATTTAAAATATAGTTTAATTTTAGATAACACTTGGCTAAATTCAGTTCTTAATCCCAACGAAAGTATTGATTCACAAGTATTGATTTACAAAAATCTCATCGATTCAATAGCTTTATTTGAGACCAACAACTGGATTTAGACTACTGAAATTGTTCTTTCCACAAATGCAGATGGAGGTATTTGATATAGTTACACATTGAAGGGGTTAGAAAATGTCCATAGAAGACCAGCGGCAATCTCATAATTTGAAAAACATAGGTTTATATCAAGATTTCCTGTGAGTAGACTTGTAGGATTTTTTCACTGGAGGAACAGTGTATAGGGAATTTTTAACCAATTGTTCCCTCTGAAGCCCCCTGAAAATCTCTTGCAGATGAAAATTTGCTCTGGGAGACTTTTTGAAACAGTGTAAGAAATAACATGCAGGTTGCACAATCAAGGATGAAATTGTGAAAATACCTCCTGAAGTCTTCCCTGAAACTTAGTACCTTCTTGGGGAAGGAACATTCTGATTCAACCTTTGGAAGCCTTAAATATATACAGTTCATGCACAAAGCTGATAGTTTATCGAACACAAGCACTCTAATGTAGAGATTATATGTTTCAATGGTGTATACAATGCTCTTTGAAACGAAGCTGAGAATTCAAAACCAAAGTGCCTCTTTCACAAATTTACCAAGTCATACAATTTGCAAGTGCAAGACAATTAGGTACGTAATTACCTGTAACTAATAAGCTGGTTGAGCTGCTAGCTTTTCCAAACTGGTTCTCTGCCAAACAAGTATAACTTCCAGCATCTGATTTATTCACGCTTGCTATTCGGAGACCTCCGTCTTTTAGCAATGATATCCTTTAAATAAAATAAAATAGGAAAAATGTAACAGCTAGAAAACGGCCATGTTTTCTAAACACTTTGATTGCAAAATATACTCACCATATTAACATGCAAACAAACATACAAAATAAATCTCCCTTATTTTCTTGAAACACTAGAATAATGGGTTCTGTAATGTATTCTCACCATCTATTTACCTAATAAGAGAAAGGTGTGGCAAGTGTAACAACTGGCCACAAGATAATGTTTCCCCCACATTTCCACATTTTGTGAGACTGTGGGTCAATGGTATGAAAATATGTAGCATGTTGCCATATACCTGGTTCATTTAGGTACAATCCTGATTCACAGGAAGGGATGGTAGGACTTTAGCTGCTTGTGCCAATATGACTGGGTTCTAAAGATCCCCCACCCCAGCTAGAATGAAGAACACAAGATCTCATTAGAGCCACAAATTCCTATCCCTCTGAATTCTAGCCAGCAGTGGGGCAATTTAGATTCTGATTATGCTGGGGTGTAAAAAAATATTTTCTCTCATCTTGCATTGTTTTTTTTTATAACAACTCCCTCCCCCATGCCTATAATTAGCTTAATCAAAACTGAATATCTAATAGCTCACCAAATGTTTTCAGAATGCCTGCTTTGCTCTCTGTCTGTGCTAAGAAGAGATTCAGCAGAAGCCCTCTTACAAATGCTAAGCTATAAACAATCTGGATAATAGGATACCCACTCCTCGGAAGCTCCATTTTTCATGCCAGGAGTCAGTTGTGACCAGCTGCTTATAGTCATAATATTTTAATTGTTCTTATCTGTGTGTAGACTTCAGGGGGAAATTCCCTTTTGTTCAGAATGAGCAAGGGCATCACAAATCTCCTGAGTGATGCAGCATTGCACCCCTCAACTTATCTTCTTAGCTATAGCCTCTACATTGCATGTAACAGCTAAGACACAGACCTTGTAGAAAATGTAACAGCTAGAAAATGGCCCATAAGGGATATGATTAACAAGTGACACTTTAAAAGCAAATGATCGAGCCGCTGGCAAACCACGCTTTGGCAGTGCGGCTCGCCTTTGCCTCCTTCCACAGAAGTCGCGAGACCTCCTAGTCTCGCGTGAGCAACTTGGTAGGACAGGGGGGAACCATAGGTTATTTAAGGGCCATTCCCCCCTCTTCCCTTCCTCTTCCTTCGGTGGTACCCACCTGCCCACCCTATATTCTAGTGTGAGTTTATCTGGTCGCCTTTGGGGCCGGATAGGAATTTTTGACCCGTATCCTGATTGGCCTTTGGATGCAGGGATTTTTTGCCTATCCCACACTGGAAAAGGTGCGTGGCAAGTTTTGAGGTGGGATTTTCGGTCACACAGGCGGGTAGTGCAGATAAAACAGGTTTTGGGTGAGTCCCATAGCAATCTCAGGTAATGTATAGCTCATCTGAACTCCCAGCGCTGCGGATCGTGCGATTACAGTGCTTGGGGGAAAAGATGCGCTGGGGCCACACCCGGACCAACAGTCAACAAGGAGAAGGTGGCTTGAGGTTCAGGGGTAGTCAAATTTGGGCCAGCCGGGTTCTTGCTGTCTTCACGACTGCGAAAACATGGGGCCAGGGACTCACCCATTTGTTTGTTAGGGGGGGTCTGTTGAGACCTCTGTGCTTAAACCTGATTCCGCACTACGGCAGGACCCCCCTTTGCCAAAGGATTGGCAACATTGATTATTCAATAAAGTGTGCCCCGTGTTTAACCTATAATTCTGGTCTCGCGTCTTTGTTCCGGGGTAAGGGGGCAATGAGATTTTAATGGAGGAAGAAATATATGACTCCCCAAACCAGTATGTAAACATAATTATTTTAACATGAGACATGTCCAAATTTATAATTTTCTCAGAGAAAATAGTAATTTAACCCATAGTATGGATGACCACCATTTCCAGGAGCAATCATAATGCATGCCATTTTAGAGCCTTCATACGTACCTGCAAAATGAAAAGTTCCAATGAAGGCTTCTTTACAGAAGAACATTGCCCTGAAATAAGAATCCTTCAGCTCATTTCCATCTCTGCATGCAAAGATCACCAAATAATGGTATAGAAAGTTCTTGAAAGAAACTTCCATATTGTAAAGGTAATTGTAGATATGTAGCCTTTCTGGAGCTTGGATTCATTATTACAGGGTGTCTTGGTCCTATCCAGCCATGATTGGCAAAAGGTTTCTAAATTATCCTCCTAATTAAAATGGATACTGTGCTCTTTCTCCCACCTATGTTTTTTTGGCATTTTTTCCCCATATCCTGCCACCTTCTGAAAGCCTAACGTTCTCTTTGTGGCTTTTTTTTAATGTGTACCTAAACAAAGAATTTTAAATGATAATTATAATGTGAAGATTGTGGCTTTTCACCTTCCTCTTGCGTAGGACTTGCTTTTCAGTAGGACTTGTCTGAACCTGGAATATGTTTCCAAGCTGAAACTTTCAGCAGCACACCCATTCCTCAGATCTGAGTATCAATTTTATCTATCTTTTCAGGGGCAGTTTAAATGACAGCTCCCTCTCTTTGTTAGTGGACATGGTTTCCATACTGATTCAATTGTTTGGGACAAGTTGGTACGTCCACGGCGGTTTCTTGATTTTGACTATTATAGGTTAAAAACAAAATAAAAATAAAAATGTTTTTGACTGTTTGCTTTGTCTATTTATCCTGTGACTTTTAAAAACTTACTTACATTGTTCAGTACAGACAGATTTTCTTTTTCCAACTTTTATATCTATATATTTTTGTTTTAAAAAGCAGCAAATTTGCCCTAAAGAGAAGCAACCTTCAATTTAAAGCAGAACTTTGCAGTTAAAGTTGCACCCCTAAAAACAACTTGAAACTAGACCACAGATCTACTCCCTCCAAAACAGGGGCACATTGATGCACCCTTCTTCTATCTCAACTTCTACCCCAAATAAATACTACAGCACAACCGCATTGGTCATCCTACTAGCACATTGCTAGTGGTGTGGAAGAAGCTTTTGTAGCTTAGCAGACTTACAGCATAGTCATTATATCTTCATTAGTTTAGTACAATTGATCTTTACTTGGGTGAAATAACTCTTGCTATGTTTAACTGGATTAGTCCTAAATAAGCAAAGGTTTTTGCTTTTCAGGGAATCAAACAGTAGACTCGCTTCTTGTACTTATTTGGGGTGGAACATAAGTTCCAAGGATACATTAATGTTCCTATGTTTTGACTGAGAAGGCAAGTTGTACTGTGGTCTGAATTTCCTTTCTTTGGGGATACAATGTCAACAATAACTTGCTTGATTTAAACTGAATTAAAACTTTACGCAATGCCCCTGTTTTTTTAAAACATAAGAACACATAGAGATCAAGGTTTTGAAACTAAATTAAATTAAATGGGCTAGTTTTCTGTAGGGAATGTATTAGTTACATTTACATTTGTCCTCAAATCAGCTCAAGGCACAGCACATGATCCTCTGCTATCTTCATTTTCTCCTCATTGCAAGCATGTGATGGTAAGAGAGACAGTAACGGGCCCATATCATTGCCAGAGCTTCAGGGTTAAGCAGAGAGATGATTCTTGACCTGCACAAGCCTTATACACATAGCTCATAAAAAAGCAAAATACTGAAACCAAACACAGACACTGTCCAAAACAGGATGCACCTGGTATGCCTCTCAGAGCCCTTATATGAACTCACACATGTTCTGAGACACACAAACACACAAGGGATCTTTGAACCATGACAATAGTGAATCAAGATGACACAGATTAGTATATTACATTCACAGAGAAATATTCAACATGGGAGTTTTATCAACACACACACAAAAAGATTGTCTCAAGGAATAGGAAAAATTACAGTAAAGCAGCATAAATGGTTCAGAAGTATTTTGAAGAAATATCAACTCATATGAAGCAAAACTCTCAATAATGAGAAGGCTGCTGCCTGTAATAGAAAGGGGGGAAAGGAAGTCCAAAAGATATCTCCCTAGCCACACATTCGCACACAGGAGGGGGGACTGATGAGGAAAGTCAATAATGTATGGGGAAAGTACCCTCAAAGATAGATTAAGATATGACAGAAATTACCTTTCCTTGGGCTTGTTATAACTGTCCTGAAGTTGGGAAGTATTGTAACCCAGGTCAAGCAATACAGGGCAGAGGTACCAAGAAAGAAGAAGCTAACAAGGTCCTATGCCAGAACCAGGAATGTAAGCATATAGGCTAACAGGATTCTCTGGCTAAGCCTTGAATTCTGGGAGGTTAAAATGTTAATTTGACTAGGCCTGATATCTGGAAGACTTCAAGTCTTTAGTGAAGTTATTTCAAAGTAAAATTGGTGATGCTTCAGGAGGACGTTTGGAGGAATCTTCAAGAGGAGATAGAAATAGCTTGGAGGTCTATATCAAAATGAATAATATGGCCACCACAGACATTTTTATGGGATTCTTAGGTTGATCTGCGGCAGTGACTAGGCCCCTTTGTAATTCTTATGCCTGCCTCCTACTTCTCAAGTGGCTTTGACCTGATCATAATCCTGCATATCTAGCTAATTCTTTCTAATAATGGTCAAGGTGTCAAGAGACAACAGAATAGGCTAGGAGGTCAACTGGGTGAATGCTGAGAGATTATCAGAGGGGACTTTGCATTTAATTTAAAAAAATTAATTAAATTAATTAATTTAATATTAATTAAAATATTTTCTCGAAGGCTTTCACAAAAATTGGGCTAATAAAGATAAGATTCAGATTTTTTGGGGGGGGGGTTAGGTGGATTTTCTGCTATAGCCAACTCTGCTTAGCCAATTCATCTCTAACTCTTATCAATTGAACTATCTCCATTTTCACAGACTCTGTTGAATGGGGTTATTAAGTGTCATATTTCCTATAAGTTTCTCTCAGTTGGGAGCCTTATTTAATATTCTGACCATCAAAATTTGGCTTTTTCATATTTCTGTTTTAAATGTCCTTGTTCTGGGACTGTGGCCTCCATAGCCTCCATCCAAGCTTCTTTCCAGTTTTTACCAGCATCTTTCTGTAACAGATGCATTAATATGCACACACAAACACAGAAGTAAGGCTTTGCCAGGGTGTTGTTTAGACCTTGCTGTCTGGTAGTGTATACATTCTACAACCATGCAGAAGAGTTCATTTTTCACCACTGGTCTGTAAGATAAGTAAGCTAGGAAACTGTTCAAAGTTTTATTCATCTATGCATATACTATGAGACTTCTTCTATCCTTCACTCTAACACAGGAACTCTTACAAAGCATCCCAATGCCACATTCATGAGATGAAAAAAAGTAAAGTTTTACCACCCCATAGCGCTTGAAACACTCTCTGGTCGGTTTACAAGTTAATTATGCAGGCTACACATTGCCCCTCAGTGAGCTGGGTACTCATTTTACCAACCTTGGAAGGATAGAAGGCTGAGTCAACCTTGAGCCGGCTAACTGGGATTGAACCCCTGGTCGTGAGCACAGTTTTGGCTGCAGTACAGCAGTTTAACCACTGTGTCACAAGGCCCTACTTTTGGAGATATTCACAATATTTTGTTTATGTTTTTCCAGACACAAGAGGAGACAGTGGCGAAGGAGGTGGCTGGAGTGCCGGGGAATAGGTGCACTGGGAAAAACTAGGCATATAGGTTGGAACTAGGATTACATTCACCATCATGTTCATCTCCCAGAAGGCAGGATCACAGTAACACATGAGCAATGTTTTCGTATAATATTTTCTCGAAGGCTTTCACAACCGGGATCTGATGGTTGTTGTAGGTTTTTCAGGCTGTTTGGCCATGTTCTGGAGGTTTTTCTTCCTAACGTTTCGCCCGTCTCTGTGGCCGGCATCTTCAGAGGACAGGAGTTAGAACTCCGTCTGTGTTCTGGTGTAGTGTGTGGGATAGTTGAGTATTTGTAGCTGTGGGATCAGCTTTTTGTCCTTTTCAGGAGATTGGGTGATTATGGTTCTGATACATGGATGACACCTTCACAATTTTGAGCCACGGTGAAAAAAAACTGGAAGAATTTCTAAACCATCTCAATAGCATCCACCCAAATATACAATTCACTATGGAAAAAGAAATAGAGGACCAACTCCCTTTCTTAGATGTCATGGTCATATGCAAACCTGACCTCCTATTGGGACACAAGGTCTACAAAAACCCACCCACACAGACCAGTACCTACACAAAAACTCCAACCACCACCCACAACAAAAAAGACGCATAATCAACACTGGTAGACCGTGCGAATTGGAACTGTGAAGCTCAATTTCTTAGCACCAAACTCAACCATCTGAATTGGGCCCTACAGGCAAATGGCTGTTCCAAGAATAAAATCACAAGAGCCATCAAACCAAGAAAACTACACTAAACTGAAGAAGAAAAACAGCCACCCACAAATAAAGTATTTCTGCCATACATCAAAGGGGTCACAGACTGCATGGAGAAACTTTTGAAAAATACACAACCTACAAACAGTATTCAGGCCCACCACAAAAATACAACAAATGTTATGGTCAGCAAAGGACAAAAGGGACCCCCTCACCACTGCAGGAGTATACCAGATAACTTGCAGTTGTGGCCAGGTATATATTGGGACCACAAAATGCAGCATCCACACCAGAATCAAAGAACATGAAAGACACCGCAGACTAAAACAACTGGAAAAATCGGCAGTAGCTGAACATGCCCTGAAACAAGCTGGACATGAAATTCTATTTCAAATGACAGAAGTACTGGACAACACCAGTAATCATTATGTTGAACTACACAGGGAAGCCATTGAAATCCACAAACCCCAGCACAGCTTCAACAAAAAAGAAGAAAGTCTAAAACTCAACAAAGCCTGGATCCCAGCACTGAAAAATACAGCCTGCAAAAAGGTCAATGAACTCTACGCAGCCACAAAGACTGGTGATCACTGCACATAAAAGACTAGCTAACAACACCCATCAACAACTGTGACAGATCATCCCCCCCCATCACAAAAATACACCCATAACAAAAAACACCCTGATCACCATAATCATCCAATCTCCTGAAAAGGACAAAAAGCTGATCCCACAGCTACAAATACTCAACTATCCCACACACTACACCAGAACACAGACAGAGTTCTAACTCCTGTCCTCTGAAGATGCTGGCCACAGAGACTGGTGAAACATTTGGAAGAAAAACCTCCAGAACATGGCCAAGCAGCCTGAAAAACCTACAACAACCATTTTCGTATAATGTTACTCTCCTTAAATCTATTTGAAAGGTGTTTCCTTGCTTCTTTCCTTTTCCAATGAAACTTAATTTTAAATCTTAATCAACTGCATTGATTAACATTTGGTAAAGCCATAATAAAGTTGCTTAAAGGACAAAATCTAGCCTGCAGCTGTCATTTTTAGAATATGCTGTAAAATCCATCTTTTACCCCCAAGGGCACCTTTAAAAGCAGCTTATAAAATAGATCGAAAAATGACTGATATATGCCATATGTGTTGCAGATTACAGCAGTATGCAGTTTGGTTAGTACAATAAACATTAGTGGAAGCAAAGAAGATTACACACAGTGGTTATTATATAAGCTTGTTCAACTAATGCTCCCTATAATCTCAAATTCTTTTTAGAGGTTTCTAATGTAATGAGGCACATGTATTGCATTGCCACATTAGTGCAAATCAATACTGACAGCTCCATTTTATTTATTTATTTATTTATTTATTTTATTTTGTTGCATTGCATTTTTATGCTGCCTTTCTCCCAGTGAAGGCACCCAAACCTAAAAACAAACCGACTAATACAAGAAATTATTGCATTAAGAAACAATAAAACATATAATAGTACTAAAACTACCAGTTGAAGCAGTTAAAAACACTTTCAAAAAACATGGCTTAATAATAATAATGTGCAGCACCCAAAATTAGAACTCTTCACTGCCCAATTAGTACCTACACACCTATCTAAAAAGAATGGTTTTCACCTGTTATTGGAAGGACAAAAGGGGGAGGGCCAACCTATCCTTCTGAGAGACAACATTGCACAACCTGGGAACAGCTGTAGGGATCTCTCTCACTCTTTCTCTTTCTCTCTCTCTCTCTCATACCTTATGTTCTCACCAGACATGCCTATGAGAGCAGCAGGACTGAGAGAAGGGCCTCCCCTGAATGTGTTTGGGTTGATTTTCCATTAGAAAACAAAAACAAACACAGTAAAACAATGCCTATTGTTAAATTAAGATAAGCATAAGCAGATAAGGGGGGACACTGTTATAGTCAAGGACAATCAAGCTACAGATTAGAAGCTGAGAAACAACAGGCCAACTCTAAATTTTACCAGTCCCTAACCACAAACCCAACCACAAAATATCAAAACCTTATGAAAAACTTCCCTGAAGACACACATGAATAAATCCTGGATAAGACACCACAGGAGCCTCAAATAGCCACCTTCTACCTACTACCTACTACCCTGGAAAAGACCCTGATGTTGGGAAAGTGTGAAGGCAAGAGGAGAAGGGGACGACAGAGGTCGAGATGGTTGGACAGTGTCATTGAAGCGACCAACATGAATTTGACCCAACTCCGGGAGGCAGTGGAAGACAGGAGGGCCTGGCATGCTCTGGTCCATGGGGTCACAAAGAGTCGGACACGACTTAACGACTAAACAACAACAACAACAACCTACTACCTAAACCTTTTTTCTCTTTTCTTTTTTTAAAATTTTATTTCTAAAGAAAAGACAATCGATCATGTTACAAGTAATAAATACAAAGCTTAACATAGTAAACTGTCATCTTACTTGTTATATAATTTAACTGTTGACCAATTGCTTTTCCCCATAATTCTCAAAATCCCCATCTCATCTTAAAGAAATATCGACCAACAATCTAAATGCTCCAAATTGTTTTCCAAACCACGTGTCTCGAGATTTATTTTATTGGCATATTTTAATAAAGGCTTCCAATTTTCAATGAATTGACTGTGCCTTATTTCTCCTCTATATAGTCTAACTTTATTAGTCATTTTTTCCATCAACATTGTATGCCATATCTTATTCGTAAATGCTTGTAATGAGAGATCTTGAGCGTTTTTCCAATTTCTAGCGATCTCAGATTTTGCGGTGCCTATAAGATTTGCAGCTAATTCTTTATTTTCAAGTTTCTCATTTCCCCCTGTAAATAATGAAAATAACATTAATGTTTCATTCATAACTATTTTTTGATTGGTCAGCGTCTCTATCCATCTAATTACCTCGTGCCAGAATGCTTCTATTTTGGGGCAAGAAATCCACATATGTTCCAAAGTTCCTTTTTGTCCACAGTTCCTCCAACATTTATCCGATATATCTTTATTAATTCTATGTAACTTTGTAGGATATAAATGCCACCGATGCACTACCTTCAGAACCATTTCTTTCACATTTGCTGATATAGATTTATATGGGTATTTATTCCATATTCCTGTCCAGATTTCCTCGGGTATATTAATATTTAAATTTGTCTACCTACTACCTAAACCTGGAGACCCCAAAAGACCTGTTGTATCAAGCATCAATACCATGCTGGCTGGGTTATCAGGATACTTAGACTGCATCCTCAAACCATATGTACCTAACTATGGAAGAGATATCACAGACTTTCTAAGAAAATTTAAATATGCACACAACCTCCCAGACAACACCATCCTAGATAAAATGGATGTAGAAGCACTCTACACCAACATCCCACACAAAGACGGACTA
This sequence comes from Intellagama lesueurii, assembly GCA_037013535.1. Classification (NCBI taxonomy): domain Eukaryota; kingdom Metazoa; phylum Chordata; class Lepidosauria; order Squamata; family Agamidae; genus Intellagama; species Intellagama lesueurii. The sequence continues at coordinate 267,336,944 of JBAJHW010000002.1, read as the reverse complement.
CAGGCTATCACAAACAAGGAACACGCTCACATAATCACCACCCTCTATGAATTTATATTTACACACAACTATTTCACCTTTGACAATAAAACCTACCTCCAGATCAATGGAACTGTGATGGGCACACACATGGCCCCCACAATATGCAAACATATTCATGGCTGACATAGAACAACACTTCAATCACTGCACCTAAAAAACAACCCTCTGTTTGAGGAACACTGATGATATTTTTCTAATCTGAACCCATGGAAAGGAATTTCTAAAAAAAATCCACAAAGATTTCAATAACTTTCACCTGAACATCAACCTCACCCTGGAACAATCTATGCAACAAGTGAATTTTCTAGACACTACTATAAGACTACAACATGGACATCTCATCACCATGCTGTACTGAAAACCCACCAATCGATACACCTACTTGCATGCTTCCAGCTTCCATCCTGAACATACAACCAAATTCATTGTTTACAGTCAAGCCCTCAGATACAATTACATCTGCTCGGGCCCACAAGACAGAGACTCCAAACTCAAGGATTTACAAAATTCCTCAGACTACAATACCCACCCAATATGATTAAGGAACAAATTAATAAAGCAAGGCAGACACCCAGAAGCAACCTACTGCAGGACAGACCCCAAAAGGAAAATAATCAAACACCACTAGTTGTCACTTTCAATCCACAACTGAGACCACTCACATGCATCATAAGTGATCTTATGTTATTTATTTATTTATTTATTTATTGAATTTATATCCCGCCCATCTAGTCATTAGACTACTCTGGGCGGCGAACAGCATATAAAATAAAACAATTTTAAAATAACAATGATATAAACATCATAATCAAACTGGTTCAAGATGGAAAAAATGAGAAAGATAAATCAAATAGTGGTTGGAGGGAAGGCCTGCCTAAACAGCCAGGTTTTCAATTGACTTTTTAAAATGCCCAGCGAAGGGGCCATGCGGATCTCCGGAGGGAGATTATTCCAAAGGCGAGGAGCCACTGCCGAGAAGGCCCGGTTTCTTGTTTTTTCCTTCCGGGCCTCCCTTGGCGTTAGGCTCCTCAGCCTCACCTCCTGGCTAGATCGAGTGATACGGGTAGATTTTGGTGGGAGTAGGCGCTCCGCCAGGTAACGAGGCCCTAAACCGTTTAGGGCTTTATACGTAAGCATTAAAACTTTGAAATCGACGCGGAACCGAACGGGCAGCCAATGCAAAGCGGCCAGCATGGGAGAGATATGGTGATATTTTCTCACACCACTAAGAAGTCTGGCCGCCGCATTCTGCACCATTTGAAGCTTCCGCATCAACCTCAAAGGCAGCCCCACGTAGAGCGCATTACAGTAGTCTAATCTCGAGATTACAAGCGCATGTACCAAAGTGGTGAGCGCCCCAACATCAAGATAGGCACGCAGCTGGGCTATCCGCCAAAGATGAAAATAGGCAGAGCTGACCACTGACGCCACCTGAGTCTCCATGGTGAGCGCCGGGTCCAGATGGATCCCCAAGCTGCGTACCCCACTCTTCGCGGTAAGAGTCACCCCCCCAAATGAGAGAGAGTTCTGCAGACCGCTGATGGAGGGGCCACCCACCCTCAGGACCTCCATCTTGTCCGGATTCAGCCTCAGCCCATTTTCCTGCATCCATTGCAGTACAGCCTCCAGGCAGCGCTGAAGGGACCAATCTGGCCGAATGGACTGATCTCCAACCCATCCTCGACAAGAACACTTCATTCTCCCAAGCCCTTGGTGGGTTGCCTATGGACAACCCTCCGACATCAAACAACTATTGATACACAATGGACTAAGCAACACAGACACAGAGATGGGAACAAAACCCTGCTACAAACCCAGATGCCAGGTCTATCCCCACATTTATTCGAGCAAAACAATTACTGGACCTAACAATGGCACACACAATATCAAAGGCACTTTAACCTGTTCCTCTACCAATGTTACCAATGTTAATGAGCTAAAATATATATGCATGATAGACATGCATATGAAAGGACTTAATATAAGCCAAGACATTTTGGGGCACTACTGGATATAAACACTACAATATTATACTCTATTCCATCTCCAAGCCCCCCCCCCCCCCGCCCAACAGATCCACCTTAGAAATTTCTAAGTCAAAATAGTTTCTACTCTGCTCTTGAGGTCATTCGTTGTCTGGGGTGATTCACACACTATTGCAACTGATTACAAAGAAAAGCCTGTAGGGGGAAAAGTTCATCAAGGACTGTAAATACCCTACCAATTAACATTCATGTTACTCTATCATTGTTATTTTACCATTGTTAATTTATGACAGAGGTTCTCACATTCTTTACAGCACAAGCTTCTACTAAAGACCTGCATATTAATCACAATGTTTAACACCCACTGACTGACTTACCAACCAACTATGATCTCTATATTTTGATATCTATACCTTGATCCTATGTATAAATATTTGCCAAATAGTCAGGCTTGACCAAGATGTCAGTTAGACCTCACAAAAGAAATATTATTTAGATCAATTTGATATGCAAGAAAAACAACGAGTACAGCTAAACCAAAGCCCAGTGGAATTTTTTTCCTAATACAAGAAATTAAGTGATACATATTACAAAGTGAGTGATGTTCAAAAGTAGTCTGCTTTTTTGTCGTCACCTGACACCACCACTGTTTTCGGAGAAGCATTGCTTTGCACATTTGTATTAATGAGCATGTGGACTAACATAATAGGAAATCTATCTTTTTATTAGCTGCCTGCAGAGTAATAATGAACTATAAATAGGCTCTTGAGAAAAAACTATTGCATGCAGTTGTGCAAAGAAATTATATATTTTCTTAAAGCTGCCAATGAAACAGAAAATTGCTTTCTGCCTCCCTCCCTTCAACCACCTATGATGAACGGGTAGTGGGGAAATAATATGATAGAAATATATGTATTTGTTTTAACATTGTCATAATCAGTATAGAGCGAACATGACAGATAGGGGACATACATATCTCTGAACTGTGATAACTATGTAAGATGAGAAGTAACATTTTCAATAATCTTCTAGAAATCAAGGCAAACTAAACCATTATTTCATATAGCTCTTGTGTAGACAACACTATGCCCTACAGATGTTTGCACCATGACTAGGAATATAAGTCATTGCTTGCCTTATTTTTGTGCACAAGAATGAGTAACTGCCAAAAAAAATGTCCTTGCATGAAAGAGAACAAGGTGTTTTCTGCTGGTGTTAATAAATAAGATGAATTAAACCACTTTTGCCTGTAAGCTGAAGAATATTGCATATGGTGCAAACCTGGCCTCCCAATAGCCTGGGAACAGCCACTGGCAGTCATCTAAGGAAGAACCCACATGGCAGCCACTTCAGAAGCCTGAAAGTATCCAATTAATACAACTGGAATGAGCATTTTTGATGGCTCTTAAGTCAATTAGCTTTCCCTGGAACTCCTCAAGGACTACACAGACTAAAACTGAGTACTTTGGGGTACTAAATGTACTGGTAGGCTAGAATGCATTCAAAACTACTCCTGGAGGCTGTCAGGAACTGCAGTTTACCTCTTTTTGCCAGAAGAAGATCAGGTCAGGGTACTAGGGACATACCAGATCTAGCAATTTGATTGGAATATTTTACCACAATGCATAGTATCTCAGCTTTTGTAACCATGGCATGTGTTTCAAATGTTTTCTCTCTCCAGACTGAGTTATAAAGAACAAGGAAGTCAGCAAGGATGGCAATAACGGATAGCTGAGCTTCTTCGTTTTGTAGGTGGCTGATTGAAGAGGCTAGGAACAGTGGGGAAAACTCAGAAGAAAGGAGAAGAGACACCTCCAGGTCCCCAGCATGTGACAGTTTGGTTACCCCTAGGCAGGAGACACTTGCTAAACAGACAGTCACTTTCCCTATGGATTGCTCATGTGGAAGGAAGGATGGGTACATTGCTGGCACTTGGTTGGAAACCACTAGGCTAGCATTTACATGTAAAGTAACTCTATAAAAGCTGGACTTGAGGAGAGTAATGCTCAGAACTTCCCCAATGTAGCATCTAAATTTGAGGATGGTGTGAATTCCTGCCTCCACAACTGGCATCACCTGTCCAGTAAATCTTGAATAGGTTAAGTCTTTAATAACTAGTCTTGCCTCACTTTGGTTTTGATTTTTTTTTTTTTGTCTTAAGAAAATAAAATGTTTCAATTATTTTCAATAAGTATTCTGTTAATAGTAGACTGTGTTCTAGAGGTCTTTGTTGAAGTTGGGACATCTCAAATGGTACAACTAAAAGATCCTATATTTTTACACAAGAAATGGAGGGGGCTGGAGGGGTTGGAAAAGTGAGCTTTGGAGAGGCTGCATCGGCCCGAAAGCCATACTTTGCCCTCTACTGGGCATACAAGAGAAAATTCGACAATCATCTGTCAGATCTGCTTTGACTTGGAGTCTTGCCTTGAGCAGGGGGTTGGACCCGATGGCCTTATAGGCCCCTTCCAACTCAATTATTTCAAGATTCTATGACTCTACTGTGCTAGAGGTTCAGGCATGGCATTAATTCAGCACACGACTGGAGACATGCAAGGAATCTTCTACAATGTTAAATGTGGGGCTGGCAACATTCATGTGCATTGATTTACATTTTTCCTGTCTCCTTTCAAAATTATAGATATCAGAAAATGGAGCATCCTCACTAAAAAAAAAGTAAAATCTTGTAATCAAAACAAATATAAGAGCATAAATTGGGACATCCTGGTGAGTATGCTAAAAAAAATAAACATCACCTTATTTTCAGAACATATTCACGGTAACTCAAATCGCTTTATGTATTTGTCAGGCCTTTTTTCAGAGAAGCTGGCAAAATAAGGTCCTCATTGATATGATAATAAACAGAAATGTATTGCTTTCCAGCTGACAATGTTTCAACAGGATAAGTGGAAAGCTAGGCTGAAGCTGCTTTTTTATACATCAGTGAAATGCCTACCAAATTAAGCTCGACTATTCAAGAAGAAAGGCTGCAACATTACTAATCCCCTATTGATAGCAGTGGTGAGTAAAATGCAAATATACTATTTTCCGGTTCACTGTTTCAAAACATCAAACAACCTTAAGTGCAAGGAACTTCATTTTAATTCTGGCCACGGCTCATCCAACCAGTTATGTCCATCAAGACTCTTAGTTTTCAGCAGAACTCATCCTCTCCTTTTCTTTTAAATCTGATATGACTTAATCATAATTAATTTGCAACATTTTTGACAAGGTTTCCTATTAGCTGGCCAAAGTTTTGCTGTGTGTTGGAGTGGGTGGTAGGATAGAATAACACATATCTCTGTAAAAGGCAGACTTGATAGTTTAAGCTTATTCTATTTAGGGTTACATAAATGAGCTGGCCTGCTCATTATCAGCAATGATTCTCCTTTCCCACACACTCAGGATACAAAGGTCACTCATTAATCTCACATGGAATAGAGCAATGAAGGGAGGTCTCACTCTCTCCTCTATATTCATTGTCCAACATGCCCCCCCAGCTCCCATTTGAGGCAGTGGTGCAGTAGAGAGCCAAATGCAATAATAATAATAATAATAATAATAATAATAATAATAATAATAATAATAATAATAATAATAAATGCTGAGAAGCAATATTTTCCAGTGGTTGTGATGTTTGGGTTTTCATCCTGCTCTGTTTCTAAACATATGACTGTGGGCATGATGGATCACATCTTGGAAGCATTACTTCTGAAGTACAGCTCCCACAATTCCCCAGCTGGTACAGCCAAAAGAGTATGTCTGACTGAACTACAATAACATGTCCTAGTTATATCCTGTCTGGATAATGTAATGCATTCTATTTCGGCAGCCTTTGAACACAATTCATAACCCCCAGCTTGCTCAAAATGCTGCAGCCAGACTGTAGTTCTTCCCCTTTTTTCTAATGGTCTTGAATCACTGCAAACTTTGTTACCATAAGAAGCCTGCTAATAGCTTTAATGAGCTTTAGTAAGATGTTCACATATGGTTAACCATGGATATCTTTCTCTGGTTGCCATGTTGTAGTTAAGAGATGCTGGATGAAAATCTAACGCCAATGCAGTCTGTTGTCCCTTGTTGCTTGACTTAATAGAGATTTATTTTTCTTTTGAAATGGTAGTTGCCAGACTGATATTATAATCAATAATATGAGGAGGGCGTCCTCCATGAAGAAGGGGTTTCTTGAGTTCACTAGTTATTTTGTTTTGCTTCATTTTGTTTGGTAACTTTCTTTGTTGTTACTGATGTGTTTGAACCTGAAAGCCAAGCTGAAGATACTGTTTCCCTGTATATGTTTGAGATGGTAAAATTTACAATTTAGGGAAATGTGGGCATTGGTAGGCTTGGTATAAAGCAGTGGGCATTACTAGGTTTGTTGACTATAGCACTATTCAAGCATTCACCAAAACATAGTTGGAGTTACAGTGGTGCCTCAACTTACAAACGTCCCTACTTACGACCATTTCGAGTTACGACCAGCTCCGGCCGCAAAATTTTGCTTCTACTTGCGACCGGAGCTTCCACTTACGAACAGAAAAAGGCAGGGGGAAAAGGCAGGAAATTCAAATTGCTAACTGTAGGTGGCAACGAGGCTGCTTCTTTTTAGCTCTTTTGCCCCAGCAGTTAGAGAGTGTGCGTCGTCGTCGGAGGCTTGGGACTGCCTCCTTCTGCTTCTGAGAGCGTGTGTGTGTGTTTGCAGGGAGGCTTCGGGCTGCCTTGTAAGGTAAAGTGCTGTTTTCTGCTTTTTAAAAACTGTTCTGGGTGTTTTTGCAGCGTGGTTTTGAGCTGGGGGGGGGGGGTTATGTTTCTGTGCTGTGATGGGTCTTGGGGGGTTTGTTTGTTTTTTAGTTCCCACCCCATTTCTGATGGGTCTTGGGGTTTTTTGTTGCTTTTTGGAGTGTTTTTTCCAATTTCCGATGGGTCTTGGGGGGTTTGTTTGTTTTTTGGTTCCCCCCCATTTCCGATGGGTCTTGGGGGGTTTGGTTGCTTTTTTGGGTTTTTTCCTCCATTTCCGATGGGTCCTGCATGCTTCCCTTGCTTTTTCCTTTGTTCTCTGTGCATTTCCGATCTGCTCCGTTTGTTTTCTGTGCATTTCCAATGGGTCTTGTACGCTTGATTGCTTTTCTCCCCCCCCCCCCCTTCGGCCGGAAGGGATTAATCGCGTTTCCAATGAGTCTTGCAGTGATATTTTTTTGTGTGATTTTTTTCTTCGGCCGGAACAGATTAATTGCATTTCAATGCATTCCTATGGGAAATGGTGCTGTGACTTACGACCATGTAGAGTCATGTCCATCTTCTAGAACGGATTATGGTCGTAAGTGGAGGCACCACTGTAGAGTGAGGCTGGGGGACATGTGCTTCTGCAAGCCTTCCCTATGATTCACAATGCACCCCACAGTGTCCAAGATCTTCATGTGTTTGCTGAAATGCAGCAGTAAGTAGCAACTAGAGTAGACCCATTGACTCAAATGGAATATATTAAGGAGCTGACTCACCAAATCTCCACTGACTCAATGGACCTTCTCTAGTTGGGACTTTCAGCCACTGAGTGTGAAGGTCTGAAAAGGTCACTCTAACCCTGCTGAACAAATGCCTGATCAGGGCATGTTTGCATGCATGTGCACAGACACATATACACACACCAAGCAATTAGTCATTGAGGTTAATTAGAACTTAGCAAAAACTTAAAATGTCATTTGAAAAGCTGAGTTCATCTCCCTTCATCTTCTTTACCACCTGTCTCGTGCATAAATGATGGGATTAGAAGTCTGATTCCTTTTTCACTGCTCATTGGTAAATATATATATAGTAGAGGCAACAGAAGAAAATGGAAGAAGCCAAGGGCAAAAAATGAAGCAAGAAGCTGTCAAAAGCTGAACTACTTTGTTGGCTGAAGAAACAGAGAGGCAGGACAGAGCTGGGCTTCTTTCCTGCTGAGAGGAGATCAGTCAGTTACCCAAAATGTGTGTGTGTGTTGTGTGTGTGTAGGAACCATATATAACCCAGTCTTCAGATCACCTACTTCAAAGGCAGAAGAGAATTAGAGTACTTCCATCAAAATGTATACAGTTTTATTCTGCTTTGAACACATTTCTCTTTTAATTAAGTCTCTAATCCTGAGTTAATCTAATACATTTGGTTTAGATGCTACTGCAAGATTTAGGTCAGCAACTGGGCTGCTGTAGTTTCAAAAAACATCTTTCCTCTCAGTTGCTTTCCTCTCCAAAGCAATGCAAGTTCACGCAGGTGCCTGAATCTAGCAAAGACTTTCTAAAAACATAATTGTATTTTGCTAATGGGACGTTGGAGCAGATGTATCTCAAACACTCTGGGTTCAGTCATTTTCAAAACATGCTGAGTAGCTTCTTTATGTAAACTTCCTTGCCTTCTCTAAAAACATAAACTAATTTTGACTATCAATACTATGTAATTTATGAACATTGGAGCAAGTTCCAATCAAATTCAATAGCAGCTAATTCTAGATAAGCATACTTAGGATTTCTGGTTTAGAAACGCCATTTAGTAGCACAGAGGACTCACAATTCACTTCAGAAAAATTCAGTGAGGGCTTGGTTTAACCTTTTGGCTCTGAAGTTCTCTTTTTCCCCTGGTCTTAATTTTTCAATTTGTTGAAAATGGTACATTTGAAAAAAGCTGACTGTGATGGCTAGGACAAAACTCCAAGGAAGTACTTGTACCTATGATTCTTCATTTTCTGGTAAATAAGTCTCTGGAAAAGGCAAGTCAGCACATCTGTGTCTGAACCAAAAAATAAAAAATAAAAAAGGAGAGGAAGGCTTGGGAGGAAACAATAGTTCTAATCTAAATTTTCCAAATCAGGATGTTTATATCAAGGAAGAAGGGTATCAAGTACAGAGACTCTTTTACAATTTCTATTTAGTTTTTCACTGCGTAAAGATTAACCACTGAGCCTATGTGAATAACTGACTGAGTTTGTTGTTTAGTCGTTAAGTTGTGTCTGACTCTTCGTGACCCCATGGACCAGAGCATGCCAGGCCCTCCTGTCTTCCACTGCCTCCCGGAGTTTGGTCAAATTCATGTTGGTAGCTTCGATGACACTGTCCATCCATCTCGTCCAACCAATTGATTGAGACTGAGGGGGAATATATAAACAAATTGTTCTCTTACAAATATAATTGTACTTGTTGTAATGGGCTGTCAAGTTCACTCCAACTCATGGCAGTCCTATGAACGAGCAGTCTCCAAAATGTCCTCAACTGCCTTGCTCAGTTTTTTTAAACTCAAGCCTGTGGCTTCCTTTAGGGAGTCAGCCCATCTTGCCTCTCACCCTCTTTTCCTAATGCCTTCCACCTTTCCAAACATTATTGTCTTTTCCAGAGAATCTGGCCTTCTCATGATGTGCACAAAGTAGGAAAGCCTCAGTTTCAACACTTTTGCTTCCAGAGATAGTTCAGGCTTGGCTTGTTCTAGGACCCACTTGTTCATCTTTCTGGCAGTCCAGGGTATCAGTTGTTTTCCTGTCAGCTTTCTTAACTGCCCAGCGTTCACATCCATACATGGTGATCGGAAATACAAGAGTATCAATGGTCTTGGTCTTGGTTTCCAGAGTCACATCTTATGCTTGATGATCTTTTCTAATTCTTTCATTGCTGCCCTTCCAAGTCTCACTCTACTTCTGATTTGTTGGCTGCTGTCTCCATTTGGATTGATGACTGAACCAAGGTATACAAAATCTCTAACTATTTCAGTTTCTTCACTGTCAATGCTACAAAGATAATTCTAATAAAAAAAAATCAATGACACACATATTGACTAGGACTGTTGATATACGATCTTCTTGTAGAGAAGGAAAGATTGCTCAGTAAAATATTTATTTATTTATTTATTTATTTAACTTATATGCTGTCCACTCTACCCAAAGGTCTCTGGGTGGCTTACAACAATTAAAATACAATAAAAAAGATAAAGCAATTAAAATACAATTAAAATATATACTCTAAAAATTTTAAGTTTTCTTGATTTAGGATGACTCAACATGAGACATCTTGATGAGAATTTTTTAAAACTCTGCTTCCAGGTGAGAGCAAGATACCCATCTAGTGCTTTACGTACTTATACAGAGCAATTATCCTAATTCAGGACAATGTAAACAATTTGCTGACTGAGTATTTTGCTTGGGATGTCTGCAAGCACCAAATTCAGATTCAGAATGGAATTATAACCCTTTGGATTGGGAATGTGATATTTTAAAAATTTGGAATTTCATATCTGGAATGCTGTTGCAGTCAATATGAAGAAGATATAGTCATTATTTTCCCCTTTTAAAAACACAGACACTTTTAAATGATTTTCCTGTGTCCTCTGACACCTTCCGAGTGATTGTGCCAAACAAAAACAGTGCACACCAACAGCCAGCAGTGCTTAGGTATTACAAAATGACTGTTAACGGGTATACTGATTAAACCTTGAACAGTGAGAATATTATCAGTAAATGCCAGTATCACAGGGAAAGGAAAGGACAGATTGGGGAGTGGGCAAATACTGTGGGCAGAACTGGCAGGTAGATTAGAGTAGCAGATAGTCTGTGGTGGGTGGGAACTGTGCCAACAGCATGTGGCACAACACAATTGAGTGAGTGAGCACAATCTTGGACTAGCAGTTTGAAGATGGAAAGGGACAGAGGGAGGGGCAACAAACCGGAACATGGAATACTTAGTACTGTGAGTAAATCGAGTCATTCTCTGTTACTTAAAGGGTACTTCAGGGGAGCCCAGCAATAGCATCATGACCTTCAGGAAAATTAGTTTTTCTATATATCCAGGTTCCAGGTGTGAGTGGGGGGGGGGGACTGACAGTATCCTCTGCCTGAGATAACACTCTTTCACTAGACCTACTAGTTGGTGGGCAAGACAGCAGTCCCACTGCCACCTTGGCCACACCTCACCAAGCAGACTCCTTCTCAGCCCAGTAACACAAGCGATCGGTCTCTTTTTGCTTGCAGGACTCCTGCATGTACACCTGTACCTTTCTCTCTGCTGTGCCCTTTCTCTGGGGTGATGTCTCTGGAGGACAGACCACTACCAAGCTTGTCAAGGCAGTGCTCCAGGAAGCATGCCCTGTTGTTGTAGAGACGAGGGACTTGGACTCTAGAATATAACTGCTGGTAGTGTTGTTTTGGGTGATATGATAAGTTTCTTTCTGTTTTGTATGACTCCTCAGTGCTAGCTTCAATAGCTGCCGCTGCATGTGATGGGAATCTAGAAGTTGAATCATGATAACTGGACTTCTTTCTTATTAGTTTGAAATGTTTCGCTACTCATCCAAGTAGCTTCTTCAGTCTGAGGAGAGTTGGTAGGAGACCCCTGATTAGAGATGGGGGGTATTCCCCCTGACTGCCAACTCCAGGCAAGGGGAGGGAGGATGAGTCTCCCTGCATGGCTGCCGAGTGGCTAGATAAGCAGAGAGTGGCGCTCTGGGAGCGATTGGAAGGCTGGCTGAGGCTGCTGCCACCGCTAGATATGTGAGTGGACGGTCCAGCCCCAGGGGCCAGACCCTTGTTAAGTCCAGCTGTGCGGGGTTTTTTGTATTCGTATACAAATAGCCCCATCTCTACCCCTGATATATCCTCCACATTGGTTTCACTTCCCTCTGGTCTGAATAGGCTCGTTAGAAGCTCAAAAGGATTTTTGGTAAACACCACATACCTGTGCACTTCAAACCCACAAACACACTAAGGCAGAGACTCATCCACCCAAAAGACTGGACACCAAGACACAACAGGAGCAATATAGTATATGTGGCTCAATGCAAAGAGGAGTGTTCGGAGCTCTATATTGGAGAAACCAAACAGCCACTAAACAGGAGAAAGGCCCAGCACAGGAAGGGCAATGGCTCAGGACCATAATAAGCAGTGTTCCTTCATTTGAAGGACAAAGGACACTCATCTGATGACCAAGATGTACTCATTTTGGACCGGGAAGATAGGTGGTTTGAGAGAGGGGTCAGGGAGGCCATACATGTGCATATAGAAAATCCCTCACTCAACACAGGTAGAGGACTTAGATACAATCTATCTCCTATTTATGATGCTACTCTTTCATCCATCCCCAGGAAGATTAGGACTACACACACCAGAAAGACCACTGTTAAAGATTGTTAATGACCCATTACAATGGGTGGAGAAGGACTGCAGAAGTAGGATTTTCACTCACCCTCCAATCCTTTGTTCTTCTAATGAGCCTATTCAGACCAGGGGAAAGTGAAACCAATGTGGAGGATATATCAGGGATCTCCTACCAATTCTCCTCAGACTGAGGAAGCTACTTGAATGAGTAGCTGCATATCTTCAAGCTCCTCCAGGTTACCAAGAACTTATGTGAGTCTGACATTTGTTGCCTCCCACTTCTTTCTATTTGCCCATCTACCTCCCTGCTTCCCTGGGCTGGTGGCTCAGCCTCTGAGGACTCTAACCCTTCACAGTGAGGAAGCTACTTGCCCCTACAGTAACCATTTCATTTGTCAGCAGCAATGCCTCATGCTGAACATGCTCAGGTGGCTAAGCATGCTGCTCATGCTTGAGAAACTTTTTGCAGAGCATACACTCACCAATGCAAGCATCTGTTGCACACTTTTGAAAATGATTCCAGTTTATTGTCTTCTTGGGAGCTTCAATTTATGACTGCATTTCCTAACAGGGATTGCTAAATGATTATCACTACTAGTTCTGGCAAGTGGTGGGGCAAGTGCAGCTGAAGGGGCAGGGGTGAATTCAATGTCACATGCTTCTGAAATAGTGTCCACCTCAGTCACTCCAGTGTCCTCCTCAATCACAATATTGCTTTGCGCAGGAGAGGTTGACTGGGAATGGAGGCTGGGGGTGAACCCTTCCTTGAATAGGATGGAGCTCATGGTATGGATATGAAAGATAAAGTCTAGTGATCTTCATAAATCTCTTTCTCAGCACTGCTGTTGCCCAGGCTAACAGGGTCAGTTTGAATGCTGATGCCATCCTTCTCTGGCACAATGGCTCTTTGGGAGAAATGTGACTTCTTTACCATTTCTTTTGGCCCCTTGCATTGACTTGATTGCACAAAAATGTCACTGGAACATGTTTGAGGTTCACTCGTATTTGTCCCACCTTAAATTTCCTTGGCAGAGATACACACCTTGTGTACTGCTGCCTGATGCTCTTTCATAGTGTCAGTGCTGAAAAAAGCAACTGGATGACAGATTTTGTTGGGGTGAGAGTTTCAAAATATCAGTTGTAGGCTATATTTTTCCTCTCCTTCCTCCACTCCTCTCAGTAGAAGCTGCTGCAGTAAGTGCAGGCAGCATTCCTGCAGCCTTCCCCAAGTGCTTACTTCTTCTACCACACCCACATTTCATACTGTCTGCAACTCTATCCAATGAAGTACAGTATCTGATTCTTCTACAAGAGAACACTAACCCTTCCAAGGAAAATCACAGAGAGAGATACACACAAAATCTATTAACTTAATATTAGACAGAATCTTATTACCCTGTCTCATATATACCGAAGGGGTCTGATTCTAATCTAATATTTCCCTTTTGATTTATAACAAATTAATCTATGAATCTACTAATCTTAAATCTTATTCCTAACTAAATTAAGTAAACAATATAGAATGAGGTGTAGAGAATGCAAAATTAAGTTGAGGGTTCAGAAAAGAACACGTGGAAAACTACTGCAGTGCAGGCTTGCACCAGAGCCTATTCTAATGGCAAATGCTCAGGAGATTATAAGCAACAATGCCCACATTTCAATTGGAATAAACCATTGTGAAAAAATACATTCGGGTGCCAGTTTCTAGATTTCAGTGGTGCAGACAGACCTCATTTAGAGGTTTTACTGTCGCTTCAGACCCCTTCAGGCCCTTGAGAAACCTATGCTAATCCAAATCAGGAGGCACCAAGCTCTGCTATGCACTACCCTTGGTGCCAGAGTATCTTTAAGTTTCATTTCTCAAGAAATCACTCCTAGAGGCCTGAGAAATAATTCTCACTTTCACTTCTTCTAACAAGCAGAAACCTGGCCTTTTGTTTTCTAATCTATAGGCGTAAATGGGACTCAAAATATTAGAACTCATTATTACAGATATTGGGAACTATCAAATTTGGATTTAGATATATGATCAAGCATCTTCTGTGCCTAAGAAATTCCCATGAAATTACTCTCCCTCTCAAACAAAACTACTTACCACTTTATCCTGTTTACAGTTTAGAGGGAAATCTCTCAATTCTTTTGAATCTTCACCTGACATCCTTCATTTCCCTTCCGCCTTTGAGAAAGGATGATCAGGACAACATGGAACATTCAAAGTCTAAGAGCATTAACATCGATTTTTGTAACAACATCACAAGTATTATTTTCTATCCCATTTTCATACCTGAGTTTAGTTTGACTGCTGCTGCAGACAGAGCACATGTATTCATTGAACTCTGCACAAAATGATGCTCCAGTCTATGCATCTGCAGCATAATTTATAACAACCCAGTCTTGTACATGAATAGTTCAATTTCTCCTCTCCAAGAGACATTACCTTGTTTTTGTCAGCATTTATTCTATCTGTCAAAGTACTGCCAGGATGCCTGACTTTATTAGTCCCCTTGGCATTACTTCACCTATTCAGGATAATTTGTATTGTTGGCAGATTTGCTATGGAACAGGTTCCTTTCTTCACAATGCGTTTTTAGAAAAATAACAACAAACTATCCATTGCTGAGTAGCAGTCATTTGGAATATCTGTGGTGCATTCCTTGCTTTGTGTGCATATCTGTCTTAGAATACTGCTGATAATGGCACATATCAAACAAGTGATCCCAGGTATCATTGACTTAGGGATATAAATCCTCACTTGTCCCATCACAGAACCATAGAATAATGGAGTTGGAAGGGGCCTATAAAACCATTGAGTCCAACCCCCCAATCAATGCAGGAATCCACATCAAAGCATATGTGTCAGGTGGCTGTCTAACTTTCTATTCAATGACTCTGCTATTGGAGCGCTCACCACCTCACAGGATAACTCATTTCACTGTCGTACTGCTCCAGTTAAGAAGTTTTTCCTGATATTTAACCAAAATCTGGCTTCCTGTAACTTGAGCCAATTATTGTGTGTCTTGCATCCTGGAATGATTGAGAACAGGTCCTGCCTCTCTTCTATATCTCAACCTTTCAAGTCTTTGAAGAGTGCAATCATATCTCCTCTTAGCCTTCTTTTCTCAAGGCTAAACATCTCCAGCTCTTTCAGTCTTTCCTCATAGGATTTGAAGTCCACTCTCCTGATTATTCTTCTTACCTTCCTCTGAACCAGTTTATCTGGGACTGGATGCGGTACTCAAGATGAGGCCTAACCAGTGTCACGTAAAGGAAAACTACTCTAAAGTACTCTTCATGTAATTTGGAGACTATGTTTCTGCTAATGCAGACTAAGATAACATTTGTCTTTTCTGTAGCATCATCATACTGCTGGCTCATATTCAGCTTGTGATCTACAACAATTCTGAGATCCTTGTTGCTCAGTACTGTTCCTGTTCCTTGTAATGGTGCATTTGGTTTCTTTTTCCCTGAGGTGTATAACTTTGCAATTTTCCTGATTAAATTTCATTCAGTTGTTTTCAGTCCAGTGCTTGAGCCTATTAAAATCTTTTTGAATTTCTTCTCTGCCTTCTGGCTACTCCATTCAATGTTGTGTCATCTACAAATCTGATAAGAATTATGCGCACTCTTTCATCCAAGTCATTAATAAAAAAGTTTGAAGAAAAATGTTGAGTGCCTAAGACTAAGCCTTGTGGTACTCACTTGCTCCCTGTTTGAGAAGGAGCCATTGCTAAATTCTCTCTGGGTATGATTCTGTAACCAAATGTGGATTCACCTGATAGTTGTTCTATCCAGCTCAGACCTAGTTATTTTACTAATCATAATATAGCACTTAGTCAATGGCTTTGCTGAAGTGAAGGTATATTATGTCTATAGCATCCCTATCATCTGCCAGGGATATTACTCAATCAAAAAAGTCAGACAAGATTAGTCTGGCAGGGTTTGATCTTGACAATTCTATTTTAGGAGTCTAGTCACTACCACAATGTTTTCAAGGTGCTTACAGAGTGACCATTTATGATCTGCTCCAGAAGTATCCTCAGGATTGATGTCAAACTGTCTAGTCTATAGTTCCCATGTTTCTCCTTTTTCCCTTTTTTGAAGATAGCGATTACATTAGCTGTCCTCCAATCATTTCCACCCATCCTCCATGATTTCATGAAAATAATAGACTTTGGTTCTGAGATCTTCAGCCAGGTCCTTCAGTACTCTTGGATGCAGTTCAGCCAGCCTTGGAGATATGAACTCATTCAAAGTAAAAAGGCATTCCTTGGCTTTTTGTTTATCAACCTCAAATTGCAATCTTACTCCCTCCACTTGTACTTCACATTTGCTTGGATGGTCATAGACTGTCTTTTGGGAGAAGACTGAGCTAAAATAGGAATTAAGCACTTCTGCCTTTTCTTTGTCATCTGTTGTCATTTTTCCATTCCCAACTAAGTAGTTGAGCAACTATTTCTTTTCTATGTCTTTTGCTATGCTTTTTTGTTTCTTTTAGTGTCTCTTGCTAATCTCAGCTCACCCTTAGCTTTTTCTTTCTAATGCTATCCCTGCAATTCTTTGTTACCTCTCTGTACTCCTCCTTTGTGACCTGGCCTTCCTTCCATTCTCTATATGTATCCTTTGTTTGCTTGTTTTCAGGTCTTCTTGGAGCTTTCTGTGAAGTCATATTGGGTTTTTTTTTCTGTCTTCCATGTGTTTTCCTTGTTGGAATTGTTTTTCATTTGTGCCTTTAGAACTTTCTTTTTAAGAGATTCACACCTATCTTTTTCTTGTCAGGATCTCCTGCCATGGGATGTTACCCATCATTGCTCTGAGATGATTAAAATTGGCTTTCTTAAAATCTAGTGTACATGTGCAGCTACATTCTGCTTTTGCTTCCTTTGAAGTCAAGAATACAAGTATAAGACGGTCACTTTCTCCCAGAATTCCCCTTACTGCTGCTTCATCCATCAAGTGATCTCAATTAGTTAGAACCAAGTCAAAGATAGCTACTCCTCTAGCTTCTTCCTCCATTTTTGGTAGTAGAAAATTATCAGTCACACAAGCCAGGAATTTCTTGGACGGGCCATATTTGGCAGAGTTGTCTCACAACATATATCAGGATGGAAGAGGTTGATAAGTAAGAATATTTTTATAGACATTTCTGCTCTGCTCTGTTAGGGGACAGCAAGGAGTCATCCTTGCACACAAGGACAAGGGAATGTTTTGGATTTTTTGTTTGTTTGTTCGAGCTCTCAAGAGGGGATGAGATCAGTTTTTGTGCATATGAAGCAACATTTCACAAATACTGAAATGCAAATAATGTCTCCATAGAAACTGCACAAAATAAAAACAATGCTGCTTTGTGCATGGATTGTCATGGATTAGAGTCAGTGGAGAGAGTGTTTGCAATTTTTAAAAACTATCAATTGTTCTGTGAGAATTAATTAGGAGAAAAATTGAAGTTAATATTTTAAAAAGTATTAAATACTTAGGTATAAATTTTTGGAAGAGTTTACAATGTTTGAAAGAAGTAAATTTAAACCAGTTGAAACAAAAAATAATAATTAGATGATTTTAGAAAGATTGGATTCTCATGGTTCAGTAGAATAATGGTATGTAAAATGAAGATTTTACTTAAGATTAATTTTTTATTTAGGATATTATGGAAAAGGGTAATTGAAGAAGATCTGAAAGATTGGCAAACATGATTAATGCATTTTGTAATGGATATGAAAAAGCAAGGCTAAATAAGAAGAGGTGGTATAAATCTCAAAAAATTGGAGGGTTATGTTTTTCCTAATTTAAAACTTTATTATATATGCAATCAAATGAGACAAATAGTTGATATAAAATCTCAGTTTAATAATTTAATATGGTTAGATATGGACTTACAGGATAGTGGGGACCCTGATAATACCTTATTTAGACAATATAATAAGAACATGTTAAAAAAATTGACAAGCCCCCTTTTAAAAATATTCCTATAATTTTGAACAAGTATAGGAACATATTGATTCCATCAATTCCCCCTTTACATCCAGTGGTAGAACTGGAGAAATTTCCAGAAAACTCAAAGTGGAATTTAGAAGGGATATTGGTGGATGAAACGAGTTAGTAGGATAAAAGATGGGTTAGAAAAGATTGAGAATAAAGAACAAATTAAAGAGCAAATAGGAATGGAGAAAATATCTTGGTTTAAACTTACTCAGTTAGAGCAGTGGCTTAAATATTGGGTTAAAATATAGTACATATAGGAAGCTTATGAAGTTTGATGAAATGGTATTGCAGAAGGAAGAAATAAATTTATAAGATAATGAAAGGGATAACAAATAAAATTTATAAAATATTATTAGAAGCTGATGATCAAAAAGATTTTTTTGAATTAATGAGGGAACATGACGTGGAAGAGGAGGTATGTACCGAAGTAAGGTGTGGAAAAATATATGGTATATAAGTATATTGCAGTCTATGTCTATAAGGATAAAGGAAAAATTGAACAAATTAATTTATATTAATTTAACTCCACTTAAATTGAATCAAATACATATTATTATTTTTTAAGATGTGTTATTTTCATATGTGGTGGAAATGCAAAAATATAGCAAAATCTGGCAGTAAGATTTTAAGGAAATAAATGAAATAAGTTAAATAGAAAGCCGTATCCTTTTATTGATATTTAATAAGGAGCAATGGAAATGAACTACAAAAGAAATATTATTAAATGTATTAACAGTGGCAGGATTAATAACAGCAAAGAACTGGAAAGTAAAATATGATTTCCAAATAAATGAATGGTACAATGAAATTTGTACCATTAATATATAATCTCAAAGTTAAAAATGGTTTGTTAAATAAGAATTTAACATTTTATTTATTTATTTATTTATTTATTTATTTATTTATTTATTTATTTATTAGATTTGTATCCTGCCCATCTAGACTACGTCTACTCTGGGCAGCTTACAGTAAAAACATGGAAAACAACATATAAACAATTAAAACGACAATTCAAATCAATAATATTAGTGGCATTCAAGATGGAAAAGCAAAATGGAGGTTAAGATAAAAAAGAAAATCAAGTAGTGACCGGAGGGAAGGCCTGCCTAAAGAGCCAGGTCTTAAGTTGGCTCTTAAAAACACCCAGCGAGGGTGCCAGGCGAATTTCCGACGGAAGTTTATTCCAAAGTTGAGGGGCCACTGCCGAGAAGGCCCGGTTTCTTGTTCTTTCTTTCCGGGCCTCCCTCGGCGTTAGGCCCCTCAGCCGCCTTTCCTGGCTGTATCGAGTGATTCGAGTAGATCTAGGTGGGAGAAGGCGTTCCGCTAGGTATCGAGGTCCTAAACCGTTTAGGGCTTTATATGTCAACATTAACACTTTGAAATCAATGCAGAAACGAATGGGCAGCCAATGCAAGGCAGCCAGAGTGGGAGAGATATGCTGATGTCTTCTCATCCCACTAAGAAGTCTGGCCGCCGCATTCTGCACCATCTGGAGCTTCCGCATCAATCTCAAAGGTAGCCCCACGTAGAGCGCATTACAGTGGTCTAATCTCGAGATTACAAGCGCATGGACAAGAGTGGTGAGGGCCCCGCCATCAAGATAGGGATGCAGCTGGGCAATCCGCCACAGATGGAAATAGGCGGAACGGACCACTGACACCACCTGGGTTTCCATGGTGAGCGCCAGATCCAGATGAACCCCCAAGCTGCGAACCTCACTCTTCGCAGTGAGAGTCACCCCCCCCCCCCCAAAAGAGAGATAATAGATATCTGGGGACAATTTACTGACTGTGTATTAATAAAGGGGAAAGGTTGCACACCTTTGCTGGAATCAATACAGTTCTGGAAGGGGTAGGAGACTCCGTATGGGGAAGAACATTATTTCTCCAAATTGTTCCCGTGAGGAGAGCACATTGTTCTTTCTTGTACTGGTTAAATGGATTTATGTTATTTTGTTAGTTACAAGGTTTTTCTTTTTATATTCTTTGTTTTTCATATTCTTTGTTTTGTTTTTGTTGTTATTTTTAATAATAAAAAAGTTGTACTGTGGCGCATATGTTTTGCTCCTGAAAGGGAAGGAACAAAAGTTTTGCATAAAGTCTGTGTGCGGATGACAAAACATCTTGATGAGGGAAAAAAAATGTTCGTCTCACTCTTGCCTGGAGGTGAAGAATCTCATGGACCTTAAGAATTGCTTGGTAATGGCTTATCAAATCAAGACAGTTTAATTCAGGAAGAGCAAAATTTTAGCAAATTGTCTTCCCATTTCCAGAATTGACATTAGTTATTCAACAAGTGTTAAATGAGTGAGCCCCATGAGGTCTATGCTACACATTGCAGCACACTGTATTTGAATACTGTATAGTGGGTATATATTCATATCTGTGTGTGATTGATGTAGCCTAGCAGTATTATCTAAACACTGTCTTCTCGTCCAGTTCATACAATTTCTCCTACATGCTTTTCATAATTCCTGCCACCACTGTCAGCTACCCAACACATATGTTCCAAACTTTATGACTACAGTGGTAGCTGTATATAGTTATCTACTCTACGGATGCTTTGGAAGTCCACCATCTTCAGTTTTTGGTATCAATACTGGCAATCATTCCTGAAAATTATCCCAAGCCTTCTTTCATAAGAACAGAAAAAAATCCATGTTGAATCAGGCAAAATGGCTACCAAGTCAACTACTTGATTCACAAAGAAATCAACCAGATGCAAAACCTGCAAGCAAGACATGATTGCAAAAGTCCACTACAGCTGGTATTCAGAGACATGTTACCTTTGATCTTGTCAGTGACAAGGACTAATAGCCCAATAGTCACCAGCTTGGGCAGCTTTAAAAATGGACTGAACAAATTCATAGAGAATGAGACTATCACCATGCCTTGTACATCAAAATACACCAGCTATGTGGTGTATGAAGAACATCTGTCCTGAATCTCACTCTTTTCAGTGT
This sequence comes from Intellagama lesueurii, assembly GCA_037013535.1. NCBI lineage: Eukaryota > Metazoa > Chordata > Lepidosauria > Squamata > Agamidae > Intellagama > Intellagama lesueurii. The sequence continues at coordinate 267,315,868 of JBAJHW010000002.1, read as the reverse complement.
CAGTGGATGATGAAGGGTTCTAGTTTTATGATAGAGAAAGTGGTCTCCCTATCCTCTTTCTCTGCGTCATGCATTATTTTATTCACCTCTATAACATCCTCCCTTAGTTGCCTCTTTCTTCCTAAAATAAATAGTTCCTACATCTATCCAATTTACCTATTTGAGGTTAAAGGAAATGGTAGCTGAATGTAACATCTCACACTTGAGTTAGAAGGAGGGTAATATAATCAGAATGTGTATTGGGAAGCCGAATGGAATGCACAATCCACTGCAGTTGTTTTTCAGTACCCATTTCTCTGCTCAATGGGACATTCATTCTGATTTGCATATTAATGTGCCTTTTCATACAGAACCAGTCAACATATATTCACTTGTCTATGGCTATTATCCATTAAAGGAGGAACTGCTGTTCCATGTAATAAAAAAAAGAACACCTTATGCATGTAAGTTGTTTGGAAAAATACACACTTTCTGCTGCTTTCCAGTAAAAAAGGATGGATAACTTGAGTGTGTCTAAGAGCCGATTTTGTGCTTCTGGGTTCTCCATGGACTATATGAACCACCAAAAATTCCCAAACCTGAGAAGAATGAAAAACGAAAGGGCTAAAATCTACCCTTGATTTTGAAAGGAGAACCACCATTTCTTGAGGATTCCAGGAACAGCAAAGCTTTTTCTGATGCAGGTGACTTTGGCTAGGACATCTGGGAGACCAGGAACCACAAAAATACCTTTATGGGCTAAATGTAGCCTCACAACTACAACTGGGCCTCTTATGTCACCAAATAGAATTATGGAGAGGCAAAGCAGAAAACTATATGGAAATAAGAAAGCTAGTTTCGCATATTTCTAACTTGCTCTAAATATAGATCTATATGATCTATAGATCTAGATCAGTTATTCCCAAACTTGGGTCCCCAGATGTTCTTGGACTACAACTCCCAGAAATCCTGGCCAGCACAGCTAGTGCTGAAGCCTTCTGTGTAGTTTTAGACCAAAAACATATAGGGACCCAAGATTGGGAACCACTGATCTAGACAATATATTCAATGATATCAGTCATACTATCTGAAGATAATTGTAATAGAAATACGGACATGCTTCAGTTGTCCTATGAGCTTCACTACCGAAAGGACAGAAACAGCATACAAAATGAGTTTGTTCAATACTTTCCCAATCACTACAACACTGTTATGTTGCTTCTGGTAGGAGTAAGTTGACAAAGCTATGTACCTGCAACCTAGGTGCCTCAGATGGGAAGAGGTTGTTCATTTGCTACAACTAAGAGGATCATCTGTTGCCCTAACCTGTTAGGTCTTACAAATAGTATTGTGAAAGCAAGTAGGAGATACGTAAAATACTTACCTTTACTGATGCTGAGATGTTTTCCTTTAGCCAGAATTCTGTTGCTATTTACTGTGTGCAGCAGGTACAACTAACTGCAGAAAAGGCTGTTTAGTGAGCTATTAGTTGTGTGCACAGAACACCCCTGGCACTTTATGAAATAGCCACCACCACTTTCACAGTGGTAGCTCCATGTGTGGATTCTGGCCATTGTATCCTATTTTCTTATTTCTTAAAAGCCTTCTAAATATCTGTATATGTGTCATTTTCCTCAAAACATCTGTGCATGCAGGGCCCCCACAAAACAAAACAGAACAAAACAACCCACCCACCCAGAAAAGTATAGTGGACAATGGCAAGAAGCTGATCCTGACACTTCAAGCAGCTTCTTCATTTCAGGCATTTCAGCAGCAGGGAATTTTTGTTAACTTTCTCATGTGGAAAAAAGGAACGCAACAGTGGTGATACGCAGAATAGTGAACAAGAACTGAGGAGGAAGGCTGCTAGGTATGATTCTGTCACATCCACTTGTGTCCTTTGTACTTCAAAGACAGCAGAAAGCTGTTGTACATATTTTGATCTTTGATACACAGTCACAGAAATGTAAGCCCTCTACAGTATATCTTCATATAAACTTGGAACAGTCAGCAATTGACGTCATTATGTTCTGAAAATACTGACTTCTGGGATGCCATTGCCATAATTCCTTCAGTCACACAACCAAATTAAATATGGCCTAAGTTTACATAACTATACTTGTCCCCATGTGTTCCTTCCCGATCCTATTTTCCCCCACCTCACTCTTGCTTCCTTTTCCTGACATAATCAAAAACATAGATTCAAAACTTCCTTGGGTAAGAGATTATTCTGTTGTTATAGCTTTTCTATTTATTGCTGTAATATATTGATGTCATTATATATGTAATTCAGCTCTGGTTTTGGGCAAATATCTTGAGGTGTGCAAGAACAGACATGTTGCATATGTGACCCATCAGATTCATGCTTCCCAATGCTGGTTTATATAATGCCCACCATGGTGTGTGAAGCCAGTAAAGTGAAGGCAGTGAAATGAAAGTGAAGCAGGCACCTATGCAAAAATAACATCAGTGATCTCTGGCTGAGGATGAAATTCAGCAGTGAGACATGAAATTTTCAGTGCATCTAAGGGGACAAAGTGGATCTCTGCGCCTCTGAATTTGTTCTACTCTGTCATAAAAAAGCAGCAGCAACCACAATTCAGTGGCTGAAATCCTGTTGCTTAGTGCAGTAAGTGATACTACAGTAGAGCCACTGAATCAATAGGGATTTGGTGAGTCAGCTCCTCCATAGGTTCCACTGATTCAAATGGGCCTACTGTTGTTATGACGTACTTCTTGATTTTAGCCAGTATTTGTGCTGTAATTTTCCAGTAAGTGTTCACACTGCAGTCTTAACTGTTTAAGATTAATCTGTTACTACTTACTCACAAGGAGGCCCTACTGAATTCAATCAGGCTTCCCCCCTAATTGTTTTTCGCATGTAAGTGTCTCTCTATACATAATGTTAAGGGATTATTCACCGATTAGGATTTTTATTGTAATTTTAGTATATTTAATTATCTTGTGAAGTAAGATGTGGGCCTGTAAATACATACAAGACAACTAAATATGATTTTAGTGGTCTTGCATAGAATCCAAAAATGGGTAAAGGTAGAAGCCAAATCACTTTTAGAATAATTGCATGAATTATGTGGCAGCAGCGTAAGAAGGGGTGAGGATGGGAAGAAGATATGCTGTGGTGTAAAAATGAACAAAATTTCACTTTATTATAGCTCAGTGTTGTGGCATAGGACCAACATCCAGGCCAAATATGTCCATAGCCTATTCAGTGGCAGAAACTTGACTGGAAATGAAACCTCTTGCTAAAACAACAATGTGTCAGGGAGAAATGGATCTTCTCCATTCACCTCTGCAAGAAAAGATGACCTGACTTACCCCCCCCCCCTCAACCTCCCCCAAACAAAAGAGAGGATAGCTGGTGAGTGGTTACCCTGGTTTAATTGGAACTAACTTCCTTTGCATTTTTGCTATCTGATTTTAATTTTAGAATAAATAGCGTGCATGCTCCTTTTTGGTTTTGAGGACAGCAACTAAAATATTAATTGAACTGTCATATGAAAACATTCACAATTTTACATGATACCTTTCATTTTCTTGGAGCAGCTCACCTCCCTTTTTCCAAGTAATTGTTGCTTTAGGGGAAGCTCTTGGCTTGCACTCAAAATGAGCTGTACTGCCCATTAGAAGCTGAATCAGTTTCTTCATTGGACTTTTAGAGAAGTCAGGAGCAGAAGCTGGCGTAAGAAAAAAAAACCCACATTAATTACAAAATGCAGCTTCTCTTTCATGTCCTCCATTGCATTTCCACAGTCTTTCTTTATTTTCCATCTTTATTTTAACAACTTATTTTAACAACAATTTTAAAATTACTAATATAACACTGAAATAAAAACACAAAAATGCCACTTATTTCATCTACAATTAAGGTCATGCTTTTATCTTCAATAAAGCATATGAAAAGCAGTATTGGATCATACTAATGGTGGAAATCAATGGTTCCCAACCTTGGGTAACCCAGGTGTTCTTGGACTGCAATTGCCAGAAGCTTTCACCATTAGCTATGCTAGCTGGGGTTTCTGGGAGTTGCAGTCCAAGAACACCTGGGTTACTCAAGGTTGGGAACCACTGGTGTAGATAGTTGAGCATCTTTATTTCCCACTGTGGTCAAACAGATATCTAGTGGAAATTTACACTTAGGACATGAGGATAAAACTCTTTTTCTGCTGCTGTTGTTCTACAATTTTAAATATTCAGTCATTGACTTTATTGCCCCATGCACATTGTTTTCATGCAAAACTGTGGACATTTTTTATCAATGCTGTGCTACCAAAAGGTGGCAGTGGTAGGGACAAAAATGAGTAGGCAACCAGGTGTAAGCAAGCCTCATGTTGTCCCCAACCATTTTAGGTGATGTTTACAATACATTTTGCAAAAGAATCTTATAATTCAGGACTCTCTGTACTCAATTAATAGATGATGCAGTATTGATTTGGTTAGGAAGCTTTGGTTGCTTTGAAAAGGAGGCAGACTGAGCATTTAATAGAAGGTGAAGACATTCTCTTAATCATTTGAGCAACTAAGTGGGTAGCACTCTAGCACATTATGCCTTATGTTGCTTAATCCATGCCAGCCAATATTCTGAATAAAAATGAACCTTTTGAATGTGAGTGTTTGCAAGAGGAATGGAGTGGAGAGAGAATAATGTTCTTTAGCAATACATAGCTTAAGACAAGAGAAATATTGCCATCCAAAATGTTGTTATATAAACAGATTGCTCATTTGATTTGGGACTCACATTCACTGCTCAATATAGATTTAAGTGACTTGCACAATTTTATTGTGTTCAAATATCTGATGCTGAATTCTGCACAGAAAGCTCTCAAACTGATAACCATGCAATCAATGTTCTAATTAACAACTCTGTTTAGATTTGCATCTATAGGTTTTCTTCTCATGCTGAAATAAATAGCTCTGTTTGGTTATTACCACATTCAGTGGCACTTCCTCTGAAGAGGAGAGGTTCCTGAAGATGTATAAACTGTTGAAGTGAGCAAGAACCGAGATTTTTCCAGGATTCGTGCTCACAGATAAGAGTCTACACATGAGCAAGAATCTCTTTTCTACAGTCTTGTTTCTGTTTGCATGAGGATGAGGGCAGAGCGAATCACCCCCTTCACCATGTTGTCAATGGCAGGTAGAGTAAGTAAGGGCTGTATAGGGCTTATTTCAATTAGGAATGAAGGATGGCAACAATACAGAAAAACTTTACTTTCTATTTAGAACAGACAATGAGTGGACTTTCAACAGTACAGTACAAATTATGTCATTGGTGAGGATATTGGATGTTGATAGCATTGGCTTCAAACTGTTGACTCCGTTAGTCAGAGCTTTTTGGGGCAGGTGGTTGTTTCATTGTGGCTGCCACTTCTGTTGATCTTAACAATGAGTGGGGGGGTGATCAAGCTGTTTAAAGCCATACAAGTTGAACTTCAGGTTTCCCTCACTATCTTTATCATGAAAAAGGTGCCTGCTATTTCAATCCACCAGGAGCTCTGCCACTTCAGCACTCCTTTCTGGTCAGCATTAACCGTTTGTTTTTAAAAACAAGCTGGCATCACCTCCATGGCTAAAAGACTGGCCCTTGTGTCCATAATCAAATAAGAGGTCATAGGAAGCCACCTTGTTTCTTTTAAATGACATTGCTCTCCAAGGAATACTAGGGCTTTGATGCAGAAGGTCAGAGCTACTGAGTAATGTGCCAAGGCGACATTCCTTCCAGATCGTGTGATTAGTTTTAATCTCTGGGCTGACATCCAAGCCTTTGTCTCTCCTCTCCCCCTAATTAATAATTTATCTCGGTGTCCTTGTTTTAAAACAGTGAATGATTGGGTTGTAAAACACATTGGGCTGGTGTTGCTTCCCTCATCAGCAGTTCCTCCAGATGCATGTGAGTTAAAAAAAAAAGCAATGCAGATAAGGAGTTGCTTGCTGTGATAATATTTTATTTTTCCCACTTTTTCAAGGTTCTCGTTAGTATGACAACCATGGCAGCATGGGAGTAGGGGGGAAAGACAATTTAATGACAATAAATACAAACCAGACAGGAATGTTTAGACTTACCTACAACTCTGAGATCAGCACTGGAATATATTGTGCCATGTTTGTTTTCTGCTATACACTGGTAAATGCCAGAATCTGACAAGTTTAGGTTTGTTATGATCAAAGCTCCATTTTCAATTTGTATTCTTCCCTGGGCAGTAAAAACAGAAGTTATAAAAATAAATACCCTTTCATTGACTGATGAAATAAACACAGGAGGATATTCTGGCTATACAGCTATACCCCATGCTTTCAGCAAATCTCATTTGAAGAGTTTAAACGCAACTTAACTGATGTGTACATCAGCTGTGGAGTTTTCGGTATGCTCTGACCAAAGTGTGTAATATAATAATAAAGGATTTATGAGAGATATAAGTCTAAAACTATAACACCAGCTATGAAAATCCTCTTTCAAATTCTAAGAAAATTGAGTTGGATTTGACAGCCAGCATGATTTATTCCTGACAATCCTGGGATTAGCTCATTTTAATTTTGGTCCTTACAAGTATGCCTATTTCTGCTCATTGTTTGTGCAGAGGAATAAAAATCCCACCCACTCCTTCAAAATGACATTTCAGAACATAACAATTGAGATTGGGTATAATGTTTGGGTGAAGAAACTTAGGTCTAGTTCTTTTCACTGACATGGGATCAATTTTGACGTTTATGCTGGAACTCTTTCCTCTGCCTTCTAATTGTGTGAAGAGATATATATATATATAGACTACAGGTAGACTACAGGTGATGCCTCAGATTATTTAATGTTCCTTCCTAGAAACATATTCTCTTCACACAATTAGAAGGCAGAGGAAAGAGTTCCAGCATAAACGTCAAAATTGATCCCATGTCAGGTGATGCCTCAGATTATTTAATGTTCCTTCCTAGAAACATATTCTCTTCACACAATTAGAAGGCAGAGGAAAGAGTTCCAGCATAGCCTTTTTCCTAGCACTACAGTTCCTTGTAAGACTTTTTTTTGTTTGTTTGTTTGTTTTAAAGAGCATTCAATCACATGGTATCCCAACTGTTATATGAAATAGTACAACCCAAACACACACTCCAGGGGACACAGGTAGGATAAATAAAGGACTGCTTGCAAGAGAGGTTTCCTTTTCTAAAATGGAACAAACAAGACAGGGAGGCAAGTACTAACTGATATTTCCATCCTATTTGCAAGAATTCTAATCTCAGAGCAGTTTCTCCCCCAGTTCCATCCACATTACCATTATGGTAAGATAAGGTAAATGTTCTTAATATTCAGAGGACCATTGTATTTTAAAGGCCTGTATACTTAGAGAACATTCTCTGCAATCACTGATCAGTGGAGATTTAACAAACATTCATCAACCTTGACTACAATAGCAGGGCTTTGGTGGGTTTTGTTTTATTTTGTGTTTTTTGTTTAGTGTAATTTTCCCGTGTGGAGGGGGACTTCAAGTCCTTGGCTAATCATAAACAATTGGTTTCTACCTTGCATGGATAAATAAATTTTATACTTCAATTCATGATTTTCACTAAGGAACTTGACAAATCTTTGCAAAAGTAAAGTGGGATTCCTTCTGTCAATATGGGGAAGAGACAAAGAGCAGAAAAGAAAAGAAGTAATAGATGCTTTTTCAGCATGGAAGGCAGCTAGTGAAAATGTTAGTGACATATATTTTTCTAAAAGTACACACAAACCGCAGTTAATAAGAACTGTGTTATTCCTTATGGATTTCCTTATGTTTTTCTTATGAATTTATCCTAGGTCATAATGAGTGGCAGTTGAAAAATGAGCCTTTTATTTATTTATAGATGTTCAAATGTCTATCCTTCTCTCTCAAGGAAGACACATGGTGTTGTGTTAAATATGTCAGTACCAATTAACACCATGATTCATAACTTACTGAAGCATTTCCAATAATAGAAAACACATTGTGTGTTTGGTAGCTATCATTTATCGTCTTCATTTTTGCAAAAAACCCAAACAACCATTTAGTTATAAGGCCCATTAGTCTTTTCTGATGGAATTACTTATGTGGTAGACACCTTTTCGTCTTTAGGGATCCAGAAATGACTTTTCCTGAATTGCCATATGGACTAGGGCTAAGCCAAAACACAAGTCCTACTGTAATAGCCTCTGGCTCCCATTCCATGCATATGCTGTGGTTCTCTCTCTCATCCCTAGGCAAAATCTGCCTTTGTTCAAAGGACAGAGAGACAGACTTCCATCTCTTTTTTTACAGTACTGGAAGGGAGGGAGAATTATCTGGTTGGCTAGGACTTTTCTGATTAGATTTGTTTGTTATGCAACAGCCTCTCTCCAGTTGGGTTTGGAGAGAGGCATTCCTGCTTCTTTGTCCACAATCCTCAATTTCATTCCAAGCTCTCATTTCCCTGATATTTCATCTGTGCACTAGGAGAAACACTATAGTCTTCTTGTTGCAAAAAAGGCACCATGAAACATATTGTATCTTACTGTATGCTGCAATAAATGTAAGAAAAACATTAAGGTATCCCACTGAATAAATTTACAAGGGCTGTAATCCTGTTCAGAGCTTAAGCCAAACTGTATCTTCCCATCCATTCCTCCCTGGTAAACAAAGCACCCAGCTGTGACTTGGGGGGTGGGGTATGTGCACACTCCCAAGAATCATGGCATGGGTGTTTTATTTATCAGGGAGGAATGGATAAAAAGTTACAATCCACTTTATGCTACGAGCAGGATATCAGCCATTGTGTAAGATTAAGGGACAATGGATTAAGATTTTACTCTCATTCACAAATGTATGCTTCTAGCTTCTACCATAAAGCTGTCCAGATAGCATTTCCAGACCATGTATCATCATGCAGGCTTGTGGTTTACTATCAGATCTTTGGAGCCTTTAGGGCCAAATTATACATTACATAGAAACTGAGATTCTAGTTAGTGTTTCGAAACATAATTCCAGCAGATCTTATAATAAATCAGATTTGCAAATGAAAGCCAAGTTTACATCTAGATAATTACTTGCAAAACAAAGCAAATTAATTTGAAAACTGTGAGAATTGTAAAGAGCTCCTGCAGAGGCAATGAGATGCTTTCAGCAACCAAGGAATTCTTGGGATCCATGTGATATGTACAAGCACACAGAGCCCTCTAGTCTTTGGGTTGTATTGCCTGAAGAATGGGCAATGCTGGTGAAATAAGTTCCTCTTCCTCCCTGCAACTCTCACCAGAAGATATGGGGGTGGGGTGGGGGCAATGTGGTAGAATGAAGAGAGGAAGCTGAAATGTTGTTGCATGAGCAGCAAAGGGAAGAAAAGCACACATATGATTACAATGAAAAGCAAACAACCTCCCCAAACTACTGCTACAACAAAAAAAGCAATTACCTCCAGTGTTAAAGGCTCTCCATTTCTCAGCCACCTATATGATGGCTTGGGTTTGCCACTTGCCCTGCATTCCCAGTATAAGTTGTCCTCTACTGCAGCTTCAAAATCTTTTATCAGTTGAACCCAGTGAGGCTTTGCTTGAAAAGAAAATGAATGGGGGAAAAGCCTTAATAAAGAGAATCCTTGTTTTTCAAGCTAGAATAAGCTGTAAAATGTTAGCGAAGCAATTGACTGTAATGCAGTGAATGTGCTGGACACACAACTGTTCCTTAAATAATATGTTAATGTCACATTGTAGTCACTCGAGCCTGTTAACATTGCTAACAGTATGGTAGAAGGTGCTAATTTCAATGTCATGCTTCGCTGATACATAAGCATTCAGGAGGAAAGGTTCTATAAAAAGTAGAGAGTGCAGCCGTGAAATCTCCTTGCCCTCCATAATAATTTCTTGTCTCTTCAATTTATTGAGCTTACGATGCTTTTAAGTCATTCTGGCAGAGGGTGGACTGGAGACGCTAAAAGTTTGTTCTACACACTAAGTGCTGTTATGTAGAATTGAGATGAGCAGGTTGATGCTGTAGTCCTGCTACAAGGGTAGCTGCTATGCCAGGCATAAAAGCAAAATAAGAAAGTTATAACGTGCCTCCAGTAACAGAGCCAGCTTCACAGCCAGCAGCTGCAGACTGAACAAATAAACTACATAGACACCACCACAACACCTGTAATCTTATTCTACAGAATGATATCCCCATGTTACTCACGCACAGTAACTCATGTTACTCAAACATCAATTAATGTATAGTGATAGTCAAATGACCTCATAGCATTAGGGAAGTGTGCACTTTTAAAGAATTAGCAGAAAGATCGAAGAAGACCACATACCACTGCTGGTAGAAGGCCTGTATGGAAGACCAGATGCTTCCCCAGGAGAAGACCTTAACTCCTTCTGTGGGAATACACTTGCATGTAGGTAATTTTTGCAGCAAGAATGCAAGGTTCTCCAGCATTTGCACAATAGAGGGCACTGTGATTTGGTCAGTACTATAGTGCAAAAGGAGTCAAGAGATAAAAGGAACAACAGGTAAGTTTGGCCTTGGAGTTCAAAACGAAGCAGGGCAAAGGCTAATAGAGTTTTGTCAAGAGAACAAGCTGGTCATCACACTCTTTTCCAACAACACAAGAGGTGACTCTACACATGGACATCACCAGATGGGCAATACCAAAATCAGATTGATTATGTTCTCTGCAGCCAAAGATGAAGAAGCTCTATACAGTCAGCAAAAACAAGACCTGGAGCTGATTGTGGCTCTGATCATCAGCTTCTTATAGCAAAACTCAAGCTTAAACTAAAGAAAGTAGGAAAAACCACAAGGCTAGTCAGGTATAATCTAACCCAAATCCTTTATGAATACACAGTGGAAGTGAAGAACAGATTTAAGGAACTCGTTTTGGTGGACAGAGTGCCTGAAGAACTATGGATGGAGGCTTGTAACATTGTACAAGAAGCAGCAACAAAAACCATCCCAAAGAAAAAGAAATGCAAGAAAGCAAAGTGGCTGTCCAACGAGGCCTTACAAATAGCAGAGAAGAGAAGGGAAACAAAATCCAAGGGAGATAGGGAAAGTTACAGAAAATTGAACGCAGATTTCCAAAGAATAGCAAGGAGAGACAAGAGGGCCTTCTTAAATGAACAGTGCAAAGATATAGAGGAAAATAATAAAAAGGGAAAAACCAGAGATCTGTTCTGTTTCTATTAAAGGAACCTTTTGTGCAAAGATGGACATGATAAAGGACAAAAAGTGGTGGGGACATTACAGAAGCAGAAGACATCAAGAAGAGGTGGCAAGAATACACAGAGCAATTATACCAGAAAGATCTGGATGGCCCGGACAACCCAGATAGTGTGGTTGGTGACCTTGAGCCAGACATCCTGGAGAGTGAAGTCAAGTGGGCCTTAGAAAGCATGGTGTAGCGGTTACCCCAGTCGTCACCTGTCCGTCACAGTGGAACCTTGGCACGAGTGCCAATGAGGAAGATGGAAGGTGGAGTCAGGAAAGAAGGGGGGGTACAAAAGGAGGAGTCTGAAGGGAGAACAGAAGAAGAGATCAGAGGTTTGAGAAGGGGAGTGATTGAGATAGATGAGAGATCAGAGATTTGGAAATAGATTGAATTAATAGAAGGAATTAAATAAACCCAAGTTAATATAAGTGAGTTACTTCCTGTGATTGACACTGTTATTTCCAACCAATCATTAACCCCACCCTGATCAATAAACTGAATGCGTTTGATAACTTGTGTGTCCCGGAATTGATTGATGTTTAATCAAAAACATCTGGTGGCAGCGTGAAGAGGAAGAAGCAGCTTGGGTCTTTGTGAGGGCCAAGAATAAAATTAAAGCCTCAAAGATGGAGCCGCGACACATGGCTAACAACAAGGCCAGTGGAGGTGATGGCATTCCAGTTGAACTATTTAAAATCTTAAAAGATGATGCTGTTAAGGTGCTACACTCAATACTCCAGCAAGTTTGGAAAACTCAGCAGTGGCCAGAGGATTGGAAAAGATCAGTCTACTTCCCAATCCCAAAGAAGGGCAGTGCCAAAGAATGCTCCAACTACCGTACAATTGCCCTCATTTCACACGCTAGCAAGGTTATGCTCAAAATCGTACAAGGTAGGCTTCAGCAGTATGTGGACCGAGAACTCCCAGAAGTACAAGCTGGATTTCGAAGGGGCAGAGGAATTCGAGACCAAATTGCTAACATGCGCTGGATTATGGAGAAAGCCAGAGAGTTCCAGAGAAACATCTACTTCTGCTTCATTGACTATGCAAAAGCCTTTGACTGTGTCGACCACAACAAACTATGGCAAGTTCTTAAAGAAATGGGAGTGCCTGACCACCTTATCTATCTCCTGAGAAATCTGTATGTGGGACAGGAAGCAACAGTTAGAACTGGATATGGAACAACTGATTAGTTCAAAATTGGGAAAGGAGTACGACAAGGCTGTATATTGTCTCCCTGCTTATTTAACTTATATGCAGAATACGTCATGCGAAAGGCAGGACTGGAGGAATCCCAAGACAGAATTAAGATTGCCCGAAGAAATATCAACAACCTCAGATATGCAGATGATACCACTCTGATGGCAGAAAGTGAGGAGGAATTAAAGAACCTCTTAATGAAGGTGAAAGAGGAGAGCGCAAAAAATAGTCTGAAGCTCAACATCAAAAAAACTAAGATCATGGCCACTGGTCCCATCACCTCCTGGCAAATAGAAGGGGAAGATATGGAGGCAGTGACAGATTTTACTTTCTTGGGCTCCATGATCACTGCAGATGGTGACAGCAGCCACGAAATTAAAAGACACCTGCTTCTTGGGAGGAAGGCGATGACAAACCTAGACAGCATCTTAAAAAGCAGAGACATCACCTTGCCGACCAAGGTCCGCATAGTCAAAGCTATGGTTTCTCCTGTAGCGATGTATGGAAGTGAGAGCTGGACCATAAAGAAGGCTGACCGCCGAATAATTGATACTTTTGAACTGTGGTGCTGGAGGAGACTCTTGAGAGTCCCCTGGAATGCAAGGAGAACAAACCTATCCATTCTGAAGGAAATCAACCCTGAGTGCTCACTGGAAGGACAAATCCTGAAGCTGAGGCTCCAATACTTTGGCCATCTCATGAGAAGAGAAGACTCCCTGGAAAAAACCCTGATGTTGGGAAAGTGTGAAGGCAAGAGGAGAAGGGGACGACAGAGGATGAGATGGTTGGACAGTGTCATCGAAGCAACCAACATGAGTTTGACCAAACTCCGGGAGGCAGTGGAAGATAGGAGGGCCTGGCGTGCTCTGGTCCATGGGGTCACGAAGAGTCGGACACAACTTAACGACTAAACAACAACAAAGCATTGAAAACTATCTTAACTTAAAAATGATATTCAGGGACTCAATCTTGATTGTTAAAAGCCTGCCTGAAAAGATGGGTCTACAGATGTAGATGGAAAGATAAAAGGAAGAGGGGCAGCCTGATCTCCCAAAGGAGAGCATTCCATAACCTGGGAGCTGCCACAGAGAAGATCCTCTCTTGTATCTCCACCAACCGTGACTGTGCTGGTAAGAGGACCGAGAGAAGGGCCATCTCTGATTATCTTATACACCAAGAAGGGTCATATGAGGAAATACAGTCCTTTAGGTAGCCAGGACCCAAGTTGTATAGGGCTTTATAGATAATGACAAACACTTTGAATTGGGCTTGGAAACAGACTGGTAGCCAGTGCAGTTGCTGTAACATAGATATTATATGCTCTCTGTACCTGGTCCCAGTCAGTAGTCTGGCTGCAGAGTTTTGCATCAGCTGAAGTTTCTAATCTGTCTTCAAAGGTAGCCCCACATAAAGTGTGTTACAGTAATCTCAAGTGGGATGTAATTCAGGCATAGGCCACTGTAGACAAATCAGACATCTCAAGGAACGGATGCAGCTAGTACACCAGTTTTAACTGTATAAAAGTACTTCTTGCTGCCATAGCAATCTTTCTTCCAGTGTTTGCTTTAGTTTCAGTGCCCATGTCATAGAGAGATCAAGATCAAAAAAGAAATCAAAAGCAGTCTTGAATAATTAGGACCCTTCTGCAAAAATGTTTAATGTCAACTTGTTTTCTGGCACTGCTTCTTCTATGTCTCCTTCATCATCATCTGGGACTGTTTCAGAAGCGCTCATCTCCAAGTTATCTTCTGTTAATTCTTCTGGCATGGTGTCTCTTAACGTGTTTCTCTCTCTCTCTCTCTCCCTCTCACACACACACACACACACACACACACACACACACACACACACCCTACCTTTTTTTTGCCATACCCCCCACGCATACTTTTTTTTGCCGTAACCACATTCTTCTTCATGATTTTCTTGAATGCCTCTGTATTATGCCCAGACAAGTCATGCACAAAATCATGAACAAAATCTGGACAGAGTTTTCACCAGCAGGAATTTATTGTTTTGGGCTTGATGTTTTTCATGGTTTTTTCTATGGTGTAATCCTTCCAGGCTGTCATGGTGTTCTCTCTGTTAGGGTTCTCTTCCATAGTGTTGACAATCCTTTCCATACAGTACCATGTGTATGAGCCTTAAAGGTCCTTAGGACCCCGTGAGCTACAGAATGAAGTAGAGAAGTTGTGTTGAGGGGGAAATATACCATTGGCGTTGAACTCGTGGGGTTCTGGGTGTCCAGGGACATTGTCCAATATCAAAACAACTTTTCTAGGCAGTCTCTTACTGACAAGGTACTTACTGACTTTGGGGGAAATCATCCATGAAATCATTTCAGGAAAAAGGCCTTGTTGTTTTGCAACGAAAAAACTTTGTCTTTTATAAACTTTGTTTATCTTTTCCCTTCAATGCTTGGGGTTAGCAGCTTTATAGATAAGTGCAGTGCTGATCATTTGTGCATTCACACAAAACAGTAGAGTTAGCCTATCCTTTTCTGTCTTAAATCCTGGTGTTTACTTCTCCCTTAGTAATAAACGTTTTGTGAATATTAAGATGCTGTCTAGGTTTGTCATCGCTTTCCTCCCAAGAAGCAGGCGTCTTTTAATTTCGTGGCTGCTGTCACCATCTGCAGTGATCATGGAGCCCAAGAAAGTAAAATCTGTCACTGCCTCCATATCTTCCCCTTCTATTTGCCAGGAGGTGATGGGACCAGTGGCCATGATCTTAGTTTTTTTGATGTTGAGCTTCAGACTATTTTTTGCGCTCTCCTCTTTCACCTTCATTAAGAGGTTCTTTAATTCCTCCTCACTTTCTGCCATCAGAGTGGTATCATCTGCATATCTGAGGTTGTTGATATTTCTTCGGGCAATCTTAATTCTGTCTTGGGATTCCTCCAGTCCTGCCTTTCGCATGATGTATTCTGCATATAAGTTAAATAAGCAGGGAGACAATATACAGCCTTGTCGTACTCCTTTCCCAATTTTGAACCAATCAGTTGTTCCATATCCAGTTCTAACTGTTGCTTCCTGTCCCACATACAGATTTCTCAGGAGATAGATCAGGTGGTCAGGCATTCCCATTTCTTTAAGAACTTGCCATAGTTTGCTGTGGTCCTCACAGTCAAAGGCTTTGGCATAGTCAATGAAGCAGAAGTAGATGTTTCTCTGGAACTCTCTGGCTTTCTCCATAATCCAGCGCATGTTAGCAATTTGGTCTCGAATTCCTCTGCCCCTTCGAAATCCAGCTTGTACTTCTGGGAGTTCTCGGTCCACATACTGCTGAAGCCTACCTTGTAGGATTTTGAGCATAACCTTGCTAGCGTGTGAAATGAGTGCAATGCTTACCTGCTTTTAAGTATTTTAATGCTAAATATATTTTAATTAGTGTATAGTTTACTTTTTACTATTTAACTTATGTTTTTAAATCTGTTCTTTAATATTGTGAGCTGCCTTGGGGCTCCTTATTGGGAGAAAGGTGGCCTATAAATAAAACAGATCAAGTAAATAAATACTGTACAGAAACATTTTTAGAGAAATGAAAAAGCAAAAAACTGAGATTGAGATTACGATGCATTTCTGTAAAGCTACATTTCCTCCTCCCCAACCTACTCAATGTGATGACGTGGACGAAGACCTTTGTAAATATGAATTGTACATACAGTACAGTATTGTAATCATCATCTGGTATGTACAGTTAATACAGTAAACTCAGCTGTTTTCTCTCTCTCTCTCTCTCTCTCTCTGTGTGTGTGTGTGTACTGATTGTGCTTTGCAGTTACAGTTTTGGAGGCATAAGAGTTATAGATGGATTTTGAACTACATAGGGGTTCAGTAACCGTAACCCCAGCATTGTTGAAGGCAGAAGTATATTGTCCACTTCAGTTCCCATTATCTCAACTAGAGGTGTCTTGAGTTCAACAGTGATATTAATCATGGTACCGAATTATCTCAGAATCACCTTTTACTATTTCTGTAGTATAACCCAGGGGAAAAAAATTAGAAATAATAGGTCAATAAATATTTTAGGTGTTCTTTCCTTGTACCATTTCCTGCATCACTGTGGTGTTCTGTAACAGATAAGGATTAACTATCTCCCTTTCATTATATATTAAACCATTAAATAGATTATTAAAAATACTGCAATGAGTGTGTTTCAGGTTACTGAAGCATAACACTTGCACAATTGTAATTTATGTTTTGGAGAAAAAAATTCATGTGGATAATTTAGTGCTGTCTTGTCAAAAACTTAACATTTACGAGCTACTGCATCTGGATTTGCTTTTCAGCGTTGATTCAACATGTTGAACAGCAATAATTTTATGCATGAAATTGCAGTCCTAGTAAAAGAGTATAAACACTGAAGTTTTACATATTAGAAAAAACAAAACACAGTTTTCACAAGGTGGAAATTTTCAGCATAGAGATCTAAGCATTAGTTTTTGCCCATTAATACAATGACACAGATCATGTTGTATACTATTATGTATCTTGTTTTTCCTTCAAATTCTGAACAGTATGGATGCTATCTGTGTCCTTATTTTCCCAAGGTAGATGGCTAGATAGTTTAGTGAGTCAAGCACAAGGCTGAGGAGCCAAAGGTTGATAGTTCAGTTCCCCACTGTGCCTCCTGGAAGAAGAGCCAACCTGCATAGCTTTGGGCAGGTTGCACAGTCCCAGGACACTCCTAAAAGAAGACAATAGTAAACCATTTCTCAGTATTTTATACTGAGAAAACCCTGGAAAGGGTTGCAGTAAGTTGGAGTTCTTGATGGCCCGTGATCAGGGGTGGATTAACCATTAAGCACAATAAGCATGTGCTTAGGGTCATCAAGGGAAGAGGGGGAACCACAGAAATTTTCCATAGCTGAATTTACCAGGGGCCATATGGTGCAATACTGCAAATGGTGCAGCCATGAAAAAATTACATACAGATACAGTATATACAATAATAACAAGAGCACTCAGAGAGTGTAGACTTTCACCAAGGATCATGAAATCGAAGGGGGAAAAATCCCCCCCCTCCCAATAAATGAAAGCAGGGGAAATTTTGTATGCAGTCTGTGAAATTTGTATACAATCTGTACAGTGTCAGGAAAAAAAAACCACACACGTACTCTGACAAAAACATAACCTCCTTGGCGGAAGTAAAAAGAATAATAATAGTAATGATAGAGGTTAATGATATACATTAATCTTGGGAACACAACAAAATTCGAATCTGGTAAGTTTAACTGCCCCACGGTCCGCGGAGGCTCACGTGATCGTTCTTGTCTAACTTCCAAGTCTTGTTCATGTTGGCTGTCCCGTTCAGTTGTCCACTGAGAATGAGACTGTGCAGGGGTGCTAGTAGCTCACTCAGTGTCCAGTGTGCCAACAGGCAACAACAGATGTGCTAACATTGTAACTTTGTGTCAGGATCTGCTAAGGTAACTGCAGGATCAGGGCCAGCCTGACCGAGGAATTGCCTGGTGTTTGCAGACTCAGGCTCTGGCCTGAGCAGCAGCTACTAGGCCACTCATGAGGGGCCCACCTGGAAGCCTGGAGGGAAGGCCTATTTAAGGAGTGGTTCTCCCTCCCAGACTTTGCCTCAGCAACACAAGTGTATTCTGCTCTTGTGCTTTGGCCTGCGTGTGCAGCCTTGCCTTGTTCCAGATTTTTTCCTAGTTCCTGCCCTGTCGTTCCTGCCTTGCCTGCCAGCCTTATTGTTCCAGCTCTGTTACCCTGTGTGGTGGATTGGGCCCTGATGCCCTTGCCATGTGGCAAAAGGCCACCTAGTAGCTTCCAGACTCTGACACTTCATAAATAAGCTGATTCCTTTTTTTTAATAACACTGACAACAAATAATGCAATTAATGTTTTATAATTTTGTGGAAGTGCTTATGAAATGTTGTGAAACTAATGAAAATGGCCAAATGGTGTTGCTTTTGACTATGCATGCATTTTCTATTTTTATTTATTGCATGGTGGTGGACTAGTGGTGATAACTGAATGTGTATTTCATTACAGTGGACCCTCGACTTACGCACGGCTCCACTTACGGACTTTTCGAGTTACGTACTTCTCCAGCCGCAAAATTTCACTTCAACTTCGGGCCGGAGAATCGACATAAGAACAGAAATAGGCAGGGGAAAAAGGCGGGCAATTCAACTTTCTAACTATAGGTGGCCCCGAGGCTGCTTCTTTGTGCTGTAGGTCTGTCGGCCATTACTGTATATAGGGTGTGTTGCAGTTGAGAGAGCTACTGCTTTCCAAGTTCACTTAAAATTGTAAAGGACAGATAAGAACCTTTGAACCCGAAGGTGTGGGTCTACTCGTGAGTAAGCGCCACCAAAGGCACGGGTCTACTTGTGAGTAAGCACGGCTTTGCAAGCACGGGAAGCCTCTGCAGAACCCCAGGAGGCTTCAGACTGGTAAGGTGCTGCTGCTTTTTCTTTTTAAAAAGTTGTTCTGGGTGGATTTTGGAGGGTAGATTTGGGCTGGGGGGTATGTTTCTGTGTTGTTTTGTTTTTTGGTGATTTTTTTTTTTTTTTTTTGCAGTCCCAGCGTGGGACTTGCTCCACTGTTGCTGTTATTTTAATTTTTTTGGAGGGGGGTATTTTTTCCTTCTGCCGGAACGGATTAATAGGTTTTCAATGCATTCCTATGGGAAATGGACCCTCGACCTACAGACTTTTCGACCTGCGGCCACTGTTCCAATACGGATTAATTCCGTAAGTTGAGGGTCCACTGTATTATCAATTTATGTGACAGACCCCACAGACCCCAAGAACCAAGATGAAACATGTTCAGTTAAGTGGTACACAAAAGTGAAAACTATCAAAAAAGAAACAAGAGAAGACTTTGGATTTAGAGTTGAAGACTGCAAAGGTGTCTGATTTCTTCACACAAGTTCCACAACATGATGTATCTATTCTGGGTCAAAACCAATCTCCATCATCAGAAGTGGACACAAATACAGTAAATACCACTTTGATCACTTCACAATCAAAATATGATGATGTTAGAATCACTGAGGTGTTACAATCAGGTTCATCTAGCACATGCCTCATTACTGATCTCACTTTGCCTGTAAATTCTCTTGATACCTCTACTGCAAATGTTGAATCAGGTTACTTTACAATACATTCTGGGGCTGAAATAATTGCTGAAAATGAAAGTTTAGTGACCATGGTGATGGTGGTGAAATTTTTCTGTCTGCAAAAGATGAAGTAAATCACAATGTAGAAAAGGATCCAGGGTTATGGCTTGATTTTTCTGCTGCTGATGTGGCTTATTGGATTGCTTGTGGACCCAGTGACTGTCAATACCACAATGGGCCATTTGACAAGTCTTACCAGCATTTCAGAAGTGGCAAACCAGTAAGGTATTGTTCACAGAAACTTTTTGTTGGGACAAAAGCCAATGGCGAGAAATACAAAAGAGAGTGATTACTGTATTCACCATCAGCAGGATCGGTTTATTGTTTTGTTTGCAAACTGTTTCCTCCTAAAAATTTCTTGAATTTTCTTATAAGAGAAGGGTTCAGTGACTGGTGAAATACTATTATAATTGATAATCATGAAAAAAGCACTATTCACCAAAACTCTATGCTAACATACTTAACTCGCAGACAAGGTGCGGGGTTGGGGCAACAGTTGGAGAAACAAATTCAGGAAGAGTGTGATTACTGGGAACATGTCTTGAGGCGTGTCATAGCTGTTATTCGTACGTTAGCTGAACGTGGCTTAGCTTTTCAAAGAACAGAAGAAAGGTTTGGATCATTGCAAAATGGGAATTTTTTAGGGCTGCTTGAACTCATAAGCCAGGTTGATCCATTTTTAGCAGGCCACATTTTGAAATATGGAAATTCAGGCAAAGGAAATCCTTTTTACCTGTCCAAAACCACCTGTGAGGAACTCATTCAACTAATGGCACAAAAGGTCCATGCGCTCATTGTTGATGAAGTAAAATCTTGTTATTTTAGTTTGTCAGTTGATTCAACACCAGATCTATCACATATCAATCAGTTAAGTGTTGTACTTAGGTACTTAAAAGATGGACAGCCTTTTGAACACTTTTTAACCTTTCTGGAAATGAAAGGTCATACTGGTGAGGAAATGGCAAATAAAGTGTTGCAGTACTTACGTGAAGTTTGTAGGCTAAACTTTTCAAAATGTAGGGGTCAGTCTTATGACAATGCTGCTAACATGTCTGGGCATTATAAGGGGATGCAGCAAATTTTTTTTAGAAACAAACAAGTGTGCTATATATGTGCCCTGTGCAGCTCATTCACTAAATCTGGTAGGCCGAAGTGCTGTTGACTGCTGTCAAGAAGCAGTTAATTTCTTCTCTACAGTGCAGTTACTCTATACCTTTTTTTTCAGTGTCAAGCAGCTGGTGGAAAATTCTTAAAGGTTGTATTGGAAATGAAAATGTCTTAAAATCCCTCTCTGATGCCAGATAGGAGGCACATGCTATGGCAACAGCAGCAATTTTGAAATCTTTCCTTAAAATTTTAGAAGCATTAGACTATATAGCTGAAGACCAGTCACAAAAGGGAGACGCTAGAAGAAAAGCAAATAATATTGCAGATAAGATGCAAGAGCTAGAATTTGTTTTTATGTTGAATTTTGGAATGTGATTTTGCAGAATTTTCACAGAGTAAGCCAAGTTCTACAAAATGAGGATGTGAAATTGGAAACATGTGCAGATCTGTATGTATCATTAGCTGACCAACTGTGCACTTCACAAGATGAATTTGAAAGATATGAAGCAGCTGCAAAGGAAATGCTACCAGATGTTGATTACAAGGCAGCTACAACTCGCAAACATATCAGAAAGAAGGTACCCAATGACGGAGATGCACCAGAAGTATATCTGAATGCCAGAGATAAATTCCGTATCACCATATTTTACACAATTGTTGACAAACTTGAAACTGAGATGAAAAGAAGAGGAGAGATATATAAAGAAATAGCAGAGAGATTTTCTTTTCTAAGTGATGTGCCACATGATGTCACTTCATCATCTACTAACATTGAAAGATATTCTCAGTGCTGTCAAAAGCTGACTGATGCTTACCCAGAGGACTTCAACAGTAATTTCTCAGCTGAGCTTCAGCAGTTTAATTCATATGTGCGCCATAAGTTCAGCGCAACAAAAAACGTAAAAACAAGATTCAGTTCTGCTGAACTTTATAAAATAATTGTAGAAGACAATATTGAGTGTGCCTTTCCAAATGTAGACATTGGCTTTCATATATTTTTAGCATTAATGGTCACAACTGTCTCCCTCAGACAGTTGCAGGAGAAATGCAGGGAACAACAACAGCCACTCTTTGTCGCCTTCATAGATCTCACAAAGGCCTTTGATCTGGTTAGCAGGGATGGCCTTTTTAAAATACTTCCCAAGATTGGATGTCCACCTCGACTCCTTAACATCATCAGGTCCTTCCATGAGGGAATGAAGGGGACTGTAGTTTTTGATGGTTCAACATCAGATCCCTTTGACATCCGAAGCGGAGTGAAACAGGGCTGTGTCCTCGCACCAACCCTTTTTGGGATCTTTTTTGCTGTCATGCTGAAGCACGCCTTTGGAACTGCAACGGAAGGTGTCTATCTCTGGACTAGATCAGACGGAAAGCTCTTTAATCTCTCTAGATTGAGAGCGAAGACCAAAGTCCAGATGAAATGCATGTGGGACTTCCTCTTCGCCGATGATGCAGCCATTGTTGCCCACTCTGCTGAAGACCTCCAACAACTCATGAATCGTTTTAGCAAGGCCTGCCAAGACTTTGGACTAACAATCAGCCTGAAGAAAACACAAGTCATGGGCCAGGGCGTGGACTCGCCTCCCTCTATTACCATCTCCACACAAGAATTGGAGGTTGTTCATGACTTTGTGTACCTTGGCTCAACGATCTCTGACACTCTCTCTCTAGATGTCGAGCTGGATAAACGCATTGGCAAAGCAGCTACCATGTTCTCTAGACTCACAAAGAGAGTATGGCTCAATAAGAAGCTGACGACATATACCAAGATCCAGGTCTATAGAGCCTGTGTCCTGAGCACACTCCTGTACTGCAGTGAGTCCTGGACCCTTTGTGCACGGCAGGAGAGGAAGCTGAACACCTTCCATATGCGTTGTCTCCGACGCATTTTTGGTATCACCTGGCAGGACAAAGTTCCAAACAGAGTAGTCCTAGAACGAGCTGGAATTTTTAGCATGTATACATTACTGAAACAGCGACATCTACGTTGGCTTGGGCATGTCGTGAGAATGGCTGATGGTCGGATTCCAAAAGATCTCCTGTATGGAGAATTATTGGAGGGAAATCGCCCCAGAGGGAGACCACAGCTGCGATACAAGGACATCTGCAAGCGGGATCTGAAGGCCTTAGGAATGGACCTCAACAGATGGGAAACCCTGACATCGGAGCGTTCAGCCTGGAGGCAGGCGTTGCATCACGGCCTCTCCCAATTTGAAGAGACCCTTGTCCAGCAGACCGAGGCAAAGAGGCAGTCACGGAAGCAGCAACATCAGGGAGCTGGACAGGGGACAGATTGTATTTGTCTTCAGTGTGGAAGGGATTGTCACTCTCGAATTGGCCTTCTCAGCCACACTAGACGCTGTTCCAAGTCCTCCATACAGAGCACATTACCATAGTCTTTCGAGACTGAAGGATGCCTAATACAAATGGTCACAAATTGCTCAGCTGAGCGTTCATTTTCTCAGTCAAAGTATATTAAAAATCCCATCAGAACAACTATGCAACAAGGCAGGCTGGATGCCTTATCTCTATTAAGTATAGAAGCAGATGTGTTACATAAGATTAGTTTTGAGGATCTGATCAAAGACTTTGCAATTAAAAAAAGTAGGAGAAAACTTTTCAAATATAAAGTGGAAGCATACAAAAATAAACATTATTTTCCATCTTACTGTAAGTTTTGTTTAATTTTGTTAAATAAAATTTTATTTTATGGTTTATTATTGTTTATATTTTGAATTAGATATATATGGGGGCACTAAAATCTTTTAAGTGCTTAGGGCCTCTAAGGGTCTTAATCCCGCCCTGCCTTTGATGAATTAATTAATTAATACAAAGAAAGACATTTAAAACTTTACACTAATATGTAGGTACAGACCACTAGCAGAGATGTAAGAACGCTTGCTTAATTATTCATTTTCACTGATTTAGGTTGTCTTCATGACAGGACACTTTAATGAGGAATTTTCAAACCCCAGAAAGTTCCTCACTTCCAGGCAAGAGCAAGACAAAGAGTGCTATGTTTTTTTTTCACATAAAGATCCTGGTAATTCATGCAAACTACCTTTGAATAAAATTAGAGCTGATCTTTAAGAAGCAAAACACAGACACAGAGGAAGGACCAAAAACTGGTAGACTACTTAGAAAGGTACAAAAAACTCATCTCATGCTTTAAAAGTCAATGCAACAAAACAGCAAGCTGTGCCATTTTGTGTGAACTGTGGTATTAGCATTAAACATTATTTTGTGCACTCTCACTTAATTTGTGCAAAAAATCCTTCTTTTCATTCTCTTCACTTGCTGATAGTGTTGCAATACCTATCTCTTTCATGGAACAAGGTGAATACATCTGCAGTTTCTTATACCCCTGTGCACGGATGTGACATATTTGGATTTACGGACCTAGCTACTGGTATCTGCTATATTGCCAGAAATACGAAATGCTGGAGGCAGTATGAACTTGATGCCTGTTAGCAAAAATCATGAGGACTGGGAACAGAAAAAAGAGGGAGTAGGGGGTGGGTGGGGCATTTTTGCAGGGGGATTTAGACAGATACAGTAGTAAATCAAGATATGAGACAGGATAAATAAGACAAATAACAAGTTCTATGGAAAAGTGAAGCCAAGGACAACTCTACCTCACCATTTCTCAGTTGTGCAGTCAAGAGGGCTCAAGCACACTGATCTTTATTTTCACAGTTAAAACTTAACTACATCCTGAGCTTGAATCCATGACGGAAGGTTTCTCGTGTTTTGCATGCTGGATAAGCCATATCTATGCTAGTTTAGTGCCAATAATGTAGGTACTTTTCAACTACTGCTGTTCTCTATTACAGAATATGAACAATCCATTCTGCTACCATTACTTCTCCAAGCTACAGAACTCTCATAATTGATTGCCTCTTAAATTCATTACATGCATTGGAACAAATGAAAAGAAATATAAAACAGCAAATGTCATATTTTTAAATGTGAAGAGAATGAAATGAAAGTGTTCTTGTTGCTAATTTGGTTATCAGAGTGTCTGGACAGGAATAATTAATAAGATTACTTTGATCTTAGTGATTGTGCAAAATAGCAAAAATATATATTTTAATTAATATTTCTGAGGTTGTTGGAGTAGCTAACAATCCAAAGCTACATTAGAAAGACTTCTGAATTATGCATATGTTACAGCATCGCTGGTGTGTGCACAGCATTTTGAAATAGTGGGAAAAGAAGGACAGTTATCCAAAGGTCTTGTGCTATTGAATGTTAAGCAGCCATAATGCCTATTCAATAAAGTATTCAAATATGTGGTCAGTTTTAAAACTCTCTGTGGAATTAAGGGCAATTAAGCACATACTAACAGTTAACCTCATGCTTCAATACTTGCTTAAATCAGTCCTCCCAATGATGATAATGAAACTATCCAAAGTTGTGCATAACTGTTTAAAGTTGCGAATGGTAAAGGGAAATAAGTTAGCTGCATTTCATCATCCACTAGCATTGCATAATATGGCTGTGGTCATATATCTGTGGAAAGTCCTTTCCAGTCTATTCACTCAGCATCTTTCCTGAGAGCATTCAGATGCTAGTCTAAGACATTTCCATTTGTACGAGGTTTTTGTTGTACTTTACAGCTTTTAACACTGGCTTAAATCTTTTTCCATGCTGCTTTTGATTCCTAACTGTCTGCTGATCTTGGTTTTATTGGGCTAAATCTAATACATATTATTATTCCTAATTGGCATAGATCCAGTGTGTTCCACTGATTTTAGGGAGTGTACACAGTGTGAGAATAGCACAAAATTTAGTCTCTCCTTGTTTATACTGGGTTAAACCCAAAGATTCCCTTCTTAAGGCATCATTCAATAGAGAAAACTTCCTTCCATTGTTTGAGATGGAGAACATTTGGGCACTTTTATGCTCAAATTTCAGGATTATGGATTTGGATGCATTAAGGCCTGACAAAGACTGCATGGTTTTTATACTTGGCATCCCTACGTGAGTACTTGTGTATGAAAAGAACATTCTCATACAATTATGCATATAGGCTGCAAATATAGTAACATGAGTCAGTATCTCTTTCATTGGATTAATTATCACCATCAAACTAGTGAGATTTAAAAGAGGTACTATCTTTTAATCTTATTTCAATGGATGCTGTATCTGATATCATTAATCAGAAATATGCACTATTATTAAATCTTTTTCAAGTTCCTTCAATTCTAGATTAGTACACTTTAGTTTCCTCTAAACTGGGCTGATCCCTATGTCAAAGGAAAATATTTTCAGTAAAGAACAAACATCAGCATCAGCACATGGTGATTAGTAGAAGATGCATGGCATTTGAAGGGATTTAACGTGACCAGTACTGTTTCCCACAGTAAGTTCTAACAAGAAATTCAGAAAAATAAACATTTCCATTTTGCTGGAAAATATATGTATAATTTTAGTTTACACAGAAAGTATCTAAGTTGAGATCTCAACTCATGACAGGTTAATATTTAACATGCATATGTGCACTTACTGAAAATATTCAGGTCTGCAGAGAGAGTTTGAGAAACCTTATTATAAATATCTATTTTTAAACTATAAACAGACTGGTATTCTACATACATCACCCAAGTAAATGTCACCATAGGAAAAGATTAAATAAAACCAGCTAATCTCATGACATGGATTACAGTGGAAGACTGATAAAATAAACTTGTGTTACTTTAATGTATGAGGAGGTCATTAACTGCATAATTAATCCAGCTCAGTGGCATACACGAATACGTGGCCCATGTGTACATACATTATAGAAAAACCTTAGCAGCTTAATGGTAAACCTATGATCTCCATTATGAAAATGTTTGCATACAAACAAATTATACTGTAGATATATATGTGCATATATTTAAGTTAGGAAACTATTTTTCTTTTCTTTTCTTTTTTGTTTTCCTGGTAATTCATCTTAGTTTCACTGCATGACATTGTATATTTATTGTCTAATTTGTTATGTTAACCAGCAGATGAACAATTTTTTTTAGCTATTTAATGGTACCTAGGTTTGAAGATGTTTTTCTATTTCTTACCGCAAACCTATTTGTCTTAATTTTTGTTTAACTTAGAGAAAACTGTACAAGGTATGATAGCATACTATTTTATTGAAATAAAAGTATGTGATAAAATATTTTTGGGTATCTTCTTGTATACCTTGTTGATGTTATGTAAATATTTTCCAGATGGGAAGTGAAATGCTCCTTAACTTGCCATTTCTAAAAAGTAAATTACATTTGTTGGGAGTAATCTTTTACAGAAATTGTCAGTTACCATTTACTTGTGGAACTATTTGATATTAAGAAAGAAGCAATATGCTCTGTTGGCATTCAACGGGTGCATAATTTGGAACGCACAAGGGATTCTTATGCTGTTCTGCATCTATTTCCCACATTACATTACAACATTCTCATACCAGCTTCTCTCAAAAGAATGATGATTTTAAAAAGCAAAGTAAAGCAACATGTTCATAAAATTCACTTCAGGATTCCAGAGAAACCATCCTTTTCATATAAAACAACAACTGAAAAGCATGGCTTCTAAACATGGAATGATACAGACAGTATGGAGGGCTACTGGGGAACTGTAACCTTTGCATTAGAGCAGTGGTTCCCAACCTTGGGTAACCCAGGCATTCTTGGACTGCAACTCCCAGAAACCCCAGCCAGCACAACTGGTGGCAATGGCTTCTGGGAATTGCAGTCCAAAAACATCTAGGTTACTCAAGGTGCCAGCTTCAAATAGACTTGCATTCACTTGCAGAAGTTAATCAACTTGCTGTATTTGTTAATACTGCTTTACACAAAGATTCATCAACTGGGTTGAAAGGATTAGCCATTTTAATAGGGGGCTCTTTTGTAGGCACAGAAGAGCTCCAGCAGATGCAGAGGCCCTGGCTGTGCCCACTGAGAGCTCCATGGTGAAAAAGCTACTATCAGCAATGTTCTTGTCCATGGTATCAAGTGGAAGGCTGCAAAAAAGGTATTTTTGGGCAGGTTCAACCCAGTTTTTGATCTGGGCCCTCCTGAAGCTGGCCGTGCTAACAAGGGATGAGAAAATCATTTTCTACTAAAGCAGAATTTTTTAAACCTCATGTTCTTCCCATACATATTAGGAAATATGAGATTTCTAAATTTTCATAGTTTACAACTGAAATGGAATATTCACCCATCTGTACTGAACGAATTTGGTAAGTACAATGATTTCCACCCAGGAATGCATTTTTACAGTTTTGCTTCTCCAAATTCCACGTGCATTTTCTTCCCATTTCTGTTTCATATTGGATTGTAACATTTTCCTTTTTTCTTGCATAAGAATTTGTAAATACTTACTTGCACATGTGTTTTTATTAAGATGCTTTAGCTAATATACATATATTTTTACAAATTGCACATAATTTTTGTATTGAGAAAAGTACTTGTGTGTATTTTTTCAGTTATTCACATCTTAATTATTCATATTCTAATCAGAATGCACAATTTTCTGCACACATTATTTTTCCAAAATAGCTCTTAAGCCTTCTTGCAATCTGCCTTAGTAGGTGTAGAAATTGTAGTTTCACTGAGACTCTTGTATTCAACAATTTTTTTTCCAACTCTGCATCTACTCCCCCATTACTTTCAATGAAAAATACAAATGGAAAGATCCACTGGACAGAAGAACACAGCAAGTTTCCCCATTCTATTTTGAATGGCATAACCTACAACTACCAGAAACCCTGGCCAGCATAGCCAGTGGTGAAGGCTTCTGGGAAGAGCACCTGGGTTTACTACATTTACAAAATACAAAAATAGGCAATATGTTTATAAACCACTAAAAAAAATCATCACACAATAAA
Organism: Intellagama lesueurii; assembly: GCA_037013535.1. NCBI lineage: Eukaryota > Metazoa > Chordata > Lepidosauria > Squamata > Agamidae > Intellagama > Intellagama lesueurii. The sequence goes on along the minus strand of JBAJHW010000002.1, from coordinate 267,287,385 downwards.
CCAAGCTTTTGTGGATGAAACACCACTTCATCAGGATTGTACCAGTGTGAACAACTTAAAGTCCAAAAGTACATGGCAAGATAGTTTACTGGCAAAAACCCATTTTATCATGTACTTTTGGACTTTATGTTTTGGACTTCAAGTTCTTCACACTGGTACAATCCTGATGAAGTGGTGTTTCATCCACAAAAGCTTGGTTTATTGTGTGATTATTTTTAGTGGTCTATAAACGTATCACCTATTTTTGCATTTGGATTTTATTTTGTTTTGACCACATGGCTACCCCGTACTTCAATGGAACTAAGTTTATTAACTACACTTATGATTGTTCTGTGATTCGTTGTGATGAAAATAAACAAAACATTTTCTAGTACTGTACAGAGAGCTAACTTTGGTGTACGAAAGACGTTGGGAGTGCCCACTGCAATTGTTTAAAAAGTGCATTACTTGCCCACTTGAACAGCAGAGTGCTGTGCCTTCCTGCCAGCTGCTTTTAAAACTCCTTTTAATTCCAAAGTCAGTTTATTGTGCAGCAACAGAGTGCCAATGCTGCTGATGCTGCTGGAGAAACAATTTCATTCTACAATGAATTGAGCAGTTATTGGCAACTTACCCAGAAAGCTACTTTCTTGAAGAATAAAAGTACATGAAAGTCATATTTTTCTTGTACCAGAGAGAAAAGACTTTCTGGTATAGAGGAGTTAAAGCAGAACCAAAGAGAACAGTTGACAGTTTCCCTAGATATTGCACTTTCTAAATTCGCCATTATTTTTTAGAAGAAATTACATATTCCTTTCCCCAACAAAGATTCTGATTACTTGTGAAATCAAAGTGCTTATAAAATCAATAAAACCAACTAAAAAGAAAAGCTGAGTGGAAACTATATAGCGGCCAGAGACAAATAAAACCAAATAGGCACAAGAGCTATAAAAACACTACAGCTCATTTAAAACAGCTCATTTTAAATGAGCCTAAATGACAAATTTCTGAGCCTCAAGAGAAAGCAGATGTTACAAGCAGGAGAAGACTAAAACAAAGAAGTGGCCTGCACTGACCACAAGCTTAACTGACCGAATCTTAAAGAGTATGTGTGATAGGGTATACCTGGGAGAAGGCACTCTCTGAAATACTTGAGTTCTAGCAGGCATATATAATGTTTTTGTCTCAGCTTGGGTTGGAGGCTACTATGAAGTTTTACAGCACATATGAGTGCTGAAAACATTTGATTGGATTTAGCTCTCTTGGATGTATGTCAAAATAATTGCTTACTACACTGGTATGATGTGACTCCTTGGTCCTAATCTGTTTTATTTAAATGTTGGAAAACATACTGTGTATTGCTGTGCTTAGAGATTTCAAAGAAATTGGTCAGGATCCTGTCACCTAAATGCAGAGCAGAAGGACAGCAGAATAAGCATCTTCGTTTTGTTCCAATAGGTTCTCCCATCATGTGCCCATTCTAGCACTGATTGTGAGATTGTGGTAGTGCTGCTGGCCATGCAACAGGGATCCAGCCAAAGTTGGGGGAACATTGCCTTTCCATTCCACATTTAAGCAATAAGATAGGGGCCATTGAATATAATTTTTATTTGCACTAGTTGCAATGATACGGCAACTCTCTCTGCTTACTAGAATCTATGTGGCTTGCAAATTTCAATTTATTATAATATATGTATATTATATATATTATATAGAAAATAAAGGTAAAGAAATATCATGGGTCTTGCTGTAAAATATTTTTGCCCCTAACTTTGGACAGAGAATAACATTCCAGTCAGCAACTGACCAGGAAATGAAACACTGAAACCCAAGTCCTTTCCCTTGAGTAAGGGTATAAATGGTGAGTCTGTTAAATCAGGTGATAATCAATGGCTTGGACATTACACTCACTCACACAGTGAGTTCAGAAAGAGGACAACATTCCAGTCGGGAATTTACTAGAAAATGCAACACAGAGACTCGAGGTCTTTCCTCAAATAAATGTGTGTAAATGGTGAGTCTGATAAAATATGCTCCTGGCCTTATACATTCAGGAAGAAATTAAAATCGTGTCCTGAACTAAAAAAAGACCTTCAAAAAACTACCATGCAAGAATAAAATATTGAGTGGAACAATAGCTAAATGAAGATGCTTAGGCTGCTGGCATGTGCGAATTCACCTCAGAAAAACCACAACTAAACATAACAAGGCTTCACTTTGAGTAACCTGCCACAGGATCCCACTCTTAACCTTTCTCTTGCTATTTTATTTTATTCTACTCCTCAAAAATACTAGTTGAGGTATTTCCACCTCTGACATTCCTATGCTTTGAAGTCATACCTTCCGACACTGGTGGTTAGCAAGCATAATGTTTTCCTTAAAGTATCATCGTTCATCGTTCCCCCCCATCCCTTTCTTAGAATGCATGTATAAGGAACCATAATTCTTCTATAAATCTGTGACTAGTTCATTTCTTTATTATAAAAGAGACTTACCATAATATGTGAGACGCCCCCTTGCAACATTTTTTCCTCTAGAATTTTCAGTAATACACTCATAAAGGCCAGCATCTTCTTGTTGGAAATTGGGAATTTCAATCATGCCATTGGATTTTTTCAATGTTATTTTGCTTGGAAATGGTGTTCCATCCGTTCTTCTCCAGTTAATCCGAGGCACTGGGCTGTAGCAACAAAATTGAACTAAGCCATTTTAAGCTAATGCTTAAACAACTTCCTCATTAAGAAACAACTTAAGTAAAAATTTCAAAGAGAATATATATAAGAATGTTTATAGCATTTGGTACATTTTTTTGTATATGTTGATACTGTGGCAATCTCTATTTTCCAGTGAGATAGCATGTATAGCAAAAAGAAAAGCATAAGAGTTGTGGTGCATTACAGACTAACACATTTATTTCGGTGTGAACTTTCATACATCACATCACTCTCTAAGACACATGGAGTACAATAGTTAGGCCAGAATTTTATGGACATGGTGAAAGGGTGGGGACCACGTGAAATTGGAAAAAGAGGGTGATATCTACATTGATAATAGTCTTTTAGGATGACAGTGGTCCAGTAATTAACAAAGTGCTGCTTACCTAGACATTCCATTATCAACAATTAATATTGTCAATTGTGTTGATGTGGCATCATGTCAAGATCAATACTTTCTTAATTACAGCTATACAAAAGACTGTAGAAAAATCTGGAATACTAATATATATATTGGCTGAAATCTTGTTGACACAAGCCAGATGATGTCATCATCTAGCAAAAGATATCTTTAATTCAATTCAATTAAAATTTCCTATCCTGACCCCCACTTCAGGTTCTAAGGCTCCCTAGGGATTGTGGCAATCCATTGGTGATTGCCTGATATTAAAAGTCTACCTCCACCATCACCTTCCAAGGTGCCCAAAGGCTTCCCAAGGGCAAAAGGGATCCCCAGAGAGCTTTGGAATTTAAAATGGGGAGAAGGGATGGGAAGTGTGTGTGTTTTTTCATTAAATTAAGGATATGTGTTGCTGGATAATGACCATCATCTGGTTTTTGAGGTACACATGTATTCCAACTGGATGTCAGCCATAATGTGCTAGGAATCCTTGGTCCTATCTGAAGAAGTGGACTTGTCCCAAAAAAACTCCCATTAAAATATAGCAGTTATTCTTTGAGGTGCCACAACATTTGGATCATTTAATCCTCACTCAGAGACTGGGAGAGGATAGTATTATTGTCCAGAAAGAGTTATAAATTGTTGGCAATGTTAATGATGCATTTGTATGCTCTCAGTTTAGAATTCTATTATTTTCTCTCCTGAGTCTGTCTTGTAGTAGACAGTTCCTGCATACCTATCTTGACTGTCAATTTACTTCTCTCAGTGGGTATTGTAGTTTAAGGAACACCTGCTGTGCATCTATGACTTTTCAGTCTCTGCTTTGTGTGCTTCCCTAATCAATGCAACAGAATCTCCTGTGAGAACTTAGAAAAATCTTTTTTTTTCTTGTGTGCTTGCTTGCTTTTTTTTGGGGGGGGGGGGATATAGCTCCTTGAATCCCACAATCAGTATGGTGGCCATAATGGCTGGGAGATTCCGGAACAAAGAAAAATAAAGGGAAAGGAAGGGAAGAAAAGGCAACTTTGCCCTAGCTACATCTCCTTCAGAACACCTAACACAAGGAATCCTGACAACAGTAATTCTAGATGGGGGGATAGTTACTTTAAAATGTGAAATTTTTAGTCTGTTAACAATTTCAGGAAGATTTCTAATTTTAAAATTTAAATTTTATCTTCTTTTGTTTCAGAAAATTACATTTAGTCAAATTTTTAATCCATGGAAAATCCACCACTGAATTGTAATTTGACCAGCATCACAAATACACCCATAAGTCATTATTCTCTGTGATGTAGGTCCATGACATTGTTATACTCATATTAGAGTCACACTGCATCACAGGGTTTATAATCTTTTAAATGCAAGAGGATTGATCTTCTCTCTCTCTCTTTCTCTCAATCTCTCTTTGGTAGTAACAACGATAATAACTGCCTAGAATTTTAAAACCAATGATTAATTATTGCGAAAAAACTAAACAAAATTTGATAAATATTTTTAAAATTGTAAGATTTAGCCATATGACATTTATATAAGGCAGCAATAAGTCAGCTTATTATTGTAACACATTTGTAGTACTTTTAAGGTATTGTTTAGTTTATAATCGAGTATGAGTATGACACTATTTGTATACAGCTGAAGAAGTACAGCTAAAGTAAGAGGTTCACACACAAGAAAACAAACTCTGTTTATTGTAAAACTATTGCAATTATCATAATATTAATAAATATCATTATAAACTTACTTTCCAAGGGCAAAGCATTCCAATCTTACAGTCGAACCTTTAGCAGCAGGAACTGTTTCGGGAAACTGCACTTCTATTTTGGGTTCATATTCTCCCATTATACCTGTTACTCCAGAAAAGGAAAGGGTCTTTAGAAATAGCATCTTAAATCCTGATCAACAAATATAGAACTTCATGCTGCTGCCTTGTGCTTTATTGGCAGTGCTAAGATGACAGCATCTTCAGATGACAATCCCTTCAGTGTGGAAGGGATTGTCACTCTCAAATTGGCCTTCTCAGCCACACTAGACGCTGTTCCAAGACCTCCATACAGAGCACGTTACCATAGTCTCTCGAGACTGAAGGATGCCTACTACTAAAGATGACAACAAGGTGGACGGAAGGAGAGTGTGTTTTGTATTATGTACCAACAAGTTGTTTTCAAATAATGGAAAATAACAATTTAGTTACTTTTAAGAAATGAAAAATTTCACAAATATGTAACTGGGCTAAACCTAATTGCTAGTCTTAACTAAAGTAGACCTGCTGAATGTCAGTACTTGTTAAACCAACATTTAAGTTGCAATGGTCCAATAGGTCTAATATAGACGTATCTAACAATTAGATAGAGTTCTAAAACAATAAGTAACTTCTTATTGGGTGGGGTTTTTTTAGGTTTCTGTGAGTAAGTTTGTTTCTGACCCTGAGCACATGGTCTGAGGGGGGGGGCTTCTTCTGAGTCACTGGGGGTGGAGCTAGCAGCTCAGCTCCATACAAGTGCTTCCAGCAGCTTTCAAGCTCAATCCCTGCAGAGGGAGCAGAAGGAAAGCTGTGTCTAAGAGGCCATCCTCGACTGTGTGTGTGTGTTTAGGTTTCTGTGAGTAAGTTTATTTCTGACCGTGTGCTCTCAGTGTTTGGCAAACAGGCAAGGCAACACAGTGTTTAGCAGGGGAGTTTTAGAGAGAGGATCAGACTTCCTTTCTTCTTCTCTTTTTTTAAATTGACCGACCTAATTGTTCAATATGGAGAGTGACGGAGTCGCTCCAGTCACCTGCAATAGCTGTGGCATGTTTGTATTCTTGCCAAAGGATGTGCCTGGCTACACATGCACCAAGTGCAAGTTGGTGGCCCACTTGGAAGATAAGGTCCGGCAGCTGGAGGCCGATGTTTCTAATCTTTGGATTACTAGGGAACATGAGGATTTCTTGGATGGGGCAGTGAAGACCATCTTCAATACAGAACACATGGAAAGCATCATTGAGGAGGAAGGCAGTTCACAAATACAGGAGGCAGACACATGGAGGAATGTCACACACAGAAGTAGAAGGCCCAGGAACCTTACAGAGAGAGTTTGGAGCTACAGAATAGATTCCAACCTCTGTCCCTTATTAATCAGGAAATTGAACAGCAGCAAGAGCAGCAGTGTCAGCCTGCAGAGAATATCCAGAGGACCCTGGAACAATCTGTACATCAAGTGTTCCCTACCAAGCTTCATAGGAGACGGGTTGTGGTGGTTGGGGACTCCTTGCTCAGAGGAACAGAAGCCACAATCTGCAAGCCTGACAAGATGAATCGTGAAGTGTGCTGTCTCCCTGGAGCCAAAATTCGTGATGTAACAGAGAGACTGACAAGACTCATTAAGCCCACTGACTCTTACCCCTTCCTTTTAGTTCATGTGGGAACCAATGACACTGCGAGGCACAGCTTCCATGACATGAGAAAGAATTATGAGGATATGGGTAGGAAGCTGAAGGACCTGGGTGCACAGGTTGTAATCTCATCTCTCCTCCCTGTTGAAGGACATGGCCCATGAAGGGAGAGAAGAATAATGGAGGTGAACAACTGGCTCCACAGATGGTGCCGCAAGGAACGATTTGGCTTCTTGGTTCACGGTCTGCTATTTCACAAAGACTGTCTTTTGGCAGGGGATGGGGTGCACCTCACAGCTGTTGGCAGTAATATTTTTGCTAAGTAGCTCACAAATCTGATCAGGAAAGCTTTAAACTGAGTTCTGGGGGAGGGGAGGGAGACAATAGTTTTCAGGGCAGAAATTCAGCAAGTGCTGGCGAGAAAGGCCCAGCAGGGAAAGTTGTACTAGAGAACGAGAAGGGGAAGAAAAACACATATGGTCCCAAATGTTTCTACACTAATGCACAGAGCATGGGAAATAAACAAGATGAACTGGAACTCTTAATACAGCAAAATAAATATGATATAATAGGCATCACTGCAACCTGGTGGGATGAAATTCATGACTGGAATGTAGTTATTGGGGGGGTATAAACTATTTCGGAGCAATAGACCTAGCAAGAAAGGAGGAGTAGTAGCTTTATTTGTCAAAGATGTTTATACTTGTGGAGAGATCCAGGACTTAAATCCAGTAAGCCAGGTTGAGAGCATCTGGGTAAGAATTAAGGGGGAGAGAAAGAAGAGGGATGTCATTGTGGGGGTATACTACAGATCCCCAAGCCAGCCCGAGGAGTTGGATGATGCCTTCCTGGAGCAGATGGCTACACATTCAAAAGGGAGAGATGCAGTAGTAATGTGAGATTTCAATTATCCCGATGTATGTTGGCAGACAAACTCTGTCAAGAACATAAGGTCCAGCAAATTCCTCACTTGCCTTGCAGACAATTTCATGGTCCAGAAGGTGGAAGAGGCAACAAGGGGATCAGCTATTTTAGATCTGATCTTAACCAACAGGGATGACCTTGTTAATGAGGTCGAAGTGGTGGGATACTTAGGGGGGAGTGACCACGCTCTCTTGGAATTTGTTATACAGTGGGAAGGGGAAGCCAAGTGCAGCCAGACACGCATTCTAGACTTTAAAAAGGCCAATTTCAGTAAACGTAGGGAATTACTGGCTCTAATTCCATGGATACTGAAAGAGAAGGGAGTTCAGGATGGATGGGAATTTCTTAAAAGGGAGATACTAAAGGCACAATCTAAAACTGTTCCAATAAGAAGGAAAAACGGGAGATGTCTAAAGAAACCAGAATGGTTGACTAAAGAACTTTCAATTGAGCTAAGTGTTAAAAAAAACATGTACAAGAAATGGAAAAATGGGGAAAACACCGAAGAGGAATACAAGCAACTAGTCAATATATGTAGGGGGAAGGTAAGAAAAGCAAAAGTGCAGAATGAACTCAGGCTTGCCAGACAGATTAAAAACAATAAAAAGGGCTTTTTAAGTTATGCCCGCAGCAAAAGGAAAAACAAGGAAATGATAGGGTCGCTGCGTGGAGAAGATGGCCAACTAGTAACAGAGAACAGGGAAAAGGCTGAACTTCTCAACACCTTATTTGCCTCAGTTTTCTCCAAAAAGGAAAATAGTGCTCAACCTGAGGGGCAAAGAGCAGGTGATATAGTGGGGGAAATGCAGCACAGAATAGGTAGAGAAGTAGTACAGGAATACCTGGCTACTCTAAATGAATTCAACTCTCCAGGGCCAGACAAATTACATCCAAGGATATTAAAAGAACGGGCAGAAGTAATTTCAGAACCAGTGGCAATAATATTTGAGAATTCTTGGAGAACAGAAGAAGTCCCCACAGACTGGAGGAGGGCAAATGCTGTCCCTATCTTCAAAAAGGGGAAAAAAAGAAGACCCAAATAATTATCGTCCAGTCAGCCTGACATCAATTCCCGGAAAGATTCTAGAGCAGGTCATTAAACAGACAGTTTGTTATTACTTAGAAAGCAATGCTGTCATCACTAAAAGTCAACACGGGTTTCTCAAAAACAAGTCATGCCAGACTAATCTGATCTCCTTTTTTGATAGAGTTACAGCTTGATAGATGAAGGGAACACCGTGGATGTAGCATATCTTGATTTCAGTAAGGCCTTTGACAAAGTTCCCCATGATATTCTTGCAAGGAAGCTAGTAAAATGTGGGCTAGACAGTGCTACTGTTCAATGGATTTGTAATTGGTTGACTGACAGAAGCCAAAGGGTGCTCACCAATGGCTTCTCTTCATCCTGGAGAGAGGTAACTAGTGGGGTGCCTCAGGGTTCTGTTATGGGTCCTGTGCTATTCAACATCTTTATCAATGACTTGGATGAAGAAATAGAGAGTATGCTGATTAAATTCACAGATGATACCAAATTGGGAGGGATTGCTAATTCCCCAGAGGACAGGAATAAAATTGACAGATTAGAGTCCTGGGCCAAAACGAACAAAATGAATTTCAACAGGGAGAAATGTAAGGTCCTACACCTAGGCAGAAAAAATGAACTGCACAGATATAGGATGGAAGACACCTGGGTAGACAACAGTACCTGTGAAAGGGATCTAGGAGTCTTGGTAGACCACAAACTGAACATGGGTCAGCAGTGTGATGCGGCTGCCAAGAAAGCCAATGCAATTCTTGGTTGCATGAATAGGAATATAGTGTCTAGATCAAGGGAAGTGATAGTACCACTCTATTCTGCTTTGGTCAGACCTCACCTGGAGTATTGTGTCCAGTTCTGGGCACCTCAATTCAAGAAGGATGTTGACAACCTGGAACGTTTGGTAGCCCAGAGGAGGGCTACCAAAATGGTCAAAGGTCTGGAAGCCATGTCCTATGAAGAGTGGCTTAGGGAGCTGGGAATGTTTAGCCTTACAAAAAGAATGTTAAGAGGGGACATGATAGCCATATTTAAATATTTGAAGGGATGTCATGTCGAGGATCTCATGAGAAGAGAAGACTCCCTGGAAAAGACCCTGATGTTGGGGAAGTGTGAAGGCAAGAGGAGAAGGGGACGACAGAGGACGAGATGGTTGGACAGTGTCATCGAAGCTACCAACATGAATTTGACCCAACTCCGGGAGGCAGTGGAAGACAGGAGGGCCTGGCGTGCTCTGGTCCATGGGGTCACAAAGAGTCAGACACGACTTAATGACTAAACAACAACAACAAAATGTCGAGGAGGGGACAGGTTTGTTTTCCATGGCTCCAGACACTAGGACAAGGAGCAATGGTTTCAAACCACAGGAAAAGAGATTCCACCTGAATCTCAGGAAAAACTTCCTGACAGTCAGAGCTGGTCGGCAGTGGAATATGCTGCCTCAGAGTGTGGTGGAGTCTCCTTCTTATTTTTTTTTAAATTAACAAACTCTGGATAAATGTGATTCTCATGACTCCTGTGCTGATTCTTTTCTTAGAGAATGCACCGTTATATAGGAATGAACTACAAAATAGCTCTGAAATTTCCTTCTCCCGACTCTGGATTTGCCTCTGATTTTGCATTTATGACACATTTAACTCTCTGGCAGGATATATATAAACAGAAACTAGTACATCCTATACAGAGATATAGCCCCTTGGCTCATAGGATTGCTAAGGTATACTGCTTGGAAACTTCCATCCTTCAGCAATACTTGGAAATGGGTGCAAATAAGATACATGCAAGCACAATGGCAATCAAAACAAAGGTAATACAACTATTCCTGTCAAAGACAAGTGCTCTCCCACCAACAGTGTGTTCCAAAAGATGCACATGTGATAGAACTAACTTTTGCATCTTCAAACTCTTTCTACTTCACATACTCCAACAGAATAAATTCATACCGTCACTACGTAGCACTAAAGGTGTTGGTGAGCCAAGAACTTTGGCATTTGTTGAGGTGCTTGTCACAACACATGTATAATTTCCTACATCAGATGGCTCAACTTTGGCTATGTAGAGGTGGCCAGTTTCCTGAGAAACAAATCGCCGGTTGTCTTCTTGCACAAATGAAGGATATTCATTGAAGATCCAAGCATAAGAGACTTCTAAAAAAAATAACATCAAAAATACATGTATAGAATTGAATTTCTGTGGTGTAAAACAGTTACAAATTATGAGGCATATAAGCAGTTGAATCCCAAAGTTATCCATTTGTACAGAATTCAAAAAAAAGTCCACATGTTGCTGTATTTACTGCCATGCACAAATAATATTTGATTGATTGATTGAAATATTTAAAATAAGTTTACACCACATTTCTCCTTATAAAGGATCCGAGGTGGCTTATTATCATTAAAAGACAATACTTAAAGCTAAAAATGATACGTTCACAAATAATAAAAAGGATGAAAGAAATGCCAAAAATGGAAAGCAAAAGCAACACCAAAAACACATTAAAAGCAGTAAGGCACAACAATCGTTGCTATTGATGGAGGAGGACTCTGTTCAGCACAATGTTGTTGTTTAATTTTGACACATGTTTTCACTGTGTTTTCATATATTCTCAACTTTTTAGTTGTATTTATTTTTTATTTGATTATTTGATTCATTTATTTGACTAATACAAGCTGCTTTGGATGAAATTTGTTTTCAGAAAGCCAGCACATAAATGAAATAAATAAATAAATAAAACAAGGATGGTAATTTATTAATAAAATACAAGGCTGAATGGCATCAATGTACAGAAGACAATAAGCCCAAAGGTTCTGGGTGGTCTAACTGGACACATTTCCAAGTACTGTACAGTGGAACCTCTACTTACGAACTTAATCCGTCCCAGAAGATGTTCGTAAATTGAAATGTTCGTAAGTAGAAGCACCATTTCCCATAGGAATGCATTGAAAACCGATTAATCCGTTCCGGCCGAAGAAAAAAATACCCCAAAAAATAAAAAGAACACAGCAAGCGCGGTCGGAAGGCACTGAGGCTTTAAGAAGGGGGAAAACCTAAAACAACAAACAGTAAACCGACCTCCCTTGCTGAGGCTTTAAGGGGGGGGGGGAAGCCACCAACAACACAGCACAGAAACATACCGGCCCCAGCCAAAACCCACCCAGAACAGTTTTTTAAAACGAGAAAACAGCAGCTTACCTCCCTGCAGACACACACACAGGCTCACTCCGAAGCAGGAGGCTCTCCCAAGCCTCTAACTGCGACACACCCTATAACTGCTGAAAGAGCTACAGCACAAAGAAGCAGCCTCGGCGCCACCTACAGTTAGAAATTTGAATTGCCCGCCTTTATCCCCTGCCTTTTTCTGTTCGTAAGTTGAAGCTCCGTTGGCAAGTAGAAGTCAAATTTTGTGGACGGAGCTGTTCGTAAGTTGAAATGTTCGTAGGTAGGGACGTTCGTAAGTAGAGGTTCCACTGTAACCTCAAATTTCTCAAATGTCTCCTGATTTCTGAGATGGAAGGCGTATCTCCGAGTCCTAGTAGGGTTGGATTTAAGTTGATTTCTATGATAACATGTGATAAGTTTTTTTAATTCATTTGTTAAAAAGATATTCTATCATCTGAAAGCTGTCAGATTAGTGGCATGTGCAGGATCATCAGCATAAATAAAACTTTTGGTGCCTTGAAGAAGTGGTTGGTCATCGAATAAAACAGGAGCCAGTATGCTGTTCTGGGTTACATCATTCTTTTGAGTCCTCCACCAGCTGCACTGTCCTTAAAAAATGACAAAAATTCTGTGGTTTTGCAAAAGGTCGCTGTTACTTTAGTTAGGTTATTATCCTTGGTTAGAATTTTCACAATAGTACTTGATGATGGATAGCTGCCTTGGGTTCTTTTTAAGGAGAAAGGTGGGATAAAAATATTTTAAATAATATAAACAGGTGTTTGGCAGGTACCCACTCAGAAGCAGTGCCTGGAGCGGGGGGGGAGGGCAAGGAAGCTGGGATGTTGCCGCCAAGTGGGCATCGCCAAACACCTGTTGTGTTGGTAAATGAACCAACACGAACTATTGAACCAGCATTCCACACTTTTTTTTAGTGAATAGTATCATCTACAGCTGAGAGGTCAACAAAGGCTGTCCCAGTGATTTTCCTGGTTTCATTGTTACCCTAAAGATGTTGTGTTAAACGTAGGATGTGTGCTGTAATGCAGACTTGATATTTATTAGTGAATCTACAGTCTATACTCCAATTCAAAATACACAGCATCAAAAGTGTGACACAGAAGGAAGTCCCTTTGATGTCACAGGAGTGGGTCCTGGTGACACCTCAGAGGCAGCACAGGCAAAGGCTCAGGGGTGGGTGGGTGAGCATAATACTCATGCAAACACCCTGACCTTGAGGCAGTGAACTCTGGGAATAGGTGCACAGGCTCTTAGGCAACTTCATACCAAAAAATGAAAATTTCTTTTCCTTTATTACTTGAAATAATAAATGTTTATCTCCATTACTAGACATCCAGAGGAACAAAACAATTCTCTGAGATTTCAGCTAAAGCCTTCAGACCTGGCAAGTCTCCTTCACATTTATGCAATAATTAGAATCACAGTTCCTATGAAACACAGAGATAGTCTATACTTAAAATGTCAGAAAGCTTTTTGTCTGACACACAGAGATACCAGTACTGGTACTTGGAAAGGTACATCTACCTGGGGAAGACATTTCATACCTAGAATACAATGCCTTTTTAAAAAGTTGCTTTGTCAATTCAAAGTTGCCTCATCTTTTAAAAAGGAGGTATTAGGAGAAATACTAGCATTCAATCATTCAGGCAAGTTGTTATGAAAGCAGGTAGTTTTTCATTTAAGCTCCTAATCAGTTTAGCTTAATAACCAGACCTCTAAATTGGGCTAAAAAAAGAGGCAGCCTGCTCCATATATGATCCTAAGGAATGTACCAGAAGCAATTGTAAGATTCCAAAAGATTTTCAAATCCATCCTACGGACAACACGAAGTAGACACTTCCCCTATTTAGTTTCTCTGGGATAACATAAAACTTGAAGGATATAACTATACCCAGAAAATAAACAGAGTCTCTTATGCTTTTTATAGCCGGTAATAGAGTTCAGAAGAGAAGAAGCATGAAGGTTGATGCTTAATATTTTTCTGTTTTCCTTAATTACTTCCTAAAATGATGTCTTGGTTTTTGATCTCTTTCTTAGAGTGATAACTCTTCCCACAATAAACTTGCATTTTTTTGTTTCCTAAGTATTTCTCCTTTCCTGTTTGTTCTTTCCTGCTGTCCGGGGCTGTATCCTTTCTTTGATAAAACAAGTACAATATACGTACCTTAGTAACATTTCAAGTATAACTAAACTGAAGAAAATAAGTATTCTTTGATGTAAAACAAGTTTGTGTTGATGCAATATCAATAACACTTGGATCTGATGACCAAATTAAAACTCTCATTCCCTTTTACTAAGCAGTCACAATGCATGCAACACGAAGACGATGACTAATGTTATGGCTGACTGAGCAACAGCTGCTAAAAATATCAAAGCCTAAATAATGATGCATTTTGAAGACATTTTAAAATTGATAAGAAAAAAACCAATACTAATTCTCCCAAAGCTAAAGAGAATATGATGGTGTAGCGATCACTCTGCTTTGGCTCAGGTAGAAGATTATTTGCATGTACCAATGAGAGCGGTTGGGAGGCGGAGCCAGAGAAACTAGAAGGGAGTGGTGAGTCAGAGTCTAGGAAGTTCAGTCAGAGACAGAGAAGAAGAAAGAGTTTTGGGGGTTTGAGGCAGAGAGAGTGTTTACGGAGTGATTAGTCAGAGTGTGGCCTGTATTAAGATAGAAGAGGTTAAAGTAAAATACTGAAGCTTTGTGTAACTTTAAGAATGTGCTTAAGAACTATTCCTAAAACAACTTGTAGTCAATAAACCTGTTTCTGTTTAAAAGTTCAGTACTGAATGGACCTTAGGCTTTCATAGGAAATATAAGTTGATAAAGAGATCAACTGGTGGCAGCGTGTAAAAGGGCGTGTTGAGATACCTTCATGAGCACTGTGTTTGGTGAAACAAACAGGGTCCATGGGGTAAACGTCACAGATGGGCTTGAGGTAGTAAAGAGCTTTTGGGAAGGGTGGGTGGATTCATGCCAAAAGTTCAATTGCTCCTGTGAAAATCTAAATTCTTAGAATCCCTGAACAGCAGTAACACTTACGTAGACTTCTCTTTCAGAATGCAGATGTTGCCATTATAGTCCAACACATAGTAAAAGGTTCTGCTACCTCAGCTACCACTTTGCATCTGAGTTCATATGATGGGATTTAGCTCTCATAAGACCAGTAATGGATTCACATACAGACTAAATAATCTATCGCTTCAGGCCTCAGATTATGGAGGTCTCTGATTTTTTTTAAGGGGGGGGGACCTTCTGTTTATTTAACGTGCTCACTGATCATCTTGAAAACTGAGCACAGTGCTCCTTTTACAACCTATTGCAAGCATAACTGTATATAGACAGAGTTAGAAAAAACTTGAGTTATTTCCCAAATAAATATGTATTGAATATCTTGCATGGCCTTTGTCTGCTATATTTTCCCTTTCTGTAATATTAATTTAAGGTACAGATGTGATGAGTTCTCAAAACATTTCTTTTGCCCAGTGTGCCATGCCATGACTTCTAACCAATGCCAGTAAGATTTTCTAACTGTCTGAAAAAATCAGAACTCGGTCTTTTTGTTTCTTGTTTAATTTTTATTTTCATTTTTTTTGGTCAGAATTTTAATAAATCTTTTGCAGTTTGGAGTTTTTGCCAGGAAAAAAAAATCAAGACATTTCTGAGAAATTCTGAAAGATTTCCTGTTTGGGGGGCAGGGGTGGAATAAAATATATTAATAATAACAAAATTAATATATTATATATTAATAATATAATATATATTATTAATAAAAATTAAAATATTTTAAATAAATAAATTAAATAAATAAATCTCATTCACAGAAAATACAAATTTTACTTTCCTCAGTTTCTCATAGAGAATGAGAGGCAGTGAGATTCACAGCCCCTGTGTAAGGGAACTAAAATCTCTGCTTTGAATTATACTTCTGCAGTTGATTTTCCATTAACACAGAAGTAATACTTCTCAATAATATCCTGGGAAATACAATTCTTTACCTCAACTAGACATATTTTAATTTTCCTCAGGCCATAAGAAGCATAAAGCATGGGGATTTGACATACACTATTCAATCATATTGTTTTCAGAACTCGTCCTTTACTTCTTAGTGTTTTTTCTTCTTTTCTTTTTGGGTAATTCACCATTTATTTCATAATTTATACCCTCCTCTTCCTTTGGGAGACTCCAAGTGAAATATCTCAAGTTTCAA
This sequence comes from Intellagama lesueurii, assembly GCA_037013535.1. Lineage (NCBI taxonomy): Eukaryota > Metazoa > Chordata > Lepidosauria > Squamata > Agamidae > Intellagama > Intellagama lesueurii. The sequence continues at coordinate 267,271,572 of JBAJHW010000002.1, read as the reverse complement.
GCAGTTTCTATCTACGTACTGATTAGGATGAACACTTCCTAAATTTAATAATGTACTGGTCCCATCAGGATTAGAGGTAAGGCTGCGTTTGAAAAAGATTCAGAATTGCAGCCAATGCAGGAGTACCACAGCCAGACTGCTGAGTGGAGCCGGCCACATGTGATGCTCTTTTACTGGCCTTTTGCCTTCAGGTCATTAGATTTTGGCACGCCTTCACCTAGCTGAATTATTCAACTGAATTCTGATTTCTGCACTGTCATGTTTGCTCTTCTCTGTTTTTATTGGGTTGGATCCAGATGTAGTGGTACTTAGGGCAGACCTACTGAAATATGAGGAGACTTAAGGGCCTGTTTAGACAGGGAAAACTGAAGCAGTCTGGTTCACGCTTAAAAGGTTTTTATCTTCATATTCTCAAAGGCTTTCACAGCTGGGATCCGATGATTGTTGTAGGGTTTTCAGGCTGTTTAGCCATGTTCTGAAGGGTTTTCTTCCTAACGTTTCGCCAGTCTCTGTGGCTGGCATCTTCAGAGGACAGGAGTTAAAACTCTGTCAGTGTTCTGGTGTAGTGTGTGGGATAGTTGAGTATTTATAGCTGTGGGATGAGCTTTTTGTCCTTTTCAGGAGATTGGGTGATTATGGTGATCAGGGTGTTTTTTGTTATGGGTGTATTGTTGTGATAAGTGGGGGGAGATGATCTGTCACTGTGATTGATGGGTGTTGTTAGCTAGTCTTTTGTGTGCAGTGAGCACCGGTCCTTGTGGCTGGGTAGAATTCATTGACCTTTTGCAGGCTGTATTTTTCAGTGCTTTGAATGTTTGGGTCTATGACCATATAATAAAACTTAATTTTTCAGTGCTGGGAGCCAGGCTTTGTTGAGTTTTAGACTTTCTTCTTTTTTGTTGAAGCTGTGCTGGGGTTTGTGGATTTCAATGGCTTCCCTATGTAGTCTAACATAATGATTGCTGGTGTTGTCCAGTACTTCTGTCTTTTGAAATAGAATTTCATGTCCAGCTTGTTTCAGGGCATGTTCAGCTACTGCCGATTTTTCCGGTTGTTTTAGTCTCCAGTGTCTCTCATGTTCTTTGATTCTGGTGTGGATGCTGCATTTTGTGGTCCCAATATATACTTGGCCACAACTGCAAGGTATCTGGTATACTCCTGCAGTGGTGAGGGGGTCCCTTTTGTCCTTTGCTGACCGTAACATTTGTTGTATTTTTGTGGTGGGCCTGAATACTGTTTGTAGGTTGTGTTTTTTCAAAAGTTTCCCCATGTGGTCCTATAGGGTCATGGATTTGGTACAATTATACTTGTCTCCCAGCCTTTAGGCAGCTTGTCATTTGTATTTACATAACTAAACAATTTTGCCATCAGTGGGGATGACTAATTAATATTTTCTAAGAAAATGTCAGGTAATAACGTATCTTCACCTGGAGCTTTTTTGTATTTCAATATTTTAATCAGTTTTTTTATCCTCTGCTGGTGTCACTGGACGCCATGGGTCAGTTTCATTTAGCTCTGGATACTTATATAGCACAGCTTCATGATTGGGAAGCTTTGAATTAAACATCTGTGTAAAAAACTCTTCCCATTTATCACACACTATGTTTGCATCACCATAAACTTTTGGCTGCTTAGATTTTTGTGATACTAATGCCCAAAATTTAGCAGCAAAATTTAACAGATGTTTATATTGTATGTGTGGATAAAAATCTATGTTTTAGGGCACCTGATGCTCCGGGACCAATCATTTCTATAAGCAGAGACTGATGATTGCTTTCAGGTCTTTTTCCCACTGAAAAATTCTTGAACCATGGGACTCCTGACAACAGGATATAGTCAACTGTACTTCTTCCTCTACAACAGGAGAAAGTAAACTCCCCTTCTGGGTCACCGTGACCTAAACCATTACAAATGACCAGTTGGTATTTATAAATAACATTAAACAACTTTAAGACAGATTTATTCAAGCACTTATTCCTTGATTTTCTTGGAGGAAATTCCTCCAAATCTTCACTCAGTAGACCAGTGTGTTGTGTTTTTTTGTTTTTGTTTTTTGCGACAACATTATTTTCTAGCACTGAAATCCTTCAAGATAATCATGGACGTTTGAGGGTATTCTTCTGTAATTTTTTCTAGCTGGGAATCTAACAAAGCCCAGATATTACTATCACCATCACTAAACCTTTAGGTGGAATATAGACATTAATACAAATTAAGCTACAATTAGCAAGGTTATGTAGATGGACTGTCTGAAAGTATTTGGAGAGTTTCTGGGGACGTTTTTTTTTTTTCATGTACAACAATCTACATTTATTCAAATACAGTCATGTCATCTTCTGGTTGCTGCACAATGGTGGAGGGTGGTGTTTCACTTAACTGGGGCTTATTTTTGGGGTAGGTCTTATTTTTGGGGAAACAGGGTATATTCTGTAAAGCTGTTATCCATCAATTTATTGAACCAACCTGCAATATTCCAAGAAATATATCTAATGGGATTGCTTTCTAAATCATCTAGCCTCCCATAATGTCAGTATGTTTTGTTATTTGGTTCCACCTCTGAGACTGAACTGTTCCCTCCAAAAATAATTAGGCTCCTTATTAATTGCCTGTTTTAGATACTTATTTTGCCACTGATATCTAGATGTTAACATCCTCTTAGAACCCTTAGATTAATAATATAAAAAATGTGACGTTAACGAATGAAACAATTTGTGAAATTTTTGAAAACTTCCAACACCCTAACTGCACAAACTGAAAGAATAGGCTTGAGGATGAATGCTATCCATATTTCCATCTCAGAAAAAAGCTGCAGCATTTTTTGAGTTTACTAATAAAAGAAGTATATATGCCACCAGAGCAAAAAAACAATCATTTATTATTTCACATCTCCTAATAACCATCTCACTGAATCTAGAATGCCTTTAATCTAAAGCAAAGTGAAGCTTAATGCCCTTTCAGTGAATTTTGTGCAGAAGAGATGACTTTTGGTGCAAGAACTTTTTCAAAAAATGACTACAAAAAGTCAGAGAAATCCTGCCAAATTTCTTCATTAGTTTTCCCAATTTTTCTATGGCTTTTGACATGATTGTCTGTGATACTTTATGGGAGTAGTTTTTTGGGATGGGAGTAGGACACATAATGATGCAAAAAAAACAAAACACCTTTGACAAATAATCTTGTTGTGAGGAGAAAATAGTGATATGTTCACCCTCTATTTCTCTCCAAGAATGAGAGGCTGTGAGAGTCTCATCCCTAGTGAAATTTAAGGTTTGAAATTGTGTTGGGGATTCTCTGTAACTGCATTGACATCGTCAGATAATTTCCTAGTGAAATGTAAAAAGCAAAGCAAAGCAAAGCGTGCTGCTTATATACCGCCCCATAGCGCTTCAAGCACTCTCTGGGCGGTTTACAAGTTAATTATGCAGGCTACACATTGCCCCCCCCCCCCCCCAGCGAGCTGGGTACTCATTTTACCAACCTCGGAAGGATAGAAGGCTGAGTCAACCTTGAGCCGGCTACCTGGGATTGAACCCTGGGTCGTGAGCACAGTTTTGGCTGCAGTACAGCAGTTTAACCACTGCGCCACAAGGCTCTTCAATGTAGATCAACAGTAACCATTACCCTCTCAAAATATGTTGGACCCACCGCAGGAGAGAATGGAATCTTGAATGTTGTTGGTAATTTTCTGGTTAATACAATTGGTGTGCCTGTCAAGGCCATCATTTCACTGTGGTATGATGAGACAGAATGGGCCACTGATGTGATTGCTCCCAAGTATCTTCTTTGGCACTGTCAAGCTCAATTAGATCCCTGGCTATCTGGAGTCAATAACCAGAATACTTGTCTACTTTGTTACTATGGCTGTAGCAAAACAGTCCTATTTCTCCATCACAACTTCATCTCGGAATAATAACTGTATTATATAGCTGCTATCTTCTTTTGGGGTAGGGTCTTGGAGAAATGGGTAGCTGATCAACTTGAAATGCTTTAGGAGGAAGCACTGTATCACAGTCCTTTTAAAATCTGGCTCAGGCCTGGAATCTGGGATTAAAATGGCTTATATGTTGTTGTGGTGTATGGCTCAGACCTTGTGGTGTAGTGATTAAACTGCAGTACTGTAGTCAAGACTCTGCTCACATCCTGAATTCGATTCTAATGGGCTCGAGTAGCCAGATCAAGGTTAACTGAGCCCTCCATCCTCCTAAGGTTAGTAAATTGAGTACCCAGCTTGTTTGGAGGGGGGGCAATGTGTAGCCAACATAATTAAATTGTAAACTGCCCATAAAGTGCTTTAGGCAGTATGGGGTGGTATATAAGAAGCACATTTTTGTGACCCTAACTGATTACCTTTGCTGATAGAAAGAAATTTCTTTATCCTTACAGAAATGTTACAGGGAAAGATAGCCCGAGAAAATATTCCTGAACTCAATGGGATACCTAATTATATTTGTCTTTATTTATGAGAACATAATTCAGGACAGATATATAGAACCTAACTATCAAATTATTTATAGGCAACACTGTTTTCTTTATACAGTAGTAGTCTTATTTTGTAAAAACAATTCTTCAAGCTTCTTATGGATGTGAAATAATTTAGAAACATGAAAATTCATATTTGAAATATCTGTGCCCCTAAAAGAAATTAACAGTGAGCCTAGGAGCAAAAATCCATTTCCCTTCTGAAATGCTTGCAATCCCATTTTGATTTGAAACCAGTGCAAATCATTAATCTTTTTGGCATAAAAGGTTAATTATTCAGCAGATAAAATCCAAAAAAAAGGTGACTTTCTAGCTTGGTGTGAAGATGAAAATGCATGTCATTTCTGTAAGAACCAGAACAATGAAAGTTATGAGAGCAATTACCTATATAATGTGCACTAAAATGTGGAAAAATTAACCTCCAAATGACTGAGTTTTTCTTCCTTTGAAGCAAACATAATTCTGCTTCATGCTTTGTTTCCAAGTACAATAAAATAGCAGATACATTCAAATTGTAATGTAATACTGGAAACAGAAAAGAGCAGAAAAGTTAATGTAGCAGGTAGTTGTGTTAGTCTGTTTTGTAACAAAGGAGAAACTAGAAATAGAAATGTTGCATGTATAAGACTGAAAAAGAAGTGTGCTGGACACATGAAAGCTTATAAAAATTTAAAAAAACCTAGTTAGTCTTACAGGTGGTACACTATTATTTCTAGAACAGTGCAGATTCTCCTCTCGAGTGTTCTCTAGTATCCACAGTCTTGGATGACTGGCTATGCTTACTAGGATGACAGACATTCCCAGCATCTGGATCTGGAGGAGGCCAGGTTGTCGGAAGAATGCACCCACATGCCTTTTGTAGATGATATTATTCTAACTACTTCAGTTGCATCAGCCCAGCCTTCCCTTTGGACTAGACTTGTGAAACATAGGATCTGCAATAATCTCCATGGGGCTGAAGGTTTCTGACTTCCTGAGGTCACAGTGGGTTATCAACTCCTTACTTTCAGAGACAGTGTTCCAGCAGGGTACCTACCCTAGCTTGTCCTCCAATGTGCATCTGTAAATCAAAATTAAACTCCACTCCTTCTCCAAAGGCCTATTATTTCCTATCCTCCTCACTGGTAATAGATCATGTCCATCTCATGGTCTACTGGAGCTGCCTGAGAACTCCACATTTGGATGAACAATTTCAAGGCAGTGACTTTGCTTGACACAACACACACTTTGAAGCTTGGCAGGAACAACACTCCCCAGTACAGTTGGGGAGGAAAAAACCCTCACCAAATTCCTCATTCTCATTGGTTTAAGCTATTTCAACATGATGAGACACCTTGACCAGAAATTTTAAGGTCCTGTGGGATTCCTCACCTCCACCCAAGAGGGACAAATAGCTCTTTCTTTCCTGCAAATTCTTTGTAATTTATGTTGGAGGAAAAAAGAGGAAGATCACCCCTACGAACAGTGCTCTTCTTTGGAAGCAATTCTTACTGATATCAAATGTTTGCCACCTCATTACATTCAATGTCCTATTCAAATCTATGAAACACCCCCCAATTGTTTTCAATGTCTCACAATGCATGCTTGAGTTTACTGTGGAGTGATGAGTTACTCCAATAATAAATGTTGTTGTTTTTAAGGTCCCATGGGATTTCATTTATTATAGTACAGCAGATTAATACAGCAAGGCCTTTTGGAAATTCTTATGGCTCATTTACCTGTGAATCAAGCTGGATGAATAATGTTGAAATAGGAGTAAACCTGTGCAGGCTTGGCTTGCATGTTGTTTTATAAGAAATAAAAAAGTTCACTACAATAATAATAAAATACACTTACTAGGGAGTATGGCTCCACTAAAGACCAGTAAATAATACAATTGTGTTAGAGCAGTGATTCCCAACCTGGGGTATGAACCAGGACATTTAGATATGCAAAAATAATAATAAAATAAAATAAATTGAATAATGGCAGAAAAAGGCACACATGTCAACACAATCCTTCTGCGGCCTTAATCTGCAGAGTGCATTGAGAATAAAACAGAAAATATAGGACACTTTCGCTACACTAAAATAAAATGCTTCAATTAGAGTTTATCACAGTACTTTTAGGATTCAAAGTCCAAGTCTTAAGGTGGAAACAATGTACCCTCTAATTTTCTGCCCTGCTGGGTGGGGTTCCACCTCTCTTGCACATGACTTTGCCCCTACGACTGTAACCAAAGGGGCTGAAAACGATCGCTGCATGGAGGAGGAAAGCTGCGTGGAGGGAGGCGGAGTCATGCAGGCATGCACCTCAGAGGGAACTTTGGGTGGAAGACAATGTGAACATCAATCTGTCGTGCCCTTGACACAGCCACTCCTATGTGTGCAACCCATCTTTTGGGAAATCCTTAAAGACTCATTGTCCAACTGTGGGGCAAGACTACAGTTACTGGAATTCTTTGCACATTATGGATAAAGTTGAGGAGCTCACCTCATAAGTAAACATACAGCCACCCACTGGATTGATAAAAGATATTTCCCTCCAATCTGCTAATCGGTCACCATGAGGCGACATGATATGACGATCATGAAGTTGTGGATTAAGGGCCCTTTTTAATACAAAGGATTTGTTTTGCTTTGCTTTGCTTTTCAGCAAAACCAGACAAATTATTTGGAGGCATTCATACACAGAAGCTACTCCACATGACTAGCTAAAACCAGAATTACATACAGTGGCTGGAGAAAACAAACAAGCAAGCAAAAGATCCTTGTTTTGTCTTTAGTAAGATTAAGAGTATGGTTTAGTTTTTACTACACATTAAGAGCTTATATATGCAGAAACACATGTAGGTTCAACTTAAGTTCAAGGAATTGGCTTAATTGTCATAGTGACCAAATATCTCTGCAGATACACATGGAACTCTTTACTGGATTCCAAAGCACGGAGAAGAGAAGATACAGGGAGAAGACAAAGGAGCAGGATCTTATGTGCCACAGAGTACCCAAACTAGGTCAAAAGTCCCCAATAGCTATATGTTTAACCCTTCGCTCATTGGAACTAATGAAAGAAATGTTACATTACATTCACTAGATTAATGAATTGATTTCTACACTACTGTGTGTCCAAGGGATATAGAAAATGTTCAATGATGAATGCACAGCTCAGTCTCAAAACATTCCCTGTTTGGAAGCCACCTTCATTCATTCATTCATTCATTCATTCATTCATTCATTCATTCTCCCAAGCAGAAAAATTATTTAAAAGCAGATAAAAACTTTTAAAAGCTTATCAGCTGATAAAATAACACCATTTTGAAATCTGGCACATTTTGAAATTAGGAACTCTGGAACTATTTTGATAACCTCTCCCCTACATGCCACACTCTTTCTTGTCTGTTTCATTTTCCAGACTAGCTGAGATCTGTACAAGTCATACAGAAAAACAAGCAACAGACTCATTTGAGAGTAAAGATTTCACCAGAAGAAATTACTGGGCAATTTTTAATTTTTATAACACCTGTCCCAAACTGGAAAGTTGCCAGCATTTGTTCTACTTTTTCATTCTTCCAACACACACGAGATTTTATGGTTAGTTAGCCATTAGTTTCAAATTAAATTTGTGCAACAATGTCTTACCCCTGCCCTTTATTTTAATAGCTCCATGAGTTTTCAGCTCTTCCATAACAATCATTAAGATAAAAGCTAAGTGCAAAACAGCAAAGGAACTTGTGACCTTGTAATAGCAAAGTGTTCCTTAGCTGACAGGTTAAATGTTCCTTGTTGCTTGAGTGAAGCCAAGGTTCTAAATAGAAAGCTTTTACAGAATACTTTTACACATTTGGACTCAACTAACGAACAAAAAGTCCATCTAGTTTCCCATGTAGCTGGAAGGATGTGATGGATTAGCTCCTTTTTATCTTACTCTTGGGCTAATTGTTTCAGACTAACAATGTCTTTCAAAGTGTTATGACTCTGATCAATTTTTGCTTTACCCTGAAAGTATTCATAAAGTTAAAAACTGCTTTGGGAAGCAATTTTTAAAATACATTCCCATTAACCATATCCCATTTCAAGTGACAAATGGATCTTTTAATCAACTCCCAAGAACTTTGCATGTAATTGCTTTGAACATTTTTTAACAACACTGTTGCGTCTTTTTTAATAGTTGAAAGTATTACAAATTGCCTCCTGCCTGTAATGATTTTTAACATTAGAAAAAGGCAATAGTTGTGATCACATCTTAACTAAAATAGTACAAAACCTAAGAATGTAAAAATAAAATCAAAACAACTAGTATGTAAAACTTATAAAATATACCTAAGGGTAAAATGTTTAACATTCTGCTGAACAAAATTTACATTAAAAAACCATTAAGCCTTTTGTTGAAAGTAATCAGTCTTTTGTGGGTTGCAACTTGCCAGTCACGAATGGCCTAATTAAAAAGCAGAAACAATACATGCTGTGAATTTTCACAGACACGTTAAGTTTTGCTGAATATTATGTTCAGATCAGAAACTGTGGCTTCGTTCAGAAAACTGTAGGGTTGTGGTTGCAATCACTCTGCTTTTTGCCACGGTCTTTTGCTTCAAGACTATGCCTGCTATTGCTTTCCCATTTAAATACTCAAGTACTTGTTCTGACTCCAGTTGTTTCAGAAAATGGTTTATAAGGATGGAGTTAGGCATTTATTTTTTTCACTCTTTCAGTCTATATCTTGCCTTTGTCAATTTAAGTAAATCCACGGAAGGTTAAAAATAGAGATAAGAAAGAATAAAATGACAGTAAAATCAACACAAATCTACTAAAATGAAAAAGGTATGAAAACATTTTCTCACACTGTGTCATTAAACTGAGATAGTGAGAAAAAATCTTCCTGAATGTGTGCTTGTATTAAATCCTTGTTCTGGGAGTTCATACCAATCCTCATTAAATGTTGCAAATAAAATAGAATAAGGACATTACATGTTCAGGAATAGAGAATGCTAGATGTCCAAGGGTCAAATAAGAACTGTTTTCCTCTGTCATAACTCCCCTCATTCCTATCAATGTGGTCTAAGTACCTTATGTATAGTGTATGGATAAGCACCACACATAGGGCACTTTGATCACCATTTTAAGGGTTACAAAGGGACTGAGAATCATGAAAGTAGTTTTTCAGAGAAGTAGCCTATTTATAATGGGAGCCCTAAACACCTAGCGATGCATTTCTGACACAGTGGCAGTTTGATTAGTACTAGAGAGGAAGATGACAACTAAAATTAAAGTCAAGCTTTTTTTTTTACTTGCTACTATTTCCTCTTCCTTGTCTCTTATTTTATTTCTGTTATAAAATTGCTTATTTTTCTCTTTCATTCACATCTCAGTTTCTTGTTTCTTTATACAACCAAAGCATTGGCCAAAATCCTGTTGTACAACCACGCATGCACAATTTGATATTGCACCTGCAATAGCTGCGCACTGGCTGAGACAGAAGTGTAATCCCTGAGGCACTTCTGCTAGTGCACCACAGATTCTTTCATGCTTGGGACAATTGCATGGCACAATCCAATGTTGCTGGGTGTAACACCAAGCACATTTATGGCAGCAGAACTTTATATTCTGCTGGCAGCAACAGAACACTGGCTGCTCTCCTCCATCAATGTAGCTGACTTGCTCTGCTTTCTTCTACTTTCTGTATGTGAGAGGACTTCATGAATTTATGGGTTGCACCCAGACTTGTGCTCAGCAGAGTTTCTCTGGCACTGAAATAACAGAGTGGGACACAACCTTCTCTCATTTGTCCTTCCCTTTTAGTCCCCAAAGCTACCCTTTATGTTAGTCTGGAGAATTAGGGGTCTGTTGGAAAAAACATATGGTGGGTAAGAACAGAAGAAGAATCTTGCTGGATCAAACCAAAGGCGAATCTACACCACCAGTCTTCTCACACAATAGCCAAGCAGCTGCTTGTGGGAAGTCCAGCAGCAGCAGGACAATATAACCTTTCTGCCAAGTTCAATTTATAAATATTGTAATTAAACAAATACACCCTCCTCCTCCATCCCCCAGTTTCTATTGTCACAGTCCAAACACAGGTTGAGCAGCTAAGCAAGCTCATGCTAGATGTGATGAAACTGAAGTAAAACATACAAAGTGCTACTTCAGTAATTAAAGCGACATATGGGAGAGGGGCATAGAAACCCACCCTCCTATCCCTGCACACATCATGGGTTAAGGGCCTGCAATCAGTGGCTTCAGCCATATGTCTCCCTTTTCTTCCAAACTGGAATGAAACAGAACATGATGAAAGCTAGTGAAATGGACTGCAGTGAAATAAAGTGCAGGAAGGGAAGGGTTCAGTGTCACACATTTTTCCATTTGTAGATTTCCTAATAAATATGTGAATGGGATGGAGATGTGTAAAGAAACATATGTACTTTCCATGGGAGTGTCAGGACCTTTGGAGAAGAAATAGGAAATGTTATATTTCTGAAAAATCACCATGGCTGATGACATCATTCATCTTACATGGTGTAATTTATAGCAACAGTAGTATTTCAATTAGTATAAGTGAATAGGCTTACATAGTTTCCAGTGAGTGCACAATTCACTAACCCCTTTTCAAGATGAAATTCCTTCACTACATATAAAGTTTTTCATAGAAAGGACCATAGCATAACAATATGTACCTAGAAGGGCCACAATTTTATCTGGTATAAGGCAAGGTCCTATGTATTTAACATAGGCACAAAAGGGGTTCAGTTTAGCACTATAAATCTGTTTACATGCAGAGAAAGCAAAACAAAAGCAATGTGTAATATTTTACACCAACAGGAACAGGATGTTCTGACTCTCAAGAAAAGAGACCAGCAGTTTTTTTAAAGCTACTGCTGAAAATGTTATGCAGGACACCAAGGAATTTTTCATCCACAGCATATGTCAAAAACGGAGACATAACTCTCCTCATTGTAGTGCAAATTATTTACTTGGCAGGTTGTGGGATGCATTTTACAAAGAGTGTAAGAAGTGATATGCAGGGCACTGGGTGAAGCAGCCAAGCTCAACTGTAAAACAGTGAAAACTGACAGGGAGTGTAAGAGCTAGCATAACCTTAGTTGTTAAAATATGTGAAGAATTTGCAAGTTCACACAAGCATACCTACAGAGATTCTGCAGCTGTCTTTTTCAGGGCTGAACTACCAACATCCCTCCAAACTGGGTCCTAGTGGAACATTCAACTCATGAACTAAGATCCCAAGAGCCTGGAATGCTTAGTGCAAATATGACCTGAAATTGATCTGCCCCAATATTCTTCTATATAGGATAAAACAAGTTCTGCAGATAAACAGGTAATGTTTTTTAAACCCAATTCTATTTATTGTTAGACCACATTGTGGATATTTTACCTTTATTTGCCAGTTAGCATGCAGTGCAGATGGAGCTAAAGAAACCAGTTCAATGTACAATGTTGAAACTCCAGCCACAAGTGGCAAAAACTTAATAATGCCTTCAATACCCAGTCATGCTCTCATGCAAGAAATTCTTTGCAGCACAATAACATATTCAACAAAGATCTAACAACCTCACTAAACAAAAAGCTAATATTTGCAATGACTTTCATTATACACTCTGCTACTCATCACTCATATCCATGGTTTCTTCTTCATAGTTTCTATGGGTATCTTTAGCTAACAGAAAATTAGGCCCATGTAAATCAATGGAGGACTTATAAATCCTCAATAATTCAGGAGGCTTATTCTAGTGCCATTTATTACGCTAAGCCACAGGATTTGGCCACTGTCTCTATTCCCTTTGAGAAACAAAGCATACATGCACACAGCAAGTGCAGAACAACTGGATGATTGTTAAAAAAGACACAAGAAAACCAAAGTTCCTAATCCTTAGAAGTTCGTACAACTAAGCAGCAGTCAGTTATTTTACACAATTTATGCCTGAAGAGCCACATGGGCAAATGAGGCAGCACTGAGCTCCCAGTTTAGTCTGCCCACAAACAGTCCCTCCCTCCTTTATATTAGCATATATGCAAATACTTGCTTATGTGCAAGTAAGCTGTGTACACACACACACAAACATATTAGAATGCTCACTTCTGCCCCAATCCTACCTGTCACCTCTTGGCTGCACCCATGACTGGCTGCTGTGCCTTCTGCCCAACCAGCCAGCGTCAGCCATCACTGTCTGTGTCCCTGTCTTTCTTCATTAATTCCAATGTTATCTGCATGCTCGAAGAGCCACTTCGTTGCTGTTACTGTTGAACAATTGGAAGTCAGATATTTTTGTAACTATACTGCCAACTAGACCTAGTTCCTCACTTATCCTGTTCTAAAACACTGGTGACTGAGATTTCCACATTAAACCATTTTTGAACCAGCACTAATTACAAGCCATTTCATTTTCTTCTTACGGTTTTGGGTCTTTAGCAAAACCTCTTCATCAATGGCTGATTAAAGGGCTACTCCAGATCTTTTTTCCAAGGAAGAAAAAAATGTGTTCAGATGGTCCCTTGAAGAAGCATTTGGCTGAACAAACAGCTTTACGTTGTGGGTGTTCATAACATTCCATCTGTGTAGATGATGAAAGAATTCTCACCTTTCATGATGTGTTATTCTTTTGGTTGCAACACTTAATCCTGCTTTTTGAATCCTTTTCCAGTTGGCACTGCACATACCAGATTCCTGAGAGAGCTCAGTGCTTCTAAGTCAATGCACCTACACACACATGATGTGAGTAAATGACTGACAATCACCTATCTGTAGGTACATGTGGCAAAATATTATGCTGCAATCTGTTGCTTATGGATAACTACAAAGATATTTCAAAAGACAGAGATATTGTCTTTTTAACACCAAAAAAAAGCCTATATGAACAATTCTGAACCTATTAATATGTTAAGGCCTAGGCCACAAACAACAAAACATTTAAACTTATGAGCAAGCTGAACTTTTAAAATGTAGCATTCAGCTACTTCTGGTTTTGTTTTGACAGTCAAATATGAAATGTACAAGGTATGAGATGGACTGACACCTTGGCATATATGGATAGGTGGTTTAACTCTTTGCCATCCCACTATGGTTTCAAGTGGCATTGGGGCCTCGTGCCTGCAATCTACATTGAGGGAAAAACTGCTTCACTGTGAATTACCTTCCCAATTGTTTGTATGTATGTATGTATGGCAACTCCATTCATTCATTCATTCATTCATTCATTCATTCATTCATTCATGGCCATTTGCCCACTCCATCAGATCCTCCCAGGCAATGCTCCTCCAGATAGCTACTGTGAAGGAGGCCTGGAAGTCATCAAGGAGAGGTTGGGCCTTCTTTGCGGTAGCACCAACTCTGTGGAACCAGCTCCCAGTGTAGCTGTGCTGGGCTCCCTCCCTTCTAACATTTAGAAGGCAGCTCAAAACGTTGCTTTTTTAGGTAAACCACCCATTTATTTATTTAATTTGCATACCACCCCATTAGTGCACTGCACTAATGGGGTGGTATACAAATAAAATAAATAAATAAATGAAATAAATTTATTGCATTAATACCCTATTCTTTATCTAAATTCTACAGATGGAATAAAGGATGTGGGGAGAAGAGGGGAAAGCATATGTTCAGTATTTAATATTGTTTCAGACATGTTTTAAAATAGATTTCATTGCTTAATAAAAGTTCAGGGCTTAAAATACTTGCAGGGCTGAGTACTGCAAGGGTGGAATCCCAATGCAAACTGAGACTATGGGGAGGGGGGGATTTTAAGCTCTTCTTCTCCCTCTTCCAGGTACTCTGGGGTCCAGATCTCTAATGGGACTCCTGCAGTTGATTTCAACTAAGGTAATACAACACTGATGCCGTTGCCTGCCAGTTGCCTTCCTTTCTGAGCCTGCCTGGGTGTTAAGATCATCAGAGGAGTCCTTTCTTTTCACAGGTGCATTTGGTGGGTACATAAGAGAGGGCCTTCTCTGTTGCTGCACCCAGACTCTAGAACGTCCTCCCACAGGAGGCCAGGTTGGCCCCATCTTTGCTGTCCTTCCACAAGCAGATAAAGATCTTTCTCTTCAAACAGGCTTTCCCTTGATGATTGGCTGTCTCGGAGGGTTTTAAATGTTGTGCCTTGTTGATTTGAATCTGCTTTTGGTTTTGACTTTGTTTACTATTCTGAGTGTGGTGTTTGTTTCATTCTTTTAAATATTTGTAGATTTATTGTTTTTAGCTTTTAAATATTATCTTTTAATGATGTAAGCTGCTTTCAGCCCTTTTTAAGGAGAAAGGCAAGGTAAAAATATTTTTAAATAAATAAATACCGAAGGTGGCTCTGACTTGCTTAAACTGGCTCATACCCACTGAATTAACTGTGATGTAAAAGCATGTATACAAGACAACATGACTGGAAATGTCAGCTATACCAGCCCTAAAGTTCTAAGACTATAATATTAAGTTTTAACACAGGAAACTTATAAAAAAAGGCAAAAATTGAATTTTGATCTTATATGTTTTATTGTTTTTTAAAAAATATATATGATATTTATATAGTATTTTTAAATCTGTTGTTTTAGCTGTTGTAAGCCACCTTGCCCCCCCCCCTATGGGAAGAAAGGTGGCATATAAATAATTTAAATAAAAATACTTGAAAAGAATTTTGAGAGGTGGGGGTGACAAGGTAATCAAATCCCCTCTGAATGTATGGAACAATAGAAGTTCAGCTGCAGTATATACAGATGTGCACAACTATTCACTGCATTTCCTGGGAAGGAAGGTGTCAAAGGCCTCGCATTGGTAGCAGATGGGATAAAAGTAAAAACAGGCAGTGACAGAAACAAGAATAAGGGCACCTCATTCCTATTTCTCTTCATTCCTTCACTATCCAGTCATTTTCTGTTCTATTTTGTCCCTTCAGCTCTCTCTCATACATACATACATACATCGATATATCCATTTGCTTAATCATATATGAAGACATAAATGTCCTCCCTCCCCTCTTTACCTATTTTTCTTTCTTTGGGTGTGATCAGACAGCTGCAGACGCACATACCTGATTGCACCAGAAAGGATCACTTTAACAGGAGTGGTTTCCCATAAAGTGAAGTTTCCATTTGCTGGGGAAATGCCTCAGCCTGGCCCAAAAATAGTTTTTGTTTTTTAGTCGTTAAGTCGTGTCCGACTCTTCGTGACCCCATGGACCAGAGCATGGACCAAAAATAGTAGAAGACCAAAAATATGTATGTGTTTGGTCTTTCCCCCAATTTCCCATTAAATTATAATCAGTAAGAAAAACTAATCTTTTTTTTCTGTAAAAGAAGACTTTTGATTCATTTGCAGATCTTTACTATGACTTAATTTTAAGGCTCAAATTACTTTATGTACAACCAGAGGACAGTAATTCATTACAAAGTTGTCGATAAAACAACCTGTGACAACTACACTAAATGAAAACTGAAGGTCATGTCCCTTTAATTATTCCTTATCAACACAGGCCTGATGCATTACACTGGAGAAAGATAAAACACAGACTCCATCCTTGCAAAAATCAATGAATTGGTGACAGATATGGGGAAAGGTCGCAATAAAGTTTAGGGCCTAAACAATAATGACACTGAGAACATCAGCTATATCTACATGGATTTACAGTCTGTAGTTTTGGCCTCCTGCGGATACTTACAATGACTGAAGAAATTTATCAACCTTAAAAAAATCCTCTTTGAAATAAATGAATTTGCATTGCTTCTTTTATTCTGAAGACCCAATCATTTTTTTTAAATCAATACCCATTGACCTTTCACTGTAATAACATCAGTCTAAATACCCAATTGTAAAATGGAGCTCCAGTCACTCCTTCGAACTCTCCCATCTTTTCATCCACATATCAGCTGCCTGTACATGACTGCACAATCTCCAGTGTTTCTCTTCCCTGTGAAGTCCCCATCTCCAGGCCTTTCTTAAGAATCCCCTAAACCCAGGAGGGATTTTATGGAGGTTCATGAAGCAGAACTGGGAAGAGCTGGAAAAGCCCTGTTGCACAAGCAGACATATGCATAATAAAAATGCATTGTAATGTGTCAGCAGCTAGTTATCTACTTCTATGAGTAATGCAAGAATTCATAGTGTATCCTAAACAAGGAAGGGCATTTTGTTCATGGAACTGTGATGGCTTGTGATCTGAGTGAAGGGGGAAGCCTCGCCCCTAAATTTTGAGCTGAGGTCCTCCCTTCCGCCCACACATGGAGCTGGAAATGTGGCTGCAGCTGCATGGGTATATGACCTTTTGCACTGCATGCTAAAAAATGACAATTTATAACATGAACTTAACATTGATGTGTCCAATGGCCCATATCTCAACGTCTTGTATCAAGAAGAACTCACTTCAGATGCTTCCATATATATTTTCTGCTCCAAAAATGCTGAAGCAGTGGACATATATTTTATCTTGGTCTTACGTTAAATAATTCAGAATGTTTGGTTTGAGTTTTGCTACTTAGTGGCATGGAAGAAATCATATGCCACCCACTCTGGGTGAAAGTTAATATAGTACAAGAATGTTAACATGCTTGAAAGGAAGCATTTAATATTCATGGCTGTAGAAACATTATTTCTTTGGAAATTTAATCTAAGCCAATTTTATTGTATTAAGTGCTCTTAAGTGCAAGAAAAAGAAAAAGAAAAATTCTGTGAACCTTTTATAGGACTAGGTTCAATTGTTAGAGTAGACCCATTGAATCAATAAGACTTTGGTAAGTCAACAGTTATGTAAATCTCATTGTTTCAAAGGATGTATTCTACTCAGGACTGTAACTGGACTTAGGTCACCAAGTCTCCCAGATTGACTAATGCAATACTCTCTACTTAGGGCTTCCCCTGAGGCTGACTTGGAGAATTCAGCAGGGCCAGAATGTGGCAGCCAGACTGGTGGCTGGTGTGAGCAAGTTTGATCACATTTCCCCAGTTCTAAATAAAATCTAAGACTGAGGCTGAACCCGGGTAAGACGGAGGTCCTTCGGGTGGGTGGCCCAGACATCGGTGGTTTGGGAAACTCCCTCTCTTTTTTGGGGGGGGTGACTCTTACCACTAAAAGTGAGGGTCGCAGTTTGGGTGTACATCTGGACCCGGCACTCACCATGGAAACCCAGGTGGCGTCAGTGGTCCGTTCTGCACACTTCCATCTTTGGCGGATTGCCCAGCTGCGTCCCTATCTTGATGGCTCTCACCACCTTGGTCCATGCGCTCGTAGTCTCGAGATTAGACTACTGTAATGCGCTCTATGTGGGGCTGCCTTTGAGACTGACGCGGAAACTTCAGATGGTGCAGAATACGGCAGCCAGACTTCTTACAGGGGTGAAAAGGTACCACCATATTTCCCCACTCTGGCCACCTTGCATTGGCTGCCCATTCGTTTCCGTGTTGATTTCAAAGTCTTAACAATGACATATAAAGCCCTAAATGGTTTAGGACCTTGATATCTGGCAGAGTGCCTCTTCCCACCCAGTTCTGCCAGAATCACTCATTCTAGCCAGGCCGGGCGGCTGAGGGGCCTAACGCCGAGGGAGGTCCAGAAGGAAAGAACGAGGAACCGGGCCTTCTCTGCAGTGGCCCCTTGCCTCTGGAACAACTTGCCCATGGAGATCTGCCTGGCTCCCTCTCTGGGTGTTTTCAGGAGTAAAGTTAAGACCTGCCTATTTGGGCAGGCTTTCCCTCCTCCTTAAATTTTGACATTTTTGCCATCTTGGATTCATAGTATACGTTTATTGTTTTCACTGTTTTTAAAAATTTGTAATGTCACCTGGAGTAGACCTTTGGTGTAGATGGGCGGGGTAGAAGTCAAATAAATAAATAAATAAGAAAACAAACAAACAAGTCTGAGCCCATATTAGTTTTACAATTCCATTATGTTTCTATGAATTATATTGATAAATGAAACTGTGTGTGCTTTACCTGTTTATAATATAATATGGATGTAAATCCTCACTTGTCTCAACATGATGGGATACAATGAGGAACTTTAACCTTTTCTGGGAGAGAGCAATATATTATCTGATGATAGCAATGAGAATTCTCACACTGGTGAGAATGGTTTCTGTGCAATTTTTATAAAAGTGCACAATTCTCCAGTTGTGAACAGTACAATAGCTACTGTTCTGGTGTATGAACTTTGAAAAACTTATATGTATTGGATACATTGTCTGGGGTTTTTTTCCCCTGAAGAATTGATTTATTTTAATTATTTATTTAAAATATTTTTATCCTGACTTTTTTTAAAAAAAGGACCCAAGGTAGCTTACATCCTTAAAAGACAGTATTTAAAGCAAAAAAGAGTAAGTATGCAAATGCTTAAAAGCATCAAACAAATGCCACATTAAAAACGTTGAACAAAAGCAACACCAAAAACACCTTCAAGGCAGAAAGGTACAATAATCCACTTATAGATCCAGTTCAAGCTCCCAGTCACTGTGGGAAAGCTTTTCTGAAGAGAAAGGTCTTCACAGTCGCCATCACATTATGACTTCTTTTCCACTGCCACTGCCACAGAAGAGGCCTTCCAATAAACCCTAGCCCATGTTTGGCCAGATTCACTACAAGTTTTCTGCCACTCAAGTTTCTGTCCCACTTGTTTCATTGTCACCAGCTTCCTGGTAAACCAGGTTGCCAGTCTGGCTCTACTTTGTAGTAGTAGGCGCTTAGAAGCAACGGCTTTTTAAATTTCCCCATTCCAGAGATCAACCAGGGCTGCAAGAACAATCTCGCAGATCTTCTGTGCTTTTTAAGGAAAGGACATCAATTTTGCACAAAGTTTTTCACAGAAGAGTTCCTTGTGTTGCTCTCATTCTGGAGTAAAAAATCTCCAAAGATCTGGAACTGTTTAGCAAATTATCTTGTTGTGCTAAGATAGCCTGAATTGAGTAAGATGGGGAATTTAGCAGGTATCCATCCAATTTCTTGTTTGTAATATTATACTACCTATGTGTCTGTACATGGCTTAGCCTCACCATTATCTTTCATTCTATCTGAGACAGACTATGTCAAAAAATACCTGAACCGTTCAAAAATCTAAGACAGGAAGCCTGAGTATGCAACATATAATACACTTACTTGTAAGCAAGCCTTCCTCATGTTGCTGTATCTTAATTGTAAACAGACTTCTACTGGATTTTACTGTGAACCAGGAGTCATATCTGTGTGGGTTATACCACCACATCAGAACTGAGTTATAGTGACCCTAATAGGGCTTTCAAGGTGACTGAGCTATCTAAGGAATCATGTCTAGCATGTCTAGCAATAATCTGATCTGTAAAGAGGGATTTAAATACTCCCCACCTTTTTTAAAAATTTGTTTGTTTGTTTGTTTGTTTATTTCAATTTGTATCCCACTCCCTTTAATGGGTGGGTTACAACACATAGAACACAAAAATAAAAATAGAAACATTAAAACAGCAACAATAACCCTAAAAAAAACCCAACAACAACAGATGGCACCGACTAATCCCCAGAAGAAAAGAGGGGAGGGAAGAAGAGGAGGGGAAAGAAAAAGGAGGGGGGAAGCTGGTCAGTTGGGGATGGTGTGGAAAGCCTTCCTGAAAAGCTATGTCCAGAAGCTGATTCCATAAAGTTGAAGCCATCACAATGAATACTCTACCTCTTGCAGAGGATTTATGAGCCTCCGTCAGGACCCTTGACTGGGATGACCTTGTGGGTCAGGCAAATAACATTAAGGAGAAACGCTCCAACAAGTAACATGAGCCCAAACCATGGAGGGCTTTGTATGTAAGTGTGAGAACCTTGACATATTAGTTTGAACAAAAATAGGAATTGTATCAGTCTAACATCACAAGGAGCCAAAAGTTACTATCTAGCAACATTCAAATTGAAACAAAAGAAAGCAGAACAACAAAAGGGGGGAGGGAAACTGGTTTTCCTCTTTGCCTTTTCCTCCACTGTTGGTTCTGTGGTGACTATAAGCATTGCAGGTTTGAAAAAATTAAAGAAGGCAGCAATCTAGGATTTTGAAATCAATAAAGATTTCTAGGTGAAATCTGCCTCTGGGTTCTTAAAGGCATACACCAGCTTTATGCAGTTACATTTCTCATTTTGGTGGCTTTGATGCTGGTGCTAGGTTTAAATGAGGAACTTCAACTATTGTAGATATTATAGTAGTGGACTATATTACATGTCTATAATCAGTGGGAGGTTGTAGCAAATCCTTTAAGACCCTTTCCAGTTCAATGATTGTATTGTTTCCCTCCAACTTTCACATCTTACTTAAAAGAAGGCCAAAGCAAACATGAGATTCCTGTTTTTAGCATGAGTGATACTTCCCCCTGCCACAAATATTTGGTGCAGAAATGGGGTTTAACACTTTGCCTTATCACAATTTGTGGTGCACTCCAATCCAAAGGTCATAGTTCCTTCTTCCAAAGATAGGAATTACATCTAGTTTTTCCCTGAAATGTAGGCTTTCATAGCAGCATAGGTCTGTATGATCATCATTGATAGTCTATCCGTGTACAGTGGTGCCTCGCTAGACGAACGTCTCGCGGCATGAAAAACTCGCTAGACGAATGGGTCTGGCTAGGGTTTTGTGCCTCACAAGACGATCGCTCTTATGGCCCTTTCCCGCAAAACGAATGTTGCGGTTTTATTTTATTTTTATTTTTTTGTTTTTTGGTGTGTGTTTTGTTGTTGTCCAGCACCATTTTTGAAGATCGAGCCCTTTCCCCCTGCTTCGGTAAGGCTCCGAACGGAAAAAGGGGGAAAAAAAGAGAAAGCCTTTTTCCATTCGGAGCCTTACCGAAGGCAAGGGGAAAGAGCCCGATCTTCAAAAATGGTGCTGTCTCTGCACCATCGGAACACTGGCGGGGGTGCCCTGCAACCGCGTGCGCCGGCTTCAGAGCACTTCGGAGGCTTTTCCTGCACCATTAGAGGACTGGCAGGGGACCTCCAAAGCCGGCGATCGCGGCGAGGGGATCGCCAGTCCTCCGATGGTGCTTCCCCAGCTCCCTATCTGGTAAGTGACTTTAAAAAAAAAAATTCCCATAGGAACGCATTAATTAGATTTCAATGCATTCCTATAGGAAAATGCGCCTCGCAAGACGAATTTTTCGCAAGACGGCATTGACTGCGGAACCAATTAAATTCGTCTTGCGAGGCACCACTGTAGCAGGAATTACATTTAATCTATGAAAACTGCAGTTATGCCCTTCTCATCATCTTTTGTTATCTTATGTGCTGTCAAGTTGGAACTGACTTAGAGAGACCCAAATAAGACTTTCAAGGTAAGTGAGAGATTTAGAGAGTGGTTTTACCAGTTCCACATACCCCATGAGCTTCCATGGCTGAGCAGGGAATCAAACGCAGGTTCTCTGAGTACTAGTCCATCACTCTATGCACTACACCACACTGGATAGATATCCTTTCATCGTTTATACTGGCCGAAAATATATATTAGTATTAATGTTTTTGAACCATAGATTAATGTTGTTGTTTTTTCAAAAATTCTTACCTCCAGAATGAGTTGGTGGTCCACACAGCAAAACAACCCCTTGGCCTTCTCGCACAGACACAGTACTTCTCATTTTTGTCTTTAAATTTTCAAGATCTATAGAGGGGTTTCCCCCAAAAGGAAAAGAAGTACAATTATTAATAAGAACCATTTTCTTATCTTAAAAGGAAGGATATGTTGTTCTGTTAATACCAGTAACATACCACAGTTATAAATCCCATTAATTTCAATGAGATTATTCATAAACAAACTCCATATTAAAAATCTCTACAGAACTCGATCACAACAGGTGATGCTGCCAAAGTCCAAAAACTCTTGCTTTGGAAAACAGAAGAATATTTATGACTCAAGCTCAGTGTATGTGCTAGCCCTCAACACAGTACTGAATCCTAAATATTTTCCCCTTCTCCCACTTCTCATATATTTACCTATAAATATACATATTTATATTTACATATAACTGTTGCTTCTGTGGTGTGCTAAGGCAGGAAGGAAGTCTTTGTTTCTTCTTCTCCTTACACAAAAAGGGCAATCCTATCACTTTCGCTTTCCCCAAATTCTATTTCTGCAGATTTTGATCAATTTTGGTCAGTGAGTTTGAGAGCCAGAGTATCTGAAAGATCCTCTTCAGTAATACCATTAAGAGCTTCAGCAGAGACTCTGTTGCAGGTTAGAAAAGATCTCGTTTGATTGCTTTTAACTACATAGACAGGAGATTTAAGGTGTTGTAATCCAAAAAAGTATTTCTTCTAAACTCTGGACTGTAGTGTCCCACAATGCTAGGAGTTATGGGTCATGGATATTGCTTATTCCCACTATATAAGTTCCTCAGAGTGGTAATCTATATCCCAGTTACAAAGGGGAAAATCAGTGATAATTGGACATAATGGCCTCAGTGTAATGTGGGGGGGGGGCATCCCTTATGAATCTGCTCCCACCAGAAAAATCAGGAGTAGTGCAATTTCCTTTCTGCACTGCAATTCAAAACCATGTTTTGTGCAACTCAAAAATCTGTTCTGGAAAGCTGGAAACCCTTCCAGAGATGGTTTTTGGGTGGCATCAATGTTGAAACATGAAGGGAAGGACAGACAAGTCCTGTCATGCTGGGTACTAAAGCACCAGCAACACTAGAGTTCATATTCAGTTACAACTAAAGTAGTAACTTTAGTAAAATAGTAACTGAGTATGAAATAGACAAGTTCAATCTTAGTTCTTGGCATGTTATTTTGGGGGACCTTCCTTGTCACAAGCGTAATTCTACTTATGGTATGCTCAAAATACGATTCAACGAAATTTTTACAGTGAACCTAATCTAGAATAAAATTTTGCCTCTAAAATGAAGCATTGGTCTTTTGCAGACGATGGGAAGAAAAGGTTTATTTAACAGTATCCCCACCTATCCAGCTTCAAGGGGTATGTATATTAATTAAATTCCTGGACCAGACACAAAGCACTGTAAATTATTTAACTACCCAAGCAGAGCAGTCTCAGAAAAAGAATACTGATAGAGAGAAATAGTTATATTTTCTGCTGACTGATAGAACACACTTTTTTTCACATAGTATTTCAACATTAGTCTAAAATATTCTTGCTGAAATTAGTGATTCCACCAAATTTGGAATGGCTATGGGTAAGGGGCAGCTCATGGACTGGTGCAAGGTTGCCTCCCCATAAACCACCATCTCCCCTCTTTGTGGGTTAAGAAATTTGCCAGCATATTTCAGACTTCCAAACCTCTTTATGAACAAAATCCCAAATCCTTTCAGACTTCTGGCTGGCACCAGCCTTTCTGTTCCTTGCCTATTTAGCCGCCCAGAGTGGTAGAATATACCAGATGGGCGGGATATAAATCAAATAAATAAATAAATAAATAAATAAATATCTCACACAAATTTGTCTGACACATTAGCTGTGCTAATGGGGCCATTTGGTACCAAGTATCATTATATTCAAGAATGTGCCATAGCATTATTATAGCCACAACTTCCTATAATGCTACGGGATCCTGAACACTTCTGTGGCAACATTCTTGAGTATTACAGAGGCCCTGATTTTGGCCATCTTCATTACAAGTCCTTATTGCACAGCCAGATGAGCTTTGGAGAAATGGAGAAATACAGCTGTGAGGCGCTCTGATTATGCTCAGGGAAGTGCTAAGAAGGCACATGAAGTCTGCATATTCTAGTGACAATCTCTGGAACACAACAGGCTGGACTGTGATCAAAAGTACTGCAATTTGCTGTTCAACATTTTAAAACAGTAATTAGTTATTGTTGAATCTATTGCAAACTGGAAATACATTATTAATGCATATGCTCTTAAGGAAGGAAGGAAGGAAGGAAGGAAGGATTGCAGACTGATAGGAGATGGTGCATCAGAATTAGGAGTATGGATACCAATTAACCAACTGTGCCTAAATTAATTAATTCATTATTTATTTATTTCATTAATTCATATCCAGTCAATTAGTGCAGCACACTATTCTGAGTGGTTTACAACATGATAAAATATAACCCCACAATAACAGGGTTATATATAAGACCAAAAGACTATAAAACATAATACAAGAAGCTTAATATCAGATAAGACAGAACACGGACATAAAATCAAATATGGAATCAGGTAGGGGTGTTGTAGAAGGCTTCTCTAAACAACAGTATTTTTAGAAGCCTCTTAAATGTGGAGAGGGAGAGGACCAGGTGCAGCTCTACCTGGTGTTGGTGCCACTGCAAAGAAGACACCATTTATCATAGATTTCTTCACCTCCCTCAGAGGACCATTGCCTGTGATGGTCTGGTGGAGTGGGTAGATGACCTTGGGCAAAGTTGCTCTGACAGATAGTGTAGTCCCAAACTACGGAGGGCTTTATAGGTAGGCATTAAGATCTTGAACCTGATCCAGGATGTAACAGGCAACCAATTAAGATGAAAATAAAATTACTATGGCACATCTTTCTTGTCTTTGCTTTTTAAAAAAAAAAAATCTTTTGGTACTGTTTGCATGCAGTAAGACCCAGGAGTTTCTACATGTATCACACTTTCTCCAACGTTGATTAGACTGTTTCTCCTTTCGTATGCACTACCTTGTTTTCTCCAAATGAATTAGAAACCAGAGCAGAAGAAGTCCACTCATGCATAACTAGAAGTCAATTCAGATAGCTGCAAAGAGAACAGTTTTAACAAGTATATTTTTGTTTACAGTTTTATAAAGTGTAGCTGCCTAGGTACAGATGTTCACTGATACACTCAAAGGGCACTTTAAAGCAAACTGCCATTAATAGAAAGCATAATGAAAATGCTAAGCTGACCAAAAATAGTTATTGTCTGAAGTGTAATTTCATTTCTAACATTAAAAAAACAGTGACAGATGTTCACCCAAACCACTTAACAATAGTAATTTAGCATTTCAGTTATTCGTTATTTTAAAGGATAAACTATTGAATGCAATACTATAACATTGCCGGTCTACTGGAACTTCATTCAAGTTATTTTTTCCAAAGCTTTTAGAATATCAAAATAACACACCTGTGAGCTCTTGATAACATGTTGTTGTTGTTGTTTAGTCGTTAAGTCGTGTCTGACTTTTCGTGACCCCATGGGGTCAGGCCCTCCTGTCTTCCACTGCCTCCCGGAGTTTGGTCAAATTCATGTTGGTCGCTTCGATAACACTGTCCAACCATCTCATCCTCTGTCGTCCCCTTCTCCTCTTGCCTTCACACTTTCCCAATGTCAGGGTCTTTTCCAGGGAGTCTTCTCTTCTCATGAGATGGCCAAAGTATTGGAGCCTCTCAGGATCTGTCCTTCCAGTGAGTGCTACCTCTTATATTACATTGCCCTTGGTCTGAATTTGTAGAATAATAAAGACCTTCCTCTTGTTTTGACAACACAAGACAATGCCTCAAGTAGACTCATGGCAAAGCGGTTTCATTGCTCATTCTTGCAGTAAGCCCTGACCAGATCACCTCTTGCACTGTTCTCAGTGAGGCAGTTACTCTCCCTTCATATTAGGTGAAGAGTGACACGTTCCCATTCATGGATGTGATGCTTGTTTCCACCACCACCACCAAATAGAAAGGGGAAGTCACTTTAACTATAGACAGAAATGTTCACAAAGAACTCTATAGGAAATCCAGCAAATAAGAACTGCCCAAATGATATGCTGTGTAATAAACACATCTGTGACAGTGAACTATTTCCCCAAAGTTATAAATTATATTTAGGATTAAAAAAACAGGATGGTTCTCTAGAGCTGCTTTGTGGCTGAAAATATCCAAGAAGGTGGTGGCACTTGCCCTATGAGCACTTGTGGTAGGTATCTTTAGCATATGTGTCCACTCTCTATATGGAAGATAAAGTCTGGAATCATCCCAAACCCTGTAAGCTATTTGCTTGCAATGCAGTAGTTCTCTGGCCCAGAATGAGAAGCTCCTCTGTCCAAAGTGGAAAGCAAATGTACTTGTTATATAGCGAATGATGAGAAATATAATGAAAAAGTGCAGAGAATTAAGACTATAATTTAATAGAGTGAAGTTGTAAAAACAACATTGCTGTCTTGGGTCATTATCAGTAAGTGTGCCCAAGAGGAGGGGGAAAATCCTTCTCTTTCTCTCTCTCTTTATTATTAAATTCCTGGGTTTAAACTACAATGCTGAAGTAAAGAAAATTCAAAGTGAAAGAGGGAGAGAATTTTATTGCTTTTTTACTACGTGCAAAATTGAAGAACATTTAAAATGAACAACAGCCAAGGAAAGAGGAAGCTGTGTATGTTCCAATACTCTGAAATGGTAATTTTCTGTACTTTCCCATCATAACATACACATCCACTTTCCATTTCCTTTAAGCAGTGAATGTAGTATTGATTACTTGGACTGCATATGCCAGTGTTATAAAATAGTATAAGAAAAACGGGATTAAGTTACTGGAAGACAGAAACGTATTTTGCATAAAAAGCAAGTATAAATGTGTTTATCTTTAAAACCACAACATAAATAGCAAAATGGGAGCTGAAGTGTACAAGATCTTGATATTCCTGCTTGGTAAACTAAGTCGAGTGGTGAGCACATTGCTAAGAAAGGAACACCGAACAGAATACAGAACATGCATTATTGTTTTAGTTATAGCCTGCCTTTGGTCTTATGAACTCAGCATGGCTTATACCTCTCTCTTTCTCCTCAATTTATCTTCAACATTTATCTGTGATGAGGTAAGTCGGGCTGAAAGAGTGTTACTTGGCCACAGTCACCTACTGATAGTTATGACGCAGTGGGGATTTCAACCAAAGTCTCCTGAATCCTAGTCCAACAAGATCGCACCACGCTGCCTGTAGCAACAGCAGAGTAGCTCACCTGCATGACCTCATGCCTGCTCAGGTCAAGCCCTGTATATGTTGCCAGTCACACTCTCAATATATTTAATTCACAGCTGTTAAGGAATTATTCATGAAAACTGAAAGAGCTCTGCATCCCTGGTATAAAACGAAAACTAGTGTTGGTAAAGGTAAGACTTCTTGCCTGCTCATAGGAGTCAGGTAAATGGTTCAACCTAGAGACATATGTATCCAAATTGTTTTGAAAGGGTCTTGGAAGTCCTTGCTAATTGTACTGTGAAAACTACAGGTGACTCCTGGAAAAGATTGATTTTTGTGAATTAATTCCAAGTTCTGTTTAATGGAAATGGGCCTCTCCTCAAGACTCCTAACAGGCACCCAAAGGGCATCTTTTAATTGCAGCTAACAGAGAGATAACCTATACAACTGATTAAAGAGACAAGGCAACCTCCTTTGACAAAGGCATGGCATTGTTTAGAAGCATTTACTAACTTACAAAGCCTTTATCAACAACAAAAAACAATATGATCTGATCTGTATGCACAACCACCTTTAGCAGGCTAGATGAAAGCAACATTTTAAAAAAAGAAAGAAAACAATTACCTTCAAATGCTAATGAATGGTGGCATAGCAGTTCTTCTGAAAAGCATTCTGCATAAATTAATATTATAGGCTCAGTGTTATTTACAGTAACATGTCTTTACTTTCTTCTGACTTTGCAAAGTCCAGGAGCAAAGCACATAATCTTGCTACTATTATAAGTTTAGCAATGCACCGGGAGGTGAGGTGGGGTTAAGCACAATGTTTCTTATGTATAAAATCCCTTCCAAAAACAATAGGCTGTGCCCCATCGTTTATTGGGAAAACATAGCAAACATAAAAGGAAGGAAACAAAGGACTGAATCAATGTATGCATGTCCCAACAGAGAGAGAGATAGACTTTTATTTATAAAGAGACACACCAAGATAACAATTTATCAATAGAGGCAGAGTACTGGGAAGTGGGAAATGTTGAAAACACGAAATAAAAAAGTGGGAGGGGGGCTTAAATTTAATAGAAGCAAGACATTGGAAGAATAGATGTAATTTGCTTGAGTGTATGCAAAATAAACAAGCAGATAGAAAGGATGTAAGATGGGAACAGCAAATGGAAACAGTTAGGAAATTTACTTTATTTATTTATTTAAAAAGTTTTTACCCCTCCTTTCTCCTTAAAAAGGTCTCAAGGAGACTTACATCATTAAATAAGACATTATATAAAAAGAAGACTCTTATAAGGGTCAAAATCCTGTTGGTATAAAGTTACTCCATGAAGCAAAATGGCATCATCATCCAGTGCTGGTAATGTTTAATTTATACAGATAGAATAATGCTTCTGATCCCCATGTTTTAAGTTCTGACGTTTCCTAGAGCATCCTTTTGCTCTTGGGATGGAGAAGGAGAAGAGCCTTTAAGTGTCAAAAATCTTCATAGTCCAAATCTCAGCAGTGACTTTTGAATATTAAACACTCCTGCCCCCTCTCTGGTCCCAAGGCTTCTTGCCTTTTTGCTGGTACAAGATCCTCAGATCCATACTAACATATTTTAAAGTAAGCCACCTTGGACTTTAAATTTAAAGATAGAATTTAAATGCTAAAACAAAAATCAAATAATTAAAAAGAGAACCATGCTAAATGCTAGAGATTTTAAAAAAATTAAAAATAAGATGAGCAGAAGAATTTTAAATCATGGAACAGACTACATTTAGAGGATGAATAGAAAGCAAGATCTACTGTATATCTGAAATAACTCTCTCCACTGTGTTGGGGCATAATGCAACACCATCACTGCTGAGTGTCCTCTCCCACAGGCCATGATAACACATGGGCTAGATCCCACTGGAAAATCTAATTTACAGCAGTGGTGGAGTAGGCATTCTTTTCTACCACCCGAATCACAGATAACTACCCAGTGGAATTTTCAAGTGTGGTAAAAGGCCTTTTAGTAAATGTCTGACATTAAAATTAGTTAAAGAAAATTATTATACATAAAAACACATACTAGAGAAATGTTGATATTTGAATGAAGAAAGTCTCCCAGTTGACACAAATCTTTATATTTCTTATAACTTAACAATGCAGACAGGAAATTTCTGTATGTGTAATTCTTCTGCTGCTCAACCAGTAAATTGCCTGCTTCAGTACTAATATTGTTGTCTTCTCTACTTTAATTGGTTTGAAATTATGAAATTGGTTGGCAAGAATCAAACTTCAGTAAGAAACGTTCACTTGTATGGTACCTCATGCAGATATATAATCCACGAAGGACTGATATCACCACATACCACACTGTTTTGCTCAGGTCCCAATTTGTCTCTTGGTTAGCTGTTTAAAGAAGCTTGTTAACCAGGGGGGCTTGAAGAGCAACAGTTCTTTTAAACAAACACAGCAAGTCTACTTCAGACAGCTTAACTGCTTTGCCCATATCAGCTAAAGCAGAAGTATGCAATAAACAAATTAATGTTCTTCTTGCTCTCCTTCATCAACACAATCACAGCAGTTGAGAAGAGAAGTCTTTGACCAGACACAGCATGGAGTAAACACTGACTGAAGCAATATAATTTGGTCTTTAAGCTATGCAGGTTTATCAGACATACTTTACTTTAGCCCTGTAAATAAAAGGGGAAGATGCAGTCTCCAAAGCAAATAATATATTCAATTCTTTTTTTTTTTAAATCCTCTGGTTTATGAATGTGGATTATTGTGCTTCTGTATTCACGATTCAAAAAGTCAGGAAATGGCCCAATATTGCTGCATAATATTGTGCCCATGTTGTCAGCAGGAAAAGGGACACCAAGCTTTACATAGCAAAGGGCAGCCTGAATGTTGACAACATTCAATGGCAGCAGTCAAGATGGCCTACAGGATACCTACCCTCTTCTGCTTACTACCATTCACAAAGTGACATAATGCAGGAGAAAATCCCAGAAGCTGACTTCTTTTTTTCATCAAATGCAAGAAAAGGTAATAATCTAACCCAATTTATGGATAATCCACAAATCTGACCCCAATTGGCTATACCTTGTGGGTTTACTAAATTATACCCTGATTCCCAGATGGAGGACATGGGTTTTCTGCCCCACCCCTGCTTTCCTGGCCAAGCAGAAACATGTCTGTTTCGAAGAAGAACCAAATGAGAAGGAGATGTGTGTGTTCATGCATAGCCAGTGCCCCTTTGTTTTGAGATCTGGAGTGTGAAACCCAACCCACAGCTGCCCCAGTGGTAGCCTTAAAACAACTTCCTACCTCATTTAAGACAGAGGTGCCTGGCGAAAATTCATCTTGCCAAGAACTTTACATCTAAGAAGAACTACATGGAAAATCCCATCTTACCACAAACGTTTGGACTTTTGGTCCTTGCTTTGAAGAAGTGGGATTTACCCATGAAAGCTCAGCTTGCATAACACATGATATTTTTTTATTATTAATAGTCTATAAAGGTATTGACTATTCTTGCATTTGTATTTTGTAATGGCCAAATGGCTCACCCCTTTTATTTCAATGGAACTTTTCCCCCATCAGTCAATCACTTCTCACCAAAATAGAAAGCAATTGTCAGGGCTGATTTCAACAAGTGTGAATGACCTCTGTATGTGAGATCAGCTTTCTAGGCTCACAGAAGCATAGAAGAGTCCAGCAACTGAGTTTCATATTTCATACACCCAAAATTCTCAATTTTACCAAGTACTCCTAGATAAACATTATCAAGAGTGTAGGCCAAATGTTTATCTAGGAGTTAATTTTACTAAACAGAGTGAGTCTCACTTCTGAACAAAGATACACAGTATTATTTTATGTAAAGCATATTGAGAGGCTCCCCCAATGTGTAAAAATATTTAAACAAATGAATCAGTAACCATAGTTTTGTATATTTCATAAATATGCAAAATAGTACAACTTTACATGCTACATTATAATTGATGCATAATACATTTATAGGGTGGAAAAATAACTAAGTTTGATACGAAAGTACTGCATATATGTCAATATGAAAAATTTCCAATACACCACCACAGATGGATTCTAGATATCCATAAATTCTGACTTGAATGGAAAGTACAGAAGATAAACAAACAAATAAACAAACAACATCTCCAGCACAATGGACCACAACTGTTCCCCAGGACCACTGACAGAAAACAAATAGTAAAACAGGAATGGAGCTGCTGGAATATAGAATATACGGAGTGCAATTTGTGTTCCAGACAGACATGGCCATAATCAAAAGCCAACAAGACCCAGGGTAATTATTTGAGTCACAGTCACACAAACATGGGTTTGAGGACAGAACAAAATGGATCTAAATAATGTCATACAAGATTACTTGTAGTCACATAGCCTCCATCCTTTTGAACATATCTCGCCTATAGATTGCGGAGAATTTATTAACTGTTTCACAATTCCAATATCCAGTGTAGTAAAAATATTTTACATATTAGTCTACCCTGAATTGAAGGGCTGATCCTCTCTATGTTAGATTATATAATGGTATACCCTTTTTTTTCAGTAAAGCACAAGCTACATACATTCAAACCAACTGAAGCATTTCATAATGCTAAACAATAAAATGCTGATTCTCTGAAGTAGTATCATTTTATGAAAGTGTAGCAAGAAAGAGTTCTCCTCGATTGTAATTATGAACACCAATTTAAATAAATGGGATTAAAAACACTTACATTGGTTTCAATAATATCTGGATTAGAAGTATGTCCCATTTAAAGTAACCAATTTAAATTGAGTAAATGGTTAAAGAAGTCCTAAAACGTAATGAGAAAATAATTCAATGCTATTCCAAACCATGAAGCGTAGCAATAGTCAGTTTATTAACTGAAAAATAGTAACTGAAGAAATATGTTTATATTGTTTTAAAAATGACAAAATACACCAAGTCATAGAGTGATAGTTTAAAAGCCAATGTTAAGTTTTTTTAAGCTCAAGAACAAAACAACAGCTCATGGAAGAAGGGAAAATTGTTTCAATTACAAGAAGGCAAATACAATAGTAACTAACATAAAGCAACAAGGTTTTCAGCACTCAAAATACAGATAATGTGGAAAAAATAAATGGTGAACTTTGTTGGTTATTGCCTTTGAAAAACTCTCTCTACAATAAAAGAGATTTTGAATTTTTTTAATGAAGTGTGCTGACAGAAGGAAGGACAAGGGATCACACCAAAGAAAAAAGAGAGAAGGAGTTGATGGCCTTACATTATATATTTGAAAACAGAGTACCAGATTTTTATATTTTCACAAAAATCTAAGCACTTTCTTTTTAAAAAGAAAAAAAGCCTGCTTGATATGTTAGATTTATTATTGAGAGCTCAAGGGTCCTGGGACAGATGGCCTAAGAGACCTATTCAAATGTTTCCACCCAAACTGGCATTTCACTTTTCATTAAAACCTCACGAAGGAGCATCACACCAACACCTGAAGTTTTATTAGGTTCTGTCCACCAGAGGGTTTCTATGGTCACCCTTGTAAACAGACAAGAATATTTTCACAAAATCACCCTTCCCTTCCCTCACAGGAATCATCTAGTTCTTTCAAAGATGATAGCCCTTCCATGAATGGAAGAGAATATATGAATTCGCTCCTAGAAATTTAGAAACTGCTTTGATACATTTGACTGTTTGGGACTGATGTTAACAGTAAAGTTATGGAAATTGTCCCAATAACTGAATTTTTCATAAACTAAACTTAGGTTACAGTTTCCTTGAGTATACAATACTGATTTCAAATAGGAAGTTGCAGTGTTGGTTTTTACTATTAAAATGTATAAACACTGAAGTCTAAATTCATACCAGACTTTCTTAGAAATACTGCAACATGTGATAGTTACACAACTGCATGCAGGGAGGATGACATTATTTGATCTTTTTAGAAAAACAGTGAGAATAATCATTCACTGAACTGTGGGGACTCGTTGTACCATACAATAAAGTGTTATATAAACAATGTGTTTTCTTGAAAAATGTTTTAAAAATTCACAGTTCATCCTCTCTTGCACTGTCTGTCCTATTGTTGCAAAGAACAGAAAAATAAATTGATGAGATGATTTGTAACATTAAAACCACAGAGAAGAATGAGACAGGGTTGTGGCAAATTGCATCAGTTTCTGACATTAAAAAGGACCCTCTGACTTACCAAGTCCCCTTGTTGTTGCTGGAGCAGTGGCCCAAGTGGCATAAGGGCTCACTAAAAATGGTGCCAGATCCACAGATGGCCAAGCACAGGGGCTGGTGGGAGGGCGTGGTGACGCAGCTGCCTCCCACTGCTCCCCTGCAAAAGTTTTGAAATAAAGGGCCTTGGTGCGCAGCTGTAGTTATGACGTTTCACTCCGGCCTGCCCCTCCCGCCCAGTTTAAAACAGAAGCTGTGGTGGCTACCTGTCCATTCTGTGCTCAGCAGCTTCCCCTCTCCCCACATTTTGGTAATGTATTTCATTGTGTTGATTTGTATTGGTGTTGGAGGTGTGGGTGAGAAAAGTTTTGTTCATGGTATTGCTAATTGCACACTTTTGGCACAACTTTCTTGGGCAGGCTCGGTGGTGTTAATGGGCTCCAGGCAGGGTCTGGAGCCCCTGGAAGTAAGGGATCCCCTAAAAGGGAGCTGGGGATGGGGCCGGCTCTGGCCTAGCTTGGGGCCAT
The DNA here is from genome assembly GCA_037013535.1 of Intellagama lesueurii. Taxonomy (NCBI): domain Eukaryota; kingdom Metazoa; phylum Chordata; class Lepidosauria; order Squamata; family Agamidae; genus Intellagama; species Intellagama lesueurii. The sequence goes on along the minus strand of JBAJHW010000002.1, from coordinate 267,237,630 downwards.
ATGCCCACCACTGTCCCCAGATTGCAAGGAGTCACAGAGTGCTGTATGCCCATGTGGACTCCATGGTCTGTCACCCCAGGCAGATTACCCCGAGCTGACCCATCCCAATGCTGGGCCAGCAACTTGCTGCTGAAACCAATAAAGTTGTGTCCTTTCCTTCCAGAACTCTGTATGTGTGGTCATTATGGTAACAGGTAGAGTTGCCTGGGGCTGCTCAGCCCTAGGCCCACAATAATGCCACACAGAAATAAAAGCAAAATTATATAAAATATGGAAAAGTCAGAGATCAAACTGTCTTTTTCAAAACTGGACTGTACCAAAACTATCCACTGTGTAAGCCCTCTGTGGATCAGTAAACGTTTTTGAATATAAGGTTACATCTGACCACAGCAACTATTCATGCTGAGGGGAAAATGAAAAGAATCAATGCAGCATCAAGATGTCCCAGATATACAATGGATGGGTAAGGTTTACTTTATCTGTACTTACATAATAGTTTTCTAGCGACTCAAGATTTCCACAAATAAATTGCTATGAAGAAAGATGACATAGTGAGAGGAAAATCAAGCACTCCAGGGATCAAAAATATTTCTACTGCCATTGATACAGATTTTTTAAGTGATTAATCTACTATGTGCCGACTGATCTCTCCTGTAAGCGAAATTGCTCTACACTGAGTAGTATAATCCTCAAAAACAACTGTTAACATCTATTTAATAATAATAATAATAATAATAATAATAATAATAAAAACCTTTGAGCTGTAGAAAAGCAAAAATCTTGCAATATAAAAAAGAGTGAAGACGCCTTAGTGCATGATCCCAGGCAAGGCAGCACCAGAGAAAAAGAAGTACTTTGACAATGCTATTGACAATGCGTCTTGTCAATAGCATATGGAAATAATGTTCCTGACAATTCAAAGGATGTATAAGCAAAATAATGGATGTTCATCTCCCTGCAACAGCCTTACTTAAAACACAAATGCTAACAAACCCTCTAGACAAAAACAATCGTATGTAGGTTGTCTAGTGTAACAACAACATTGTACTAATTCTAATAGGTGCAACTGAATATATGTAAACAGAGCAGCTACAAAGAACATTGGGATTTCCTGGAAAAGGTGTTATTAGCATTACATCTGAGCAAAGATTAAAAACTTGTTGCCTGGAAGAACACATTGCTGTTGCTGTTTAAGAAACAACATTTGAATTATGAGGAACCTTCATTTATTCCAGGTGGAATAAACGTTTTGTCAAGAGTGTCTCGAGTCTGATTTTGGTTTTGTTTATTTGTTTCATGATTTCTAGACATTTTGTGATTTGTGGACATTGAATTGGTTTAAAATCTTGACAGAAATGTTCCCTTCCCTCTATTGCAAAGCAACTGCTTTTCCCCTATGCAATTATTCAACCTTCTGGAGAAGATGGGGACTGTGAGCTGAAAGGATGGGTGCAATCACCACCATATCAATTGTCCAACTAGTGGGGGGGGGGGTACTAATTAATAGAAATCATGTTTTTTTCTTTGTTTCAAGTAATCTTCACTATTTTTCTAAAGCAGGTGCATAAATTTTCAAAACTTGGTCATTGTGTATATGTTCTGCCTCTTATTCCCCAAACAGACACATTTAACCAACTAAAATGAACTGAGATGTAATGCACTGTCGTTGTTGTTACATGCCATCAAGTCATCTCCAACTTATGGTGGCCCTATGAATTAAAAATCTTCAATATGTCCTTGTGACGATCGCCCATGTCACTCATGCCATTCATATTCATGAGCTGATTTGCATGATCCTATGAGAGGACTGGAGAGGCGGAGTCAGCAGCTACATGAGGTTTGGCGGGAGAAGGAGGAGTCAGATAAGGGCTGGTTAGTCAGAGAGAGAGGGACCAAATACTGAGAGATAGAGCTGGTTAGAAAAATAGGTACAGAAGGTGGTAATGATATAGCAAGAGAAAAGAAGTATGTACTGAGAGAACTGTTGATGATTTGCTTATGTATAATGTGTATCTGAAGAACTTCTGTTATTATTCAATCTGCTTCACTTCAATAAATAAGTTCTGGTTCTGGTTCTGTTCACAAGACAAGTGTTCAGACAAATGTCATTTATATTGTGGATTGAGGTACAGTGGACCCTCGACTTACGGAATTAATCCGTATTGGAACAGTGGCCGCAGATCGAAAAGTCTGTAGGTCGAGGGTCCATTTCCCATAGGAATGCATTGAAAACCTATTAATCCGTTCCGGCAGAAGGAAAAAATACCCCCCTCCAAAAAAATTAAAATAACAGCAACAGTGGAGCAAGTCCCACGCTGGGACTGCAAAAAAAAAAAAAAAAAAAAAAAAATCACCAAAAAACAAAACAACACAGAAACATACCTCCCAGCCCAAATCTACTCTCCAAAACCCACCCAGAACAACTATTTAAATAGAAAAAACAGCAGCACCTTACCAGTCTGAAGCCTCCAAAGCCTCCCGCGCTTGCAAAGCCGTGCTTACTCACGAGTAGACCCGCGCCTTTGGCGGTGCTTACTCGCGAGTGACCCGCGCCTTCGTGTTCGAAGGTTCTCATCAGTTGAGAGAGCAGGAGCTCTCTCAACTGCGACACACCCTACACACAGTAATGGCCGACAGACCTACAGCACAAAGAAGCAGCCTCGGGGCCACCTATAGTTAGAAAGTTGAATTGCCCACCTTTTCCCCCTGCCTATTTCTGTTCTTATGTCGATTCTCCGGCCGGAAGTCGAAGTGAAATTTTGCGGCTGGAGAAGTCCGTAACTCGAAAAGTCCGTAAGTGGAGCCGTGCGTAAGTCGAGGGTCCACTGTAATCCACTGGTGGCAGCGAGAGGAAAAATGCGACGTGAGCCTTTGTGAGGGAAAGACAAGCAGGGGCCACAAGGGCAAACGCCACAGTCCTGTCCTCAACAGCCCTGCTTAGCTCAGTCCTCAAGGCTATGACTTATTCTATGGAATCAACCCATCTCAAAGTTGGTTTTCCTCTTTTCCTGCGGTCTTCAACCTTAATGGAATCAACCCTTCTCAAAGTTGGTTTTCCTCTTTTCCTGCTGTCTTCAACTTTTCCCAGCATTGTGATTTTTAAAGAATGTTTCTTTCTCATGATGTGCCAAAAGTATGACAGCCTTAGTTTTATTATTTTTTTCCTCCAGAGATATTTCAGGGTTGGTTTTTATTATTATTATTATTATTATTATTTATTTCATTTATACCCCGCCTATCTGGTCTTGCGACCACTCTAGGCGGTTTGTTCTAGGACCCACTTAGTCATCTTTTTAGCAGTTCAGGGTATCCAGCACCTTCTATCAAACAAACTATTTTTTTTCTGTCAGTTTTTAAAACTGGCCTGCTTTCACACACATACATGATGATTGGAAATAAAAGAGTGTGAATGATCTTGTTCTTGGTTTCCAGTGACACATCCTTACACTTGATGACCTTTTCTAGTTCCTTCATTGCCACTCTTCTGGCACTCAGTTTTCTTCTGATTTCTTGGCTGCAGTCTCCATTTGGATTGATGATTGAACCAAGATATACAAAATCTCTATTTCAGTTTTTCATTGTGAATGCTAAAGTTGTGTAGTTCTTCTGTAATCATGATTTTGGTCTTCTTAATGTTCAGTTGCAGTCCTGCATTGCCACTTTCTTCTTTCACCTTCACTAAAAGTTATTTCAGGTCATTGCTGCTTTCTGCCAATAAGATGGTATCATCTGCATATCTTAAATTACTGATGTTTCTTCCACCAATTTTCAATCCTTCATCTGAATCTAGTCTGGGTTCTTCTATATGTTCCGCATACAGATTGAACAGATAAGAAAATAAAATGCACCCTTGTCGAACACCTTTGCCTATAGGAAACCATTCTGTCTCTTCACATTGTGTTCTAATGGTAGTTTCTTGTCTGCAATTCAATCAGAACAATCAAGTACTGAGGCACGCCCATTTCTTTCAGAACTATGCATAGTTTCTCATGATCCACAGAATCAAAGGCTTTGCTGCAGTCTATAAAGCATAGTCTGATCATTTTAAATTCTTTGGTGCACTCCATTAGTCAGCAGGTATTTGGAATATAATCTTGACTGTCTCTTCCTTTTCAGAATCAATCTTGAACATCAGGCATTTTTCACTCAATTTAAGGTAAAAGCCTTTGTTACAACACCTTGAACATTGAATGAATTTATTTATTATGGTCGGGTGACCAGCTCATTAAACATATTATATGGCTAAAATATACAAAATGCAATTAAAAAAGTGTACAACAGATAATTAATTGTGTACTAGTTGTAATATATGGGAAGAATCAAATACAGCATTTTTATAGCTATCCTTTGAACCATTGGATCGTCTACAAAACCTTGATTAGGAGGAAAAAATATCAAGCTCAGAGAGAGAGATGGGAATGACTGATATTAGCATCCGAACTTAAGGACTCAGCCTCCTTCTGGAGGATTGTGGCAGGGGGTACGTGGGACTACTCTCCCAAACCCGACTGCTGCATCCACCCCATTAGAGTCTTGATGAAACAAACAGGGGCCACATGGGGATCGTGACAAATTGGTGGCGCAGCGCTGGGATCCAAAGCAATCCAGTGAAAAGTTGAATGGGCTTGAGATTTAAAGGTATTTCTAGCTAGAGGGGGTTAGGATCTGTGGTAAGAAGTGGTTACCCATTAGAGTCATGGTGAAGACTTAGTTTCGGGGCTTCTGAACCCAGATCTGGGGAATCCTAAAATAAGGATCTATCTCCTGAGAAATCTATATGTGGGACCGGAAGCAACAGTTAGAACTGGATATGGAACGACTGATTGGTTCAAAATTGGGAAAGGAGTACGACAAGGCTGTATATTGTCTCCCTGCTTATTTAACTTATATGCAGAATACATCATGCGAAAGGCAGGACTGGATGAATCCCAAGCCGGAATTAAGATTGCCGGAAGAAATATCAACAACCTCAGATATGCAGATGATACCACTCTGATGGCAGAAAGTGAGGAGGAATTAAAGAACCTCTTAATGAGGGTGAAAGAGGAGAGCACCAAAAATGGTCTAAAGCTCAACATCAAAAAAACTAAGATCATGGCCACTGGTCCCATCACCTCCCGGCAAATAGAAGGGGAAGATATGGAGGCAGTGACAGATTTTACTTTCTTGGGCTCCATGATCACTGCAGATGGTGACAGCAGCCACGAAATTAAAAGACGCCTGCTTCTTGGGAGGAAAGCGATGACAAACCTAGATAGCATCTTAAAAAGCAGAGACATCACCTTGCCGACAAAGGTCCGCATAGTCAAAGCTATGGTTTTTCCTGTAGCGATGTATGGAAGTGAGAGCTGGACCATAAAGAAGGCTGACTGCCGAAGAATTGATGCTTTTGAATTGTGGTGCTGGAGGAGACTCTTGAGAGTCCCCTGGACTGCAAAGAGAACAAACCTATCCATTTTGAAGGAAATCAACCCTGAGTGGTCACTGGAAGGACAGATCCTGAAGCTGAGGCTCCAATACTTTGGCCACCTCATGAGAAGAGAAGACTCACTGGAAAAGACCCTGATGTTGGGAAAGTGTGAAGGCAAGAGGAGAAGGGGACGACAGAGGACGAGATGGTTGGACAGTGTCAACGAAGCTACCAACATGAATTTGACCCAACTTCGGGAAGCAGTGGAAGACAGGAGGGCCTGGCATGCTCTGGTCCATGGGGTCACGAAGAGTCGGACATGACTTAACGACTAAAGAACAACAACAAGATAAGGAAAAATACCTACTCAAGAGAAACCATTTTACCTCAGGATTTACAAGACCTAGTGGCTAGCTCAAAATCCGGAGCTCTGAGGTAAAGAGCAGTGGCGGATGGAGTGGAAGCCTAGGTCAGGATAAATCTGAGATGATAATAAAAGCTAAGCAGAAGTTGTTCTTGTGTCTGGAGACAAGAATCGCCCAGACAGGAAAATATTGTGGCAACAGTTGTGAGCTTGGGAGTGGCTGAGGCAAGCTGCTGGAAAAGCGCAACCTAGTTACAAGGAAAGCCATTGAAAGAAAGAAAAAGGCTTGTACTTTTGGCTTTTGTGAGGGAAAAGAAGCAGTCCAGGTTAATAAGAAATTGTATTGTTTATGCTGCCCAAAAGAAGTAAAAAGTCAGTTATGGAGGCACAAGTTGAGCCCCAGAGTGCTGAGGAAAATGGGAACCCTCAAATTCAAAGAGATGAAAAAACTGAGGGACCTGTATTGATTGCCTCAGAGGGAGAAAATATTCAAAGCTCCCAAGATTTTAAAAAGTGGAAACTAGAACAAGAATTTAAACTGAAGGGAACTAGCTTTGAAAAACCAATTAGAGAAGCAAGCTATGAAAAACCAATTAGAATTGGAAAAAGAAAAATTAGAATTGGAAAGAGAAAACAGGAGAAGGGAATTTGAGCAAAGAGAAAGAGTAATGCAATTCCAGATTGAGATGAATAAATTGGAATTAGCTGCTCAAAATAATAATACTAATAATAATAATAATAATAACAATTATTATTATTATTATTATTATTATTATTATTATTATTATTATTATTATTATTATTATTATTATTATTATTATTATTATTATTATTTCAGTATGGGAAGTCTCTCAAAAATCGACCTAAAGAAATTTCCCCAATATCGGAAGGGGGATTGTCCTGAATCTTAATTTGCTTGCATGGGAAATGAGAGCAAATATCCTATAGTTACTGCACTCCTTGGCATCTCTTTTTTTGGGAATTGGGATGTAAATTGAGTGTTTCCAGTCTGTTAGACATTGTTTTGTTTTCCATATGTGTTCACATATTTTTGTTAGGATTTTTACAAATTCCAATGGTAGATGGCATACCAATATAACTATTTCATGTCACAGAGGCAATGACATTAGCTTTCTGCAAGAGGACACATAAGCCTCTGAAAGGAATATTAGTAACTGTTATAGTTAATATTACCTTGGCCCAAATAGGTACTTTGGCTTATATGTTTCCCATCCTTTCTCCCATTCTTGCACAGAAGATAATAAAAGGTAACACTTGGGTTGTGGTTCACAACAAACCACGGTTTCCTATTTTATGCAAATACAGGAAATTGTGATTTCTACACATACATTTAATAACTAACCAAGATATCAAGCCAGGATCAAAGTATAATTTCATATTTTGGTTCGTTGACTAAATATTACTTACACAAACTGCATTGTTGTTGTTGATTATTTTATTGTTGATTTAACCACATAGGTCATTCAACCATTATTAGTATTACAATTAAAAATAAATACAATTAGAAATATGTACATCTGCAGAGTGTTAGCTTGACAACATAATGCTAACACATTAAAAAGTACAAATACAAATACATACATTCACAAAATATTGGATTAAAAGAAAGTACAAAGAAATTAAAATTTAACACACAAAATTGTGTGGAATACAGCTGGTAGCTTTGGCAGCTGGTGTGCTGACTACAGAGCACTCCCCCAAATGGTGGGCGAGGTATTTCTCTTCCTTGGTTGGTGAGCCATCCCATGTTTGGCAATCTCTTTTTAATTAAATACTAAAGCATTTTGAAAGCCTTATTTACAATAATACTATCTCTGTGTCTTGGTAGTTCTTAGAGTTGACTTCTTTTGAATACATAACACTGAAGAAAGGTCTTTTTTTGATGCCTCCCGGTCCTTTCCTTGAAGCTTTATTCATAATTAAAAGACCTAAAGAAACTGCTTAAGTGTCCTTCTAGCTAAAATAACCAGACTTCACTGTGTCTATAAGTAAGCTTCTATTGTGTCCTTTGGATTCTATAAATTGTGGCTGGCAATGTCAGAACCAGTCCAAGAAGAGATTGATGTTTAATTTCAAGTCTGTCCCACTATGGTTTTATTATGCAGCTGTGATGCAGAGCATTTATATTATCCATACTATCTTTAAAATAGGAATAATTATTATTTTTTCCTTGTTATGAATTACATATATTTTTATAATGGAAATTTCAGTTCCAACAGAAGCAGTTCACACGTAAGGGTAGCATTCTACTTATTCAATGAAAATTAAAGAAAAAAAATGTTCAAAGAAATTAAGCTTCCAGTCACATCAAAGAAACACTAAAGATTAAATTTGTGTTTTTAGCTGCCTTGTTGAGGGAAGCATCACTCTAGTTTCACAGCAGGCCCTGCTCTCAGCGCTTGTAGCATCATGAATGTTCCTAATTAGGCCAGTTTTATTTTCCACTTCTGCCACAAAGAATCTTATAACTCTGTTTAGTTGTAGCCAGCACTGTGGTATCTAGTCTCTGAGGAAAGTAAAACTCAACAATATAAAGTAAACAAACATACAAGGATGAACTGGAGAGTTCTAGACCCACTTTCAGAGTTTTATTCTAAATATGAAAAGCACTCCTAAGGACCATTTAATGGAAGAGGCATCAGCACAATCTGAAGTGAAGATATATAGTTGCATATATTTTAATATTTGCTGCATTGTTAACTAGTAGCCTTCACAGGTACTTTGACTTCATGTTTTTTGAAGTGTATGATAGACTTTCAGGAGAAAAAACATCATGGTATAGAACTGTAACAATGATGCCACATTTATTTATAGGACGAAGGAGGGGTTATGAAAATACACATTGATATGATATCTACAGTTTCATGACTGAGTGGAATTTGAACATATGTCTCCCCAGTCTACTTACCGCTGCATATCCTAGTTTTCTTCAGTGTCTGTGTTCCCTCACCAATCCAATGATAATACCATATCTCTCAGTTTTTCAAAGAAATAGCCATGCCAGTCCGTTTCAACATGTATAGCAACACAAAATGTACAACAAAATTATAGTGGTGCCTTAAAGGTAAACAGATTTACTTCAGCATGTACTTTTGTGGGTTACAATCCACTTCCACTGACACTTCAATAATGCCTGAAGAAATGGGCTGCAGTCCAAGAAAGCTCACTATGAAATAAACTGGTCAGTGTTTAAGGTGTCCCAATACTTTGTTTTTATTTTTATCTTGTACTAAGTCTACACGTTTCTCTATAGCATTATATATGTTTGGGGAAATATCCCAGCACCTGGAACAGCTTTATCATGACATAAGTGTCATTGAAATCAATGAGCTTACTGATGGTGTGGCCATGTCTGGATCCATATACTACTATTAATACTATTTTTTGGCCATGCTGAAACTTCACTGCTACCGTGTTTCCCCGAAAATAAGACAGGGTCTTATATTAATTTTTGCTCCAAAAAACGCATTAGGGCTTATTTTCAGGGGATGTTATTTTTTTTTTCATGTTACAACAATCTACATTTATTCAAATACAGTCATGTCATCTTCTTCTGGTTGCTGCACAATGGTGGAGGGTGGGGTTTCACTTAACTGGGGCTTATTTTGGGGATAGGGCTTATACATCCTGAAAAATCATACTAGGGCTTATTTTCAGGTTAGGTCTTATTTTCAGGGAAACAAGGTATTAATAATTACCAGCCACACTTCAAAGTTCTCCTGTAATGTTATTCTACAGTAATTTTAAAAAATCTATCCTTACATAATAAAACAGTTATTTATGAAAAACCGAATGACCAATATCCTGTTGCAGAGCTCCACCTGTGCAATGGGGATGACATTGGCAGCAATGGCAAATCACTGCTGATTAACGACAATGTTGTAATGCATGCAACTCTTCACAATGCAACATAGATATGTACATCTCAAAATTGTGAAAAGGAGAATTTTAATCAGCAGCCATTTGGAACTGCTGATGATATTGTACATGTTGAGCTGCATAGCAGGATCTCAGCCAGAAATTAAATAATTTAGCACTGTAGTTTGATTGACATTTGGGTGTATTCTCAGCTGCTGCATGTATTAAACTTAAAATAAAAATGTAGCCCATTAAGATATATGCCATAATCAATGGGAATATTCTAAATCAGCTTTTTTGGGTTGAGTGATTTCTATATTTAATCTTGTGCTTATTGATATTGGCATGGATATCTGAGTAAACTAGATCATTAATGTCCTAAAAAAACCAAGAATTCTCTATAAAGAAGTGGTTTTACACAACAGGTGATATTTTCAGAATAGGAATATTGAGCAGGTAGGAAGGAAGTAAAAAAGATTTGTTAAATAAGAACGTGTTACTGGAGACCAAGTTCATCCATGAAAGCTGGACAATGAGGTAAGCTGATAGGGAAAAAATGATTCATTCAAAATGTAGCATATCACAATGTGACATCCATTTTATAGGACAGCTAGATGCTATTAATCTTTGTCATTTGGCTTAATCTGGAGACAGATTTGCACACTCATATACTGCATGTCTTCTAAACTTGCAAAGCATTTGCCCCCCACATAATTTCTCAGCAGAATTTTTTTGCTTGCCCATTTTTAATTGTTCTTGAAGATTATGGTGTTTTATGTACCAATGGCCAGTATCCAAACATGTACATGAAGGTCTCCCTTCTCCATGAAGCCTATCTGCACTTATGACTATGAAATTCTCCTTCTCAAACCACTGCATGACACTTAAAACTCAGAGGAGTCCCCACTTCTCCAGATCAAATGCTAAGGACAGGATGAAATTAGTTTCTCATGCTTGATGGGGCATTTTCCACCAGTAGACATATACAATTGGATCCTGACCAGTATATCTTTAATATGATGAGTCAGAGAGACAGACGACTATAAAAGATATGAGTTTGATGAATTGTAGTTTTTATGGCTAGTTCTGTTAGAGAAATTAATTATGCTGTTATTGCAGTTTAAAAATGAGGATCAGCGGTTTCTTCCACAACATCAGCAGTGGTTTCCACAAGGTATTCATTTTGACCTTCTTTTTATCACAGTAATAGCATTTCAGAACAAATGGCAAGCTTTTCTTTTTACTGTATGTGTCTCACTCTATATCCCACTATACAACCTGTAGTTGTGTCTGCAGTATTTATGTATATATGTGCAACAAAAGAGAACAATACAGTCAAGCTCTTCTTCACTTTCAGATGTTTCTTGCTTCAAATGCTTGAGAGATATTGTTGTTTTACATTGCAATAAATCCAGCTTATTGGAAGGAAAAGGTATGGCAAAAATAGTTCTATTGCCAATCTTTTATCACATGAGGAAGTTTATGCTCCACTATCTTCAACTATTATGTGTCTTATCCCCCATTTTATGTTAGATTTTTAGACTACAGAACTACAATGCATTTATGTAGCACTTTTTGAGACACTTTAGTTCATCTTTTCTCCCACATTCATTTATCCATTCATTTCTTCCATTCCTTCTTTTTCCCCCCCCTCTCCATTCCCACTTTCTTTGATCTTAGACAGAATCATAGGACTGTGAACTGGAAGGGTCCCCAGGGACTGTCTTTCCATTGCAGAAATTCCCTGTTGAAGCATGTGTGGCACATTATTACCCAACCATGCTTCAATGTCTACAATGAAGAAGAGTCCACCATCTTTCAAAGGAGTGTGTTGTATTTTATTGTATTTTTAAAATTTATTATATGATTTTCAGTGTATGATTTTTCAGACAGTGGCAACACGAATGGGGTGGTACAGAAATGAAACTAACTACCTAACTAGCTAATTAGCTAACTAACTAACTACTTTTCTCTTCTCCATAATGGCACAGCTGACATCATTGACCCTGACAGGTGTCATATATAAATTTGATGAGCATTCCCTCTATTCTTCATCAAAATCATGTATTAAGACATTGAAGAACAGTGAGCCTAGGACAGAACCGACACCTCACTCATTAGGTCTCTCCAGGACGGCGGGAGATCATTGGGGTACATTGTTTGTAGCTAGTCCATCAACTAGCTACACATCAACCTAACAGCAGATTTGCCTAGCCCACATGTTACCAGGTTTTTCGCAAGACTATAATGGCAAACCTAGTCTGGTATGACTTGTTTTAGAGAAACCCATGGTGGCTATAATCCTATAAATAAAGAATTATTTTCAGGGGACAACTGTTTAATCTACCAACTGGTTTAATTACCTCATTAGATATTAATATCAGACCAACCAGTCATTTAGTTGCCTGGATTCTCTTTTTTCTTCCCTTTGAGGGAAAGAGGCAACTTCTACACATTTTCAATTTTTGAAGACCTCATATATTTTCCATATTATAGGTAAGGGCTCTGAACTTACATCTTCAAGCTCCTTTAGCACCCTTGGATAAATTTCATTGGGCCCTGCAGCCTTCAATTTGTTTAAAATACCTAAATGTCCCCATATCACCTAACTACCTATCTTGACTATCAACTTCACACTGCATCATTTTGGGGTTTTTTTCACCAGGTTGAGCAGTTTTCTTTTTAGGAGAAAACAAAGACAAGAGGATATATGGTATAGTTCTGCACTTCCTCTTTCATCCATTAGCATCTCTCCCTCTTCTCTGTGCATGAACCAACCATCTCCTTCAGCTTCTTGCTCTGAACATGTCCACAAACCCTCCTTTTTTATGTAAAGCTGATGCAAATCAGTTTTTAAAAAATATGAAATCAAATAAAATTTAACCCAAACTTCACACACATGATACATACAGTACTTGCATAGTGAGCTGATGAGTGCTCTTTGTTACATCCGTTTTATGCACAGAGAATCAAGTTATTTTGAGAATGATAATTTTTCATATGTAGCATAAAGTTGGTCAATAGTAACAACCAGGACTCCCACAAGGTTCAAAATATGAACTTAATAATCTTAATAAAATGGCACTTAAAGCTCACCTTCAGTGGCTTTTTGAATGAAGAGAATCTTAATTGGTTGAATTTGTTCTGCAGATAAAATTCAGAGAGTCTCAAGAGGAATCTGCCCTTTGAGACTTTTAATTAGATGTGTCATTGGATCTCTGTCATGTTTTTCCGCAATCATGCCCAGAAGTTTTATTCATAGGTTAATTAGGACATCATCTCAGCAGGACTGAAGAAGATACTGGAAGGACAGCATGCTGACTGGAATCTGAACAAAATTCAAAAGCATCCTTCTGTGTTAGGGAACATATGAAGACCTCACATGTATACTTTCCCCTCTCTCTGGTTTTTCAGATGCTTCAAAGAAAAAGGGGACTCACAACTTCCTAATCAGCCTGAACATTTCAAGCATTACTTTAAGTGAAAAGCACTTTATCACTGAATTATTTACCGTCACACTGGAGTCCTTGAAACCACTTTTCTCTCCTGAAGCAACAATTTTCTCTCAGGAACTTTTTTCTGGCATTTGCTGCACACCACAGAAAGATTTAGGGGGGAAATTGTTTAATTTCAAAATGTGTAAAAGGAGGGATTTTCTTTGTAATTACACATGGCTCCCCCCCTTCCCTTTCCCCTGATTGGGTAGTCATACTACAGCTGTGCACAATCAAAATTCTCCACCCTGTTTATGAGATTTCAGCAGATTTTTCCCGGGAAGGAGAAATTCTCCAGCATTACCAGTAATTGTAATACATCTTTGTTCTCCCTCACTCCAAGCATTTCTTTCTTTCTTTCTTTCTTTCTTTCTTTCTTTCTTTCTTTCTTTCTTTCTTTCTTTCTTCCTTTCACTGAAACTGTAAGTGGCAACAACAGCTACAGGAAGTATTCCTACTCCTGAAAGTTTTAGACACAGGGTGCTGTTGGCTTCTACAAAGGTAACTTTTTACACAGAAATCACATACTCAGGCACCTCATGAATAAGATAAATAGTAGGATGCCAAACTTCACCCATGAGAATTTCTCCGAAACTTCTACGTCTTTAGACAATCTTTTGGAGGAGAATTTATTTTTTATTGAATTGAATGAGAATGATTGATATTCACATGTGAGAAATCTAAGGCACAGCACTAATTAACGTACAACTACGAAATAGATTATTGGGCTATCTACTCTATTTGTCTTCATTGTGAACATTTTCCTATCTTAAATTTAATTAGAGACTCAACATGAACATTTCATTAATTCAAAAATATAGAACTGCAGAGAATGTAAATTGACTACAGAGGAACTGCCATCCTCCGTGCATAATGGAATTGAAATGTATGCAGAGCCTACTATATAACTTCTAAAGGACACAACCTGTATTAAATTAAGAAGCAATTTAGCACTACTGTATCCACATTGAAATTAACCCCTCCCACTATATTTTATCCCTTAATTTTACTCGTGCATATACCTCACATTAGCAATCATTTAATCTGTGCATAGAAAATTGTGCCAAGGAATTTGTTATGGGCGACTATGTTAGAGTCTTGAAAAGTTTTGTCTGGCATTTTTATAGTTCCCTTGCTTCCCTTATCAGTCTTTAAAGTGTCAAAGATCTTTAACTTAAACAGATATAAACCTCTTTTCCCTCTCCCTTTTGCTCATGCCTGTCATCTGTTTTCTGTCTACTAGAAGAATGTTTACAACCTAACACCTAAATCACCGCATGTGAGACATAACCAAATACCCAAGCCAATTAATATTTAGTATGTTTTACTTATGTAATTGGTATTTCATCCAGCCTTTCATTTTTCCCCATATGTCTGATAAAGTGGTCTTATTCACAAAAGCTCACATTAAAATATAATAGTTAGTCTTTAAGGTGCCACATGTTTTTGTCTTATTTTAATTTTTTTTCAATTTTGTTTTGTTTCGTTTCTTTGGATTTTGCCTGATATTCTTGCACAGACTAACCCAGCTAGCTCTTCTAAAGATATAACTGTATAATCTAAGGGAGAGTTGTCCATTGTGGCATACATGTGGCCACCTTTGTGTTTTGTGGTCCTTGGACTATCTTTGGGCTCCCAACTGCTGGTGCTAATGTATTTATTTATTTATGGTCAAAACAAGGACAACAGTGCTCCTGGGTGCCCAGATTTAGGCACTAGGCAGAAACATTTTTACCTATGGAATGAAATTGTAGTATTTTTGGAAATATCCCATCATCCTACATTGATATATGCCTTAATCACATACTTTTGGACTAATATAATATATCTTAATGTAGGATTGCCTTTCAAAAGTGTTCTGAAATTTCACCTGTATGAGAACCATTGATCCTATGATACCCATGCTGGAAGAGCGTCACTCATATCAGTCCACCACCAGACAAAAGCCAGCATTCCTGAGCTGGTGTACAAAGGTCTATATGTCTCATAACTAGGTTACTAGAAAGACAATATTTAGCCATATGACCCTCCCTGTGGTTCGGGGAAAATTTTGGGGAGGCTCAACTTTCAATTACCCAACATTTAAAGCATGTTTGAAAATACGTGCAAAGCACTTTCAAAGTAGTATTTCTCAGTCGTTGCTTCCAAGCTATGGAACTTTGTAGTGAGGCAGACTCATCAATCCTATCTTGGGGGGGGGGGGGGAATCCCTTCACTGGCAGGCAAGTAGTTATTATCCACAGAGACCATCTGTTCATAAGTTTATGAACAGAGTCCATAAGCTTATTTCTCTGCAAACTTATTCCAAACTCCATAACACAGATAGGCAATACCTTTGTTAGGAAAAAATGGACATGGCCCAAAAATGCAAGCGTCGAGGCTCTATACAACTCTTCATCAGGCTAGATGGTAAAAATGTGTGGGCAGAAAGAAAATCATGGAAGTGCATCCAAGTGCATGGCCAAGGGTTTAAAGCAATGAGGAACTGAACTCAAATCAAATTCTATTTTGGAAAACAGAGCTTTGTGAATAACAGAGTTATGCAGGTATCACATGATATCTGGCTACTGGTCGCTCATAAACCAGGATGACAGGAGGTACCTCACCCCAAAATTTTAGGAGGAGACGTCCTCCATCCCTGCTTTCTTTGCCAAAGTCATTGGGCAGAAGAAAAGATGGTGATTCCCCTGCTCAGCAAATAAAATCAGTAGTAGCATGCATTGACATCCGCCATGGACAAAACACACAGGTTTCTTTCTAGGCTTTAGTAGATTATTTGGACTTCTTTTGGGACTTGCAACTATGTTGCAATTGGCTTTACACAATGTTGAGGAACCTCCATGGACCAAAACTGATGAATGGAAGTTCCCCCAACAGAATGCTATCTCTCCAAGATCCTCTTCCACAGCAGAGGGAAGAATGCCCATTGTTCAGTAACTTGAAACGCCAGTAACAATTCCCAGTACTTCTTCTTCCATGACTATAAATGATAAGGGAGAACTGAAACCATCTTCCTACTGAACCTATTTTCAGCAGTATCTGAAAGAGTAGTGTTCTACACCACATGGCTTAACAGATGCTTTGTCTACTCCAAGTTCTCCCCAAGTGAAAAGGGTATCAGGTAAGTAAATACATATCCCTAGCCAAAGCACAAGCTGGAGACACTCTAGCTAGAGGCCCTGCCCTTGACTATCAGTATCAGAAAATACTGATACCTTGATATTCAGATGAACTTTGATATGATTTCTAAGGTATTATCTGATTTCACACTGGAGTTAACCCTTTCAGGGAAAAATGTCAGCTGTGACAGACCACCACGGACTCAAATTACCAAGGGGTCTTACAAAATTGTATAGTGCTCTGAGGTCATTGTTTGCGTATCATACTATTGACATTGACACCACCTTCCCTTCTCCTGCGTATTTCAATTTCATCTTTTACTCCCAAGTTCTAACGGCAGCCTCCAGTTTGCATCAGTTTGCATTGTTTGCACTGGGCAAACAATGACATATGTGAGCCATACATTTTTTATTATTATTTAGGCATCATATATGGCAACCAGATACTTTTGTGTCTGTTAATGCTGCTCATAATGGCAACTAGATAATTTTTGTTTTTGTTATTGTTCATAACGGGAACCAGATACTTTTTGTTTTTGTTGATGTTGTTCATAATTTATGTAAGTATTCTACCAATATAATATCCAATGGATTTCCAGAAAAAATCCACTTTAATACATAACCCTTAAATGTCAAAAATATCATTGTTGCAAGAATATAAAAAGCTGACTGTATTGATTTACAGTTTCTAAAGCAACCATTTATGGGCTACTCCAATGAAAATTCTAATGCCAGAAATGCCAAATGAAAATGCTATGGAGTAATTTCTCTCAATCCAATTGCTGTGCCCTAATTAAAGAATTAATTAAAGAATTTTAAGAACCAAAACACAGCTTGGTTTACAGTACATGTGAATTTAGTAAAAAAACAAAACAAAACACCAAACACTTCTTTCCTTCCTTCATGTTTTTTTTAAATCATACATTTTAAAAGTATGTTCGCTTTTTTCAGAAATTTCTGTATGGATCTGTCCAGAAATTTTCTGCATATCTATAACAGAGTTAATGTTGGAGAAAAGTGTTAATTGAACTATAGAACTAATAATGAGGGTGCTGAAAGGAACAGTGTATTTCAGTGGTTCTTAAACTTTTCTTTACCACAGACCTCCTTTATATATCTTTTGATGCCGTGGTCCACAAGACTTAATTCAAGAATTAAAACCCTAAAGTGCATCAAATATTTATTTAAAGTTTCTCATGAAGGGTCTTCAAATTTGGAGAGAAGGGAGAAATAAGTAAATCTGTTAATGCACACATTCCTATTATGATATTTTTATTGGAATGATTCCATAGAAATTATTATTATTATTATTATTATTATTATTATTATTATTATTATTATTATTATTATTATTATTATTATTATTATTATTATTATTATGGAAAGAAATGTGGGAAAGCCCAACTGGACATAACAAAAATTACTTAAGGCAGTGAAAATGGAGAAAATTTTGAAAACCACAGGAACAAAGGCTAAATATAAGAAACAACAACTTGAAAATAAATTAAACAGCTGGAAAAATAAACCACTACGTGGACAACACCTGAGAAATATTGATGGAAAGCATGATCTTAATTCAACATGGGCATGGCTAAAACTGGGGACCCTTAAGAAAAAAACCAAAGGATTGATTTTTGCTGCACAAGACTCCAAACCATCATGATGAAAGGTAGGATACAAAGAATTAGTGATAACAGCAAATGTCAATTCAGCCAAGAAAAAGATAAAACTGTGTCCAAAGATTGCACAGATTACAAAATTAGACACTGTAGAGTGACAAAATTAGTGCACTGGTCATTATGCAAAGAATATAACTTGCCAGTCTCAAAATCCCATGGGAACATCATATAGAGAAGGTGTCAGAAAATGACGAAGTCAAGATCTTGTGGGACTTCCAGATCCAGACACCTTGAACATAACACAATAGACATAGTAGTAATAGAATAAAGAAATGTCTGTATCACTGATGTTGCAATTCCAGGGGATGCCAGAGCTGAAAATAAAGAATTGGAAAAACTAACAGAATACAGAGATCTGGCAATCAAAACATTTCACTTGTGGATGAAACACCCTTCAGTGGTCCCCATCATCATCAGGGCTTTGGGAGCACTATCAAGAAATTTCACACAGCAATATAACCAGTTGCAGATCACAGAAATAACACCATCAGAGCTATTTAAAAAATTGTACGTCGTTAAAAACAAGGGGTAGAAAAAAGGGAACATCTTTTATTCATATAATTGTAATTAATGGAAAGGCTGGTGCTGCATTTCACTTACAGGCCTTGTTATATCGGGATTAATAGCTGAAACTTCTTGAAACTGAGTTCTGCATCTACATTTTTCAAATGTTTCTATACTTATTTTTAAGATAAATGAGAGCACAGAATGACTTTTCATACAAATATGTTGTTATGAAAGCCATTAATACTTTCATAGTCCTCTTCGATAGTTCTGGAAAATCTGCTTGTAGGTGAGAAATTTGAAAGGGACTGTTCCTTGAACATAAACAAGCAAGGGAAATTTTGTTCTACATTTCCTTTTCTTTTTTGCTTTCTTTCATTGTTTCTTTCTGTTTTAACTGCAAAAGATCATAACATTTCTTCAAGCCTTTGCAGAGCCCCTTTGAGGACATCATGGCCCCCTGGGGTTCTGTGGACCACAGGTTAGGAACCTTGCTATATTTTGTTTCTCTGGGGTTACAAAGACTTCAGCTACTTCTAAAAAATTACAGAATGTGTCCTGAAAAAAGACAAAAAGGTGTAATTTCAGAATGTGAATTTACACAACATTTTGTGGTTAGCAGTAAATTATGACTTTATTTGTTTTAGTCTGTGATATTTGGTTCCTCAGTTTTGCTTAATTTTTATCATTGCATGAAACACCATGAACAGTTATCTGTGCTACATAGTTTCCTTGTTTTACATACTATTTTTGTTTTTAGCACTATCAAACTGTTTATTTTTGAAGATCATCTGCACTGTCCAATATCATTTTTTCACATACAAAAAATCAGTACTAGGATATTGAAGTTTATGTGCTTCAGCTTTCTGCTTTGTTTTTCAGAAAGCATTTCACACTAAACACAGTGTAGGAATGAAGATCAATACTTCTATTTACTCATGAAGAGAAAAATCATCCAACTGCCTCTCTATTATTATATAATACCTTGAATGTCGAGAAGGTGAAAACTAATATGGATATTGCACACGTTACTGAAAAAGCTGCATTAATCATCAGTACAAAACCTCTGTTGCTCTATGCTCTGAAATATCTAATATGATTCCTCCCTTTATAGTTCATGCAATTCTTGTGACTTTGGGATGCAGGATCACAGAGGAAGCAAATGATTATCAATTTTGATGAAACTGCAGTAATTTTTTCTTTTTCTACTGCCTGTTTTTAAATATTAGGCATTTTCTGAAACTCAGTTATTTAAAGAGAAATGTTTAGCATTTTCATGATTCAACAAAGAAGTGTGTGTGTGGGGGGGGGAACTGGTTGAAGGAACTAAAGCAGTATATTCCAAATACAGAATTAATTTTCAAAATTTCCTTGCTTGAACTGGAATTAAGGTGGAGTAGAACAAAGGACAGATTGGATCCAAAAATCAGTCAAAAAAAAAAGGAAGAAAGGAAATGTGTTAATTTATATTCTGAGTCTTGCATCACCAATTCCCAAAGAAGCAGCTATGTTAGTCTGTCTCGGGATGCTGACAAAAGGGGGCCAAAATGCAAAATACTGTGTCACTTTAAAAATTAACATATTTATTACAGTCTGAGCTGTCATAGATAAAAATGACCAGGTGAGCCTACTACCACAAAGACCCCTATTACATGTATATCTCCAGGGCCAGATGAACTGCATCCGAGAGTACTAAAGGAACTGGCTGAAGAACTCTCAGAACTGCTATCCATTATTTTTTAAAAATAATGGGAAACGGGGGAGGTGCCAGAGGATTGGAGGAGGGCTAATGTTGTCCCTCTCTTCAAAAAAGGGCAAAAAAGAAGAACCTGGAAACTACAGGCCAGTCAGCCTGACATCAATCCCAGGCAAAATTCTGGAACAGAACGTAAAGCAGTCATTGTGCAAGCACCTAGAAAACAATGCAATAATAAGTAGAAGCTAACACGGATTTGTGAATAAAAAATCCTGCCAAACTAATTTCATCTCTTTTTTTGATCAGGTAACCTCCCTGATAGACAGAGGGAATGCTGTAGACATAGTATAACTTGACTTCAGCAAAGCTTTTGACAAAGTGCCCCATGATATCCTGATTAGGAAGCTAATGACGTGTGGGCTGGATAGATCAAGTGTCAGGTGGATACACAGTTGGCTACAGAATCGTACTCAGAGGGTGATGATTAATGGATCCTTCTCTAACTGGGAGGAGGTAACAAGTGGGGTACCCCAAGGCTCAGTCCTGGGCCCGGTGCTCTTCAATAGTTTTATTAATGACTTGGATGAGGGAGTGCAGAGAATGCTTGTCAAATTTGCAGATGATACCAAAATGAGCAGAATAGCTAATACCCTAGAAGACAGAAACAAAATTCAAAATGAACTTGATAGGATGGAGCACCGGGCCGAAAGCAACAGAATGAAATTCAACAGGGATAAGGGCAAAGTACTGCACCTTCGAAAAAGAAACCAATTGCACAATTACAAGATGGGGGATACCTGGCTCAGCAAAACTACGAGCAAGAAGGATCTTGGAATTGTCGTAGATCAAATGCTAAATATGAGCCAACAATGTGATGTGGCTACAAAAAAGGCTAATGCTATTTTAGGCTGCATTAATAGAAGTACAGTTTCAAATCCTGCAAGGTGCTGTTGTTTTTGTTTAGTCGTTAAGTCGTGTCTGACTCTTCATGACCCCATGGACCAGAGCACACAAGGCCCTCCTGTCTTCCACTGCCTCCCGGAGTTGGGTCAAATTCATGTTGGTCGCTTCAGTGACACGGTCCAACCATCTCGTCCTCTGTCGTCCCCTTCTCCTCTTGCCTTCACACTTTCCCAACATCAGGGTCTTTTCCAGGGAGTCTTCTCTTCTCATGAGATGGCCAAAGTATTGGAGCCTCAGCTTCAGGATCTGTCCTTCCAGTGAGCACTCAGGGTTGATTTCCTTCAAAATGGATAGGTTTGTTCTCTTTGCAGTCCAGGGGAATCTCATGAGTCTCCTCCAGCACCACAATTCAAAAGCATCAATTCTTCGGCGGTCAGCCTTCTTTATGGTCCAGCTCTCACTTCCATACATCGCTACTGGAAAAACCATAGCTTTGACTATGCGGACCTTTGTCGGTAAGGTGATGTATCTGCTTTTTAAGATGCAGTCTAGGTTTCTCATTGCTTAACTCCCAAGAAGCAGCTGTCTTTTAATTTCGTGGCTGCTGTCACCATCTGCAGTGATCGTGGAGCCCAGGAAGGTAAACTCTGTCACTGCCTCCATATCTTCCCCTTCTATTTGCCAGGAGGTGATGGGACCAGTGGCCATGATCTTCGTTTTTTTGATGTTGAGCTTCAGACCACTTTTGGCGCTCTCCTCTTTCACCCTCATTACGAGGTTCTTTAATTCCTCCTCATTTTCTGCTATCAGAGTGGTATCATCTGCATATCTGAGGTTGTTGATATTTCTTCCGGCAATCTTAAATCCGTTTTGGGATTCATCCAGTCCTGCCTTTCGCATAATGTATTCTGCATATAAGTTAAATAAGCAGGGGGACAATATACAGCCTTGTCGTACTCCTTTCCCAATTTTGAACCAATCAGTCGTTCCATATCCAGTTCTAACTGTTTCTTCCTGTCCCACATATAGATTTCTCAGGAGACAGATCAGGTGGTCAGGCACTCCCATTTCTTTAAGAACTTGCCATAGTTTGCTGTGGGCCACACAGTCAAAGGCTTTTGCGTAGTCAATGAAGCAGAAGTAGATGTTTTTCTGGAACTCTCTGGCTTTCTCCATAATCCAACGCATGTTAGCAATTTGGTCTCTAGTTCCTCTGCCCCTTCGAAATCCAGCTTGTACTTCTGGGAGTTCTCGGTCCACATACTGCTGAAGCCTACCTTGGAGGATTTTGATCATAACCTTGCTAGCGTGTGAAATGAGTGCAATTGTACGGTAGTTGGAGCATTCTTTGGCACTGCCCTTCTTTGGGATTGGGATGTAGACTGATCTTTTCCAATCTTCTGGCCACTGCTGAGTTTTCCAAACTTGCTGGCATATTGAGTGTAGCACCTTAGCAGCGTCATCTTTTAAGATTTTAAATAGTTCAACTGGAATGCCATCACCTCTACTGGCTTTGTTGTTAGCCATGCTTTCTAAGGCCCACTTGACTTCACTCTCCAGGATGTCTGGCTCAAGGTCAGCAACCACACTATCTGGGTTGTCCAGGACATCCAGATCTTTCTGGTATAATTCCTCTGTGTATTCTTGCCACCTTTTCTTGATGCCTTCTGCTTCTGTGAGGTCCCTCCCATTTTTGTCCTTTATCATATCCATCTTTGCACAAAATGTTCCTTTAATATCTCCAATTTTCTTGAACAGATCTCTGGTTTTTCCCTTTCTATTATTTTCCTCTATATCTTTGCACTGTTCATTTAAGAAGGCCCTCTTGTCTCTCCTTGCTATTCTTTGGAAGTCTGCGTTCAATTTTCTGTAACTTTCCCTATCTCCCTTGCATTTTGTTTCCCTTCTCTTCTCTCCTATTTGTAAGGCCTCATTGGACAGCCACTTTGCTTTCTTGCCTTTCCTTTTCTTTGGGATGGTTTTTGTTGCTGCCTCCTGTACAATGTTACAAGCCTCCATCCATAGTTCTTCAGGCACTCTGTCCACCAAATCGAGTTCCTTAAATCTGTTCTTCACTTCCACTGTGTATTCATAAGAGATTTGGTTTAGATTATACCTGACTAGCCCAGTGGTGTTTCCTACTTTCTTCAGTTTAAGCTTGAGTTTTGCTATAAGAAGCTGATGATCAGAGCCACAATCAGCTCCGGGTCTTGTTTTTGCTGACTGTATAGAGCTTCTCCATCTTTGGCTGCAGAGAACGTAATCAATCTGATTTCAGTATTGCCCATCTGGTGATGTCCATGTGTAGAGTCGCGTCTTGTGTTGTTGGAAAAGAGTGTTTGTGATGACCAGCTTGTTCTCTTGACAAAACTCTATTAGCCTTTGCCCTGCTTCGTTTTGAACTCCAAGGCCAAACTTACCTGTTGTTCCTTTTATCTCTTGACTCCCTACTTTAGCATTCCAGTCCCCTTTAATGACAAGAACATCTTTCTTTGGTGTCAGTTCTAGAAGGTGTTGTAAGTCTTCATAGAATTAGTCAATTTCAGCCTCTTCAGCATCAGTGGTTGGTGCATAAACTTGGATTACTGTGATGTTTAAAGGTTTGCCTTGGATTCGTATTGAAATCATTCTCTCATTTTTGAGATTGTATCCCAGTACAGCTTTTCCCACTCTTTTGTTGACTATGAGGGCTACTCCATTTCTTCTACGGGATTCTTGCCCACAATAGTAGATATGATAATT
The DNA here is from genome assembly GCA_037013535.1 of Intellagama lesueurii. Lineage (NCBI taxonomy): Eukaryota > Metazoa > Chordata > Lepidosauria > Squamata > Agamidae > Intellagama > Intellagama lesueurii. Next base: position 267,213,840 of record JBAJHW010000002.1, on the reverse strand, counting down.
GTCTGAATTGAATTCGCCCATTCCCATCCATTTTAGTTCACTGACGCCCAGGATGTCAATTTTTATTCTTGCCATCTCCTGTTTGACCACATCCAGCTTACCAAGGTTCATAGATCTTACATTCCAGGTTCCTATACAGTATTTTTCTTTGCAGCATCGGACTTTCCTTTCACTTCCAGGCACGTCCACAGCTGAGCGTCCTTTCGGCTTTGGCCCAACCACTTCATTAGCTCTGGAGCTACTTGTACTTGTCCTCTGCTCTTCCTCAGTTGCATGTTGGACGCCTTCCGACCTGAGGGGCTCATCTTCCAGCGTCATATCTTTTAGCCTTTTGCATCTGTTCATGGAGTTTTCTTGGCAAAGATACTGGAGTGGCTTGCCAGTTCCTGCTCCAGGTGGATTGCGTTTAGTCAGAACTCTCCACTATGACCTGCCCATCTTGGGTGTCCCTGCACGGCATAGCCCATAGCTTCTCTGAATTACTCAAGCCCCTTCACCACGACAAGGCAGCAATCCGTGAAGGGACGAGGTGCTAGTCCCCCTCTATTCAGCACTGGTTAGGCCTCACCTTGAGTATTGTGTCCAGTTCTGGACACCACACTCCAAGAAAGATGCTAACAAATTGGAACAAGTTCAAAGGAAGGTGACAAGGATGATCAGGGGGCTGGAAACCAAGCCTTATGAGGAAAGGCTGAAATAATTGGGCATTTTTAGACTTCAGAAAGGAAGACTGATGGGAAATATGATAGCACTTTTCTAATACTTGAAAGGCTGTCATACAGAGGAAGGGCAGAATCTGCTCTCAATCATCCCAGAGTGCAACAATGGGCTCAAGTTAAAGGAAGCCAGATTTCTGTTGAATATCATGAAAAACCTTTTAACTGTTAGAGCAGTACAACAGTGGAACCAGTTACCTCGGGAGTTGGTGAGTGCTCCAACACTGGGTACACACACTGAAGCATGTTAATCTCACATCCCCTGTTGTTGACTTTCAACAGACAAAACTGATTTGAATTAGGAAATGACCCTCCATCAGTGTAGCCTCCTGTGTGAACCAGAACCTACATCTTCTTGTCAACTTGAATTTAATTTTACAAACATCAGCTGAACTGTCAACAATTAGCCCCTTAACCTTAACTGAATTGAATTTTTGAGCTCATTTAACAATGTACTAGTAACTACTAAGAGTAACTTGGGACGTGGTGGTGCTGCGGGTTAAACCGCAGAAGCATCTGTGCTGCAAGGTCAGAAGACCAGCAGTCGTAAGATCGAGTCCACGCGACGGAGTGAGCTCCTGTTGCCTGTCCCAGCTCCTGCCAACCTAGCAGTTCGAAAGCATGTAAAAATGCAAGTACATAAATAGGTACCACCACGGTGGGAAGGTAACGGTGTTCTGTGTCTAGTCACACTGGCCACGTGACCACGGAAACTGTCTATGGACAAACGCTGGCTCTATGGCTTGGAAACGGGGATGAACACCGCCCCCTAGAGTCGGACACAACTGGACTAAATTTCAAGGGGAACCTTTACCTTTACCTTACTAAGAGTAACTAGGCAACAGCTCCAATACTGTGCATTTTCTGAAGCAGACGAGCTCACCTTTATATCCTATATAGACAATTAACAATAGTAACAGGAAAGCTGAGATAGCAGAACAAATTAATTGTAAAAGAAGAAGCAAAAGACGGGTAGAGATAATCTATAGATATAGATATCCAAATTTATCCTACTAGATTCCTGTTGACATGAATTTTATTTCTGGAACTAGACCTAGTGCGTCTGAACCCTCAGATCCATGGATCATGAGATTACGGTCCGGTGGGGATGACGCGCTGGGGACACCTCCAGACCAAAGGCCACCAAGAGATAGGAGGCTAGAGGCCCAGAGGTGGTCAAACAATAGCTGGCCCAGGAGGCGTGGGCATACGGGCCATGCTACCTCGGGGCTTGACACTCATCCAGTGTCCTAAAGAAAAGGTCCTGTGAGACATCATTCTGCACTACCGCAGGCTCCACTAGCTACTTGAAGGGCCAGAAAGTTAAAAGTTATATGATTAATAAAGTGTGGCCCTGTTTTTATCCCATCATTGAGTCTCGCCTCATTATTCCGGGGTGGGAGGGCAATGATTTTTAGTTTCGTACAACATATTTTGGATCATGGTCTTAACAAATTAAAAATGAAACTTGGGTCTTCATATGGGTGCTATTGAATGCCCACAGATGTAAGATTTCTCCAAGTTATTGACACATTGTGAAATCATTGTTATCCATTAAGTAGTGAAAGAAGTTTGTACAAATTCTAACTGAAAACCAGAGCAAAGTTTGATCAATGTGTTTTATAGGAAATAATACCAGGAGAGATCTGAACAGAGTTTCTGAATGCATAATCTAGAATAAAGATCACAGCCTTCTTAGAGGCAGCCAAATAAGGTTTATTGCATTAAGTATAAAAAACCTTCTCAACATCTAATGCAGTCACAGACATTGTGCGTCTGTCTCTTCACACTTCAAGTGGAAGGTGCCTTGGGAAAACAGTATTGGGTACACTTCAAAGAATTATAAAATTTCAGGTTTAAAGAAGAGAAGGAGGAAAGATTTGTAATACAACTAGGGGAAAGGAAAGTATATCAGACATATGTAATTTCAATGGGAAGGAGAGGATAATTCTACTTTAATTGCATTATCAAAGGAAAGCACCATAAAGGAATTTATGGGATCTTATGTTTTGCCTTTTATTTTGAAAAAAATATTTGAAGAAGCAGTTCAGTAGCCAATGATTAACTGCAAGTGGTGATAATATACTACCTAATTTCTTTTCAAAACTTACCCACTTCTGAAATACTCAATTCGATCTAAATAGTGGGACCCAGATGACCCCTTTAAATCAACCATTTAAACTTATTTAACTCTTTCATTAATTATAACTAGAGATGGGCACGAATTAAAAAATGAATCACCAAATTCATTCAAAAATCACTCATTTATTGATTCGTAAAAGTCAATTCTCCCAACGATTCATGAATCAACAATTTTTTAGTGATTTTTGATTGGTTGATTCATTTGGCAACACAAATGACCCCCAAGGTACCTAGAGACACCAAAATCACAGAGAAGCTTCCTCTCTCCTCTACAATCCCTCCAAGTTTGGTGAAGATTGAGTTTCCCCAAGTCAGCTGCTAAAGGACACTTTCCTAGGGAAACCCAATTTGTGGTTGTATAACTTCGGTATCTGAAACCAAATTTTCACCAAACTTGGAGGGATTGTAGAAAAAAGTTAGTAAAAGCTTCTCTGTTATTTTGGTGTTTCTAGGTTCCAGGGGGGGGGGCTCCTTGTGGGTTTATAACTCAGACTTCTGAAACCCAAACTTCACCAAACTTGCAGGGCTTGTAGAGGAGAGTCAGAGGAAACTGTGAATTTGATGTCTCTAGCTGACTGGAGTCCATTTCATAGGGTTTTAAAGTAAAAAAAGAGGACAAATCAATTCATCAATTCATCAGAAAAAAATTATAAATTCATAATTTGTTGACCTTGATGAATCATGAATCAAAATGAAACACTATTTTTCTGATTCATGCCATTTCTAGTTATAACTTCTGCTAAATCAGCGAGTGGTTTTCTTTCAGCAGAATTCGGTGGAGCCACCATATTCTGTTCTAACATTTCTTCTACAAAATTATTTCTCATTTGACATTTGCCAGCTGTCTAGATTCCTAGAAAACTAAGATGCTGAAAATGACAAAATAGAATACTGGCCATTGCTGTAACATCAATCCAAGCAACATGGTATGGGTTGGCAATTTTCACCCATTCAGGGGTCAAAGAGCTGTGTGTGATGAAAACAAAGAAGCATACCTGGAACTTTTTTTTTTTAATCCAAACTCATTTTCCAAATAGTTAATTTTAACATTATATGATGAATCATTAATTTTGGAAACATTTCTCTCATCAGCTTATGTTTTTTATTAAACCTTGAAAACCTGATATTATTAGGAAACCTGTTGTGCTACAGACTTCTCTCTCTAGCCTGGACAAACACAGCTCAATGAATAGGTTTCTACGAAGCTCTACAACAAGAAGGAAATAGGATGCAATTATTTTTTCATCATTCAGTCAATATGTTGTTGTTTAGTCGGTAAGTCGTGTCCGACTCTTCGTGACCCCATGGACCAGAGCATGCCAGGCCCTCCTGTCTTCCACTGCCTCCTGGAGTTGGGTCAAATTCATGTTGGTAGCTTTGATGACACTGTCCAGCCATCTCGTCTTCTGTCGTCCCCTTCTCCTCTTGCCTTCACACTTTCCCAACATCAGGGTCTTTTCCAGGGAGTCTTCTCTTCTCATGAGATGGCCAAAGTATTGGAGCCTCAGCTTCAGGATCTGTCCTTCCAGTGAGCACTCAGGGTTGATTTCCTTCAAAATGGATATGTTTGTTCTCTTTGCAGTCCAGGGGACTCTCAAGAGTCTCCTCCAGCACCACAATTCAAAAGCATCAATTCTTTGGCGGTCAGCCTTCTTTATGGTCCAGCTCTCACTTCCATACATCGCTACTGGAAAAACCATAGCTTTGACTATGCGGACCTTTGTCGGCAAGGTGATGTCTCTGCTTTTTAAGATGCTGTCTAGGTTTGTCATCGCTTTCCTCCCAAGAAGCAGGGGTCTTTTAATTTCGTGGCTGCTGTCCCCATCTGCAGTGATCATGGAGCCCAAGAAAGTGAAATCTGTCACTGCCTCCATATCTTCCCTTTCTATTTGCCAGGAGGTGATGGGACCAGTGGCCATGATCTTAGTTTTTTTGATGTTGAGCTTCAGACCATTTTTTCTGTTCCTTCCTGTCCCACATATAGATCAGTCAATATACTGCACTGAAAAAAGAATTCTTAGATGTGATACATAGTTCTTCAAAAGCACCTTTCCACCTGGCAGCTGTAAAGCACGCATACTGCCTCTGTACATTAACATTGCCTATCCACATTTATTCCCCGAGTTTCATTTCAAAGTCAGCCCACCAAAAAAGACAGAGCAAGTATCTGATTTAGGGGATTATGACAAGATTCACACTACTCTTCCAAGGCATGTATCCTGTTAGTTAATAAAATCATAGAACTGTCCTAGGGTTGGAAGTGACCATGGAGGTCTTCTAGTCCAACCCACTGCCCAAGGCAGGAGACCTCATACCATCCAGGACCTCATACCATCCCAGACAGGTGATTGGCCAATCTTTTCTTGAAAACCTCCAACGATGGGGCAACCACAACATCAGGAGGCAAGCTGTTCCACTGCTTAATGGTTCTCAACGTCAGGAAATTCCTCATTTACAGGTTGGATCTCCCTCTGACGAGTTTCCACCCATTGGTTCTTGTCCTACCCTCAGGTGCAATGGAGAATAAATTGATGCCCTCTTCCCTGTGCCAACGATTCAGATATTGTAAGACTGCTATCATGTCTCCCCTCAGTCTTCTCTTCATTAAGCCTAGTTGTTTCAGTTGTTCTTCATAGGATTTAGCTTCCAGTCCCCTTATCATCTTTGTTGCTCTTCTCTGTATCCCTTCCAGGGCCTCGGCATCTTTTTTGTATTACGGTGACCAGAACTGGACACAGCACTCCAAGTGCAGCCTCACCAGCACGGTATAGAGTGGTACTATCCCTTCCCATGATCTTGGTGTGATCCCCCTGTTGATGCAGCCTAGGACTGTATTGGCTTTCTTGGCAGCTGCAGCACACTGCTGACTCATCCTTAGGCAGTGGTTCACCAGGACACCTAAATACCGGGTACCACCTATCCTATACCTGTGCATCTGGTTTCTCCTGCCTAAGTGCAGGACCTTACTTTTCCTGCAACTGAACTGCACCTTATTGGATAGGGCCCAATGTTCAAGTCTGTCTAGATCCTTCTTAACGTTGAGTCTATCTTCCAAAGTATTAGCAATTCCCCCCAGCTTTGTGTCATCAGCAAATTTGATGAGTGCTCCTTCAATTCCCTCATCCAGGTCATTTTGAAGACCAAAGACAGAACCTCGAGGGACCCCACTGCACACCTCTCTCCACATAGATGTGATTCCATTGAGGACCACATGTTGAGTGCGGTTGGTCAGCCAGCTGCAAATCCATCTGGTCATTGCGCTGTCTATCCCACTTTGTTCTATCTTACGCAGAAATAGGCTGTGGTCTACCTTATCAAATGCCTTACTGGAGTCTAACTATACTATATCCACTGTGTTCCCTTGGTCCACTAATTTAGTCACTTTATCAAAGAAGGCAATAAGATTTGTTTGGCATGACCTGTTCTTAACAAACCCATGTAATCTAGTAATCACCTTGTTATTTTCTAGGTGCTCACAAATCTGCTGCTTGATTATTTTTTCTAGGATTTTCGCAAGTATTGATGTCAAGTTGACTGGTCTGTAGTTTCCTGGATCCACTTTTTTCCCCTTTTTGAAGACTGGAACCACATCAGCTCTTTTCCAGTCCTCTGGCAGTTCTTACATGTAGTTAGGGTTACACCCACCAACTTATTAGCTGAACAAAACTATTCCTTTTCCTCTTCACTCAGCTCCCATCAAGATCTATTCTAGCTGCATTTTAAGGTGGAATCCATTTTGACAGCAGATGACATTCCAGGGGTGGATGGACACAGTTGGGGAACTACTTTGTTAAGCATTAAGACCATCTCAATAGTCCTATCCAAACAGCACAACAGGCAAATGAAGCACACAGCATTTATTTGTGTCTTCTTTCTTTTACAAATGTCATATCTCCATTTAACTTTCCTTTAAAAACTGTATACAAACAGATAATTCCCTCTCATAATTTTCATTACTATACTGGCTATGCTGTTGTGAGTCAGGGCTATGCAACAAGGCAATAGTTGCTGTGAGCTGGATCCTGCTCTTGTTTGAAGGACTTAGCTTTCTAATTCAATGAAAATAAGGTTGATTAGTTTTCAGATATTTCTAATAATTCATTTAAAAATAGAAAAAAGAAAAGAAAAGAAAGATTAATGATGAGTTGCTGTGTGCAACAGTTTGCTTTATTTGGAGAGAGCTTAAAAACTGACTGAACAGATTTTGCTGTACTGACATCTTTCTGCTTCTGCACAATTTAATTACACAGCAAGCCAGAAAAAGTTTGTTTTCCTCAATTCCAACATAAATAGCCAGTCTTCCTAAAAAAACAGTGTTACTATTCATTTTATAGCACTTTCAGGGTACAACCTACAAGCTGCATCCTGACTTTTAAGTGTTAACAATAGAGATGGGTACGAACCACGGTTCAGTGGTTTGGCCCGGTTTAGCACAACACCCACACAGGTGTTTCATAGGCACCATGCACCTCCCTCCCCCGACTTCTTAGGCAATCACCTACTCACTGGCAGCAATGCACTTCCCTCCTCCACCTCCTTGGGCAATCACCCACTCATGGCAACAGTGTGGACTTCCCTCCTTGTCTGAGGGGGCAATCACCCAGAGCAAGGAAGGAAAACACACTGCTGATGGTGAGTGGGTGATTGCCTGAAGAGGCGGAGGAGGGGAGTGTGCTGTTATCAGTGAGTGGGTGATCACCCAGAGGAGGTGGGGGAGGGAAGCACATGGCACCCACACAACATCTGTGTAGGTGCTGTGCTGAACCAGGCTGGACCAAACTGTGGTTCATGCCCGTCTCTAGTTAAGAATACTGTGCTAGTGGTAATGATGTCCAGCTAAGGGATACTGCAGCCTAGTGATGTATGCAACTCTTAAGCATTTTGTAGCATTTCCACTCACATCCCAGCTTTGCTCTTTGCCAAGTAAACTCTTGCTAGAAATGCCACACTATATGGCAGTAATTAGCATGGAGAGACCCACATGGAATTCTGCAATATGTGCAACCACAGCACAAGAAGCCTGGTTTGTCCTATGCTGCCATTACACCTTGTCAATGCTTGTAGCTTGAATTCATTCACCAGCATAAACACAATTTTTCCACACATATTAACAAATCTGAGGCTCAGTTCACTAAGTGCTCTATTGATCAAAGTTTTAATGTCTATTTGCTGCTGAAATAATCATTCTCCCTCTGTCTTAAACACGCATATACACATACACAACACACACACACACATCAAGAATATATTTGTTATCCTACTTAGATATTGCTCAATGACCATCTATAGCCTTTATTATTTAACTAAACAGATACACTGCTATTTAAAAACAAAATTATTGTCAGTTAGAAAATGCAAGCATCAGGGGGGAAAGTTCTCAAAACTCCATGAATAATAATAAAACAATTTCATCATGACTTTAACATCACAAAATGTTGGGCTCAATTGAAAAGGAATTGTAAGCATGTTCCGAGAAATAAATAATGTGAATTCATGAAATTTTCACATCTATATATCTCTCAGAATTAAAAACAACAACACTACATTAAATTCATACATTAAATCTGTAAATTAAACAACACACCACATTCAAAGTGTACGCACTACATTAAATCTATAGTCTGCAGAAAAACCTTTACTTGATCGGGTTCAATGGACTTATACAGGTAGGAGGAATTAAACTTCCACTCCAGCACTCACCCAATTCACCAAGTGAGAGCTAAACTGAGGTGGCAACATTCACTTGGAGTTATGATGCCATTCTTTTTATTAGCCCCTCCACCTGCATGCATTTGGAGACATAATTTAGAGTAAAAAGGGGTTGGGGAAATGTTTGAATCTCATCTATGTATTGTGTGGCAGAGCCAATTCACAGTGGACACACACGCTAACTTGCAAGTAAAAAGAGGCTTCCTTGCATGGCTTCAGCACAGCATCTATTTATTTTATTTAATTTATTTATTTATTAGATATATATACCGCCCACCTAGAACGTGTCTACTCTGGGCGGTTTACATACAGTATATCATAAAGATAAATAAAGTAAAATACAGATTAATCAGAGTCCAAGATGGGAAATGAAGAAAAGAAAAAAAAGAAAAGAGAGAGAGAAGAAAAGGGGAGATGGGTTAGGTAATGGCTGAAGGCCTGCCTGTATAGCCATGTCTTCAAGTTAGTCTTGAAGGCCCTCAGCGAGGGAGCCAGGTGGATCTCTACAGGTAAGTTGTTCCAGAGACAAGGGGCCACTGCTGAGAAGGCCCAATTTCTAGTTTTTTCACACCGGGCCTCTCTTGGCGTTAGGCCCCTCAGCCACCCGGCCTGACTGGAGTGGGTGATACAGGTAGAACTGGATGGAAGAAGGCGCTCTGCCAGGTATCGAGGGCCTAAACCGTTAAGGGCTTTGTATGTAATGGTTAGCACCTTGAAATCAATGCGGAAGCGAATAGGTAGCCAGTGTAAGGCGGCCAAGGTGGGGGAAATATGATGAAATCTTTTCACCCCTGTTAATAGCCTGGCCGCCGTGTTCTGAACCATCTGGAGCTTCCGCATCAGTCTCAAAGGACGCCCCACGTAGAGAGCGTTACAGTAGTCTATTCTTGAGAATAGTAACCTTCACTTACTGGGAGCTACAAGTTTGCATAACCAGGCCAAATAAGGCTTGTCAGCATAATGTACTCCTAAAGACCTACAAAGTCCATATTAGGGTAGTATTTTAGACCAACTCAGATATCACAGAAGGTTGATCAAGCTGTAGAGAACACTTGCTCAGGCAACAGATTAAAGAAATCAAATCTGGAGTGAAAGAAGGCAAAAATCTGGCCAAGGTTCAAACCAAGGAGTCTGCATCTGCTTATTTACACCCCACTTCTTCACTAAAAGAAAACGCTTAAGAAAGCTTATAAACTTCTTGAGCAAATAAAAACAGGTAAAACCACATTTAGCTATAAAACCACATAACCATCTCATAATGAGACAAGTAATCCCTCAGATAGCCAGGTCCCTAGCCATTTAAGGTCTGACATGGACAGCAAAAAATTTCCTTGCAGATACTCATGCTTAGCTTGTACAGTGGTGCCTTGACTTACGACCGTCCTGACGTACGACCATTTCAAGTTACGACCAGCTCCAGCCACACAATTTTGGTTCAACTTGCGACCAGAGCTTCGAGTCACAACCAGGAAAAAAACAGGGGAAAAGGCGGGGGATTCAAATTGCTAACCGTTGGTGGCGAAGAGGCTGCTTCTTTGTAGCTCTTTCACCCTAGCGGTTAGAGAGTGTGCGCTCGGAGGAGGCTTCGGACTGCCTGGTAAGGTGCTGCTTTCTACTTTTTAAAAACTGGCTGTTCTGGGTGGGTTTTGCAGCATGGGTTTGGGCCGGGTGGTGGGGTTATGTTTCTATGCTGTGATGAGTCTTGCAGGGTTTGTTTGTTTTTTGGTGTCCCCCCCCCCCCATTTCCGATGGGTCTTGCAGGGTTTGTTTGCTTTTTGGTGTTTTTTTTTTTTTTTTTTTTTTTTTTTTGCATTTCTGATGGGTCTTGCAGTCCCTGTTTGTTTTTTTGGTGTTTTTACCCCCATTTCCGATGGGTCTTGCAGGGTTTGTTTGCTTTTTGGTGATTTTTTTTTTTTTTTTTTTTTTTTTTTTTTTTTTTTTGCATTTCTGATGGGTCTTGCAGTCCCTGTTTGTTTTTTGGGGGTTTCCCCCCCCCCATTTCCGATGGGTCTTGCAGGGTTTGTTTGCTTTTTGGGTTTTTCTTTTTGCATTTCCGATGGGTCTTGCAGTCTCTGCTTTTTGGTTTTCTTTTTTTGCATTTCCGATGGGTCTTGCAGTGTTTGTTTGCTTTTTGGTGATTTTTTTTGCATTTCTGATGGGTCTTGCAGTCCCTGTTTGTTTTTTGGGGGTTTCCCCCCCATTTCCGATGGGTCTTGCAGGGATTGTTTGCTTTTTGGGTTTTTCTTTTTGCATTTCCGATGGGTCTTGCAGTCTCTCTTTGCTTTTTGGTGAATGTTTTTTTTTTTGCTTTTCCGATGGGTCTTGCAGTCTGTTTGCTTTTTGGGTTTTTCTTTTTGCATTTCCGATGAGTCTTCCAGTCTCTGTTTGCTTTTTGGTGTTTTTTTTTTTTTTTTTGCATTTCCGATGGGTCTTACAGTCTCTATTTGCTTTTTGCTTTTCTTTTTTTGCATTTCCAATGGGTCTTGCAGGGTTTGTTTGCTTTTTGGTGATTGTTTTTGCTTTTCCGATGGGTCTTGCAGGGTTTGTTTGCTTTTCTGTTTTTTTCCTCCTTCGGCCAGAATGGATTAATCGCGTTTCCGATGGGTCTTGCAGTGTTTTTTGTTTTGTTTTGGGGGGTTTTGGTGATATTTTTCTTCGGCTGGAACGGATTAATTGCATTTCAATGCATTCCTATGGGAAATGGTGCTTCGACTTATGACCATTTCGAGTTACGACCATCTTCCAGAACCAATTAAGTTCGTAAGTCGAGGCACCACTGTACATGGGACTCTGTGTAAGGATAACAGCAAGAAGAAATGAAGCATATCACTTTTCATTGTACAAATGTAAAACACACATGGGCTCCTTGGCTTGAACATCACTTCCTTTGGGGGGGGGGCATCTTTGAAGCTTGTTTATTGAAATCTTCTGTAGAAGAAGAAAACTTGCCCAATATTTTGTAATCTTTCATTTGGCCTAATAAAATGAATATCTCTAATAGGTGTTCTGAGTTTTTCTGTTGTCCATTAAAGCCAGCTCTACTTTTGGTGTGACCTGTAGAATACTAAAGTACTGGGTGAGGTTAGACATTCCTTTTACACTGACTTTCATCACACAAATTTAGCATAAAATAAAAGTTCAAAAATATGATATCATGATATAAAAGCAGCATATTAAAGAATTACTATAAACCATGCTGATATAGTAGGCATCCTTCAGTCTCAAGAGACTATGGTAACATGCTCTGAATAGAGGTCTTCGAACAGTGTCTAGTGTGGCTGAGAAGGCCAATACGAGAGTGGCAATCCCTTCCACACTGAAGACAAATACAATCTGTCCCCTGTCCAGCTCCCTGATTTTGCTGCTTTCGGGACTGCCTCTTTGCCTCGGCCTGCTAAACAAGTGTCTCTTCAAATTGGGAGAGGCCATGCTGCACCACTCGCCTCCAGGCTGAACGCTCAGATGTCAAGGCTTCCCATCTGTTGAGGTCCATTCCTAAGGCCTTCAGATCCCATTTGCAGATATTCTTGTATCGCAACTGTGGTCTCCCTCTGGGGTGCTTTCCCTGCACTAATTCTCCATACAGAAAATCTTTTGGAATCTGACCGTCAGCCATTCTCACAACATGCCCAAGCCAATGCAGACGTCACTGTTTCAGTAATGTATACATGCTAACAATGCTAAATAAATAAATAAATTCCAGCTCGTTCCAGGACTACATTATTTGGAACTTTGTCCTGCCAGGTGATGCCAAAAATGCGTCGGAGACAACACATATGGAACATGTTCAACTTCCTCTCCTGCCATGCACAATGGTTACAGGACTCACTGCGGTACAAGAGTGTACTCAGGACACACACTCTATAGACCTCTATAGCAGGTCATGCTGATATATTTTTTAAAAAAATAACCTCTGAAATTCATTTACCTAGGATATAATTGATGCCATCACATCAGGAAATGAGGCTTTGAAAAACAATTTAAGGCAATGAAATAATTTTAAAATATCTACAATTTGGACCACTTAACAATAATACACGATGCTAGACTGGCCAAAATCCTGTTCTTTAGTGTACACAAGAGTAGGCCCATTGAATCAACAGGGATTTGGAGAGTCAACTCCTTTATAAGTTCTATTGATTCAAATGAGCCTACTCTAACTGTGACTCACCTGAACCCATTTTAATCATTCAATGTAATTTAATGATTAGAATATCAGTTTGGAATTGTTCTGTGACACTTTACCAGCTAAGAACACAATCAACAGAAGCATATGTGCAAATAAGTGTAACCTGAATGCAAACTTATACTTCACCTCAGGTTTATTCGCTTGCACCTCCAAAGAGCTGTTCAGGTTTTTCTCCCAGAAACCTTAGATGTACACTGATATGCTGGCAGCAAGTGAATACACATGCCACAATTTTTTCTCAGTATTTAAAAGTAAAATAGCAAACAAAAGCAAACAAGGAAAAATACCTTTCTTCTAAAGCTTAAATTATCTGTTTTTAAAGACTGTATGAGACAAGTTTGTATAAAACATTTGGTTTGGGTAAAAATCAGACAGACAAATGTTGTGAAAGATTGGGAGGTGCCCCTGATCCCAGTTTATTCTGCATTACATTATATTTTGTTTGAGCTGAACAGTAATGTTAGGAGAGGGTTACAAGTGAACATGTGAAAGGGGAAGCAACATGTTTATCTGGCCTTGTAGCATCCTTTGAATGCTGTAGATTTTTTCAAGTGGTGCTGCTTACCCACTCACCCCAGCCAGTGACTGTTCAAGGTTTTCTCTAATATGAGTAACCTCTTTTCATTTCTGAAGTCAGAGAATGCTTTTATCTTCATGTTGATAAGCAACTAAAATTTAAGCGACAAACCAAATGCAATTCTAAAACAGAGAATAATACATTTGCAAAGCTAACTTGAAAAGATCCATCCGGTTTAGGGGTCAGGAGTCTAAACAAAGACTACAAACATTAATCCATATGTGAGCTGAACCATATCACAAAACTTAAAAGATTTTGCAACACATCAGTATATACTTCCAGGTTTAATGGCTAGGAAGTGATTAAAATCATGCTTCTATTTTAAAACATAGTAACATCCTGTCTTAGAAAGCATGGCTGAAAACAAGGCCAGTGGAGATGATGGCATTCCAGTTGAACTATTTAAAATCTTAAAAGATGATGCTGTTAAGGTGCTACACTCAATATGCCAGCAAGTTTGGAAAACTCAACAGTGGCCAGAGGATTGGAAAAGATCAGTCTACATCCCAATCCCAAAGAAGGGCAGTGCCCAAGAATGCTCCAACTACCCTACAATTGCACTCATTTCACACGCTAGCAAGGTTATGCTCAAAATCCTACAAGGCAGTATGTGGACCGAGAACTCCCAGAAGTACAAGCTGGATTTCGAAGGGGCAGAGGAACTAGAGACCAAATTGCTAACATGCACTGGATTATGGAGAAAGCAAGAGAGTTCCAGAAAAAGATCTACTTCTGCTTCATTGACTATGCAAAAGCCTTTGACTGTGTGGACCACAACAAACTATGGCAAGTTCTTAAAGAAATGGGAGTGCCTGACCACCTTATCTGTCTCCGGAGAAATCTGTATGTGGGACAGGAAGCAACAGTTAGAACTGGATATGGAACAACTGATTGGTTCAAAATTGGGAAAGGAGTACGACAAGGCTGTATATTGTCTCCCTGCTTATTTAACTTATATGCAGAATGCATCATGCGAAAGGCTGGACTGGATGAATCCCAAGTCGGAATCAAGATTGCCGGAAGAAATATCAACAACCTCAGATATGCAGATGATACAACTCTGATGGCAGAAAGTGAGGTGGAATTAAAGAACCTCGTAATGAGGGTGAAAGAGGAGAGCGCAAAAATTGGTCTGAAGCTCAACATCAAAAAAACTAAGATCATGGCCACTGGTCCCATTACCTCCTGGCAAATAGAAGGGGAAGATATGGAGGCAGTGACAGATTTTACTTTCTTGGACTCCATGATGGTGCATCTGGACTGCAGATGGTGACAGCAGCCATGGAATTAAAAGACGCCTGCTTCTTGGGAGGAAAGTGATGACAAACCTAGACAACATCTTTAAAAGCAGAGACATCACCTTGCCGACAAAGGTCCGCATAGTCAAAGCTATGGTTTTTCCAGTAGCGATGTATGGAAGTGAGAGCTGGACCATAAAGAAGGCTGACCGCCAAAGAATTGATGCTTTTGAATTGTGGTGCTGGAGGAGGCTCTTGAGAGTCCCCTGGACTGCAAGGAGAACAAACCTATCCGTTCTGAAGGAAATCAACCCTGAGTGCTCACTGGAAGGACAGATCCTGAAGCTGAGGCTCCAATACTTTGGCCATCTCATGAGAAGAGAAGACTCCCTGGAAAAGGGATGGGCAGTGTCATCGAAGCTACCAACATGAATTTGACCCAACTCCGGGAGGCAGTGGAAGACAGGAGGGCCTGGCGTGCTCTGGTCCATGGGGTCACGAAGAGTCGGACATGACTAAACGACTAAACAACAACTCCTAGTCCAGTACTCTATTCACTGCACACTGGTTCTTATCAGGGGGACCTTTGTTTTATTTTTACCCCACATTTTTTATCCCACTATATTAACTTGAGTTAATTAACATGAGTTTATTAACATATGGTCTACTAAATACAGTAATGGACTAGAGAAGACCTGGGTTCAGATCTCTACTGGCCATAGAAAATTATTGAAAGATGGCACTAGTTATACCTTGAATATCATCTCTACTATCTCACATACCTTGAAAACCCTCTTAGAGTTGCTAAAAATTGGATTGGATTTGTAGAGATTACAGATACCACAGTTCTCCATTCTATGAGTTCTATCTTCTTTACAAACAGCTAGATATGATGCAAAGGCCTATGTTAGAAAGCTTTGAGGCTTAGTTAGGCCTAGCTCTGCCCAAGCTTCTTGCTCAAAGAGAAAGCTCCCAGCTAGCACTGCAGATGGAACTTAAAAGTCTTCCAGTTGAGGCCTTTCTTCAAAGTGAGCCATATTTAGGTGTCTATGAGGTACGCACAACCATAAGAATAGAGAATTATGGTATTTGTAGTCCAGAAAATTCCATCCCTAGTGACTTGATGGCACATTAAAATATCTATTTAATATAGGCTGGAATACTTCCCAATTACCACCAATTATTCAGGGCGGAATAGCATGTTTTTCTTTCCCATCTCAATATATACTAGCAGTGGGGGATATCTGGCTCTCCAGATAATTTAGATTTAATCTCTCTTCAGCCCCAGACAGCATAGGCAGTAGTAAGGAGAGACAGGAGATGATGCCTAGTAATCTCTAGTTCTCCAACCTTGGTCCTCACCATTCATCAGGTTTGTACATCTCTCTGGAACAGCAGCTGTGGAGTTAAATGACGGCATCAAAGGGTAGGTGCCTGAGGGCAACCTTAATTGTTCATGCTGCTTGATGTGTTTAAATGTAAGCATGGAGTGTCTAGTTTGTGAGGTGATGTGAGCAGGATGTGGTAAAAACAGAATAGTCTGTGGTGACTAGCAGTCAAATTATTGAGACATTATTGGATGGTATACGTCAAGGAAAAATGTCTTGCTGTAGAATAGTAGTTGTGATTAACAGGATGTTGTTGTTGTTGTTTAGTCATTAAGTCGTGTCCGGCTCTTCGTGACCGCATGGACCAGAGCAGGCCAGGCCCTCCTGTCTTCCACTACCTCCCAGAGTTTGGGCAAATTCATGTTGGTCGCTTCGGTGACACTGTCCAACCATCTTCTCCTCTGTCGTCCCCTTCTCCTCTTGCCTTCACACTTTCCCAACATCAGGGTCTTTTCCAGGGAGTCTTCTCTTCTCATGAGATGGCGAAGTATTGGAGCCTCAGCTTCAGGATCTGTCCTTCCAGTGAGCACTCAGGGTTGATTTCCTTCAGAATGGATAGGTTTGATCTCCTTGCACTCCAGGGGACTCTCAAGGGTCTCCTCCAGCACCACAATTCAAAAGCATCAATTCTTTGGCGGTCAGCCTTCTTTATGGTCCAGCTCTCACTTCCATACATCGCTACTGGAAAAACCATAGCTTTGACTATGCGGACCTTTGTCGGCAAGGTGATGTCTCTGCTTTTTAAAGATGCTGTCTAGGTTTGTCATCACTTTCCTCCCAAGAAGCAGGCGTCTTTTAATTTAATGGCTGCTGTCACCATCTGCAGTGATCATGGAGCCCAAGAAAGTAAAATCTGGCACTACCTCCATATCTTCCTCTTCTATTTGCCAGGAGGTGATGGGGCCAGTGGCCATGATTTTAGTTTTTTTTATGTTGAGCTTCAGACCATTTTTTGCGCTCTCCTCTTTCACCCTCATTAAGAGGTTCTTTAATTCCTCCTCACTTTCTGCCATCAGAGTGGTATCATCTGCATATCTGAGGTTGTTGATATTTCTTCCGGCAATCTTAATTCCAGTTTTGGATTCCTCCAGTCCAGCCTTTCGCATGATGTATTCTGCATATAAGTTAAATAAGCAGGGAGACAATATACAGCCTTGTCGTACTCCTTTCCCAATTTTGAACCAATCAGTTGTTCCATATCCAGTTCTAACTGTTGCTTCCTGTCCCACATATTTCTCAGGAGGTAGATAAGGTGGTCAGGCACTCCCATTTCTTTAAGAACTTGCCATAGTTTGCTGTGGTCCACACAGTCAAAGGCTTTTGCATAGTCAATGAAGCAGAAGTAGATGTTTTTCTGGAACTCTCTGGCTTTCTCCATAATCCAGCGCATGTTAGCAATTTGGTCTCTAGTTCCTCTGCCCCTTCGAAATCCAGCTTGTACTTCTGGGAGTTCTCGGTCCACATACTGCTGAAGCCTGCCTTGTAGGATTTTGAGCATAACCTTGCTAGCGTGTGAAATGAGTGCAATTGTAGGGTAGTTGGAGCATTCTTTGGCACTGCCCTTCTTTGGGATTGGGAAGTAGACTGATCTTTTCCAATCCTCTGGCCACTGCTGAGTTTTCCAAACTTGCTGGCGTGTTGAGTGTAGCACCTTAACAGTGTCATCTTTTAAGATTTTAAATAGTTCAACTGGAATGCCATCACCTCCACTGGCCTTGTTGTTAGCCATGCTTTCTAAAGCCCACTTGACTTCACACTCCAAGATGTCTGGCTCAAGGTCACCAACCATACTATCTGGGTTGTCCGGGACATCCAGATCTTTCTGGTATAATTCCTCTGTGTATTCTTGCCACCTTTTCTTGATGTCTTCTGCTTCTGTGAGGTCCCTACCCTTTTTGTCCTTTATCATGTCCACTTTGCACAAAAGGTTCCTTTAATATCTCCAATTATCTTGAACAGATCTCTGGTTTTTGCCTTTCTGTTATTTTCCTCTATATCTTTGCACTGTTCCTTTAAGTAGGCCCTCTTGTCTCTCCTTGCTATTCTTTGGAAGTCAGCATTCCATTTTCTGTAACTGTTCCTATCTCCCTTGCATTTTGTTTCTCTTCTCTTCTCTGCTATTTGTAAGGCCTCATTGGACAGCCACTTTGCTTTCTTGCATTTCCTTTTCTTTGGGATGGTTTTTGTTGCTGCCTCCTGTACAATGTTACGAGCCTCCAGCCATAGTTCTTCAGGCACTGTGTCCACCAAATCTAGTTCCTTAAATCTGTTCTTCACTTCCACTGTGTATTCATAAAGGATTTGGTTTAGATTATACCTGACTAGCCCCGTGGTTTTTCCTACTTTCTTCAGTTTAAGCTTGAGTTTTGCTATAAGAAGCTGATGATCAGAGCCACAATCAGCTCCAGGTCTTGTTTTTGCTGACTGTATAGAGCTTCTCCATCTTTGGCTGCAGAGAATATAATCAATCTGATTTCGGTATTGCCCATCTGGTGATGTCCATGTGTAGAGTCACCTCTTGTGTTGTTGGAAAAGAGTGTTTGTGATGACCAGCTTGTTCTCTTGAGAAAACTCTATTAGCCTTTGCCCTGCTTCATTTTGAACTCCAAAGCCAAACTTACCTGTTGTTCCTTTTATCTCTTGACTCCCTACTTTAGCATTCCAATCCCCTATAATGAGAAGAACATCTTTCTTTGGTGTCAGTTCTAGGTGTTGTAAGTCTTCATAGAATTGGTCAATTTCAGCCTCTTCAGCATTGGTGCATAAACTTGGATTACTGTGATGTTGAAAGGTCTGCCTTGGATTTGTATTGAAATCATTCTATCATTTTTGAGATTGTATCCCAGTACAGCTTTTCCCACTTTTTTGTTCACTATGAGGGCTACTCCATTCCTTCTACAGGATTCTTGCCCACAATAGTAGATATGGTAACCGTCTGAATTGAATTCGCGCATTCCTGTCCATTTTAGTTCACTGACACCTAGGATGTCAATGTTTATTCTTGCCATCTCCTGTTTGACCACATCCAGCTTACCAAGGTTCATAGATCTAACATTCCACGTTCCTATGCCGTATTTTTCATTGCAGCATCGGACTTTTTTTT
The DNA here is from genome assembly GCA_037013535.1 of Intellagama lesueurii. Taxonomy (NCBI): domain Eukaryota; kingdom Metazoa; phylum Chordata; class Lepidosauria; order Squamata; family Agamidae; genus Intellagama; species Intellagama lesueurii. The sequence goes on along the minus strand of JBAJHW010000002.1, from coordinate 267,194,778 downwards.
CACTTCCACGCACGTACACAACTGAGCATCCTTTCGGCTTTGGCCAAACCACTTCATTAGCTCTAGAGCTACTTGTACTTGTCCTCCGCTCTTCCTCAGTAGCATGTTGGACGCCTTCCAACCTGAGAGGCTCATCTTCCAGCATCAGATCTTTTTGCCTTTTGTTTCTGTCCATGGAGTTTTCTTGGCAAAGATACTGGAGTGGCTTGCCAGTTCCTGCTCCAGGTGGATCGCGTTTAGTCAGAACTCTCCACTATGACCTGTCCGTCTTGGGTATCCCTGCACGGCATAGCCCATAGCTTCTCTGAATTACTCAAGCCCCTTCACCACGACAAGGCAGCAATCTGTGAAGGGGGACTAGGAGTAGCATTGGTCAATTTGCCCTTTAAATACTGTAGCTTGCATACCTCAACAGCACTACTAGGGTTGCCAAAAGTCAGATGTGTCCTGGTGGCACTCAACATAAAAAGTCAATAAAATTAGCTGCACTTTCTCTACAGCTTCTATATGGATTCATTGGGGGGTGGGGTGCATTTTACTATTCCAAGATACACTAAGTGTGACTGATGGCAGGAAGATACACCAGGGCAATTTATGTTCTTAAAAAATAAAAAGCAATAATAATGATAATAATAATAATTACCATTTGAAAGGGAAACATTCTTTATGTTAAATCTTTTGTAAACATGGTGGATAAAAATCAATGACTTTTTAAAATCAAATTGATTTAAATCACAATTTAAATTAAAAGAAATGAGTTAAAAAATTTAAAATAGATTTTATTTGAAATTTAAATTATGATTTAAATCAAATCCAGCCTGCTTGTAAATCCCAAAGCATTTTTGTTTTGCATTATATTAACAAATGCAGATGAAAATTGGATTTTTTATACCTAATCAGATCAGTTGTCATGATTTGACATCAATGGTTGCTCCAGCATACAGACTCCATTAGTAATTTTTATGGTCTAGTTGGTGATGCATTTCTGACGTGTAGGTTTAATTTTTAAAAAAAAATGAATACGAGCACTTTTATCCAAATAAATATCCAAAACATTGAGAATATTGCATGTTTTTTCTGAGGTACAGTACTTAATGTCTAACAGCATAATCTTTAGGTTCCTGGGCCAGAGATATCTCCCATGATGAGAGAGCTATCAACAACCTACGTAAAATTTTGACATAAGTAAAAAAGTATTTAATTACCAACAGTGCCAATTTCCAATAAGAAATTATTGTGTAGGAAGAATAGCAGAAAAGGAAAACAGTCCATGCTAGTACCAAAAAACCCTGTTTTTTTATAGACAATGGTCAAGACAAGTCCTGCTTTGACAGTAAGAACCCCACACACTCGTGATGTAGGTTGAGAAGCTATACCGGTTGTTCATTGTTATGTTTTTATGCACCAGCAAGTACTATTCATTACAAGGGGAAAGGTAATGAAGAAAAGATCTAAGGTAGGAGATTTAGAGGGAAAATGGGTCCAGGAAGCCGCCATCATGATGCCATAATTTCACTTCCATCTGCTGATGCTGCCTCCACCTTCAAACTGTATCTGAACACAGTCAGAAAGCTTCAGAGAAGACAAGGCCTATGTACCGCAAAGCATGCCACTGTTGCCACAACAGGAATGTCGGTCAGTTATTTTGCAGGGCAAGTAATGGAAGGGTTTGACACGCTCAATAGGCTTTCATGTAGCACCAGAGCACTGGCAAATGCTCTGCAGCAGTGGTTCCCAGCCTTGGGTCCCTAGATGTTCTGGGACTACAACTTCCAGAGATCCTGACCCTCACAGCTAGTGGTGAAGGCTTCTGGGAGTTTTGGTCCAAGAACATCTGGGGACCCAAAGTTGGGAACCACTACACAATAGTGATACACTGTAATTCTGAGCTTGTTTTTTAGCATATTTGGTTCACCAAAATGCTTAACACTATACTTATATTAGAAACCAAAGATTAAATACGAAGAATGTAATAAATTAGTTTAAGTCTCCATGAAAAGGAGAGCAGAGCACATTACAAATATAAGTATCCCATATACCAATATGGCATTTTTGAAACATACTGTAAGGCATACTTTAATATTCATTCGTGGCTCAAGAAAGATATGAAGAAAGGATGCAAGCAGAGGATGGTGCCCGGTGCCATTAAACCTCAAACAAAGCTTCCTCTGCATATTCATCCAGGTTGCTCAGTTTGTGGTGCAGAAGGTAACTCCTGTGTGCTCATCAGTTGCTCTTTGTCTGTTTGTCAAAGGTTTGCCAGGTTTTCTGAGCACTTAACATGAAAGGTGGATCAAAGAAAGTTTTGTTATCACATACGTATGATTTTACTCCTATTTCTCCCTTGAGTCAAATGCCCAAAGTAGGCATAGAAGATAAATATAACTTTCTGAAAAGCAGGCCTTGGAAATGATAAGCAACTACTTTCACTCCTCTAGCTTACAATTAAAATTTTCAGTTTAAGGATATGTGATTATAAATTAACTTATATATGAAAGTATTAGTTTATACATGAAAGCATCAATTGCTGTACATTAAAGCATCAGCTACAAAATACAAACTATCCTTACATTATGTTTTAATCAATTTTCAAACATTATAAACTTATTGGCTGTCTATTCATAATTTAAATTATATATGCTTTACTAGGATATTTTCCATGATGCAGAGCAAAATTATATCCATTTATTCTTCTATGACTTTTTGGGGTTAAATCTGGCATTGTGTTAGCATGGATAGCACTAGTGTAAGAGGACTTTTTGTTTTTCTTCTCTCCAACAGCTCTAGGCATCATTTTAAAATCTGCTTTGGTATTTCCTAGAGCTCAAGAACAGATTATAATGGTGCAGAGAAAACATCTTTTTCCCCAATGCATGAAGTTTAAAAATAAACAAACAGTAATCAGATTAAAACACAGTAAAACAATGAGTGTGTGTTCTTTGCTCTCAGGTTGGAACCAACTTATAGTGACCCTAATTTATTTATTAAAAATATTTAGGGCTTGCAAGGTAAGTGAGATATTTAACGAGCGATTTTACCAGAGATTAAAAGTTTAAAACCTCAGTGACTTTCTATGGCTGAAGGAGGATTTGAACACCATTCTCTAGAGCAGCGGTCCCCAACCTTTTAAATCCCGCGGACTGGTTGGGGAAGGTGGGGCACCCCCCCGCGCTCGTGCGCATGTGCGGAGGAGCGGGCGCTCTCTCGCATGGGCACTCGCTTGCTTGTGCACATGCGCAAAGAAGCGGGCGCTTGCTCGTGCGCATAGGAGTGGGAGGGTGCTTGTGCAGGTGCGCAGGCGCTTGTGCTCATGCACAAAGGGTGGCGCAGCACTCAGGGGGCACTCGTGCACATGTGCGAAGGGGTGGGGGAGCACTCGCGCAGGCGTGGACGTGCAAAGGGGCTGTGCGAGGGTGGGAGTGCATGCGGGGGGTGGGGGAGATCTGTCTCCGCGGCCCGGCCCGGCTCAGGCCATGGACTGGCATGGGCTGCAGACCGGGGGTTGGGGACCTCTGCTCTAGAGTCTTAGTCAGTCACTCTATCCACCCACCACACTGGGAATCACAGTAAAACACTAGCACACAGTTAAATTAAAAAGCAACATTGTAAATATGTGTCTTGACACCCCTCCTAAATAAAGACATAGTCTAAAACTCCATTTCAGTGTTTTAAAAATAAATGCTTTTTTACTTGTCACAGAAGTCGGCATTGTTCAATAAAGGCATTTTCTGATCTCTAAAGCTGAGTACATTAGATTGCTAGGCACTATATTATTTGGAGATTAAAAGTTTAAAACCCTCTACCTTGACTTAAGCCCACAATTGACAATGAATGCATATCTTTCAGTATTTAGGTAATACGATCATGATACTATGCACCTAATTAAATTCTAAACAGTCTTCAAGAGCAGCTCCATAAAGAGCATATGGTTATAGTCAAATTGTCATCTCACGGAGGTATGACTAATAGCTGCCAGATCAAACTAAATCAGGAATAGTTCCAGCTAGCACACTAAAGATAATTGTGCAAACATGATCCTCATTATGATCAGATGAAAAGATCCAAGAACACTCATTAACCTCGAACTTGATTCCCCAGGAAGAACACACATGCCACAATGCTTTCTTAATCCAGAACATCCAGAACAAGTACAGCAACACCTCCATCTCATCCACATCTAGCTAGACCATCTTTATCCAATCGATTATTGAGTTCAGGCAATGTTCAGTCACAGAACCACAGAACACTGGAATTGGAAGGGGTCTATAAGGCCATTAAGTCCAATTGATCAATGCAGGAATCAAAATGAAAGTATATTTGATAGATGGTTTTCTAGTTTTTTTCTTGAATGCCTCCAATGTTGGAGCACTCACTACTTCCTGAGGTAATTGGTTTCACTGCTATATCGCTCTAACCATTAGGAAGTTTTTCCTGATACTCAACTGAAATCTGGCTTCCTGTAACTTGCGCCTGTTATAACATGTCCTGCAATCTGGAATTATTGAGAACAGATTGTGCCCCTTCTCCATTTGACAACCTTCCAATTATTTGAAGAGTGTATGTCAAATACTTCTTTAGAGTCAGGAAACCAACTATAGACTATTATAAACAAACTGGTGGTGTCTCTGGATTGATGGCAACTCACTCCAAAGCTCTAGATGACCTCTCCCAGTTGTTTCAGAAATGTAAACATATAGTGGACAGGACAGAACTCAGAAGATCATGAACAGGTGAAGGATGCAGTGTAGCAATACCACCTTCTGGGTACAAACAATGCCTCAGTCAGTACACAAGTCTGCTTTCAGTTGCAAGAATTCATTCCTTACCACTGTATAGGACCTGCACATTCTTGCTAAACCAAGGTGTGATTTATTATAGTATATAAATCAAATAAATAATAATAATAATTTTATGCTTTTAACTGTAATTTATTGTATTGTACTTGTTTTACTGCACTTTATGATATTTATGCTTTTTAAAAGGCAATGACAAACTACTTTGAAAATATTTTTCCAAATATTTTCAATCCAAACCAAAAGAAGAGACAGTGCTATAAAATGCGACTCCCAGATGGAAAGACACATATCTTCTGGGAAAGAGCAATGAACAACTATGAGCAAGTGACTCTTTTGAAGAAGTATCCTGTGATAAAGTACCTGTAATTTTAGAAGGTGAAGTGAAAGCTGCACTCAAACAAATCGGAAGAAATTAATCACTGTAGTAGATATCACTCCAACATTATTTCAAATTACAGAGGCTGAATCTATTAAAACCATACCCCAACAAAGGAAAACAAAAGATGGACTGGAAGCATTCAACATACAATCCAGTCCCAAAAAAAGGAGACACCAAATATTGCAGTAGCTATAGGGCATTGCATTATTTCCCATGCAAACAAAGTGATGGAAAAGGTTTTGGAAAAAAGCTTTTTATCACATCACATATAGAGTGAGAAATATCAGATGTTAAAGCTGAAAATGAGGAGACACTAGAGATCATATTACAAATATGCATTGGCTACTGAAGTGGCAATGACCACTTCAGTACCCGGAGTGCTCACTGGAAGGACAGATCCTGAAGTTGAGGCTCCAATACTTTGGCCATCTCATGAGAAGAGAAGACTCCCTGGAAAAGACCCTGATGTTGGGAAAGTGTGAAGGCAAGAGGAGAAGGGGACGACAGAGCACGAGATGGATGGACAGTGTCATTGAAGATACCAACATGAATTTGACCAAACTCCGGGAGGCAGTGGAAGACAGGAGGGCCTGGCGTGCTCTGGTCCATGGGGTCACGAAGAGTCGGACACGACTTAACGACTAAACAACAACAACTGAAGTGTACCATAGAATTTCAGAGGCTCAATCTATGCCTTATAAACTACAACAAATCTGTCAACTGTAGGAATCATGAGTAGTTATGGATTATTCTAAAAGAAACAGGTGTACCACAACATTTCACTGTCATGATGTATAACCTCAATTCTGCTATTAAAACAGAATATGGTGAAACAATAGTTCCCTGTCAGAAAAGGTGTTGAGGTGTATTTTATCTCCCTATCTGTTCAGTCTGTATGCAAATAACATTAAAAAAACAGATTACATTCATATTAAGGAAAAGTTAAAATTGATGGAAGAAGCATGCAGGAAACAGCAGTGACATGAAATGACTACTGAAGAAGGTTAAAGAAAAAGATACAAAACTACGATATAGCTGAACATTTGGAAGATCAAACTCATGACTACAGAATAATTGTTTTATTGTTTTTAAATTTGTAAGCCGCCCAGAGTAGACTTTTGGTCTAGATGGGCGGGATAGAAATCCAATAAATAAATAAATAAATAAATTTACAATTTTACTGTTGACAATGAAGAAATCAAAATGAGTAAAAGTTTTCTGTACTTTGGTTCAATCATCAACCAATATTGAGACTGCAGCCAAGAAATCAGGAAAAGACTGAAAATTGGAATGGCAGCTAGGAAGGAAGATTGCTATAAATCATTTGTGATTCTGGAAGGAAGGGTATAGTGGTCCACTACAAAGACAAATAAATGGTTGCTATATAACACCAAATTTGAACTCTTACTAAAAGCTAAAATGACTAAACTCAGACTATTGTACTTTGAATGCAACAGGAGAAGATAAGAGTTAATGGAAGACACAATAATGCTGAAAAAAGTGGAAAGCAGTAGGAAGAGAAAGAGCTAACATGAGATAAATTGACTCAACAAAGAAAGCCACAGCCTTGAGTTTGCAAGACTTGAGCAAGCCTGTTTCTAGTATGACTGAAAGTCACTAATTCTTAAGGATCACTAAATTCTGAACATGACTTGATGACACATAAGATAGAAGAGCTGGTTTAGAGAATCTGTCTTCTTAAAGCAGAAGAAGGGTGCAACACTGTTCCTCTGTTTTAACAAGCAGGGCAGGAGTTGAACTGTGGTATGGAATTCTTTTCTTCTGAGATAGAGCTTCAGTGTTGATAGTGAACAAATACTTGTGTAGGTCATTTTCCTCACAAATTCACAGTTTCTCTTCTCATGTCTAAGATTCTAAGTCAAAAGAGACCATTATTGATTTTTTTTGTTCAAAGCTGCCTTTTCATGTATTAGAACATTTTTTTTTCTTTCTGAGAGTAAAAGTCATTTTGCCAGAAAACATCTTCATTATGTAACCAGAAAGAATACATATCCCTTAAACTCTAGCCGGCTGATTTTTACAAGATTTGCAAGAAATGAAGTCTATGAAATCACACTTGAAATGTGAGGGAAGCAAATCCCATGTACTGTACAATCAAGTCAGATATCTAATTAATCTATAATGCAATTATCACCTCAAAAAAATTCAGAGTGGTGTGGTCTTACCTCCTAGCCTTCTAAACAGTCCTTTAAAAAATGTCTTCATGTACTTTCCCAGTGACTGTAACAAAAGGTCAGAGAACTTGGTTTCCCCTCTTTTGCTCATCATAGACTTAAACACTTGTGAAATACTGATAATCCTGATCATTTTCGCCCACCTTTGGGAGTAATAACTTTTGTGCAAACAATTAGAATTAATGGACAGAACAATCAGCAGCAACGGAATATTTTAAAATGTATTTGTGTTAGTTGGCCTCATTCTGGCTTTCTCAGCACACTGATTACTCCAGGATGGGTGGCAATCCAATACTGTTTTTGTGGTTTCTAGCTCTGCAGACTCCCCAGCCAAATCCCACCCCCAGCAAATAAGCAAGAGTAAGGAGCCTACAGTAGCTATGATTGACCTTTTACATATGTTGCAAGAATGGCTCTACCATTAGGCAGATAATAATAATCATTAAATAATTAGAGCATATCACTGCATATTACTGTATGTTACATATAGGTCTGTGGATCTAAAAGCTTCTCAGTCCCATAGCTTTCTATGGGATTATCTCACTTTTTAAATTTCCTTCCCTGGGATTTTCCAGCCATCAAAATATCCTCAGTCTCTTCCCTCCACAATCCTGTGCATAATTCCATGAATACTGTGTAGGACTGATGTCATAGGATTCATATCAGCACCTAGATCAATCCCACCTGTTACTATGCAAACAACTGCATGTTAACCTTATTGAATCTGAACATCAATCATTTCAAACCATTATGTAGGCCAGTGATGGCGAACCTATGGCACGCGTGCCACAGCTGGCACGCAGAGCCCTTTCTTCTGGCATGCGAGCCATAGGTCGCTACTCCCTTGCCCCCCCCCCCCGCCCCCCCTGCGCAGCCAAACCTCATGAGGCGGCTGCAGCCAGGATTCCCCCTTCCGCCGCCACTTCCGGGTCCTCTGGGTCCGTCGCCATGATTCCCCCTTAAACCACCACTTCCGGTTCCGGTCTTCCGGAAAACGCCACCCGCTGTCCCCCCCCCCCCAATTTTGGGCACGCGAGCCCAAAAAGGTTCGCCACCACTGATGTAGGCATTAAGAAGAGATTAGCAAACAACAAAGGCTATGATGATCTTTGTTTTGTATAGGCAGAGCCAGCCAGGTAACAAATCATGTTTCTATGTTTCCTGGCTCTTCCTGCATTGACGGATTCTGTTTGTGGTTAAATTGGCCCAAATCCTGTTGCTTAGCATAGTAAATTGCACTATAGTAGGTCCATTGAATCAATATGGATTTGTGGAGTCAGCTCTTCCATAAGTTCTGTTGATTCAAATGGACCTACTCTAACTGTGACTTGCTATCCGAAAGTAAGTAAGTCATAGTTAGCACATGCCCATTTGAATCAACAGAACTTATGGAAAGACTGACTCACTAAATCCCTATTGTGTCCATGTGTCTATTCTAGTGTGATTTACCTTGCTAAGCAACAGGATTTTGGTCACGATTATCTTACATCATATAGCATTCTGCATTTACAATTATGTTACTGTATGCCCTGCTCTCTGGTGTTAAAAAAAAAGCATTTTTATCCTTCCTGCTGTTTGCTGCTCAAGATTGAGTTTGACAGTCTTGCACTGCTTGTGCTGACATATTACATTCCTTTATGTTCTAGTCAATTTCATGGTCTTACCTTGGTCATTTATAAATGACCCTGTACCAACACAAGGCTGACTAACACAGGCATTTGAAATTGACCAGCATTAACAGCCTGAAATTAACAGAAGTGCCACAGAGATACAGAAATCCTTCACTGCATAGTACTTCAGGCACAACAGTACAGGACTGTCAAACTTAATCTTGTGTAGAGAGTTGAGAAGGGCATAAAACAAGGCAAAACAAAATATACTGCTCAGCATTTATCCCTACTACTGCTCCAGGAAATCTGGCAGTCTTTTGGAGAGATTTGCCTGAGGCAAAATATCAACAATGGTCGGGATTGAAAAAAAACTGTTTTTGTACTCATTGAATCTGTCTTCCACAAACTCCTCAGGCAGTATATTTTGGGTATTATGAAAGAACAATAAATTAAATAATTAAATTCTTATTTCTATACATGTATTTCCAAATATTGCAATAGGAGCTTGTATGCCTTGGGCCTGGATATTATGTGTCATGGACAAAGGTAGTGATCGGGCGCTACCTGTCACTCTGCCTCAAGAAGCAAAGTGTCTTGCACCCATCCTGTACAATAATAAAAGCCTTAGCATCTTGATCTACAAGAGGTAAAGAAAAGGAATTCTTAATATATGACTCAACATATGTCTTCTTTATCAATCAAGGTGAGGTGGGTTGAGTAAAGTTCTTAGACAGTTCATTTAGTTCCTGCAGTACCATCTTACAACTGGAGTTCTACTTATCTTGTGTATACACAAATACTGTGACAATATACTTCCAATATATCATGGGTATGAATGTAAGTGCAAGGTCATAGATATTGCAAGCTGTTATATTTCTCTAACTGCAACAGAAAGGATTGGCTGGAATTCTATTAATGTTCATATAAGGTTAGCAATAACTTGTTGTGGACACTTGCATCTAACTGGTGAGATGCCAGGGCAACTCTCAGTTGTGCAAATGGGCACATAGCCAAGATGTCCAATGGAAATAGCACTCTGATCAATGTTCCTACTGATCATTATAAATTAGAAAAATCATAAGAAAACTTAGAGACAGAGTGACAGAACAGTGAAATAAATGTAGATAAATGTAGAAGTGTAGATCTACCAGTTATTCTGGACTCCTGAACATAAGAAATTTTCTTACACCGATCCAAAGCCTTGGTCTATCTGACTCAGCTATGTATACACTGACTTACAGCATCTTTTCAGAGTTTCAGACAGCCATATTTTCTTGCCCTATTTAGAGGTGTCCAGGATTAAATCATGGATCTCCTGCATGGGAAGCCTGTTTCCTTCCAGTTATAATTCTCTCCATATCCTAGACTGGTAGCACCAACTCATACTGAAAGCTCTGATTCCCAGAAATAGATGGTCAGGGCACTGAGGTATTGCATCATGAGACTTTCTAGACACATGTCAAACAGCTTATGTTACTGATCCAAATACGTAAATAGTTGGAATTGGCCTGCTCTTTATAACCACTGTAATTCACATTCTTGTAAACAGAATTTTTAAGTAGCTGCATGTAGGTGATTTCTCCTCCTATGAATGGAATGCATATATGACATCTTTCACAATTTGAATTCAGTTTTCATGAGCTAAATTTTTAAAAAAAGATATTTCTTCTGTGTTGAACCTATAGATTGCATAAGGTAGTGCTGTTGCTCTGTTGAATTCATACATCTGCAGTTTTTTTTGTTTGTTTGTTTTTGACAACCTCATGAAATATTAAGAAGACCTTTATCTGGATGCAAAACAAAAAATGTATCTAATCAGCAGTAGTAATCCTGACACACATGGTATTGAATTCATCAATGAAGTATGATCCAGCTCTGCTTATGGTCAAGAAATCTCAAAAATAATAAATCGGATCAGCAAAGAGCAGCATATAGCTTATTTATTTGCACAGCAGTTTGGATGCCATATTTTAAAATGCTCTCACACAACCAGGATATTAGCATTCATTTTGTTTTAGACACCTAGTTGTTTTCTTCCACCCACCACAGCTTTACTATTCCAGGATTTTATATGAAAAAAAAAATGAGGGAACTGCCACTTTAATTTAGAAATTATAGATTTACATACATCCTTACCTCCAAGGCAGCCAACAAAGGAAAGCAGGAAGATCTGTTTCCATAGCAACAACATCTTCAGTTGCCAAAAGTTGGAAGTTCTTGTCCAGCCTCAAATGAGCAGTACACGTAACTGTCCACACAAAACCTTTTAATCTGTTAAACATGAACAAAAAATAATTTAATGATAAAATTCACCCCATGAAACATGACTTGCCTGTTATATGAACTTCTGGTAACAACAGACTGAATGGCAGCATCCATCAGAATTTAGTCTCTTATTCACCTCTGCAAGTCTCAGGGAATCCTTGTGACTCCCACAGTACAGCAGGGCACTTTTCTATGGGTATGAAGCAGCAGCATGGGAATGGCATGGCAGTTAGAGAGCTGTTCTACCTTCTGCTGGTTTAATGGATCCCAGTCTCATAATTTGGCCTTGGGGGTTCCCGCCAAATTATGTGATTGGGAGTTTGTTAGTTCCAGAAATCCCATCCCTACTGACAATCTTTGAAAGCCATATCTCCTCATCATTTTTTTTATTCAATTAAAAACCTATAATTGAAACTAGGGTATTGCATCCCATATCATCATCCCATCTCACAAGCAGGTAGCACTATTATTTTTTTGGGGGGGGGCCTGCAACTGCAGTAATTCCAATATGCAGGACCAATATTTTCTCAACTCTCCTTTACTATTCATGCCAAACAACTGGCCAAGATGTTGACGGTGAATTCCATTTTATCTATAGAAAAATGATGAAAAACAAGGCATACAATCTATCCATGGCCTTACAACTGAATCTAGAAAACATAGGTTTAAATATATATAAACTCTAAACTTATTGTATTCTGTTCAATATATCTGCACTGCAATTCTACTGACAAGTTCATCAGCAAACTGGATCTAAAACGGAGGTAATCTAGGTAAGCATATTCATTCTCAAATCTAAAAAGGATTCCAATGGCATGAAAAAATATTCTTGATTTAGAAAAACAAAGACCCGGTTTTAAAATGCATATATAATGTCATCAACAGACCTACTCAAGCTTTCCTAAGCTTAGGCTAACTCCATAGAGAAATCACATCTGGTACAACTGCAGACAATTTACCACATACCCACAGGTATGTGGTAAATTTACTCAATACTTTAGTGTATTTGTGAGGTTTTATGTGTTGTTTTCGGCATAATTTAATTGTAGCTTACCTTTGCCTGACAGCAGTCTCAATAGAAATAAAGGAAACATCTATCCATTATTTTGATAAACTCTGCCAAGTGAATTAAGAAATATCACAGAGAAAAACATATGCACACCCCAAGAAGTGCATGGAGATGCTGTGTCTGCCAGAGAATAACAGACTAAAGTTTACAATCTGACTTACACTAAACAACAGGATTTATTTATTTATTTATTTATTTATTAGATTTCTATCCTGCCCATCTAGACCCAAGGTCTACTCTGGATTTCAGCCAATGAGTCAATACCAAGATAGCATCTTAGACTCACTGTATGAAGTAGATTAACTTCTCTCAACCAGTTCTAACTTGATCTCTAAGGAACCCACACCAAGCCTCAGGGGAGAAGAAGCTGTTATGTAAGCCCATCATTCAAAGAAACAAATCTCACATGTTACAAAGGCACATGTTGTGCTGTTTTCCACAGAAAACACATTCCAGGATCATATTTGTGTACAAATAGTTGTACACAAGAGTTTGTGCGTTAGAAAATTATAACTTTGACCTTATAATTAGCACTCTACATTGTCAGCTTAGAAAGCACAAGCAAAGAATTAATGCTTTTAAATGTGTCAAGATTGAGAGGTATAACTTCAATACTAGAAACAACTGATGCAATTAAAAGATTGCCAAAAGGAGAAAAAGCACAGTCTTCATAATTTTTCTCTCTGTGGGAAATAATATGGAAACATCTCATCAACCATAATTTAGGCTACAGCCACTGTATAATATTCATGGAAATGAGGTCTCCTTATCGTACTTAAGCAGATGAACATTAAGAAGTACTTAAGCAACTCAGCATTCTTGTATACACATGTAGATTTCTATAATTTAAGAAGTCTGCCACCCAAGCAGAGCTGGGGGGAAATATTTCATAAATCTCTGGAAACTGAAGTAGATGGTCAATGTACAATGTGTATGCACTTGTGTGTATGTACTACACAAAAAGAATCAAGGATGTACAAAGGAAAAGAGAAGTGAGAAAGCAAAGATACAACTTCTTGACAGCCCAACAACCCACCCCAACTATCTCCACTATCTTTCAGGCTCATATTGGGCTACTTAGTAGCTTGCATACTCATCAACGTGCTATGGCTCTGACTTAACCACACACTTCTCTTCTCCCTAAATGGTGAATCAGATGGAGATGATCATCTTTGGAAGCAAAGTATTGCACCCAGTTTGTTAGATTATGATTTAGGGTACAACCCCTTGAATCTTATAACGCTAGGGAAAAGGTGCATGACAATATTAAAGAGAAACAATTCTTATGTTCATGAGTCCATTCCTAATTACTTATCTATACTCATTTGTTTATTGCACTTACACCTCATCCTTTAGCTAAAAGACTCCCAGAGCAACTTATGAGGTAAGGTAATATATTAAAGTCCTTGCCCTCAGATTTAAAATCTAAAATTGAAGACAGGGCACATAGGGAATAAGGGATGTGGAAGAGGAAAATATTGACTGAAATCCAGTAGTAAGTCACAACTAGTTTAGGACTATTTGAATCAATGGACATTTTATGAGTCAACCCTGCCCTAAATTCCATTGATTCAGTGAGCTTATTCTTGTTGCAACTTACAACTGGATTTCACCCATTACATTGAATGCTTACGTTTTTGAATATAAGGAGTATAGTTATGCTGAATGAAATGGCTCAGACAACTCAGTTAGGTAGCTGCATTTAATTGACAGCTGAAATAGGAAGATAGATATTTCTTTATCTGGTTCTGTTTGCTGTATTCACAGCCACATTGCATCTTAGCACGCAGACATGGTCAAATACCTTTCCATGTTGTTGTGCAAGCAAATAGCTTTGTCTTTGTATGACACTTCAGGGCCCACACCTCTAACTGGTTTCATTCCATCAGCTAGAGGTTGCAAACTGTGAGAAAATCCCCACACAACTGCAATTGACAGCTTAAGAGACTCTGGTTGTCAGCACCACTTGAGCCCAGGCATGATGGAGATATATTGTTCTTCCACTGTGGCCTGAACAACAACAGTTGGGTACTGGAAGGAAGGGTTTGCAGGAGCAGTTGGGTCCAAGCATAAATAAGGTATGCTTGGTTGTTTTCCCTGGCAAAAAAACATGAATACAATGAAGACAATATTTGCAAATGGAAAAGCTAATATTCTGAAGGTATTCAACAATCGTACCCTGTGTGATGTAGTGGACAGAGTGACAAACTAGGTCTCAGGAGACCTGGGTTTTAATCCCTGCTCCATCATATAAATTTGCTGGAATGGCAGCAATGGTAAAAACCACTCCTTAAATATCTAACTTACCTTGAAAACCCTACTAAGGTTGCTATATATTGGATGAGACTTGATGGCATATAAAACACATACATTAACCAGTCATCATACTGCTAATTAGGCTTTGAAAAAATTCCAAAAGGAGAAGCAAAGGAAGGAAAGTGAATTGTTGAAAAAAACAATATGAGGCACAGCTATAAAGTATCCAGACAGTCTGCTGCATGCAAACATCTATCTGAAGTATGTTTAGGATATAACACATTACCTAAACTTATTCCCATTAATATCCAGAACTAAATTCTCAAGAACATATTCTAGAATTTAATTCAAGAAACACGCAGTTTGCTATAACTAACATCACTGGGTATCAAGAAGCTTAAAAGACATCCATCTATCCTTTCGGAACAGTAAGAGATGTCCAAACAACTGAACAAAAATCTAATCTAACATTTGCCTTCTTCTTCTCTATCCAAAAAAGTAATGCAGTTCATCTGGCAGAAAACCTTTTGGATCTTCACTACCGAGGATATTTATCAAAATATGAATGATCAACTGCTTTCAGAACAATTTTTGAAATAGCTAAGAATATCACTATCATTTAGTTGTCAGACAAAAACATTTCTATTTTTTCATATTGCATGAGCAGACTTTCTCTTGATATAATGGGACTTTCTGATTCTTATTTCCAGAGATCCCAGCTAAATCCTTTGGGGGGCCCTGAATCATTTTAACAAGTTCAGAGGTGAAGAAAGTGGTTATTTGTTTATTTATGTAGCTTTTACATGCCATGCAACTGGCAGATGCCCTCACTTTACAAAACTAAAAACACTAAATAATAAAATCATAACCAAAACAAATGAATTAGTTAAATCTGTATCAAAACATTCAAACATCAGGATGTTGCAAGCCAGCCATAAAATTTACACTAATAAAAACAAAGATAAAGATAAAGAGTTAGATGCCTGAAAGAACAGAAAACCGAATTTAGAGGTAGGTGAAAACTGCTGTCCAACAGAAAACATTCCTTGTCCGGCCAAGCTGCTTAAGGTGTGAGCATTTGACATATTTATTATTTGTGTAAACAGCTCACAGGTTTCCAGTCGTGTGAATTCATGTTTATTGTTAAAATAGTCCAAGCTTTCAATGGCATTATACTGCGCTATCTTCATCAGGGAAGGCAAGATGTCAACTCACACAATCTAACCTTAAATACCTCCAGATATTTAAGGTTAGCTTTGTCTGAGTTGATATCTTGCCTTCTCTGACTAAGATGGTGCAGGATATTGCCATCGAAAGCTCAGACTGTTTTAACAATAAACATGATTTGACACGACTGGAAACCCATGAGCTGTTTACACAAAGCGTTCATTGTGAAAGACTGAGATCACTAAGATTTATTCTTCTTGGAGATTCATCTAGTCTCACACACCAAGATTTTGGCAAGACTTTCCCCCTGATCTAGCAAGATTTTCTGGCTTCTCATAAAAACAAGAACCCAGTCTTGTTTTCCCATTTTTTCTATTTTACTTTTCTGCCTGTTCTACACTGCTGCTGTTATGTAGTCAAGCTGGAACCAGCTTACAGTAACCCTAATTTCACTTACCTTCAAAGTAAGTGAAATATTTAAGGAGTGGTTTTACCAGCTGAGCAGGAATTTGAACCCAGGCCTCCTGAATCCTAATCCATCACTTTTTGCAATACACCACACTGGGTGTTGTTCTGCATAAGAAACTACTAAGTCCTCTACATCTTAATGACCTTCTCAGTCAACACTGTGCCAGCAACATCCCCTCTGCACAGAAATTGTAACAATTCAATACAGCTTGGAACTTCTTTTGTCCTTGCACTCCTTTTGCAGAAGAATGATGCCATTTTGCACAGGAATTGCAATAATCCTCTATAGCTTGGCATTCCTTCTTTTTCAACTTGGCTGCCATCAGTACACTCAGGGTGGATTTGATTTAAATCAGTTGATTTAAATCAAATTGATTTTAAACAACAATTCAGATTTTTTATGATTTAAATAAAAATTGATTTTTTAAATTTAAGTCATGATTTAAATCAATTTGATTTTTTAAATCATTTTTTAAATTCACTCTGAGTACACTCAACCCTATTTACCCTTACCATCTGAGACACTGCTGTACTTGCATTTGGATGTTACTGGGCTGGATGAAGGCCAATAAACTGAAGCCAAATCCTGCCAAGATGGAGACTCTTTGACACGGCAGTTTCTATGTCTGGTAATTCAGTAAACAAGCTGTTCTAGAGGTGTTTTCACTCCCTATTGAGGAGCAGGTGGGTAGCTTGGGGATATTCTCGAATCCATCCTTGTTACAGGAGGACCGGGCGGATTTGGTGGCTCAGAGTTGTGACTAGGGATGGGATTTTTTGATTTCATGGACTATAAATCATATAATTCTCCATTTCAGGAGCTCTACCTGAGAGATATCTAAATGTGACTCACCTAGAAGAAAGGCTTCAACTGGAAGTCTTAAGTCTGAGCTAAGCCTTAGTCCAACTGTTCATGTCCCAATGCAAGCTAGGAGCTTTTCTTTTGAACAAAAAGCTAGGCAGAGCTAGGCTTAGCTCAGCCTCAAAGCCTTCCAGTTGATCCCTTTCTCCAAGAGGAGCCACATTTAGCTTTTTGTAGGGCATTTGCCTATCAGGTAGCTGGAGGCCAATGGGATCTGTAGTCCAAGAATTTTTTTAAAAATCCCATCCTTTGCTGTCATCATTCCTCTACAGGGATAATGTGGCCACAGTAGTTCATGCAGCAAACTGCATGTTTAGATTATTGCAGTGCACTGTATGCATGGCTTCCCTTGAAAATGACATGGATGCTACCATGTGTTTCATATGTGGTAGTTACAGAACCCACATGGCAACAATTCTATAAAAGTTAAACTGGCTGCTCATGAACTGCCAATCTTCAAGGTGCTAACTTTAAAAGTACTAAGCAGCTTCAGACCTAGATACTTTGAAGCATGTCTCTTCCCACATATACGTGATCAATTATTTAAAACAATTTTGAAGGGGAGGTGTCCCACCATTGAGAATAGTATTCTTTACATAGGAATGGGATTTCTCCATTGTGGAATGATGAGGAATAATCTCCACTTGGAGGACCAAATGGTGGCAACACTGCCTTTATTTTGTACCAAATTAAAACTTGGTTAGTCACCCAATCATTTGGCTTCTAGAGAGACTGAAACATTGTTTCAAATCCTTCTGTTTGTTAGTTTTTTGTTTTTTGTTTCTTTTTTATAAAAACTAAATTAAAGGGTTCTAAAATTATCTAAATTGTTTAAAGCTACTTCATATTCCTACCTAATTCATATTCCTAGATCCTTTTAATGTGATTTTACAGATACTTCCCTGCCCTGAGATCTGTTAATGCAGGGTGGGGATAGAAACAACTTAATAACCAAGGAATAAATACATATCCTAACCACAGAAGTTACTAATGGAAATGGCAAATGGCTCTCCCTTGGGACGGAACACTCCACTGACTTGGTAGAGACTGGGAAATGTCTTTCCCACGGAACCAGCTATCATACCCGCATGGGCTGTGGCATTCGGAGGCTAACAATTGAGCAGATATTTATGGAAGAAGATGCTCACTTGGATCATTTTTTTAAAAAGCTGTGTGATCCATTTGTATGAAAAAGAATCTGGGTTGAGTAATCACTGAAAAGTAACAAACAAGATGAGCTTTCAAGTTCTCTAAAACAATGTATTAAGCAAAAATGATATAGAATCTGGAAGTAGAGAGTCAAATAGTGAGGGAAAGAAACTCTCAGATGTTATGTCATCAGTGAATCAGGCTCCCTCCTCTTTGTTGCTGAAAGTGACACATGTGAAGAAGAGAACCCGAGATAACCATGGAAAATCTTCATACAAGTCACAAAATGGAAAAGTCAGGACTCTGGCTCATGTGGAGAGTCTCAATGGATATAATAGATTCTCCTCTTCTGCCATTAGGTTCAGGCAAGGAAAGTAATGATGCAGGAGGTGGTGATAGCACACTCCTCACATGTAAAGCATACTTGCTTACTGAACATCTGAGTAGTTCTAATGGGTGCTGCTTCTTTATTTCAGACCCAGATAAACAAATATGAATACATATAGCAGTGAACTCCTATGTTTAAGGGTGAATTTGGATGTCCCCAGTACTGTTTGACAATTATATAACTCAAAATCACCACACAGTTCTTCCAGTATAGTTTCCATGTATATTGTTGGCAAATTCAAGAAGAAAAAAAATCATGTCATTCAAAGCAAATTGCAGTAATCCTACACAACATATATGAGTCTATTAAAATATAAGCATCTAAGCTCTGCTGCAGGACTTGGATGTATAATTTTTTTCTAAGGGAATAGCAACCACAAGGAATATTTGAGTTGGACTATTAATAACCTTGCCATTCAATCCCAGTCGGCACAGTCCTTTTCTATTTTTAGCAACTGAAAAGCTTTAATGATGGTCCCTTTGAATAATCAAGTCTGCTCTATAATACCATGGAAGGGAAGAAAAAATTGTAATTATTCAATTACTTGTTGAAGAAACAGGAGTATTATCATCATGACACAGAGGGCATGGTATACCAAGACACAATATTACAAAAGTAAGGAAAAATTACTTTTCCAATTACACTTGGCATGATTATTCAGCCTTTAAAAATCTAGGTGTTTGCATAAGAACATTCACTGACAAAATTTGATAATTCTGAACTTTACTTTCTGGCTCATCTTCAGCCAAAAAGGAAGTACATTTTACATATTCTTTCTAGTTGTAATTTACCAAAAGGAAACAGCAGACTATTAATCAGCCTCAAAATGAGAAATCTAAACAGCCATTTGACCCAAATTCAAATTGTTCACACATTGCACATAATGTAATAGAAGCAGTGATTACCACAGAAACATTTAGTTAAATCAAACATGCATACTTATACTGTATATGTATATGTTATCATTACATTACATTTCTTATTTCTCAGCATTGATAATGCAGGGGGTGGACAAAAGGGTCAAGCCTAAAAATTGAGAGTCCAGTCCTAAAAAAATTGTGGGCGAGGTTAAAAAAATCATTGATTTTTGAATTTCAGAAAACAAATTATTAGCTATTGCCAATTTTGGTGGTTCATGCTGGTTCATACTTCATCCGAACAGGTGTTCAGCACTTCCCAGCCCCACCTCCTCCAGTGGGCACCCACTCAGAGGCAGCGCCTGGAGGAGGCGGGGCAGGGAAGCCAGGCCATTGCCTCTGAGTGGGTGCTTGCCAGAGGAGGCATGGCTGGGAAGTGTTGAACACCCATTCAGACAAAATACAAACCGGCAGCAACTGCCACACCATTGGTTGATGCCAATTATTTTCAATTTGTAACCAAGGATTCTTGCATGACTCCACTTCTAAAATGCATATGGGAAGGAGGGTGACTTGATCTTTCTTCCAAATTCTTTTAACTTCTTGCCTTAATGTTTAGTGCTTTGGATTTTTTTTTGTACTTTCTGTACATTTGATGTTGCTTGTAGATGGAACTTCAACATCTATAAATACTTTTTGTTGCTGTTGTTTATCCAGAAGTATAATATCCAGCTTACTAAAGTTAACTGTTTTACCCATGATATTTTCCTTGTCCCGGTAAAGTATTGTGGTTTCTAAAGTTGGAGGTGACTGAAATTTATAATATGTAGAAGAGACTTAAGTAATCTATAAGATTTAGCCAACTGCTGAAAAATGATTTTTTTGCAACTTACTTTTTCCTGCACATATAATTTCTTGATGCTACCTTAGGGCATACGTCTATGATATGGTAAACTGTTTTTCTGGATTCGTTACAGGCTCCATACATACATGACTTTCACCTAGTTTTATAAATATATTTTGATAGTATTTTGTGCAAATAACTTGGTCTTGGATTATGGATAGGAATCTCTCAGTTTCAGCCTGAAGACAGCCTAATGTAAGCTGATTATTGCCTGTCATCCAGGAAATTACTAAGGTGCTGTCCATGTAATGGTTTCTTAAGTGCACTGCAGAACTTTTATTAACATATGTTTCTCACTTGCAAATTGTAGTATGGTTAGCCCATTATCATTTTCTACTGTCATCTCATGAAGTGGGACTGTGCTCCCTTAGAGTTTGTTTTGAAGTTTGACTATTTGACCCATACAGAGATTCCTGAAGTTGACGAGCTGATGCCTGCCCATGCTCCAGGAGGCATCAAGAGAATTTGCAAATGACCTATATTAATATCCATGTACATTAAGTGTTATTTATCCAGTATTTATTATTGTAGCCCTTAATGCTATCACTCAGCTGATTAGAAAGGAAATTTAAGGCTAGACAGAACCACAAAGGGCTCAAAGAATCACCCTCAAAAATATCTCTTCTAATAAGGATATTGTAAGAGAGAATATCTCTGCATCTTAATTTTGTTCTCACTTCATGATTTTCAGTAGTAAAGTAATAATTTCATTATCAACTTTGTAAATCCTCAAAACTTGAAGAAGCTGAAGGTGGGGCACAGAACCAAATACTTTTTTGGTGATCAATATATGTTATGTTTGCTGTTGTTGTTTAGTCGTTAAGTTGTGTCCGACTCTTCGTGACCCCATGGACCAGAGCACGCCAGGCCCTCCTGTCTTCCACTGCCTCCCGGAGTTGGGTCAAATTCATGTTGGTAGCTTCAATGACACTGTCCAACCATCTCGTCCTCTGTCGTCCCCTTTTCCTCTTGCCTTCACACTTTCCCAACATCAGGGTCTTTTCCAGGGAGTCTTCTCTAGGGAGTCTTCTCTTCTCATGAGAATATGTTATGTTATATGCCATCAAATCAAAACCAACTTGTAGTGACCCTGACAGAATATTCAAGGTAAGTATGATACTTAAGGAATGGCTTTATCACTTCTGCTCTCCCAGTGAGTGTGACGTTTACCCCATGGCCCCTGCTTGTTTCACCAAACACAGGGCTCACACGAGTATCCCAACATGCCCTTTAACACGCTGCCACCAGTTGATCTCTTTATCAACCTATATTTCCTATGAAAGACTGAGGTCCATTCAGTACTGAACTTTTAAACAGAAACAGGTTTATTGATTACAAGTTGTTTTAGGACTAGTTCTTAAGCACATTCTTAAAGTTACACCAAGCTTCAGTATTTTACTTTAACCTCTTCTATCTTAATTAATACAGGTCACACTCTGACTAATCACTCCTTAAACACTCTCTCTGCCTCAAACCCCAAAAACTTTTCCCCTCTTCTGTCTCTCTGACTGAACTGACTAGACTCTGACTCACCCCTCCCTCCTGGTTTCTCTGGCTCTGTCTCCCAACAGCTCCCATTGGTGCAGGCCAATGCCATTATATATATAGGAAGACAGGGTGTTCGCTACAGTGAGTTTCCATGGCTGAGCAGGGAATCGAACCTAGTCCATCACTTTATCCACTACACCACAATCAGTATAATCAACGGATAAATTTCTAGTTTCTTCAAGACAATTCAGTATGAAGGAATCAATACTGAGCAACCCTTTGCAACCATATAATGTTTTAATTCACCTTCTCTGCTAGTCTGTTAAGATGAGGCTGCAATTGAGAAAATTATAAATATTTTGAGAACCCATTGATGTAAACAACTTGTTAATTGTGAACAAAAAAGGTGTTCAGTTTGTAATTTTTATTTATTTATTTATTTTATTAGATTTCTACCCTACCCATCTAGACCAAAGGTCTACTCTAGACTTAAAGGTCTACTTTAGGACCAGAATAATTGCCAAATTTATAAAGGAAACAGGCTGTTCTTTGTGTGAAGAATTTTGGAATAAGGGATTGTGAAAGACTTTGTTAAAATATTTAGAGATAGGAGTGGGCTGAAGTCAATTTTTCCCACCAAAGGTTTTGATTCTATCTATTTCAGGGGCCTTACAATTTTGTTCATCCTCCAATGTTTGACATACCTTCCTGTCTTGTATTTCACAGAAGACTATAGGTGGTAGGGAGCTGTAAGCTTCATGTTTGTATTGGAGCCTGGGAAGGGGGAGCATTTAAGTTGTTTCTGATGGCACAAGACCACAGATTTTCCCAATACTTTTCAAAATCCTCTTTAAGTGGTAGAGTGGGCTTCCAGCTTTTCTCTTGCTTGCGCCAAACTGTGATAGAACTCTTTTTTGCTTTGTTTGGAATTTATAGTTCTGCAGCTTCTTTTTCATGGTCATCACATACTTTGATAACTTGACTGATTTTGCCTTAAGCTTATGTTTGAGTCAAAATAGTCAGCAAGATAGTCAAGATAGTGAGCTTTATTCAGCTGCAGTGATTCAATGACAATTCAAAGACAATGTTTGGGTTTTTTTAAAGATAGCCCCCACACCCTTCCTATGATTATCCCCCCCCCTTCAAATGCAGAGAAAAGCAATGGGTTTTCCTATTCAGCCTATCTATTTGGATTTTTACATCTTGCTCTTATCTTAAGCTTGTCATAGGTTTCTCTTTGTTTCTTCAGTGCTTTATTTTGTGATCCTAACTGAATGTGTGACAAGTCAGAGATGCTGGCCTCCAAGTCATAAACTGCTAACTGAACTGAACAAATATGGAAAATAGGTCACAAGCTGGTTTGGATTCAAAATAAACACACTTGTTAGTATTTATTTTCGATAGAAGAGGAATGTGCGGTGGAGAGGTTCCATAATTTTTTGCAAGGTTTCTATAGAACACTTCTTTTATTTTCTGCAAAAATCCTTTATTCTCTCTTGGTTCTGGTAGATTGCCAAATACATCAGGGATTTCTGCTGTGTTGACCTCAGGATGGCTTTTATTGTGATTTAAACGACTACCATGTTCCTCTGGGAAATGTATTTGTCAAATAAACATTTTCCAGCCTCCCTATGTGTTCTTTTTCTAGTTGTGTGACATAGTTGTTTTTTCATATAATTTGTTTATGGTCTGCAATGTTCTGTTCTGACAAAGTGTGTCCTCGGTGCACATTTGTATAAACTCTACGTAGGTTTTTCCCCCCCATCCCAGTCCTTCTAGGTCTTGACAGTCATTAACATTATAGAACAGTGCACATTGCCTTACCAGGCCACAATAAAGAGGAAATACAAGTAATGGATTTGAACTTCGTTAAACTGTTAACTTCCCCCATTTCACAGAGGAGCCTACCATATTGAGGACTTATGATCTGCAGCCATGGGTAGACCCTCACCTCTGCTCCAGACCTTTAATAGACAAGTCTCAAGCCCCAAAGGCACTCTGTCCTCTGTACAGCCCAGATTTGGCTGGCCAAGTATTAGAGTACCCCCCAGGCTGCAACCCACTCAAGACTTGTGACCTTAGGTAAATCATGGCCCAGGGGGGTCCTCATGCATCCCTCCTCCCTGCACCAAAATCTTGGGATCTGCAATGCAGGGAGGTGGGATAGGCTAATATCTACCCAGGTCTCCCCTGTGAACTCACCTGAACACCTTCCCTTCTGAACTACCTGCCTACATTACCTATTTAAAGATGGTCCTAACCCTGATCAGCCCTTCAGTTCCTGTGAGTGGTCAGTATGGGATAGGCAAAAAAAACCAACAACCCTCCTGCCAACCTTTTGTTCAATGTGCCAATCAGGTAGAACAGGTCAAAAATCCCTATCTGGCCCCAAAGCAACCAGCTAGTCTCGTACTGATTTCTCAGAGTGAGGAGGTAGGCTGAATGCCTCTGGAAAGAGGCTAAGGAGAGGGGCATGAACCCTTTTAAAGGCTTACCTCAGCAGCTTCCAGGCAGGTGGGCAAAGCACCCCTGCAGCTCTGCATGGTTGCAGAGGAAAACCAACCCTTATTATCTTCTGTTGTCCATTTCAGATTCTCTCAACTAGTTTTCATGGCACTGGCATCCAATGACATGGCTGACAATGTGTTTTAATTTTATTCAGTTATTTCTAGGATTTATATTCTCTATCCTTGCCAACCAGGCTCCCTAGCAGTTTAGAAAAACATTAATTAAAAGAGCATGGGAGTTAAGGCAAATTGCAAAAAGAATGCTTCATCAAGCAAAATGTAATTCTTATTTAAAACAATTAACACATTACCCCAACATTTAAACAGATTTTAGTGAAAAATACAGATACACTTAATTTAATTTAATTTGTTCCTCCACTTTTTTCCTAATAAAGGGAGCTGAGACAGTTTACAAAGCATTACACACACACATATGAAGAACTAGAAATACAATTAATTTGATTTTTAAAAATAGTTAATATTTGACAAAATAAGGGTGGATAAAAATCAATTATCTAAATCAAAAACCTGATTTTTTAAATTTTATATCATGAAAAGAAGCACTTTTTAAAATTTAAATGATGATGATTTGATTTTAATCAAATTCAACCTGGCCAAAATCCTGTTGCATAGCTAGTGAAAAGGAAATGTGACAACTTGCAATGGCAAAATACCACTAATTAGTAAGTCTCTACTTAAATTTCTAGTTGTGTGCTAAGCCATCAAAATGGTGCACAATGAAAAACCCAAGTAGAATCTTATTAGCAGCAATTTGCTGCTACATGTTGTGCCATTTTGCTTCTGCTGGCATTAACTACAGAAGAGGATTTTGGCCACTGTAAATTAAAACTAGAGAATAAAAACAATTAAAAGTACATTTTTTTCAGATAAAATACAATTCCCACACTAAATCTCTTTCTTTAGCAGGCAGTTACTTAGAAAAAAAACTGCCTCAAAATGGGGTCTTTGTCTCTGTGTGGCAGAACAGCAGGGAAGAAACTCACCTGGTCTTCCCTGGAAGGGAGTTCTATAGCTTGAGAGCAGCCACCAAAAAGTCCCTGCCTCATGTCCTCCACAAGCCACTGTAAAGATGTTACCATGAAACAGACATCCACTGAGGATCTTTAAAACCCTGTGAGGCTCATATGAGGGGATACAGTATTTCAGATAGCTTGGAATCAAGTTGTTTAGAAATTTATAAATCAAAACCAGCACTCTGAATTGTGCACAGAAAGATACTAGTAGCCAATGAAGCTCTGGTAATTTCTCTTCTGCCTGTAAGTAACTCTCTTCAGTCTAATTGCAGTTTCTGGACCAGCTAAAGTTTCCAGAGACTTTCTAAAGGCATCCCAATGTACAACTAAGGATGCAACTATAGTATATGAATGGCCAGATCAGACATCTCAGGGAATTGGCACAGCTGGCATACTAGCTTTAACTAGGCAAATACATTCCAGGCTGCTGCTAAGACCAGATCAGGGACAAATTCAGGAGCACACCCAAGCTGTGATTCTGGTTAGATCCCATTCTCTAATCTGCTTTTTGATCGACCATCTGTTTTATCTGGATTATACTCCAGTTCATTTGTCCTTATTCAGTCCATTATTAAGAGCAGGACTATCAGAACTCAGGCTTTTCAATGACAGGTGCCTTTGATTAGTCCGGTGAAGCTCTGATATTTGGTTCACATATAATTAAGGCTTTTATACCCTTTAAAACTCTATGACAGAAAATACTGACAAATTCTCAAAGCCTCACTTCTTATTCTGAAGCTAGAAACTTGCCAATTTTCTATAGTTTCCTATTCACTGTCACTGAAATCAAGAAATTGTTGGAACTTTTTGTTTGCATGCTTCTTAGAATCAGATGGCATTTTCAAGGATTTTAGCCAATTACATAGAATTTAAGTTTTCCAAACTATTTTAGGCATAGAGACACAGAGGTTTGTGTTTTGTGTTCACCTAAATGTTGGTGCCACTAGATAAATCGAGGATGCCCAACAGTTATCCTGTCTACATTCCGATACTGGCACAGTAATAACAAGCAACAAGAACACCTTATTGACAAAAGCATGTGTAATTTAATTTTTTTATAAATCTCTTTAAGCTAACAGAAGCCATTCATCAGACAATTGAGAAAAAGTGGGAGAGACTTGAAAAGTTATGCTGGAATTTTATGCAGTCTTCTCAGAAGTAAGCTATTCAGCACTGTTACAGAATCTGTGATCGCATAGGCATATAACTTATGTTTTGGACAGCTTGTGACATAGTCAAGTGCAGGATATTTCCTAACTATAGCGCTCCAGCCTGACTGCAGTCTGTACCCAAGCTGGTCCTTTCTCATTTTTGAGCCAGGCTGTAGTGATTCCCCAGTGGATAGAAGGGTTTCTGTAAGGGAAATCACTCCTGGCAAAGTGACTCCTATGCCATCACACACACACACCTTTCTTGTTTTCAGACTGCACTTTTAGATTCTTAGTAAGAAGTAATCCCAAGGGTCATCTAGGCAACATCTATTAAAGCAGAAAAATCATAGCTAAACTATTCCTGAGATGGCCACCCAACCTCTGTTTCAAAGCCTTCAAAGAAGGAAAGTCTACCATCTTCTGAGTCACTCCATTTCACTGCCAAACAACTCTTACCATCAGAAAATTGTCCTGATTATTTTTGAGACTACTTAAGTGGGCTGGTGCAGGATGAATTAACTTGACTGCTTAAGTTGGCTAGGGAGAGGGGATACAAGATCATGTTGTAATTTAATACTGCATACTCTTTCTTGAGAGATTTGTAGCTATTTTTGCATTCATTTAGTGGTATTAGTTACATTTTCTAGCTACATTACATTTAGTTAGTTATATTTTCACTCTATTTGTATCTAATATTGGATTTAGCCTATTAAGGTTTATTCCCAGGTATAGGACTTAATGTTTAAATAACCATTTCTGCTAAATTAATTTGTATCTCTTCCACAGCTTTTGACTGTCTATACTATTTTCTGTTTATAGAGATATTCATGACTCGTTTTATGTTTACTGCTAAATCCATCCACAAGCTTTCCAATTTACACATATAACTCCAAGCCATCTGCAGTATCATTTAATACTTATTTTCCTTTGATTCCAAACACTAAATGAACCCTTCCTTAAAATTACTAAGTGCTTTCTAGAGTTTTAACATGCTTCCTTTCACTTTTCCAGATTATGAAACCATAATATAAATGTCAGTCCACTATAACATATTCCAAAAACGGCATGAGAAGCAGTCAGGCAAATTTACCCACCAGATATGTTGCACTTCGACCACTAATCCTTCTATAATCAGACACTATTCTACCTAAATTCATTATCACTACCAAAGTCCCCAAGATAGGATGAAAAATTCACTGAAAAGACAAGAGACAATTTCTTTCTGCTTTTAAACCAGGTGGTGTAGTTATGCATTTCATTGGTTTTATAAAAACGGTCCATTACAGGAGTGTCCCAGTTATTGTCTAAAGTTCCTACTAGCCAACACTATAAAGTCTGGAGAATTTCTTGAAAGCAAACATTACCACAAGTTGGGAATATTCTTACATTTCTGCTTCTAGTAAAAGAAAAACCAATTCAAAATAAACATTCAGGTATCAGATCTTCTTGGTCTGTCAAAAAGGAAAGGTGATATCCAACTTCAGACGAGCAGACTTACACCCGCACAAGAGCATTTCCCCAACTCTCCTCCACCTCATGCCCCACCCACCCGCATCTATTCTTGAGGATCCCCATGTCCTCTGAAGAACCCTTTGAGGCTATAAGGAAGAGAGCACAGGAGAGGGACAATTATTCCTTCCATCCTCCACTGAGAGAAGCCCTTCTGCCAGTTAATACGATACCAATACCAATATGCTACCCTTTGCATTACTATCTTGAAACATTTTAATCTACTGATAGCTTGTTTCTCCTCATTGCAGTATTTCCAGTGAATCATGGATCACTAGTGAAAGTGATGACATTGCAGGCTATGCTGCCATTCGATTTGTGTAATGAGGTCAAAGAAAGACACTTAAAGATGAAGACAATGCTTTCTGCCTCAGTCACATGGACAACCCAGTTAACATGCACATGGATTGTTCTCATTATGAACATTAATCCTCTTTTCCCCCAAATCCTGGCAATCTCTCAAATAAAAAGATGAAAGGATACAAATACTTATGAAAAGTACCTATCTTTTGGCTTAGTTCTAAATATTTGAACTATAGAATCAAATACAGTGTTGAAATTTGGTACATGAATTATGCTGCACATCAATGTGTAAAGGGCTTTAATTCATGAAGTGTTATGTAAGAGTCACTAAAACCAAGACATTAACTGTGACTTTTGTGTGACTACATTATATGCCAGTATCTGTAACCATGTTGTCCCTCACAAAAACAGAACGGCTGATTTGTGATCAGAAGTGTATGATGAAGCAGAAAGCTAATTGCATGCTTGACAAAATAATGTCAATGCCAACAAAAACAACAAAAGGGGCAAAAGGGGGAATGGCATACCAGACATTCAGTTCCTTGGGGATCTCATTAGATCTTTGCTATGTATTGCTTATTAGAAAACAGTCTTAGCAGGTAACAGTTAAAGGAATGCCTGTGGCTGATCCAGTACTGTATTTCAGCTGGGATCTCTGCAACACATATGCAATTTCAATGAAGCTGAACAGTAAAAACAATAGAAATAGAAAGATGTACTGTTTGCTTTTTCCACGTACAGGTTTTTTTAAGGGGGAAGGCTCTAAATTGGACTGTTTAACAATGACATATGTTTCATATTTGATGTAATTACTGAAATTAGGAATTATTTTCAATTAACAGTGCAATCCTATTTGTGCCTACTCAAAAGTAAATTCCACTGAATTCAGTAGGGCTTCAATATCAATGCATTATTCACAAAGTGACACCATGCAAGGGAAAACCCCAGAAGCTTACTTTCTTTCATGACTTCTCACCCAAACACAAAGCAATTCTCAGGACTGTTTTTCAACAAGTGTGAATGGTAGTGAGCGGAAGAGGGTATCCTATAGACAATCTTGACTGCTGCCATTCATGTTGTCAACACTTAGGCTACCCTTTGCTTTGCATCCTTTTTACTGCTGGCAATGCGGGCATTATATTGTGCGGCCCTATATCCCACATTCATAAACCAGAGGGTTTTTGAAGAATTGAATTTCCTGGCTTTTAAAATGGGAGTTTAAATATACATAGGCTACCCACAAATTCAATCAGAAATTTCCCTCATATATACCCAGTGGTAGAGGATTCCAGAGGATGAGCATATGATCTGTCCTAGGAACTGGGAGAAGACAGAAGTGAGAACAGCTTGGATGTGACTGTAGTCCCTCTGTGCCCAAATATTTTGAAGGGCTGTTTAGGACTTTATAAAACTGTGAAGCGAAGGTATGAGTAGGTACAAAATACACAATGGAGAAATATACACACCCTTTAACCTCTCTGCTAAACTAATGTTGCCATGCCTGCTCCACCAAATGAAAAGTTATGTTCCAATTTCATATCCCTTTCTTTGAGTTAGGCAAGCTGAGGGGAAAAAAAGCTATATTTGACCAAAAGCTCTATGGGCATGTTGTGTACATGTTTTCCAGAGGATGTTCCTTTGCTTTTTGATTTTTTTTTAAAAAAAGGAAGAGATTGGAGTTAGAAAAGAATGTCACTGGAAAGCAAGATCAAAATCATCCATACTATGTGAAAGAAAGACAGTGAAGAAAGACAGGGACAAAAATCAGCTCATTTGAAATGTGGTGTCAGTACAGATACGAAAGACCACCAGAAAATCATGGGTGCTCAAGCAAGGAACCAGGAAGTTCAGGAAAATGCTTCAGAAGTTCATGGTTCAGGTCAGGTCAGGTTCTCCAGTTCAGAACTGACCTGAACCACTGAACCAGCAATTTCATACAAATTTACTGGTTCATTTTTTTTTATTTGTGCCCATCTCTAGCCACAACTGTTAGTCTGCAAGATCTGAGCAGAACATTTTGAAAAAAACGTAATTGCTAGGAAGAGGGTGTGGTAGGAATAGAGAATAAACCTAACTTGAGATGCTGTTGGTTTGCCAGATCTGATCAGAACTGTTCATGACATGACATTTTGGAAGTCAGTAACTCATATAGTCACCACACATGAGAAGTGACTTGGTGGCACACAGCATCTTTGGATGTTCTTTTTCTTAATTACTAAACAATAGTATAGTGACGAGATGAGTAGAATAGGCACCAAAGCTCTGTAAGACAGCCACAAAGCACAAAACAGTAATTTAACAGTTGTGTGAGCTTCTAAGTATTTATTCTCTATATTTTAAAAATGTTTTTATACCAGATATAGAAACTCTTTTTCATGCCTACAGTGGAACCTCTGCTTATGAACTTAATCCACCCCAGAAGATGTTCTTAAGTTGAAACGTTCGTAAGTTGAAGCAAAATTTCCCATAGGAATGCATTGAAAACCA
This sequence comes from Intellagama lesueurii, assembly GCA_037013535.1. Taxonomy (NCBI): domain Eukaryota; kingdom Metazoa; phylum Chordata; class Lepidosauria; order Squamata; family Agamidae; genus Intellagama; species Intellagama lesueurii. The sequence continues at coordinate 267,163,934 of JBAJHW010000002.1, read as the reverse complement.
ATTAATCCGTTCCGGCTGTTTTTTGTTCTTATGTAGAGGCGCCGTTCTTACGTCGAAGCATTAGTTCCCATAGGAACTAATGCAAAGCCGGTTAATCCGTCCTGTACCACTAGGGGGAGAATTTTTTTTTTTTACCTAAGATGACCTAAGGTTAAAAAAAGGGCAGGAAAGGAGGGAGGGAGGGAGGGAGGGAACACCTTTTAAACAGAACACCTTTTTTTTCGGTTCGTAAGTTGAAGCTCCGTTTGCAAGTAGAAGCAAAATTTTGCAGACAGAGCTGTTCGTAAGTTGAAATGTTCGTAGCTAGGGACGTTCGTAAGTAGAGGTTCCACTGTATTTGCCGAGGAAGAAGTTAAAAAGTTCTCCTCCTGAGAGTCATTTAATTTGGTCCTGACTGGCAGTATCAAAAATTCATATCTCCCTTCCTAACTCTCAGTGTTTATGTTTAGAATATTTGTACTGATAACCAGTTTATAAGAAAGCCAGAAAATCAAAGGATTTTCTCTTTGAAATAAAAAAAAAGTGGCTGGGATGAACCATTCTCTTTCAAAATCAGCAAATTTGGTGTTTTCAATGTATTTGACCTGTTTTAAATCTGCAGATAGAAAAGGTCACCCAGTGTCTGCATGGGGGTGGCATGATAGGTAAAAGTTTTATATTTTTAAAAAATCATAATCAAAAACCATTTGCCCAACCGTACTCAAATCTGAAACAGAGCCAGAGCACACTATCTGCTACATCTGTGCCAAAATTGGTTCAGTTTCTTTTTTTAATTAATTTTTCATAGGGATAGGGGTTAAGGTACAAATAGAGGGACCAGGTAAAAGGGGGGGGGAAGGGTAGGAAAGGGTAAAATTCCAGAGAGTGAAAAAGTATTCTCACATCTGCTTATACAGTTATATTAAAAAGGGAAATCATACAAAGAGAAAAACAATATAGCAATTTTCCAGGATATCTATAGTTAATAATCTTCCATTTTCTTGGACCTTCTCTTTATTTTTATCGTTAAACTTACTAATTTTATAGGTTTAATATTATTCTGCCAAGTTTATATCTACTGCTCTAAATCAATGTTATAACCATTAGTTTGTGCCCATTTTATCATATATTCTTTCACCACAAAATACCCTCTTAAATTTAACATTTCCAGCTTTTGATCATCTATAGAACATCTTATCTATCTTTTCTTATTCTGCCAGGGTTATATTCACTGCTCTATATCAAGATTCTAACCAATCCTCCATCTTCCATCTTATCGACCATTTATATTTACTTAGGTCCACTCCCAAGAGCTTCATCAACTCCATGTACTGTCTCCTTCTTTGTCCCATCTGCCACGGCATATGTCCCATCGTCTCCACTCCCCTCCCTTTCATAGTAAAGTTCACCATTTGCTACACTTCTACTGGTGACATCTCCATAAGGAGGGTTAACAAATTAGCTCTCAGTTGCTTCTGAGGTCTAGTAGTAAAATTGTCTCTCTCTGTTCATGGTTTTAGTAAGCTGGTTTCCTGTCGCAGTTCTGGTTTTTTCTCCGTCTTCACTGTAGATTTCATTTATGTCCCTAGGTCTTTAATTTCTTCAAATAGCTGATCCATCTCTCCTTTTATCTGCTGTAATCCATTGCATATGATGTCTTGAATATTCTTGAGAACGTCTTGTTCCATTATTCAAGCAGTTACCGTCTATTTGCACGTATTATCTGGATTTATTTCCAGCAGGTAGTAAGCACAATAGATGTTCGCAAGGGTAGCTTGTGTCTTGGGGCAAATAACATTTACAATTTAATCTTTCTCTCAATTTAATCTTTCTCTCCAGTCTTTGTAATTAGCAATGGTTGGCAAGAGGAAGGGCTTTTCCTCCTTTTCAAATCTTTTCCCAAGACTGTTTCTGGCTGCTTCACACCTTTAAATCAATCAACTTTGTAGTTCAGTAGTTTATGGTTATATTGTCCTGCAAAAGCTAGTCTTATTACAGCAATACAAGCAAAGTCATTTTCTCCCTTCCTTTTCTTTCTTCCTTCTTTCTCTTTCTCCTCAAATGAAGAGGCGGGGGAGTGCTCGCTGGTCTGGCCAGATATAGATCTAGTCACTTTCTCTGACAGATTGCACCCACTCTCTTCATTATTTAGGTCCTTAAGAGTTCCATATGTAAAACAAGCAACTTACTTCAAGTTCTGGTCAAGATTATTTTCCAAAATCCTTCTGTACTTTTCCACTCTCTGCCAGTGGCATTCACACTTTCTGCCAAGATGGTGCCACTTGATTTCTGCATTCAGATGAGACTTCAAAGAGAAGAAAACCCAGACATCCTCTGGTACTCCTCCCTTCTCAGTCAGATTCTGTTACTTCAGACTTTCATTTCTCCTAGTAAAAGTCTTCCCCTCCCCCCAAGTTTGGGGGGGGGGGGTTTCGAAACCAAATGGTCTTGGTCAGGTTCAGGAGCCCTCCTGAAACCTGACCGGTCTCGCTGTGATGAAGCCCCGCCTCCCCAAAATTGGTTCAGTTTCAAAGTTATATATTTTTATTTAGGTACCCTCAGTTTTAGAATTGCCTTATGGAATACTGATTTGCTCTGCTGCACAATATCAATTGCTGCACTCTCATGCAGCAATAGTATACATTTTATGTTTGTCCTCCAAATTTACATAAGAAAAATATATTTTTTTAAAAAAAACAGGCTGATACTGGTTTGCAGCTCATCTGTACTTGTACTTTACTGTAAATGATAAGTAATTGAGCAGGAACACTGCATGGTTACTTTTACATAAGCATTCAGGGCCCCAGCCCAAGTACTTTAAAGTAAAAAAAAAGTTGAGATAAGACCACCACAGAATTGACCTTCCAGGCTTACTACTCCCTATCTCTTGTCTGTTAGGCTATTCTATACACCCATGAGATTGGGAGCCCAAAAGGTGGTTAGCTAGGGGTGCCTTCGATACATGGCTGTATTCAAAATAGAAATAATCTAACCTTTCAGCTTGATAAGAAGCCAATATGTCCATATATTGCTTCTTTGGAACAAGAGTACATTTAGACACCCTGTTTGGAATTTTTTCTGCTAACTTATTTAGCCAGCTATGCCTACAACTGTTCAATTAGGTAGACATATAGCAAAAAAAAAATGCTAGCTGGCAGAAATAAGGGGATAAATAGTGGGTGAAGAGAAAGGAGGACATCTTGCATCCAGTGTTGCAGTGAGACACACAGACATAAAGCAGGAAGAGGTTGAGAGACAGAGCACTTTCATACAGTAAAAGCACACCTTCAATGCTTATTCCCAGGAAAATAGGTATAGAACCTTAAATGTTTCAGACTTATCTGTTTCTCAGTGGATATGGCTGAATGCAAACAACAAGGTTTTATGACTCCCTGGTCAATAAGGCTTATTCTGACAAACAGATAAAGCCCATAGCTCATTTCAGAAATCCTGATTCATTGATAGTTCAGGGATGTGGGGAAAAATTACTTAGACTATAAAGTAAGGATAGTGGCTAATTAGTGGCCTATGCTGAAATATGTATTACAGCATCCAGATTAACTTAATTTGTACTAACTTGATTGTGTCAGGAGAAAATAAAAATTAGACTTTGAGACAAACTATGGATATCCTCGCCTAAATACCACATTTTTGAAAGCAAGAATCTATGGAAGGAAAGAAGGTTGAAATCAAGAACTCGTTAGGCATGCTAAAACCTGCTGAAATCAATGTGCTTAAACATCCAGGGTTGTAACTAGAGCAAAACTGTTTCTTCAAGATTCAAAACAAGTGGTAGGAACATGCAAAATTCAGAGATTTTAAAAATGTTTTTAAGGTATTTTTAAAAATTGTTTTAATGGAAATATTTAATATTGTTACACATTTAATTGTTGTTTAATTTTTGTATCTTATGTTTTTAATGATATTTACTGTATAGTTGACTTTGAGCTGCCTTTATATCCTTATGGAGAGAAAGGTGGCATATTTAAAAAGTAAATAAATAATAAATACCATAGGAATGTAAAACAGTGCTTTATACAGATTTAGATCATGGGTCAATCTGGCTCAGGTTCTCAACAGTTTCAGAGGTAGCTTTTCCCACATATTGTTAGGTCATCTTGGCATTAATTTAAGTATTTGTTTATCCGTTCTTTTCTTTCCTTGTTTTTCAGCTCACTAAGATGAAATTAAAATTCAGTCTTCTTATGGTTACAATCTGTCACTTTTGATCACACCGTGAAATGTCATATGCACTGGTTTAAGGTTTTCTTCTTAGTTTACAGAGGCCTAACAACTAGGGACATGGTCCCACGAGAGGCCGCTAAACAGATTTCTTAACAGAATAATCCTAAGCATGTCTTCTCAGAAGTAAGTCTTACTGAATTTACAGGGACTTAACCCCCCAAAAATGTAGATATAGAACCCAATGTCTAGAAGGAAACATGTTTGTGGGGATCGCCCTTGTGGTTGTGTTTGTTGTGGCCCTCACAAAGGTTCTCTCCCTCTAGATTCTTCTCACTTGCCACCAGGTATTATTATCTTAATACCACCTCTGAGTGTTAGACACATGTGCTGCCAATTGCCAGGTTTATTGAACTACAGAATCAGTTGGTTTGAATAACAGATAACCTTTTATTATTAATCATTTCACAAAGTAAATCACGTAGTCACTGTAACAGGGGTCTGATTAAGTTTGGGTAGGACTGGACATATATTCAGGCTTGTGTTATATACTTTCAATCACTTAATATCTCTATTATTCTAGGTGTTCTCATTCCTGCTTGTTCACTCTAATAACCTTGGTCTTAATTCACTTTCCTAACTCTCTCCTCAGATCACTCTAATTCTTCTCTTCTCTCTAAGCTCCAACTTCTCCACTCTCTTTCTCAGGTCCCAACTGTCTAACTGTCTCTCTGGTTCCGCCCCTCCTGCTCTATCCTTGGCTCCTCCCTCTAGAGCTCCTGTAACTGACAGGCAGGAATGACGTCACCTGTAGGCATTTCGCCACACACCTTCCCCCTTAAAAAGTTTGTTTCAGGGAGCAAAACTTAAAGTAGTTTGCTCCATGAACAACATAAAACAGTTTAGTAATATTTCACACAACATATAATAATAAACATTTTTCACTTTACATTTTGAATCACATTAAGACTCACCACGTTTAAACCCCATCAACATTTACAACACTTTCAAACTTTTCCCACTATAATACTTTATCATTGCTTACCATTATTTCATCTAACAATTGCATTTTTACATTCCTTTTTTTTTCTTTTATTTATACAGAAATAGAACTCTTTATTTCATTTCATTACATTTTGTTGTCTGTTTATTCTTTATTAAGTCTTCGAGACCAGGCTTCAGCAACCATCTTGTGAGTCTTTCCTTTTCTGCGGATTTCAAATTCAAAATCTTGCAAGTTCCTAGTCCATTTTGCAAGCTTGTTTTTATAGGATTTCACAGTTTGTACCTCCATGAGAGGAAATGAATCTGTCCCAAGGGTGAATCTCATCCCTCCCACGTAAGACTTCAGTCTTGGCGATGTCCTACCATTTAATAAGTTCGCTTTCACGTTGTTAAGCCAATGTCTCTCACCTGCCTGGAGTTTCTTGTTGCTCAGAGCCACCTGGTGCAGGTTCCCTTTGTCCTTCTCTCGGCACAGCACGGCTCCTGGTTCGAATCTGGACTCTTCAGCGTCAGCGAAGATGGTGTAGTCCCTCCCGAACTCTGGACCTCCTACGACATGATCGGCCATTCCTGCAGTCTGCACCTTCCCGACGGTCTCCTGGCCTCCGCTCGACCTCCGGATCCTCTCAGCTTTTCTTTTAACTTTTAAATTTTCTAAAGGAGAGGCTATACCTATCCAATAGCCTGCTATCCTTATTAAAACTTTTACTCTTGCTTTTATTATTAGTTTCATGAGCAGAGTAAAGCTTATTATTATTTTCTCCCAGTTATAGAGTATACCTCTTCCTTCCCAGTATTGCCTTTCATATTTCTTTCTGGGCACTTGTCTCATTGTGCATGTTTCACTATTTTCTTTCCCATGGTCCGGTTCAATCCTCTTAACCTGTACCACTATTTGTCCGGCTTCTCCTTCCTCCTGAATAATATAAGTTATTTCACTCCTTTTGGATTTTATTTTACAAAAATCTGCCCCGTTTTCTGGCAATTTATCTCCTTGGACAGGTTTTAACACCAAAACCTCATCTCTAGGATTGAATGTTCTCTCTCTGGCCTTTTTGTCATACCCTAGGTTTTGTTTCTTTTGCTGGCCCTGTAAATTCTCTGCTGCAATCTTTAGAGATTTCTGCAAGGTGTTCATTAAGTTATCTACGTATTGAATTACTGTTTCAGGATCTTGCTCCTCCTCTAGTTCCTCCCAATTTTGTCGGAGTAAATCTAGGGGTCCCCGCACCTTCCGCCCAAACACCAGTTCGAAAGGACTGAACCCGGTGCTTTCCTGGGGTACAGATCTATAAGCGTACAGTAATTGTTGTAATTTGTGGTCCCAATTATTGGGATTCCCTGCAGTGTATGCCCTAATCATACGCATGAGGGTTCCATTAAATTTCTTCCCCCTCCTCCTGGGATTTATTAAGCTCTCCCTATATAAAAGGTCTTTTTCCTCAAAGTACCTCTCGGGGTTCTCAGGGTTTACTGGTCCTTCGCTAACCATTTTAAAGTATTGTTCCAAGGTAGAATCTGCTTTTTGTTCCTTTTTAAATGGACTCTTGTTTGGATTCCTCATGGTTACTAAATCAGCTATCTCATCGTTCCCTCTTATTAGTTCATTAGGGAATTCATGTCTTTCTTCCGATATTTCTTTATTTTCTTTCTGGGAGCGCGTATTCACTAAAACACTCTTGACATGTTCAGAGAGATCTATCCCTATTAGGCATGGAGCTGGTAATTGATCAGTAATTCCTGTTTTCCACATCCCAGTCCACCCTTGATATTTTATCGGTATTTTCGCCACTGGTAACGTAATTATCTCTGCCCCAATTCCTTTGACTGTTAGGCTTTCATCTTTCAATATATATTCTGGAGGGATTATTTCTGGATGGCATAACGTCACCTGAGAGCACGAGTCTTTTAGAGCTAGATATTTAGTCTCATTTATATAAATCTTATCCCCAGAACATCTAACAAGTTCCTGGTTACTTTCAATCAAATAACACTGGAGAATTTTAGCTATTGGGAGTTGTTGTTCTTGTTGTTCTGGGCTCTGTGCTCTAGCAGTAACTGGGGTTGCTATGGCGCCCACTTCAACTGCCCCTGTCGGTGCTTTATTCTGCTGTATGCAGTATACTTTCTTAGGCAAATTCACTTTTTGTTGCCCAAACTCCCTATTCTTAGCACATTGAGCTATGAAGTGTCCTTTTTCCCCACAGCCAAAGCAGGATCTAGAGACTCTTTGTTCCAAACTTGGGGACTTATCTCCCTTTCCTTCCCAGTTCTTATATCTCTGCTGGCTCTGCTCTGAGGTTTGGCCCTTAAAATGGTTTCCAACTGCCTGTTGGTTCCTGAGGTACTCTCTGGGTTCCTTTTTTCTATCCTCCCAGGTTTTTCCTCCAATTTTTACCTCAGAATATCTTGGGTTTCTTATATGTGTTATATGGTCCGCCATTTCACTGGCTTCCCTAATATTTTTCGGCTTTTTGTCTGTCACCAGATACCTCAGTTCCCCAGGTAGAACTGAGAAGAATTGTTCAAGCCCTATTACATTTTTCATTTCCTCTAGGGTCTGAACTTCTGCCTGCTCCAGCCATTTGTCAAGATATTTAGTCATTTTTGCTCCCAGTTGGGAGTAGGATTCATCTGGCTTTTTGATCAATGCTCTAAATTTCTGTCTTAGATTTTCTGCATTGATGCCAAAGTGTAGGAAGACCATCTTTTTGTATTCTTGGTAGTCCCTAGCCACCTCTTCTGGCATTTGGGCATAGATTTCGGCCATTTCACCGCTAATCTGAGACCTCATTACTACCATTCTTTCTGGTCCTTCAACACCGAAGTCCCAGCATGAGCGTTCGAACAGGATCATGAAGGCTTCGGGGTTATCGCCTGTCCTATATATAGGGAACTTCTTAAGGTCTGCTTTCGATAAGCATCCCCCCTCAGAATTTGTGTTGGTGTTGTTATTATTATTAGCTTGGGCTTCTGCTAGCTCCATTCGCCTCATTTCCAACTGAAAATTCATTTCTTTTTCCCTCAGGGCAGTCTCCCTTTCTCTTTCTTGGGCTGTAATTTTAAATTCTATCTCTTTTAATTTAAATGCTTGCAATGCTTGCTCCTTTTTAAATTCTAACTCTTTTCCAAATTTCCATTTTTGATACTCTAGTGAGGTAGATTCTCCCCTTGAGACAACTACTTCTTCCCTTGAGGCGGTTTCCTCCCCTGAGGCAACCTCGCCCCTTGAGGCAGTTTCCTCCCTTGAGGTATTACCCTCCTGGATTACAATTTCATCCTCCTCCTCCAGCTCTAAGATTCCCTCCTCACGAGGTAAATCTTGTGGCTGTAATGATGCCTCTTTTGCCCCCTTTCCTTTCTTGGTAGGCATCTTTATTAATGATTTGTTTGGATCTCTAAAGACAAGCCTCAATTCAAACGGCTTTTTTCCTTTCTTGAGTTAGAGAGAGAGTGATACTGTTTCTATTAGCTTTTCGCTGGCAGCTACTGAGTTTTTTTGGTTACACTGTTTTTCTCCTCTGGCCCTCAGCCAGTCCCTTGGCCTGATACAACGTCTCTTTTTGCTCTTGGCCACAGAGAATAAACAGAAATATTTGCCTTTAGTAATGGTCCCAGCCTTTATTGTTCAATCACCTCAGTTCTTTGTCCCTTCGGCCTCCACTTGTCCCTGCAATGCTCACTTAGAGCTTGGGTCCCAAGCTAGCCTGGACTTCACTTCACCCGTGAGGTAATTTGAAACCCCCCCTTGAATTTTCCCTCAGAGCTTTGCTTTACTATTTCAGTCCTTCTACGTTGTGTGACCTGGAGTCCCTAAATTATTCCCTAAACAGAGGGTTCACTACTCCTTCACACACGTCTCTCTGACTGATTAATAGTTCTCCTTAGCTCTGAAAATTCAATGGCTTTTCTTGCTGGACTATTATTTCTTTTGGCTCACTGGATTTCTACTTGAATCCCTTCACTTGTGGGATCTACACCTCATGTGGGGATTCACTTTGTATCCCACACCTTGTGGGGATTCACTTCGGATCCCACACCTCTTGTGTGGATTCACTTTGTATCCCACACCTCTTGTGGGGATTCACTTCGAATCCCACCTCGCTGCCACCACTTGTGGGGATCGCCCTTGTGGTTGTGTTTGTTGTGGCCCTCACAAAGGTTCTCTCCCTCTAGATTCTTCTCACTTGCCACCAGGTATTATTATCTTAATACCACCTCTGAGTGTTAGACACATGTGCTGCCAATTGCCAGGTTTATTGAACTACAGAATCAGTTGGTTTGAATAACAGATAACCTTTTATTATTAATCATTTCACAAAGTAAATCACGTAGTCACTGTAACAGGGGTCTGATTAAGTTTGGGTAGGACTGGACATATATTCAGGCTTGTTTTATATACTTTCAATCACTTAATATCTCTATTATTCTAGGTGTTCTCATTCCTGCTTGTTCACTCTAATAACCTTGGTCTTAATTCACTTTCCTAACTCTCTCCTCAGATCACTCTAATTCTTCTCTTCTCTCTAAGCTCCAACTTCTCCACTCTCTTTCTCAGGTCCCAACTGTCTAACTGTCTCTCTGGTTCCGCCCCTCCTGCTCTATCCTTGGCTCCTCCCTCTAGAGCTCCTGTGACTGACAGGCAGGAATGACGTCACCTGTAGGCATTTCGCCACAATGTTCTTCTTTGATGTCTTCATTAAGAACTAGAAAAGGTTAATAATTACTAAGTGATAGAATCTGTAGGACATGTGAAGTCTGAACTATATTCAAGAACGATTAAGATATCACAGTCTCTTGACAACAGTCAGATATGAAAATTAATACAGAGGAATATTTAATTCAGTCCCACACAGAGATGGAAAATGTTACCTTTTTGGACTACAACTTCCAGAATCACAGAAAGGAAGTAAGATTACATATTATTTGGGGTTGATGAGGGAAGACATAATGAACAAATGTAATGTAACAAAACACAATAAGTCTATTAGAAAGGAGATCTATTGAGAGGTCAGAAGAAAAACAGTGTTAGAGTACTTGCAGGAATGCAGATGTTTAACACATTTTTGGTGAACCTCTAAAGATAAAATACACTCCTGATGTCCCAACAGAAGGCTCTAATACAGCACAAGACTTTGTGTATTTGTTACAATCATCCTTCTTATGTCACTTTTCACTGAAAAAGATTATATAGTTGAAATCAAAGATACAAGAACAGTAAGATACATAAAGGAAACAGGAGAAAAAATTATCAATTAAAAGTTAATTAAAAGTTCTGGGTATAGAATAAGCTTTACATCCACAAGAAAACAGTTTGCTAGCCGAGCCTCTTTGGGAACGGTGCTCCGAAGTCAAAGCCATAAGGTCCCCACACATATTGAAATATGGTTCAAATGCCTCAGTGGATGATGTAATAAAAGTACAGGCAAGAGTTGGTATGGAAGAATGTATTTTTAAGGTTTTATATCCTGTTCTATTGCCATTCTTTGGGTTCAATTCCCTTTTGGTTTGCAAGAGGATATGATGCCATAGGATGTGCAAAACAAATAAGCAAACCCAGGACTGCACTGTAACTTGTTAAATATGAATCTGTTTTATGGAGGATAGGAACAGCTGAAGCTACAAAAAGTGCAGGGCACAAAGTATGCCCAAAGTAGGACAGCCTCATAGAATCGTGAAGTTAGAAGGGGCCTATAAGGCCATCGAGTCGAACCGCTGCTCAATGCAGGAATGCAAAACAAAGGATATCTTCCAGGTGGTTGTCTAAATTTCTCTTGAATGCCTCCAGTACTGCAGCACTCACCACCTCTCAAGGTCATTGATTCCATTATCGTACTGCTCTAACAGAAAGTTTTTCCTGATATTCAACTAAATTTGGCTTCCTGTAACTTGAGCCCATTGTTGCGTGTCCTGCACTCAGGGATGACTGAGAACAGATCCTGCCCCTCCTCTGTATGACAGCCTTTCAAGTATTTGAAAAGTGTTATCATATCTCCCCTCAATCTTCTTTTCTCCAGGCTAAACATGTTGAGTTCTTTCAGTCTTTACTTATAGGGCTTGGTTTCCAGCTCCCTGATCATCCTTGTTGCCATCCTCTGAATTTGTTCCAATTTGTTGGCATTCTTCTTGAAGTGCAGCATCCAGAACTGGACACACTACTCAAGATGAAGCCTAACCAGTGCCGAATAGAGGGGAACTAGTACCTCATAGGATTTGGAGACTATACTTCTGTTAATGCAGCCTAAAATAGCATTTGCCTTTTTTGTAGCCACATCACACTGTTGGCTCATATTCAGCTTGTGATGTACAGGTACTACAAGATCCTTCTCACTCGTAGTATTGCTGAGCCAGGTATCCCCCATCTTGTAACTGTGTGTTTGTTTGTTTCCCCCCCAAGGTTTAGTACTTTGTACTTATCCCTGTTGAAATTCATTCTGTTGTTTTCAGCCTAGTGCTCAAGCTTATCTAGATCATTTTGAATTTTTATTCTGTCTTCCAGGGTGTTAGCTATTCCACTCAATTTTGTGTCATCCACAAATTTGATTAGTATTCCCTGTAACCCCTGATCCAGGTCATTAATGAAAATATTGAAGAGTAAGGGCCTAGGACTGAGCCCTGGGGTACCCCGCTTGTTACCTCCTCCCAGTTTGAGAAAGAGCTATTAATCATCACCCTCTGAGTACAATTTGTAGCCAATTGTGTATCCAACTGACAGTTGTTTTATCGAGCCCACACCAATTTAACTTGCTAATCAGGATATCATGGGGCACTTTGTCAAAAGCTTTGCTGAAGTCAAGATATACTACGTCTATAGCATCTGTCTATCAGGGAGGTGACCTGATAAAAAAAGAGATCAAATTAGTTTGGCAGGATTTGTTCTTGACAAATCTGTGTTGGCTTCTAGTTATTACTGCATTGTTTTCTAGGTGCTTCCACAATGACCGCTTTACGATCTGTTTCAGAATTTTGCCTGGAATTGATGTCAGGCTGACTGGCCTGTAGTTCCCAGGTTCCTCTTTTTTGCCCTTTTTGAAGATAAGGACAACATTGGCCCTCCTCCAATCCTCTGGCACCTCCCCCATTTCCCATGATTTCAAGAAAACAATGGATAGCGGTTCTGAGAGTTCTTCAGCCAGTTCCTTCAGTACTTTCAGATGCAGTTCATCTGGCCCTGGAGATCTGAACTGGTTCAAGGTGGTAAGGTATTCCTTGACTATTTGTTTATCAATCTCCAGCTGCAATCCTTCCCCCCCCCCCCTTACACTTCCAATTTGTTTGGAAGTTCATAGTCTGTCTTATGGGAAAAGACTGAACTAAAATAGGAATTGAGCACCTCTGCCTTTTCTTTGTCCTCTGTTATCATTTTTCCATCTCCATTGCGGAGCTGTGCCACTATGTGTTTTGTTTGTCTTTTGCTACTCACATACCTGAAGAATGCTTTTTTTATTGCTTTTAGTGTCTCTAGCTAACCTCAGCTCATTCTCAGCTTTTGCCCTCCTAATGCCATCCCTGCACTTCCTTGCTACTTGTCTGTACTCTTCCTTGGTGGCCCGGCCTTCTTTCCATTTCCTGTACATCTCTTTTTTGGTTTTTGGGTCCTCCCTGAGCTTTTTGTGAAGTCACACTGGCCTTTTTCCACCTCCCCCCTTTTTTTCTTGTTGGAATTGTTTGTAGTTGTGCCTTTAGAATTTCTTTTTTTAGAAGCTCCCACCCTTCTTGGACTCCTTTTCTTGTTAGCTGAAAATGAAATCAATTTTGGTCCCATTAATTTTTTTAATTCTTCATATTTGAGAAATACCATTAATACCTACTTGTTTCTGAATTTTGTAGACCATTAAGGCTGGACAAAAATATTTCTGTGAATGTATTTAAATATTTAGCCTGCACAAGATTGGAACCTAAGCATCAAAATCTTCACGAGGCATCACTGAACTGGCTGTTAAACATTTGCAAGTGCCCACCTACATTCTTACTCATTTAATTCAATTTAATTGAATCTAATGTCTATCAAGACTTCAACATAGTATTTTAAAAGGCTCCTCAGAAAGTATTGAAAACTTTCTTTATTAGAAAGATACATCTTTGTTATTACAATCAACAGGCCACTCCAGAAAGAACAAGTATCCTCTTCAATCTCTCTTTGATCAATTAGAAAATTGTTATCTCTGATTAGAAAGATCCTTAATTAATTCATCTATTGGCTAACCATAAGGCCTAAATGCTAAGATTTATGCTGTATTAATAATTTCTATGGTAATGTGCTCAAAGAATCCTGGGAAAAAGACTTTGGATTTACTATTAGAGATTAAGACTGGAAAAGGATCTGGAGTTAAAAAAAAACTTTTAAATCAATTTCAGCATCTGTAAGAGAACATTGCTTCAAGTGGCATACCAGTGGCATTACACTCCACTTAAATTAAATAAACAAACATTTTTTGACTCTGTTGTATCATAACATCACTATGAATTAATCAGTTTTCTAATTGTAGCAGCTAGCCAAATGATTGTTCAGTTGTGGAAGTGGCTGTAGAAATTTCAATGAGCACTTGGGATTACAGAGTACGGAAATTAGCACTGATGGAATAACTCACTGCTCACTCACGATTAACGCAACAGAATCCCAGCACACACCTATTTTGCAAAACTTGGCTCCTTTTTACTCTGAATTAGGGATTTGAAATCAGGTCTCTTGAGTTCTACTCATAACACCACACTGTATACCATAGTAAGTGACTGCTAAAACAGAAGATCTACACATATTACCCTTAAAATCTGTGATGTGTCCAACATCACTAATGTTAAGACTTACATTTTATTTTAATTGATGAGGGGAGAAATGCTGCATACCACTGCGACAAGTTATTCTACCATGATGTCAGTGGTTTAAGAAATTTCCTAAACACAGATCTATTTTTCTAGATTTTCTCAAGCAAAACACTACAATTCACTTGTAACAGATGGGCACCACATGAATCTTTCCATAGCTTTCATGTCAGTCACAGACAAGTTTAGAAAGATGACAGATTTTTCATTTTGTTATGCAAAAGCTGGTGACATAGGCAGAATGCCTATGTTGTGTCTCTTTAGTGCAGTTTCTGCATAACTTAAAAGTAGAAAGTGGCAGCTGAGTGCCTGGAACCTTTCAGACACATGCTCCTTCTTAAAGTGGTGTAGCTGACACACACACAAACTTCTAAAATTACAGAATACACCAAAGGCAAGGATGAGGCTCATATTCCCAAACTGTGGTGTGAGCTGTGAGAAACTCACTGCCAGTACATTTCTACTTGACAAGAAAAAAAAAGGACACATTGGGATTAGAGTGCTTATCTGGCAAACGAATCACATCCAACCTTACCATGGAGATGCCAGAGGTGACAAATCATCAGTGTACAAGGTTAGCAGACCTTACATACATATATCCTGCCCTTAGGCAGCAGCATTTTATGTTTGTTTGTTTGTTTGTTTGTTTCATTGGCAATTGTTGATCACAAATGAACTACTAAGGGAAAAAAGCATTTCTAGGTTGCCTCTCTCATCCAAGTCCAAAATTACTAGCCTAAAATGTTATCCCAACTGCAATCTCAGGTATGTTGGTTTTCTTTTCATTCTGAATCACTCCCATGAGCAAGCCCATGGTTAAACTGCAGTACTGCAATCAAGCCTCTGCTCACAACCTGAGTTCAATCTCAATGGGTTCAGGTAGCCAGTTCAAGGTTGACTCTACATTCTGATGTGAGTAAAATGAGAATTCAGGGCGAAGTGTTTCTTGCCTTATGTTTTAAACCACCCAGAGTTATCCAAGCACTATGAGATGGTATATATATCAAAACAATAAATAAATAAATTTCAACACCAATCTCTTCTTTATCTTCTTTATCTTTATTAGATTTTTACCCCGCCCCCCTAGACAAAGTCTACTCGGGGCGGCTTACATACAACACCAAGGTGGCTAAGTCCATTGCTATCTATTGTAACATTCAGCATTTACGTAGTCTGCATTCTGAATATTCTGATCTCATCTTATATCAGCTGCTAAACAGGATCTGGCCTGGTTAGGAGACTGTCAGATCCTGAAGAGAATCAGTACAGATCAGTACAAAATATTATCACCCAACCCAGCCAGATTAAAGTCTATGTGAAGTCCATTGTTGATTATCTGGTGCTGCATTATTATCTCTTCTGCTGACGAACAACATTCACCTGGCATCACTTTTATTATGTGTCTCTTCCTCCTTGGATAAGATTCCTTACTCAAACATGTGATTCATTCCTCATAATCTCAAATAACTAGATAATTTAAGATCCTGTGTTCTCACTGAAAACCAAACAATTTCCCCTCTCTTATCTCACAGGGGAAGCAGATTTTCATGGGAGCGGACCACTATGGGACCTGATAGATACCATTGGCTCTAAATGTGACTGGCAGTGGGTGCCACATTCCTGAAGCTTATTTTAATGTCATTAGATGGTGCTACAGGACATCATATAAATTCAATGTCTTTATAGAACAATATTATTCTCAGCTGCCAAATATTTACTATATTCAAATCTTTATATACAAACCAAAAGGCAAAACAAACAGACAGTTGCCAAGAAATGTTATGATTTTATGACCTCTTCAATTGCTCTGATGGAGTTGGTTCATTGTTTTAGAACACTTACAGTAAACAATTTCTTCACATGACAAACTTGAAAGTACTCCCACTTAGGGCAATTTTAAAGCAATTTTCTGTAATTCACATAGTCATTTTAACAGTCTTAAATAAACCTTGACAAGACCACCATGGAATATGAGGGATTTCTAGAAAAGAATACTGCCTGAAATCCTGGAGAGCCTTTGCAGACAATCTTAGCTAACAATATAGGGCAAGACAGACCAATGATCTGACACAAAATAAGGCAGCTTCATACATTCTTAATATTGTTTTAATATTATAAACTATGAACTTTTAAGAATAAAAAAGGATTGGGAAAGGAGTTCATCTTTTTTAAAAACATCAGCCAGCATTCCATATTGGTGCCCATTGTTCTTGGAGTGAAAGAGGACTACTTTTGCACATAGACAGTTCATACATATTATGAAAATAAAAATGCCTGGTGCAACATCAGTTAAGACATTTTAAGTTGACCAGAACTAAGAATTCAGCAAGTATTCTTGATACCTCTATATGTCAGTTGCAAAAGTACAAATTGTTAGCTGTTGTAGATGAACTATAAGGGTCTTTGTATTCTACCAGGTCTGAATTCTGAACCAAGCTTGGAATTGCACTCAATTTCTGCAGGAGCCCCACTTTAATCTGAACATCTAAATTTCTCTGAATCATTCTGATTCAGTTCAAATTTCAGCAAATCCAACATAGAGCCCAATGCTTGTTATGATCCAATACCAAACATGTCAGTATCCTCATTGAATTTTTAAAATGTGTGTGTGTGTGTGTGTGTGTGTGTGTGTGTGTGTGTGCTTTTTAAATCTTGGGTTTTTTTAAAAATGTAATTTTACTGTCATTACAATAGTCTGAATACACAGGAAAAGAACATGTCCTCCACATGAAGGATATTATAATATCTAGTTATTTGAGCATGTTGAATACATATATTGGAATGAAAACATTTTCATTAGAACAAAAGTACGACACGAAGATTAGAACACAAACAATACATTTTAGAATAGTTTAGAAAGAATATTTCTATCTTTTCAAAGTCTGGTACACAATCCAACATTCATCTGACACAAGGTAGGTGCACGGAGTAGCACATCATAGTTTCTGCATCACTAGAGCCTTCTCTGAAACAAGGCAGAATATGAAATAGTTTACTAAAGAAAAGAACTGCAGCAGCACAACCTAGCAATATGGAAGGTATAATTGCATCCAGAACTTGTAGTAGCATAACACTAAAAAACTAAACACTATTTGTGTTACTACTAAATGATGTCAATCAAACAGCAGAGTACAAAAAAAGAATATTATCCAAAAACCAAAGCAAACCGAAACCAACACCAGACATTCCTGATATAGTTAAAGAGATTGGCTTAAATCCAATTGTGTGCTAGTGCAACAGGACTTTCTTCAGCTTTCTGTTTCCCAGTGCTCCAGAATAAGTTTTAAGGCTCACTGGGAGCTACAGAAAGGAAGGACCTTAGTTAACAGAGGCAATATCTGGCATTGGTAGTACCCCATTAGATCCTGCTTACTGTTTTTAATGTACAGCCCATATAATTTCTATTGCTGAGAGCATAATAGCATTTTCTTCTCATTCATTCCTATAATTACAAACCGAAGTAAACCACAATTAGTCTCATACCTACCAATTAGGATTTAAGCCTGAAAAAAGAAGCTTGCCTAAATTCAATATAACCAGGGATTTAAATAGCAATGGATCACAATCTTACCAAATGTGGGATCTCCCAAAGTTGTTAGACTGCATAACCTCTGGCCACTGGCCATGCCATATGTGAATTATGATAATTATACCCCAGCAGTACTGAGAAACTTGGGTTGAAGAAACTCTAGGCTAATACCTAGCACAGATATAGATGTTCTATTTTTATGTAGTAGCATCTTCCTGCTAGAAATGGGTTTTTCCATTATTTGTATGGGAAGTCCATAGATAATTGAATGGCTAGAAGTGTATGGTGCTTGCATAAGGTTGCAAAACTTGTCACAGTCAATTGCAGCTAACTGACAAGGCATTGGTGCATGCTGGTTGTGCAATCAGAACATAACTAGACATGTAACCAAGACATACCCCACAACATGACAATTAGCCGCAACACAAATATCACACAAACATCAATACAAAGCTGGCTAATAAAGCCTAGTACTACCAAATTCCTTTGCTATTCATGCAGACTTTATTTACATCCTCTTATTGTTTCTGGAAATGTGGCTTTAAAGAGAAACAGCTTTCAGAGAAGGTAATAAGCATTATGGGATAAGAATCCCCAAAGCGCAGAAAAGATTATATGAAATCAGCTCATGCTATCTTAATAATTATTACCAAAATTAATCTTACACAGGAAAGTGATTCATATTGTTTAGTGACACAGATTCACAAAAGGATTAGTTCATGCAAGGTATATATGATTTAGAAGATATTTTAATATTAGCAAGCAGACATTATAGAATTAGTGTCTCGTTCCTTCAATTCATCAAGATGCTGGAAAGAAGACTGGGAAAGATTTAATGTCAGGGAGACAACAAGGGAGAATATGTGATTGCTATACATTTTACAGTACTGTAAACTAGGAACTTTCCACTATGGCTAGACAATGCAAGGAGTAGATATATTAAAAGTACCTACCACGAATTGAGAGACTGCTTATCCCAGAATATACAAATTTAAAATCTGCATATACATAGTTAGATACCTCACATAATCCACCTAGTTACTGCTCAAATGTTTTGCCAATTAAGAAGGAATATGCTGCTATTAGCCAATGTGCAGGTGCTACGTAGTTGTCTTAAAGGCATAAAAAGGCCAGGATTGTTGAGCTTCAGGACAGCTCATAAATGGTGCTGTTCAGTCCACATGGCTGTGGGCCCACAAGGAATATAGGGACTTCTAACAGAATGAGAATGCTACTGTTTCCAGGGGGTCCTAGTGGTAGAATGGGTTTTCAGGTCATGTCTTTCCTTTGTTCTGTCTTTTTGCATTAGAATTTAATTTTGTATCCTTTTTTGTACTGTGGCTTCCTATTGTCTGCTCATTTTACTATGGCTTTTCTCTTTCCCTATCCTTTCAATAAAGTTCTGCAGTCTTTTTTCCTCACCGGTGTGCAATCATCTTGGATCCAAAAGAACCTCTTATGTGTGGCAAGACAACTTCCACAAGTAAACATTACAGCATAATACCACTAGCTACCTCAGTCCTTATATAGTTCATCACTAGTGGAATGTGAAAGATGAAATGCAACATATGCTTTGAAGTATAAGCACCCCGAAATAGCAGACTTGCAAAAGAACCCTATCCTCAGTTATAATTTTTGCTCCTCTTTAATCCTTATTGTTCCTTACTTGGGAAAGGAATTCTCACTGTGCTTAATGGTCTCATTCCTTGGTAAGTAGAGGGTGCTTTCCCCCACTCTTTAGGAATAACAAACTGGAGCTCTCCTCTTATAGTGGAGCATTTCCTTGCATTTTTAAATGAAGCAACTCACATACATAAATGTTTGGAGATGAAAATGTGTCTCTATAGAATAATTGCCATAACAGCATTCTTCCTCTTAAATGAACAAAGTAAATAACATCATAACACCTTGAAACTTACTGCATAAAGGAGAGCAAGGTCTGCAAACCAATTCATGCTACATCTTCTAACCCATTTTAACTAGCTAGCTAATTTTCTGGAGAGACAGAATGGTTTCCTATAGGCCAAGGTTTCAGACAAGGGTGCATTTTATTCTTTTATCTGTTCAAACTGTATGCAGAACATTTCATATGGAAAGCCAGACTAGATTCAGATGAAGGAGGAGTGAAAATTGGTGGATGAAACATCAATAATTTAAAATATGCAGATGGCACCATATTACTAGCAGAAAGCAGCAATCACATGAAATGACAGTTAAAGAAAGTGAAAGAAAAAAGGGGCAAAGCAGGACTACACCTGAACATGATGAAAACAAAAATCATGAGTACAGAACTACACAACTTTAACATTGACAATGAAGACATTGAAATACAGATTTTGTATACCTTGGTTCAATCCTCAATCCAAATGGACATTGCAGCCAAGAAATCAGAAGAAGACTGAGACTAGGAAGACTAACAATAAAGGAATTAAAAAAGATCATCAAGTGTAAGGATTAGAGATGGGGGTATTCGTATTCATATTTGTATACGAATATGAATACCCCCGCACAGGTGAACATAATGAGGGTCCAGCCCCCTGGGGCCGGACCATCCACTCACCCATCCACTGCTGCTGCTGGCTCCGCACTCCCTTCCAATCGCTCCAGAGCTCGCGGTCGACTAGCCACTCCTGGCAGGAGGCGGGATGACGAGCCTTTCTGCCAGGCTGACTAGTGGCTAGTCATAATGTCCACCTGTGTGGGGGGATTCATATTCGTATAAGAATATGAATACTCCCATCTCTAGTAAGGATGTATTACTGGTAACCAAGACAAAGATCATCCACACTCTTTTATTTCCTACCACCATGTATGGGTGTGAAAGCTGAACAGATAAGAAAGCTGACAGGAAAAACTGATCTGTCTGAAATGTGGTGCTAAGGGAGAGTTTTGCAGATACTCAGAACTGCCAGAAAGATGAACTAGTGTGCCCTTCAAATCAAGCCTGAACTATCTCTGGGGGCAAAAATGTTGAAGCTGAGGCTATACAAGTTTGGGCAATCATGAGAAAGGAGGGTTTTTCTGTAAAAGACAATAATGCTGGGAAAGATGGAAGGTAGTCAGATAGAAGAGAGGAGAAAGACTAGAAAACCACAATTTTCTGCATATAATTGTAACTGCACATTGTCAACTTGACTAAAAAGTACAAATTGAAACTTCAAGAAAGTGACAATACCGGAAAGTAGAACTTCAGCAGAGTGAAGAGTAGCCATAATAAAAGGATGTCTTTTTTTTTTTTTTTTAAAAGTTCCATCATTCATTTTTGCAAGGAAAAAATTGTTGTTATGCACCAATAACATGAGAACCTGTCATCAACCATATTGAACCAGAATCATCATGTGATAACTTATTTTCAATAGATAAGTTCAATTTCTTGTGTGTGGGTCAAAACTGAAAACCCTTGCTATTCACCAGGTCGTCAAATTGGTTTTCAGAATGTTCTATAACTCGTCCTTTTACTCATTCAGCAATTTGAATTTAATTTTCTATTGTAGCATCAGTTATATAGTCCAAAAGTCAGACAAGATTCTCAGAACTTCTCTGGGAGCAGAATTGTTAGCTCATCACCTGCTGAATAGGATAATACTTAAAGGTCAAGAAGTATAATAGGTTTGGAGCAGGACATGATGAGACATAAATGCATAAAATTGTTAACCTCCTGATAAGATATTTAGGATAATTCTCCTAACACCAGGACAACGAACTAAACAAATGCCTGAAACTGGTTGGAAGTGTGAGAACCAGAGCATAAATATCTTGATATTCAAGCAACGCAATTCTATGCACGTTTACTTGGTTGTTCATTTACCTCTGAAATGATCTGAGAGCCCTTTGCAGAAGAATCCTACACATGTTTATTATTCACAAGTTCCATCATGACGAATTGGCCTTAACACTCTTGAACTATGTTTAGAACTGCAGCCTTAATGAAGCCTCCTTCTAAAAGATTACATGTATGCACATGAAACAAACCCTAGCGTAATACTTTACAGAGTACTGCAGTGTTGCAGAGAATGTTTATCCTATGAAAATCTCAACTAATCTCATGCACTGTGAAATAAAATATATTGCTTCTCAAGAAAAGTTTCAGAGGAGGAGAAATTCTGTAGAAATTGTCTTGGGAAAAATTCAGGACTATTTGTATTGTTGTTTGAATTGTTGTTATGCACCATCAAGTTGAAACTTAGTAAGTCTTTCAAAGTAAGTGAGATATTTAAGGAATGGTTTTACCAGTTCACCTCTCCAGTGAGCTTCCATAGCCCAAAGGAGAACTGAACCCAGGTCTCTAATATCCTAGACCATCACTCTATCCACTACACCAGTGGTTCCCAAACTTGGGTGACCTAGGTGTTCTTGGACTGCAACTCCCAGAAATCCTGGCCAGCCCAGCTGGTGGTGAAGGCTTCTTGGAGTTGCAGTCCAATAACACCAGGATTACCAAAATTTGGGAACCACTGCACTACACCATACTATTGTCCTGAACCTGGACACTGTTTTTCTGGATTGTCTGCTGGCAAATCTTAAACAGTACAGCAGAACCAAGTGTGCCAGCAGATCTGAAATCAGCCAGCATACAAGGGCAGCTATACCAGCCCAACAGACTTCTGCTTATTCCAAACCCACTACAGCTGCTGTATTGATTGTGTAGGTTTACCCACCTTAAATTAGCAGATATCATGGTGGGGTCCAACCAATAAAATCAATTTAAAACACTCTAAAACAATTCAAACACTTTAAAATCATTCAAACCTCTTCAAACAATTTAACAACTTGTTTGTTGTCTTTGTCTTTTATTGTCTTTTTCCAGTGGGTCTTGCCTTCTCATGAAGTAGGAACTAGAATCTGTTTAAATTGCATGCATATGAAATTAATTGTCTTCCACCACTACCCAGTCCAGGAAAAACATGTTGTATTAAGAATTTTTCATGTTCACTCAAAATTTAAAATGCCTACAAATTGCATTCTATGTGAATGGTATTTGTACCATTTAAGCACATGTGCACAAACACACATACTCACATACACACATGCACACATGCACACACACACAAGCATAGCAATCTAAATAAGAAGACTAGACAGCGTTATCAAAATGAGTGAGAAATCTAAGTATATTTTGATTTCTAAATTTACTAATCACTATAGACCTCAACACCTGCTGCTTTAAAAATTACTGTGGGTTTTACCACTCTTTCTAATGAGTTGTTGGAAAAATAGGCTACCACACTAAAACCATGAATCAGAATACACTGTATATACACTTTTTCATGAGAACCTATGTATTATAGCACAAGCCTCGATCTGACCTTAAGGTTTCATTGTTTCCGCTCACTATAATTTCAATAATAAGACACTACTGTATATACAAGTAAAATTTGAATGCAAAATGCTAAAAATACATCTTCTTAGCTGGAATGTATAACACTTTCAAAACAAGAATAGCACAGGGACACACAAGGTTAAGCACATGCCACAGACACTACTAATAGGTAGCTGAGCGCTCATGGAGTGGAATACTTGGGCACTGTTGGAGATGCAAGGGAGACACATGTAATGCAATCCATGACAGGGATTCTGCCTATCTTCTAATTCTCTTCAACATTTATTGTCATGTCTGTATTTATTGTCATGTCCATGTATTCATGGAATAATCAAGTTGTACCATAATTTAAAGTGTCAAAATCAGCATTAGGAATAAGGGTGGGTGAACTTTTAAAAGTCTCATTTGGAGTAACTGAGAAATTATCCAAGTCCTTCCCAAATGATCACTGTTTACTTCTCACCCTGGTGGCCTTCACATTTCCATGAGAAACTAATAGCACAATCCATCCAAACAATCTGCCACCAAGTAAACTGGCAATCCTTCTCCTGCTTTGACTTTAATCAGTGCGGGATGAGAACTGGGTGGGTGAGGGGTATGTCAAAAGCTGTGGCATATTTGTGACAGACTTTTATGAGGCTGACATTGCGAGAGTTCAGAAGAATTCTGCCAGTATGTCTAACTAGGACCAGCCATTACAGGAAGGAAGGAATAAGAGATGAAAGAACTTGTCCCTTTAAAAGAGAAACAAGCACAACTGCTGTGAAATCTTTGACAATATAACATCTTGATTAAAACCTAAGCTACAGTAAGATTTTGAAAGTAAAATTCCAGGCTTTCTTCTCATAGAAAAGGTGTTGGAAAGAAAGTAAAGGTGTACATTCTCATGACAATTAACACTCTAATCAAACACTATACACTTCTAGATTTACTTTGTTTTTCTGCTTTGTAGTGATAATGATTCCCAGGCGTTTCAGAAGTAAAGGTATAGATTTCATCTTCCCTTCCTCTCTCAGTCTTAAATATGTTTCAGCAAATTACTATCCACAGCACCTATTCGGTTATTAAAGAGCTGCTGCTTAGTTTCTGGGTTGCATGCAAAGCTACCCAACTTGTATGTAGTGAGAGATTGTGTGAGAAATCACAGCAAGGACTCTAGTTATAGCAATCTTGCACTACAGGTGATGTAATTTCCCCTACATCAATGTAAGCTACGCAAGAGAATTTTGGCCATAGACTGAATAGGAAAAGAGAAATATTTGAAATACCAATAAAATGCAGATGGAACAAGCTTGTTTTCTACAGCTCGAGGGTAAAGGCTGGACCAATGGATTGAAACTACAAGTGAGATTTCAGTTAATCACACACACACAAAAAGAATTTGCTGGCAATAAGTGCTGTATCACAATGGAAAGGATTACACTTCTTCAAGGTAGGTTTTTAAACAAACAATGGTCAGCTCTCAGAGATTTCCGACTTCATCAGGGAGTTGGACTCAGGTTCCCTCCAATTCTATAAAAACAAAATAGAAGTATGTTTCTTGTGTAGCAGCAGCTTGCAAGGCAATTACTGAGTGACCTCATCAGTGGTCACAACAGAGAAGAATAGCTTTCCTTTCCAGGATGTGGAGAAGCCAAAGCCAGCACCAAGCAAGCACAGAGAGGCTTTGCAGGCTCCTCTTCTAACATCATCAAACTATTCGGGTTTGCACGGGTTTGCCAAATCTAATTCTGTATCACTATTTTCCAATGCCTAAAATTAAAGACATGAAGGACTCTGCATATCCACTCTTCTGCCATTACCACTAGAGATGTCATGTAATTAATTATCATAGCAGTTGCAACTGTCTCTATCTCAGTAGAAGCTGATGACCAAGCAAAAGATAGTACTCTGGAATTCACTATTACTGATGGTAAGCAACATGGAAAGCTACAAAAGGGGACTAGAGTAACTATGGAGGGTAAGGCTGTAAAGTCATTATGTGATGGTTGTACATATATTGTTTCTGCAAAGTGCTTCTATTTGAACCTCAGCTCCAGTACAGACTGCATTCATGTCCTACCTGTAGAATCCTCTAAGATGTCAAGTTGGCTGCTAGATGAATGATTGTTAGACTATACAGACCTTTGGTCTGATGTCACAGTAAATCTGTGCATAAAACTACATAGACTCACATTTCTTTCCCTTATTAAAAATTCCCAAGAAATAGTAAGGGTGGAAATTTGTCAGAGATCATGCCTCTTCCAACATCTAGCCAGAAGATCCTCAAGATAACTATGCAGCAGTGCAAACAAATGATGCTAATTGGATTGCTCCAAATCTGCCTCTCTTTGGTGGCTGAACCAAACATTTGCACTCATCAAGATCACTGTCATCCCTCAAGGCTCTGGTTATGGCCTCATGATGGTTCTCTAAAATATATGGATCATGCCTTGTTTTGCAGCTCAAAAGTTGGAAGGAAGCAGTAACATCTTTAATTCACCACAGCTTGTCTGAGCTCTTGCTATCACAAGTAAACTCTGGACTCTTGAATGTAGAGTAATCTGCAAGTGCACAAACAAGCAATTAAAATATATTATAAACTACTGTTTCATTTTTCTTCTGATGTTTCATTTTCAGAATGGCAGAATCGGTTTTTATGCCTAAAATCTCAAGCTACTTAATTTATTCAATATATTATTATATATCACCTTTCAAAGTCATAGCCTTCCCACGATAACGTACAGTGTCAAACACTTCAAAGATTTTGAAATTTATGCAGTTTCAAAATATCCACTTAAAATACTGTTCAATAAAATAAAACAATTGATAATAAAACCAATTCCTAGCTACAACCTATGTTTTTACAGCCAGAGGCTAGTCCAGAAGAACCCTCTAACTATGAAGGCAGTATTTCAGGAGAAACAGAACTCCATCCAATTCCTACTGAATGTTTTGTTCTGGTCTACAACTCTACAATAAAGAACGAAAATTGAAACAACAAGCAGATGTCCACATCAAAGCGCTTCTATATTTTCTGCAAAGTGCTTCTATCTCCCTCCCCTCTATCCAATGATCACCCCAAGCACTTAAACTCAGGAGTTCCACAGCCTCCTGGGGATCAGCCAAAGAAACAGAGAGCAAAAGACCAGCGTGTCATTCATATACTGCTTGCACTGCAGCTGAAACCTTTGGATGACTTCCCCTATCGGTTTCATATACATGTTAAATAGCACTCAGCAGCATTTCATTGCTGAGTGTGATTTTAACTTCTGGTCAAAGTCCAGCTTCAAAAACCTATTCTCTAAAATGCAACATCTCTCCTCTTCTCTTATAAAAGGTATGGTCTGCAGTTAAAAAATATTAAATCTTATCTAATTCCGTAATATTCAAACAGCTTCAGCTTCCTACCTATTTCATTTTACTTTTAAGAGTTAGTATAAATTATTTATGTTTATTCATATCCCTCAATCCCCATTCAATCATTCATACTGTTCAATTTTCCCCCAGTCACACATGGCTTGTTCAGCCACACCTACCCTACCAATAATGTCTTCTAATTACAGAAAAGAGGGGGGGAAACCTGAAACATTCTAATTTGAGAGTGTATTTACAATTATATATATATAATTCATAGTCAAGCCATTGCATAGTCTAAGCTCAAATGGACTTCTTCCTTATTGTAACTCACCTTGTTTCCAATAGGTGGCATTTGAGACCAAAAGGCAATATTAAATTGGTGTGACAGCAGCAGCACAACATAATTTTTTTTCTGCTCCTTCCTTACAGCTAGTTTAACACAGTTTCCAGCCAGTCTGAAGTGCATTTGGGGTACATGAGAACTCGGGGGGGGGGGGGAGAATACCTCTCATTATCCTGATAAAAGCACTCCATCAGTTGAATGCCTTCCACTAGATACAAGTATATATATTTAAAGAAATGAAAAAACATGCATGTAGTGTGCACTGGAATGTAAAAACAACAACAACACCATATTGTCCACTTTAATCATCCTAGAACAATATAAATGTTTAACAGAAACATCTAGTGTGGTTCAGTTGTGGGGGAATAAATTCATAGAAGAACTGTGGAAAAATGAAAGCTTTAAAATAAAGTATAATCCAAAAATGCGTCAGATCTTACATGGCCATTTTGCCTCCATGTGTATCTCACAGGCTTTAATAAATGAATTGTTTCTCCTAGCTGTACATGGATAAGACTTACATCAGGCCCCATATGCTCTAGTCTCCCTCCACAATCATGGTCCACCCATTTCAGTAATGCATTACACAGATTCATTTCCAATTTGAATTTAGAAGCAAGGCAAACAAATATTCCTCAGACCTACTTTTTATATAATCCACTACCATGTCTTATCTCTCCAGAAAACTGGTTATTTGTATTACTATAGGAATATTTCAAGAGAAAATAAATATTTAAATATTTATGAATTCCAGCACAAACTGATCTGATTTACATATCTCATAGAAACATATTGATTACACCTTTCCACCAGATTTCCCATTTCTCCAAGTAACTGAAGTATAATTCTCAGCAGTTTCTCAAAATGCATTTAGAAATGCACATTTCAAAAGAAAATACATATTTTAAAATGTATTCTGTGTTTCTGAGTGTATGTCAAAGCATGAACTTTTACACCTTTTTCTTAAAAATGAATAATTAATACAGAAATATGATACAACAGATTCATCATATGAAAGAGTCAAAATCCAGATTTGCTCATTCTTGTAGTGGCAATCTGGTGATATTTAAATAAACTCACAAGCAGTGCAATCCTGTGCATGCTTACCTGGAAAGCAATCCCACTGAACTCATGGTTGTTACCACAGAGTTAGCAATCATATAGCAATATTCTGTAACTCATGAAATATCAACTGTATCGAACCATAGGCAGGAGAGTGTTTAAACACCTTTAGGACAACACAGTCTGTGATACAATATGAACACAAGAAAACTATTTAGATTCAAACTACTATTTTTAATCAGCTTTGAAGTACAATTAATGGAAAAATAGAAGCATCGAGGGAAAAAAAAGGAAAGAAAGTGTGTTGAAGGTAAAAGAGACAGGGCTATATCCAACTGCTAGTCCTAACCTACTGAGAGAATGGGACTAATACCCTGGAAGACATAAACAAAATTCAAAAAAAATCTTGATAGGTTCAAGCACTAGGCTGAAAACAACAATGACATTTAACAGGGATAAGTGCAAAGTTCTATTCTTAGTGGGGGGGGACATGGTGGAGGATATTTAGCTTGGTAACACTACATTTGATAAGGATCTTGGAATTGTTATAGATCACAAGCTGAATATGAGCCAACAGTGCCATGTGGCCGCAAAAAAGACAAATGCTATTTCAGGCTGAATTAGCGGAAATATAATCCCAAAATCACATGAAGTACTAGTTCCCTTCTATTTGGTACTAGTTAGGCCTCGACTATGGTGTCTAGTTTCAGATAAACTGGAGCAGGTTCAAATGAAGCCAAGAAGGATGATTAGGGGGCAAACCCTATGAGAAAAGACTGAAAGAACTGGGCATCTTTAGCCTTGAGAAAAGATGACTTGAAAAGTTGTCATACAGAGGAAGGACAGGATCTGTTCTCAATCATTCTATAACGCAAGAAACATAATAATGAGTTCAAGTTACAGGAAACCAGATTTTGGCTGAATAATGTGGGGGGGGGGATCCTGTTAGAGCAGTACAACAATGAAACTAATTACCTCAGTGGGTGGTGAGTGCTCCAACACTGGACCCATTCAAAATTAATTAGACAGCCACCCTTTATATATACTTTAACTTTGATTCCTGCACTGGGCAGGGGATTGGACTCAATAGCTTTAAAGGCCCCTTCTAACCTCCATCGGTCTATGATTCTATCACTTATATAAGCATTGACTTATCATTTGATTGAGTGGGCCTGTTGACTGAATTGGCCTCCTCTCATTGGAATTAACAATAGGATTTTGCCAAAGGAGTATTAATCTTTAAATAAAATATCCTATACAAAACTTCTCCTGAGGCTGTGTAGCAAAACATTAAAATAAAAATAAAATGAATATTGAAATGTGATAAATCCCCAATTTGTATTCTCCACTAAACTGATAAATACTTGTGCATAATGGAGGTTTCTGAAAAAGGTCTGTAAGGTAAATTTTAATTTTTATGATAAGCAACAATGAACCTAATGTCTTGCTCTGGATTCACTTCCAGAGGCCTTCCATCAAGGACTTATTTCACCGCCAGTTTGTAAAACTTCTTGATTCACTGATTTATTGCAGTGAAGAAATCTACAACTATGAAAACTGACAATGTATTATATTTTAATACCATAGAGGAAATAAATACACATAGTCATAAAACATCTTTTGAATGTCAGGCTCTCCTGGACTGAAACAGGATTTCAAAACTACCAGTGTGGCAGTGTAATTCCCAAAGAGCTGCATAAGCAAAAATGTGCTTCATATTTGTAGCTTATCAACCTCAATTTTAGGGACCATTCTTATGAAAGTACACATTAACCTCAAATAAGATACTCAAGTCTAATGCTCCTAATAGTAATGTCTTAAAAGTATTAAAAGGCTGCATACGACGCTCACAATCTTACTGCCCAAGTCTCTCTATCAAGAAGCTTTGAAGAGCTAGTGTGGCATAGCAGACGGAGTGTTGGACTATAATTTAGGAGAGATAGGTCCAAAATCCATGCCTGGCCATGGAAACTCAGTGGAGAGTTACTACAGTAAACCAATCTTGGAATATCTCACATAACTCAAAAAATATATTTATATAGGGTTGTGATAAGTAAAAAAGCAACTTGATGGCACGTATAGAGGTATAGACTTGTGAATAAGTATACTCACTTATTTTATATTCAGCTTCTCACACAGGAATCAAAATCAGCTAGCAACATATAGTTTTCATATTGCAATTCTCCTACTCTGAGTAACCTCATGACATAAATTTTGATAAACATCAATCACATTGTTATTTGCATTCTTTTTCTACCAATATGTTGAAGCTTTAGCATCAGATATACCTCAGTCACTAACCTGAAAAGTTAGTACAGTGTAATGGATAACAGTGTTGGACCAGGGACCAAATCAAATCCATACTTAGTCATAAAGTTTACAAGGTGTCCTTGAGACAATCAGTATCTTCTTTCAGCCAAACCTATCTTAAAGGAATGTTTTCTGGATAAAAAGGGAAGAGGGAGACCAGATAAAGCAGCCCTGGTGCTTTATTTCTGGTGCATAGAAATAAAGGAATATATATCCCAGAGATTTTTGACATTTTGCCCCAGAAGGGACCCCCATAAAGACTGACACATTTCCCAGAGCAGAAGTAGGAAGAATCGCTGAGCAGTGGTTTGGTCCCAATTTATCACCAATTTCCTTTGAAAGATTAAGTTTGACACTGCTTGAGCCCAAAGTATTATTATCCTAAACAGGATTTTTGTGTCTTTTTGCCGCTTTTTGTCAGTGTCAGACTATCACAGTGGTCATTTTTGAAGGAGTGTGTTGATCAAGATAAGAGTATACTAAATTGATATAACCTGATGGTAATAAATTCTGCAGCTTCCTGTATAGAATCTAATTATGCACAATATTTCATGGGAAGAAACTGAGAGCATCTTGCTGGCCAGAAAATCCCACATGGACTGAGAAGCACATAGATTCATAATCTTACATGATGATACCACTGGAACCCTTACTCAATTGGCACACAGATATCTGATTTGGGGAAAAAAAATGGTGGAGGAGTGAGGACAATCTACATAATTAGGGAGAATGTGGCTGTATGTTTTAGTATAACTACACAACATTTTCTTAATCATACTTAACCTTTCAACTCTACACACACATTTAAGCAAGTGCCAATTCACCTCTCATGGTTTCCAAATTATAAATCCTTTCCAAATCCTACTCTTCACCAGCTGTTGTTTTGTTTCACTGCTTTTGGTTATATTATAGCAGTGAGCAAAGAATGAGAATGATTACAGAGGAGAATAAAATGCCTAGCAGAGTTTGGACAATTTACTTTTTGAACTAAACAATCAGCATCTCAGACAGAACAGTTACCGACCATGTTGACTGGGAAATTCTGGGAGTTGTCATTCAAGAAAATAACTTTGCCAATCTCTACTTTCTATTGAGTACAATTATATCAATCCCTTATGCAGATTTACTAAATATTAAGATGCATTTATCTTTGAAAAACATGTTTCTGAATAGTTCAGAGCCATATAAGGACACATAGATGTAGACTGGTTCCTCAAAAAGGAAGTGATGAGCGCTGTAACACTGGAAGCATTCAAGAGAAATTTAGACAGCCATCAGTCAGCTATACTTTTACTTGGATTCCTACATTGAGCAGCACGTTGGACTCAATGGCCTTACAGGCCCCTTCCAACTCCATTATTCTATGATTCTGTGATTACACTTTCATTATCATTGTTGGCAATCTCTTTCCAGAAATTTATGATATACCTATCATAAACCCAACAAGCTTAGTAAAAAGAAGCACAAGCATAATGTAGATATCCTGTTGAATAATTTATCCCTGGAGAAAGGTCATGACGTCACCAGCAGTCGAAGATTTTTAGTAATTAAAAACATCCTCTTCCTATCCTGCAGCTTCTCATCGCATGGAAGCTGTGGAAGCTTCTCTGCCTATGACATCATAATCCTTCAGCAAGCATGATTATGCCAAAAGGATTTCCACAAATAATTTATACTTCCTCCTCTTCTCTTCTTGTTTCCCTCAGGGCAGCACCTAGCTAAGCTTTCAGAAGCCTTGCTGTTAGCTCAACATATAACTGGAAACGCAGCTCAACAAATAAATTTTAGCTGTTTGCAAACCAGCCAGAACTAGGCATACCCACAATTGCAATACTTACCTATTATTCTTTGGCTTACATATCTATGAGATCCTGTTAAGTTGGGTATGGGTTTACACATTGGAAAATCACATGGAAACCGTCACAAAACTATTGGCCAAAACATGTTTTGCCTTATTTCCCCAGTTCTTCTGGTCTATAAGGACTTAAGAATTACCTCCCTTTAAAAAAAATATGAAAGCTTGTACTCGGTGATGAGCTAAACAGGACCTAATAGCATACCTAAAATCTAGGTTAAACTTAGCCAAATGGGTCAACCTTATAACAATAGGATTTATTCCAAATTAGGTGTGCATGGGATTGTAGCCATAATTCAACCAATGTGAACCTCATAGTTTAGCATTAGTGCAAAGTATGTAATTAATATACTACAGTACAGTACAGTTTATTGTTACAGGCCTTAGACCAATCACAGAGGGGAAAAAACATAGACCTTTGCAATTTCCAAAATTCCAAATACTTTGTAAAAAAAAAAAAGCATTTGGCATTAAAAGACAATTTAATTGGGGTGATGATCTCCTTATGGGCCACCTCATAATGCGGGCAGGTGAAGAACATGTGCCCTATAGTCTCAACCTCCCTTAGGGAACAAGTAAAAAGCCTTTCAGCGAAAGGGATATTCTTGTACTTCCCTTCAAGTATAGTGGAAGGGAGGGCCAAGCACCTTGCCAAGGTGAAGCTTCTTCTAAACCCTTTCACTGCCAGAGATGTTAAATAATTTGCTGGCTCCCCAAGGTTTTTGATGTAGGCCCTCACCATAGTATTTTGTATGCCTGAAAGGTCAGTTTTATGTTCTGTATCCTCAGTTTTGTGCTTTACTAGTTGTTTGTTTGTTTGTTTGTTTTTGCCTGATCTGTTCCATAAGATAAAAGCACTTGAGGGAAAAGGCCAATTTTGAACAAGTAGCTCTGGACAGACTTGACCCAGTTGGATTGGATGTTGTCATGAAATATTAGAGGAAATAGACCTTGTGGTTTTAGATATCTATATATAGATACACACACATATATATGGACCTGTAAGCTAGTTCTTAAAAATTTAGACTGGACTCTTTCCTGTGGTGCAAAGTGGGAGCTACCCCCTCCCCCCGAAATGAACCATATAAAAGTTAGGATGTAATTAATATCTAATGTGTGAATGAGCATCACTGCAATGTATCCAAATATGAGAAAACGTACTTGTCAATATTCAATGCAATTCAGTTTATATAAGAAATTTTAAAATTAGCTTTCACAGAAGGGCATTGTATATGTAGAAGATTATTTGCATATGTTAGCAAGGGTTCATCTTTTTTTTCTTAAAATAACAACATTTAAGATTTCTGGGATGGCAAAAATGTATATTCCATTTTAGCATAGATTTAGTTGTCACAAAGACTTTAGAAGAAGTAACAAATTTATGATTTACAAATGTAGACAAGAAAAATGCCCTTGTGTAGCATCTTGTAATGAAAAACTAAAAAAATATAAATTTAATATCTATATTCAGAAAAAATAGCTTAGTCCTGGAGAGATTATACTTTCATGAATGCATACTTTAACAATTGTTACAGTGGTTTGTTACTTCGTTGCTTTATTTAGCTTATACAGATCACGTGTAGGAAACTGACCCTCTAAGCTTCAATAACCAAAACAGTTATGTAAAACAGAGGGAAATGAATTTAATTCATATTATATTCATAAAGGACAGTTCATTAAATGTCTGTACAGAATATTTGCAGCTCACTATGTGCACAATTTACATTTCAAAGAGAAGGTTTCAAAGAATATAATACCAGAAGTGTAGGTAGTATAGACTATATGAACACACACACACACACACACACACACACACACACACACACACACACAGAGAATTAGAAATATCCATATTATAGCTTCAGTTCTTCCATATCTAAATTCCATAGTATTGAACACTGAGTTAGAAAATTAATTTAATAATTTCAGCATTAGAATAACTTAATTAATTGAATTAATATTAATTAATTTAACTCAATTATTAGTTCTGAAATAAAAAGTGGGGCTAATAAAGAATGTCATGGGGGTTGTCACTGCCGGCACAGTGTGGCCTATTTTTTTATTAGTTCCTTCAAAAGCATTCTCTCTTCTCTTTTTTTGTCACTTCAAAATTATCTTCCCCAATCTGGAAATTTTTCTCAAATGGACTAGAAATCCCATTTGTTGGCTAGAGATGGTAGAGTCCAGTGCAAAATGAAACTGCTGGGTTAAAGAAGGCTGTCTATCATAAAACACTGGATCTCATCTTACTATATGTTCTATTATGTTTTATAATTTATCTGTATTACTCTTCTTGCTTTTCTTTCCACTACTCTCACACCTATCAACTAGGTGTATCTTTTGCTTCATCATCATTTACTGATGTTGAAGCATGAACTGTGGGTTTCTTTTTTTAAAAAAAATAAAGAAATACATAAAACAGGCACCCTGCTCTCTTTTTCTTCTAAAATTTACTCCTTACCAACATTCTTCCTGCACTACCGAGATTTCCAAGATTCCTGCAAAAATCAGATTCTTGTCTAGGTTTTCTTTGTTGTTGTTGTTTTCCCTTCTCAGTTCTTGTACGCAAGAAACCGCCAAATTCTGTACAGCTCAAAGCACTGTCCAGAAAGTCTTGTCTAGGAAAAATGACATTTTCTATAGGAGTTGTATTTCTTCCAGAAAGAAAGACCATGAAACATCCCAGAAATCCCACATTTCCAATAAAATTTCCTAGAGGTAAAAAAAACAGCATGCACAGAGAAGCATCACTACAAGAAGAAAAAAAGGATTTCAACCCCCTCAGTTTCTTGCCAAAGGCATGCAGCTGCAAGATTCACATCTAGAGTCCTTAAATAAAATTAAATCAAATCAAATAAAAAATAAATAAAAATCTCTGCTTCATCCCCTAGAAAAATGGACTTACTGCAAGTGAATCCTATACTCACCTAGGACTAAATCTATTGAACTCCATGGGACTTACTTCTGAGTAAACATGTTCATTACTGTCCTGTATTTTTACACACATGTATACTACCGTACTGCATATTCACATTTTTTTAAATTACAAGTTACAGGGAGGGGTTGGACATGTGTTATATTGCCTTTCCCCTAAAATCACTACACAGACACAGTACTTGAAACAGCTGAGGATGTTATTTAAAAAAAACACAAGTAAAATATAATATTAATAAAACTGTATATTGGATATCTTTGGGAGTGGGGGAGGCAATTACTTCTGAACATGGAAATGCAAAAAGGCTGAAGAGCCAGTAGATGAACTGTCTCAAATGTACAGCATGAATGCATGTCTTGCATGACAGATCACAATATAGTCAAAACTCAAAATAAAGTAAAATTTAAATCAGAGGAATCAATGTACATCAAATAAATATTTTTTAATGAAGGAGAGATTACCCATCATTTGGCCAATTAGGTTGCATAGCAATAAATAACAATTTTTAGTGAAAAAAATCTCATTAACATTGCAATGAAATCTTTAAATTAAGCTGAAGTGTTAAATTATTTCCATTATGGCCTATTAAGCAAAAATAAAAAGTTATAAAACACTGCACAGCTCAGTGGTTTATGTCTCTGGCTGCAGAGCCAGAAGTTGGGAGTTTGATTCCCCATTGTACCTCCTTGACAGGGGCTGGGCTTGATGATCCATAGGGTCCCCTCCAGTTCTGCAGTTCTAAGATTAAATTTAAAGAATTACATTTAACAAATTATTCTCAAGCACAACTAAATTATCATAGCAGAACTTTCTAAGCACCCTGATTGATATCCTGGAAAAATCTGTAGTATTTGTAGTAATGTGTAACCAATTGGTCTCATTCTGAACCAGATCTGACCTAAATGCTGGACTTCACATTTTTCCCATGTGAAACTCATTTTCTTTGTTTTGGC
Source organism: Intellagama lesueurii (assembly GCA_037013535.1). Taxonomy (NCBI): domain Eukaryota; kingdom Metazoa; phylum Chordata; class Lepidosauria; order Squamata; family Agamidae; genus Intellagama; species Intellagama lesueurii. The sequence goes on along the minus strand of JBAJHW010000002.1, from coordinate 267,128,299 downwards.
CCAGCATCCCATCCACAGATTCATCCACATAATTTATAAAGATGTTCAACAGCACAGAGCTAAGAACAGAATCTTGTGGTACCCTACTTGTCATTTTTCTGTTGGACAACAAGAAACCCTTGGTGAGAACACTTTCGTTATGGCCTGTCAATCAGCTACAAATCCGCCTAACAGTAGTACAATCTAGTTCACATTTTATCAACTTGACTATCAGAATATCATATGGAACTTTGTCAAAAGCCTAGCTGAAATCATGACACAATACATCCACAAAATTTCCCACATGGACTTCATTGTCAGTTTTGTGCCTTTTGCTATCTAGTGTGCCTTAATAACAGAGAAGTACATCCAAAGTTAATCTTTTACTTTCCAATAGCATATGTATATATACCTAGAGAAAACAGCAACTGGTAGGTTTCAGCACATATTTGCTGCTCTGAACAGATTCCCATCTCCAAATTCCATCCACTTCCATTTAAAAAAAATCACAAAAAGTTATAGCTCTTTTGGTTTTCCACCACATGTCAATGGGAAATATTCCGAAAAAGATTTCCCATTCTCAGTTAGGATTTAGGATCACGATCAGTTCAGACCAGGTCCAAATTACTCTGAATGAAATAGGGCCTCAATCCGTATTTCTGATTGACTCTGAACCAAATCAGGGACTGGCTTGTACCACCTGATGTGGTTACTGAAGTGCATAGCAGATTGCGCACATTAGAAAATGTAATATTGCCATGAGGTTCTGAATTCCTTTGGTGTCTGATAGGTGAAACAAAGGCAAATTCTTTCAAACAATAACACTTAAAAATTAAGAAAATACAGCTATTGACTAAATTACCAATAAGTGATATTCTACAGCAGCCATTCTCAATGGGGGCCATATGGTCCCCTGGGGGGGCTTGGCACATTTGAAGGGGGGCATAGACTGAAATTTTTTTCTAATCTGTTTTTCTATTCATCTGTTCATGTTGTATCCTGGAACCTGAGAAGAGCTCCTAAAAGGGCCATGCCCCCCCCCCCAAAAAAAATTGAGAATGGCTGCTCTAAAGATCTCTCGCCCTGAACTAAAGGCAACTTAAACCAACAGCCTAAATCCACTTGCTCATTCCAACTAGAGTAAACCTGTTAAATCATTTGCTGTTGTTATGTGCCTTCAAGTCTGGACTGACTGACTGACTGACTGATTTCCATTTCTTTACTACCCCATTATTGTTGCTGCTCTCTGGACAGATATATAACAACTCTAATAAAGCTTTTGTGGTAACTGTGATATTTAAAGAGTGTTTTAGCAGTTCTACCCCCAATGAATTTCCATAACTGAGTGGGGATTCAAACCCAGGGCTCCTGGGTCCTAGTTGGTTACCCTATCTACCTCACTGCTGGATATCATTAAATCAATTACTGAAGGGTAATCAAACACCTATGTAAATCCCAATAATTCAATGGATTTGATCTTAGAATTGGATTTAGGCCAATAAAACCAAGTCTGGTACTTCAATATCAAGTTTAAAAATAATTATAATTTAAACCTAGTTCTAAGATATACATCGATGCACAGACTCAGTTCACTAACTATAATAGCTACTTATGTCCCTAAATAAGTTTATTATACCCTCCTTCCATGCTGATTTTTTTTTCAAAATCTAAGTTCCAAAGTTAAGCACTTGCAGTGTAATCTAAGTGTCCTTCTTTTTTGTCTCTTTCTGTATGGTCTAAAATTGCTTACAGTAGTGATAAAGTGAGAAGCTGTTGAGTGAGACGAGCATCCCTATGTTTCTGTATGGTGCCCGAGTAAGGCTACCAAAAGCATCTTGTGAAAAGGAAAATGACTGTCCCCATTGGTAATTGGAAGCAACCATTTTTATCTTCCCAAAAAACTACTATGGAATGAGATATCTTTTTAAACTTGGATAGCAGATGCTGTGGTATGTACGTATTATCACAAGGACTTTTACAATATAAAAGGTGGTAGAGGAAACAGAACCCTTGCAGAATGTCAGATGCATTGGATGGTGCAAAACAGAAGAAGAATTATCCATAGAAATACATAATTTATTGACATATCTACATTTTATTCCAAAGATTATCTATGGGTTTGGTATTTTTGAGAATCTGGAAAACCATGGAATAATTTCTTTATTCTACCATTCTCCCCCTCCATGATCAGTGTCACAGCCACCAAATCAAACCCATAAACAAACAATTGATATGTACTTTAAAAACAACACCATATCAGGTATACTGTTTGAGAATTTGATGCACTGTTCTTGGAGCAGCGTCAGGACTTCACTATTCATCACGGCTTGTGAATGGTTATTTAGAACCAAGAAGGATGAGGAATTATCATTGCATGGACTTCCAGAACCCCATTTCTCCAACTGAAAGAGGTGGGTAGTGATGGGAACTGAGTAGCCAGGACTCAGTCAGATGCACCTAATATTTCATGATACTTTTATGGTTGCTCTACATGTCTAACAACTGAAAAGATTAAGCAAGGTTATGGCTGTTACCAGCTCAACTATTTGAAAAGCCACTCCTGAGAAATGAAGAAGGATCTAGACCAGGGATTATGGAAGAGGCATATTAAGGGCAACCAGCACTGAATTTCACTAAGTACCTTTGGGCTCTCCTATTGCACATAAAACAAGGAGATCATCTAGTCACACAAATGCCTTTCTCAGGTGGATGTATAAAGAAAAAGAATGCAAATTGAAGCTACACTATTTCCATGTTCTTACAAAATCTGTATTAGATTGTTGTTCCAATCAAATGTAACCTACAATGTAGCAATATGAAGTCACAATGCTCTTTGAAAATAGAAAAATACTCAACCACTGAATTCAATATCATTTGTTTTCCTGCTAAGTTTAAAACCTATGTTTTGTATTCATTTTGCAAGCCCTGAACAAATCGGAAAATCTGACCTGAGGTTAGAAAGGAGTTTTATAAATTCTTGCCCTATAATACAGTTTGCCAATTATTTTCAAATGGAGGGAGCTGAAATCCCTCATGGGACATCCTTGGGAGGTGAAGCAAAATAGAAGGTAGCAGGAAGTAGAAGAACACAACATTTTAAAGATATGAAACACTATTTTGTGGCTATATTCGTATAATAATTTCCTTGGCTTTTACACACAGAGGCGAAACAGTTGAATATACCATCTCTATGCATGTGATGTATCAATATAAGTTAAATTTTATTTAATTTACATTTTAAGTTTTAATTTACATTTTAAGAATACAGAAATTTCAAAATTATAAGATATTACCATCTGTTATTGTTAAAATTATGACGTATGTCTCTAAGAACAACAATAGCAGAGAAATCTTCAAACAGGCCAATTTGAAATACTAAAGACCTAAGAAACAAGGAACAAATCCAGGATTTTAGCACTATTAATAGGATGAATATTATGACTGCATCACCTAGTCTTTGACTCTGATTATGTATCTATCTGTCTGTCTGTCTGTCTGTCTGTCTGTCTATTTTCCCCAAAGAAGTGGCTCTTCCTTCAAAAGCTATCCTGAGTCCTGAGGACTGCAACAACTATCAGCTGTATTAAATATTAAAAAAATTAGGCAAGGTGTTTGAGCAGGTGGGAGCCAGGCAACTCAACATACTATTTGCTGAGATTTTACTAGATAGATTTCAGTCCAATTTCAAGCCCAGTTCTAGACAGAAAAAGCATTGGCATTCTGATGCTGGTAATCAGACAAGGAACATGTGATCCTGGATTCTCTCAGATTTCTCAGTGACTTGAAATACCATCAACCAGGGTATCCTTTTGGACAGCCTTTCTCAACAGAGAGTGAGAGATATGGTAGTCCAAAGTTTCTCCTCTAAGTCAAAAGCTTCTGGAAGATCCCTCTGGAAAACGTCCACTTGAACCACTGCAATTATACTATATCTCACAGGATTCCATTTTTCTCTTGTGTTTTTTTGATATCTTGATATCTACAAGAAAGTGCTTAGGGGGATCATCCAGGGGGCAAAAATTATGTATTACCAAGTATTTCTCACTTCTATATTCTCATCTCAATTAGGCAAGGAGATGAAACTGGTTTCTAGAGTTCCAGAGAACCTAGATACGTATTTGTGAGGGGGAAAAAACCCTGAAGCTTAATCCAAAAAAGACAAAGACATTGTGGATCCTTGGGAAGAAGTGTTCAGCCTGTTCTAAATCAACCTGCAATCTCCCTAAAACCCACTTTACATTTTTTTGTCACTAAGACAAATGATCTCAGGAGAGTATATTCCATGATTGGAAACTTCTGGTTATGTGCTTCTTCTTATGACAAAGGCAGCCTGGACTTATTTACCCATATGCTGTAGTAATATCTAGGACTAATTACAGTAACTACAGTTAGTTAAGAATACAGCTTTCTGGCTACTCACTAGGACTAGATGCAAGAAATATAGTGATCCAGTGCTTAAAAACTGAACTGGTAGTTGGTCTGTTTCAGAGCACGAATGCAAAGAGTTGAGCCTAAATACAATTATTAGTCTGAACTATAGCAGACCTACTGATTTTAAGAACCTGGGAGACTCAGAAATTTTTAACTAGAGATGGGGGTATTTGTATACGAACACCCCCACACAGGTGGCGATAATGAGGGTCCAGCTCCATGGGGCCGGACGGTTCACTCACAATTCCGCCGCTGCCGCAATCTCCACAGAGCCTTCCAATGGCTCTGGAGATTGCGATAGACTTGGCACTCCTGGGAGGAGGTGGGATGACAAGCCTCTCTGCCAGGTTGAATAGTGGCTCACAGATCGTGATATCTGGAGCCATTGGAAGGCTCCATGGAGGTCGTGGCAGCGGCGGAATTGTGAGTGGACCATCCGGCCCCATAGGGCTGGGCCCTCGTTATCGCCATCTGTGTGGGGGTATTCGTATACGAATACCTTCATCTCTAATCTTAACCCATCAACTGGTAAGCAAGCCAACACTTATGTTTGTTCCATTGATCCAATAGGAACATTAATGTCATTTAAAGCCCTACATAATGTTGTTCCAGATAAAGGAATGCAGCCATGTGCCCATATAATTTTTTTCATATGCTGATATGAATGATGGAAGCTCTTCCCTCGGTGCCATCAGGTAGTGACTGAGGAAAGAACTCTCAGCTATAGCAAAAGCCTCTGAAATTCCTCTTCCAGAAAGGCTCATTGGATATCTATTCTGCTACCATCTTGTTTTACCAGGCTTTTAACTTTTGAATCCTATTGTAAAGTGTTTTAATCTTGGGTCTAAGCATATGTGTTACTTTTATATAGATGTATTATTTTATTTTCAGACAAACTACTCATGGGGCCCTATGATTAAAAGACGGTACCTAAAAGCATGAAATAAATGAAAAGGAGATAAAAATAAACCATAGTTTACACAACAAATGGCAAAGCATCACATGCCTAATACTCATTCTAAAATCACCATTTATAATATGGTTTATTTTGCTGTTGATATTTTGCAAGTGGAAAAAAAATAACCCAGAATACCTTTAAAGGCAATGGACAGTTGTGGAGGTCATATTACTATCTTCCACTAAGAGAAACTATTGACAGCCTATGTCTTCTGTATCTGCCTGTCATAGCAAACTTAAAGGCTGCCCTGTGTAACAGGTCAGATATAAAGATATTCTTGCTAAGAGTGCCATCAAGTGTTATCATTAGGAAGGATTGACTCTACTTTCATTTTATTCAGTTTAACCAAACCGCTGGCAGTGATATGGAAAATGTTGAAAGCTCATTGCTTTAAGACTCCCTTAAAGGCAGCTGCAATATACCTATTCCAGGAACTGCTATATCTACCACTGCCATTTCATTATAAAACCAAAGATTTCCAAATCACATTATGGCTGAATACTACATAGATATAGTGTTTATTTGCATAGATATAGGAATGCAGCACAAGTCCCAGAGATGAAAACGCCCATGGATGGGGAAATATTAGAGTGGGGGAACATTTTCTGTCCTTTTTTTTCTGAGGACTGTGGTTTCCCCCTCCCCCCAGTGGAAAACCTAGAAATATAGGAGAAATGTCCCCATCCCCTTTGGGATCCAGTTAAATGGTTTTTAAGCAAAGTTCTACTCACTGAAATGCATAAAGTTAAGATTTTTTAAAAAAACACAGAATAATGTACAGTATTAGACAATGATTATTCCTGTGTCTAGTGCAGAAATTTGTAATTTGCAATGTTTCAATATTATCTAAATCTACTTGATGGGGGTACTGTAAGTGTACTGACCATACACTTACTGATGGTTTTTGCAAAATCTGTAGGATCAATTTTCAAATCTTTTTTCTTACTTCTCAGATGGCAGTAACTAAGGTATTAATAACTAAGATAAAATGATAAGGCCTCTAAATTTGTAGGCTGCCAAATACAATTTGTTAATTTATGTTACTTTTGCTACAACAGACTAACAGAGCTATCCCCCTAAAATAAAATGAAAATAATTTACATTTAGATAGCAAATAATACTATGGGTTAAATCTCTCTCTCTCTCTCTCTCTCTCTCTCTCTCTCTCTCTCTCTCGGGTACTGGGTACATTTGCAATCTTGATTGTATATAATTAAGGCAATTTACAGTTCTGAGGCTTCAATACTGTGCATGCTAATTTGGAATAAGCTTCAATAAGCAGAGTGGGTCTCACTACTCAGAAAACATACACAGAATTACTGTATTTTCTGCAAGATGTTGAGGGAGATTTTTTATTATCCTAAAAATGACTTAAAATATTTAAATAAATACATAAGTATGCAAAACACTTTATATAATTCATAAGTACAATAAACATCATAGGCTAACTCATAAATTATTCTCACTCATGGAAAGTGCTTCTGTCAGATAATCAGGATTCCACCCATTCCATCCTTGAGGGTCAATGATCTTCTGAGGCTTATTGAAAAAGTAGCATACAAGGACTAGAAGGACAGCAATAGAGAGAAAAGGAGGGAGAAGTCTGCTTCTGCCAGTCTTTGGGCAGGCACCTACCTTTTGATGGAATGAATTATTGCCTTCTCACAGCAGTTACCCAAAAGGGAGCTACTCAGCACTTCTCTAAAATATTAGTAGACAAGAACATGACTCAAGCCCTGTAGATCAAGGCTTTTCCTGCATCCAAAGCCCAACTCAGGCACACACTATTTTATGATGTTTCCATAGACAGTACATGCCACATACACATGCATGTAATAAGTGGCTTAATGAAAGGTCGTGTAGGGCTAGAAACACTGTATGCAAGCAAACAACAGGTACAAGTCTTTGTGCTACACTTGGCTTTACTGACATACATTGCAGAGTAGTATAATACAAATTATGAAACTCTAGCATTAGCAAGAATTGCAAACAAATATTACTAATATTCAATGAGAACCCTGGTATCAGAATAACAGATAATTCTTTCACTGTCAATATCCTTCCATAATTCAATCTAACATCAAGCATCTTTCAAATAAATCTTCAACTTTCAGGTTACCTTCTCTCATCATGATGTCTGACACAGAATATGAACCTACTGTATGGTACACAAAGTTTATCATAGATCTACATATAATTAAAAATGAAATTATATTATCCAGAAACTTCCCATACTAATGATGATGGGAGGGGTAGAGAGCTATGCATAGCATTGAAATTCCAGCCCTAACTACTGGAAATTCTGTTCAACTCAATTTCCTCTAGCTTCAGAAATAAGATTTCATCAGGCAATGCCAAGGCATAAGGACTAGAACCTTGTTTTAGAAAAAACAGCTAAGATTTTCAGATAGCTGGGTTCTGGAGTGCTATAGAGCTAAAGGTGAAAAACAACTGTGTACACTGGAAGATGGCTTGGTTTCCAAAAGCAAAGCAAATTTCCCCTTCCCCTGCAGCCATTCACATCCACTGAAATGTGCTCTGAAACTGGTTTGAAAGGATGTCCACTCAAACAAGATCAATACAATTGGTATCTTCCAAGAATTCATCTGCTTACTTCCATGTGATTTATATTGGCTGAAATCCTGCTGTTTAGCATAGTAAGTTGCAACCAGAGTAGGCCCATTGAATCCATGGAACATACAAAGGATTCAATGGGCTTATTTTAGCTGCAACTTACTAGACTAATCAAAGAGTTGCAACAAGGGTTTATGCTCTCTAAAGGTACAAGCTAGTATCCTTTCACTACTCTCAATTAGAATGATTGATAAGTCAACAGTTAAGTAAGTTGCACTGAGCCAATGTTCTGCTTCAGTTGGAAACAACAGTATAATACTGTCCAGTGAATACATTATTGTAGGAAATTAGAGTGTTTATATACCACAAATTTCTAAACAATGGTATACTTCAGAAATCAAATAATTATAGACCTGGAAATATCAAAGCATCTGTATACATAGTCTTTGAATTTTAACAAAAAAGAAAAAAAGAAAAAAAAGTTCCATTGAAGACCATCAAAATGTAACATCTTTTTAAAGATCCAGAATTTATCAGCATTTTTGCTGTTAATATTACAAGCTCATACTGAATAATTCTGTCACTCTTTCTAGAGCATCTGTTTCAAATGTCTCTAAAGTCAAGCTTCATTTATAATAAATATATTTCCACACCTGTCTGCATGCATCCCCAGAAATGTTATTTGCACTGTCATAAAAGTCAGATAGAACCTCTGTTATAAATAAATCCTTATTTCTTGTTTATAGCTCCGTCTGTTAAAAAAAGTCATTCCTGTCTGAAACTCTGCATGCAAGAGCCCCAGTCAGAAATCAGATTTCTTTTATAACAAGTTTCCAAAGTGCCTATAAAACTTCAGCCACAACCCTCAAAATTGGATAACACAGCTTGTGGTGCATTTGGCAGCATTATCACATGCTGTTAAAAAGGATTAAACTACAAGCCTAGTTGAATGCAGAATGAGATATCCATTGGTCTTCCTGACCATCTGTCAGACAAGAAGCTGCCATGTACATAATCAGATCATTGGTTCAATCAGTCCAGGGCTCCTGGCTGGCAAAGGTGTTCCCTCCCCCTTTCCCAGTCATACCATCTTTCTACCTTTAGATAAGCTGCAACAATAAAAACTAAGGGCTTTCTGCAAGCAAAGCTTTCTGAACACAGAGAGAGATATGGAACACTCCTGAGTCTACAGCCAAGCCAAGTGAATAGACACGAAAAACAACACACTGGTGTATAGTGTATTCTGGTGGATGTCTACAAAGAATTAAGTCCTAGTTAGTTCTCAGTCTTATTTCTCCATAATCAAGCATGGAACTGATCTGCAATTCTGTACATATCTACTCAGAAATCACCCCCACAGAGTTCAACTGGGTTTATTCCTTTGCAAATGAATATAACATTGCAGCCCAAATGTCATAGAATGTGAAACATGGCCTAATCCAAGAATGTGTGAGTGGTTCAGAACATGCTAAATGGAGCCATAAAACATCCAATGAAACAATCAATACTTCACAGCATCAAACACAGAATTTAATATATCATATTACAAAACAGTATCTAACACATGGAAAGAAGGTAGAATTACCGAGTATGGATAGTCTGATAAGAAACACTTTGTAAAGAACAGCTCTGGGTGAGCAGAATGACCTGCTTAATCTAGACAAACTAGTCAGTTTAACTGATAGTATTTAAATGACATCTATTCATATCTAGTCTCTTAATATGAGATGATAAACTGTACAAGGAATGAATGAATTATATAATTTTCAAAGGAACTCCATTAGGTTTTACTCCTGTTTTAAAACTGCTGCTATGAAACAAAATAAGTTGGCTTCTGAGTAGCCTTGTTAATGGAGATGTTTGAAAGGGAGATTACACCTTTCTAACACTTCTAATTGGATTGTATAAAACAGCCACAAATAAAGCAGTACTCAAGGAAAGTGTTTCCTGTATCACCAGCAGAAAGCACCTGACCCCTAGTGCTCAGAAAAAGAGCAAAAGGAGATATTCAGTCAGCAAAGCTAACATTATGGATGAGCTCAGAGACAGCAGCATTAGCATTTTTCATTGCTCACTCTGCTGAAGACGACTGCAGGGGCAAAGAGTCCTATTTTCTGAACTCCAAGTCAGGTGTTTTATATTTTAGCCAAGCCTTTCAGTATTACAATGTAACAGAGATGAAAATATACTGAGAAAGCATGCAGTAGTTTTACACAGAAGGCTTAAAAATAAACTCCCCTGAGTAATGCAGATTCTATGAGTCACTTATAGTGTTCATAACAGCAATATATCAACACAGATCTCATACACACAAATGCATACTTAGTGCAATATCAACTTCTATGGGAGTATTACAACCCCATCTGGGATTACATGAATAATTTTGTCTTCATCTCTTTGCTACAATACAAAATAGCTAAGATTTCACCCTCTTAATAGGTACCCAGGATAATCCGGCTGCACACTGCTAACTTTCTCCACTGCTCCTATTAAAACTTACAGAAGTAAATGATAATGGAAGTAGTGAAGATACATGTTCTGTAAAAGGAGAGAGCAGTACTCTTTTTATTCCAGTCACTTTTGGCCCCACTGTCCACAATGGTAAAACACTTAAAGCATCTGGTGAAATGGGTTCTAGGTCCACAAAACCTAGTATCTCTATAACTCTACTGAGCTGTATTTATATATATATATATATGAGTTACTTCTAACAAAAATGTATACAAGACTATAACTGTTTCTTAAGATGTTGTAAACTCTTTTTAAAATGTAGACAATATCTGACTTTTTAATGTGCTTTATTTTCCGAGGCGCATATTTTCTGTTCTGTGCTTCCTAAGACCAACACAGAAGCTTTGGGGATTTGTTTAAAAAAATAGATATTTATCCTTACAAAATGAAGTGAGAAGAGATGGAAAAGAACCGATGGTAGGAGCAAGAACAGCTGCTTTCAGATGCTGCCTCGACAACAGCCCCTGGAGCCCCCGCTCCCTGCCCGCAAGCAAGCAAGCAAGCAGGCAGGCAAAACTGTTGAAAGGAATTTATAGACTTCATTTCTCCATGGCAAAGCTAAAGGGATGTTGCGAATGCCAGTGAAAAGATGAAAGCTGATTTGTTATTGGGTTTTTCTTAAAGGAACCGTGCAGCCGCAGACGATCTCGGCAATCAAAACAAAGCCCGGCGCCGAGATGAGAAAAGTTGAGCGCAAAGCTTTACAAAGAAGCAAGCGAGCAAGAATCGGGACCCTTGCCTATACCATAAGCAGGAGGGATTCCGGGAGGCTAACGTTGCGGAGCTTTCCCGCGTGCTGAACCTGGGGAGGCAAATAAGTAAGTCGTCCAAGCGACTAGAACCGGCATGAACCACCATCCTCACCCTTCCCAAAGTTTACAAGAAGCTAAAAGAGGCGAGTGGACGTGATCCACGGAAGCTCACCTTAAAACACAGCAGTCAGTCTTTAAAACGCCACAACGTTTTTGCCTTCTTTTTTTTTCTTTTATGTTTGCCAGATATGCTAACAGAGGGAGTTCTTAAAAACGTCGCAACCCCCCTCGGCCCCCAAAACGAGCCCCAAAGGCACTCCAGAAGAACTTGACAGCACCTCGATCGGAATCAAAGATGCAAGACGGACTGGACCGTGACCCCACTAGAGGTCGCCCCCTGTAAAAAAAACAAAACAAAAAAACCAAACAAAAACGCGCCCAAAGTTTCCCTTACCCTTCCGTCGTCCCCCCCCCCTCCCTCGGTCCTCTCCTATCCCTTCCCCGCACTCGTCAGGGTCGCCGCCGCCGCCGCTTTCCCACGTCCGCTTCTACCACAACCACCCACCTGGTTGTCTTCTCCAACTGGGCGCGTCTCCCGTTGGATTTCCTTTCGTTGCCGAGGAGCAGCTTCGAGTCTATAATCCCGGCGGCTCCTCCCGCAGCGTCCCGCCGCCTCTGCTGAAGCCTCCAGCGCCGCGCTCGCCGACACACCGCGACGGCGGGGAGAATGGAGGAGGAGGGGAGGGGCGGAGACAAGAGGACACACGGAGCGGGCTCATCAAAGGCGCGCGGGCGGGCGGGCGGGCGGGCTGGTTGGCGCTCGCGCCGCGGTCTATATCACGAGCCGGCGCGTGCCCACCTCCCCTGTCGGCCTCTCTTCCCGCCGTTCAGCAGCGCCCCCCCCCCCACCGCCACCGCCACCTCCTCCCTGTTACAAGGTGGAGTCACCTTGCCTTCCCCCCCCCCCCAGAAAAATTAAATGAGAAAACGAAATAGGGACAGGAGGAGGAGGAGGCTTCTGGTGAACGCGGCGCCCATCCTCTCTCAAGAAAGAGGCTGCACGGTTGCTTTACCGTGGCTGCTTTTTTTAATTAATTATTTTTTAAAATTATTACCATTTGAACCCCAGTCATCATAGACAGCGACGGAGGAGAGAGAAAGAGAGAGAGAGAGCAAATAGGTCGCTTTCTCCCGCCCTCGCCGGTCTTTTTCCTAACAGGACCCCGTGGTGCTTTGAAGGAAAGGCATTTTTTTTCCTCACGCTCAGCCTCTCTCCCTTCCAGCTGTGCACTTTGCCCTATCTGTGATTTCTCAGATATATTTTTTTTTCCTCTTTTTGGTGCTGCCATTGCAATACCCAGACGCCTCGAGTCGTGTTTCTGAGGAGCTCGCGCTGTTGAGATTATTGGCACCAAATTCCATTGTTAGAAACTGAGAGGCGGACTCTAAAAACAGGTACTTAATTCCTACCAATGAGAAATAGTTTCTGGACTCAAGCCTGCCTAATTTAAGAACCCATACCTCTAGAAATTGTTTCCCGCCTGATACCTGGAACTAACAAAGCATGAGGGGAATTCACAGTCCACCTAGGCTGCAATCCTGATCATAGTTACAGGGCAATCCTATCTGTGTTTATTCAGAAGGAAGCATTTCGTTTGCAACCAGCACAAGATCACTGGAGCCTCCTCCGCTGGCTGACTCCTGTAGGACATGCTTGCAGCTGAACATGGGGAAGATCATACTGTTGGGAGGTGTTGAAAAGTCCCTGCATTCCTGAAACGCCCCCGTTGAAAGCATACGGAAATACCTTCTTTCCTGGGTAACAACAGTGGCCTATTAAGTAGATGTACATTTTCAAAATTCTGCCCAGGCCACTTTTTTTTTTTTTTTAAACTACTCAGCTTCTGCCGGAGGAAATTGTCTCAGCCTTTGCCTCTTTCTTTCCCTTCAGCACAGCCTTGTGAACATGCTTGCGATTACCTGTACTCCCAGGGGTGTTATTGCGAAAGGAAAGGTTTACTCTCTATCCAGACTGAGCAATTGCTTCAGAATGATACGGGAGGAAAACTTCCAAAGAGAGGCTACCTCTTCTGCACCTTGCAATAACATCTCCTTAGCCAATTATTTATTGTCATTGACAGGCTGGGGAGAAGCTTCTGGGCATTTCTCTACCCCTTGGCTTGTGTTTCCATTTGGAGACGCTGAGCTTTGCCATCCTTCCCTTTAGTATTGCTTCCTTTCCCAAGTTCAGCGGGGAGGTGGGGGAGAGGAGCAAGCAGGGAGAAGTGCTGCTTTAAATAAATAATCTTCCATTTCAGCAATTGGTACAACAGCTTGCCTGCTTGAAGAAGCCCTCGGCTTGGGCTACAGCCAGGGAGTTGAAAGGAACCCTTGCATCCTTTAACAGCGCATAGCTATAGAAACCAATCTGCCTGGCTTGCTGCAGCCGCCAGTGTGCAGTATATCAGCTCCAAGTTCATTTTGTATCTCTAAACAGGGTATGTAAACTTGGAGAGAATCTGCGGCACACACCATGAAATGTTCACTTCTTCAGTTATTAAGCCATCACTTCTCATTAATGGCTTCAGCCTATGTGAAATCATAAATACTACATGTGAAATCATTTTTGTGTCCCAATTGGTGGAGTACCTTGAATATGTGGGAGGACAGAGACCACTGTGAAGCAATAACATTATCTCCCAACCCACACTACCATGTCACTGCCAAACCCATTTTGGGACAATGTTGCAGTTGTGCTCTATAGAGCTGAATTGCAAGCTGGATATGTCAAGATGTGAAATTTTGTACATACAGAGTGCTAAAAAACTAAGGGGGTGTAAAAATGCAATCCTGAAAGTGTACATTGTGCTTTAAAAATGAGGTTTGCACAGTAATTTACAAAAAGTCACTGTGGACATTGGCAGCCAGTTCTCCAGCCAAGTCTGGAAACAAGGTCAATATACATTGCCTTGCAAAATAATATATTTCATGGTTGACTGCTGAATGTGTAAACAAATGATAAGAAATGCAAAACAATTGAGGAAAAAAATTCTAAAAGTCCTAAAGTGCAGACAGAGCAAATTGGTAACTGATCAACTTAGTCTACCAGCACTTTACACCCATGGCATTTTGCCTACCTGGTAAAATGCTACCCAAGCAATGTACTATTCCTGCAAGTGCAGAAAAATAATAGCTATTATGGGCAACTTCCCAGGCTTCTAAATTGCAAGACTCATATTTTGCCACTCTGGTAAAAGCAATAGAGATTTCCATTGAAAAAAAATCTGACTGTTTATAGGGAACAGTAACTTACTGACTCAGCAAAATTAAGTTGTTTACCGCTGATGGGAAATGTAAACAGCTGAGAGAAATATCAATATAGGGAAGCAAGAAAAAATGTCACAGACACAGACCAGAATGTAAGTACAACATTCTTTTTGATATTTTCATTGCAACTTTTACGCTCCTGTATTTTGGATTGAATTTTTTTTTTCACACTTGAGTATTTGCCTACAACTTACAGTAAGTTTTGCTTTTGAATGTACTTTTGTTTGTAATGTCTCATAACTGTAAGAATTTTGAATGACTATCACACACATAGTTTAAAATAAAGCTTATAGAAATTGGCAAACTGATGTTGCCTGTAATTATTGCAACAATGAAACAACTTTTACCTTGATACTCAGATGAATTTTGATATGATTGGAAATGGTTATGTGTTTTCATTCTCGAATTAACCTTAAATGCCAGGTGTGATGAACACAGACTTCTGATTCTTGCACACGGAAGACAAATACAATCTGTCCCCTGTCCAGCTCCCTGATTTTGCTGCTTTCAGGACTGCCTCTTTGCCTCGACCTGCTGAACAAGGGTCTCTTCAAATTGGGAGAGGCCATGATGCACCGCCTGCCTCCAGGCTGAACGCTCAGATGTCAAGGTTTCCCATCTGTTGAGGTCCATTCCTAAGGCCTTCAGATCCCACTTGCAGATATCCTTGTATCGCAGCTGTGGTCTCCCTCTGGGGCGATTTCCCTGCACTAATTCTCCATACAGGAGATCTTTTGGAATCCGACCATCAGCCATTCTCACGACATGCCCAAGCCAACATAGATGTCGCTGTTTCAGTAATGTATACATGCTAAAAATTCCAGCTCGTTCTAGAACTACTCTATTTGGAACTTTGTCCTGCCAGGTGATACCAAAAATGTGTTGGAGACAACGCATATGGAACGTGTTCAGCTTCCTCTCCTGCCGTGCACAAAGGGTCATACTATTGTATTGGAATTGGATAAAAACATAACTACTCAGCTCTTACTGGCTGGAAGGTCCTGCAAGCATAGGAATGCTGCTTGTGCAAGTATTGCTGTTGACAGTGGGTTTTCTTTATGGAGATCATCACTTATGTATTGGGCCAGGATCCCATGTTGCTGTGTTAACAGGACTTTCTACTCCCCATGAGTTCACTGGGATTCTGATTTATTCCCATAGTAGTAATTGTTGCTTTTTTTTAAGATAAAAGGGTTTGTTGTTACTTTTCTCCCCCTAAAATATGGCATTCATTCATTCATTCGTTTAGTTCCACTGCACTTTGATTTTTTAAAAAATCATTGTGGCAGAGGCCCATATACTTTCCAATTATGGATGAAAAAGTCTCAAAATCAAGATTTTTTTTTTTCAGATAATGAAAGATGGAACGAGGGACAGAGGTAGAAATAGAGGGAGAATAAACACATAGCCCTTTTATTTTACTAAGTCCATGAGATAGCACAAAGTCTTGTATATTTGGCAATGAAGAATATCCCGATTTGAGTGCTCACTGGAAGGACAGATCCTGAAGCTGAGGCTCCAATACTTTGGCCATCTCATGAGAAGAGAAGACTCCCTGGAAAAGACCCTGATGTTGGGAAAGTGTGAAGGCAAGAGGAGAAGGGGACGGCAGAGGACGAGATGGTTGGACAGTGTCATCGAAGCTACCAACATGAATTTGACCCAACTCCGGGAGGCAGTGGAAGACAGGAGGCCTGGCGTGCTCTGGTCCATGGGGTCACGAAGAGTCGGACATGACTTAATGACTAAACAACAACAACAACAAAATGTAGTAGCATAGGGTTGTTTTTACAAGGTTGATATATGCAACTAGAATGTGTTGATTGACTTCAGCTGGTATAAACAGCTACAATGTGTTGATTAAAAGTCCTTTGGTAGTCTTTCCCATGTGCTTAACAATATAACATGCCAGGTGTGGCCACAGCCTCCCCTACCCTGGCTGGGGGTAGCAAAGAGGGTATTTTCAACCATGGACTCAATGAAACCCAGACTTTCATCATGACTTGAACTATTTTTATCAAAGTTGGGGAATGGGGTACAGAGGATGGTTGAGCTCCAGGATCTCCCGGTCACAGCATTCTACAGGCAGGCTAACTTTACTAGAGCCCCACTGCTTCTGTTTCTTAGCCAGGCTAATCCTGCTTCCAATGGCTCTGTCAGAGGCACTTTTTTTTGCTGCTTCATCCTTCGGGTCTTCCTTTGGCTCAGGGTGAGGCTGGGGTGCTCAGCAGTTTGTCTGGGTCTTCAGTGGGGTCATTGTTAAAGATGGGTTGAAGAGCAACACACCTCCTCCACATCCTCTTCCCTTAGCAGGAGTTCTGGCTATCCCATGACCATTCCTTCCCAAAGGCACAGAATATGGGGACCAGTTTTTCTACAACCTCCACCTGCTTCCCTCCTTGAAGTCTGTAGAGGGTGTCAAGTTTGAGCCTGACTTTTCCCTCCCCCTCTTCTTCAAAGCCTGGATCCTACCAACCCAGCCCGGCCCAGCCTCTGCCACAGACCTTTGGGTGTGGCTCATAAGCCACCTCCTCCTTCCTTCCCCTTAGCACTTCTTTCTTGCTCTCAGCACCCTCTGGCTGCCCTGTTGCCAGGGTCTCCATGAAGCCTTCCCAGGGAACATGAGGTCAGGTCAGACAAGTAGTAGGAAGACAGCCCACCAGCAACAGCCAAAGCACCCCCCTCACACCAAGGAAGAGGAAATTTGGCAAACTCAGATTTTAGAAGTAGTCCTAATGCCTTGTGTATAATCATATGAGACACTGTTTCAGTGCAAACCATATTTAAAGGGAAATTCCTAAGATTTGTGGTTTCTATGTTGTTCTTTAAATTTTGAGAAAGGATATTTATTTGAAGCCATTTAAAGGCGTATGGAAAAGGGGAGAGGACAGTTTTTTAAAAATGGCAGGCAGTGTTGTCCTTTAGAAAAAAACAAAGTGAAATTCAAGCTGTGGAGAAAATAAGGGAGCGCAGCTACATTTTTGCCTTGCATGTTCTGAGAAAAGCTGATTAGCCTTGGGTGGGATTTAATGCAGTTGCACATATGGTAGCCACAGCCATTTTAGCTTTGCTAAAATTTACCAATCCAGTAAATATGTTTTCTACCTTAGTCAGTGCAATGAACAGAAATGATGTGTTAAGAAGGAAAGCATTTCCTTGTAGTAGAGAGAAGGCTGTGTGATTCATCATAATCACTTACTAAAGACAGAATAAAGCAAAAATTTAAACATCATAATTTTCTTCGTGTGTGTCTGTGTATGTGTCTGTGTCTGTGTCTGTGTGTGTGTGTGTGTGTGTGCGCGCGCACGTGTGTGCATGTGTGTCTAAACTTTTCACACTTTGGGAATTAAATAAAGCTCCTACCAATTTCTGGGCTTCAAGCCCAGAGAAAAAAGTGCCAAGTTTGTAAGCATCTCTTTTGGTATTGAAGTTGAATAAAGATTTTTACACACTTTGATTCCCAGTGTTCACAGCACAGTGTTATGGCAAACATTCGGGTAATTAAGGTAAGACTGCATATAAGAACTGTTGCCTGGTTTAAAGAGGTTAGGTTGTTAGCAAATCTCAGTAGTGGGAACAGTCAAATAACCCCATATGAACGTAAGAACATAAGAGCCCTGCTGGATCAGGTCAAGGACCCATCTAGTCCAGCCTCCTGTATCTCACAGTGGCCCCTCCAGATGCCTCTGGGAGCACACGAGACAACTAGATACCCGTCTCCTGATACCCCTCCCCTGCATCTGGCATTTTGAGTTACCTTCCTTTCCCCCATCATGGCTTGTGACCTGCGATGGGCCTTTCCTCCAGGAATCTGTCCAATCCTCTTTTAAAGGCATCTAGGCCAGATGTCATCACCACATCCTGTGGCAAGGAGTTCCACAGACTAACAACACGCTGGCTAAAGAAATATTTTCTTTTGTCTGTTCTTACTCTCCCAACACTCAATATGCCTCCTTCTAGCTGTATTTAGCAGTCTTTTCCAGGTTATAGTTTATTTTGTTCAGTGGACAAAAGATGCCCATTTATTTGTTCACATACCTAACTAAAAGTATGCCTGATGTCCTAGGAAACATTGGGTACATGAACATAACTGATTTCTTGGAGAAAAAACGCCACTGAAAAACTTATTTTTCCTTGATACTCGTCTAACAGAGATGGGGTTAGAATGATCAATGAATTGTCTGGAAAAAGGGCAACATTTTCAACATTAAATATCATATTAGTATAAATAATCCCACTCTTCCCAGAAAGAGAACACTGTAATGGAGGATATTCCATTTTAGTCCTATAGAGAGATAAGGGATTCACTAGATGAGATGCTGATTCTGCATTCAGAAACAGTGCATCCATAAGAGTCTGCTTAAAGCAATACAAGCCTGCCCCAATCTGCATTTGGCAAAGAAGTTGCTTTTGTTCTGTAGCCAATCAATAAGAGATAGCACAGTTTTGTTTGCATGTCTGATGTCTCAAGCATTGAGAAAATCTGCATTGACTGGAAGGAAAACATTGAAAGAAGAAGAAATATGCTTTTGCCTTAACATGTGATCTGTCTTTAGAGAAAGCAACATGGAGCCAATGCATTGATTGATTAGGCATCCTTCAGTCTCGAGAGACTATGGTAACGTGCTCTGTATGGAGGTCTTGGAACAGCGTCTAGTGTGGCTGAGAAGGCCAATTCGAGAGTGACAATCCCTTCCACACTGAAGACCAATACAATCTGTCCCCTGTCCAGCTCCCTGGTTTTGCTGGTTTCAGGACTGCCTCTTTGCCTCAGCCTGCTGAACAAGTGTCTCTTCAAATTGGGAGAGGCCATGATGCACCGCCTGCCTCCAGGCTGAACGCTCAGATGTCAAGGTTTCCCATCTGTTGAGGTCCATTCCTAAGGCCTTCAGATCCCACTTGCAGATATCCTTGTATCGCAGCTGTGGTCTCCCTCTGGGGCGATTTCCCTGCACTAATTCTCCATACAGGAGATCTTTTGGAATTCGACCATCAGCCATTCTCACGACATGCCCAAGCCAATGTAGACGTTGCTGTTTCAGTAATGTATACATGCTAAAAATTCCAGCTCGTTCTAGGACTGCTCTATTTGGAACTTTGTCCTGACAGGTGATACCAAAAATGCGTTGGAGACAACGCATATGGAACGTGTTCAGCTTCCTCTCCTGCCATGCACAAAGGGTCCAGGACTCACTGCAGTACAGGAGTGTACTCAGGAGGAGTCAGGACACAGGCTCTATAGACCTGGATCTTGGTATATGCCGTCAACTTCTTACTAAGCCATACTCTCTTTGTGAGTCTAGAGAACATGGTAGCTGCTTTGCCAATGCGTTTATCCAGCTCGACATCTAGGGAGAGGGTGTCAGAGACCGTTGAGCCAAGGTACACAAAGTCATGAACAACCTCCAATTCTTGTGTGGAGATGGTAATAGAGGGAGGTGAGTCCATGCCCTGGCCCATGACTTGTGTTTTCTTCAGGCTGATAGTTAATCCAAAGTCTTGGCAGGCCTTGCTAAAACAATTCATGAGTTGTTGGAGGTCTTCAGCAGAGTGGGCAACAACAGCTGCATCATCGGCGAAGAGTAAGTCCCGCATGCATTTCAGCTGGACTTTGGTCTTCGCTCTCAATCTAAAGAGATTAAAGAGCTTTCCATCTGATCTAGTCTGGAGATAGACACCTTCTGTTGCAGTTCTAAAGGCGTGCTTCAGCATGACAGCAAAAAAGATCCCAAACAGGGTCGGCGCGAGGACACAGCCCTGTTTCACTCCGCTTCGGATGTCAAAGGGAACTGATGTTGAGCCATCAAAAACTACAGTGCCCTTCATTTCCTCATGAAAGGACCTGATGATGTTAAGGAGTCGAGGTGGACATCCAATCTTGGGAAGTATTTTAAAAAGGCCGTCCCTGCTAACCAAATCAAAGGCCTTTGTGAGATCTATGAAGCCAATGCATAGGAAAGATCAAAACTATACTTACTAGACGTGTTCCTGATCCAAAATGATTCATTGGCTGGGCATTTGGTGGTAAAGGCTTACCTGCATTTTAGTTCAAGTTATCTCATTCTCCCTGATTTTCCATAACAACTTTAAAGCTAGAAAATGTTTTTTTTTTTACATCTCTTTGATACTTTCCTTTCCTGGAGAGCTATTCTTTTTTTTTTCTTCTACCTGAGATTGGCTGCCATTTCTAACTTTGAACAAGGCCGCTCTAAACAATGTTGTTTAAGGTACATGGAAACCAGTCTCCAAAGTCCTTTAGCTTGCAAGTTCTTCCCCTTCCTGCATTTCTTCTGCCATGTATTTACCTTGAATGATCACACGTAGCATTCTGTGCTTTTCATTTCACATTACATGACTGAAGTAGCCTAGCTTTCTACATTTTAGATATTATATGACTTATTTGTCTTTATTAAATTCAGTACTTCTTTGATGGTCCTCCTTTTAAGCCTTAGAATTATTAGCATGATGTGATAAATCCATATTTCAACTGCTTCTGTCTTTATTATGGTAGCCCATGTTAAAGTCAATGGCCAGAATCCTACTGATAGTCACAACAAGAGCAGAACCACTGAATCAATGAAATTTATAGCAGCATTGTCTCACCATTCAACAACTGAGTCAATGGATCTTCTCTAGTTAGCACTAACAATAGGATTTAGGCTCATGATTCCATGCTACATAGTAGAACTGAATATACATAGCACCACATAAATTATGTTCTCTACCCTTTTGTGGCACATTACATTGTTTGTCTTAAGGAAGCTGCTCGTCTTCACTCTGACATGTATTGTGTGGCTGTGATTCCACTCTTCATTCAAACAAATTCAAAGGTACTCAGCAGACTTCACACTTTCATTCTGGACCTTTAACTCTATTTCTTGGGCTGACTATTTTTTTGCTGCTAATCCCACACTTGATTTTCTGAATACTCATTTTTAGACTGTTTGTTATAGACTCCATCAAGTTCATTGTATAGCTATTGAAGGCCATCTGAATTGTTAGCTAGTAATACTGTATCATTTGCATGTTGAATGTTGTTGGCAACTTATCCACTGAAAATGATACTGCTGTTTGAATAAGAACAGTACTTCTTTAAAGACCTCCTCAGAGGACAAATTGAAAAGCCATGGAAAGAGTGTACATCTCTTTTGGACCCCTCATTGTACTTCTGTGTCCCCTGCTCTTCAACTTTTACTACAGCTTTTTGTTGTCAATCATACAAATACAGTATTTTCTGAATCAAGACCTTTATTTGCCAACAACTCCATCAGCTTGCCATGTTGGTATTTGTCAAAGGCTTTCCTGTAATCAATAAAGCCATTACAAGAACATTAATTATTATTTTTTGTCTGAAAGTAGAATACGTGGCCTTTCTTTTCATAGTTTACGTACTGACTGCTTCTTGTTCAATATCTTCTGCTATTACACACATGGTTGTGCCATTTGTAGTTGCCAGTTAGTATACTCCCTCAAGCAAGTTTCTGATGTTTTCATCTGTACTAAAAATGCATTACATCATTCACATTTGAGAGATCTCTATATTTAAGCAAACACAAGATTCACTTTCAACCAAGAGAAGTAAGAGCTCAGCGTAAACACAGGTATTCAAAGGCTTCTAGCTGATTTATTTGTTTGTTTGTAATGGGATCTCTCTCTTGACCAAAGTAGCGTAGGTGGAACTTGATAAGTGCTTTTAGTACATAACTTTTATTCAAAGTACAAATAGGATGCAATGCACAAATTTGTTTTCAAGCACAGCTTCTCATGTCGCTTGAAAGAGGATATTTCCCTTGAGCCTGATGATAAGGGCTGTGAAATTCAATATGGGTAGTCATGACATAATCTTAAGTTTCAAGGTTGTTGTTTTTTTAAAATCTGTCCTAATGTGCCTTCACATTTTCAAAGGTGATGGGAAAATACATTGGAATCTGCACTCTTGATTGTGGCTGTTAACAGAATCTCTGCTGGGAAATCTTGGAATAAACTGGAATTGAAGAAACCTTTGATAGTATTTTTTTCATTTTTTCAAAGACAGTTGGAAAGTAAACAACAGTTTTTACGCAATTCAAAAGTAGAAGTGATACTTTTATTTAGGCCAATAAAAATGAAACTGTATCACTGATACAGATATGGAGATAGAATGAGCTATAGAAGAAGGCTTAGCAGAAAAGCTGAGTGGGACAGAATTCAGGTGTCAGGATAGTTACGATGTTGAGTAGCTGGAAGATAATAGACACTGGACTGGAAATCCTTACAAAGTCCGCATGATATTGGCAAGAAGGAGAACAGAATTAGACTGGTGCCAGGATTTATTAGATCTCACTTCCCTGGCAGGAAAGGGAAATTGTTCAGGGATAGCATATCAGAGGTTTATAGCTGGTCCTAAATGAGTTTTTTTATGCCATCATGGGCCAAACTAAACAAGGCATTACATACATATGTGCATGTAATATATTCCATCTCCATTTTTAAAAATAATAATAATAGATTTTTAGATAAGGACTTAGCTTAAGACCCTGCATGGGGATGGGGGTGGGGTTGTGCTAACCTTATCTGATTACACGAAAAGTCTGGTGAAAACATGGCTTTCAGAATTGCTACTATTTCTATGTAAAGAAAGCTGTTCTACACATAGGATAGGAGGATAAAATACATCATTGTATGGGACCTTTGCCAGTGGGAAACCATTCTGTTTCTCTATATTCTGACCTAACACTAGCCGCTTGTCCAGAATATATTTTATACATCTGGATAATCAAATGTTGTGGTAAGCCTATTTCTCATAGAAAGATCCATGGCTTATCATGATCCACTGCACAGTCAAAGACTTTGATGTAATCTTTCAAGGAGAAACTGATTAACTTCTCAAATTCCTTGGTACACTCTAGTAACCAACATATTTGAAGTATGATCTCTAATGCCTGTTTCTTTTCTGAATCCAACTTGAATACCTCTGGCTGGTACAGGCAATAGCAAAGAATCCTGGCAGTTGCAGTCCAGCAGTATCTGGAGGGCTGAGATTTGCATGCTCCTGGCATGAAAATATAAATTCTAGAGAGATTACATCAGAGGATTTTGTGATTGTCATATTTGTATACTTCTCCAATATACCTGCTTCTTTCTGCGAAGCATAAGTAGGATGCAAGAGGCATTTTTAATAACAATTTGAAAATGCTCAGCTGGAAGGAAAAAAATGTTGATGTTGGTTGTAGTAAATGAGAATTTAAATATTCAAGTACTAATCTCTGACATAAAGCTTCTTGAGAGATGTAGATTTTGAATTTGATATTGGCTTTGCTTTCATTATGTCTAAGAATAATGAGGTAGCAACTAAAGCTATAATGGGTACACATGCTGGTGGTCAGGTGGCTGCATCTGTGTATGCAGTTCAAGGAACATCTATTTTCTCCTTATCCAGACACATTTTACAAGTGTTGTTACACTCTTTGAGGATTGCAATTTGTATGACAGTTTGCAGGGTTACATCTTAATTTTGAGAATTTTGGATAGTCTTACAAGACAAACAGTTAATATTTCAATTTCAAATATTTCAACTGAAAGTCTGTGACACACTTCCTAGTGTACAGAATTTTTAAAGAAACCCTGCTGTCATTCATTTGCCATTGGACATCAACCGAAAAAATCCCCAAGAGTATATGCTGTTACTATCTTCTTTTAATTAATGATTCTGAGATTAAACCAAACATGAGACAAATAAATAGTGTCAATGATTTACAACTAGCACAGCCTGCATTGCAGCTGGAAGTTGATGAAGTTTACTGCACTGAAACATACTGCCTATGAAGGGGGAAGTGAAACCAATGTGGAAGATATATCAGGGGTCTCCTACCAACTCTCTTCACACTGAAGAAGCTACTTGGATGAATAGTGAAATGTTTCAACTTAATAAGAAAGAAGTCCAGTTGCCATGACTCAACTTCCAGATAACCTCACCTGGATGACTGAGAATCTTCACAGATATATACTGCCCATGAAGTTCACTTGTTTTACAGTTTGGTGAGAGCAAAGTTAATCATACATGCATCCCATGTATCTAGTCTAATGCATTAAATGAAACCATTTTCCACAACTTATCCTCTCAGTGCAAGAAGAGTATTTCACAAGAGATACTAGTGAATCCTACAAGTTTCAGAACAAGTCCACTTTCTCTAGTCTGAACATTGTAAAACAGATAGATGGGTGGATAATAGATGGAAAAATAGACATGAAGATATAGAATACATACAAAATATAGAAAAATGTGTTGCTTAATTAGGATAATCTTAACTGAAAATATCTTCACAGAAGCTATGGTACCCTTCTACAACAAAATTGGTTAGTAACTGCGTGCTGATTCCACCCAGTCTGCCTAGCTTTGCATATAGTTTGATTACAGGCCTATATGTGTATAGATGTGAATGCATAATGGGTAAGCATGCATAGACTGAATGCTAGTATGATTGGCAAAAAGGTGATAGAATGTTGGATGCAGAGCTGAATGCTGATAGGCATTTTTGTTTGGCATGTTTGTAATGTGATGAAAAATGGCAGAGTGAGAGTCTCTGTGTTTTACTTGAAAGACTTGTTGGAAGTACTATGTGCATTTGAATGACACACTAATCAGGTTCAACTCTCCCATTACCAAACACTGACCTATTCCATGGCTGCTCAACTATCAGCTGTACCTAACCTGAAGGATTTCTGGTCTGTCTGTCTTTCTGTCTGTCTGTGATAACTACAGGAATAAACCAATACATGCTTCTTGACTTATTAAAAAGAGCAAGATATTGGAGAATAGAATTAGATCTTAAACACCATATACTAAGAGTTTTGGAATTACGCATTCAGAGTCTCTCCAGTGGGTGTCTTTCATAATAGTAATTATTTTAGCATGGTCTAAATTATAATATAAGGGACATGGTGGCGCTGCGGGTTAAACCGCAGAAGCCTCTGTGCTGCAAGGTCAGAAGACCTGCAGTCGTAAGATCGAATCCACGCGACAGAGTGAGCTCCCGTCGCTAGTCCCAGCTCCCGCCAACCTAGCAGTTCGAAAGCATGCAAATGCAAGTAGATAAATAGGTACCACCACGGTGGGAAGGTAATGGTGTTCCGTGTCTAGTCGCGCTGGCCACGTGACCATGGAAGATTGTCTTCGGACAAACGCTAGCTCTATGGGTTGGAAACAGAGATGAGCACTGCCCCCTAGAGTCGGACACAACTAGACAAATTGTCAAGGGAAACCTTTACCTTACCTAAACTATAATATATTTAAAACTGGAAATATCTTTGATTAACCATAAGTAACTTCAAGAAACTATATTAAATATAGTGTGAACTTAAAAGTAAACTGTGCAGCATCAAATAATTGCATAGATCACCAGTTCTCTGTATTCTTCCAATGCCATGACCCAATAGCTGGTCCAATGAAGATTTGTGAACTTTCAGAGGTGCTACTAATCCATGAGAGCAGAACTAGAAGAAATGACCTTCCTGGACAGCCCATAGATCAGGCCAGGGTGACTACCATAAAAATAAATGAAAAGGCTGGAATAATGTGCAACAGAATTTGTTACAGAAAGAAGATGCCAGGAAGGCTATGTGCTGAAATATACGACACTGTGAAATCACACATGAAAAAATAAATGAAAATGGTGGAATGATTTCATGGGCTGTTAGATGGAAATTTAGAAGCAATCAGGGGACTATGAGAGGAGAGAGGATGATAGCACTATCTTTTGACACCCTCCCCCCTTCTTCTTGGTTATTTGGATATCAGATAAATGACTGGTGAAATCACCACCACTGATAAGTTTTTATGCCTTTTGCTTCTTCTATTTCAACATTTCTTTATTAACAAACTGTGTAATTTTAAACCAGGTTCTGAATGTTTAATCTGGAAATCAGCAGATATTAGGCATTCAAATGTGATCAATTTTGTTCTTCTTCCGGGGTTTTAGACTGTAGTTTTCATTGTTTATGGAAGTACACAGATTGTTATTTTTAGTATTAGCTACTCTCTGTTTAGTGTGTTCTCCCTCCCTCATTTAGAATTCTGTTGTGGTTTTTGTGTGTGTGTGTGTGTGTGCAATGGATTGCCTTTCTGCAGTATTTCTCTCTCTATTGGATCTAATATGTTGCCTAGATTAACAAAACATTGCAATGTTGAGCATCCAGTATTGACATATATGTAGTGGTGGCAAACTGCCTTGTACTTTTTCCTTTGTAATTAGTTTCAAAAATGGCCAGAGAGAATAAATAATTAGAAAAAATAATAATCTAGATTACTTTCCAGCACAGGGCAGAAAAACAGAAAGCAAAAACTAACAATAGGCAGTTTTCTGGGGTAATTAGATATAAAGTCAGGGAAAATTTACTTGACACAAAACTAGTACATATAAATGACTAGGTTTGTTATACATAAATAAGTGCTAGACCAATCTTCCTCTCATAGCCACAATATTACACTAAAAATGTATCTATTTATTTATTTATTTTGTTGATATATTTTATGTATATACCACCCATCTGGCTATCAAGGCCACTCTGTGCAGTTTACCAAAAAAAAAAAAGAAAAAAAAAAGAGCAATAACTAACTTTAAACTAAAATAAAATAGACATCAAAATAATGTAAAAGAAAAAAAGGTACTAAACATCATAAATTAGAAACATTATAAACTTATAAATACAACACAAACATAGTAACATTTAATAAAAGCAGTCTAAAAGTTATGATATGTGAAAACATGTTCTTGAAAGTAAATAGCTTCTGATATTATCAGCATAACACTTTGGAGAGTGATGAGAACAGCAGCAACAACAAAAGATAATAAACATTTCGTTTTTCTTCTTCCTAAAGATCATTTCTGGAGGTCTCACTTTTACTACTGATGGAATAACTTCTATGTGTAATATGGAAGTTGAGAGGAATGATTCCCATAGACACACACTCAAAACCTGCTCTGGAAAATATGGGAACTGCTGGGTAAAAGAGAAAGAAGAAGAGGTAGTCCTGTTGTATGACAAGGAATCCAGTCACACTCAGTTGGATTTTGCTTACTGAGCAGAATGTAAATCTACATGAGGCAAGTGGGAATTTGGATGTTACTAATCACATCAGTGGACTACAGCTGCACCTTTATATATAAGGCAACCTTTGCTGCATATGATCTTATATTTTTTATGCTCCCCCCCCCATTCTGCTACCACATAGTTCATCTTCTGTTGTCTTCCTTTGCTACCCCAGTTTCCATCAATATCATGCCCCTTTCCTTAATATCATCCCCACTTGTAGGCATCCTTCAGTCTCGAGAGACTATGGTAACGTGCTCTGAATAGAGGACTTGGAACAGCCTCTAGTGTGGCTGAGAAGGCCAATTCGAGAGTGACAATCCCTTCCACACTGAAGACAAATACAATCTGTCCCCTGTCCAGCTCCCTGATTTTGCTGCTTTCGTGACTGCCTCTTTGCCTCGGCCTGCTGAACAAGGGTCTCTTCAAATTGGGAGAGGCCATGATGCACTGCCTGCCTCCAGGCTGAACGCTCAGATGTCAAGGTTTCCCATCTGTTGAGGTCCATTCCTAAGGCCAGATCCCGCTTGCAGATATCCTTGTATCGCAGCTGTGGTCTCACTCTGGAGCGCTTTCCCTGCACCAATTCTCCATACAGGAGATCCTTTGGAATCTGACTGTCAGCCATTCTCATGACATGCCCGAGCCAACATAGATGTCGCTGTTTCAGTAATGTATACATGCTAAAAGTTCCAGCTCGTTCTAGGACTACTCTATTTGGAACTTTATCCCCACTTAATAACATGAATTTGGATTGGAAATACAGTAGCTACTTTTGTGTCTGAAAGAGGAATTCAGTAGTGGTATCGGAGTATTCGTTATAGCTATTAATGGTTATACTATTAGTGGCAGTAGCAATTGTGGATTTACTACAGATCTGGGCAACTTGCAGTCTTAGTGATTGTGCTGTATTGAAACTCCCACCAGCCCAGGCTACACTGATATTTATGCCTAGCCAACACCTGAATAGCTACAAGTTGCCTGTGCCTATTGATGCTAGCATATCTTGTTATACAAAGACTAGACAGTGAAGAAATTACAAAAGAATCTCCCTTTCCATAGTTCATCTAGTAAGCAATGGTGAAAAGTTTACCTAATTTTGAATGCTGTATGGTATATATATTCTAGGATGGCCATTGAACTATCACAAAAAGGAGAACAAAATAAGATGCTAATTTGCTCAAAATTATGCATTTTGATTTATATGTTGTGAGACCCAGTAGCCCTAGGGTCTTCGTTTGGGTTCCCACCTTACATCCACACAAGCAGGAGACAATGAATAAAACTCAACAAGGTTTATTGAAACTTAGAATGGGTGAGATGATAACAAGCCATTACATACAAAGTCTTACTCCCAGTTGCCAACACTAGTCCCATTATTTCTTTAGCAGATGGCCATTCTCTGGTTCTGTTCACCGGGACAGCCTTAGTCTCCTTGAGAGAACTCAGTGCTACTCACTAAACCGCTAGTCTGGTCTATATACTCAATTCAAAGATCAAGTTTCCTCTCCTTTACTGCTGCTCCCGAGAGCAAGGGCTGATATGCCAACACTGAGGACAGGTATGGTAACATTTCCCCTCACATGCTTTGGGCTTCCTCATTTCTTGAGGTTGACAGTCATGACGTTTCCTTTTCTGCCAGTGTCTACTTGTGGAGGGCACTGGATCACCATATTTCCTCTTCTTCTCCTTT
The DNA here is from genome assembly GCA_037013535.1 of Intellagama lesueurii. NCBI lineage: Eukaryota > Metazoa > Chordata > Lepidosauria > Squamata > Agamidae > Intellagama > Intellagama lesueurii. The sequence continues at coordinate 267,099,006 of JBAJHW010000002.1, read as the reverse complement.
CTCTCCTGCTCTCCTCAGTAGGAGGGTTGAGGGGTTGGTTTACATTCATGCCAGTAGGCTTCTCCTTTAGGCACCCTTAATTGGATCCATACTACCCACCATGGATATTCCTAATGTATATATTCCCACTTACCTGGGGTCTCATCTTTTGAGAATTCCTCAGCCAATAATTACTAGACCACTCTTCTAGAGTGCTGCTCCACTCCTCTTCTCTTTGGAGTACCAAGTCGTATCTCAGCTTGCGTAGTTCCTGGGTCCCTCTACATTGGGCTTCAGTTTCCTGAATGGGCAGACAGGCCACCCTCTCTGATGACTCTCTTTCAGTCTAAAGATATATGTCTCCCTCTGTTGGTCCAAAAAATCTGTTAGCCCTCCTGATGCTCAGACTTCCACCTTTCTGCCTTACTCTGGGATTTCAGTCCCTCCTTTTTCTCTGGAGGGATATTTTTCCTTCTGAGAAAAGGACTTCTTTTCCCCTGGAGTCTACCTGTTCACCACTTCCTCCTTCCCCTTCTTCTCCCCCTCCTCCAGGAGTATACCCATTCCCCCCATTTCTCTAGAATCCTCCCTTGACTCCTATGACTGCCAGGACATGAAATTTTCAGGTCCCTGGTTGGACTGCAACAGCATGCCAACAGGGATGTTCATGCCCCTGTCTTCCTCACATATGCATAGGTATAAACTCTTTTTTTATATATATAAGTTAACAGAATTACAGTACTTCCACGTTCCTACTTAAGTGGGTGTGAGAAGATCAGGTGAAGTGTGGACCTGCTGGGTCTGTTGGCCAAATGTTGCTAATTGTAGATGGGGAAATTCAAGGATCCTACTGCCTCTTTTTATAGTCTTTAAATCAGATTTCGACTGGACAGCCTTTCCAATGGAGGCACCTTCAAAATGAGGATTGTTCTCCAGCAATCTTCCAAAAGGAACACTGACCATAAGAATAGACATGTGACTACTTTAACACATCTCCTAAAAAACCACTACTTGCAATGGAGTAGAAGCCTGAGAAATGATTTGAACCTACTTTTGGTTAAGGCTGCTTGGGAAGATGTTTGTATTTTTAGTTGTGTCAATATGTTCATGTAACCTTATCAGTGTGGCTCACCCAATGCAAAGGTCTCAGGTTTTCTCACTTTGTTCCGTGATTCTGTAAGGCATTTTTCCAGGAAGCTGCTGGTTAAGAAACAGCATCTCCAGCTTCATTGGTATGTTAATATGTTCTTTGCTGCCCCAAAAAGCACCAGATTATTTCTGAATGTTTACTGACATTGACCTACATTAAAAAAAAAGAGTACATACCTGTTGCTGTACTTACTCCATATTTGTTGAAAAGATGTGCTAATTTACATTCTTCTCATGTTAATTATTGGGTTATTTTATACTGGCAATTAAGCCCTTAATCAATCACACTTGGTGTCCTTTAAAACCTGAGTGAGAGCAAACAGCATAACATGCTTATAAAATGCAGTGGTGGTGTTATGTTTGTCAATTTTGGTCCAATGAGGCCTATTTACCCTTTGTAGCTCTCCTCTCCTGCTGATGGAACATCATCAAAATCAATTGAATTACATCTGCTTCAACCACAATCATGAAATGAGGAGGAAGTTTACAATTTATTCTGTGTAATAGGGATAGCTGGCGAGTAATGTACCATTCTTCCTTTGCCAAGATGGGCTTATTAGTTTATAGTGAGTTGCACAATTTTCAATGACTGATCCAGAACACAGTTGAACTCCATATGCTTTTCATGATGCCAGTGAACAAAAAGGGCTCAAATCCAATAAGTTAATTTTAACAAGCTCTTAACAAAAGTAATGCCATTTAGAAAGAATTTTAGCTGGTTTATTTGCATTTTAGTTGGACTTTATGAGACTTGAAAATGTGTTGAATTTGGTTCCCTGAATATCTGGCTGTTCTACTTTGGGCACATCATGAGAAGGCAGGATTCTGTGGAAAAGACAATAATTCTGGGAAAGGTTGAAGGCAGTAGAAAAATAGGAAGACCAAATATGAGATGGATTGATTATTTAAAGGAAACTACAGGTTTGAATTTTCAAGAGCTGAGCAGGGTTGTTGAAGGCAGTACATTTTGCAGATCACTCATTTATAGGGTTGCCATAAGCCAGACGTGATTAGATGGCACACAAGTATCTGGAAGTAGACATTTAGGAAAACAATTTTACAACAGATCATAGCAACTGTTTGTTTGATTGTATCTCACAGTAGAATTGTAAAATGACAATTACAAGGATACGTGTGTGTTTGTGATCCAATAACAAAGCATGCCTTGCCTGAAAATAGTAAGCAGAAAATAGAGCAGGTCCATGGAATCAGTGGGAATTTGCTGAGACAATTCCTCTATAAATTCAATGGGCCTTTTGTAGTTGCCACTGGATTTCAATCATTGTGTTTTAGAACCTTTTTAAATGCCCATATGCAAATTAATTATGCTATTAATCAATCAAGATATGTCTAGTTAATAACTACAATTTTTTAAACTTTTTAAACTACATATACATAATTAGATTGCTGTTTAGATATCTATAAAAGGTAAAGGTAAAGGTTCCCCTTGACAATTTGTCCAGTCGTGTTCGACTCTAGGGGGCGGTGCTCATCCCCGTTTCCAAGCCATAGAGCCAGCGTTTGTCCGAAGACAATCTTCCGTGGTCACATGGCCAGTGCGACTTAGACACGGAATGCTGTTACCTTCCCACCGAGGTGGTCCCTATTTATCTACTTGCATTTGCATGCTTTCGAACCGCTAGGTTGGCGGGAGCTGGGACAAGCGACGGGCGCTCACTCCGTCGCGTGGATTCGATCTTACAGCTGAAGATCTATAGACCTTACAGCACAGAGGCTTCTGCGGTTTAACCTGCAGCGCCACCACGTCCCTTTAGATATCTATAGTGTGAGGCTATATTATTCATGACTTCCATACCCATGGGCAATGAACATCTGAATGGACTATCGGGCGGTAATATGTGATCTGCATCAAAGGAACCTATATGTGTACAGAGGTACAAGGACAGGCTATTCAGGCTCTCTGCATGAATGTGGAATACCCTGGTTGACCAGAGTTTCTATGTTCCTGGAGAGAGAACCATATATTGATACACATTCTCTGTGAGTGATATCAAGTCACTTAGCACAATTTTCAAATATTGTCATTATCAACATCACTAGGAGAAAAACAACAATGCAGTGTGGAACAACTTACAGTTATTCTTCTCCAAGACAAGCAAGAAATCTTCATAGCCAACCAGTTGCTGGAATTCATTTGATGCTGTGTTTTATTCCCAAGTGTATTGAGAATGCATCGTTTGGAAGAAAGGCTGCATTCGAAGACATTCACTGCTGGAAACTTTTTATGCTTGGAAAGGCTCAAGTTACACAGTTGGACACACTATCGTCCCAATTTCTGATTGAGTAAATGTTCCCATTTTTCACTTGTGGATGCTAAAAGCTATTAACACTGAGTGGCTCTAATAACCATTACTTAAAAGACAAGCCCTTGAGTGTTTTATAGCTTTGAAATAACAAAAGTAATTGCTTTTACTTTAATTGGTCTAATTAACATTTATTTATTAGCCTTCCTAAATTTAGTCCCAGAGTCCAAACAACTTTCCTTAATAAACACATTCCTTAATAAATACTGAGTGAATCAAGTTCAAAAAGTGGAAAATTATGAGAAAAACTTTTCTTGAGACTATCAGCTTTGAATCACTGTAGCCAAATTCCATAGAACTTTCTTTTCCTGTGACAAATGTGAAAAGCTCATTTATTCTTTGCCTTTAGTCACTGTGAAAATGCTTGTATTATCAACATTTTTTACTATAATAATGTATTTTAACAGTTTCTGCCCTCTACTGGCCTGATTATATTAATGAGAAAAGAAGATGAGATATACAAAGCATTTCAGATCTGATTCTTCCAAAACTAGCAGTATTTTGGCTCCGTCTCAGTTGTTCATATGTAGATACATTTGCAAAACAATAAATAGGAACAGACAAACTTTCTGCAAATAAAGTGGGAAAATTTTTATTTGTTTCCACAAACAGAACTTGGTAGGAAATACTTCTATATAACTGTAGTGCTATGAAGCAGCACTGGAACAAAGGTGGGACTCACACGATCTACCGTCTGCATGCAGGCTCCTGTCCATTTTTTTCCAGCCCTTGGAAGCTCTCTGAAGGGATATATACATTTTATTTTATTTTATTCTATGTACAGTCATGCATCTGGAGACACAGGGGGAGTTCCACTAAAGTGACAGGACACTGGCTTTGCATTCAGAAGGTCTACAGCATCCCCAGGTAGAGCGAAGCAAGAATCCTGCCTGAAATCAAGGAGAGCCACTGCCGTTGTGTGGAATGATTTGCAACTGGGGTCTCTCGGGACCCCATCAAACAAACACGGGCGAGTCCCATGCCCTGAGGTCTCGCAGTCCTGAAGACAGCGGGCCCTCGGCCAGCACTGATCTGACCACCACCAGATCTTGAGCCCCCATCTCGTTGGACACCATTGGTCAAGATGTGGCCTCAGCGCATTCTTCGCCCCCCCCACACACACTGTAATCTCACGATAAGCAGCGCTGGGAGGTCGGATGCGCTATTAGCGTTCACTGTGTTCACCAGGGGACTCACCAAGCCATCTTCATTCCGCACTACCTGCCACAGCACTGGGAATAGCCACTAAGTCCCATGCCTGCCAACACTCATTGAACTTCCAAAAGCAGACCCCTCTTTAAATCCCCGAGGAACAGCTCTAAACCCAGGTCAGACAAGTGTACGCCATCAACTCTAAACAGTTCTGGGCGGTCCACTCTAATGCCAGGGTGACCAATAACTGTCCCCAGACCACCACAAACTGTGTGGAAAACTTATTTATTCACTCTCCTCCATGCCGTGTTAATACACTGCGGGGAACAATCCGCTCTCCATGCCATCTGAGGAATTATTGTGGACCATACAATATCCATGGAAGGATGCTCAGCCTTCATTGACTGGAGGTTGTGGATTATATCAATTATTAAAGACTTGCCACTGCGTTTGGCCAAGTCATTACCACCCAAATGGATTAACGTTGGAAGGCCAGGAAGCACTCTGGCGAGCCACTTTATGGAACTCGCCCCATAACATGCCTCTGTGCCCATTCCACTCAACTTGCGAAGTGGCTCTGAGTCCCAGGTTGGAGCCCCAAGGTGTTCTAGCCGATAGCATGCAGCCCAGAATATGTAGCTATGCCCGATTAAGAGGATATGCAGCTGCCTCCTTGAAATCTCAGAACCGGAAACAAAAGAACACAGCCAGCAGAAACCTAAACTTGTGGAAGGGTCCTGACATACCTCTTATAGTTATTGGAAGCACAGCGGCCCAGTTTTTTAATGCCCTTTAGGCCATAGCCTAGGGCTGCTGCAGTGGAAGCACCCCTATCCTGAATGAATAAGTTCCAAAACGACATCCCTGAACCCCCACTTTCTGAAGGGCCTGATCCGTCAACCTCCAGAACTGACATTTCATCTTCATGCAAAAAGAAATAACCCTGCTGATCCCCCCTGAGCCAAAGGTGACGGGGCAAAGTAAGCCAATAGAACAAGGGGCCAATGTGATATTGACTCCCTTACCACTCTGATCTGCCTTGGACCTGCGTATATGCGTCACTACAGTGTTATTGTTTAACCACACGTCATGCCTCTGTAGAGCTATCAAGGATGAATCCCACTTCTTGTGACTACCTCACTTATTCTCAATGCCCCAAAAATGTTAACAAGGTTGCCATTTTGAATAAGGTCACCTCATGACTGTCTCTACATATGCTACCCCATAGTGTACTAATCTTTTCCAGAATTGCTGGGGGAAAAGGTGCCCTTGTGTCTGGTGTTCATACCCTTTCCTTGCCCCAGCCCTCTATCATCTTCCAAATATGGAAGTCAGATGTGAAATTCTGATAACCATGAATCTTAGCATAGAATGCCAGGGCTGACATCCTACTCTGAAGTGAACCCAATGAAAATCCCTTCCTGTGAAGATATACCACATATTGCTGAAGATGTTCTACCAGTCCCAGCCATAACCAGTCCAGGCTTATTAGGCTTCTAAACTCCTTGAATTCTATACTCACTGCCACATACCCTTTGCGTGTCCGAAGGGCCAATGCCAAGCCTGTCGCTCTTTCAGAGTTATCCTGCCAATTAGCCAAACCTCGGGAGGTAGTATCTCAGGGAATTCATTGGCTCCTGGAGCTAATTCCCTGAATTGCTCAATCTGTTGACGGGATAGTGCATCCACTAAACTATTGTCTAGCCCTGGGATGTGCCTAGCCTGAACCATAACATTAAACTCTAATGTACGCAAAGTAAAGGCTTGCACCAGATGCATCACACACTCAGAGCGCGATGTAAGGTTATTAATAATGTGGACACCGGCTAGACTGTCACACCAGAAGTGCACAACTGTGTTAGCCCACTCATGCACCCACAACCAGAGTGCTCCCAGAATAGGGAAGAATTCCAGGAATGTCAAATCCCGGATGATCCCTGTCTGCTGCCATGCCTCAGGCCAGATGCCAAAACACCACTGTCCTTTGAAATAAATCCCATAGCCTGATGAACCAGCTGCATCCGTTTCTACTTGGAACTCACCCCGGAGGTACAACTCTGACCTCCAGAATGAGATCCCATTAAAACCTTCCAGGAACTGGCTCCAAACTTGTAAATCCTGCCGCATGCCAGAAGTCACCCTAGTCCTACGAAACGGTCAGCAAAGACCATGCATGGCATCACATAACCTATGTAGGAAGGGCCTGCCCGATGCCACTATCTGACAGGCGAAGTTCAGGTGCCCCACTATCACCTGTAAGTCTTTGAGTGAAACTTTCTTCACTCAAAGCATATTACATAGGCACTGTTTAAGTTCCTTTAGCTTTATGTCTGGCAATCTAAAAGCCTGAAGCTGTCAATTCCCAAAAATGTCAAGGAGAATGAAGGACCCTCCATTTTTTTCTCAGCTAACGGTAACCCGAGTTCCATGGCCATTGCCTGGAACGACTCCAGAATGAATCTGCAGCGCCCTGATCCTTTTTCCCGCAAAAAGGTCATCCAAATAATGGGACATAGTCCTAAACCACACCCTGTGTTTGAGGTTCCACTCCAAAAACAAGCTGAAACACTAAAAGGCAGCGCAGGATATGGAGCAATCCATTGGCAAGGCCCTATCGATGTAGTACGCTCCTTGAAAATAAAAACGCAGGTCAAAGTCGTCTGGATGGACTGGAAGGAGATGGAAAGCCAACTTAATGTCACACTTAACCATCTCAGCTCCAGGCCACATGACCGAACCATGCGAGCAGCTGAATCAAAAGAGGTGTATTGCACTGAGCATAACTTAGGTGGTATGGTATCATTTATAGAATTGCCCTCCTGGTATGATAAGTGATAAATTAGCCTATACTCACCCTTACTTTTCTTTGGGACCACCCCCAATGGTGACATCCTAAGGTGAGGTACAGGAGGGGACTTAAACAGCCCTAATACCTGTCCTTCTCTAACTTCCTTATCAATTTTTGCCCTAACTACTTCCAAGCCTCTAACCGGCTTTAGATTCTGGGCAAATTATGCCCTTTGCTCCTACTACTGGGATCCTAAAACCTTCTTGAAAACCACCCCTTAAATACATGGCATCCTTTTTGGGGGGTAAACTTTCAACCAACCCTCTAGAACCTACATCTTAATTGGACTGGGCCCTTTTTGCTCCTGGTCCCCTGTCTAAATTCTTATTTCCGGTGGTGTCCTTCCCCCCACCTCTTTGTGGCCATGCTCAAAAGCAATTAACTCTGGGGTGCTGGTCTCAGCATAAGGTGCAGTCATGTCTGCATTTACATGCCTTACACAAACACAATCTCCAGGAATTATATTCCCAACAGAGCAGACGGGGTTGAACCACCTGCCCGTATTCATACGAGGGGAAAAGTTCTGACCAGCCTTATGAATGAAGTGTTTGCTGTCAAATCTATTGTCTAGATTGGGTCTGGCCTGGGTCATATATTGAAGCCAAAGGCCAGGCTGTGGCTCATCCCAACGCAATTTTGGGTGAATTGCTGCTCTCATACGAAATGATTTGTTGTAGAGAAGCCACACATGCCCTGGGTAGTCTATGTACGCCCTGTAAATCAGGTCCAGGTATTGAACCACAAGTGGGCTCTCCATGGTTGTGCCTTCATTATGACCCTCATATAGATAAAAAATACCGGAAGCCAGTTGGCCCAAGATCACTCAGGCTTCCACTGTTTGTGTCTTTTCTTGTCCCTATCATCTTCTTTCTCCAATTCCTTCTTATCCACTTCTCTATTTAACAGTTCAAAAATGTCAATGTAATTACTCCTTCAATTCTTAATTCTTTTCTTTAGTAACAGGGGTCAAGTGGTCCCCTAGAGGCATAACATAATCTCTGAAAGGCAGAGCTTTCAAAGGAATGGAGTTATAACCTGTATCAGGGACAGATGGGTAAGGCCATAATCCCACTCCTGCTGTTAAACCAATTGGGGCTGGGAATAACACCTGTGGGTAAGGCGCAATCCAATTCCCTGATGATGTCCCGGGAACTGACTACTGGCTAGCATATAACTCACTCCCTTCCCTTCTGTACCTTGGAGTGTAGCTCCTGGAGGCAAGTGTCTGCCCCATCCCAGCCCACTGCCATGCTACCATGGGCTGGTAGGTGTCAGGTGTGACTGCTAGCTTACCTGATGTCCCCGCCTGTTCTGCCTCCTGGACTGGTCTGCTTGCCTTACTTGCAAGGTTCAACTCCGCTGTTGTCTCCCCACACATCCATCAATTATGCCTTGGTGGACTGGCTGTCCCTGCCATAGAAGAGTCGCTCATCACTTCCAGAACTTGGTGTAGGGGCCCGTGCACCAGCGATTCACCCTCAGATTGAGAAGTCCCTGGAGCCACCGACTGACTTGCCTCTAGCACAGCGAAACGAGACATAAGATCATCAGCTAACCTTTTAAGTTTTGCCCGTTTGCGGCTATTTGACTCCCTGGCAGAGCGTCGTGGCTGTTGCTTTTTCCAAGCTGACCGAGCCTGTGAGGCATGTTCTGCCTCCATTGCAGTGATCTTTGCTCTCAGCTCCTCCCAAATTAGCCAGCTCTCCTCATTTGAAGACGAGTGGAATGGCGAGGGCTGGGGAACAGGGCACCTTTTAGCAGGTTGCTTGCCCTTTCTCTTTCCCTGCCCATTTTTGGGAACCATGTCTTTTAACAATTTCTACTGAGCCCAAGGCTCTTGTAGTACCTGCCCTTTGTAGCCCATCTGCTACCAATGGTGAATTGTGTCCTCCATTTTTTAAAAAATGTTTATTTAATCCTTCTAATTTTAATATTGTTTTTTAATCTACCCCCTTGCAACAATAGTATATGTGCAGCTGTGTGCACGGATGTGTGTGGGTGTGTAGAAGCGTGTGCTAACAATAACCTATTGAACAACAGAGCTGTAGGGACCCTCTGGATCATCAATCCCATCCCAGCCAAGAGGGCCAGTGGGGACTTGAACTCCCAACCTCTGGTAGCAGCCAGAGACCTAAACCCTTGAGCCATGATTCCTCACCTATGAGTTTACCGGGGGGGGGGTTCTATTCCCTGCCACCCCTTCCACTAATTCAAACTTTATAATTTGTTTGATTACTTAGTTATTCTCTTTTACTTACTTACTTACTTATTTAATTATTTATTTATTATTATTAGTAGTAGTATTTTTTAAAAATTATGTATTTATTTTATTTACTTATTTATTTCTGTATTTAAGGACCCCCCTGTATTTAAGGGCTCCCCCCAGCCCTACCTGATAGGGGTCCAGCCTCAAAGGCCCACCCCCCCTCCAAAAACATCATCCTGCACCCCCCGCTAGCGTCCTTCTTCTTCCTCCTTTTTCCTTCTTCTTTTTTTAAAAGATTATTTATTAAATTGCTGAAGCCCTCCAATGATACGGGGAGCACGCCTAGGTGCTTACCCCTTTTATTCCAAACCGTGGGGGGGGGGGTGTGCCGCTGCAACCCCCCAGCTCCAATTTATGCTGTGTCACAATGCCAGCCCAAAGAGGCACATGATGAGTCTTCTGGTGTACAGCGCTCCTTCCCCCTCCCCTCCCAGGTCACGTTTGCAAAATCAGCATATCTCGCGCTATCCCTGGAGGGAGAGCAAAGAAGCCCCGCGTGATGAAGGAGCCTTACCGACGGAACCGCCATTCACTCTGGTGATAAGATTTTGTGCAGTGCTCCTGTAAAATAGCTCTAGCACTGATTTCTCATGTACCAGATTATGTAGTACAGTATCTGAGAGCTGAAGGACAATATTTCCTCAGTGACTGAATATTTCAATAGACAGTAAGTTAAATACATTTAATCCCTGATTATTATAATTGAAGTGGTAATTGCACATTGGTTTATATGGCTATTTCTACAAATGTTTCAATCATACTTACTTAGGGCCTACACACTGAATAGGATGGGACACCTCTGAATAAACCAATATCGATACCCCACTGTGCCTCCCTGACAGGGTCTGGACTAGATGATCCATCGGGTCCCTTCCAGCTCTGCAGTTCTAAGATTGTTATGTTGTTGTTGTTGTTGTTGTTGTTGTTGTTGTTGTTGTTGTTGTTGTTGTTGTTGCTGCTGTTGTTGTTTTCTGAGCTCCATGATAAGTATTGCTATTTTTTTAAAAAAAAACAAAAAACAACCTTTTCAGTACAAAATTCACAAGCAGAAGATTGTAGGAGTTGATACAAAATGCAGAGTGGGATGTTGAATTCCATACTGGAAAGAGAATTAAGATCTAAGCTTCCACTTAAAGGCTTTTAACCAATCCTTGGTCTTCTAACAGAAAGAAACCCTGTAATTTTCTGTCCTATTCCCTGCTACTGAAATTTTCCACTGGCATTCTATTTGAATAATAAAGATCCCCTCCAGCAAGAAACTCACATGCTATAACTTTTCAGCGTGGGCAGCATTAGTCACAGATGCTAAATGAAATACTAATTGACATATTTATACCACCATATAAAACCCACTCAACGTAGTGCCAATAAATGTTCTTCTTTGAATAAATGTGGCACCCATGTGAAAAGCAGTGACAATCTCTCTGTATCTGTCTGTCTATGCAGCACTTCACCTTGAAGGAAGACAGAGGCATGCTTAGTATTCCTGTGCATAAATGCCAGAGCTCAATATGCATACATTTTGTAGCCAGAGAAGAACACCGTATCAGTGTCAATAATTAATACTAGGATTTGGGGTGTACTGAATGGTGCCAAGGAGGTGTTCTTTTCTTGCCAATAGAGCTCTATGGGGCTAAGATATGGCAGACTTTCCTCCTAGCACCAACTGCATGCCCTTATCTTGTTGCCATTTAGAGGAGTTTCATCAGTAATGTGTTGGCATTTAGTGGTGTAACAAGAGCAAATGACACCAGGAACAGCAAAATGCTCCCGTTTGACTAGGGAGAAGCACCAATAGCTATAGCCAGGATTCTGGGAAGATTGGCATCTCCTGTAGGGCTTGTACCTGGGACAAATGTGCTATTTATTCAATCAAAAGTCAGGTTCTCATAATTCATAATCATAAATGGCTTTCAAGTTGAGTTAGATAATCCTTCATTGTATACAATCCTGTTTTATAGCCACTGGCCTTAAAAATATGGTTGCTTACTGTAGTAAATCACGCTCAGGATTTGGTGAGTCAACTCCTCCGTAAGTTCCATTGATTCAAATGCGCCTGCTCTAACTGTGATTTACTATACTAGAGTAAGTAGCAATTAGAGTAATGTTTCTGTGAATGTGTCTATTTCAGAGAATAGCTTCCATATCTGAAGCAGTTACACAGCTGGGTGTATGAATAAACACATCCATGAACAATTCCATGTATGAAATTAATATGATGGAAAGAGCCTTGTGGTGCTCCTAGAATAAAGTAAGACAATCGGCACACATGAAACTCATGCATATTACACTGGTTAGCATCCCCCCCCCCCAAGCTCCTTTTAACTTACTTGTGCTTTGAATCTTTTGCTGAGGACACCAACACATATCCATATGGACGAATCCGAGCCCTTAAGTCATCATCTAAAACTCGTGTTCTCTGGTTGATCGTTAACATAAATATGATTGCTAGGTAAGAGGTAAAGAGACTTTTCAGTGGTGGCATTGCAGCCAGAGGGATTCTGTAATTATGCCAAGATCTTTCCCATTATTGTACCAGCTTTGAAAATGTTTTTCTAGGAGGTGGTTTAACAAGCGATTTCTTCTTCTTTTTTCAGTATCTTTCTCTTCTATATGTATATTGATTCAGTCAGAGCAGAAAATAAGGGATCCTAATGCGATCAAGGAAGATTCCCTTTTATGCTGTGATTTAATTGGGGTGCATATGCTCTATGCACATTTGGACATGAAAGAACATTTGTGAATTGGAAAATGAGGCAAACTGTGCATATACCATAGTCTGAACAAACATCAGAAAGCATGAACAGATGGATGATGGATTCCTAATTCAGCAGCTATACTCTAGAAGCCTGGTCTGATAATTTGGTAGCAGCATGTTTTCTGTACTTGCAGAGTAGGGGGTGATTTTAATTGGGAAAAGAGTACATAGGTAAAGCACCCTTACATGCTATGACTTACTTCATGCTAGACTACCCTGCAGCTGCTTTTTACCAAACTTTAATAAGAAGAATCACCAGCATTTCTAAGAGCCACAGTATTTTATTGATCAGATGGTGTTCTCACAAAAGATCTTTGCAAACTGCCTGTACTGTGAAAGCTTCCTACGTGCACCTTACAGATTTCTTGCAGTTTTAAAATAGCTTCTCAGTACCAGTTCTATTGAAAACTTTGTATTCTGAGTATTTTAATATACACATATTATGGCTCCTGCGTGGAAGACACATTGTAGTACCTTGTTGAAAGCTCGGTCTTAGAATGCATGCTTTCCATGACAGAGATACAAAGTTCAGTCTCTAGTATCTCTGATAACGCTGAAAAGGACCCCTGCCTCTAACCTTGATGACCACTGTCGGTAGTGTAAGAGCTTGCAAAAGTTACCTCATTGAACTTCAACTGCCAGTAGTCATGCAAGCTGAAGAATTTGAGGAGGAGTAATTCAAAAACAGGTAACCTTTCCAAGCTTCAGTTATTGTATCAAGAATACTGATGGACTGATGCCTTTGTACAAGGCAACTTCTTATCTTCCTGACCACACCACGTAGTGATTATCAAACATACGCAAACCTGTTTGAGTGCAAGAGCCAACTTCACCACTCAGGCTGCTTAAGCACTATTGCCCCAGAATGTGTTTTCCTGTTGTCTTTTGCACTGTGGTAGGGAGAAAATGACCCACTTTGTTTAGAAAGTTTTGCCTCCTCAAAGTACTCATAATATAGGCTGTAATTCAGAGTCTTGTGCTAAATCCTATCTTTGCCCAACCAAGAGCAGACATACTAAAATTCATGGAACATCAGTTAATTGTGAATATAATTGATAAGTCCTATTAATTTAGCAGGTCTCCTCCAGTCAAAGTGCAGAGGTGAGCAGAGTATGGCTCTCCATATGCTAGTGGACTAGAACTGTCTCATCAGCTCTAGGCAAAGTAATCCACAATGAGAAATGCTGGGGGAATGTTGCTGAATGGACTCTGACAATGTCAGGAGGGCTGCAATTTGCTTACCCTCATTCAGGAGTGACAGCCAATGATCCCAGTTTCAGAGGTGCTGTGAATCTATTCTGGGTTTTAATCTGCAATTTGCAGGAGTTATCTGAGGTGCTGGGCCTATTTTCGGGAGTGAATTCAGCACCTGGGATAGCTGCTGAGAAGTGCAGTCTAAAATCCAGAATGGAATCACAGCAACTACCACCAAAACTGGAGACACCAGCTGCCATTGGATTCAGCTCATTGTTTCCTAAACTTTTTGCTAACAGGTCTGCGATTGCATGGTAAACCAAGGGTGTACCTTCTGTACAACTATAAGTGATGAAAAGATATTCTACATTTTAAGTATTCTAGCCTGATACCTCCGTTTCCAGCCTGTTAACAAAGTCTGACATTGCATGACAAGGGGGAAAAAAAACATGCCTCCTGTGTTACTACATAAAGCATGTATAAACAGAGCAACAAGGAGCTCTGCCATCTATTCACAAACAGTAATGATTGCTGCAATCACATTTCTGTAATAACAAGCAGAAGCAGCAGGATGGCAAATAATGCAACATCTTGTTATTATTGCTCTTCTAGAACAGAGTAAATAAAACAGCTTTAGGGCTTTATATATTGAAATCGAAGAACATCCAATGCACCTGAAGCCAAGCTAAGCAAGAAAGTGTTTGTGTGTTCTCCCTCCCATTCTTTCTCTCTATTAAAACTCAATTACTCCCAGCTGCCAAGAAAAGAAGAGGCTTCTGATATTGAAGCACAGAAAAATCCTCTTCCTCTTTCAAGTGACACCTGGTTGATTTAAACAATGTTGTTATATGGTGCAATTTAAAAGAAAGCTGTCCAAAAATGGCTGTCGCTAGTTTGTTTTCATATGTGTGTGTGTGTGTGTGTGTGTGTGTGTGTGTGTGTGTGTGTTTAATTAGATACTACAAGCATCTTGACCATTGCGAGAAATACAATGTAAACTATCTTGATTATATTATCTTGATTATGTCCACCCAGAATTAGGTTCCATTGGTTTATGCAAATATATACTTCTCTTAGTTGGCTATTTGAGATAACCAGGTGCCAGATCTTTATGTTTGTGGTAACTTCTAGCTGCTATTGACCATCTCCACAAAATGATAGAAAATTGAAAGAACTCATCATCCAGGATCCAAAAATTGCAAATTTCTTGCTTTTACATTTCAGATTTTAATTTAGTCACCATTAGAGCTTAGGCACAGACTGAGTGGGAGTATGGCTTAGATCTATTTTGAGACTAATAGAATTTAATATATGTCCACAAATCTATTTCAGATTGAACCATGCATTAGTTTGCCTCTCCTAATACTGGGTGGAGACGGAGTTTGGGAGGGCTATTTAGGCCTCTTCCTCTGAGAGTCATAGCACCTGGGTGGGCACGATACCAAACACCTTTGGGGATAACCTGTTTCACTACCCAACACTTGTGGGCTTGGGGGTGAGATTCATTGAGGAAGAACACCTCCTTATCTAGTGTTCCCAGGAGTGGGTAGTTGTCATAGTGTTTCCTATTGGTGGAAGAATATTGCTCATCCTAATTCCAGAATAACTGCTCAGCCACTCCCACATTAATAGTATCCAGAACATTCTTTTAATTATTGCATATCCTATTATATTAAAATTCAGTAGGTTCATGGCTCTAGTTAACATAGTATAACACAACTTGTTATTCCTGGCTTGGTCATAATTTATCACTTTTCCTCTGACAGTTCAAGTTTGCACATACAGGTTCTCACTGGTTTTATCTTCATAAATCCCTGTGAGATAGGTTAGGCTAATAGAGAATGGTCCAAAGTCATCTTGAGAGAATCAAGTCCCAAGCATGTGTTTGAAGCTGGTTCTCCCTCTTGGTGGGAGTCTTATTAGACCATATTTGTCTACAGTGATACTGCCTCTGTTAACAAATGTTCCCAACCTGAAGATTTCACTGAGACCAATTCCCACTTATCACAATAGGGCCTACTTCTAAGCAATTATGTATTGGAGGGTTACATTGCTGCTACAGATACCGTTTATATCAGTACCAGCTGGTATACCTGGCTGTGTCTGGGTTAAAAACTCATGATTCCCAACCTTATTGATGCCCTTTCCATCAACCAAAATTATTTTTTTAGCACTATCCTCTCTCTCTCTCTCCATACCTCCCTCTCCCCCCCCCCCTGAGATTTATTCAGTTTGTACCAGGGTCAGAAACACATCACCCCCACTGACCTTAGCATATAGTCTCTCTCTCTTTGTGCTCCAACCCCACTTTTAAAATATTTGTTTTTTTCTACTTTAGTAGTCAGCCCAGTACTCAACCTAGCACTCATGAGAAAGAAATAGATCTCATTTGGAATGCCATGCCCAGAATCCCCCCAACCCATGTGGCCAGTTGTGATGTAAGCTGTCTAGTTATTAAGTTGTGGACCTCAGTAGCATCCATGCAGAATTTTGTTATTTTTAGGTCTTACAATTTTCAGAGGTTTTTTAGGATGAGAGGATTCCAAGAAGTGACCTCCTACAATGTCTCAGGCAGCATAACTGTAACGGACAGCTCTCAGAACACTCATGTCAGTCAGGTCAGAGCTCTGATGGGGTAGCCAATGACATGACAGGAGGGGCGGAACCTAGAGAATAAGAGGAGACTAAAAGGACAGTTAATGACAGTTTTTAGGCAGTTAGGGAAGAGAGTTGGAGAAAAGTGGTTGTGGAGATAGGGAATTGAAGTGAGAGAGTTAGAGAGAAGAAGGAGTGAGGTTGCTGAGAGAAATAGATAGTCAGAGATAGAGAGAGAATTATTACAAATAAATATACACTGGTTGAAGGGAAAATAAGTAAACAAGAAGTGATCTAATGTGGAACTTAAAATATGATATTTCAGAGATTGTGCTTTAATGAAAAATTCTAAACATCTGTGATTTCTCCTGTGATTAACACAACATCTATATTATCAATAAATCTGTTGTTTTGGCAGCACGTGTCTATGATCTATTTGGTATTAAAGGAAAAATACCTGGTGGCAGCGTGAAGTGAGGACAAGCATCCAGAGGGTGGACTTGTGTTTAAGGGAAAATAAACAAAGGACACAGGGTGTTAACAAATGTTCCCAACCTGAAGATTTCACTGAGACCAATTCCCACTTATCACAATAGGGCCTACTTCTAAGCAATTATGTATTGGAGGGTTACATTGCTGCTACAGATACCATTTATATCAGTACCAGCTAGTATACCTGGCTGTGTCTGGGTTAAAAACTCATGAGTCCCAACCTTATTGATGCCCTTTCCATCAACCAAAATTATTTTTTTAGCACTATCCTCTTTCTCTCTCTCCATACCTCCCTCTCCCCTCCCCCCCTGAGATTTATTCAGTTTGTACCAGGGTCAGAAACACATCACCCCCACTGACCTTAGCGCATAGTCTCTCTCTCTTTGTGCTCCAACCCCACTTTTAAAATATTTGTTTTTTTCTACTTTAGTAGTCAGCCCAGTACTCAACCTAGCACTCATGAGAAAGAAATAGATCTCATTTGGAATGCCATGCCCAGAATCCCCCCAACCCATGTGGCCAGTTGTGATGTAAACTGTCTAGTTATTAAGTTGTGGACCTCAGTAGCATCCATGCAGAATTTTGTTATTTTTAGGTCTTACAATTTTCAGAGGTTTTTTAGGATGAGAGGATTCCAAGAAGTGACCTCCTACAATGTCTCAGGCAGCATAACCAACCAAGATCTAATTTATTTAAGCTGGAAAAATCATTTTTACTTTCCCTTTGCAAAATATTTCTAGCTCTGAGTGATGTGGGTCAATAAGTGTCTACAGTAAGGGTCTACAGTGCCTAGAATCCTGCATCCAGCACCACTAGTCAAGATATGGCCCACCCAGTTATTTAATTTGGAATCTCAGTAGCATAGATCTAGAATTTCATTTATTATTTTGAAGTTCTCTCTGGTTCAATGACATACAAATACATAAACAAAATTTCTAGTATCTTTATAACCTAATGCATAAAAGGCCTTGGTTCTCCAGGTTTTATATAGATCATTTTAATCTATAAAAAACTATATAGTATGGAGATATATGCAACAGCTCATTGGGATGTTTGTATCTTAAATAGTCTTCTCAGTACGGAGACTTCGACTGTGCATAATTTGCAACACTTCCACTTAGATACATACTATAAGGTCAGTAAGTACCTTTTGAATTTTAAAAATTATCCAAGGGGAGTGAAATAATCTAAATTTTAGGATGTCCAAAAGCAGTTGAATAGTGGATATCTGATAAATGCAATTTATTACCTGTAAATTTGCTTCTCTCAAAATGTTTCCAGTGGAGAAGCAAAAATGCCTTGACCACTTGGTTGAGTCAAAGTGGCAATTTGAACAATTTGTTCTCAGTTGAAAAGCTTTAAGGATATTTACTGTTTTCAGCTTTTGAATATTGTCTTCTGAATATTGTCTTTTTGGGTTCCATTTGGAGGTAAAGACAGGATAGAAATAGAATGAATGAATGAATGAAAGAAAATAAATAAGGATATGCATAGCAGCACCATTGAAATCAATGGGATTTAAAATTGTTTCACTTGGGCTAGGTTGCACCATTAACCTATTTATAATTTACATCCTAGAGATTTACCTTTTTGTAACACCAATCCTATGCACATTTTCTCAAGACTAAACTCTTCTGACCCCAAGCTAAAGACATCTAATGATATAATGCTGGATGTGGAACTGGTTAGTCATCATTTAATAACAGCTGAGCAATGAACTTAATGAGGTGTTTTGGGTAAGGCATTATCTGTTAGGCTGAGTTCACCGTATATAAATGACCATTTTGTTATGATGCAACATGCAAGGTAATTTATGAAGAGCACACACTGAAAATTGCTGTACAAATGAGGAAAAGAACAGATTTTAAATCTAGACGACATTTTTCAGAAATTAAATAATAGTGGTATCAGCCACATGATTTCCATTTAGGGGCACCTGCAATGAATGCTGATTAATGTGAAATTTAGCCCTGCTCTGAATGCAGGTCATAAAATTTAACCACAAAGAGAAACTCAAGATATCTATTTCTCATGGATAGCTACCCAAAGCAATCTTCTTGTTTTTGGAGAGTAATCTTATTTTGGAAAGGAGTACCACCTTTCTAAAAGTGAACCACTTTCTCCTGTGTTCGTTCAGCTTGTACATTTCTAAGGGAATGGATTCCTTTTGCTCAAAAGAAAACTGTTTTGATTCCCACAATGCAAAGGCAAATGACACCCCCAGTCAGGCTTACAAATTAACCCCTTCCTATGTGAGTGTTCTGCACCATCAAGTCAGAACTGACTTATAGCTACCTTCCTGGGGGACCGTCCTCAGAGAGTTCAGCTTGGGGAGCATGAGTCGGCCCCGTGGAGCCTCAATTGTGGGGTTCTCCTTCGTGTCCTCTGTGAATACACACTAATGGGTTAATCTGCGCCTGAGCAGAGCAGCCTCCGGAAACTTCCACAGCTTTAAGCACTTAGTGCTGGGACCTCCCCTACACCTGGCTATATAACTCCGCCCCCAGCCCAGTGCTTCAGTTCTTTTTTGACCGCCGCTGTAGCAGCAGCTTTGCTGTAGCAGCAGCTTCGTTTGGAACTTCGCAAGTAGAAATGATTCTGTTCCTTTCTTTGACCTCCCTTTGTTCTTTCTTCTGTAACAAGTTGATTCTTTTGCCTGGGGATAAGGTATTAGCCGGCATTAGCTGTTCCTTGTAAAACTTTACAAAGCCTTTACAAAGCCGGCTTTGCAGCCCTCAGGGCTTTTTTCTTAAAGACATAAGGTCTCTTTTACCTTCTTTATAAAATTACCCCCAGGCTTAAGAGTAACAGTTTTCTGTCTGTTTGCAATTTCCTCTTCCTAGCAGGTTTGAAGAGGATGGCTTCTGAGCTTTGCCCCGCCTGTCAATGATTCTCCTGACTGAGGTACAGCCTCTCCGGAGTTTGGCATAGAACAGCCCTCTTGTTTCAAGGGGCTCGTTCTTACAGCTGTTTTGCAGTGAGCTGGGCTTCTGCACAGCCTAGGATTGCCCTTGGAAGAAGAAAGGGCCTCCGTAGCTCCTGCTCCCCACTCGTCAGTGGGGTACAGCCTCTTTGGAGGTTGGCGCAGGAACAGCCCTCTTGTTTCAAGGGGCTCGTTCATACAGCTGTTGACCCCGCAGCGAGTTAGGGCTCTGTCGCCCTGTCCCTTGGAGAAGAAAGGGCCTCCTGCAGCGCTGGTCACCTTCCCCGCATGTCAGTGATTCTCCTGACAGGGGAAGAGCCTCTCCGGAGTTTGGCATGGAACAGCCCTCTTGTTTCAAGGGGCTCGTTCTTACAGCTGTTTCGCAGTGAGCTGGGCTTCTGCGCGGCCTAGGATTGCCCTTGGAAGAAGAAAGGGCCTCCGTAGCTCCTGCTCCCCGCTCGTCAGTGGGGTACAGCCTCTTCGGAGGTTGGCGCGGAACAGCCCTCTTGTTTCAAGGGGCTCGTTCATACAGCTGTTAACCTGCAGTGAGTTGGGCATCTGGAGCCCTGCCCTTGAAGAGGAAAGGGCCTCCTGCAGCGCCGGTCGCCTCCCCCACCTGTCAGTGATTCTCCTGACATGGGGCAAAGCCTCTGCGTGTGATTGGCGCACGACAGCCCTCCTTCGTGGGCGCGTTCATGCCGCTCCCGATTCCGGATAGAGCTGCACGCCAAGGCTGTAGATGTTCCGGCGACATGCGGTAAGCCTTGGGGGATGGTATGGGCCCCTTCAGCTCCCGCAGCTAGCCCTACGTGTCAGTGATATGCCTGACTGGGTTAACACCCTTGGGTGGTTTGGCATGAAACAGCCCTCATTTATCAAGGGGCTTGTTCACGCAGCTGCTATTTCCAAAATCAGTTAGGTGCCAAGGCAAGAGCTTTCTGGCAACATTAACAGCCCTAGCTTTGCCTCTGAAAAGGGGGGGGGCTGCAACTCCCACCGCTAGCCCTGCCAGTCGGTGATATCCCTGGCTGGGGTAGCACCTATTTGGTGGCTGATAATTTGGCACAAAACAGCCCTCTTTATCAATGGGCTGGTTTACGCAGTAGCCTGCGGCCCTGCCTCAGCTGCCGGTGCCAGTATAGGCTCATAGGTAAAGGACTCACAGGAGTCCACCCTAGAACCCTGCCGCTGGTGGGTAAATTTTCCTCAGGTAGGTCCTCTCACGCTGACAAGTTGTGTAGGACCAGTCCCTTTATCCAGTATAGGAGCTATGAGCTCTCTGCCACCGCCACCATCCCGCTCCGCCTGGCATCGTTCTGAGCCACGGGCTATGGAGTGCTGTACGCCTCCACATACGCTTCACTGGTGTAGTGCTCCCTCGAACTCGGCTCCAGCAGCACAGTGTTCGCAGGTTCAACCAAACCTGCTGTTAACCCTTTCGGCTTCTCCGTTCTGGCAACTGTGTTGAGCCTGAGCTTGGTCGGGCTCGTGCTAGGGAAGTCTTCTCCCTTGTTCGTCAGAAGGGCTTACCTTATTCAAGATTGGGAGTCACAGGGGGAGGAAGTTTTCCCAACCAATCTTCCTACACCCCTCTCAGTTGTCACAAAGGGTCACCCTCCTTTCCTATTAACAGATGAGGAGTTCTTTGGCCGCCATGTAGCCACTTACTCCTCTGCCATGGGGGCTTATCTTCACCACTTATGGAGTTTGGTACTGCCCATTCTGCAGGTAGCTCCTGTGCACCTTTACAGTTCACGCCTCCCACGTCATTAGGAGGCACTGTTGCTGGTCCTCACGAGCGCACTGCTGCTCGTTACGCCTTTAAGCCAGCATCTAAACAACTGGCGGGTCGGGACCTGCCGTTTGTTATTCTTGATAACCTGCTCAAGCTTTAGCCGGCGGCACAGTTATTTGCGGCGTAACAACCGCAAGAGCCTGACGATGGTCCTATCAGCCTAGGGCATCACGGGAATGTCTATGGCCTCAACCCCAAAGTTACCAGCCGCCGCCCCTAGACATGTGGGCAGGCAGTGCCCTGACCGGCAGGATTGCAGGCAGGACCGCAAGACTGAGCGGTCTCTTTACTTTTCTGTCATTGACCAGTTAGTCCGTTTGACTCCTTGTCTTCCCAGCTATGCCACTGAATTCGATGTGCCCCTGTCACAGGCCGTGTTATGGCCGCCTCCACCCCTAACCCCACCCAAAAAAAAAAAAAAAGGATGGAGGCCTGTGACCCGTCCTTGGGGTTGGAAGCCTGAATTCTTTTATTACTCTGCATAGTTTCCATATGGCTTCCTTGGACTCTGTTATTCACTGGTTACGTCCAGGGGGTTGGTTTTTCGTAAGATGCTCCCTTTCATGCGGGCATCTGGTTAGACCGTCATCGCTTTCTCAGGGTTTCACTTGAGGGAATCACTGTTTACCCATGGTTGGATACCTGGCTCCCGGTCGCGGGGTCCAATTCACAGGCTGGTAAGCATACGTCCTTGGCACTGTCCCTTTCGTCAGCGTTAGGACTATAGGTCAACATAGTGAAGTTGACGTTACCACCTACACACTGTGTAAACTGTGTTAATGTGACTTTGGATGCTCTCTTGAAGCAGGCTTTTTCCTCTGCCATCAAGTCTGTGACAATGCATAATTTGTTATGCTCCCTTTTTATTCAGGCGCTTGGTTCCCTACCCTACAGGTCCAGCAACTCCTGGAGCTGATGACATATACTGCAGATGTGGGACAGCTTGCTCGAACAAGGATGCGGTCCCTTTAAGCCTGGTTTCTCTCACTCTTTCAGATATCTTGCGACCGTCCATCCATGTTGCTCCAGGTGACTCCGGAACACGCTGCTCAACTGGATGGGTGGAACCCCCCTGCCCCCACACCCTACGGACAGGGGGGCCCTCTGGTCTCTTGACCCAGTTTGTTCGGTCACTGTTGGATACCAGCCCGCCACACTGCGGGGGGTTTGTCCACGCCACCACGTGGCCCTTTGCCGCTGGTTCATGGTAGTAGCCAGCCTGCATATCATTGTGCTGGAGCTCCTGGCACTCACCAATGCATTTTAGGCCTCTGAGTCCCTGCTCCGGGGTCGGGTGGTCCAGGTCGCATTAGGCAATGCCACTGCAGTTTATTATATAAACAAGCAGGGCGGCACTCACTCGTTACGCCTTCTTTTTCACACCATCTACCTTTCGAGATGGTGTTATGCTCGCCACATTTATCGAGTGGCTGTACATTTGGCAGGCAAGAACACTTCCATGGCACTCCATCTCGGCAGACCAGTCCTGCTCTCACGAGCGGGCTCTCGACGATACCATCTTTCGTTGCCTCTGTCGCTGGTGGGAGACTCCAGGCATGGATGCTTTCGCTTCTTGAATGGACAAGAAGTGTGCCATGTTCGGCTCCCGAGCCGGTGTCGGCCGCGCCTCCCTAGGGGATGCCTTCCTGACCTATTGGTCATGGGGCCTCCTTTACAGATTCAACCTTTTCCCCTTCTTCAAAGGCCTGTTGTTCAAGTCCACCATGAGTGTGCGACCGTCATGCTTGGTTGCCTCGCTAGCCATGGTTCTCGATCCTGCTCCCGGGACCTGCAGAATACATCACACTGCACCTGGTCCCTCACCTACTGCCTCGGGACAGGGGTCGGAGGTTTCATCCGGACCTCGGGTTCCCCTACCTATCGGCTTGGAGTCTTCCCTGACAGTAATGGACGTGCTCCATCATGCTTGCACATCTTTTACCACCTTGACCTACTCCTTTCATGGGTAGGCATTCTGTCCCTTTGCATCACGACAACATTGGCCTACTAGGCCAATGTCTCTGGACGCACTCCTTCGGTTTCTCCTTCACTTGTTTGCCTGGGACTGGCCCGTTCTACCTGCACGCTATTTCTCCGTGGCCCGGAGAATATGCGCCCTGCCTATAGACCACTGACACCTCAGTGGTCTTTCCAGTTAATTCTTTGGCAACCCTCCAGGCTGCCTTGCTCCTGGCACTATCCTTAGCTTGCAGGGCCGGCTACACTAAGAGCCGGTCCTCCTTTTCTGCAAAGCATCCTTACGGCCAGGCCTTACCTTCTTGCCTAAGGTATTTTCTGCCTTCCATTTCAACCAGCCAGCTGTCCTTCCTGGTCTCTTTCCCACACCATCTTCATTGCTTGAAACAGCTCTGCACGCTCTAGACGTGAAGCGTGCTCTGTCTCACAACATCTGTCACCTTTGCTGGCTCTCCTTTGGAGTACCGGCTTCCTCTCAGACCACGTCTAGCTGGATGGTCCAGTCCATCCGCCTTCCTTATGATTTGGCAGAGACTCTTCTTCCAAAATCAGTGAGAGCTCACTCTACTGGAGCTGTGGCATCCTCAATGGCCTTTCTCTATCACGTGGACGTCGCAGATGTCTGCCGCGCTGCCACGTGTGCCACTCCGTCTCCCTTGATCTCGCCCTACCGCCTGGTAGTCCGGCCGAATGCTCAGGCTGCAGTAGGGCGAGCTGTCCTGGCTCTGCACTTTCGTGACGTCCCTCCTCCTGGTTGGTCAGCTTGCCAGTCACCCATTAGTGTGTATTCACAGAGGACACGAAGGAGAAAAGAGGTTACCTACCTGTAACTCTGGTTCTTCGAGTAGTCCTCTGTGAATTCACACGTCCCGCCCTCCTCCCCGCTGTCCGTCACGTGTGCCATGGCATGTTGGGCAGCGGCGGTCGGTTCTTTAAGAACTGAAACACTGGGCTGGGGGCGGAGTTATATAGCCAGGTGTAGGGGAGGTCCCAGCACTAAGTGCTTAAAGCTGTGGAAGTTTCCGGAGGCTGCTCTGCTCAGGCGCAGATTAACCCATTAGTGTGAATTAGTGCTGCCTGGGGTCTGTATTGCAATGGATGCAGGAAAATGGGCTGAGGCTGAACCCAGACAAGACGGAGGTCCTGAGGGTCGGGGGGCCTACCATCAGCGGTTTGGGAAACTCCCTCTCTTTTGGGGGGGTGACTCTCACCGCGAAGAGTGAGGTGCGCAGCTTGGGGGTCTATCTGGACCAGGGGCTCGCCATGGAATCCCAGGTAGCGTCAGTGATCCGCACCGCTTATTTCCATCTCTGGCGGATAGCCCAGCTGCATCCCTATCTATATGTTGGGTCGCTCACCGCTTTGGTCCATGCGCTCGTAATCTCGAGATTAGACTACTGTAATGCTCTCTATGTGGGGCTGCCTTTGAAATCTATGCGGAAACTCCAGATGGTGCAGAATGCGGCAGCCAGACTTCTCAGTGGGGTAAGGAAATATCAACATATTACTCCCACTCTGGCCACCTTGCATTGGCTGCCCGTTTGGTTCCGCGTAGATTTCAAAGTTTTAATGCTTACTTATAAAGCCCTAAACGGTTTAGGGCCTCGCTACCTGACGGAACGCCTTCTCCCACCTAGATCTGCCCGTATCACCCGATCTAGCCAGGAGGTGAGGCTGAGGAGCCTAACGTCGAGGGAGGCCCGGAAGGAAAAAACAAGAAACCGGGCCTTCTCGGCAGTGGCTCCTCGTCTTTGGAACAGCCTCCCTCCTGAGATTCGCATGGCCCCGTCGCTGGGCATCTTTAAATGCCAACTGAAAACCTGGCTGTTTAAGCAAGCCTTCCCTCCACCCATCGTCTGAATTTTTGTTATTTTGTGTTTTCTCCCATCTTGGATCATTGTTTATTTAGTAATATATTGTTATGATTTTAAATTGTTAAATTGTTAGATGATATGTTGTTATCCGCCCAGAGTAGTCTATATGACTAGATGGGCGGGCTATAAATGTAATAAATAAATAAATAAATAAATAAATAAATAAATAGGGCTTTCAAGGTAAGTGAGATATTTAAGTAGTTTTACTAGTCCTACTTCCCCAGTAAGTTTCCATGGCCGACTGAGTATTCAAACCCTGTTCCCGAGTCCTAGTCTGTCACTCTATCCACTACACCACACTGGGAATCCAGCGTGGGAGCCCCTCCTATGGCCAACCACAAAACAATGCATGCTAAATAAGAAACAAATTGATAAGGAAATCACATGTCATTAGAAATGGAGGTCTTTCACCACATGGGGAAGCCCTTGTTCTTTAAAAAAAAAATAGTGTCAAGCATATTGTCTAGTTTAAGCCCTGGAAAAGGATAGAGTTTTAAAACACTGGGTTGTGTTTCAGAAATGTGTATGAAATTCAATATGAAATGCAACAGGGTTTTCTTCCGCCATCATTTTGTTTCTGCCAATGGCCACATAGTTCAGTGAGTTCAGTTTCTGGCTACAGAATCTGGGAATTCAGTTGCCCACTGTGCATCCCAGAAGAGCCAGCCTGTATGGCCTTGGGCAAGCTGCCCAGTCTTAGGGCACCCCCAGAAGAAAGGAATGGGGAACCACTTCTGGGTATCCCTGACTTAGAAAACCTTAGAAAGGGTCACCATAAGTCAGAATTTACTTAAAAGGTAAAGGTTCCCCTTGGCAATTTGTCCAGTCGTGTTCGACTCTAGGGGGCGGTGCTCATCCCCGTTTCCAAGCCATAGAGCCAACGTTTGTCCGAAGACAATCTTCCGTGGTCACATGGCCAGTGCGACTTAGACACGGAACGCTGTTACCTTCCCACCGAGGTGGTCCCTATTTATCTACTCGCATTTGCATGCTTTCGAACCGCTAGGTTGGCGGGAGCTGGGAAAAGCGACGGGCGCTCACTCCGTCACGTGGATTCGATCTTACAGCTGCATATCTATAGACCTTACAGCACAGAGGCTTCTGCGGTTTAACCCGCAGCGCCACCATGTCCCCCCCCCCCCCGTAAATATATTAAGAATTTACTTAATGGTACATAATTAATTATAGTTCCTTGAACTTCTGTTCCTAGATCAGAACGGGACATGTTGTTAAGGGTTAGCAGCAAAATGGGGCAATCAGAAAAAAATGGGCAAATGTGCCATCTGCTTGTGCAAGTGGGTGGCTATCTATGGTTGCTCTTTGATGAATCCATACTCATATATGTTTTTCAATATTCAATGTAGGCTGCAGTCCTTTATCAGGTTATATATGAGGAAGCTTCATGAAACTCAATAGGGCTGCTTAACATTGCACTGTTATTTTCCTAAAATTTGCTAGCACAAGAATTAGACTTGCACACTTTTTCGTACAGATGTTAAACCTTTCTTTAAGCCACCCAAAACTCTGGCAGAAAGACAAAATGATTTTTTCTTTAACAAGTCATTTAGCAGTGCAGATGTTGTATCCAGATTGGCAATAAATTTGCTGTAACCATTAACTAAACTCAGGAAAGGATGGCCTTGCTTAATATGCCAATCTTGTAACAGCTTTTAAAATCTAGATGAAAAAGTAGTTAAAATGCCAGAAAAGCCTCCAGAAATATCTGTGCTTGTGTCACACAGATCCTGGAATACTTTCTTGGGGTGGCTATATGGACTAAGATATTCTGGGAGTTGTCTTAAAAAAAACAAAAACTTTTCCAAATTCTGTACTACCCTGAAGCATTCTGTTTATATTCACTGAAGGTCTGGTCATGTTTTTGTCTGATGTGACATGACCTAGAGTGAGCAAGTTCATCAAAGAAAAAAAATGAAGATTGTTCTTAGCATTCAAGATAAGTGTATTTTTGACAGAATATGTTCTGGCTTTGTTAAACTCACAAGCAATGAGGAGCCTCGGGCATCTGATGTTTGGTGTGTGATACATCTGATTCAGCCTTGGTTCATGCTAGTTCCGCCCCCCACCCCCGAATTCGTTGAAAGACTGAAATATTGAAAACATTGAAAGATTAATGACTAAATGCAAATGTGAACCTTCAATCAAGGATCTAGGATGCCTTTCCCAGAAGCACTGAAAAACCAGCTTGTTTAGGCTGGTTTTGAATAATCATTCTAAAAAATGGACAAAATAAAGCTTTGTTGTATTTTTGCCTGACTGAATCCTTTAAGACTCTGAGAGGAATGAAGAGCAGACAGGACAGACACTTGAACAGCACATTCTTTAATTATGAAATGTTTCATATTTGTCTATGGAGGGCCATATAGCCATAGGAGGAATCACAGAATTGTACAACTGGACAGAACCATCAAGTATAACCCCCTGCCAGAGCAGGAAATCCATAGCCAAAGCATCCCTAATAGGACGACAGATCACCTTTGTTTATAAACCTTCACGGAAGGAGAGTCCACCACCCTCTGATGCAGTCCATTCCACTCTCAATCAGCTCTGACCGTGAATAAGTTCTTCCTGAGTTTTAGGAGCTATAAAATACAAGCTTGTTCCACTTCCCACTTCTCTCCAACCATCAGTGGGCACTCTTTGGATACAGCTGGTGAGCCAGATGCAAATTCACCTAACAGTAGCATTGTTTACCATCTCGGCTGCAAGAATCATGAAGACCTTGTCAAAAGCCACAATGAAAGCAAGATATAGTATATCCACAGCACTGCCCTAATCTATAAAACTAGCCACTTCATTAAAAAAAAAGATTATCATACAGAAGAGGGGCAGGATCTGTTCTAAATTGTTCCAGAATACATGGCACATAATAATCGACTCAAGTTACAGAAAGCCAGATTCCAGCTGAATATAAGGCAAAACTTCCTGTTAGAGCAGTATGACAATGGAACCAATTACCTTGGGAAGTCGTGAGCACTCCAACGCTGGAGGCATTCAAGAGAAAATTGGACAATCACCTGTCAGATCTGCTTTGATTTGGATTTCTGCATTGAGCAGGAGGTTGGACTTGATGGCCTTATAGGCCCCTTCCAACTCTATTATTCAATTATTAGTCTGTCAGCAATTATTTTTGAGAAACCTGTACTGGTTTCTCACCAATGGTGTTGTTGGTCCATCTGACCCTTATCCCATTCAGGACGAGCCTCGGGGAGTATGTCCACCGGGGCAAGATATGTGTGAGCATATCCAGGTATCAATTGAAGTCACACTAACTGTTCACCGACTGACTGCTTAATGATCTGTTCTAGAAACATTCCTGGTATTGATGTCAAGCTGACCAGCTGGTCATTACTAGGGTCTTTTTTCTCCTTTTTGAAGATGGGGCTGACTTTTGCCTCCATTTACCTTCAGGGACTTCTGTTCTCTAATTTTCAAAGATTACAGATAATCACTGAGATTACATTTGCAAAACAGAGGCTTTGAGATTACATTTGATCACATCTCATGTCTGAATCTCTATGGAGAGATAGGCCAACTGGAGGAAAAGCAAGACTCACAAGGAGAAAGCATGTGGAACAGGAGAAAAGGTGGAAGGTTAAAAGGAAGACCTACAATTCATAGTCAGTTCATAGACTTACAATTCATAGCAGTTCATAGTTCATAGAAAGAAGCCTGATTCAGCGGAATATCAGAAATAATTCCAGGGGTTATCTTGTCTAATTCTCATAGTGCTTGTCTAATTATCATGAGAAATTCTACAGAAAAATAGCCATTCAGATCTTTGTGAAAACTTCCAATGAAGGAGAATTTGACATATTCTGAGGTAGTCTGTTCCCCTGCTGAACAGATTCTACTATTTCAAATTTCTCCTAATGTTGGAATTCCCTTTCCTGTGATTTTAATCTTCTCCTTGATCTTTCTTCCCAGCCAAGGATGCTGAGCTGATCATTGGTGCTTGATGTCTCCAAGGTCTTTAGGCTCTGCTCACTTAGGGTTCATAAAGAATTGAGCTGGGAAGAAAGGAGAAGAGAAGAACACTTCTTTCAAGTGACCTCTGACCTTTACTTATGTTCAAGAATGGAAAAGATGGAGTGAAATGAGCCAGGAGAAGAATTAGAAAAAGTCTCATGATCTCAGACTCAAAGGATATTTATTATATAATAAGTAGGGGCCTAACTTGCAAAAGACCAGTAAATACTACATATCTGACTGTATGAAAGGGTTCTTGTCTGAAGGGGATGCGTGAATGAAATACATCCAAAATTGAACAAGGAAGAATTTAAATCAACAGCACTCTGCTATTGATTATTATGTTTTACCCACAGTACAGACAGAGTTACACAACAGAATACTGGCCTATAGAAAGTATCTTTCCAAGTTGAGTATTTGGCCAGTTCAGAGTAAACACATAAATTGTGTGAATGATTCACTGCAAAAAAGTATTTTGGTTTGAAAATCCAAAGGAAATATTTAAAAAATTAATGATAACTAGCTCAAATCACAGTTTCAATTCCTTCTTCGTCTCCTCATTTTTCTAGCTCTACCATGGGAAGATTAAAATACAGTAAATGAGTAATACAGGAGCTGGGTCACCGTTCGTATTGTAGCTGGACTCACGTTGGAGCACTATGAATAGGTTGCTATAGCTAAAGAGCAAATTCTTCTCTCTCTTTTTTCTGACCATGTTTTACTGCTGGCACATTTCCAATATTATCACTAAGAATTGTGACATGACTGTCAAACTTCATTATCAGCTCTCAGAGATCTATTTGGAACTCTAGTAAGCTGAGCTATCTGTTATTTTTAGATGGTATAGGAAATGTTCTAATTTTAAAAAGCAGCTGTAATCTTTTAAGCACTGATTTCAAATGAAAAAAAGAAAGATAAAATACAAACTTTGGGTTAGTTCAGATACTACTTTATAAGTATGTGTGTTATAAGTATACACACAGAGTTCATATACTACTTCATATATATATGAAATAAAATACTTCCTATACATACATACATACATACATACATACATACATACATGAAGTATTTTTTAAAAATATTTTTACTGACCTTTCTTTTAAAAAAGGACCCAAGGTGGGGTCCTTTTTTCATTAAAAAATTAAAAAAATACAATATTGAAAGCTTAAAATAGTAAATTATTCAAATATTTAAAATGAATTAAATAAACATTATATTAAAATATTAGATAAAACATGACTAAAACAGATTTAAAAGCAACAAAAAGCCAAACCAATGCATTTTAAAACCCTTCTTGGACAGCCAATCACTAAGGGAAAGCCTGCCTGAGAAGAAAGGTCTTTGTCTGCTTGCAGAAGGACTGGGAAGATGGGGCCGTGAATCTCTATTTCTTGATCTGCCTTTTGGCATAGGAGCATCTCTGTCTTGTCTGGATTAAGTTTCAGTTTAGTCACCCTCATTCAATCCATTACTGACACTAAACACTGATCTAGAGCTGAAACAGATTCCTTGGATTCAGATGGAAAGGAGAGATAGAGTTGGGTGTCATCCAAATACTGGCAACACTGGACCCCAAAACTCTGGACAACCTCTCCCGGCAGTTCATGTAGATATTAAATAGCACAGGGAACAAAACAGAATCCTGAGGGATACTACAGGCCAATGGCCTGGGTGTCCAACAGAAGTCCCCCAAGACAGTGCCTCAAGCTGCATCCCAGAAAGGATACCGTGCTTGATGGTCTTAAAGGCCACTAAGAGAGACACATTCCCCCTGTCCAGTTCCTGGTACAGGTCATCCGCCAAGATGACCAAAGTAGTCTCTGCCCTATAAACTGGTCTGTAGCCAGATTGAAATGGATCTAGATAATCTGTCTCATCCAAGATCTCATGGACCTGATAAGTTACAACCTGCTCCAGCAGCTTGCCCAAGAACAGAGCATTAGAGGTTGGCCAGTAATTATCCAATACTGTGGGATCCAAGGAAGTAGAAGCAGGGAAAGATAGTTTAAAAATATGTAATTAATACCACTATCCTATAGATATTCATCTGAATGGTAATTATTCCCACATGTCTATGATAAATTATATCACTGAAATGAAGAAAATTTAAGACTGTAGGCAGCTGCCTTATAATTAGTCAAATCGCTTGTCCATCTAACATCATATTGCCATCTGTGACTGGCAGAAGCTCTACAGATAGTTTTAGATAGCATTCTTTGCTAGCTTCATCTGGCAATCCCTGCTGCTCTCTTGAGGTCTCCTATCTAAGTGCTAACCAGCTCTAACCCAGCCCAGCTTCCAAGATCAAGCAAAACTAGGTGAGTTTGTGGTGGTTTGATGAGAAATATACTTTGAGTCTGTTTATTCTCAAAGGTATAGTGATCCCTGATCTTGAGTCGGTGAACTTTAACACTTTAATAATTGAAACCAATACTGTTTGTAAATTATAATTTCTGTGTCTGTATATAATTGACAAGCATGACTTCAGCAGCCATATTCAATCATCTATGTGCACTTCCAGTTGCAGTGCAGTTTGTTGGTGCACTACAAGCATAGCCATTTGGTTTTTCAAAAGAAAAAGAAAAAAGGAAAAGTATAATTTACAAAGCACATGTATGGAATCATTTTTATTTTAAGCTTATTAATCTATTACAAATAAGGAGATTTTAGAGTTCTCCGGAAGTCTTCATATGGCAATGAAGCTCCTGTTTTACTGACGTAACAACCTTACCTTGCTCCGTGCTTTTCTTCTCTAAGCATAAGAAGAGATTTGTGAACCTTATCTTAAGGCAGTGGACAAAACTACAGTTGTCCAAGCCAAGCTTTTGTCTGTAGAGAGAAAGACTTCAATGGGTACGTCTCATGTGGAATATGAAAAACTCCACCTGACCTTGCCTGCAGTTTGATTTCAAGAGTCATGGGCATCACATTCTCTGAATTTTTGAGCTCATTTGCCTGCGGAAGAATACAGGAGAACTTGAAAGCACATCTTATTTGTAACTTTTTAGTGAAGGTGTTACTCAAACTAGCACTTTGCTTCAGTGGATGAATCACACGCAGCTGCTTTTCTCTATTAATCTTTTAGTTGCTTCTTGTCAGAGAAACCAATTTAGAAGTCTGGATCTAAAACCACAGAAGACCCAATCACTTCTCAGGAAACTGTCATATTGATTTGTACCAGCCTCTTGTTCAGTGTTTCTCACTCATGGCTGGGCATTCATTCCTTTTTAAGATGGAGCATAAATCATAAATAGTATGATGAATATAATGAATGCCAGGCTTCCAAGGTGGATTTTGGTAATGCATATGCAAAAAATTCAAAGTGATTACAACATAATCTTTAGTCTGAGTTTGTAGTGTTGAGTTCATAACTCAGTGAATAAATTACAAATTATGATGGTTAGCTTTTCTGTTATGAGTATACCTGATTCAAATCTACAATACAGACTCATATATCTGAAAGGTAATGTTGCCAATAGACAAGGTATAAATTTTCTAGTTATGTGGCACCTCAGTTAGGAAAAGTAGTATTTTGCCTGGATAGGATTGCTCTTCCCCCAAAGATAAGAATCCTGCTTGTTGTCCCTGTGAATTTGGTGTAAACTGAGCTGTAGTAAGGGACTGGCTTTGAGCAATATAGTTGATTAATATAGTTCACACAAAAATACACCACAAATTGTCTCAGGTATGGTTCAATTTTGGTTCTGTGTTAAAAAGAATATTGGGGGAAATATTGTTAGCCTACACACAGAGATGTGGTATTGCTGTTCACTGTCCTACTTCCACACCTGTACATCGTAATTGGAAACACAAGAATATAGATGATCTCAGTCTTGGTCTTCAGTAGTACCTCCTTACACTTGATGATCTTTTCTAATTCTATCATCGCTGCACTTCCTCGTCTCAGTCTTCTGATTTCTTGGCTGAAGTCTCCATTTGGACTGATGGCTGAACCAAGGTATACAAAGCCTTTCTCTATTTCAGTTTCTTCATTTTCAACATTAACTTTCAGTAGTTTTTCTGTAGTCATGATTTTTGTCTTCTTAATATTTGATTGCAGTCCGGTTTTGACCAGATTGAGCAGAGAAGGGGATAAAATGCACCCCTATCCGACACCTTTGCCTATAAAAAACCATTCTGTCTCTCCATATTTTGTCCTAATGGTAGCTTCTTGTCCCCAATACAGATTATGCAGAGGACAATCAAGTGCTGAGCACACTAATTTCTTTCAGAACAATCCATTGCTTCTCATGATGCACACAGTCAAAGGCTCAACTGTAAACTATAAAACATAGACTGATCTGAAATTTCTTGGTACACTCCAGTAACCTCCAAGGAAACTGTCTGCTAGTAAATAGCACCCGTGTTGCAGCACTCCATGTCTGGCCCACCTGAGAGGTGTCTTTGAGTTGGTAGAGGAGGCGGAGCTCCATTCCTCCCAGTGAAAGACTGGTAAGGGGTTTCTCTTCCTAGGAGTGCTGTTAACTCTCTGGCATCCTAAAGGTACTAAGTTGTGTTGTTTGGCCCTGTTGGCCTTGTAAAGAGTTCCGTGGCTCTAATGAAGAGCTTGTGTCTGCAAGCACTCATCATGTCATCATGGAGTGGGGCATGGAGGCTGCTTACAGTTTGTTATAATGTTACCTGGTAATTCACACTTTTATAGGAATATTCAGACTGCAAAAAGCTGGATAAACACCAAATGTCATAGTGTCACAAACCAGGATTATTAACAGTAGAATTGGCTGGCTTAGAAAGAAAGAGGTCTGTATGGTATGTACAACCCTCAACTATTATTGTAAGAAAATTGTGAAACTATAAAAAAATCATAATTGTGGAGGAATTGTTGGGGGAGAAAGTTCTAATCTCTTTAAGTGCTGAACAGGAAGAGGGGGAGGGATCATAGACTTCATAGAGATGTGGGAATCATTCAGTATGCTCACTGTTCTGGAGAAAAATTGAAACTACTTTCAAGATTGCCAGTGACTTTTGTTTTCATAATTGCTCTTAACTGCAATGAAGCATGTAACAAGATATTATGTGCTGATGGGAAAGAAAGACTACTATCATCCACTCATTTTTCACTGAAGCCATCATTTATATCTGACAGTTACTGTACATAATTACTAAATGTCTGCTTCTGCCAGTCATGAGTGGAGCAAAGATACCAAAAACTGCAACAGGGACAAAGCTCACCATCTAGACTTGATCCCACTAACAAAATGACTTGGGCTTGACCCCACTGACAAAAAGGAACACTGTTGTACCATGTTCTCCTTTTTAAAAAAGGTTTAAAATAAGGTGTCGCCATGAAGTAAACAGAAAAACAGATTATTTCACCAGGGAAGCATGTTTTCTGCTTGGAAAGCCAGTTAAAATGCTGTTCTGCCAGAGGGTAGTTTAATTTAGCACCCACGTGACACTTGATTTATTTCCATTTTTTCTGCATATGTACACCCCTCTGTTGCTGCAAATAACACCTCTGGGTAACCAGTGGAAGCAGTGGGAGAGGTGGCAGGAAGGAAGGAGGGAGGGATGGACTGATGCAGGAGAGGGAAGGTCCGCTCTTAAAGCTGCTTCTCCCTTTAGGAATCTTGGCTGTTTCTGTTGCTTTAAGAATACTCCAATGATTCCCTGGGTGGAGGAGAGAAGGGGAGGATATGACCAGTCAAGCAGTTTGTGTGCACAAACTTCCTTACCTTCCGTTATTTGTCCTCTGCAAGCAGCATTTTGCGGAACAAAGTCGAAAGTGGGCAAAGAGAACAGAGAAACTAGCAGGGCTGCTTAGGAAACTGGGCATTACCTCCTTACCCCGGAATAAAGACGCGAGACAATTATTATGGATCAAACATGGGCCACACTTTATTAAATATTCATTAAAGCCCTTAATAAATTGGGGGTCCTGTGGTAGTGCGGAATCAGGTTCTGAAGAGGGGTCTCAATGGACCCCTACCAAATAATGGGCGAGTCCCAAGTCCCAAGTACTCATGGTCGCAAAGACAGCGAGAACCCGGCCGGCCCCAATTTGACCACCCCCGGCCCTCCGGCCCCCTCCTCATTGTTGGCTGTTGGTCCGGGAGCAGCCCCAGTGGATCTTCCCCCCCAAGCACTGTAATCGCACGATCCGCAGCGCTGGGAGATCAGATGAGCTATACTTTACCTGTGTTTGTGAAGGGACTCACCAAAACCTGTTCTATCCACAGTACGCGCCTGTGTGACCAGTATAACCACCTATCAATATGCCAACACTCCTTGACTAGTGTGGGATAGGCAAAAAAATCCCCGCATCTAAAGGCCAGTCAGGAAGCAGGTCAAAAATTCCTATCCGGCCCCAAAAGGCGACCAGTAAAAACTCACACTAGTATATAGGGTGGGCAGGTGGGCTGCAACCGAAGAAGAGGCCGAAAGACGGTGGGGACTCTCGTTAAATACTTTGCTCCTTCCCCCTCCCTTCCTGGTTGCTCACGCGAGATGACTGCATCTTGCAATATCCCAGGAAGGGGATAATGGCGGCCGGCGCCGGCAAAGAAATCTCGCCAGTAGGCTGAGCAGAAGCAGCCAAGCTTTTGAAAGGGACAAGCAGCTTTGCCAGCAATCCCTCTCCCTCTCTCTCATTATAACAGAAAGGGCGAGTGGCCAGTGTGAAGTGGGCACAGGACAAAGCCAGTGTAGTCCCCTCAACTGAGATACAATACAGCTTAAAAACAGATTAAAAGTTTTCCTAAGAGGATGCATACACTGACCCAAATACCATGTGACACCATGTGATTTCTAAATTGATTCCATTTAGAATTATTGTGAGGCAAATGTAAATGTAAACAAGCCCTCAGAGAGAAGTGATCCTGCAGAATGTGCAACCCAGCCCACGGCTTACTGGAGGGGTGTGGTTGAAGAAAGTGGGCAAGACAGCAGCACTGTGATGTGCTCCAGAGCCTCCTGGGAGGTGAAGACATCATACCTCATCACATCTTCATGGCAAGATTGTGGGGCCCAAAACTCATTATGATATGCTTTTCTTCTGGCTGTCCTTGCATATGGGCCAGTCATCTTTGGTTTGCCTCTTTGCTCTGAGCTACCATGCTATGTTCCCCAAGAAGACATCTTGCTTGTATCTGTGAGATTTCCTGGTCTCCCACAAAGATAAGACCCAGTCTCATTTCCCCTTTTTCTTAGTGTTGTTACATTCCTTCTTCTGTGCAATAAACTGCCAAATTCATAATGCCCATGTTTGTTGAATTCTGCACAGGAAAGGTGACATTCTGTACAGGAATTGTAATAATCCTCCATAGCTTTTTTTTCTTGAACTACAACAACAAAAAATGAATGTGACAAATCTAAGATTTCCTGCAAGATTTCTTAGGGAGAGAGGAGGATCTTGTACAGAGAAATCTTTTTACTGTGAGGGGAGGAGATGGATTTTTTGCCTCTGTTTGTTTCCAAAAGTGAGAGGCTGTGAGATTCACAACTATACTAAGGTCAAAGAAGATTTGTGGTATAACAGAAGGAATGGAGGCTGTTGTTTAAAGAAAATTGCCAAAAATCCCACTACATGAGCTCAAATCTTTGCATCCTTGCTTCCCATCTGTACAGTAATTTCCACTATACTGATTTTTTTTTTACTGTTAGCACATATACAGATTGGTAGTCTTCATAACATAAGGATGACATTACTAAATCTCTCCTCCCATTTATTGATGCGAAAATGAGATTAAAATCAAGCCACTGTTCAAGGTCAGCCCCTGAGTCCAGAGGAAGGCCAGAATAGGCCTC
Organism: Intellagama lesueurii; assembly: GCA_037013535.1. Lineage (NCBI taxonomy): Eukaryota > Metazoa > Chordata > Lepidosauria > Squamata > Agamidae > Intellagama > Intellagama lesueurii. Next base: position 267,061,923 of record JBAJHW010000002.1, on the reverse strand, counting down.
CAGTTTTAATATGCCATCTTCATTTCTATGTTCAGTTAAGCGAGTCACAGACAATACCTTTATAATGGGAACAAAATATATTGTCTGGATGGGTGCTGCTTATTAAGAAACCAGGGCTCTTTGAACACCTTTTTTGTTCTCTGAGTTTACAGTAATTGTAGTACTGAAGCAATAGCACACAGTTCTTTCACCAAGAAAAGACATTCCAAATTACCCCAACCCTGCCACATGATCATTCTGAATACCTGATTTAAGAAGCAAGAAGAGATAATACCTTTAAAGATCACTAAAAAAAAATCATCATACAATGTGTAGCTTTTGTGGATGAACACCACTTCATCAGGCTTGTACCAGTGTGAAGAACAAAGAAGCACAGGCCATGTGTGTACTCACATCTCTCCATTCTTTGAAAAACTGGGGCCTGAAACCCAATGCCTCAGCTGTAACTTTGAAACAGCAACCATGCTGCTTCCTGCACCTCTCCTGACTTACATCTAAGAAAGACATGCCTCGTGAAATACGTCTTGCAAAAAGACGTATGTTGCACTTTACATCTAAGAGTAACTTTCCTGGCACACTGGTACAAGCCTGGTACAAGTGGTGTTGATCCATGAAAGCTCATGTATTACATGATGATTTTTTTTTAGTGGCATATAAAAGTATCACCTCTTCTTCCATTTGTATTTTATTTTGTATTGACCACACGGCTCCCTTTTATTTCAATGATTTTAGATAGGAATGGATCCCACCTGGATTCCCAGAAAGCTGCTGCCTGTCAGTGTTGAAAACACTGGGCTAAATGGAACAATTATGTGACTCAGTAAAAAGTAATCTCATGTAGTCCTATGTTTTAGCAGCAAAAAATAATAATTCTGTTCTGTTAAGTCAATTCTGACTTATGGTGACCCTTTTCAGAATTTTCTAGGTAGAGAGTACTCAGAAGTAGAGATGGGCATAAAGTACTTCATGCTCCGTCATAAGTTGTCTGCGGGGCAGCACAGCTGCTGTGAGTTACTCCCCCCACTCGTGGGCACCTCCACTCATCCAGCCAGCATGTGCTGCTCCATCCCTCCCAGTCACTCAATCTTCCAATCTGGGCTGAAGCCTGGACTTCCCTTCTCCACCCCCTCCAGCAGCTGCTCACTCAGCCAAGGAGGCAGGGTAGGGATTCCTGCAGTGTTGCCTTTGAGTGGCCAGTTGCTGGAGGAGGTAGAGTAGTCCAGGCTCCTGCTTGGACTGGAAGATCATGTAGCGGGGAGGAATGGAGCAGCATGTGCCGGCTGGCAAGTGGATATGCTGGTGAGCAGGGAGGGGGAAGGAAGAAATGTGCAGCAACAGTATTGCCATGCAGACAACTTATGATGAAGGGGCAGGAAGTACTTTGTGCCCATCTTTACTCAGACGTAGTTTACCATTCCCTGCTTCTGGAGGTGTCCTTGGGATTGTGCTGCTTGCCCAAGGCCACACAGGCTGGCTCTTTTCCGAGACAGCACATTGGGGAATTGAACTTCCATCCTTTGGCTCTGCAGTCAGATACAGTACATAATTCACTGAGGTATCCAGCTAGCCCTTTAGCAGCATGCCATATCTGAGTTTTCAACACAGCCTGGGCATTCACTCTTTGCTGGGTATTTTCGCTGTTACAGAAACAATGTTGGTTTTTTGCACAGTGGGTAGGGTGGCAGGTCATTAAATGTTTCTTGTTAGCTGTCAGTAATTGGTAGCAAATCGATGTAACCTGCACTATAACACCTGCCACATGATTTCAAAGAGCCCCTTAACTGCAGTGATTTTCTGTGAATCCAGCATAATTCTAAAGTCTATGGTTGTTGTTAAAGGTTATCTGCTGTCTTCTTCTCTATTTGCTTTATTGGTAACATAGGCCAGTTAGGGAATTTCAGAATAAACAGGTGTGATATAGGTATTAGAATGAAGAAACATCTGACTTTACACTCTGGGGGGGGGGTGGTTGAAATATGTTAGTGTGGATTCCATTTATTTAAATAACAAGAATAATTCTTAATACCAAAAAGTATACATCCAATATTGCTGGCTAGAGAGACATGAATATATGTCATATAAAATATTCCTAGTGCAAAAGAAAAAAAAAACACTTCTGTTTAAAATTGGATGTTATAGTTTGGAAAGATAGGCCCAAAGTAAGGAAATTTGGATCAGTTGTTTCTCAGGCTGACTTCCTGCATGGGCACATTGATAGATCCTTCTCCTACTTTAACTCCCACACCTAGTAAACACTATAATATAATTCCACTAGGTATCCCACTCTTTACACAGAGGGCATCACTCAGAAGATCAGAATTAATGCATGGACTTTGATAGTATCAGTATCTCCAGACAGTAGTTTTGCAGTATAATCTTATGTATAGTTAGACCATCTTCATGAATCCAGTCTAAATTATCCATATTTGTGGAAAGGAATTCCCTGTGCTTTCAATATGCTTAGTCCTAGGTAAGATAGATAGATAGGATCTCACTTGTAAACATGGTGTAACTTCGAGATAGGACTTCACCCTGAACCATTCAGATTCCATCCTACTGTCTGTTCTATCTACTTCTTTCTCTTTCTAGCCAAACCTCCTCTCACAAAAGACACATTCAGCAAGGCAAAGAAATGTGTGTTGATGATTGTGCTATTGTACTATGAACAACTCACTTTCTCCCCTTATGAAAGAATGACAATTTTATACAGACAAAACACGAACACATACGTATCTGTAAATTTTACAATAACCACAATATTAAAAAAATGGGACACACCTTTTATGTTAGTTAAGATGGAAGTTCAGGTGGAAGCAGGGACTGTAAATGTGCTCCTGATAAGAATTTGCTTTTGGAATTGAATTGGGGCCTAAATTTCCTTCCTTTTGGGGTGCTTTGCTGTTCAGGGGGAATGGAAATTAAGGTACTGTATAAAAAGGTTCCATCAAAGTGCCCACATTCAGAGTTTGCCTTGAGAGCAATTGATCTATGGGTCCAACATCTTTATTTTCAATGAGATATAACTCCAGTCATAACTTCCTACTTCTGATTAAAGGGATTTTTTTGTGTGTGTGTGTGAATGTCATTAATTTTTGAAATATAACAGGATAAATGTTGGGAAAATAAACATGGTTTTTGATCTGACTCCACAGTCAGTATTGCTGTCTCCTTGGAAGCTAGTAGGAACCAGAAGAAGAGAATACATACTTGTATGACTAGAAATGATGGCTTCATAGCTGCTGGGGGATGAAAAGGGTTAGTTGAAGATTGGCCCTTGAAGAAAGTCATATAGGACATGGGACATTACCTGGATGCCTGTTGTGCACTTATTATGTGCACCAACAATTTGCCCTGGGATATAACTAAGTCATACACAACATTTATGATGTGTAGAACCACATAGTTTTATCACCTTTGATAAAATCAGTGTAACTGATTTATGTTTTATGTACTGTATATAAAAACAGAGAATGATTTTATAGTTTTGTTGCATGTATCTTTTTCTTTTTACATCATATAAAACTTACCTATGTTTTCTTTGTACTATAAATATTTTTGTACTTTTCAAACTATGTGTCAAAGCATTTTGTTGTTGTGAGGTGTGAGAAAATAAATCTGTCTTTATTAAAGAATGTAAGATGGAAATGAAATGATAGAACACTTGTGCGTGGCTATCTTCTTACTATAGAGATACTAGCAAACTGTTTGCCTGGGCTAACAACCCATTAATCTCATATTCAGGTAAAGGTAAAGGTTCCCCTTGACATGTAGTCCAGTCGTGTCCGACTCTAGGGTGCAGTGCTCATCCCCGTCTCCAAGCCGTAGAGCCAGCGTTTGTCCGAAGACAGTTTCCGTGGTCACGTGGCCAGTGCGACTAGACACAGAACGCCGTTACCTTCCCACCGAGGTGGTACCTATTTATCTACTTGCATTTACATGCTTTTGAACTGCTAGGTTGGCAGGAGCTGGGACAAGCGACGGGCGCTCACTCCGTCACGTGGATTCGATCTTACAACGGCGGGTCTTCTGACCTTGCAGCACAGAGGCTTCTGCGGTTTAACACGCAGCGCCACCACGTCCCATATTCAACCCAGCACCTATTGCCTCCTTTCCCCCCACTCAGCTCTTTCTGTCTTGATTCTTTCTCTCTCCTTCCAACATGGTACTCAGCTTTTTCACCTCTTAGCTGTCCTCCTTTACTTTACTAGGCAGACTTCATTAGGCTTTTGTCCCTGAAGCTTGCTATATACTACTTCCCCAAATTCAGCCAAATTTGCAAATTATGTAAATCATACAGTGGGTGATGAAAGGGTTGGCTAGCACACCCACCCACATACATATCCACACACCCTTAATTTCTCGCTCAGAAGCAGTCATTTAAAATTTGCTTTTTAGAAAGTAGGGTTTTGTTACCTTCTTTCCTTATAATGTATGGGTGAACAAGTTCCAGCCTAAGGTGTTTTGTAGAATTCTAACAAATCCTTCTCTTTACCACCTTTTCTCCTCAAAGATTTATTAAACCTTAAATGGTTGCAAGGAATGCAGATATTTAGCAGGTGAAGTCTTCCCAGGAAAGGTGGGAATTCCACAATGTTTGGAATCCTATTTCAGGCATCTGAAATTACACAACTGAGTCCATGCACAGTAATGGCAACATTTATATGTCACTTCCTGATAAAACTGTACTCAGAAATAAAGCTGTATGATACACTTTCAGGTAACTCAATAGTAATTGGAGGTCAAGGTTTAAGTAAGCATATAATAGCCACAATGCGTTTTGATGGCCTTGTCTTACATTTAGGTGGGCTTTAGACTCAGGACCTCCTGATAGTTTTAGTGAGTACACTGAATTAGAATTGTGCCAGGGTTAGAAGTTGGCTCCAGAAGGTATTAAGGTTGACCCATTTTCTCAGGCTCCAAGGTTATCAAAGGATCTACTATTCATCCATCCATCTTACCTTGCTTGGAACACAAAAAATATCAGAAGTGGTATGAAAGAATTCGTGATTGGTAAATCCCACCTAATCTAAGTAAATCCAACCTGTTCTAAGCAAATCCTATCCATTCTAAGCCCATTGACAATACACTTTCTGAGAGGATAATTAAAATTATGGAGCCAGCGCTGAAGGAGTCACGAGCTAAGAAGCCCTGCCTGACCTTAACTCTAGTCACTCTAGGTGTGTCTGTCCTTCATGCCTCATGTATTTTCTACTTGGGGAAGGCCAAGTAAAGAAAAAGGTGAAACAGTTCACAAAAAGAGATAAAAATAAAACTTTCACCAACAAGCAATGAGACAATTGAAGACTAGAGATGGGATATTCGTTTTCATCTCCCAGGGGAGACGAATACAAATTTTGCCACCACAGGTGTCTTGGCCTGTTTTACCTTCCCCCCAGAACCGGCCAGCTGACTTAATGCTTGCGGCATGGCACACATGGCTGTCCTGATTTGCAGTGGGCCAATAGTGGAAGTAGCCCAGATAGTGCTTCCTGCTTCCCTGCACCACTCTGGCAAGGAGGCAGGATGACAAGTCTCCCCGCTCAGCTGCTAAGTGATCAGCAGCGCACGGAGGCTGGGAAGCGTGAGCCAGACTACTTTGTGATTGGCGTAGCGTGAATGAGGAGAGATGCACATGCCATGCTGCAAGTGGCAAGCAGACTGGTCAGCTTTGGTGAGGATCAAATGGGCCAAGAAAACTGTGGTAGTGATATTTGTATTCATCTCTCCTGGGAGACAAACATGAATATCCCATTTGTATTGAAGACTCTTCAATGATTGTAGGCTGGCTATTTTTGTAAGTCACATTTCTCTCCATTTTAAGCCTGGCCTTTGTGGGAAAAAGTTTTGTTTCAGCTTTTTTTTATGATATTGACTAGAACCAACATCTGAACCATTTACTGTCATTGAAGTGGCTTTACTGAGGCTGAAAGTCCTTGTATTATCCCTTCTGTATTAAATCTAATGTATTAAAAAGCTAGTTTTCTACCATATTTTTAACCCCGTCAATATGGTTCCATTTGCATATACAGTAGCAACTCAAAGATAGGAGAGATTTAGCAGAACATCTTTCAAGGTTTGTTCATAGTTTTTTTTTAAATGCACATACTGCAGAAGAAAAGCCAGAATGGATATTCCTTCTGCTATGGGATCCAAAAGACAAGACATGTTGGCATTTTCCCAAAGCACAAATCTTATAATGGGGTGTCCCAATTATCCACAAATGGATTGTCAAGGAATAAAGCTACCAAGGCTACAAACCTATAATAACTTTCAACAAAGTTAGCTCCACTGAAGTCAATGGCCAGAATCCTGTTGCTTTTAACTGCACATAGAAGGGAAAATGAGGAACCTACTGTGGCTGATTGTCATGCTGTAGGTCACATGTTTGTTGTGTGTCTTGTCATGTGCCAGTATATACATGGCACCTTGTCAATCAGCTTCAGTGGCTTTCACAGTTTCCCTTCCATGCATTGTAAAATGTCATAAGATTCTGGCTGAGATGGGACTTACATCTTAGTAAGGTAAAGGTAAAGGTTCCCCTTGACATTTAGTCCAGTCGTGTCCGACTCTAGGGCGCAGTGCTCATCCCCGTTTCCAACCCATAGAGCCAGCGTTTGTCCATAGACAGTTTCCGTGGTCACGTGGCCAGCGCGACTAGACACGGAACACCATTCCCTTCCCACCGTGGTGGTACCTATTTATCTACTTGCATTTTTACATGCTTTTGAACTGCTAGGTTGGCAGGAGCTGGGACAAGCGATGGGAGCTCACTCCGTCACGTGGATTCGATCTTACGATCATACATCTTAGTAGGCACCATATAATTGTCCCATTAAGTGAAACTAATGTCATGCAATTGGTAAGATTCATTCACTTACACTGAATAATAATTGTGTGCATGCACATACACACTTAAAGCATGTTTCTTTAATCAGCTTTGCTTGTGGTTGCTTGTCTAAAAAGTAGTTAGTTGTCTGTATACTGAAATGTGCATTTCTGAAATTCTGTGACAGCAATATTGATAGCCTTCTCCAGTCCAAATCATGAAGAAGTCTGAAATAGTTCATTTTATGGGTAAAATTATCAAGATTCATGCACGTGTCAGTTAGAACCCCTGAGGACTTTACCCCTTGACAACACATATATATATGATGTCATCAGCCATGGTAGTTTTTCCTATATATATGTATATACATCACCAGCCTTATGCTATGTGGGAACAGGATTTCAGCCACAGATCTCTATGGTGATTCACTAGGTGGCATAACATTAAAATGCAGTGTATAACAATAACTACTAGAACTAAAAATGCTACTAAAACACTTTTTTTTTTTTTTGCAAGAATGGAGGAACCCAAGTTTAAAAAAGAGTATCAATTATTTATAAGATCTGAACACATTAAGAGGCCTTTGCCTAGAACTGACAAAATACAGCATCCAGGCAAGCCTCTCAAGAAAGGCTGTTGCAGAGGCAGGGGCCACCACTGTATGGTTCCTCCTATCTTGTTTCATTTGGCTGGAGCACTCAAGGCAAAGCTATGAGACTGGTTGCTCTGCCAGGCGCAAAGCTGCCGTGGCGGGAGAGCTTTGTCCTCCCGTCCGGAGTTCGTATCAGGTTGATGATGCCACCCCTAAGGAGGGTGGAGGGATGGAACTCTTAAAAATAGAAGTCCCTCTTTGCCCAGTCTCTTTTGCATCGGCTGAGCAAGAGGGAAGCCGTGCTGCCCCGAAGAAGCGGTTTCGCTTTCTCCGCACGCAGCAGAGCGGGAAGCCTCAGATTTTTAGGGTCGCACATTGGCGCGGCCCCTGGATGTCCCCCTTTTTAAATTTTATTAACTGTTGTAGTGTCTTCGTGGATTTACTGTTTACCCTCTGGTGATTTTGTGGTTTTTTTAAAAAAAGAGAGGAAATATTTAATAATTAGTCACATCCGGAAGGGAAGCCTGAGGGGATGACCTATGAATTATTCATTATAATTGTTGAGTGCATTTATTTTCAGTAGAGTGGATTAAAAAAAAAAAAAGAGAGAGAGAGAGAGAGAGAGAGAGAAACAATTGGTAGGAAGGAGACCATTAGATTTATTTGTTAAATAACTGGTATGATTAATTCGCAATTATTATTTTTTTAAAAAAGGGTGGAGGTAAAATATAGTGTGCTTTATTCATTCTAAGGACCCGGCTGGGCTCCTCCTGGGTTTTTATTGATATATAAAATATATCTAAAAATCATAATAGTAAGAGTTTGGTCGGCTGCTTTGCCCCCTGCTGGGCTTTACCTTGCTTGTTTAAATTTTTTTTTAAAGGGAGGAGAGAAGAGAAGAGATTATAATAGTAAGAATTGGGTCGGTTGCCACGCCCCCTGATGGGCTCTACTTTACTTGTTTTCAATGTTAATAATAATAATAATAATAATAATAATAATAATAATAATAATAATAATGATAATAATAATAATAATAATAATAATGATGATGATAATAATAATAATAATAATAATAATAATAATAATAATAATAATAATAATAATAATAATAATAATAATAATAATAATAATAAAAAGGAAAACCTATAGCCAGCTGGATGGCTAGCTCAGTGGCTTAAAGTTTGGCTGGGAGCCGGAGGTTGGGAGTTCGATTCCCCACGGGGCCTCCTGCGAGTGGAACTGGCCTGTTTGGCCTTGGGCGGGCTGCACAATAGTTCTGTGGCAACCCCCAGGGGAGGGGAGCAGGAAACCACTTCTGAGTACTTGTACCTGGAAAGCCCTGGAAAGGTTGTCATAAGTTGCAATGCACTTGAGGGCATGCATTCATTCTTAGCAGAGTCTAAAATTGACGGTTGAGACATCAAATTTTTAATTCTTTGATATAATGTTGTCACAAATTGCTTTTTTTGAAAAGGAGTGTGCAACAGGAAAGGAGGGTTGTGCATCAGCAAGAATGTCTTTGGCGGAATCAGCAGGCGACGGTCATCAGACCGTGAATATCAACACTGAAAGGGGCATCAGGCCTGATACCACGGCAGCCAGAGGTTGGCTGTGCCACAGCAGGCTTTGGCTGACAGGAGTCAGAGGTACCCATGGGGGGGACCTCCCGGGCAGCAGTTCACCTAGGGTCATGAGTCTCAGTGGGCTGGAGCATTGGGGGGGTAACTATCACCAGGCACCTGAATACGTGCTGTACAGATGACAGCACAATTCAGAAATAGGAACTCGCTTTGCTCTTGAATGATCCAGATGTAAAGGCTACACCGGATTTGGAGATAATCTTGCACTACAGTAGGCCCCCTTGTAGATTGGGGTTTTTAGTTTAAATAGTTAATAAAGTTGTGGCCCACGTTTTTAACCCAACAACCTGTGTCTGCCTCTTTATTCCGGCCTGGCGGGACAATGGTATAAACCTGACATTTGGGGGGGAAAACCTGGAGCAAAAGGTGACCATTCTATCAGTAATAACCATGTTTTTCTTTATTCTTTGAGTGGTTGTTCAGCATAGGAAATAGTGCTTGCAGAAATGTACAGATGATAGAGTAGATTCCCCCCTGATCAGGAATATTGGCAGTCTTCTTCAGGTTGTCACAAAACATCCTGCTCCATTTGCCTCACTTGCATAAATCCTTCAAATTTATGTAAGGATCAAAGTATCTTAAGCTGCTCTGTTCATGTTTTATTCATATTTTTAACCTCATTCTATTTACCTGCTTAACAACCTGCCAGCAGTATCTGTTGGCAAGCAGCAAATTACTCATTTAGTGGACATCTGCTCCAATGTTTTTTAATGAATAATTACCTGATGATACATTTGTGGGGGCCTATTCAATGGCTGTACATGCTGCTGTTTTCTCACAAAGCCTTAACTTCTTAAAGAACTGCATACCTAAATTGCCATATTATGTAGTACAACAAGCTAGCTGCCTAGAGTGGTCATAATCGACTAGATAGGCGGGATATAAATGAAATAAATAAAATAAATAATAAATAAGCTATTCAGTGGCAATTGCTGTTTAGATGACATGGTCTGGAAGCGGCACAGACCCAGAAGGACAGGAGATGGAAGTATCTAGAAAATCTAGGCTTGTTGTAACTTGTTGCCTAAACAGAAGGGAAAATTATAGCAGTATGCTTCCGGGTCTGGCAGACTCCACATTTGTGCCCATTCTCACACTGATTGATCAAGGAGGAAATTGCTGGAATGGGAATAAGGGAGACTTACATGATTTTGTTTGCACCCGTTGTTAAGGCAACAGCCTTAGAATTTTGAAGAAGTGCCGTGTCTGCAATGGGTGCTGCAGAAAATGTCCCATCCTCCCTTCATCCTTGTGTGTGCACACATACAAGCACAAGGCCTGCAAAGAACATTCACAAAATTGCTCATCCCCATGTTTATTTGGCTGTCCTGATCCAACAGGGTGCCCCCATAAGATATTTGACAGCTGTTAGTGTAATCCCTATGAAATATTGATATTTCAAATATCGAAACCCAAAGGGGTTCGACTAAGAAAGAGAGGGGCTGTGAGTAAAAGATTTGTGGTAGAGAGATGTTTGTGGAGATGTTTGTGGTGGAGAGATGAATTTACATTGTGAATTCATGAATTGCATACAATTGTATTGATATTTGATGTTAGGGTCTTGAAGATTCTCCTGTGTTATGGATACCCAACCAACTTGAGAAAGATATCTTGGATTTCTGTCTGACCTTGAAATCAAAGGGACACTTGCACTTTGCAAATTCTACAAGCGACTCCTATATTGGTGCTGTTGCCAAGGATTTGGGTGCACAAACTGTGAAGTTTTGTTGTTGTTATAATTGCTCATATTGCCTGTTATATACAGCTACAAATAAGAAGAGACTCATTTTGTCAAATTGTGTTTGTAAGATTCATCAATAGTAAGCAAATAGCCTCACAGAACTTTAAAGTGTTACATTAGCAGCTCCTCGTATCCTACTGATAGCAAGACAGTGGGCTTTCAGTCTCTAGCTACATTCTTTAGATAATGGCATAGATTATTTTCCACATAAAAACCAAACTATACAGACATAGCAAGCATGGAAGTATTGGTTGTTTTTAAGAAAGGATCAAACAAGGTTTAAGATTTGTAATTGCCAAATTGCCCCAAATTAAGGTCCTCTTAGTTTGCTTAATTAATCTGCACAAATTGTTGGGTTTTGTGCAAAAATATGCAATTACAAAGATGATTCAAGAGCACCAGGAAATCTTGGCTGGTTGTTGCAGGTGTGGAAGAGAAGATAGCAATTTCTCATCCTCACTTTTAAGGAGGAAACAGATGAAGGTTTGCATCTCTAGGGTGTGAATGCATGCCCATCTGTGTGTAGGCGCACACTCACACAGTGCTTCTTAGTCCTCATGGCTTCCGTAACTTTTCAAATTCACCTCTTAGCCCAGTGGTTCTCAAACTGGGGTCCCCAGATGTTCTTGGACTGCAATTCCCATAAGTCTTCACCACTTGCTGTGCTGGCCAGGATTTCTGGGAGTTGTAGTCCAAGAACATTTGAACAAGTTTGAGAACCACTGCCTTAGCCAAGCCCTGCTGATTTCCATTGCTTTCTCTAGTTCATACACAGACTTTTCAAACTCCTATAGCCCTTCCATGATCTCCCCCATCCCAGTTTCCCTGATCTATTCCAGCTTAACTGGTCTTTTTCTTCTTCTTATTTTGCTTGCTGGGTGTAGCGTTCACCCTTATTATGTTAAGTAGTCATGCATATTCATGTTGCAGGCTAATGTTGCTGAGAGGTGGAGCCGAGAGATATGTAATAAAGAGGCGGAGTCAGTCAGAGTGAGAGAGTCAGGAGGGAGATGAGAGTGGAGAATGTGGTATTTGGAAGATCTGAGGTGTGATTAGTGAGAAGAGGGAATAAATACTGTTATAACCAATAGAAGGTTGAGATTGATGATAAATAAACCTGTAGAAGTTACTTATGATTAATTATCAAACATCTGTAATCAATAAACTTGTTTTATTTAAAAGACAGTGAGGTTTGGACCTTCATCTTCATCCTTCCATAAGTAAAGTATGTTGATTTAGTGATCAACTGGTGGCAGCGGGTGAAAAGGAGTATTGGTTTGCCTTCGTGTGCTCTGTGTTTGGGAGAGTCAGGCAGGGGCCTCGAGGTGCGAACGCCACACTGGGGATGCTGCAGAGTAAAGCCTCAGCACATGGCTCCCAGCCATCTTCACAGAGTTGTTTTCTATATGGAGCAGTTGGTGGCTCTGCTCATTTTGTCTTTCTCACTGCTACAATATGCAGCCTTTGCAGTGGCCTCTCCCATGAAGCACTTCATAGATGGAGAAGTATGATGGAGTCAATTTCTCAGCGGGTGGCATTCTTCCTCTACCCCTCACTCACTAGAGCAAAATAGAATGGTTGTTGCTTGTAGGAAGATGGATGGTTTTGAAGGTAGGATTGAAAAGGCTTTGTATTTGCAAGGGAACAAAGGCAAGATTCCCATCATCTGAGCCCTGACATCATCTACAAGTAGAGCTCTATTGGATCTCTCAAGCAAATGAAATTCTGTGCAAAAGTTTTTGGAGATTGAGATGTAGCATATCTGGCAGCAAGCCACTCTGAACAGAGCAAAGACTGGCATGTAAGCAAACATGTACATGATTACATGTGGAACAGGAGAGAAAAGCAGCAAGATTTAGTAAGAAGACACCATTACTGCCAGTTCCTTACAAAAAATTGCAACTAGAGTAGCCCATTGAAAATTGCAACTAGAGTAGGCCATTAAATCCTATTAAATAGGATTCAATAACTTGGCTCTTGGATAAGTTCAATGGGCCTACTCTAGTTGTGAATTACTACTGGATTTCAGCCATGATAGTATATACACCCTTACTACAATGATATAATTACATAATACTGTAAGTTCATATTACACTTGTTTAGCCTTTGAAAGAAAAGTTATAATCATTCGCATGCAGGATAATCAGTGGCATCACATTTATGAGTATGTAATATGTGTTCAGATTTTTCCTTGTATAATTACCACACAGGTATGAACTCACTTCTCTTCCATATATACAGCCTTCTACCCACTCATTTCATACACTAGCATAAATACAAGTGCACAAAGGAGGTTATTGTGTTTATCAAAGGGAAAGGACACTAGTTTTGCACAGGGACAGTTTGCACAAATTATCAAGATCTTGATGAGGTTTAAAAAAAGCACCTTTTGTCTGGCTCATACCTGGAGGTGAGAAATATCGTGGGATTTAAAGATTCCTCATCAAAGAGTCCTGGAGACACCCTAAATCAGACCTACAGATGAGATATGTTTTCTCTGTTTATTTGATACCTTGAATATATTTTTTAGTGGAAATGTAGAGTATAAATATAGTAATCAATTAATAAATGAAGCAGTCCCACCTAAAACTCAGCCCACAGTACAGCCTTCATAATTTTAAATTTAAAACATTTACTCATACAGAAAACTGCACGTCAGGAAGAAGCCTTTTTGTCTAGCTCTCTGCTAACATGCTGGTTTCTATGTGTGGGGATTCTTTTCTTTGTATGGAGAAGCATTCAGTCAGGCCAGCCTCCTGCAGACTACCCTGTTTCCCCTAAAATAAGCCCTAACCTGAAAATAAGCCCTAGTATGATTTTTCAGGATGCTCGTAATATAAGCCCTATCCCAAAAATAAGCCCTAGTTAAGTGAAACCCCGCCCTCCACCATTGTGCAGCAACCAGAAGATGACATGACTGTAAAATAAAACATCCCCTGAAAATAAGCCCTAATGCATTTTTTGAAGCAAAAATTAATAGAAGACCCTGTCTTATTTTTGGGGAAACACAGTAGGTGCAGGTTTCCGTGTGCAAGACTGTATCTCTACAGATTTGTTTTCTTCATTAACAATGTTTCACCAGGCCTCTGTTTCTCTTTGCCTTACTTCACCACCAGTGAAGTTGCTCTTGAATTACAGTGGTGCTAAAGCAGAACCATGGTGAATATCTCTCAAGGCAGAACTGGCTGAAAGAGCTGTCAACTACAGATTTTCCCTCAGTATTCTTCTTTGCTTCCTTCCCTTCACAGCACTTCTGAATTCCTTCATGTTTTGTGTGGCCATAATTCTTTCTCTGTTGTTTCCTCTCTCTCTTTCTCTGTTGTTTCCTCTCTCTCTCTCTCTTTGGTACTATAAAGGTGGATAACGAAAATCTGTTCTGAAAGCAGCCTGATATGAGAAAAACAGGTACTGGCTGGAATATCACTTGATATCTCACCTGTGCAGTGTCTGCTTTTTATGCCTATTGTTAACATCCTTTCTAAAAATAAGATATACTGTGAGGTACGTGGGTAGTAGTGGAAAGGCACCACAAATAGAACACCTTTTCAAACCGGTCTATTGTGATTCCATTTTTGTCTGTGTTCCTAAATGTCTTTCCTTTTCCTTTTTTAGCAAATAAAAAAGGTGTAATCAACAGGAGCTGCTTACAAGAACAACTCAGTTTCTAAATTTTGTATACAGTTACAATTATCTTAAAAAGGGAAATAAAAAAAAACCCACCTCCTTTATAAAGCTATCTATATTCAGAATTAATGGGGCCAGACCCTGCTACAAGACTCTTGAAGTTAAGAATTCTGTTCTGCATGTTAATATAAGGACAGATGTATTATAGTTGGTAGATCATGTCACCTGGGCATAAAGGAGAGTCAGGTTCAAATAATGGATTTACATCTTTCCAGCTCAGATGCCCACTGCCAGATGACAGTAATATCATGGAACCCCTCATGTGCAAAAAAATATGGAAAATTGATGAAGCAATAGTTGTAAAGTGCTTTGCTCACTATTTGAAGCTCACCTTTACTAAGTCTAATGGTATTCTTTATAATAATGTTCTTTTTTGTAATCCTACATTTGCTTCCATTCAATTGCTCAGCCATGTGTGGACTCTCTACTCTACTCAAGTAAGGATCTTCAGACATAAGCTCTGACTGGTTGACTATTAGGTCTCAGGTGGGAGATGCTGGATAGCAGTGGCATCTCTTACCTGAGACCACTGACTAACTACTTAATAGTAGAACTGAACTTGTCTTATGAGTATTTGGGTCCTCATGGCACATTTTGTCAAGTGGTCAGTGAATATGTCCAAGTTTCCTTACTTGAGTAGAAAGTCCACACATGGCTGAATGAAATCAAATACAGCCATTCCTCAGTCTACTGGTCCTTCTCTCCCTCAGAGGTCAAAACTTATGTGCTTATTCTTTGACCCCTAAATGAACATGGTACCCTCTAGTGGGGTGGTGTTATCACTGCTGAACTTTCAGAATTAAACTAAAAACAATACAATAGAAAAATTAAAAAAGCAGATTGTGAGCTATGATGATCTCACTCCTTATCTAAATATTGCTGATTACACAGAAACACCAAAAGGAGACAATTATTTGAAATCAATCAAACAAATGAGTCTAGAAGTAATGAAACATAGTTAATAATTGTGTGTCACCAAGTCAATTCTGACTTATGGCCATTCTTTTCATGGTTTTCTAGGTACAGAGTACTCAGAAATGGTTTACCATTCCCTTCTTCTGTGGGCACTGTGGAACTGTGCATCTTGACCAAGGCCACACAGGCTGACTTTTCTGGGATGTACAGTGGGAACTGAACTCCCCATTTCTGGCTCTGCAGCCAGGTACTTAACTTATTGAGCTATCCAGCCATCTCAGTAATAAGGCATAATGATATTGAAATTTCCCACAATCCATGGACTCCCAGAACCCCCCCTCCCCTGGCCCTGGGAGCTGGGGGGTTCTGGGAATTGTAGTCAAACATGTAACTTTTGAGCTCTGCCCTCTCAAACATTGAAAACCATAAGTAAATTTCTTAATTGATAAATACTGGTGGGTTTCTATTTTCATGCCTTCTGGAAGGAATGGGTGCTAGGATAACTTTGTGCCCAGTATTACAGTTTATATTTATTTGAGGAGGATCATATGACCACAGTGTCTCCCACTGTGTAGAAGGGGTTAAGGCACTGGAAAACTATAAAATTTATGTTATTCAATTGTAAATGGATAAGTGCCAGGAAACTACAACATGGTCTTATTTGACTTCCAAAGAGAAAACTGTAAAATGAGGAAAAATGTAAAAAAGAAGTTTAAAGGAAAATACAAAGAGGTCCATCTCTCCATGATTTTGGGGTGTTATTTAAAGCCACATTAATAAACGCTCAGCTAGAATTCACACCATAGAGCAAGATAGTAAGTATGAAATCTAACAGATAATTAGGGGGTAATGAGCAGTGTGAAGGAAGAGGTGGAGGGAAAGGCTTCCTTCAGGAATCTTGCCCAAATGAAATGTACTTTAGTGAATATAAACTTATACAAAGGAAATCCATGTTGACAGCTAGGGATGTAAAAAAGGATTTTCAGGAGCCATCAACTGCCCCAAGACCAACAGTAAAGAATACTGCAAAGGTAGCTAGCCAGGAAGGCAGTTGTCATCCAATATTTTAAACCTCACATATGACAATTGTAAATGTGGGTAAATTGTTCAAAATACAACAGAAATGAAATCTCTCCTGTTTGTGCCAGTCACATGCAATGCTTACAAGCTATTTTCAGAATGGAAAGGACTATCTTTCTCCAGTGTAATATATAGATGGGGAGTGTCTCAGAAAAAAAAAAGAGGTGGCATCTGTAAAATAGAATACACAGGCTGAAGTCACAGGCCTGAATACATAGGGATTCAAACTCAGACATTTAAGTGTTAAGCAGTCCAAAGCCTTGGACCCAAGCTGGACAAACCTGCCCCTTCTGTCCCCTACCCCCATATTTAGATTTCAAAAATCTTAAGTGCCTTCCATCCAAAATGTGAAGAATTTTTGAAATGTTTGTTAAATTTTTATCCAAACAAAATCTTATGCACCCTTACCCTGATTGGCAAGGGTCTCTCCTCATGCATAGGATGTCTGTGTATGTGTGAATAATCCTTTCTAAATGAATATGAAACTGACATTGTTCAGAGGATGTGCTCCTGGTGGGTTGTGCTTGTCTAGTCTCTCTTCATCCACCTCTGTATTTTGTTCAACACTTGCCGAATGTTTTATGCTCAGAGGACTGATTGGAGAATTCTCCCATTATGCCGTGCACCAACTTTAAATGCACGGATACTCAAAAGTAAGTGTCACTGTGTTTAATGGGGTAGGATACACAGGACTGCAGCCTCAGTTGACAGAGAATTATGTATGGAACTTCATCTCCTTTCCTTGCTGGCTTCCTGCCTTTTAAAAAGTATATTGTGCTTTCAGAGACTCAACTCTTGTTTTCTTTTATTAAGTTTTGTGTGTACCTATCCAATTTTAAACATGTAATATTTGTAAGTGCTTTAACCACATTTTATATTAAGCTTCTGGTAAACCGATTCCATTTTATTGAATTTTGTGGAATACCCCTAGTGTCAGCTTTCCCAGTAAATTGAAAGAGTGAATCTTCTTTTGAAAAAGAGGAAGAAATCAAAACTGACTTTATATATACTGAAAACATACCCTTGTCACTTTTTTTACACAATTCGTATGTAACTTACTCAGTTCATTGCTGGGAAATGAGTTGGTGGCAACTAAGCTTAGGGCAGTCTTTGAGAAGGCATATTCAGAATCAGTATGTGGATACAAAATATTTAGGCAAAGACTGGAGGAAGCCTATTGTCTTAATACCTTTCTTATCGCTTTCCATAGAACTCCTGGCTGGCCACTGCTATACGCAAGGTGCTCGATTAGGAACCCTTGAACAGGGACAGCAGAGCTCTGCTTATTCCAGAAGCCTTAATCGCTACTCTGTTGTATGCTTATGCAATAAGAAAATTGTTACTATATATCATTTCATATAGTTCCTTTCTTTTTTTCCATTTTTTCCCCTTCTCCTCTTGTCATCTGATTTACCTATGTCTTATACACTTCAGTTGTATTGGTCATGCATTGTACTCCTTCTTGCTTGTTTAAGCCACATTTCAATGATCTCTTTTTCCTCTCCTTAATTTCATTTCATTCCTTCCTCACCCTCAGATCTTTGGAAGAGTTACATTTTGGACTGCTCTTCCCAGAAACCCACAGCTAGCATGGGCACTGAAAAAAAGTAACCATTCCTCTTCCTACTCCACTACTGCTCCATTGTTTTGTCTTTGCTCTGTGTACAGCATAATGATCCTGCAGCATTCTCTTCATTTTGCTGTTTAAAAAGTATTCTAGGATTTTTAGGCTGCAGCTGTATACATATTTACCTCAGAGCAACTTTCCCTGAACTAATTGGGATGTTCCTCTCACTGGAGTACCTGGCTACAGAGCCCAGGATCAGGAGTACAGCTCCTCATCATGCTGCCTGGGAGAAGAGTCAGCTTTTGTCACTCTGAACAAGCCATGTTCTCCCTGAGTACCCTGCAAAAAAGAAGAAGAAGGGAATAGTAAAACACGTCTCAGTATTTTACAGCTAGAAAACCCTGAAAAGAGTTACCAAAAGTCAGAATCAACTTGACATCACATGATTATTTATTATAATCTCTCAGCAGACAATTGCATTATCCATGGGCTAAATCCAGTTCTTAGTCCCAACAATAGTATTTTAATCTTATTTTTCAAATGTACATAAGTGTTGACTTAACAGGTTCCATTAATTTAAAGGGTCTCTTCTAGGTATTGGTTGAAATCCTGCTGCTTAGAGTAGTAAATCACAATAGTGCAGACCAATTGAAGCTGTGAGGATTTGATAACTCCTCCAGAGATTCCATCCATTCAAATAGGCCTACTCTACTGTGACTCACTATGACTCACTAAGTTAAGACTCTAAACAAAAATCAGCAACACAGAAGATTATTTTTTTTAATCTTCAAGAAAATCCTTCTTGTCATGATAAAACTTTGTGCAGTCCCTTGTAACTTTAAACACATTTATTCTTTGATGTGTGAGGGCGTTTAAAATGAAGGATGGGTAAGTTATCAATATATATAATATGAGTGTTACTTTTTACTGGTCGTTGTTGGTGCTCTCACTTTGATTGTATCATGTATTTACCAATATTTATAGAGCACCTGAAAAAGTTATGTCAAAACATCTTGGGATCCATGTTGCCTTTAATTGAATTAATTTCTTATTTCTTGTTTCTTGAGTTCTACCCTCATCTATATCACATTTGGAGAAAGGTTGTGAAAACCACTGCCGAGCTGAGACATAATTATCCCCACCCCTCTGGGTTAACAACACTGTTGATCCAGTTGTAGAACCTCTACTATCAGTCCTTTCAATTAAAGGCTGTCAATATAAAGTTTCATCCCTTCTATCCTAATCTCATAAAGAAAAACCTCTCCTCAGCCTCAGAGGATTCCTTTTGGCCTTTTAGCCTGATACAAGGATTCCCAGGACAAATTGTTGGCCGTATTCTTTTTGCACCAGAACTAGAACAGAGTTGAGATTCAACAGTGGCTTCTTAAATATGGCAAAAACCTTACAGAGAAATGATACAGTATATCACAGAAGTGAGTACACCCCCTCACATTTCATAAATATTTTAGTATATCTTTTCATGTGACAACACTGAAGAAATGACACTTGGCTACAATGTAAAGCAGTGAGTATACAGCTTGTATAACAGTGTAAATGTGTTGTCCCCTCAAAATAACACAACACACAGCCATTAATATCTAAACCGCTGGCAACAAAAGTGAGTACACCCCTAAGTGACAATGTCCAAATTGGGCCCAAGTAGCCGTTTTCCCTCCCTGGTGTCATGATACCCGTTAGTGTCTGTAAGGAAATAAAAGGAAAATGGGATTTGTAGTCATACAAAGATGGAGTCAGGTTCTGTGTAAGTTGGATTTAAAAGCACTGGAATGTTCTCATTAGATTGTTGTTCAGAGTTCGCTCTGCCTGGTACAGAGATAAGAAGCAAGGCCGAAAAGACCGGGGGAAGCCGAAACAACACATACATCTTAATTGGGACAAGATAAGCCACCTGGAAGATCTCATGTGAAATAGGGGAGTGGACTGTGTTACACCCACTTGATCCTAATTGGATGACAACTTGGAAGGTGTCAGAAAGAGGGAGGTCTAAGACATGTAGAAATATGGTTGTTCATGTATGTGACAGATGATGGTGATGGTGGATGTTGTGGAATGTGAGAGGAGAGAGGTTTGCCTTTTGTAAGAGAAGAGGGAGAGAGTTAGCCCAGCTTCTCTAGAGAGCTATTATGTAGAGAGAGCAAAGATGATTACTTAGCATAGTTCTAGTTGTTCTTATTTTACCTAGGAATAGTAAGCTTATTTGAATCATGGGAACTGCTGGATATGCTTAATGCTTTATGCCTTATTAATGCTGCAACTGTATTCTAATGAAACTACTTTATTTTCTTAATAAAACAATTATTCTTAACCAGAAGGGCTTGTCTCTTGAACAGCAGGATTTGCACCTAAATCCAGTGGAGATTTGAGATGGTCATTCATTGCTACTATAATAGAGACGTCCTACCTAACCAGTCTGTTGTGGTGTCTAAGGAAGCACACAGTCAGTGATTTACTGCCTTGTAAGCAAGCGAAAGTTTTCTATCAGGTCGAGATTGTTCATAGGGCAAGGACTATGCACTTCTGGGGAGTAAAGAACCTAGGTAAAGGTAAAGGTTCCCCTTGACATTTAGTCCAGTCGTGTCTGACTCTAGGGGGCGGTGCTCATCCCCATTTCCAAGCCATAGAGCCAGCGTTTTTTCCGAAGACAGTTTTCGTGGTCACGTGGCCAGCGCGACTAGACACGGAATGCCGTTACCTTCCCACCAAGGTGGTACCTATTTATCTACTTGCATTTGCATGCTTTCAAACTGCTAGGTTGGCAGGAGCTGGGACAAGCGACGGGAGCTAAATCCGTCGCGTGGATTTGATCTTACGACTGCTGGTCTTCTGACCCTGCAGCACAGAGGCTTCTGCGGTTTAACCCACAGCGCCACCACGTCCCATCAGTAAAGAACCTACCCAGGCACTAAAAGTGGTAGTATTGCGCCTACAGTGACTCCTCAATCATTATCTCTTTATGAAGAAGTGATTCTGACAGTGTCACAAGTCTCAGGTGTGAAGGGGGAGCAGGTGTTATCGCTCTCACTCTCTCAGACTGGTCACTGGAAGTTCCACATGGCACCTCATGGTAATGAACTATCTGAGGATCTGAAAAAACAAATTGTTGCTCTACATAAAGATGGCCTAGGCTATAAGAAGATTGCCAAAACCCTGAAACTGAGCTGCAGCACAGTGGCCAAGACCATACAGCGGTTTAACAGGACAGGTTCCACTCAGAACAGGCCTCGCCATGGTCGACCAAAGAAGTTGAATGCCAGTGCTCAGCGTCATATCCAGAGGTTGGCTTTGGGAAATAGACATATGAGTGCTGCCAGCATTGCTGCTGAGGTTGAAGGGGTGGGGCGTGAGCCTGTCAGTGCTCAGACCATACGCTGCACACTGCATCAAATTGGTCTCCAGGGCTGTCGTCCCAGAAGGAAGCCTCTTCTAAAGATGATGCACAAGAAAGCCCGCATACGGTTTGCTGCAGACAAGCAGACTAAGGACATGGATTTCTGGAACCATGTCCTGTGGTCCGATGAGACCAAGATAAACTTATTTGGTTCAGATGGTGTCACGCGTGCGTGGCGGCAACCAGGTGAGGAGTACAAAGACAAGTGTGTCGTGCCTACAGTCAAGCATGGTGGTGGGAGTGTCATGGTCTGGGGCTCCATGAGTGCTGCTGGCACTGGGGAGCTACAGTTCATCGAGGGAACCATGAATGCCAACATGTACTGTGACATACTGAAGTAGAGCATGATCCCCTTCCTTCAGAGACTGGGCCGTAGGACAGTATTCCAACATGATAACGACCCCAAACACACACTTCTGTGATATACTGTATATCCTATTTAAGAAGTGTAATTCTGTACATTGATAATAATTACAACAATATGTTTTTAGGGAGATCAATGCAGGACTTTAGACGGTTAAAAGAGAGCCAGATGCTGCCACTCCAGAGTACCATATTGACTGGTGCTTGCCTCAGGACCTCCCATTTTCCTACCTGCTTTTCTACCTTCCTTCGTATGCCCTGTCAGCAGCAGATAACAGAAAGCAACACTGCCTTTTCAACAATGGGCCTGCCACTGTAGTCACACTGTGATTGATGGGGAATGCCTGGCCAGGTGGAAGGAAAGGGACCCAGCTAGGCGCCACCTGCCAAAAAAATGTATCAGATCAATTATATGCTTTGGATGGAAATGCTCCTGGTGTAATCCCTTCTAGAACAATCTTCAGACCAGGCTTTCTACTAACCAGTAGTGTCAGAATTTAATTTCAGCTTGTTAACCCTCATCCAGACTTTTATTGAGCTCAAACAGCATCTGAGAGTATTGCTTTCTTGGTGCTGAGTCACAAGGACCAGGAATAAGTGAGAGTCATTAGTATCTTGGTGACATGTCATTCCAAAGCTCTTAATGACATCTCACAGTTGACTCCTCCCGGATGAAGTTCAATTATGTGGAGGAGAACACAACCCTGTGGGACTCCATTTGCAAGAGACCATGGTATAAAACCATAGCTTTCAGTACTATGTTCTCTATGCAACACAAAAGGAAAGATGAGAGCCACTGCAAAACAGAGCCCCCAATACCAAACTCAATGAGGAGGACACTGTGGCTGATGGTAACAAAAGCTTTGAAGAGTTTCAGGAAAAAACTATAGCACCATCATCTTAACCTTGAGTTTCATTCCTCCTCTCAAGTCAGAACCCTTTATTTTCCTCATGTTCATGTTTCTTCACTATTCAGACAATACAAATGCTTTGGAATATTTGGGTACAAATCAAATCCAACAAGCTATAAAACAGTTGGAAGTGAATTGGCAGCAATTTGTGGGACAAATAATTCAGACTGAATCAAAGTGAATAATATTTACACACACCCTAATATGTAACAACAATGCTACAAAATGTGTGAGTCCAAGCCAAAATATGATGTAATACTTGGTAGCAGCAGCTCTGTGCCTGTACGTCTATATCATTGTTATGTATATAACATTTTTTGTAACTCCCAGGACTAGTAAAAATAAATTATTCTTGAGGAGTTGGATGCTTCTGGGAAGGCTAGATCCATGATTCAGTGGCAGATCTAGAACAACCTCCAAGCCAATTGCTATCCTGTGTTCAGCGCTTCAGCCTTCAATAACAAGGGGCAGATTCTGTATTGGTATGACACTTGGGCATGACAGTCAAAAGAAAGCTTGAGTACACTCTGTTAAAAATTAATTTGTTACCATGACTCATTAACTTTTGGCAACTGTTTTTTGTTGGTAAATGCACAATAATGCTGTCTTAAGATTTCTCAGTGCACCCACATCTCTAAGTGATATTTTTTAATTTTGTGATTCGATGAATTGACTAAAGTATTAACTAACAAACTAATTCTTTTTATCATTGCAAATATGAATGAAATAGTTTGCAGATCTCCTTTTTCAAGAAAAATCTTGTCAAGCTATTTGAAAGCAAGACCAAGGGTCATGTACCAGGACACGACATTAGATTCCAATGTCACATTTTATTGAAAAATCCATACAGTATTAGCCCTACATCATAGATATTCTGCAACATTGTCACTGGAAGAATTGTAAAAAATGTCCTCAATCTTCAGCCACTTGCCATGTACAGTTCGTTGAGAAAAAAAAATTGGGACAAAAATTGTCCCTACTGTTCTATTGGATTTTTCCTATTTAGGTTTCTTGGTTGGTTGTCCTAGCCAATGTATTATTATTATTATTATTATTATTATTATTATTATTATTATTATTATTATTATTATTAATTTATTTATTTATTTATTTATTTATTTATTTATTTATTTATTTATTTCATTTATACCCCGCCTATCTGGTCTTGCGACTACTCTAGGCGGCTTCCAAACAACATAAAACAACAGATAAAATCACAAAATTATTACAAAAACAATTTCCATAACAATTATAAAACAAAAAATAAAGATAAATAGAAAAGATAAAAAGATCAGGTATTGACTGGAGGGAAGGCCTGTATAAACATCCATGTTTTTAATTGATTTTTAAAGAATGTAATATATTGGGACAAAAAATTGTCCAAAGCCATTGGGGGGGGGGGGGGCGGAATCATAGTGGTGAGAAGTAAAAGTGGATATTCTAGTTGATGTGAGTGGGTTGCCCCCATTAAAACGGCAAGACATGCACATTAAACCATAATTCCAGCCTTAAATGTAATCTTATTGCTAGTTCTCAGATCATTGGAGTTCTTATGGGCTCAGCAAACACCTCATAGCTCACTAGAGTGAAGAACGATTGGTAATAGTGTTCCCTTCCTCCCACTGTTCCCCTCTCCCTGCAACAATCCAGTATAAGCCACTAGACTCAGTTAAGTGGCCCTGATGTATCATATTCAAACTGTTAAATAGGCAAGAAAAAGGTTGCCTGGGATTTCCTCTCTTGTGTGAGGTTCTAAAGCCAATAAAGCCATCAAAGGCTAAGAAGAATGAAGCTGAAGCAATGGAAACTGGCAGCTGGGCATGCTGGCCCAGGAGAATCTGAAAAAAAGAAGTGGAAAGCTTAGCAGAGCCTAGAGATGAAGCAAGTAAAACAGCATCAGTCCAGGTAAAACCAGCTGTGAAAAGTGCAGAGATCAATGCGGTGCTGGTGAAATGTCACTCTGAATATGCATTACATTGATTCATCCAAAACTAGGAATTAAAGACTCCCTTTATTATATGACAGTCTAAATTATAGTAGTACTTTGAAAATGAGAATTAATCATGTCAGAGAAATCAGATGACTGTGTTTTAATAGAATGCATTTACAGCACTTTCATTTCCAGCTGTGATTTTCCTCTGAACTGTTTCTCAAGTATCCCTGCCTTAGATATCAACCCTTCTTTTCCATGGGGACTAACATGTTTAGCCCAGTCTCCTCTTAATTGCTCACTCGGTACCAGTGTGTTTTTTTTAATCCTTCAGGCATTAGGTGAAGTTGTTAATATTTGAAAATTCATGTTCTCTAAGAATTTAAAAAGATCATGGGGGGAGGGGTATGTGTGTGCAAAAAAATAGCCTTTAAAGTAAAGTGTAGTTTGAAACTACAGTTTGGAACTGCTACTATGAGTCATCTCATAACACTCTGAGTACACCATAACAACTGACCACACATCAAGGTTACAGAATTTGTAAACAATGACAGCTAAATGGTTGTATACCTTTTATTGAACTAGTGCCTTTTTTTGGAAAAGTATAAATATTTGAACCCTGGAAAATTCAATAATATGTTAAGTACCAAAAACAAAGCTACCATTATCCTAAAGTTAAAAGACAGTCTAAATAATGAATATTGTGTGAATAATTTTGTCAACCTTAGGAAACAGAATGGGAATTGAGTTGATGGAGATTTGTATTAAATGAGAACATGTAGAATCCCTACAAGTTAAAAATCCTAAGTTAGCAAAATAAGATAAGAAGAAATGAAAACAATTGAAAATAATTATAAATGGTAATAGGGCAGAAACAAAAATGAATGAACATTTCATACAAACATTTATCACAACCCCACACCACTTTGGGTAGTAGCCACCAAAGAAGATGTAGCAGTGCAGCAGTAGTTGGTCCCCCCCCCCCCCGATGCTGACAACAATCTCCAAATGGATTTTACATTAGGTGAGAAAATGTTTTTCTGTGTATGTTCTTAACATGCTTAGAAGCTAAGGGATGCTTTTTTTTACTTTATATGTTTTCATTGTTAAAAATTTTGATATTTCCCCATGCTTTTTAAGTAAGGCTTTTTTAGCTTTTAATGATGTTACTACTTAGAGATGTATTCTCTGTCATTATGGGCTATTAAATGTTTGCATTTTTATAATGTAACTTGAAATACTTTCATTGTTCTTTTTTACTCTAAAAGAGATGCTCCTGTATTTTTGACTTAAATATCTGCCTAAAGATTTAGTTCAGTTTTCATGTATTTTTAAGCATATGTGCCTACAGCTGTTAAATGGCTGTAAGACTCTGGGATGTTACAAGAACTCTGAAGTAATTTTGTGCATACGGAACCTAGAAACAATATAAATAAGTAAAGCTTGATCGATAGGCAAGCTGATGTTGCCTAAAATTATGGCAACAGTGAAAAGACTTATATCTTGATACTCAGATGAACACTGATATGATTGTGATTATTTGATTTCATTCTGGGATTAACCCTTAATTGGATAAATGCCTGCTGTGATGAACAACAGGCTTTTGATCTTTGCCAACGGGGTCCATGTACAGTATCTCTGTAGGACTCCTGAGGGAGTCAAGCAACTTATACGGGTTCTGACAAAGTTTTCTCTGTTATTTTCTGCATTTAATGGCAAAGTGAGCAGTTGTGATCCTCCAGATGTGCTTGGTTTTCATTTCCCATCAGTCCTAGTTAGCATTGCTAATGGGGAGAGATTATAGGAGCTGCAGCCCAAAAATCTAGGAAGGCAAAGTAGTCCACCCTGTCATTGAAGGGTTTATGGAAAGTTTCAGTAACCTTTTCATTTTTCATGTATTCAAACTCTTGTAGTAAAACATCTATGGTATTTTTTAAAAATACTAAAATTCTATTGGTGTTCACAGAGGGATCACATAATAATTAGCCACAGCTAATAGTGGCTAATTGACGAGATAATGAGCACGTGTTGTTCACATTCTTGATTATGTGCTCCAGCCCCTCACCAAGTAGTTGCAATTAGCTGCGACAACTTATACGGTTTGCTCCACTAACACCGTTAGGATTTCGGTCAATGGTTTGTTGTTGTTTTTTAAATCTAAGAAAGCCACAAACAAACATACCACAGTGTGTATATATATATATATATATCTGCATCATCCCAGGCCCTTTCCTCCAATCTTGGCCATTTGATGCACTTCCATTCTAGAAGCCCAATATATATACTCACCCCTTACAAACAGTGACCCATTGCATCAGCTGGGAATGGATAGACATGTGTGTTCAGCATTTAAAAACACTTCACACATAAAAATCAAACTATCTCTTTCTCCACTTTCTCTCACCCTGAGTTTTATCTTTCACCTGTACATCGGAGGAAGCATAGGAATTCCCTGATATTTCAGCTGGTACTCTGAGACTACTTGGGTTATTAAAAACCATCTGGTCATCTTTTTTAAACAACAGAACTTGACAGACCTACTATAGATTTCTGAGCCTCGATAGTGTAACTGCACAGGTAATGGCATTACCAACTGGTTGCATTATCATGCGGAAAGGTAAAAATTATATTTGTATCAATCAATTGATGTAATGCTGTGTCTTCCTCTGAATGGCCTCATGGTAGTTTTAAAATAAGTAATGGTGTATCTGTTCATTTTATGAATTGCCATATTGTATGTATTGTTTGTGGCTTTCTTAGATTAAAAACAAAAACAAACAGACCATTGGCCAAAATCCTAACAGTGTTAGTGGGGGAACTGTGCAAGTTGTTGCAGTTAATTGTAACTACTTGGTGAGAGGCTGGGACACATAATCAGGAATGTGAACAACACTTGCTCATTAGCCACTATTAGCTGTGGCTAATTATTATATGATCCCTCTGTGAACACCAGTAGGATTTTAACATTTTTTAAAATGCAGTTTTAAAAATTACCACGTGGCACATCAGATCTTTGGGAGAAAAGTGCCTTCTTTATAATCTCTTTTGGCCTCTCGCCCCGGCGTCACTGGAACATGTCTGATGTTCACTCATATCTGTCTGACCTTAAACCAGAGGCTGCTCTGCCACCTTCTTGGCAGATACACACATACCCTGTACTGCTGCCTGCTGCTCTTTCATATGGTCAGTGCTGAACAAGGCAACTGGGTGACAGATCTTATTTGGGGGCAGGCTCATAATAGCAGTTGTAGACTATCTTTTTCCTCTCCCACTCCTCTCAGTAGAAGCTGTTACAGTGGGTGCAGGCAGCATTCCTGCAGACTTCCCTAAGTGCCTATTTCTACTACCACACCCATGTTTCATAATGCCTGCAGATTCCAAACAAACAAAAACAGCATCTGATTCTACTAGAGAAGAACACAAACCCTTCCAATAAAAATCACACATGCACACACACAAACATAACATCTATTAACGTATAGTATATAGACATATTGTATATGTCTATATACAACATAATCTTATTCCTCTACCTGATATAAAGGGGTCTAAGTCTAATATATTTCCCTGTTGATTTATAATGTATTAATCTATGAATCTACTAATCCTAAATCTTATTCCTAAATATATTAAGAAAACAATATATAATGAGATTTAGAGAACGTCTTTAAGATTCATTTCTAAAGAAATCATTCCAAGGTTTCTGAGAAATAGGTTTCACTTTCAATTCTTCCTCTCTCAAGCAGAAACCTAGTCTTTACTTCTAATCTGTAATAGTAAATGAGAGCACAAATATTATGAATTATTATTACAGATATTTGGAATTATCAAATTTGGATTCGGATATGTTTGGAACTATCCAAATATGGCATTATTTAGTGAATACCGAATATTTCTGAATCCGAATGCACATCCCTACTGTTCATGTCAGCGTGGCTCATCAAAGGAAGCCATATTTCAATAAAACATGCACAATAGTTCTCTGATTTCAGGGCCAACATTTGCTCTGTCAATTTCTCCATAAGCGCCACCTGCCACACTTTACCATACAATGACATGAGTGAGAAGCAAAAGGTTATGCAGCATGTTCCATTCTAATTTATAAACTGACAATAAATCCAATGCCAGGTGTAATATTAGGTTCTGACTATGACATCAATTTCTTTAAACTTTTCTTCCCAAAAGGGATGAATCTTAGAGTGTGTCACCACATAAGGTAGCCAAGAGCTGCTCTGAGAACAGGCACATCAGTTCCACAGAGGAAGTAAATCAGAAAGAGTATGATCCACAGCTGTGTTTTAGAAGGAAAGGAGGAGCATCCTGTCATAAGATCCACTTTCCTGATATCCCCTCGAACATTTAGAACTAATAATGTGATTTATTTGTCTGAGAAATTTTGGAATGAGATACCACTGATACCCAAGTAATATGCTGATACACATATGCTCTCTAATTTTGGCAGAAATACATTTAAAGAGGAGTTTATTTCACTTAAGAGTTCCAATAGGTGTCAGTGATGCTAACATTAAGATCACTTTCACATGTAAACTTACCTCCTTAGGAGGATCCATAATCACAAACTTTCAACGTGGCATATAATTTGAAGACTAACCCTTTCTAACTTTCTTTAGCAGCTAGTATCGTTGATTCAGTTGGAAGGAGTGATCAAGTAATCAAAGGTGTTGCAGTAAAATGTGGGTTTTGAAAGTGCTGTCTTTGGCTAGGAAAGAATTCCTGCCATATATTAGTGGCAACAGAGAATACATGGTGAGGTGGTCAAGATGAAAGCAATCAGTTATGTTTATAGTTCCAAGCACCTCAAAAACTTAGTTCCCATTTTATTTCCATATTTTAAAAAAGTAAATCTTTACTTTCATTATCCTCAAAAGTAACTGCAAAGTTACTTTTAGTTTTCTATATTGATATTTTAAAAAACCCTGAATGTTATGTGTTACTGATCTCCTCCTGTCCACTTCATTGTTCCCTGAACACTCACAACACAGCATGAGACACAGCAGCTGAACCATGTGATATTCCTACTTCACCAAGTAGTGAAGCCAGAACCCCTACCTGTAAAAGTAGTTTTTAAAACTGGAAGTACACCACAAATGAATTGAAATTAGCTTTAGTTGCAACTAAGTTACAACTAAGCCCTAAGTTACAACTGATATAATTATGTCTTAATTAGTTAGGGGGTAAAGGTAAAGGTTCCCCTTGACATTTAGTCCAGTCATGTCCGACTCTAGGGGGCGGTGCTCATCCCCGTTTCCAAGCCGTAGAGCCAGCGTTTGTCCGAAGACAGTTTCCGTTGTCACGTGGCCAGCGCGACTAGACACGGAACGCCGTTTACCTTCCCACTGAGGTGGTACCTATTTATCTACTCGCATTTGCATGCTTTCGAACTGCTAGGTTGGCGAGGAGCTGGGACAAAGCAACGGGAGCTCACTCCGTTGCGTGGATTCGATCTTACGACTGCTTGTCTTCTGACCCTGCAGCACAGAAGCTTCTGCGGTTTAACCCGCAGCGCCACCACGTCCCTAGGGGGGAAAAGCTACAGACAAATAACTAGTTAATTCACAGTACTGAAACTGTGAAAAACATCTAAAGAACTTTGTAAGGTGTATTTCTCAAATTTATATTTATGACTAATTAAACCGTGCCTGCACAATGGGAATGACATCAGCAGTAGTGACCAATTGTCACTAATTGTCTTCCTTTTGCAATTCTGGGGTACATGCAACTTTGTCACATTGTATGCAAACCTTACATATCCCAAAATTACAAAAAGAAGCCTTTAATCAGCACCTGTCTGCCACTGCCAGTGACATCATTCACTACTTTTGAGTAGTGACACAAAAGGCATAAGTTTTGAAGGTAAATTGCTCCCAGTTAAGAAATCACCATAGACATGATCAGTTGTACACTCAGTCACACAGCTCAGTATACAAGTGATAATGTCTATGGTGTTTTCTTACCTTATGGTAATTCACCTCTAAAAGTTATGCTGTTTGCATAATTAGGTAGGAGGATTTGGACCATAATTTACTAAAGTCTCCAAATGTTTTTTTTTTTCAGTAAAGAATTCTTACATCCTTGTGACCTAGCAAAATCTGACAACAAAGCTTAGATATAATTTTGACTGTGAATCTTACAGACATATCCTTTTCTAAGGTGTAAACAAACAATGGCTAAATAAAGAGTGGAAGAACTTTTCACTTCTAATCGTCTGACATTTGTGAGTGATGCAGAAAAACTCTGCAGTGTTATTCTCTGGATGAAGTGTTGGAATCATCATCCAAATCACTATGAACTCAAAACTTGTGTGATTGGGCATGAAGTATAGACAATGGCCTCTACATTTATACTTGTCAAGAATCTGGCTGGAATTTTTTAAAAGCAGGTTACACTGACCCAGAGTCAATAGGCAACAAAAGGTGGTGTATTCAGCTCAGCACATCAGCCCAAATATGCCTCGCCTGTCAGTTTCATTAGTGAGCAAATTATTTTGTAGTTTTCCTGGGGTCTGTGAGGTAGTTTAGCATCTCTGGGCCTTTCAGACAGAATATGATGGCTCCTTTTTTCATAATCCTTATAAAGTAAAACTGACAATGCCATCTAGCTTCAGAAAATGGATTTCTATTGCTGGGACATTCCATAATATCACTATGTCAGATATTTTACATTATCGGGACTGTCAACATCTCACAGAATTAGTGTTACATTTCTATAAAATGGATGGCTGCGTTTTGAGAAATCAGACATGACAAACGAGAAGGAGGAGAAACCCAGTTGGTGTTGTGAAATACTGTGGGGTGGGGAGGGAGAACCCCAAGTGTCCCTTGGCCTTTAATGAGGCTTTTGCTCATTTTTATGATCCTCCTTTGCACTTTGGACCAGTCAGCAAGTGATGGAGAACATACAGGGTATTTACAAGCAGGAAGGAAAAGAATAGGCTGTCGGATTCTGACAAATTATCCCTGGAGAAGAAAATAACTCCTTAAGAAATATAGTTGGTGCTAAATTTAATAAAAGCCAGGCCTGATGGATTCCCTCTGGAATTCTGCAAAGACCCTTTCATGTGCACTTTATCCCCACTGCTGTCAAAGAGTTTCGGAAAAGTTTTAATACAGTATCTGAAGAATTTCCCTTCTTACCCCAAGACTATAATTATTTCCCACGCTGCTCTGGTGGAAGAAATGGGGCACGTCTGAGTACGCAGACTTCCACTTGTCACTTAATGCATTGCAAATGTAATTGCCAGATTCAGACATCACCATCGCCGTGGGGGGGTGAGGAGAAACATGGAAGGAGAAATTTAGTTTTCAGCCAACTGGCTTCCTTGGGTTGAGATGACATTTGGTGTACAAGGTGATCTAATGACATGTCTGTTCAGCTTCAGAGCCACTGTAGGGGTGGTGAGAAAAAAAATAAACCTCCATTAGTATCCCAACACAAAAGCATTTAGAAGATTTAAGTTGGAAATAAAATGTACATTAGCTACGGTTCTAAAAGCATGTGGGGGTTGATCAACATAACAGCCTTTGAGCACTGTTTTCTTGGCTTATCAGAGTGACTGATTGTTGTGTTTATGCTATATTTTAATAACAAGAGTTTTTAACCCTGTGATAGGAATTCTAACTATTATCTGTTTTATTTTATTTTTAATAATGGTCTTTTCTTCCTGATGAGATTCAAAGAACATTATCAAAGCCTGTAAGATCTTTGAAGAAGATGTACTGATCTTAGCTTTCATCCTAGAAGCAGTGCACAAAGAGCCAGGAAAGGTTATAGTGGTAACTCCAGTCACAAATATCTACAAAAATAAAATAAAATAAGAAAAGCAAGAAGGTTGTCCTGTGTCTATGCATGTAATTGCAACTTCATGATTCCTCAGCTAGGGATGGCTGAGAATTATGTTTCAATTTGTTTTTGATAAGAATTCAAGAGTTTATCAACAAGTAGAATCAAAATTTAAGTTTTTTTCACATTTGGGATGGGAAAGCTAGAGATTTCAAAAACCTTAATGGAGAAAAAACTGAAAACTAAATATTTGTCCACCTGTGTATTCAATCATAATAAGGCTGAATCAGAAATTCCTTCCTTCCTTCCTTCCTTCCTTCCTTCCTTCCTTCCTTCCTTCCTTCCTTCCTTCCTTCCTTCCTTCCTTCCTTCCTTTTTGTGAGAGGCTCCTCATGTTTAAAGCCTGTGCAGAAGGTAGATTCTCCATGCTGGATATATTTGTTTCTTTGTTTGTTTATTTTATTTTTGTACCTCTCATCTGACTGAAGGTAAATCTAGGTAATTCACAATGATTACAATAACATTAAAAAATTAATCAAAATGCAATTAAATTTAAGCTAAATTAAACTAAATTGACAAACATTTAAAAGCAGTTATAGCAAACACAGGAGAATTTTCTTTGAATTGAAAGAAATTTAAAACTGGTTTTATGGAATATATCTACATTCACAAATATATTTATCTTTAATGAGAGTTAAAGGAACTCAAAAAGATGAATGCTTTGTAAAGTGAAACTGACATATTTTCTCATCCCAAACTTCAGCACACCATAAGAGATACACAGCCTGCCCTTGAGTGTGATGATGTCCTGTAAGACACTGGAGACAATGAACATGACAGTCAAAACATGCAACAGTCTATAACTGACATTGGCTGGGCTGCATCCTGTTTTAAAAAGTGGACAGTGCAATCATAAATCTGACTTAAGGAATAGGTTTTGTGGTTTGTTTGGTTTTTAAATTTTTAAAAAATGAAACCTCAAGACTTTCTGGTAATTAAATCAAGAATTAAAAAATCATCTGTCTTTCCCCCCAAAACAGAGAATTTAGTTGAAAGGATGGAATGTGAATTGACAGAACAAGAAACAGAACTGGCAAAGGATGGGTGTGAGCCAATATTTAAACCATAAAAAAAACCTAATTGGGAAAAAATCTGGTTATTTCTCTCTCCCTGCACCCCAAGAGATTTTTGTATTATTCTGAATGTCCGACTAGAAGTCTTTAGGTAGAGCAGATGGACCAAGAACTGTCCAGTATTGAGTAAAGATCCAGCAGATCTGGTCTCTGATAAGGAGTGTGAGTCTTAGGACTGCCTTTTTCTTTTTCTCACTGCACTACCTACGTGGCAGCAGCGCTGCTGGGGTTGTAATGGCAGCCTTCTGCATTGAGGGCACGTTTTATGCTGCTCGCCCTGAATACCAAAATGGCTAGTTATGGCTCTGATAGTCACATTTATTTATTTATTTATTCAATTTATACCCCGCCCATCTAGATCGAAATCTACTCTGGGCAGCTATCACACAAATGGCTTATATGAAGATACAGCAAAGGTGGTTCTAGCACAGGAATGACAATGTTCTCATACACTAGACATACAGAGAAGACAAGGAGAATTGAGTAAGATCAAACTCATGTCTTTGCCCAACATCCAAAGCATGGGACAAATGGAGGAGATGCTGGAACAGTCCTGTTAAAGAGATAATCTCAATGCTTTTGAGACAGAATGGAGGTCTGCATTGCCAAATCCTTCCTGGTGAGGTGGACTCTACAAACAGACAGCCAGTGTGTCAGGGGAAAGGGGAAAGACAACCTGGAATTCTTCTTTCTGACATTTACTTTTCTTATATGAATGAAATTTTTAGTGTGGAATATTCAGTCGCATGAACTCTCACCCTCCCAGCTCCTCTTTTCATTTGCTCTGAAGCAGTACAAACTGGTTCCACTTGACAGTTAGAACTAAGGCAGCACTAATGTGTTGATTGATAAGTGAAGGGAATGGGTATCTAACTGGAATGCTAGCCAATTTATTCTCTCCATATTCATAGATTGTATTTAACCGTGCTCAAAGTTGTATAAATTTAGCTTCTGATCTGCTGCAGTAGGAATCTATTTTGCATGGTTTATGGAGTTCTGGATGGATTTATTTCTTCTAGCTAGAAGTTTTCCCACTAAGTTTCAGAGATTTACAATACCACAAATCAGGAAAAAGTCTACACTGTGCTTGATTTGAATATCGGTTGAAAGACCATATTTTTTAGATATCTCAGCAATACTTCTTACTGCTTCACTTAAGATGGGAACGGTGTATTCTCAGCTGAAAATACCCATCCCAGTCACTACGTATAAAATATCCTACATTTGTGAATGCCAGTACTCATTGCTATGTACACTTTATGGTTGTGGCAATCTCATTTCCTATTGGGGTTTCCTGTAAAAAGTAATTAACTGATTGATTCTGTATTGCTCCTAGATATAAAATTGTATACAACCGGAATGGTATACATGGTTTTGAATGGTTTCTGCATCTCCTCACAACAATTCCATCCTCCCCTCCCAGGTTAAAAGTGCAGTCTCCAACACCTACACCCCCATTATATTCCTAAGAATAAAGCTGAGGTCAAGCTGGCAATATGAACTGCATTTAAGCATCATTTAAATAGATTTAGATTTTATCATTCACTTGGTGCAAGGGTGGAATCGATTTATATGGACTGCAAAGTGAGTTTTTTCAGCTGACTGGAAGGGGCTTTTAAAAAGATCTTGCTTCTAAAACTGATTCAATTCAACACAGTTTTGTGGACGAGAATACTGATGTCATTTTAATTTGTGCCTATGTGGCACAAATTAAATGGCACTGCCATTTCCCCCCTTAATTTTTAAAAAGCCGCCTAGAGTGGTCATAATTGACCAGATAGGCGGGGTATAAATGAAATAAATAAATAAATAAATAAATAAATAAATAAAAAATCACTGATCTCACATACAGTAACGAGATTGTAGGGTAAGCCATAATCTGTTTCAATGTATGTTGAAATGGAATTACAAATCAGGACAAGAGTCATAAATATCTTCTATGAATTTGAAGTAGCATTTCTACTTTATTATATTTTATACCTAGAAAAGGTATGGTTAGTAGAGGGACTGCCTGACAAAGCAAGACCTTTAAAAATTGCTCGAAAAATATTCAATATCTTGTAATATGTATGTAAGATATGTAATATCTTAACTATCTTTAGGGAAATTGTTTCAGGACTTATCTTGATTCAAGCATGCACAGGAGTGCAACCAAAAGATTCCCAAAGAAGTTGTGGAAATACTATTCTACCAAGCATGAGATGCAGAAGTTCCTCTGGTGCCAGCCAGTTCCAAAAATTCAAAATAAAACATTTTAATAGTTTCCAGAAAAGAAAGCTCAAGACTAAAGGAAACAGGACTTCTGAAAAGCCAAACTTCAGTTCATGCAAAAGTATGAGAGAGGAAAACAAAATCCAATTATGGCCTTTGAGTCTTCTAACAAGCAGCTTTGTGCTGTGGAAACCATTCAGCAGGTAATCTCCCCAAAGAGGAGAAAAAGAAAACAGAAAGAAATCTTAGCCAAAAAGTAATCAGCAAGCCACACAAGGCAACAAGACGAAGTGCTATTTTCCTAATTCCTCTACGTATTTATTGTTTTCCACACTATTCAACCTTTTTCCTGTATTCATATAGGTATTGCCTATATTGATTGATTCAGTAAAAGAATCCAGGACATTTAGTTTGCAAGACTTCTGCTATTGACAGGATGTTTTGGAAATCATTAATTCATATGATA
The DNA here is from genome assembly GCA_037013535.1 of Intellagama lesueurii. Lineage (NCBI taxonomy): Eukaryota > Metazoa > Chordata > Lepidosauria > Squamata > Agamidae > Intellagama > Intellagama lesueurii. Next base: position 267,025,652 of record JBAJHW010000002.1, on the reverse strand, counting down.
GCCATAAATCAGATGGGACTGGACTTCTGAAAAAAAAAAGGTGCAACACCTTGTTGTTCTGTCCTTATTGGGTCTGCTAGGAATTTTTCCTCATTAAAGACTAACCCTGGATTGATTAATCACTGAATCCAAAGTTTTAATTATCCCCTTTGGTTTCTCATTTTTGATTCAGATCCATCTTTTCCAGTATACAGTTCAACTGACGTATCGGTACCATAAATCTTCTGTTTGGCAACTGATATGATTTGAACCAATATGAAATGGTTTACAAGACCTTGGAACAGTCATCTTCACATTTCATGTTGCGGACTCATAAATAAAATAGAAGAAAATAAATTGCAAGAAAAACATGTGTGCCAGCATCTTAGATGTTTGCAGCATATAGAATATATCCTATTGAGAAAACATTATAGTATGACATAATGTGCAGACAATAAAGGAAATATTAAAATGGCCACCCTGCCTGGTCTCGTATGTCTGCCTTGAACCCAGGACCTCATGAAGTAGCTGCAATTAGCAGTGACAATTTCCATGATTCTTCTTGAAAATGCCTAAAACCCAGTAACAGTCTGCCCTGCATGATTTCTGATCCAGGCACCTTAAAACAATCCATAGTCACTTATCATAGGTATGCAAATTTCAGAAATATAATCTACAGTCCAATGCATTTATTTAAATCCTTTAAAAAACACAACTGGCTATCCAAAAGTAACTGAGTTCCATTGCAGTAAAACATTTGTCTCTTCTTAGCTTCCACAATATCAAATCAGTTACATAAAGCTGATAGAAAGTTGAATCCTATTCAGCTGAAATGGCCATTTGTCATCTGTCCCATTTCCTAGCTGGAGCTCAGAGTGTTAAAGATTAACATTTAATATGCTTAATGATACTGCCGAAGCTCAAAATAATAACAGCTGATTAGTGACCACCCTGCAGGGTAGCAGTCGTTTCGGAACTGAAACCTCATTGTGAAATCCCCATTTCATATTTTAAACTCTGGATCTGACAGATACTTACTGCTGTAAAAATGGTCATGATTTCTTCACTCAGGCTATCACTAAGACTAACTCTAATAGCCTTAATAGCCCAGTGGCTATGAATCAAACAATAAATTCTTACAACACTTCCTCAGATGACTGGAAAGATTTTTTTCCCCAAAAAAATAAAAATAAACTCTGAACCTTTTTTCCCAATGATATGTAACATAATCTTCCTTTAACACACGTATACCGTTGTGTCTTTAACAATAAGAATGCATTTTGCTATTGTAGTACAGCAACTGTATATTTTACAATTGTAGGATATTATTATACTGCATACTTGCCATAATCTTTAACCATGGCATTCCTGCAGCATCCTCTTTAACACAAGAAACAGTGACAACAGCTAAAAATGGTCTTTACAGAACAAAACCAGGTTATATATGTTTTCAAAAGATGAAGATAACCTTTCAACAGTTTCCCACTAAAACTCCCTCCCTGAAGCTGATCGCTGCAGCTGCTTAAAAACTGAAATTTTAAGGAGGCTGTGAAACTTTTCATTTTTGTTCCTAATTAGCTAACTTTAAAAAGTTAGCTAGGCACCAGTGGGAGCTTTGTGGTTGGAATGGGGAAAGATTAGCTACTTGTCTACTCTTTAAGCTGTTAAAGCCTTAATAAAAAAGCCTCTACCTATAACTGATGAAGGAAAATACCCAATGTGCAATTCTGTGACACCATATGGTGTGTGTCATATGTGAACCATGCACAGGTACCATCTATGGTAGACATTACACAAACTGGGGATCAAACTACACTTCATATCAGCCACCTCTATGGATCTCATCACTGAAATTCCCTTCCTTCTCCCCTGCCTTCTTTTTCTACTAACTGGGTTGGAAAGGATTCAGATTAAGGTTGTAATTCAAGGGAAAGATTGAGCCTTACTCCTCACACTGATTTCCTTGAATGCATCTCTTTGTGCTACCAATCCTGGTTAGTTTGTTGTCAATTTAAAAATAAAGATTTTATTTTTTCCCAGGCTATTAAAATCACTAGCTTGGCTTTTTGGATTTTTTGGACTACAGCTCCCAGAATTGTCCATTCTTGGAGTTCTTCCTGACAGACACTTAAATGTGGCTCAGCTGGGAAAAAGCCCTCAGTTAAAAGGTTTTGAGGCTTAGCTACATCTCACTCCAACCAAGCCCCAGTGCTAGCTGGAAGCTTCCTTTTTGAACAGGAAGCTTGGTGGTACTAGGTCTAGTTAAGCCACAAAGCCTTCTGTTTCAGGCCTTTCTCCTAGGTGAGCCACATTTAGGTAACTCTGTCAGGTAACTTGATTGGTTGCTTGCTCTGCTGTACTATTGACTTTTCACAAATAAAAATGGCATTTTAAGTTTTGAATTGTAAAAAAAATAAAAAAATAAAAATTATGCATGCCTCCTTCACCACTGCCATCTTCAGAGACAGCGGGCCTGGCTTCCCTTCCAGGAGCGAGGCTGTTCCTATGAGCATGCATCTGCCACCCAGCTGATAGGTCAGTGCATGCACAGAGGCAGCAGGCCCAGCTTCCCTTCCTGTCGCCAGCTGCTGCCTCTATGCATGTGCCCACCTATCAGCTGGGCAGCAGGTGCATGCACAGAGGCAGTGGGCCCAGCTCCTGGAAGGGAAGCGAAGCCCACTGTCACTGAAGATGGCAGTGGTGGTGAAGGAGGAAGTGGTGGTGGCGGCAGGACCAGGTGGTGAGGCAACAAGGGCAGTGGGAAGGTGCTAGGAAGGCATCTCTTTTGCTGAAGCAAAACAAAGCTCCAAGGGGAAAAAAAGTTTGGCACTTAGTTTTGCTTTGGCAAACCATAACAAACCATAAACCAGCCCAGTTCATCAGTTTGTGGTTCAGTTCTTGCCCATCTCTAATGGTAAATAAAGTATACTTTTTCCTGTTTATCCATAGCCTGAATTTATATGAGTTGGGGAAGCTGATATACCCAGACTCTATGCATGTAAAGCAGAGAGAACACACACAGTCCTAACCTTTGGTGGGATTCTTTTTTCCTTTTGGAAGCCTGCACTGACTCTGGAAGCAGAAATAAGTAGGGCCATAGGAGCTGAGGAGAACAAGATATGGCTGCAAAAGGCACATTCAGTATTGTAAGGTAGCAGCATTTCCATAATATTCTAAACTAGTATCTCCTGCTTTTTATTATTGCTATTATTCTTAAATTCCCAGATATCAAGTATGTCTCTGGTCTCTGAGGCTTGCCAACATAAATTTAGCATTAATAAAAACTTCAGGAATATCTAATAGGGAAATAAGCAAGTGTGTGTGTGTGGGGGAAACAGATGACTTTGGCACTCAGTAAAAAATTCCTTTAGGACTGAAAACCTGCACGTTTAATAAACCATCCAAAAATTTCAATCCCACAAATATTACAGTGGGGTTTTCAGGTTTCTTCCCTCAAGCCCTCTGAAGAATTTACTAGTGCTATTTTTTCTTCAGTTCACACAGGATTGCCATGATGCATCTGCCTTTTATTTCAAGTTAATTATTATGAACAAAAACAAAACAAACAAAAAAACCACCCTTCTGGGTTATGAATGTGGGATATTGTGCTCCCGTACCCACGATTCAAAACACCAGAAAATGGTCCAATATTGCTGCACATGCTGCCAGCAGGAAAAGGGATACCAGACCTTACATAGCAGAGAGCAGCCTGAAAGTTGACAACACCAGTGGCAGAAGTCAATGTGATCTACAGCAGTGGTCCCTAAACTTTTTGGGACTGCGGACCATTTTGGATGTGTGGGCTCCATGCGCGGGGGAACGGGGGCACCTCCGCGCTCGCGGGTGGGGGTGTAACACTCGTGGGTGGGCATGTCGCGCTTGTGGAGGGCGTGTCATGCTCGCGGAGGGGCGACATGCCCATCATCCGCGGCCCAGTTCCAGGAAGCCCACGGACTGGCAACGGTCCGCGGATCAGGGGTTGGGGACCACTAGACTACAGGATACTTTCTAGTGCTCAGGCATCATTCACAAAGTGACACCGGTTGTAGGCATCCACCAGCTTCTTATTGAGCCATACTCTCTTTGTGAGTCTAGAGAACATGGTAGCTGCTTTGCCAATGCGTTTATCCAGCTTGACATCAAGCATGAACAAATCCCAGAAGCTGACTCCTCTTTTCATCAGTCTACTACTCCACACAAAACACAAAGCAATTGTAAGGGCTGTTTTTTGACGTGTGATGATTTCTAAACATTTTCTTTCAATAAGCATCTTGAGGGAGAAAAGCTATATCAGACCAAAAGCTCTACAAACATGTTGTGTGCACGTTTTCCAAAAGAAGTCCCTTTGACTTATTAAATTTTTAAAAAGGAAGAGGTTGGAGTTAGCAAAGAATGTCACTCAAGACCAAGGTAAGAATCATCAATGCTACGTGAAAGAAAGATAATGAAGGATCAATGCATTCAGGGCATGGACATTACTTTGTAGATATGTTCTGTGGGTAAGCTGTCTCCAGGTAAGTCCATGCATCAGTATGCAAGGCAGCAGGAGAAATGTAAGGGCCATTTTTTGGTCCATGCCATGTGCTTCAGAGAGTGGGTATTGATGGGTGGTGTTTTGGATCCGGCCTCTTTTGCAAGGCTAAGTGAGCTCTAAGCAATCTCCGGTGGTGCTTCCGGCTTCCAACGCCTGGCCATGTGATTGGCATTAGGGAGACAGGCCCAGTGGATCAGTGAGCCAGCAGATTGCAGCGGCAATCACACCAGCTGTTTAGAAGCCTGGCAGGAGGTTGGAGGCTCCAGAGGCAGGTGATGGCAGCACTTGGCAGTAGAAGAGGTGGCAGCAGTGGCAGGGCAGCAGCATTGCCACCAGGTATTGGAGTCCTTGCCCTTTGGCTGGGTGGGATCAGGCCCGGTGGCTGAGTGGAGGCAATGAGAGGGGCCATATTTTGTTCCTTCTTTCCCTTCCCCACATGGTGAGTTCTTGGTTATAGAGGGAGTTCTGTTTTGTCTCTCTCCCTAGTGCCAAATTATCTCAGTGCCTTGTGGGGGTTGTCTGTGATTCTTCCCCACACCGTCCATCCAGTCATGGTGAGCAGTAGGACCCCAGTCTCTCGTCCACAAAAAAAGCCCATGCATTTTGCACATGGGGTATTAAGGGCATTTTAGCGGGCATTATGGCTAGAGAGTTCAGGGGTTTAGCCATCTGGCTGTGGAGCCAGTGAGTTTGATTTCCCACTCTGCCTCCTACGCACACAGCCAGCCTGTGTTACCACGGCTTTCCCAGTTCCTGACTTGAAGCACCTTTAGCATTTCAGGGGTGCTCCATGGGTGTCTTCGGCCTTAGTGGTGCAAGAGGTCCTCTGCCTATCTTCCTTTTCTCTATTAGGGTTGCACCCGATGTTCTTTTGGCCTGGCTTTTGTTATAGGGCCCAAGAAAGGTGTAGAGACCAGAAAGCGTAAGTAGCCAGCATGCCATAAGGCACCTCACTCACCTCCACTAGTTTTATCTTCCTCCTTGGAAGATGAAGTTCTACCTGACCTCAGAGGGGTGGTTGCTTCATTTCAATCTTCTGGGATAGATGGAATGGCTGATAGAGCAGCTCCCAGGCCACTTCCTCAGCCTAGATGCTCTAGCAGGGATGCCAAGCAGCCTAGAGAGATGAATGATGGGAGTGGGCTCAGGACTTAAACGGGTGTGTTTCTATTCTTGAGTCAGAGCAGCCAGGGCCTTCCAGGGAACAATCCATGGCTGTGAGGCTCCCACTCACGATGACTCATGAGACAAACATGTGAGCCATGGGGTGTGAGTTCATAGATGGCTGTACAACAGGTGGCACTGCAGAGACAGTCCCCATAACAGTCAGTGCTGCTCCCACAGATGGCTTCTAGGTGCCATATGACAGCTACAGAAATGTTGTCTGTGCAGAGCCCAGCGATGGAGGCACATAGAGTGGCAGAGTCAGGTTGACCAGGTGAGCTCGTAGCTGCACTGGACACTGGCAGAACAGTTGCTGTCTGACCTTGTGACACTGGTAGCCAGGCAGCACTGGCCCGTAGGAACATGGGGAGGCTAAATATTCCCATCTTCTTATGGCTCAACCCCTTGGGCTTTGCCCTACCCTCAGTGGCCACGGTAGTCGATTCACCCCTAACATGCAGACATGGCCCTACCCTTCACTTTCTAACAATGGCTACAAATAAGTTCCCATTCACACTTTGCCATCTGGCAATTACTCCTTAACTTTAGGCGATCACTTACTGCCAGCCACAAAGGAGAAGATTTGGTGGGGTAAGTACATTGACATGTTTAGTCTGTTTACCAGGTAGCCAGAAAAGTAGGGTAAGGAGGAGGAGAGGGAGAAGGAAAGAGTGTAGCAGTGCAAACTGGATCAGTTCTGGGCTGATTGGCTCCCAGTATGTCTTATCTTTATGAGGGTTATTGTTAAGGTGCAGCCGTGGCAGGTGGTCTCGTTGGTTATCTGGACATAATATATAGGGCCTATGTTGATTTTCCTGGACATGTCTCACTCATGTATGATGAGAATTTTTGCATGCATGTTGCCATATACCCTACCTAGAGGTGGGGTGAGCTGAACCCCCTATTCTGGCTTCAAATCATGACCCCGTGCTCGGCTGGTGCTTGGAGAGTGGTTTGACAATGGGCACTTGATTCAAAAGGCTGGACCATCCAACACATCCTACGTATTTGTGAGGCAGACTGTTAAACTCCAACTGTTGTGTTGGGAATGTCTGTACCAGAAAGCCTGCTCTGATTGATCACCTCATACAGAATGGTGGTCATTTTCACTGTAGAGGTTTGGCTCCTCAATCTACACAGGGCAGGATGCCAGTGTTGGCATTTTATGCCAATGCACATGGTTTGGCTGATAACATGAGTGATTATAGAGCTATAAAAATGATTGAAGGCTGGTCCAGGGAGCGGGGTGCTCTACAACCTGTATTTCCCCAGCTATATTAGAAAAAAATTGGCACAAACCTGGCGCTTTGTCTGTAGGGATGATTATGAGGCCACCATAAATCAACCAGCCACATTGGTGGCCTTTTTTGGAGCCTTCCTTGCCAGCAAATTGGTATTCACTTCACAAGCAGACACTTCAGGGAGGGCCTTAATGTTCGTGGATGCTATGATCACTGACACCAATGTGCAGCTTTTTTTACGCCACTCCCAAGACTGACCAATGTGGTAGGGGCATTTATATTATTTTGGGATTTTTTTCTGTAGGTAGTCTGTGCCTTGTTGTGCCATGCTTCATTACATGCAGGTGGAGGAGTGGTCCATTATTTATTCACACAGGAGGCGCTCCATGATCAGATTCCAATTTTGGAAAGTGACTGATAGGGCCCTCCAAAGTGTAGGCATTCAGGGCTGGCATTTCGGAGCACATTGATTTTGCATTGGCTGTGTTGGTGTATGCCAAGGAAGATATTTAAAAGGTTGGTCGTTGGTCCTCCAACCGGTAAAGGAAAATGGGACATACTTTAAGACAGTTTGCTGTCCCTGGTTTTTCAAGGCAATGTGGATTCTTGGTGATTCATCTGGAGGTAATGCCAGAGAAAGGGCGAGTCACTTACCCTGTAAGTGGTAACTGGCATGCAAGCCATAAAGGAAAGATGGCTGGGGACCCGGATAGTCTGGTCAGCCCTTATATCCCAGGTGGTCAGGAGCACTGAGTGTGATCCTAGGTGTATTGAGCAGGCACCAAGTGTAGTTAATAGAGAACTATCTAAGGCTATGTTGGCTGGATGAGTTCAGTAGTTCAGCACCCGAATATTAGGGTAGAGCATCTGGAATTATATTGTGGTGATGGGCTACATTTGTCTGACTTTCATATTAACATACTTTTACAGGACCTGCAATGGGACCCATGAGCTGAGATTCACAGCTTGGTGGGGAGCAGGAAGCTTACTGAGGGCTGCCCCCCTACAATAGTGGCTAGTGTGGATGGGGAGGTGAATAATGGGGAATTCCCAAGGGTCACATGGGGGTGATTCTGCAACCAATATCTCAGCATAGTGGATCCTGAGATTCTGTTGCCAGAATGGAGGGTGCATGAGTGGCCAGCCATGGCCACAGACCACCTAAGGTCACAAGGCTTGGGCAACTGGTGTCCAGAAGGGTCATACAGGTATTAGCTGGCTGGGAATGGGCTGTCAACAGGACTGCATGGACTTGGGGCTTGGAACTCACCTTGGGAGGCAGGGCAGGGTTAAGCAGGTACCTCAAAACCTGCCTCAGGCATCCACACTATATTAGGCCCCTCTGCAGGATGTGGGAAGTTAACAGTTAATGAGTTAATAAAGTTCTGAGCCTAGTTAAACCCATCACCTGTGTCTCGTCTTCTGATTTCCATGTAGGGTGGGCAAAGTATATACTTCTCATGGCCTAAGGTTTCATTGTTTTAGCAGTATAATTTAAAATGAGTCAAGGTAAGTAAATGTGTTACTGCTATTCTTAAATAATTGGAAGCCATGAATCCTTCCTGTTGCATTGCAAATCATCTAGAGATCTCCCAGGGGCTCCAGGAGTGCCTTCTTGCTATAAATGCTAAATGGCTGAAATTTGGAGCATTGCATGTGACTCTGGAGGTCCATGTAGGAATACTTTCTGTAATGAAAAGTGTTCTTGTGGTAGGAATGTCACCACCATCGAGGGAGAGTCAGTGGCAAATTTTCTACAGTACATTCTTGGTTGTGGTTTCTTTAAATGAAAAATAGTTTTTGTTGCACAGCTGATTTTATGAATCCAATATTCTAAATACAATCAGAGCTTTAGAAGTATAGACAGCTCTTGAGACAGCATAAGAAAAAAAATTGAATATTTTTACAGTAGCTAAACTTGCAGAACTGATATCAGTTGACATGGTTATTTGTAATGTTATGGTATAATATTTTTTAAAAGGTGCATTTGTTTGTACTTCCTTGAACTATTTGAATACTATGCCGTGGATTTTCTAGAGGGCCAGCCCTACTAATCTGTGGTTTGATACAGTAAAACCTTCACAGTCTTGAGACACTTTAACAATGAACAATGTTTATTTATCTGTCTGTTTATTTATTTAGCATACATTTTCATAGGCTGCAGCCTAAGTCCTCAGTAAACTCTACACTCTCATTCAGTAAACTCAAACACTTGAGCAAATATATGTATTTGTGGTTCAGATACTATTGACATATTAAAGTAAACCCTGCTAGAAACATGACTAAGTTAGTGTTTTTTGGCAAAGTTCTAAGGAATAAGGGGCGGTGAAGTTCTAATGAATTTGTGGAGATGTTGGGATCCTGTTTACCTGCTGTATGAGGTGACAGAATACCTTTTTTCCATTCCTATGGAAATTCCTTTTTCTCAGCCCCTGTGGTTAGTAATCTCAGGAAACATGAAATAATGGGCTCAAGGTACAGGAAGCCAGATTTAGGCTAAATATCAGGAAAAATATAAGGCAAAACTTCCTGTTAGAGCAGTATGACAATGGAACCAACTACCTTGGAAGGTGGTGAGTGCTCTAATACTGGAGGTATGTAAGAAAAAATTGGACAATCATCTGTCATATCTGCTTTGATTTGGATTCCTGCATTGAGCGACTATTTGGACTCAATGGCCTTATAGGTCCCTTCCAACTCAATTATTCTATCTTTGAAAAATTCTTTATGAGAGGCTGCAAACAAAGTTTTGTTTTAAGAGGTGAAGGAATCTTCAGTGACCTAATGCAAAATGAAGGGAAGTCAACACTATGACTATTTCCTAGAACATATCCACCTGTCCCTGAGAGCACCCACACTTCTGTCCCACTTTTCTAGGTGATGGACATTTCTTTGCAGGGTTGTGGAGTTGTATTCTGACCCCTGCTCTAGGCTACTCCTAGAAAAAACTGTGGATGGTTCTTATTGCAACTTTTAAAAATTCTGACATGACAGGCCAAAGGATGAGGCTATAGCTGTTCCTTGGTGCAACTTCTAGATGCACCAAGAACTCTTTTGGATTGGAAGCATGGCATGATTGATGGAAACAGTGTCAGCACTTGGAACAAGTGATCTGCGGCAGTGAAAGAGGAAAACGGAAAGGCAGCCAGATAGATCGAGGTGTTTTCACCCTCTTTCTTTTCCAGAAAGCAGGTACTCTTAGGCTTCCTGTAACTTTCTCTTCAATCTCTCCTAGGTAGATAGAGGCAGCAGAAGATGGTTTCTCCATAATGGCTCCCAGCAGACCCTGCAAGCAAAAAAGGAATTTCCTAGGGTCTTCTGTAATGGGTTTAGGCATCTTTTCCTACTTTGCCATCCCTAAATAATTTCTTGCGACATAAACAAAAGCATTTTACCTTTTTTGTTAACTATTCCATAGTAGTTCCATAAACTGTTAACTATTTGCTCACAGTAGTTATTCCTCCTTAATAGTCACATGTTAAAGCACTGGGCTTCTGTACTTTTAAAATATAAATTCCAAATGCTTCACAGGAAAAGCAAACCATGTATATACTATCTAAACCTTTGACAACATGTCAAGCTGAAAGTAGAACATGGCCTAGTCACATTTCTGCTTCATGTTAAGTGTGGTTTGAGTGTGTAAAATCAGGAACATAATGTTTATATTCTTAAGATAACATATGAGTGATGATGGATATTTCAACCTCCCAATTTCGTCAAAGAAGATTCGGCTGTATTTTCAAGGTACTTTAACAGTCCTGTGTTCTTTCCCATCAGTTCCTGTAAATTGCAGTTGTTATCATCTCTATCAAGTTGTATGTGGTAAATTAAATCACAGCTCACAAGGAGGTGATGACCCCATCCTAAAAAACTCTTCAATTATCTGGGAGAATGATGTAATTATGAGGCTATTACAGCGTGTAATACAAAGATTTTAAGTACATAAGAACATACATTGTCAATAAATAACTTCCCTGAGTATTGGAACATTTCATGCTTCAGAAATTATCCCATAAAGAGGGAAAAAGAGATCAAGGAAGATAACCACTGTAGCATCATCATCATTGGGAATGTACTGAAAGTTACCTACCAATCTTCACTACTTGGCCAAACACGCTTTGTTATTTTAAGTAATCCCTTCACTGTCTAGACACTCGTATTATCAATCAACCTCCATTACCATTCACAAGGTTCCATTTCATGCTTGGTTATTATGGATCAGTGACCATGGCCTGGGATTCTTACTAAATTGTCCAATCACCTACTAATTCTGCAAAGATGGCAATGTTAGACACACTTACTTGGAGTGAAATCTATTGAACTCAAAATGTCTTATTTCTGAGTAGATGTCTATGAGATTGCAATGCAGACTTTCTCTAGGAATTGTGCCCTGGGAATTTTTATTGGGAAGTCACCGATTTCACTCAAACCCATTATAGGCACACCCAATCCCCCACCAACATTTTGACTTGGGATTTATCATAAGCTTGATCTTCCCTCACCCTGCATATTATCCTTGAAGTTGGGAGAGGAATAATATGGAGTGGGTTGTGCTAATGGGAGAGAGGCAACTATTAGAGAGCTCATGGATTATTTAGCTTCTAATGCAGTGCTCCCCAACCTTGAGTCCCCAGATATTCTTAGACTACAACTCCCAAAAATGCTAGCCAGCACAGCTAGTGGTGAAGGCTTCTGGGAGTTTTAGTCCAAGAGCATCTGGGGACCCAAGGTTGGGAACCATTGCTCTAATACATATTCTGCTCATGGAGTCTTCAGCATCTGATTCCGAGAATTATAGTTGTGCTTCTAATGCTAAGTAAGCCCCATGCAATCATAGGATAGAAGGAAATGAACACAGACAAGATATTTTAGGGGAAATAACCCACAATTTTATTAGTTACAACAGTGTTCCTCCTGTATCATTAGGACTGGATCCATACAATCAGAATACCCAGGTGTCAAAAAAAAAAAAAAAGAATACCCAGGTGTCAATTCTATGCTGGCAACAATCACTTCAGCAACCAAGTGAGGTCAATCCAGGAATGCCAGTCTAATGGAGACCACATTGTATGGCCACTCTGTGTCTCACTGTCCCCTAAGGGTGGAGCTGGATCTTCTGCTACCGAGTAAAGATGACAATGCCTCTGATTCTTTAAGGAGATTCCTCCAGATATCAAAGGGGTATGGACCACATCTTCTGCCTCACCCCTCCAATCCTACCCAGTGCCCCATAACTATACACCCCAAGTTGTGACAGAAATTATACTACGATTGGCAAAATCCAACAACAAACTTGTATAAACAACAGAATGCACCTTCATGTCATCCAAAAACTGATATGCAGGACGGGAGAATGGGAGGGATTCTGCCAGCAGCACAGCTGCCATCTTCTTAAATAGGGAGCAGACAGAATGGAGTGACACCTGCTTCCTGCTCTACTGTGGTCTGCCAGCACCCACTACCTGCCTCCTAGCCACAGCTGACCAACTGGAGGTCAAGGGATGGCCACTGCAGCAGGTAACATCCCAGCATTCCCTGGACTGCATTAGGATGCTCATTCAGAGGCTGCCATGCTGCCAGTCATTACTACACAGTAACTTTCACTGTAGACCCACCATGTTGGGCACAACTCAGGAAACCAGGTAAGTCTAGGCCCTGCATTTGCCTTTTACTGTTGTTTCAATGGATTGAATCAAGGGGAACTGCAAATTACATTTCCCAAGGTTCATAGCAACAATGTACATTTTTCAGTGTACTCAAGAAAATGTCTATAGCCAGAAATGTAGTTAGGTATGAGGTAAGGACATGGAATGTGAAAATCAGCCCCCTTTTCACTGCTTTTCCCAAATGCATGCAAGATCTGTGCATATTTTTTCTACCATGACACATCAAACCTTGGAAATAAACAGATTTATGAAGTAATATATGCTTGCTTCTGTTGCCAATCTCCAGAGTTTGTCAGTTTCTGTATGGAAATGCAGACCTATCAGCTTTCTTTTACATCCCTACTATAAATACACCGTACATCAATGTAAACTAGTACTTCTGAGTTTTCATATGTTTTAGAGTAAACAATTCGAGTATCACCAAGGATACGGGTAAAATTAACTCCTCTACCACATAAGCAGTTGTGCTCTGGAGAGTGTACCACTGAACACAATAAGGCCCTTCTCCAATGTACCTGCAAGGGGAGGGGGTGAGACTGTGGTTGGAGGAGAAGGAGATGGAACCTTTGGGCTGCAGCTGCACACTGAATGGAACATTTGGTTTGATGATTGACAGCTAAGCCTGTCCCAACCTCTTTTCTGCTATAGTTCCCACCTGCTGCTTTTTATCTTTCAGCATGCACTTTACGGGTTGTTTGAAGTCCAAGTAGAGTTTCCTGGCCTGACATGGGATTAGTCAGGTTGGGTTCCTTTGCTGTCTCTGCTGTGTAAAATTAAAGTTTGGGTGTCTTGCCTCACTTTGATCAGCTGTCTTCAGAAGGGGAAGAGGATGTTTTGCAGCCAGAGGAGGCCAGTGAATTGAAGGGATTCAGTAGCCCAGCTACCAGGGCCCTTGAAGAGTGATGGCCTGATCTGCCATTGAAGCATCAGACAACGAGGAGAACCGGACAGATGTGAGACCCATTTGCCCAAGAGAAAGGTGACATCTAAGAAGATTCAAGAAAAAGCAGCAACAGTGTCTCAAGGTCTTTTGATAACTGATTGGAAACAACTGAACACCCAGGTGAGGCACACCGAGACCTATAAATTCTGAAGACTCTGCGGGCACGTGGGAGACAACTCATTACCAGCATCTCCCATGTGCCCCTCTTTGCCTTTCCTGGGCTCCCCAGAACAATTTACAACCTGGGATGTCTGATAACCTGTTTCTGTGATTTCAGGTGATGAACTATTTGCACCAGACTTTTCAGCTTGACCCACAGACACTGATGGCCACTATTTCAGTAACTGTGGTAATTTTGCAGAAACAGCCCAGCACTTGTTGCCCACAAATATAAAATTGGGGAGTCTTGGATAGTTTAATTTGGCTGAATCTATGAGGTTGCATTGATCATATTCAGTTGGCATATATGTGCTGCTGATTCAGGGATTAAAAGACTGGTGGGTACCCAGGGGCTCCATTACAATGACTGATAATTCCTGAAGCTGACTGATCAGGGCTGTGGGACAAATGAGTCTAAAGAAATTACTCTTGGGACCAATCAAGTGAGCTACTTAGAAGTCTAAGACTATAGAAGGGGGCTATATGAGAAGGTCTTATTACTCCTAAATTGATGGAGGCCAACAGAGAGGTGACTGATGTTCGGTCCCTCTCCTGGGACTAGCTCACCATCAGGTCAGTTGCTATTTTTATGTTAGGGCATTTACACTGACACTCCTTTGCATACTCATGCTTATAGCAATAAACATGGCCTTCGTTTAATTCATTTGCTAACATCTTGTGTACATCATCTAGGTCATTTTTCATGCATGTTAAAAATATTACTGGTGCTAAGAAATTTGGGCTGAAACAGCCCTTGATTTTCTTCCAGCTATGAGATGAACCAGCCAAATTTGTTTCGTGAACCAGGAAATTATGAACTTCAAAACTCTCCACCAGTTGACCTACATGTGCTATGAACTGTGGGAGGCTGAATTAAAAGTAGCAAAGCAATGAATAAGTTATAGAGTCATGAAATACACATAACAATTTAAAATAAACCCTTTAAAAACTTTAAATTTATCCATAAAATATGTATCTTACAATAGAAAATCAGCACTGTAAAGTGCATGCAATACTAATTGGAAACATTGGGGACGGGGTGAGAGATTATGGAAGCGGTCATACTCTTTCAACCTCAGACTATTTAGAGCTTTAAAGTTTGATACAAGAACTATGATCTGAGCCTGAAAATTAAATGGTACACCTGAGGTCAACAGTAGGCCATAAGAATATGGAAACAAGTGAGGGATAAATGCAATTTCTCTAGATTGTTATGCAGCTTAGGCAAAGCACAGAGGAGGAATCAACCAACCAAGAAACCAAACAAGCTATCAACTCTGCCCCCAATAAAACAATGGTCAAATTAGATTTTTAGAGGGATGCATATACCCAACAATTGCACAAATTTCCACAATAGGATTTCCTAAATCACATCAGCAGACATGCAGGTTTAGTCCATACTTACCTTTTGATGACCAATCACAAAGCAAAGTGCACTAAATGCAAGATAGAGAATGACAGGCTATGACACCTTTTGGAATACACAGGATAAAAGTATCATCCAGTTTAATGTACTGTGGGGGTAGGGGGCGACAAAGCCTCAAAATAATTTGTTACTTTTAATTCATTACATTTTAGCTTAAGGGGACATATTTCTAACAATTTAACTATTTAAAGTACATTAACTATTTGTGCATGAAATTAATGACTTGAGTTAACTAATGATCTCTGTATAAAGTTAACAAGATTTTAACAATCTTTGTATGGAATTAAGAATTTTTCCCCACATCAGTTGTTAATCATTAGCTATGCTATTGTTAAAATTTTATTTTGACATGACAATTCTTCTAGTTTCTAACCAAAAGGGCTTTTTCTTTTTCTTTTGACATATTACAATCCAGGATTGAATTAAGTCGTTCTGCAGTTAGAAAACTAGTATGGTGGATAAAAGTCAGGGGTTTACATTGAAATTCTTTCTGCGATTTGATTTGGAATGGATTGTGACTGAGTACAGAAGATTTGCATGCATGCTGTAGAACCTCCCCTGCTTGTTTTCTTGGATGTTTGCTGCCACATTTAGAAATAGTTGATTCTTGTTTCCTACACACTACAAATATATGGTGTTATTTTTAAGGTATTAAAAACTTCCTGAATATCTGTGTACAGAATAAAATGCTGCCTTCTTATTAATCAATTTAAATATAATGCCCAGACCCTATGATTTTGGAGGCAAAGGATAAAAGAGATGCCGTGTCTCTGCCTGTTTCTTTCATTTAAAAAAAAGTGCATGGAAGGACAGCACAGTAATATACATGCATACTCAGAAGTAACTCCCATTGAGTGCAGTGGGACTTTGATATGTGCCTTCAAGTCAGAACCAACTTATAGCAACCCTAACAGGGCTTTCAAGTAGTTAGATATTGAAGGAGTGGTTTTAACAGTTCCATACCCCCAGTGAAGCTAAGTGGGATTTTGAACCCAGCCCTCCTGAGTCCTAGTCCATTACTTTATCCACTAAGTATAGGATTATAGCCTTCATATCCAACAAGCTTGTTTTCTAGATGATCCAGTAAATATAACAATTTAGATTGAGCCTTGGCAGTCGTTGTAAATCCTATATTGGGATTTGAGAATATGTGACTACCTCAATAATTTTTTCTCTATAGGTCTTCATGCATATGATACTGTTTTACTCTAAATGATGTACAAGGTTCGATATCTAGAAAAACTAATATTCTACAGATACTTCTTCTTTCAATCACCACATACATATGTTGTGTGCACATCCACATTCTTTGGTCACATTTCTTCATTTGTGTATGTCACAGAGGGTCTTTCCTTGATTAATGAATCAAGCAACAATTTAATGAGTTAAACTGATACCTCCACCCATTGCTAATGACAACAATTAATTCCCCCCTTTAACAACTAATTTTCAAACTTAGCAATTTATACCTAGGGGAAAAACACCTCAAGGAGCAAATGAGGCAAAATGCAAGCAAGGAAAGTTAACCTGGAAAGCTGGGATTAACAGGTTCATCTTAAGAGGTTGTTTAACTGTTAAAACAAAGGAAGAAGATTCAGTGTTGGGTGGAAACACCTTTCAGTGATGGGGAGCTGAAGGGGGAAATTGAATCAAACTGGGAGCAAGGATGATAGGGTACAAAGTCCAAGGAGAAGCATATAGAATACAAGAGGTAGATAAGACTTCTGAAGCTAAAAGTTATAAGCTTAACAAGGACAGAAGGACAGGAGAGAAGAATGATACAAAAGGAAAGCAAAGATCTGAGCAATAAGCAGGAAGTATTTAATGGGCAATTGAACTGAAGGCAGAGTGGAAATGTGTTAGAATAGTGGCAGGAAAACAAGAAAAATGTTACAAAGATCAATGTAAGAATTAGATCTTTTTAGGATTAATAACGATTCTGGCTCAGATAAATCTTCCTTATGACTTCATTACAGGTGGAACAGGTAATATGTGGGAAATTTATTCAATGAAGAAGCAACAGAGATTGGATCAAATGAATTAGACTAAAGATTGGATAATGAACAGTGAAATTGTGATCATAGTTAAAAAGGTCATATTGGTCTGATATTGAATACCAATAAGAATTAAGAAGGAAAATGTAAAGATGGTTGGCAAAAACAAGCAACAGTGTGAAATTACAGAGTTATAAGCTGATGAACTCACTGTTGCAAAAGATTGCTGTTTCCCTTCCCAGGATCAGTTGTGGTTTGAGCACCTCTCCCTCAAAACATCCACCTGTCCCACCCACCCCTCTTATACTGGTATGCTTCGAGTGGCCACCCCGAGTGAGGCCTGGAAATCTGTCACTCAAAACTGGGCCTTCTCTGTGGTGGCCCCATCACTTTGGAATTCTCTCCCATGAGAGGTGTGACTGGCCCCATCTCTCCTTGGTTTTAGCAGACAATTTAAGATCTGGCTGTTCTCGCAAGCCTTTCATAGACTTGCCCAAGATTATTATTATTATTATTATTATTATTATTATTATTATTATTATTATTATTATTATTATTATTATTATTATTATTATTATTATTATTATTATTATTATTATTATTATTATTAGACTAATTCTATTTTGAATTTCTGTACCTCTCTGTGCTGGTTGCCTATTATTCTTGTAATTTTATTGTTTTTTAATATCATATTTTCAGGGATAACATTATGACACCTTTTTTGAATTTTTTTATTGTTGCTTCTATTATTATTATGTTATGTTATTTTGACCTTGCTTTGTTAGCTTCCCAGAGTAGTGGCTTCACCATTAGTTGGGCAGAATAAAACTGTACTCAAATTAAATTTAATTAAATTAAAGACAAAGTAACAGCTGCATAACAAAGTAATATACACCAGGAAAGTGCATGTCATTCAAAGAGGCAAAAACCAGCCATGGGCATTTGTGTGATTTGCCTCCCCTTATCAGGAGAAAGGCATTCTCTCTCTCTCTTTTGCTCTCTCTCTCTCTCTCTCAATCAATCAATCAAACAAACAAACAAACAAACAAGCAAACAAACAAACAAATAAACAATTTGGGTGACTATTGGGCACAGCAGAAACACACTCAGAGTGGAATAAGACCACCACAGAGCCTTTGTATTGTATTTGGTGTTTGTAAGGTTAAAAAAATGACCAGTGAATTGAATTGTGGGAAAGGGGAATTACAATGTCATACTGTAGACTGAGCTGTTGACACCAGACAAGATATTGAATGACAGCCGAACTTCCCAATAAAGCCCAAGATTTCCCCAGGACACTCCAACCATTGAATGGGAGGGCTCAAACTGAGGTCACTATGTGTTATAGCCTTGCAGCTGCTCTACAAGTCATTTCATGGAGCTGTAGGTTGAGGAGAAAGAGTTGGCTCAATATTTTAAAAGCCCCCCCCCCCTGAAATTTTGGAATGTTGTTCTTTCTTGGATCTCACATTCAGCTTAGTTTACTATACTTTACTGAAATATGATTATACTGTTAGGATCGAGTGAGTGAGTGAGTGTGCAGGAAAGATGGTTGTATGGACTTTGAGTGGATAGATCACACAAGTAGGGCACTGTCATTTCAATTTTCTCCATTCAGGGGAATTTACAAAAAGTCATAGATAATGTCTAGACCTAGAGATAGGGTGGTATGGTATGTTTCCTAAAGAGCATGAGGTGGGTCAGCCCTGACCTGTGTGCTCTTTATTTGGTTGCAGAGTGGGTTAGACAGCGTCCTTACACCCCTAGTATGTGCAAAAGAAATATAAAGAAACTGCCAGTTTTTCATTAACTTTTCATATTTCATTTGATGTTTCTGTTTTATTCATGAACTTTCACAACTGCTGTTTCGTGCATTTAATTGTATAATTTGCTTAATTTTTCCAACTTCATCTTTTCCTTTCTGTAATGTATATGTGAATTCATTTTCCAAACTAGGCATTACACTTTTTAAATATCATCACAAATTAATGCCAGCTCTGTTCAACAAATGGGAAGGAGCAAGGAGGAGGATGAAGGAAAGAGATTTTGGAGTCCATGTCTGCCATATATTTAACACTCTTGATTAAATCCTATCTTCTTAGAGGTGAGTCATTAAAATAAAGTGGACACTGATAGGGTAGCAAGACCTGCTGTAGAAGTGGTCTGTAGGGTTGCTTCTGTTTAGGTTTGTTTCTAAAGCTATTGTGAAAAGCAGAAAAAGGTCAGAATTACTGAGCTGATTTTGATTTGAGCTAAGGAGTACCTATTGCTCTAATTCTAAAATGTGCATTTAGACTGTTCCTTACAATTCAGCCAATATTCTGGGCATATGTTTGCGAAGCAACAATATTATCAACATACTGGGACAAGAATTCTTCAAGTGTGAAATGGCCTTCCCATAGATGAAGGACATTTCCTGAAGGGTCACATCTCCCTGACTTTTCCTGCTGTAAGAAATAATTGATGCAAAGGAGAAAATACAACAAACACCTTCTTGGTCAGTATGTGGCTCAGATTTTGTTATGATTCTAAGCATGAGGTATTCTAGACAGAAATGGGATATTTGTCAGGAATGTGAACTCTTTGGGTAAAATAACACCAGAGTAAAGTTATGCTCTAGATTTTCGCAAAACAAAATGTTAAAATATATATAACTATATTCACTAAAGCGATTGAATTAATACAAAGCTGGATCCAGCACAATTCTCATTAAGAACTGCTTTCTTCAGCAGAAAAGGGATGAAGTGCAGTTTATTTAATAACATAATAATAATTTTAGAACTGCAGAGCTGAAGGGGATCCTATGGATCACTGAGTTCAGCCCCTTTCAAGAAAGCACAATGTGGAACCAAACAATACCTAAACCACTGAAGCAATTTGTACACATAAAAGCCACACATCTGCAGCATTACATGCCTAGGCTCTGTTCATATTTTCAGTTGAACATGGGGCCGATGGCCATAGTTGACCTACAGACCATGACAGCTTATGGTCTAATGCATGCATTATTCTTTAAGGTACCCTTTGTGTACCTTGGCTCAACGATCTCTGACACTCTCTCCCTAGATGTCGAGCTGGATAAACGCATTGGCAAAGCAGCTACCATGTTCTCTAGACTCACAAAGAGAGTATGGCTCAATAAGAAGTTGACGCCATATACCAAGATCCAGGTCTATAGAGCCTGTGTCCTGAGCACACTCCTGTACTGCAGTGAGTCCTGGACCTTTTGTGCACGGCAGGAGAGGAAGCTGAACACGTTCCATACGCGTTGTCTCCGACGCATTTTTGGTATCACCAGGCAGGACAAAGTTCCAAATAGAGTAGTCCTAGAACGAGCTGGAATTTTTAGCATGTATACATTACTGAAACAGCGACGTCTATGTTGGCTTGGGCATGTTGTGAGAATGGCTGATGGTCGGATTCCAAAAGATCTCCTGTATGGAGAATTAGTGCAGGGAAATCGCCCCAGAGGGAGACCACAGCTGCGATACAAGGATATCTGCAAGTGGGATCTGAAGGCCTTAGGAATGGACCTCAACAGATGGGAAACCTTGACATCTGAGAGTTCAGCCTGGAGGCAGGCGGTGCATCACGGCCTCTCCCAATTTGAAGAGACCCTTGTTCAGCAGGTCGAGGCAAAGAGGCAGTCCCGAAAGCAGCAAAACCAGGGAGCTGGACAGGGGACAGATTGTATTTGTCGTCAGTGTGGAAGGGATTGTCACTCTCGAATTGGCCTTCTCAGCCACACTAGACGCTGTTCCAAGTCCTCCATACAGAGCACGTTACCATAGTCTCTCGGGACTGAAGGATGCCTAATCTAAACCCTTAGAAACTTCTCTGTGATACCCAGTGTGGTGTAGTGGACCAGGACTAGGAGAACTGAGTTTGAATCCCTGCTCAGCTATGGAAACTCAACAGGAGATGTGGAATTGGTAAAACCACTCTTTAAGTATCTCACTTACCTCAACAGCCCATTTGCAGTTGCTATAAGTCACTTCTGACATAACAGAGCCTAATTAACTCACTAATCTTCTCAGTTTTTGCATCAGCAGAAGAACTGTTGGATAGTTCAGAGGTTTAGGTATGGTTGGGAGTTTGCTCCTCCTCTGTTCATCCTTGACAGAGGTTGGACCCAATGACCCATAGAGTCCTTTCCAGCTCTGCAGTTCTAATATTATTATTACTAACATGCCTCCCCCGGAAACTGAAGAGGCTCTTTGTTTCCGTAAAAAAGTCATGTAAATTTTGCCTCTCCAGTATAATATTCTTAGCTTGATTTTAAACCGCACTAATTAAAAGAAGGAGAGGGATGATTGAGAAGTATGTAATGAGTACATCACACATTTTATTGGGAAATATGGTGTAATTTTGAAATGATTAAGAAAGGATACTCCCATTTGAATGAAATGTTTTCTTTGACTGAACTTTACATTGCTTCCCTGGCTATCAGAGCCATAACTAGCAATTTTGGTGGCTGGGGCAAGTAGCACCATTTCCTACCCATTTTGCCCTGAGGGTATAAACTCCACCTTGGAAAATGAACAAGAACATCAAGTCCCCCACTAAAAAAGAAATAGAAAGTTTATGCTTTCAGAAAAGGGAAAGTGTATAGTTCCAGGAGGTATTGCCATGTATTTTCCTAGCACCTTCCAATAGATTCATGTCTGTATGTCAAATTTTCGTGCCCTAGTCACCTTGCCCTTGTGATTCCCTGTTGGCCATTTGCAAAGTGCCAGAACTTAAATGTAGCCTTTCATCTCTTCCTTTCTTCTTTTTGAAAACTAAAATAGCAGGTGGGATTATTGATCTTTGTAGAAAATCTTTGTAGAGATTGAGCAAAGAAGCTGTGATCTGATTTAAGCTCAGGTTGTCTGTTTGTTTTGATTAATAACTGCATATATTCTGCTATTTACAAGCATAAGAAAACCCATATGGGTATCAAATAGCCAGGTTTTGCACAAACACGAGGCAGCCAGATTTCTGTGTTCACCAGCAATCTTAATATGCACATCTGTACCCATAGGATCAAACTGCTGGAACCAAACAATAGGAGGAAGGAAGATTGATAGCATCTTTAAGAGACAGGCCTGCAATAGCACAGGAAGACTAATTAGGGAGACTAGGACTAGAGCTTCTTGCACAGCAGACAGCACTAAGCAACTTGCCTGGAATCACTCAGGAGGCAAATAGCCATAGCATCTCCTGTTATTGACTTGAATGTCATGGCTTTGTAACTGCATTGTCTTTTGACTGGAAAGACTCAAGAAGGCAAGAAATCATTGGATGTTTTGTGTCCTGTAGATGCCATTTCATTTCATTAATAACTGTCTCCAAACATTCTATATAATAAGCCAAAACATTAATGATGGGTTTTATACTTTGATGAAATTCACACCATTAGTTGTATGGGTAAAATATCTGGGGAGTAAACATATGCCTTGGGACAGAAAAAAGCTAAGTGCTGCTACTGTTGTTATATGCTAACAAGTTGGAACCAACTTATAGCAGCCCAAATGGGGCTTTCAAGGTAAGTGAGATAGTTAAGAAGTAGTTTATCAGTTCCACTCCCTCAGTGAGTTTCCATGGCTGAGTAGGGATTTGAACCCTGTTCCCCAGAGTCCTGGTTCATCGCTCTATCCACTACACCACACTGGTTATCTACTTGACTGAGATTGTGGATGAATGCCCCCACTTCCAAACACTGACTCAAAATCTTGTTATCTGAGTGTGTTTAATTATTATTACTTCTGGTGTTTTATGCACAAGAGGGAGAGCATTGGCTGCTGCCACCCCCCTTTTAAAAATACATTTTAATATTTTAATTCATACATTGTTCTTGAGTTATAAAAGGAAGCTTGGCATCAAATCATAGTGGCTAGAATAGTAGTATAACTTTCAGGATGGCTGGTTGGAGGAGAAGAAGTGTCCCAGTACTGGATTCAATGTAGGGGCCAGCTGGGATTTTGGAATGTGTTCTGATTCCATCTGGAGTGTTTTTACTTCACCCAATTTGATTTGTGCCATTAATCCAACTGTTTTTTTTAAGCCTCTCCAAATGGCTGCAACATCCTCTCTTTTTGTGTGCTGATATACATGAAACCTAAGGAGACTAAACCTACCACATTCTAGAAGCTTAGCTTCAGGAACTTGTGTACAAAGTATCTTTCAATTTGCCATTTCTCAAAGAAAGGAAAGGTAAGGTAAGGTAAGGTAAACATTAAAGCATTTTGTGTCCCATCTCATTTGAGATGAGCTCTGGATATGAACTGATTTGTATATTCACTTTGCTTTCTGGTGATTTTGCTTCAGTTCATACCGCCTTCAAAGCAGAGTCAAGCGGATTTGGTTAGCAATCTAGAGTTGGTCTGAATGTAGAGCATAGCCTTATACAGTAGCCTCAGACCAGCCTTACTCAGTCTCAGTTCCCCTATCAGCAAAATGAGGGATAAGAATGGTAGCCTATTTAACACTGTTGTAGCATGGCTTACAACAAAATAATGCATGTGAAGGACTTTGTATGCTTGGGAATGCAATGGAAAAGTGTTGAGATGGGTTCAACAGTTTGTAGTGTTCATTTGTTGGCTGAACAAGTGTTAAGAACTTCCCAGCCCCACCTCCTCCAGTGGGCACCCATTCAGAGGGAGCACCTGGAGGAGGTGGGGGAGGAAGCTGGGGTCTTGCCTCTGAGTGTGCACCCATCAGAGGCAGGACTAAGAAGTGCCAAATACCTGTTGAGCTGAAAAACAAACCGGAACAAACCGCCAAACTGGAAAAGTGTACTGTAAAAACAAGACCAAGATTTTCCTTTTGCAAGACAAGCTGGAGGGAAGAACTTAAGAAAAAATACTTTTTGGACTTTACCACTTAGAATTCCTTGACTACAGTGCTGACTACACTGGCAAGGGAATACTGGATGTTGCAGCCTAAAATGTGAATTTTCCAAGATCTAGGGGAGGGTCAACAGCACAGGAAGAATGGAAGGATGCAAGAAACAACTGGCTCAGTTGAGCTTATGTTGCATTTACAACAACTAGACTGACTATGCTTTGGTTTTCTTATTGAATATGGTGATGCCTTTGGCCATCAATGTTGGTACTATAGAAAAAAATGACCTCAGAAGAATATCATATATCAAGTTCAATGGGCAATGTTTCAGTGTCTGAATCACACTCCAATTTCCGTCTGAGCTCTATTTTACTATGTCATTTATCTAAATAGAAACATTTCACTCATAATAAACAATCCACCTCTTATTGTCAAAATATAGACAACAACTATGTGTGACAAAGGGACATAACCTGAATAATACAGTCTCAGATGGGCTCAGTCCTGAACACTTCTTTCAGATCTAACGCCATATAAAAGTTGATTTGTATATGATTGTATGGGATTACCTACCTACCCCACATCCATGTAGTGGCAAGACACTACTCTGCGCAACTAACAACAATGGAAAACACATGTCAGCCCACCCGCCAATCATCATACCAATACTATCTAGAGAACTGGAACCTGCCATTTGATGTAGATGTCTCTGTGTTATGAATATTTACTAAGTAGACTCATGTCAATCTCCTGCTGAAGCAGAGAGAGCCCTTGGTAATGATTGGCTGAGCTGGTGAGTTGGTTCAGAGGATTCAGCTACTGAGGGAAAGTAATATATGTGACTCATTAGTTAATTTCTTAGAAGTGGGTAAGCAATTTATAACATGTATACATCTTCAAATTACAAATATGGTTCCACCATAAAATTGATATGGGTAATAATCTCCCCCCACAAGATGGTATAACAGGGGTACAGAGATCTTGGGAAGTGTAGTCAGTTGCATGCGGAAAATTAGTTTCCCAGAGTCCCAGGGATGCACCCATAAATACGTCCCAACCTCCAGGATGGAGGGGAAAGATATCCCTCTGCTAATAGAAATAGTTGTGCATAATTAGATGTTTAAAGGAAGCAAGAGATGAACTGTAGCACAAACTATTGTTAAAATTGCTAATTTCACAGAGAAAAGTGGCGGCATCCACTGTACACAAGAAAATGTTTGTTGCTGAGTTGTTCTTTGAGATCCAAAGAGCAGCAGCAACAGCCAAGCTGTTGAGTTTTGTGACCAGACAGCCTTAGAACAGCAGTAAGCTTGATGTGAAATGGCCACCCATTTTTTGGCTGCTTCTCTAATCAATACTACAAAATTATTCTAGTCATACTGCAGTCATTCAGGAATGATTTGTTTTAGGACTTGCCTAGAGAAGTTTTCTCTTTCTGTTTACCGAGATCAGACAGTAAGAACATAAATTAGGATGTCCCCAACGCCTGCAGTCTTGGCTTAACTGAGTTGCACTTGGGTTACATGCCAGATGCAGAACAGAGCCTGTGTATGTTGCTTTCCAATTCAGTAGGTATTTGTGCTGTGCTCTTGCCAGTAAATATACTGCAGAGTTCAATATTAAAACTTTAAAATACGTTATGCAGATCTACCTATCCTAGGAGAAAAAAAAATACAGCAGTAGTATCTGAACTGGAGCATGTATGTGGGAAATGAGATGTAAGAACAGGGATGGCCAACTTGTCACTTTTCAAAAGATATTTTGGAGAGCAGCTTCTACAAGCCCTAGTCAGAAAGGCAAATGTCTGAGACACATGGCAGTTACCTACCAGACTGCTTGCCCCTATGGCAGAGTAACAATATGCAAGAGTAGTAACGACTCTGAATGTCTCAAAAACTGATTGCAGAATAGGAATGCGGATTCTCATAAAGTGTGTTTGTATGCTGAGCCTGTTGCCGTCACCATTCTTGACCTGGATTGCAATCTAAGAGAGAGGAGACTTTAATTTCAAGCTTCTGCTCATCTGGCTGCTGTGCTGGTAAGAAGCAAGTGTCTCTGTTTGGTTCCCCCCCCCCTTGTGCTTTGAATGTTGCTAGGACAAAGCACCAGTCTCTGGGATCCTTGGAAAATGTATTAATCAGATTCCCTATGGTTTCCACAGGGAAACTGAATTTTGCAAGTCGTCTTGGAAACTTCCATAAATATTTCCCAACCAAGAAGAAGAGAGATCTTGCTCGAATCCTCACCACAACAATAGTTGCTGTAAAGCAAAAAGTTTTCAGGGTCCCCAGGGCCTGAAAGCACTCCAAAGGAATGTAGATAGTATTGTCTGGATTTGAACTAAAATCTACCTGAATCTATGGGAGTAGAGAATATCCTGGCTTGCCAAGGAGGATTCCAAAGTATGGCTGATGGTCAATCTGTGTGAAGGATGTACAATGTTTTGTAGTGTTGCTGAAGCAGCCACTGTTCCCCTGAGTTATCCTTGGCTAATGAAATGCTTTTCCAGCAGCTGCAGCATCCTTATATTAAATGAAGAACTGACCATTTTTAGATATTATCTGAAAGTGGCATCAGACACTCTCTGATGCAACATTTGATGAAGAAACATGGCATATATCACGTCTCAGTTTGACCAGAGTCAGTTAGATCTGAACTGGTGTTATTGAGAAAATGGTGTTGGAACAGTGCTGTATATATTTGAAATACAAGGAAGATCTGTGCCTGGATAGGCAGCCTGGCAGCCATGGGTGTCATTGTGCTCCCTGGACACCTCCTTTAGAGGCTGGGGATATTTTTAATTTTAAACAATAAATCTCCCCAGCAGCTGGTGTAACTTTGACTTTAAAACCCTACAAAATATCCCCCCCTGGCACCTAGAGACACCAAAATCATGGATATGCTTCCCATGATTCTCCTCTACAATACTCCAAGTTTGGTGAAGATTGGATTTCAGATATCCAGGTATTACACCCACAAAGTGGGTCCCCCCAGGAAAGTGACCTTTAGCAGCTGGCTTAGGGAAACCCAATCTTCATTAAGCTTGGAGGGATTATGGAGGAGAGTCAGAGGAAGCTTCCCTGCAATTTTGGTGTCTCTAGGTGCAGAGGGGGTTGTAGTAAAACAATGAATAAAACATCACTGCAAATTTATTGATTCGTATTTGTCAGGGGCCTTGATTTGTATGAATGCAAATTGACAAATCAGTGATTTTTAAACAAATTTGATTATTCATTTTTAAAATTTGTCCCCATCTCTAATATACACAAACCAAGAGTGGAATACAGGCAGGGACTTTATGAGAAGGGGGAAAGGATGGGCTGGTGAGTGGTAGCCTACAACTGAAATGGAGAAGTACTGCACTTCCCCTAATGGACTAGCCATCACTGATAGCCACCTGGGAAGCTGAGGAGGGTTGACTGGATGTCGATATGTGAGGAAGAATTTAGGGGTGATTCAGAGAAAAGGGTGAAATGGTAGAATTCCAACAGAAAGTGAGCCTGGCCTTGAGTGACACAAACTATCCAGTACAAATATTGTACAAATTCATGGAATGTGGAAGGAAATCCAGTAAGCATTATTAGAGAATTGAACAAATTCAATTCTTTAAAAAAAAAAAAAAAACCCAGACAAAAACCTCAGGTTTATGGATTGGAATATTGTGCTTTTGTATCCATGATTCAAAATGTCAGAGAATTGCCTGATATTGCTGCACAATACATAGCAAAGGGCAGCCTTAATGCTGATGACACCCATGCCAGTAGTCAAGATGGTCTGCAGGATACCCTTTTGTGTGCACAATTGCTTTCTATATCCCACCTTTGCAAATCATGGGCATATCTCCAGTTCAAAGTAGATAGTCAGAGAGATTCATATTCCTTATAATGAAAATGCTTTCCTCCCAGTAGTAAGCTTTCCTCAATAAAGCATGCCTCAACAGTCAGAGTTGCAAATCAAGCCCACGTTTACATTCCAGTGACCAATCAAGAAACAAAACATTGTTGAATGGAAACTACAGTTTGAGTAGTAGCATGTGGTATGAGAAACTTTCACTATATGCTTTAAATGTGCCAAGAGCTATCACTCAGTTTGACCCTTAAAGCAACTCACAGCCACTTAACCAGAGTATGACATAAAGTCATGCAACTTGTGAATTAAAGCATAATAAAAATACAGAGGCATCAGCAAGAGACAAAGCAGCATGACAGCTTTGTGGTACCCCATGGCCGGGTGGGAGTCCCAGTGGGTTTGTTTTGTAGAAAGCTTATTGTGAGGCATTTCAGCACCTTCTTACATAATTCATATTTAAAGTAGCTAAGTGTGAACAGTTCCCTTTTTTTTTAATATTCTGAAAGAGATACGTTGCACTAAGAGGCAAATCTTAACCAGGATCCAGCCATAGGGAAAATATGTGATTCTTATCTTGCACCACAAATCTTTGTTAGTCAGGAGGAAACAACATGCAAAGCTGTCTTCCCATTGATATACAGTCTAGAGCTGAAGATACCATCCATTAGTGTCATTAGTACATCTATTTCATTCAGTGAACTGAAGTAATTTAGCTATCAGTGTCCTCAGCCTGCAACATGAGCAATGAAGGGTTCATGGAATCCAAAGACCTATTCAGGTGAATTCATTTGACGATTGTATTTAGCCAAGTCCTTCTCACCCAACTCCATCTCCATTGTTTGGTCCACAGTTCAGTAAGACAGAGCATGACCATAGGAAATGTTCCTCCTTTTTTCCAGCTTTCTGATAAGGGATTGAGAAATAACGCAGTCCCAAGTCAATCACAGGCAACCACAGCTAGCTTCTTCCACAATATGTTCTCTCTAGACACTACACAGCAGTCAGGTCAGAGCATATCAGTGGCAGCAGGCAACCAGAGATAGGAGAGAGAGAAAATTTATTTATTTATTTATTTATTTATTTATTTATTTATTTATTTATTTATTTATTTATTTATTTATTTATTTATTTAACTTATATGCCGCCCACACTACCCAAAGGTCTCTGGGCAGCTTACAACATTTAAAATACAATAAAAAGACAAAACAATAAAAATGCAGTTAAAATATATACTCTAAAAATTGCCATCAGGACCCACAGCTGATATTAATTTCAATTAAAAGCCTTCTGGAACAGGAAGGTTTTGACCTGGCGCCGAAATGTCATCAGCATCGGCGCCAGACAAATCTCAGTCGGGAGGGCATTCCATAGTCTGGGGGCAGCTGCCGAAAAGGCCCTTTGTCTACAAGCCATCCCTCTTACCTCCTTGAGGGACGGCTCTTTCAAAAGGGCCCCCTGGCTAGATCTTAACTGCCAGGTAGGTTCATATGGAAAAATTAAACTAAACCTACAAGAATCTCCCATCCAGCACGCTAACTGGGCATTTGGTCACAGAATCATAGAATCATAGAATAATGAAGTTAGAAGGGACCTATAAGGCCATCAAGTCCACCCCCTGCTCAGTGCAGGAATCCAAATCAAAGGATATCTGCCAGGTGGTTGGATAAATTTCTCTTCAGTGCCTTCAGTGTTGGAGCACTCACCACCTCTCGAGGTCATTGGTTCCACTGCCTGATATTCAACCAAAATCTGGCTTTCTCTTCAGGCAGGCTTATCCTTAATCACTGATGGTCTGAGAAGGGTTTTTAAACTGTTGTGGACTGTTGTGCTCTATGGTTTTAAATGTATTTTGTATTAATTTTATTTACCGCTTTTAATGTACTTGTTTAATTTTTATATATATAACATATATATACTTACTGTTTTTAGCTTTTGAATATTGTCTTTTTAATGATGTAAGCCACGTTGGATCCTTGGAGAAAGGTGGGATAAAAATATTTTAAATAAATAAAAAATAAATATCACTGTGGAAGCCATAATTGATGAATGTGAAATTATGATGTTGGTTCTCACCCTTGATCTGCTCTGTCTTCCTCAGCTATGGCTGGCCATGGAACCTGCATGAGTTGCAAATTGCAATCTGAGGTCATTACAAGCTGTAATGTGAGACCATACAAACATCAGAGTTCTTATTGTGACAATGCATTCGCACCAGATTCTGTTTGGATTTTACCATTTAATAGCACAGACTTCCCACTAATTCCAAAAACCACATTTTCTTTACCGTACTACAACTCTTTTTTTCTTATTTCTCCCCTCCTCCTCATGCTCTACTTTTTTTTTTTTAAAGGTTTCTACCTCAAATCACTGCAGGGACATCTAATTGGGACAAGGATTATGATGTTTCCAAAACTTGTTTTTTAAGGTCTTGGTTGAATATCTTACCTAGGCAGTATAAATTCTCAAGAGAGTATATGGCCCCAAAACTGTAGAACTGCTCCTATAAAAGTGCGTAGATATAACTTTTTAAAAATACCTTGATCAAAGAGCATGACAAAATCAAAACTCAGGAACACATGGTTTAGTCCTACCACATGAATACTTAAACATACATTTTTCTCGTATTAGCAACTTTTCGAAAACATTTTACAGCTCCAAATTAGATTTCTTTCTTTAAGCTGTCAATTGTACAGTACAAAGATAATTGGTCAATGAAGGAAAGGCGGTATATTTTTATGTATTGTCGAGCTTCATCCAAGGTATGCTGACCCTCATGAGGTATTCCAAGTATGTAATTTTTTTTTTTAAAAAAAGAACAGTTTTTACCAATATCACACACACCCATGAGATTCTGTGGCTGAACTGGGATTTGAACTCGGGTCTTTTCAGTCCTAGTCTAACACTCTATCCACTACACTATGTGTCATAGGAATCCATCATAATATCTCTCTCCACCAAACATACTTCTCTTATCACTGCAGATTATAGAGCTCCTACATGAGAAGTAACCCAATGAATCAAATGTTGTTTTTGCAGCTCTTTGATTTTAGTGTAAGTTAAATTGAAATATAACAGGCTATCTTAGATCAGATCTGACTATTTGTCCATTCAGCCTAAAATTGTCTATTTTGACTGGCAGTGCCTCTCAATAGACACAGCTGGAGGTCTTTTCCAAGACCAGCTGCCTGGTCATCAGATAGAGAACCATGCAACCATAGAACAGTGGAGTTGGAATGGGCCTATATAGTCATGAAGTCCAACTCCCTGATCCATGCAGGAATCCAAATTAAAGTATATATGAGCAATGGCAGTCCATCTTCCTCTTAAATGCCACTAGTGTTGGAGTGTTCACATATGGCATGCAAAGCAGATGTTCCACCACTGAGCTGCAGTCCCTCCCTTTATAACCTACTGGGTTGTTCATAAATCTCAAGTGTAACAGATTTCTCTTAAAGATCACTGTATTTTCAGATATACAGAAACATGGTAAAGATGTGTACAGACTTGTCTTTTCTTCCAAGTGAATCTTATGACTCCTGCTTGCTCTAGAGGAACCCAGTCTCTAGTCCATGAGTCTGGAGCACTTACATTTTAGAATCTGTGGTAGATTGTTTCTAGTATTTTCAGTCTCATGTCACTTGAACCAGAATAGTCTTGCCTGTTACCCTGAACTTGTCTAGGAAGGAGTGGAGGCATGTGGGGAAAGACTGTGCCCAATGCCCCTTTCTTCACTCTCTTTCCACCCAGTGCAGCAACTTGCCTACCAATCCCAGTACAGAAGCACATGCCTCACTAGTCACTCCAACCCTATTCAGGTGTTCACCTGCACACATGAAGGCTACAAGTGAGACGGGGAGCAAGGCCAACAAGTAACCTGTGTCTAATCAGCTTCCAAACAGTCCCGCATATGCTGTTCTCATTCATTTTGTCTGTATGCACCTTAAACCGCGTCTCCTCTTATGATCAGGACAACTGCCCATATCAAGTCTCCAAATCACATGGAAGCACGTTCAGCCATGCGTGCAAAGACCTCTTCAGACCTTCACAATCTGGGTTAAACTAGACAAAACATTTAGCATATTAAAAAAAAAGCAAAACAGAGATACTTCCTTAAGAGGTGAAAACAACAGTATTTTCTTCACCTATGTACCTTGCTTTTAGGGTTAGGATTTGCATAAGGATCAGTCATGGGAAAGTAAACATCAGCTTAAGTTTTAAGTCTGTTTCCTAAGGCATGTACCTCTGCCATTGTGGTAGAGAAAACAGATTAACTGTGAGTATATGTTTACCTCTTAATGTGAATAGAATAATGGAGTTGGAAGGGGCCTATAAGGCATCAAGTCCAACCTTCAGCTCAGTGCAGGAATTCAAGTCAAAGCAGATCAGACAGATGCTTGTCCAATTGTCTTTTGAATGCCTCCAGCATTGGAGTGCTCACTACCTCCCAAGGTAATTGGTTCCATTGTCACACTGCTCAAACAATTATTATGACGTTTTTTCAAATATTCAGCCAAAATCTGGCTTCCTGTAACTTGAGACCATTATCAGGTGTCCTGCACTCTGGGATGATCGAGAACAGATCCTGCCCCGCCTCTGTATGACAGCCTTTCAAGTATTTGAAAGGTGCTGTCAAATCTCCCCTCAGTCATCTTTTCTCAAGGCAAAACATGCCCAGTGATTTCAGTCTTTTCTCATAGGGTTTGGTTTCCAATCCCCTGATCATCCTTGTTACCCTCCTCTGAAGTATATTTATTATACTGCTTTGGTGAACCAGCTTTTGGTTCAGAACTGGCACATATGGTGAGTGCCCAGATAGTGGGTTAGTGGAGGAAAACAGTCACAATCACTTAGCTATATGTGGAAGGTGTCCCCTTGGGTCCCAGGGAATTTTGGCCAATGAAAAACTGACCAGGGAACATAAGAGTAGACATGGCCCACCTGCCTTATTTTTAAGGCATCTGAGTGATGTAGGAGCGTGGCAGATAATCTGTAGCTGTTGAAAGGGTGGGGCTGGTAAAAAATGCCATGATCTAGTAGCAATAGTAATAGGATGTCCACATGAGTTTCATAATGTTAAGTTATGCTCATGCTTGCTGGCGATCCTTTGTAGAAAATGAGCTCATGTGCCTTAACTCTAGCTTTTGTCTTGTGACTTCAGCATGGTGGTAGGTTGTTAAAATCTGTTAATTTTGGTTTGTTGAGCAAGATTTTGCAGATTCCTCAGAAACTGCAGGATTCTGCCACTATAAACCTTGCTTTGGTAAAAACTGATTTTAGGTTAACTAAGGAAAATATTGAAAGCAAATTACTTTAAGGATAAATGGAATTTTTTAAAATATATGTATTTGGGAAAGGGAAAGGTCACACCCCAAGATAAGAATCATTATATTTTTTGAGAGAAACAGGGCATGCAAAGTAAAAAAGGGAAAAAATCCTGAGGGTGGTGGCGAACACTTGATGTATTATGAGTTCTGAGCAAGGGTTGGACTCAGTGGCTTCATAGGCCCCTTTGAACTCAATCCTATGATTGCATGATTTGAATTTAAGTTTGTTTTGTTAGTTTTTTCTTTTCTGATTTTTGTTATATTATTGTTTATTATTATTTTTGTTTTAAAAGGTTAACTGAGAAAATAAACCAAGCCTTGTTTAAAGCATAGTTTGGTTTGCTTTCCCAGCTAATATGATCTGGTAATTCAAATACTTCTATCACTCTATCAGCATCCTATCTCAGTGTGATTTGGGAATCCATATGAGTGTTAATCTGAGCCAGAGAATTCTGTAACTTCTACCCTCTCTTTGGAAGTTAACTTTATGAGACGAGTGGATTTGTATGCAATCCCATGTCCTAGAATTTTGCCAGTGCCTCTTCATGGAACACTTTTGAGAATTTTGATTATAACGTGTATTCTCATAACATCAGCAGAGTAAGGAGATATTGGTTAGCAGAGATACTTATGACACTATGACACTGAGAGAATAAAACCAACAACTTAGTCTATTTACATATATACATAGAGAATAGACATTCCTCTGGCAGCATAACATGACATGGAGCAACACACAGCATAGGAAAAAGTGATCTGACTTACAGCAGAGTAAGACGTTCATTTTACACATGACTTATGTACAGTTCTGTGACCAATCAGAAAATACATTACTTCATTTTCTGTTACACCAAGTTTCATCATGTACACAGCTGTACAACATTAAGTCTTAATCCTTGATACCCACACCTGAATACAATCAGTATAGTGACTCAGGTAAAATCAGCCATTTTACATTTAACTATACAACATTAATATTTAATACATTTTCATATCAAAATCTCAACATTTTTTTTAATTTGCCATGTGATTTTTATTGCAATGAGAGTGCATGGAAAAATCAAAACACGTGAACATTTGCCCTCCCAGGCCCCGAAATGAAGACACCAGACAGTAGTATGGATTAAATACGGGCCACACTTTATTAACTCAATTCAGACAAATTCAGTGTCCTCTTCAACTGAGGGGGCCTGCGGTAGTGCGGAGAAATGCAGGGCATCCACGATACCCTAATCAGTCAATGGGCGAGTCCCAGGCCCCCAGGTTCCAGCTGTCTTAATGACAGCAGGAACCCGGCCGGCCTCTAGTAAACACCCCAGACCTCGAGCCATCTTCATTTGATGACTGTCGGTCCGAAAGTGGCCCAGCGCATCTTCCCGCCGCCGGCCCTGTAATCGCACGATCCGCAGAGCCGGGAGGTCGGATGCGCTGTTGGCTTTCCATAATTATCAAAGGGACACACCGAGACAACCAGTTTTTTCCCGCACTACCCGCCAGTGTGACCAAGAATAACCACCAATTAAATGCCAACAAAACCCTTTTCCAGTGTGGGATAGGCGAAAAATCCCTCCATCCAAAGCCAATCAGGATAGAGGTCAAAAATTCCTATCCGGCCCCAAAAGGCGACCACGAACACACTAGAAATAGGGCGGGCGGGTGGGTGCCCGAACGAAAAGGAGAACGCGTCGGGGGCGAGTTTTACCTTTTATACCCACTCGCCCCCTCCCTTCTTCACATGTGACCCGGTCCTGTCTGGCATCATCCGGGACCATGGAGGGCAAAGACCGGCCTCGCATTTCAAGGACTCGCTTCGTCCTTCATGCGGCCGAATACTTGCCCTCCCAGGCCCCGAAATGAAGACACCAGACAGTAGTATGGATTAAATACGGGCCACACTTTATTAACTCAATTCAGACAAATTCAGTGTCCTCTTCAACTGAGGGGGCCTGCGGTAGTGCGGAGAAATGCAGGGCATCCACGATACCCTAATCAGTCAATGGGCGAGTCCCAGGCCCCCAGGTTCCAGCTGTCTTAATGACAGCAGGAACCCGGCCGGCCTCTAGTAAACACCCCAGACCTCGAGCCATCTTCATTTGATGACTGTCGGTCCGAAAGTGGCCCAGCGCATCTTCCCGCCGCCGGCCCTGTAATCGCACGATCCGCAGAGCCGGGAGGTCGGATGCGCTGTTGGCTTTCCATAATTATCAAAGGGACACACCGAGACAACCAGTTTTTTCCCGCACTACCCGCCACAGCATAGGGACTAGTCGAGACTAAGTCCCATGCCCGCCATACAACCCAGCTCAGAAAGCAGGCCCCCTGTTATATCTTCAAGAAAAATGTCCAGTCCTGTGTCTGACAGGTGTATGCCATCGCTACGAAAATATTCTGAGTGAGAAGTTTGGATCCTGTGGTGGTTGACCACTGATCCGAGGCCGCCGCTGCAGACACCTCTACACACTTCCCTATTGACCCGACGTCGGGCCCTATTTATCTTTTCAGTGTTCTGTGTACCTCGCCAGGCTAAACGCGGGATGATATTGGACCATACTATTCGTATAGCAGGATACTTTTCCTTCAGTTTCTTGAGATCTCTCAATATATCAAGTATGACCGCCTTACCAGACAATTTGGGCAAATCGTTGCCTCCCAAATGAACTAATAAAATGTCTGGTGGCATAGAGCCGAAAGACGTCATCCTGCCGAGC
Organism: Intellagama lesueurii; assembly: GCA_037013535.1. Classification (NCBI taxonomy): domain Eukaryota; kingdom Metazoa; phylum Chordata; class Lepidosauria; order Squamata; family Agamidae; genus Intellagama; species Intellagama lesueurii. Next base: position 266,989,840 of record JBAJHW010000002.1, on the reverse strand, counting down.
TGGATCCAATGCATGCCACGCATGCCTCTCCATGTAACCATCGCATGGGCTCCAAGCCCCAAATCTTTCCCCCACGGGGAAGATGCGGCGTAACGTGCCGCCCAAAACACATAACTGTGGCCGATGATCATAACTTGCCTGCGGCCTTCCCGTCTCTCGAAACCTGAAATGATATAAACAAACCCTGCCTATACGTTAGGAAGAGGTCTAATGTATTTGTGATAACAAGCTGACGACCAGCGCCCCAACTGTTTAATTTGATCTGTGTTGTAACCCATAGCCGCTGCCGTTGATGCTGCTCCAATCCGAAAGGAATGCGTTCCGAATCTCATATCTTTCAATCCTATCCTCCCTAGTGCCTTGCCAGTCAGTGCCCAAAACTGATATTTCGTAAATGGTGACCCATCTATATGCTGAAAAAATTGTCCAGGTTTTGAACCCCTCAATTCCACAAATTCCTGCACTGCCTTTACCGGACAAATGCCTCGTACTCTACATTGCCCTAATGTTAGATGTTTGCCTTTGCCCCGTGGGTCTGTTTTAGACCGTCTAATAGTGATTGTTAACTGTCCATCCTGTACAATGACGTCCCCAAATTGTAACGCCCTCTGTGAATTATCATTCTTTCCCATTGCAACGAGCTCACTAATCCTCAGTGCCCCAAAAAAGGCCACCAATGCAGCTGCGTGAACCAACGTCACCTCATAATGGTCCCTACACAATGCGCTCCATTGTTCACATAGGCGGCCAAGGAGCTCCGGAGAGATGGGTGTCCTATTATCCCGTACTCTCCCTCTTTCCCTGGCCCAACCTTCCAGCATCTTCCTAATGCGAAAGTCCCCAGAAAAATCCCGGTGACCGTTTGATTTAGCATGGAAGGCCAGGGCTGCCAGTTTTCCTTGAATGGTCCCTGTCGCTAACCCCCTCCTATGCAAAAATATTATGAATTGCTGGAGGTGTTCCACTGGAACCGGCCATGTTTGTTCTAGCTTCGCTGACTCCCTAAATTCAAAAAATTCTGTACCTGCTGCTATATAACCCTTTTTTGTCCTCGGGGCCAGTGCAAGATCTATTGCTCTCGACGCCTCCTCACGCCAATCTGCCAGACCTCCGCTGGAAGCACTTCTGGCAGATCCCTGGCCTCCGGTGCCAGTTCCCTGAAACGCTTGATCTGTTGGCGTGAGAGAGCATCAGCTATCTGATTGTCAAGACCCGGGACGTGCCGGGCGTGCACCATAACATTAAACTGCAACGCCCTCAGGGTGAAAGCCCTGACTAAATACATAACCCTTTCTGAATGTGATGTCAGATTGTTAATGATGTGTACCACTGCTTGGTTATCACACCAAAAACGAACTACAGTGTTCGCCCATTCTTCCGCCCAGAGCCAAAGGGCCCCGACAATCGGAAAAAATTCTAAGAACGTCAAGTCCCTCGTTATGCCTTCCTGGTGCCATTCTTCGGGCCAAATGCCTGCGCACCATCTACCACGAAAATAAATTCCAAATCCCAAAGTCCCAGCGGCGTCAGAGTTTACCTGCACATCCGCTTTTAGGTTAAGTTCGGACCTCCAGAAGGAAACCCCATTGAACTGATCCAGAAATTGTTTCCAAACTGCAAGGTCTTCCTTCATACCTTTGGTGACTCTGGTTCTGTGCATTGGCCGTTTTAAGCCTGACATAGCTCCACACAGCCGCCTCAAAAAGGCGCGACCTGGTGCAATTACTTTGCACGCAAAGTTCAGGTATCCCACTATTTCCTGTAACTCTTTTAATGTCACTTTTTTCTTTCTTATTAAACCACTAAGCCTATTCCTAATGTTTGATAATTTGTCCTGAGGCAGCCTTGAAGTCTGCTGAAGTGTATCGAGCTCAATACCCAGGAAAGTCAGTGATGTCGCTGGCCCTTCCGTCTTCTCCTCTGCCAAGGGCAAACCTATCTCAAGGGCCATCTCACGGAAGGCCTCCAAGATCAATCTACATTTTCCTGAATTTGCTTTACCACAAAAAAGGAAATCATCTAGGTAATGAGCAGTCGAATTACAGCCCACTCTTTGCCTAACTAGCCATTCAATGAAAGTGCTAAATTTTTCAAAAGCGGCACACGAAATTGAGCACCCCATAGGTAGGGCCCTATCTATGTAATATTGCCCTTGAAATTGAAAACCCAATAAATTAAAGTCTAATGGGTGGACTGGCAAAATCCGGAAAGCTGACTTAACATCCGCCTTTGCCAGTTCAGCACCCACTCCGCAGGCCCTAATCATCCTAACTGCCTCATCGAAGGAGGTGTATCTCACCGAACAAAGTTCCTGGGGAATCGCGTCGTTAACTGACGTCCCCTCTGGAAATGATAGGTGATGTATTAGGCGAAATTCACCTGGGGCTTTCTTGGGGACAATCCCCAACGGCGACACCCTCAGGTTAGCTATGGGCAGTTCCTCAAAGGGTCCCAGGACCCTACCTTCCCGAACCTCCTTTTTAATCTTTTCTAATACTATAGCTTCCATCCCTTTCACAGATTTAAGGTTTTTGGCCATAAAGGCTGTTCTGACACCTAAAGCTGGAATCCGGAACCCATATCTAAAACCCAATCTCAAATATTCAGCATCGCCCCTTCTTGGATAGTCTGTTAAGCACTTTTCTAGTATTGAAATTTTAATTGGTGTGGGCCCCCTTTCCAGGGGCACCGCCGCTCCCTTCGGGTTTCTTACCGGTTCCTCCCTGTTTGTTTTGTCGTTGTGCCCCTGCTTTAAAGCAGGATACGTTAGGGTGCTTCCCCCCACAGGTAATACAGTCGTGTCTAAACCTGCAGGGGTGTCTGGCACAAAAGCCCCTAGAGTTGTACTCATAGCAGGGCAGGCGGGGTTGAACCACCTGTCCCGCCCCTGGGCGGGCGCTAACGTTCCCAGTAAATTTCTTATTCAGATGGCCACTATCAAATCTATCGCCTAAGCTGCACTTGGCTGGCGTCATATGCTGTAGCCAAAGCCCTGGGTGTGGCTCATCCCATCGTAAATCGGGCCTGATGGCGCTTTTCATTCTAAACGCTTCATCGTAACGAAGCCAAGCCTGCCCAGCAAAATCTGAATTTGCCCTACAGATAATGTCAAAATATTGAAACAACGCTGATGCTTTCCACGGTTGAGCCTTAACCAAAACACCTGCGTATATGGTAAAGCCCGTGATCCAATTAGGCCAATTTCTATCAGGCTTTTTCCTTCTATGTTTTTCTTTTAATTTCTCGTCATCTTTGTCAATCTCCTTGATTTCTACCTCGCGGTTAACCAGATCGTAAAAATCCAGGAATTCACCTTTCCAAATCTTTTCTTTAACCGCTGGGGTCAAATGGTCTCCCAACGGCGTACTGTAGTCAGCATAAGGCAGCGCCGCTAGTGGGACCGTATTGTACCCTGTGTTGGGTACTGAAGGGTGTTGCCATGTCCCTGTGCCCTTAACATCACCAGTTGCCTCAGCCGTGTGAGCCGTCACACCATGCGGGCTCCACCCGCAACAATGTGGGCTCACTGGAGGCCAAAAACAGCCAGGCCACCCTCCGAGTGAATTTCCACAATGTGTAGGTGCAATATGTGCTTGTTGTGTGCCGCCAGCCCAAGGCCATGTGGCCGAAGTAGACTGGGTGTTGTGCATGGCCGAACACTCACCGCAAGAAGGTGTTGGTGTCCCAAGGGGCTCCACCGCCTGATGTGAGCTTGCACTGGGCTCCTCTGGGAGGTCGTATCTGGCTGGAGCTTCCTCTACCATTTCCTGAACTTCAGCCACTTCTCTCATCCCAGATCTTCGACCGCCAGGCCTCCTGGTCACTGCAGCAGCTCTTCCTTCCACGGCCTGATCCTTACTTCCGTGACCCTGTTGGGATTCTAATGCGGTAAAACGGTCCATGAGTTGCTGTGTTAAAATCCTTAGCTCCACCTTGCGGCGGCTCTTAGTATCCCTAACCGCTCTGTGGGGAATGACCTCCCTTTGTGGAGAAGCCCTTCTAGCCATCCTCTGAGCCTCTAACTTAGATAGTTTTTCTTGGAGGTCTTGCAGAATCCCCCATGACTCCTCCTCAGAAGATGAGGATTCCCGTGGAGAAATCTGAGGAACCGCCCTCTGACGTTTTGCTGGCGTCTTTCCTGTCTTAACTCCGCTTCCCTTCTTGGGCGGCATGATATCTAATCAGCCCCAAAGGTATCTCCTCAATGCGTAGAACAATTACAAAAATTTGTCCACAGTTTGTGAACCTTCCACCTTTACAGCTAATGTCCAGCAGGTGTCACCTCAACCCTGCCTTGTACCTGGACCTGATGATAAAGCTGTAGTATGTTAATATTCTCACTTTTAATCAAGTAATTGTTTTTCCTTAGTTTTTTTTTTTTTTTTTGGTTATAATTATCACTATTGTATTATTGTTTGTTTCTAAATTTCTGTTATTATTCTTCTGCTCCTTCAAATTTTTCCAGAAGCCAATGTCCTGTGTCAATAGATTACCAGAATAGTCTCAATTAAATTTTCCCTTATACCACTGTACTCCTACCACTCTATAGTCTATGTAATTCAAAATGCTCTTAATCATAAACTTGAACCTGGAATGCTTATTCCCCTCAACCAATTTGCTTTAACCTACTGATGAGAAACTACTATTTGTAACTGTGAACCCCCACCATAAACTATTAATATGAATGATTATTCCCCTTATGTAAACTGCTTTTAACCACTGATAGTAAATCAATATTTTTAAACTGTGAAAACTTTACAATGAACTGATTAATAAGAATGATTATTCCCCTTATGTAACTTGCTTTTAACCACTAATATTACACTAATATTATAACTATAAAACCCTTACAATGAACTGTTGAATATGCAATTAATTATCCCACACACAAAATGGCGGACGGCAAAGAAAAGTGCGGGAAAAGGGGGAATACAAAATGGCGTCCGCTTGTTCTCACACAACCGAAAGCAGCCGACTGAAACCACGACTTAACTTTTAAAACAACGAAATTCCCCCAAACAGTATACAATCCCCAACCAGCTTTACTTAAGGTTCCCAACAAACAAACAATAACCCTGAACTCGCCGCGGCGGGGCGACCCGCCCCGCCGCTCCCGCCCTTCCGATCTGCAGTAATGAACTGGATTAAATCTATTCTTCTAATGAAATTCTTTCTGCTGTATTTAAACCCTGCCTAGCTCAGGTGCCTACAAACACCAGGAGGGAGCCTAAAGCCACCCTCCTTCAAACCGCAAGCTCCGCTGCCCAAACGAACTCCGTTCCTGCTCGGGCTCCACCTCAACACCGCAATGCCCGAACGAAAAGGAGAACGCGTCGGGGGCGAGTTTTACCTTTTATACCCACTCGCCCCCTCCCTTCTTCACATGTGACCCGGTCCTGTCTGGCATCATCCGGGACCATGGAGGGCAAAGACCGGCCTCGCATTTCAAGGACTCGCTTCGTCCTTCATGCGGCCGAATACTTGGGTTAGTCATACTGCAGTCAGCTTCAAATATGCACTTTTCCAGTACAGTGGTGCCTCGACTTACGACCATAATCCATTCCAGAAGATGGACGTAACTCGAAATGGTCATAAGTCGAAGCACCATTTCCCATAGGAATGCATTAAAATGCTATTAATCCGTTTCAGCCAAAGAAAAAAAATCACCAAAAAAAAAAAAAAATCACTGCAAGACTCATTGGAAACGCGATTAATCCCTTCTGGCCGAAGGGGGTGGGTGGGAAGAAAAGCAATCAAGCGTGCAAGACCCATTGCAAATGCACAGAAAACAAATGGAGCAGATTGGAAATGCACAGAGAACAAAGGGAGAAGGTCGGAAATGCACAGAAAACAAAGGAAAAAGCAAGGGAAGCATGCAGGACCCATCAGAAATAGAGAAAAACACTCCAAAAAGCAACCAAACCCCCCAAGACCCATAGGAAATGGGGGGGGGAAAGCCAAAAAGCAACCAAACCCCCCCAAGACCCATCGGAAATGGGGGGAAACCCAAAAAACAAACAAACCCCCAAGACCCATCACAGCACAGAAACATAACCCCCCCAGCCTAAAACCACGCTGCAAAAACACCCAGAACAGTTTTTAAAAAGCAGAAAACAGCACCTTACCTTACCTAACAGGCAGTCCCAAGCCTCCCTGCAAACACACACACGCTCACTGAGAAGCAGAAGCCAGGCAGTCCCTCCTCAATCGCACTCACTCTAACCGTTGGGGCGAAAGAGCTTCAAAGAAGCAGCCTTGTCGCCACCTACAGTTAGCAATTTGAATTTCCCGCCTTTTTTCCCTGCCTTTTTCTGTTCGTAAGTGCAAGCTCCGGTCACAAGTAGAAGCAAAATTTTGCGACAAGAGCTGTTCGTAAGTCGAATTGGTCATAAGTAGGGACGGTCGTAAGTCGAGGCACCACTGTATTAGCAGCTTTTTAAAAAGAGGAACATACCATGCCAGAGCTAGAAACTGGATTTTTTTTTTTAAAAAAAGTTGTCAGTTTCCTCAGCCTTAAGGTTGCTGATTTTGAAAGTCACAGCTTCTAACCCACTTTTCATTATTGAATGACATCTAGACACAGCACAACTTAGATGCTTTCTTTAATGGAAGAACGAGAATGGAGCTGGAATGGCTGCTGTGTTCTGAGTTATCTTTTATGAGATTGCTCAGTGCCTTTGCTAACAATTACAGGCAGAAGGAGGTCATGCCTTCAAACAGCTTTTGAATGATTTGCTGGTGAAGCTCAAAGGAATGAGAGAAATAAGGGTTAGACAGGGGAGGGGAGCAGAAGAATCTTCAAACATATTAGATAAGTGAAAAGTTGTGCAACAAAATGCACCTTCTCGTATGTTGTTATTCTTAAGTTTCATAATGATTTGTGTTTTCTTTATACCTAATTAATTACTAACTGTTGCTCCATCATAAGGCAACTGTAACTCAGTAACTCACATACAATTCTTACTGCAAATGCTTGAAATGTGAATGTTGAACATCATAGTTGATTTGGGCAGCCCAGAATGTCAAGGTGAAGAGTCAGAATCACAAAATCTATCAGGATTTGCTAAGTTTGTTCTGGTGTAGTGCGTGGGATAGTTGAGTATTTGTCAAAATGGAACAACCATTTTGTTCTATCCCACACACTACACCAGAACACAGACAGAGTTCTAACTTCTGTCCTCTGAAGATGCCAGCCACAGAGACTGGTGAAACATTAGGAAGAAAAATCTTCAGAACATGGCCAAACAGCCTGAAAAACCTACAAGAACCATGGGATCCCGGCCGTGAAAGCCTTCGAGAATACATATTTTCTCTTTCTTTTCACATTAAACTGTTTGTGTGGGGAAGTTCCCCTGAAGTCAAATTCAAGTTGCTTGATAGAGGACAAGCAAGGATCATTCTCTACTCTACTGTTTAAATAACTTACATAATGCATTGCTCCAAGGGCTGTTGTTTGCCACAAGTGGCAACAATTAGCCAATATAATAGCCCTCTTCAGTTATTCAAAATCCCTTTACAACCAACTCATGAAAAGGGAGATCATGCTGGGGCCCTTCTCTATTGTTCTCTATAGATAAAGGCCAGCTTTCTAAAGTGAAGGATGTCCTCAGTCCATTGAGAAGACATGGAAGTGACCCAGTCATTTACGACCCAGATTTTCCCAGATTCCTGGTTTCCTGGAGAAACTCCATGGATGCAGAAATATCCCACCCTTAAAAAATCACTTTTCTCAGTGTCTGAAAACAACTATTGATAAAGTAGTAAAGTGGTAGACGTCAAGGTCATACCTCTTCAGATCTAATGTGGGGATATTCCTGATTTTTTAAAGCATCCCACAGTTCTCATATTCTATGTTATAATTTGAAATAACAAGATGAGAAAAGCTGCATTGACAGCATATTCCAACTATATGCTCACATATTGTTCTCCCTGCAATGTCCTGGACAAACGTGTACCCAGTTCTGGCATCTATCCCTCAAGCTCCCCTGTGCCCAATGAGGCAAATAATCCTGCTAATTATTTATTAAGGACTGCTTCTGCTGTCAATAAATTATCATAGCTATCTCCTGGAGGCCTTGGATTCTCAAGGTTCTTGCACCATATGGCCATAAAGCATGTTTTATTAACACTGAGTGGAAACTTTATTTTTATTTTTTTCAGTCTTTCTTGCTGGCATTGTGTTGTTCTAAATTATGCTTATAAGTCTTGGCTTCTTTTCCACTTGTAAGATTCTGAATTCTATATATGCTTTATCCCAAATTAACTTTTGATTGACCTACCTTTCTTTTCTTTTCTTCATCTTTCTATTACAGAAGAATTACCTTTCATTATTCTCCAAATTAAATTTTTCAGAATGTTGTTTTTCTTGTCTTACACTTTGATTTCTGAGGAACAACTGAAACTAGAATGTAAAAATTATTTGTGCTGTGCAAATCTTCCTTCCTCTATGTTTGGTGAGTTATTCTTTTCCAAAAAGTTGAAGTGGGAAGGTTAGTAATTTCTGTTGAGGAGGGAGTAATTTAATTAACTTTTCCATATGTTGGTACTTAGTAACTCCCAGTTAGGAAAGGTTGTTGTCGTGTTGTTTAATAGCCAATATCTTCACTTTAACTTCTATAAATCTAAAAGCAGCATCAAGTAGCTATGAATTACACCTTCCAGAATGAGTTTTCAACAGACTGTCTCACATATAAGCTTGCTGAACACATAGTATTGTTTGTGGTAAACTGTATGAAAGTGAAGATGGCTGCCAGTGTGGGGCCAATTGGAGAAGGCCTGAATGTAATCATAGAAACAACTTCATTCACTCAGTATGTTGTTTCAGCGCTTCTTCCTTACTTCTGGTAAGATCAGGCTGGATAATACTTTCCACTACATTTTCACTTTCATTTCATTTTCTCATATATATATCAGAGTAGCACACACACGTCAAAACAAAGGCTCATTTGGTGATTACTCTTATGAGGAAGTCTTGACAGCAGTGGGCAACCATGATTGCCTGAGATGAAATGTTCTGTAATGGTATATTTAATTATTTATTAAAAACATTTTAGATAACCTTTGATCTCCTGTTTCAATCAACAATTAAAATTCTAGCATTTTGAAATATCTGGACATTCTCATTTATTTTGAAGAGCAAATAATCCATATGGGAGATTACCACAGTATGGATCACCGTGCATAGACTACCTCTTCCTAGGAACAGTCATAGCTAGTGAACTAGCAAAAGCTGCTGAAAGGTATTCAGTGTCTGTGTAGCTACTTGGGCCTCTGGATGAGTATTTTTTGAAAAGCAGGTGGAGTGTAATGCTATTCAGATAGGATGCTATCTTAAACAAATAAAAAATATTAACATTTGGATGAATACCCAGTTTTGCTATTTACTACTTGTTCTCTCCCCCTTCACGGATTGCTACCTTGTCGTAGCGAAGGGGCTTGAGTAATTCAGAGAAGCTATGGGCTATGCCGTAAAGGGACACCCAAGACAGACAGGTCATAGTGGAGAGTTCTGACTAAATGCGATCCACCTGGAGCAGGAACTGGCAAGCCAATCCAGTATCTTTGCCAAGAAAACCCCATGAGCAGAAACAAAAGGTTAAAAGATATGACGCTGCAAGATGAGCCCCTCAGCTTGGAAGGCATCCAACATGCTACTGAGGAAGAGCGGAGGACAAGGACAAGTAGCTCCAGAGCTAATGAAGTGGTTGGGCCAAAGCCGAAAGGACACTCAGCTGCGGACGTGTGTGGAAGTGAAAGGAAAGTCTGATGCTGCAAAGAAAAATATTGCACAGGAACCTGGAATGTAAGATCTATGAACCTTGGTAAGCTGGATGTGGTCAAACAGGAGATGGTAAGAATAAACATTGACATCCTGGGTGTCAGTGAACTAAAATGGATGGGAATGGTTGAATTCAATTCAGACGATTATCATATCTACTATTGTGGGCAAGAATCCTGTAGAGGAAATGGAGTAGCCCTCATAGTCAACAAAAGAGTGGGAAAAGCTGTACTGGGATATAATCTCAAAAATGATAGAATGATTTCAATACGAATCCAAGGCAGACCTTTCAACATCACAGCCATCCCAGTTATGCACCAACCACCCATGCTGAAGAGGCTGAGATTGACCAATTCTATGAAGACTTACAACACCTTGTAGAACTGACACCAAAGAAAGATGTTCTTGTCATTATAGGGGACTGGAATGCTAAAGTAGGGAGTCAAGAGATAAAAGGAACAACGGGTAAGTTTGGCCTTGGAGTTCAAAACGAAGCAGGGCAAAGGCTAATAGAGTTTTGTCAAGAGAACAAGCTAGTCATCACAAACACTCTTTTCCAACAACACAAGAGGCGACTCTACACATGGACAACACCAGATGGGCAATACCGAAATCAGATTGATTATGTTCTCTGCAGCCAAAGATGGAGAAGCTCTATACAGTGAGCAAAAACAAGACCCGGAGCTGATTGTGGCTCTGATCATCAGCTTCTTATAGCAAAACTCAAGCTTAAACTGAAGAAAGTAGGAAAAACCACTGGGCTAGTCAGGTATAATCTAAACTAAATCCCTTATGAATACACAGTGGAAGTGAAGAACAGATTTAAGGAACTCGTTTTGGTGGACAGAGTGCCTGAAGAACTATGGATGGAGGCTCGTAACATTGTACAGGAGGCAGCAACAAAAACCATCCCAAAGAAAAGGAAAGGCAAGAAAGCAAAGTGGCTGTCCAACGAGGCCTTACAAATAGCAGAGAAGAGAAGGGAAACAAAATGCAGGGAGATAGGGAAAGTTACAGAAAATTGAATGCAGACTTCCAAAGAATAGCAAGGAGAGACGAGAGGGCCTTCTTAAATGAACAGTGCAAAGAAATAGAGGAAAATAAAAGAAAGGGAAAAACCAGAGATCTGTTCAAGATAATTGGAGATGTTAAAGGAACATTTTGTGCAAAGATGGACATGATAAAGGACAAAAATGTTAGGGACCTAACAGAAGCAGAAGACATCAAGAAGAGGTTGCAAGAATACACAGAGGAATTATACCAGAAAGATCTGGATGTCCCGGACAACCCAAATAGTGTGGTTGCTGACCTTGAGCCAGACATCTTGTAGAGTGAAGTCAAATGTGCCTTAGAAAGCATGGCTAACAACAAGGCCAGTGGAGATGATGGAATTCTGTTGAACTATTTAAAATCTTAAAAGATGACGCTGTTAAGGTGCTACACTCAATATGCCAGCAAGTTTGGAAAACTCAGCAGTGGCCAGAGGATTGGAAAAGATCAGTCTACATCCCAATCCCAAAGAAGGGCAGTGCCAAAGAATGCTCCAACTACCGTACAATTGCACTCATTTCACATGCTAGCAAGGTTATGCTCAAAATCCTCCAAGGCAGGCTTCAGCAGTATGTGGACCAAAAACTCCCAGAAGTACAAGCTGGATTTCGAAGGGGCAGAGGAACTAGAGACCAAATTGCTAACATGCGCTGGATTATGGAGAGAGCCAGAGAGTTCCAGAAAAACATCTACTTCTGCTTCATTGACTACGCAAAAGCCTTTGACTGTGTGGCCCACAGCAAACTATGGCAAGTTCTTAAAGAAATGGGAGTGCCTGATCACCTTATCTATCTCCTGAGGAATCTATATGTGGGACAGGAAGCAACAGTTAGAACTGGATATGGAACAACTGAATGGTTGAAAATTGGGAAAGGAGTACGATAAGGCTGTATATTATCGACCTGCTTATTTAACTTACATGCAGAATACATCATGCGAAAGGCAGGACTGGATGAATCCGAAGCCGGAATCAAGATTGCTGGAAGAAATATCAACAACCTCAGATATGCAGATGATACCACTCTGGTGGCAGAAACTGAGGAGGAATTAAAGAACCTCTTACTGAGGGTGAAAGAGGAGAGCGCAAAAAATGGTCTGAAGCTCAACATCAAAAAAACTAAGATCATGGCCACTGGTCCCATCACCTCCTGGCAAATAGAAGGGGAAGATATGGAGGCAGTGACAGAGTTTACTTTCCTGGTCTCAATGATCACTGCAGATGGTGACAGCAGCCACGAAATTAAAAGACCCCTGCTTCTTGGGAGGAAAGCGATGACAAACCTAGACAGCATCTTAAAAAGCAGAGACCTCACCTTGCCGACAAAGGTCCGCATAGTCAAAGCTATGGTTTTTCCAGTAGCGATGTATGGAAGTGAGAGCTGGACCATAAAGAAGGCTGACCGCCGAAGAATTGATGCTTTTGAATTGTGGTGCTGGAGGAGACTCTTGAGAGTCCCCTGGACTGCAAGGAGAACAAACCTATCTATTCGGAAGGAAATCAACCCTGAGTGCTCACTGGAAGGACAGAGCCTGAAGCTGAGGCTCCAATACTTTGGCCATCTCATGAGAAGAGAAGACTCCCTGGAAAAGACCCTGATGTTGGGAAAGTGTGAAGGCAAGAGGAGAAGGGGATGACAGAGGACGAGATGGTTGGACAGTGTCACTGAAGCGACCAACATGAATTTGACCCAACTCCGGGAGGCAGTGGAAGACAGGAGGGCCTGGCGTGCTCTGGTCCATGGGGTCATGAAGAGTTGGACACAACTTAACAACTAAAGAGCAACAACAAAACAATTCATCCCTAAGTGTTTCAACAATAGCCTATTTAGGGGGAACAGAAGGAAAGAAAGACATCAGACAAAGCTTCCATTTTGTACAAAACAGCATCCCTAATTCTGTGTGAGAATAGCAGAATGTCATCTTACCACTAACTTGTCCAAGAAGCAGTGCAGGAAAAAGTAGGAAGCAACTATCTAAGTCCTATGACAGACACCCACTCTTTCCATGTACTATACATCTATACAGCAGAAGAGGGACATGTCCTTTTCTTGTCTGTGAACAAAATCATTCAGTTTCCCAAATGGCATACAGTGACCTTGTCTTTCTAATCTGTAGTCACTCCCCAGCCATCCTTATCTGCCTTCTCCTGAAGTTATGTGGTCTTCTTTCTGTTCTGATGTTTTCTGTACCATGTACATTTTAGCCTCTTTGGGGAAGAGGGTTTGTCCTTTATGAATTTTCTTTTGAAGTGATTACACAGCACACCCTCAGGATAAACAGAGACATTAATATTCATAGGAAGCAGGGAGGATTCGATCACCAGGGCCTTCATGGGAACAGCCTAATAATCTGGTAGGAAAAAGGGAAGACAGACAGTGTAAACAAACAGTGTCTTTCAGAGCTATGATTAAAGTCTGTGTCCCTGAAAGCTAAAACAAGAGCTTTACACACACAAACACACACACATATTATCGGTTGTTGCCTTTGTGGCAAGACACCCAGAAAGATAAAACAGCAGTCTCATTCCCCCCCCCCCCCCCCGAGCATTCCTTGTAGGTACTGAAGGGTCTGAATATTGTTTAGCTAGATTTAGAGGAGATCTACCAGTGGCTGAGATACAACTATATAATCACAATTAGATCTAATCTTTATTTTGAAGTACTGTAATAGTACAAGTCAAAGTCAACTTTATTTCTTTGGATCAATCAAGCCAGGGCCAGCCCTACCATTAGGCAGTGAAACAGACGGCAAATGTTGGCGTTTAGGGGAAATGGCAAGATTTTGTATGACATAAATGTGTGTGCCACACAATCTGCCCTGTACCCTCTGAATTAATTGTCTACCCTCTGCTGATAAGCGTAGATGGGGAAAGCATCAAAAGCATTTTGGTCTGGCCCTAAGTCATGTCTGTTTACTACAATCATCAGGATTGAATAGAAATCCAAACAAAACAAACAAAGAAAAAAAACTATTTTGAAACGGTTGGATTGCATTTCATTGTATATACTTATGTGAAATTATCCAAGCATCAAGCTGCCATTTAGTTAATGGAACACTTTGTATGAAGGAATGAATACAGTTTTTAATGTACCAATAGGGTTGAATCTCTTTTTTAAAACTGGATCTTTGGGCATGACTAGACAGGGAAAGAAGAGTAGATTAAATTGGCTAACTTCACATGTTTTAAAACTGGGCCCCTCTTAGTTTCCACTGTCCAAATTGCTGTTGCTGTCCACAGGATTCCACAGTGCATTCCCCAGTTGCCCTCTTCCACACCTCTTCCCTTCATCCTTACCCTTCATGTGTAAGATTCTGTTCCTGGCAGTCTGGACTCTTTTTTTTTCTTTTCTTTTTTCAAACAGACATAGATCTCCTTTGAAAGGTTTATCAGCCTCCCGCAGAACTAGGAGTGGTGCCATTAAAAGTAGGAAGGTAAAGGAAGGATAGACACTGTAATTGTCTCAGTGAAAGACCAGGCACAGGAAGAAATCAGACTGACGAGTAAACAAGGCAGCCTCAGCACTGTAGCTTTGGCACTTATCTGACACAGCGCTAAATTTGACAGCCAGATTTTTTTTAAAAAGTAGGAATAATGTTTTTCAGAGGACAGACTATGGGCATTCACTTGAGGGGAATTATACTGCTGTGTTGATATAGTACATCTCACTTAACATGTTACTGTCAATGTAACCATAGGACATGCTCACCACTGATCTTTTCTTGGACCAAGGCAGGCAATTGTTCACACCAGAAAAGGCAAAAAAAAGTGATGTGAGGGGAATCTACACAATATAAACAACTCCGTGCCAGCTTTCCAAAAAGAAAACAATTTCTGTAGAAATACACTGGCCTTCTGCGTGTTTAGCTTTTCATCATGTGGTTGACAGAAAATATATCACTTTAACTGTGCCAACTCTGATGCAAAAAAAACCCCCTGAGTATAATGCAGTGTAGTCACACCCTGAATTTACTTGTACGTATATGTCATCTAAGGGGAGGATTTCTACGACATTTCACATTTTCTCTGAAACCTACATTTGAACCCATAAGCAAGTTCAAACATGTTTATGAATAATCTGGCCTTTCTCACCAGATTACTCATAAACATTTTCAAACCCACCTATAAGCTCAAACATAGGTTGCGGGGGGAAATATGACATGTCATAGAAATCCTCCTCCTAGTCTTCAGAAATAATTTCAGGCTGACACAGAAATAAGGATAGAAAAACAATACAACAATGTGCCTTTCCATGATTGTTTAGAATTGCTAGAGAATTATGCCTATAGCAAAGTTTTGAAATGAAAATAGAGGTTCCTGGGTGAATAAAACATACCAAGATTTTTATTAATAGAAAAAACCTTTTAAAAAAAGGGAAAGAGAGATGAATGAAACAACTTCAGGAAAGATATCAAGACAAATATGAAGGCGCAGGCAGAGTATCTAAGGATTTCCAAAGGAATTAATTGAAATTTCAGATGGCCCAGGCTGCATTTGCTTATTTATAGTAGAAAATAATTATTTTGTAACTTGAAAATTGTCTCACTTTGTTCCTGATAAAGAAAGTAGGATAATGCAGTTGGAATGGAGATACAGTGTGCAAGTCCCATGCCAACATGTCTCTGTGATCTTTCAGTGCTAAAGAATAAACCTTAGAAAGACATTCACTTGGTGGTGGGTGGTAATGATGTTACTTCTCCATGAAGAGTTGACAACTGACCATTTGTGGCTGCGGGGGCATGGCTGGATCAGGAAGCCGGTATGGAGGCCAAAGGGGAAAGGGCGAAAGCGAGCCTTTATTAGGCTGCTCGCCCAGCGCGTTGCCTCTTCTTCGTTGGAGCGTTACCCACCCTTGTTTCATCGAGCGTTCTATTTGATCACACTGGCGGGTAGTGCGGAAGGCATGTGTTTTTAGGTGAGTTATAAGGGGCACCTGAGAGGGGTGTAAGCTGGTCCACCCCCCAGCTTTGAAGATCAGGAGGTTTTGGGCTGGGAGGGGGAGGAGCAAAGGGATCCACAGGGCCCAGACCATCTAGAGTCAGGAGCCTCGGGCGGCCTGGGCTCTGGGGATATCCTGACATTATGGGAACTCACCAGCAGGAGATCTGGTTCTGGGGTAAGGCTGGCCCCAGATTCAAATCATGATTCCGCACTACCGTAGGCCCCCTTTCATAAGGGGATGTTGTTTTTCAGTTAATTAATAAAGTGTGGCCCAGTTTTCAACTCACCTCTTGTGTCTTGCTTTGTTATTCCGGGCTGGCTGGGCAAAGATGCTCTGACAATCAGCAAAGAGCATCCATGTTTGAAGAACAAGTTTAGGATAAGAGCGGGCATCCTTTTCAGCCACAAGGGGCACATCAAGTGAACATGGTGCGGCCAAAGGTTGCATGCAAACTCTGTCTCTTTTTCCCACATACACAATCCCGACATACGGGGATGGTGAGATTTGAATCTAGGTCTGTGTTTCCAAGATCAATGCCTCTGCTTTACTAGAAGTGATCAGAAAGCAGCAGTTTTGGAGAAAAAAAAGCATCACTTTGATTGAGAGATGCTTTCACTAGGACTCGCCAGTAAGGTTGCTATTCTATTCCTACTAAAAGCAGAGTCAGAACTGAACTCCCTCCACATCTGCTCAGCTAATAAGCAGGGAAGTGGGGGGAAATGAGCCCAGAGCAGTCAAGGGTCCCCTTGGTGTTTATGTTGGCTGCAGGTTGCCCATCTCTCATTAGGAGATGAAATGACATATGGCTATAGGAGGAATATGTATACATTACATGCCAAGTACCAGCATGCTGGATGATGTATAGCAGTGATTCCCAATATTTTTTGAATCATGAGCCCCTTCTATAATAGCCAAGTAACCTGCCACCCCCGCCATATTTGCATCAAGATACATTTTTAATGGGGTAAAATCATCCCTTCTGAGAAGGTAGAGGCTACTTCTAATACATACACATACATACTAACTTTAATATCCCGCTCTGAAAGGTCAAAGAAGAAATTATTTAACAAGGGCTACACATATAAGGCAACGTGTGACACCCCCCTAGCAAACACTTTTCAACCCCCTTGGGGGTCATGAGACCTAAGTTGGGAAACATTAACATGTAGTATTAAGGCCAAATCTGATAATGGCAGGAATTGCTCATTAGAAACTGTGGAGGCTACAGAAATGTGGGTGTTTGGGAAGAAAAGTACATGTGTAAGATGTACAGTGGTGCCTTGAGTTGCGAACTTAATTCATTCCGGATGATGGTTGTAACTCAAGTTGGTTGTAACTCAAAGCACCATTTCCCATAGGAATACATTGAAAAGCGATTAATCCATTCCGGCCGTTTTTTGGTTGTATCTCAAAGCAGTAGTTCCCATAGGAACTAATGCAAAAGTGGTTAATCTGTCCACTACCACTAGGGGGAGACTTTTTTTTAACCTAAGATGACCTCTAAGGTTAAAAAAAGGACAGGGAGGGAGGGAGGGAGGGAGGGAACAATGGGGAAAAGAGGTCTTTTTTCCGGTTGTATCTCAAAGCGCCGGTTGCAAGTCAAAGCAAAATGTTGCAACCGGAGATGGTTGTAACTCAAATTGGTTGCAAGTCAAGACAGTTGTAAGTCGAGGCACTACTGTACATGTAAGGTAAATGGAAGATTTTGAGGCCCTGAATGTTTCAGCTGGGTATGGTTCTTATGAATATTTTTCAACTCTTTTTAAATGGCATAGTCCTGACCCTTTATCACTGAGCAGCTACAGAAAGAAAATGTGACGTGTAGTTTTAATGACAAAATTGATTGATGTTATTCATTTGCAATGATCAACTTTCAGCATCTGTCACCAAAAATATTTTATAACTCATATGAATTCCTCTGCTAAGACTTATGTTTAATTTTGTTAAGTTCTTCTCAATGTGTTACTAGAACAGGAATAGGCAAAATAGCTCCCTGGGGGTCCAAAAAAAGGTCTCCAATCAACCCTGGGAACCTCTACCCTCCATATTATTTGGTTGGAAAAAACCCCACACATTTTGAGGAGCTCAAAGCATTCCTTTGTGCACTCTAAAGGTCATGTTTTGCAAGGGCTTCAGTGCCCCCACACCCCAATTTATTTTCAATGGACACTAGAATGTGCATGATTTATTATATTGCCTCAAAGAAGATGGTAGAAGAGTACATTTGCCTGGTGATCCCCTCTCCCCACCACACATTTCATTCTAGCACAGCTCTATAGGTAATCCACATACTTTGGGAAAACAAGTTCTCTGATAAGGGGTTTTCCAAGATGGAGGAGAGGAGGGGAAAGGAATATCCCTTGGACAAGTTTGGCGTGGATCAAGGTTTGTAGCTAGAATCTTTGGCACCTGGGGCAAATGCCCTGCCCCCCTGAGGTGGGGGCACAAGCTTCCGTAAGAAAAAAGGAAGAGGAGAATGCCCATAAGAAAAAAGAGAGAGAAAGGCTCTAGGATTTCACTCTTTTTGTATATGCTATACAATGCAGTGTTGGATTTCATTCTATGTATATCCTATACAGTTTTCATTGTTAGTACTTTCCGGCATTGGTTTGCTATTCTTTCAGTGCTCCAAGGAAGGTTTCTACAACATGCATTAAGAAATTTGCTTGCTCTCTCTTTTGCATTTCCAAGAACTATTTTGTAGCTCTTTTCTTCCCTGCTCTCCCCACCACCACACATCTTTTTTGTCATGCTGCCACCCTCTCTTTCCCCCCTCCCAATTCTGCGGAAATGAAGAGACTCACTCTGAGATAAATTCTTATCCACAGCAAAAGTTCTGTCCTCTGTGAATATCCTCAGTGGTTTCGTGGCAGGGGGCGGAGGAGGAGGGCGAAAGGCAGTGACGGGAAAATCAACTGTGAAATGAGCAGATCCTACACCTACAAGCCACCTTCATGCACAATATACTCTGTATTCCCTCATAAAATGAGACCAGCAGCTTGGGTAAAACATAGCTCATGCATTCCTCTCCCCACAGTTGGCTTCATTGGCTCTCAGAATAATTGTTAAGATGTACAGCTGAGAGAGGGAGGGAGGGGAAAAAGTATGAATATCTTTCCCTCACAGTGTACTCAGCAGGAGCTGAGACATTGCATTTTTAGAACGGAAAAAGCTCTCAGATTCAAGCAATGAGCACACAAGTTGACATAAAACATCACCCCACAAGCCTGGAGGAAGCTAATTAATGAAACACAGTTATAGTGAACACAGCCCTCAGAGAGATCATGTTGGGGAGGATGATTTGAAACATGGCTTTGTAAATATGGAATATCCCACTTACATGACAGTCATGACAAGGCTCAGTTGACATTCTACATTCACTACTCCATTTTCCCCAAAGGGTGTGTTGGGGAGATTCAAGGTATAATTAGCAGCTACTATTTTTTTCAGGGTACCATTAGAATCATTCCAAAGCACTTGATGAGCACATGAAGAAGACAAGGAGAAGACTGTTTATCAAGGGGTTACGACCCTGACTGTTTGATGATCTGATCACCTGATTCCAGAGAACATTCAAGACTGATTGGGGTTCTTTATGCTCTGCATTCCACTTTTCTTGAATTCCAATTTATTTATTTATTTATTAGATTTATATCCCGCCCTTCTAGACAATGTCTACTCAAGGCGGCTTTAAATAGTTTAATTTAAATAGTTTAATCAATTTAAATAGATGTCTTAAAAAAGGCAATTAGCAGCACTAAATTTTGTTTCAAGAATATTTTTTTTTGTTCCAGTGTTAACTATAAGAACTACTCCATGGTTGTTGTTTTATAAATACTGATGTGTGTTTGATGTTGTTTATATCTGATTTTATAACTTAATAAAACATTTTAGAAAAGACAAAAAAAATTAGAATCAGAGCATGTCAAGTTCATCCAGAATTTCCAGTTTCCTCTTTTTGCACACATACACAATGATAAATACAGAAAAACATTTTGGATGTAGTTATACTGGTGAATGTCTTATGTTTATTTTGTGTGGTATTTTAGCATTGCAGTTCCCATTTCACTGCATTCTAGCTGCAGTATGTTACTGTGCAGCAGAGCAAATCAACATTTTACAAGGCAGTTCTAAAAATGGCAGCAGCCCAAACAAAAATTATAACTTTGAAACTGGTCTTTGGATGAGCACCAAATTTGCCACAGGTGTAGCCGACAGTCAGCTCTTGCTCTGTGCCAATTTGGGGAAGATTGGATATATGGTTTTTGAGTTATGATTTTTTTAAAAGTAAAACTGTCCCTCCCTCAGAAATAGGAGATCCAAAGAGATGTAAAGAGATTTAAAATATTTCATATAAATTGAAAATACCAATTTTGCTTATCTTGAAAGAGAATAGTTGGCCCCAGCTGCTATTTTTATTTGGAAATAATCCAGGCTGCATGGGTTGAAATATTGATCCTCAAAAGAGGTGTTTCATATGGGGAAAACAATGACTTTGTTATAATCTGAGCATGTGTGGTAAGGTTTACAAGGCAGATGATATTATTTAAAAATGGGTTTGCTTTAAAGAAAACAGTCTTCCAGAAAGGGGGGCATTTTGCCATGTATCTCCAGGGAATTAGCATACAGTCTTGTAAGGCATGTGCATTACAAAAGTACAAGTAGTTGTGCTTGTCCCAGTCCTGAGTGCTTTCAGTAAACATTCTGTCTGGACTTCTGAGACTAGGCTCCTGACACCAGTCTTCAAAGGGGAAATCAGCTCCAGGCATGAAGCAATCTGAACTTCTGAATCTGACTATCAGGACCCAGTTGAATTTTTAACTCCTTCCTGGCCAAAACAGGGATTTGTGCTTGCAAATGGATTCTGTATATGTCTGTAAAAATATTTTTTAAAGATATTAAAAAAGGAATGGAGAACAAATATTCAGAAGCTCACACATTTATGGTTTGTTTTTGTTTTTTGCTTTGTGGCTGGGAATGGTCTTAGTTGATATTGGTAGAGTTCTGGCATCTATATCATGTCATAGCCTTAACAATTCAACTCGTCCCTATACAAGTGTTTGGTAATTAAGAAAAACTCTAAAGATATTTTGTACCATCAGGTCACTTTTGATGTGTGGTGATTATATTTTGATGTGTGGTGATTATATAATTAAATGTCATTTATTCATCTATTTTCTTTATTTAACTTATATACCACCCAATAGTCCCTGTTTTTCTTCATTGTCCTCGACAAATTCTTCTATGAACCAATGTAATGTATTGTGATCTCCCCAATCCATTTTTCAGTAGAATTAGAAACAGAAGTACCATACCCTACCAGTTAGTACACTGGTCCCACTCAGGAGGGACATTAGATGTGAATTCAGGAAACACTAGACAGATGCATGAAAATTTAACCATAAACTGAGCCTTACTTTAATCTTTTTGTTAATCCTCAGTGTATTGGCGTTAGCATGGAAAATACCTCACAACTGCCTCAGTTTACAACTTTGTAAACATCCTGGTAGATGAAAGTCAACTTTACTTTTCTGTGATGTTTTCTAGTGCACACACATATTCATAGGACATCGTACAAAGGAACCCAGATGCAATCATTTGTGGAATCACATCAAGCTTGCCTTTTTCCCTGTATTGTTTTATCAAAGTACTCATGGCAGCATGGATAGACAAAACTTGAATGTGTAACAAACAACAAACATGAAATGCTATATGCAACATTTGGAAACAAAGAAAAAGTTGGTAGAAAATTTCTGATGTCTTTGTTTCACTTCAGAAGCAAGACTAGGTCATTCAGAACTCCAGAACATGCAGAAAACTCGAGAGATTATAAGAATTCATGAAGCAAGCAAGGAAGGTTCCCTAGCTTTCATTCTATCCATGTTGGTTGATGCTCCACTTAGACCCTCTGCTACGAACCTCTTCTGCAGAGTGAGATTGGATACTACTGCACCATGCTCCTGGACACCAGATAGTTTGATTCAGGTGACTGGACCCAACTTTAATGTACCGATGTCCAGAGACATATTGCAACAACAGGACCAGGTCTCTGCCATGAGCAGAATGTGTAAGTTACCCTAAGTAATTTCCCATGGCAGCTATAGCTAACAAGTCTCCACATTTGGCTTCCTGTTCCTCTGCCTGTAAGCTAAAAAGCATTTTTTATCCATACATGTCTCACCATGCTTCTCCTATATATTGTGGCCTTATGGTGCTTCCGCAAGACTGCCACAATGTCTTATTTGAATTTATTGATAGCACCTCACCAGTGACAAAATTCCTCAAACAACCCTGTTGTGCATGTAACGTTCCCATCCTTTAACTGGGCCCGAAGATATATTTTTTGTTCTTCACATCAACAATAGAGGGCATTTATTCTGCCTGTTTCATCTTTGGTCTCCTCATTTCTGTGCTATGCCACCTAGACATCACTTTGTCTTGTTCAGGAATTCATGCTGAAATATGAAAGCAGCCAAATTCAAAAGAAACAGAAAAATGAAGTTAGTAAATCCTGCTGATACCATACAGTTTCTCTATATTATGGTGACGCAGAAAGCAGTGAACAATGAATCATGCCCCCAAGAACAATACCATCTGTTGTAAAACAGATGATACTTTTCATCATTACACCGACAGAGCTTGTTAATAGAATTTTGATTTTTCTTCCCCCAGTGGATGGGAATATATATCTAAAAGTTAACACTGTGTTAGGTGAACATGGTGGATATAAGAACAACCCCTGACTGTTTTATAGAGGCAGATACCAGTAGTTAGCATGAGATATCCCTTCCCATGGTATGAAGGCCTGAGCTTCTCAGGGAGATGCTTTAATCAAGCAGCAAAAAGCTGTTCCTGCAAATGAAAGCTTCCCCAGATGGCTTTTTCTCTCCCTCCAAGGATTATCCAAGTTCTCTGGTTCCCAGCCCTGCTTTTAGGTCCTTTGGAATCCTCATCTAATATGCTCTGTTTCGATGACTTCTGCACAACCTTGGACATTTCTGCCACTGATTTTGGTCTACCCTGCTTTTTTTACACTTAGGGTTTCTTCATCCTGCTTCTCATTTATATCTTACTCACTTCTTGCTTTTCCGGATCTTTTCAGTGGATTACTAAATATCAGTTTTATGTCATGTTGGACATACTTATTGCTTCGCCATGAAAAGTGATTCCAGATGAAACCCGCTGACCTGCTTAACTATCGGCTCTTGGACATGCTCCTAAGTAATGTGACAGGGTACCTGGACAAGTTTAATTGGCTCCAGACAGGATTCTTGTCAAACAGGAGCCTCTGATACTTCATTTTAGCTCTTCATTTTAGCCCTGCTGTTTGACAGGATAGTCCAACAGGAGCCTCTGATACTTCATTTTAGCCCTTAGGAATAACGCAATGGCTGAAATCCTGCCGCAAAACTACATGCACATAACTCCTGATGATGTCATCAGTTGCAGACCTTAATCTTTATGTTGAAGCCTCCTAGCCTCTTTCCCATGTTCTGAGGCTCCCTAGGGATCCTTTTACACCTCATGAAGCCTTTAGGAATCTCAGGATCAGGGGCTGGGGAAGCCTTTAATGCCCACAAATCATCACCACTAGGATCGGACTAGTAGTGGCAAATGTTGGGCATTAAAGGCTCCCCTTGTCCTGAAGCTCAAAAAAATCTTTGCTAGGTTGAAAGTGATCCCTAGGGAGCCTCGGAACTGGGGAAGGGAGGATAGGAAGCTTTAAAACAAAAATTAATATATGCAACTGATGACATCATAAGGAGTTACTTGTGGTCAGTTGTGCAACAGGATTTCAGCCATGATGAATATTTACTTAAACATTTTCAACAGCAGCCCCTTGTAATGTGAAAGTGAACAGCTAAGTACCTGCTTTCTAAAAAATAAAACAGCACCCACTTCATGTATTCAAATTACTTGTGCATATTTCTTTAAAAAACAACAGCAACAACAGCACAAGAGTCTATGTTGAAGGCATTATGACCTTCTACATTGAGCCATCAAAGGGGGCAAAAGCCTTTTTGTGTCATAGCATGACATTTCTATCTCTCTGATCAACAGCAGTTTGGCTCACAACAGAAAGAAGCAGAAGGTAAATGAAAGGATGTTGCAGAAAATAGAAAAGTGATACTAGGGAAGAGACTAGGAAAAGCATGTGTGTGTTATTGAAAGAAAGTGAGGACCAAACCAGAGACTGCATGTTTGCTAAACACATATTAGCTCATTTGGCTAAAACAAAAACACAAAGAAAAAAAAAACTACAGCTGAAGATGAGGGCTGTTTTCTATACTTAAATGGGTAACAAGGTGGTGGCAGTGAAATTGCTCTCTCCCCCATTCTGCATGCTTAGCTATTTGAAGATTTTCCTCCCCGAAAACTCACATTTGATATTGGAGCTAAATTATGAGAGGTTATAGTAAGACAGGAAGGGAGAAGAGTTCTGTTCCACCCCTCAAGTGCTCTGTTTAGTGAGTAGAACAGTGGAAGGAAGAAAGGAGGGGAAGTGAAGTCATTTGAAAATTGGTGGTGGATGAGAGCCTTACAGATACCACAGGCAGCCAAAAAAGCAGAAAAACAGGTGCTCAATCAAATCAAGTCTGAACTTTCATCAGGGATGTTGGCAAGTCTTTGGGTCTGAGTCCCGAGTCCAAATCTGAGTCTTTGGGTCTGAGTCTTAGGGTCCCAAGTCCAAGTCACAAATCTGTACCTGGGGAATTCTGGAAGTTATAGTCCCAAAAATCCCCAGTAAGGGTCAGAAGCTACATCCCTTCCTTGGCAATTCACTGCCTGAAAAACACTTTTCTTCCACAGATTAAAAGATTGGGGGGGGGGCGTGGAGCAAGAAAGAAAAGAGAAAAAGCACGTTAGGCAATGCTGCCAGAAGAAGCCTAGAAATTCAAATGAAAAGTCCCTCCTGCCACTGCCAGTACAGCCCCCAACCTTTCTCCCCTTACTGGCTGAGTCCACCTCCATGCCAACCCAGTTGCTGCTCCCCACCCCACCTGGGGAGGAACCACCAGCAACAGCAGCTGCCATCTTGGACTTTTATGTCCCTTCACAGCTGCTGTATAAGCTGCCTGTGCACATGGGTCTGGGCGCAGGGCCCTTGCTCAAGAGCTAGGAGGGGCTCTGGAACAGGGAGGGTAACTATGGGAGTGTGTTCCTCTGTGTTCTCCCCACCGCCTCCCCCACAGGTATTGTTTCTTGATTGTTGGGAAGGAGAGAGGGAAACGGAGGGTGTGGGACTCGAGAGCGCAACTCATAAAAATGGGTCCAAGTTGCGAGTTGAGCCTGAGTCTTTTTTTAAAAAAAGGCCCAAATTGACCCTGAGTCAAGTCACAGATGTGATTTAAGTCAGACTCGACAGTGAGTCGCAGGTTGTGAGTCACGAGTCCCCTTCCCTGACTTTTACTAGAGGAAAAATGAATAAATGGAGTCTCTCCTACCTTGCACATATAATCAGAATACAGAACTGACCAGAAAAGACAATATTGTTAGGAAAGGGGGGGAGTGGGAAAAGAGAAAGACCTAACATGAATTGGGTTGACTTACTAAAGGAATCCACAGTTGTCACTTTGCAAGACCTGAACAAAACTCACTGGAAAAGACAATATTGCTAGGAAGGGAGTCAGTAGAAAGAGAGAATAACCTAATATGAGATGCTGTTGGTTTGCAAGATCTGAGCAGAGCATTTGAGATTTCATTGTCTCATATAGTCATGACACGTCAGAAGTGATGGCACATGACATCTTTTGAGGATGGCTGTTTTTAAAATTACCAAACAAGTGTATAGTACCAAGATGGGTGGACTGGTTGAGACTATCACAAGATATGGGCACCAAAGTTCTGCTAACATTGGGTAAGACCATTGCCAGTCACAAAGTGAAAAATAGTAATTTCACAGCTTAAACCAAAGAAAAACTGGTTTCAACAATATACAGAAATAATAAGAACTGATGGCAAAAAACAAAAAAACATCTTGAAAGATTATTGCCAGAAGCCCCTGTGTGGCAAAATGTAATCATTTCTTTATTTATGTGCACCAGTAATGTACACAGCTGGAATTTTACCCCAAAATATAGGTTTGGCTAAGAGGTAATAATTGACCCAAAGATACCAAGTAAACTTTGAGACTAAGCAAGTACGTGAGCTTAGTCTCCCACGTCTAACATTGTTACAAAAAAAATAAGCATATGGTTTCATCTGCATAATATGTACACTTGCATATTATACCAATAATGTTACCTGGATTTGGAGACCCATATAATGGCAACTGTAAAATAGCTTTGAAGTATGTTTGAGTTTGTAATTGGAACAAAAACTAATGGAACACATATATAGCACCTACAGGGACAGATTGAGTCGCAAAAGGCTGCCGAAGCCTATATTTACTGTGGAAGTTGAAAAACTGGCATTCTGGACTCTGAGTTAAAAAGCGGCAAGAAAATCTTCACACTTCCTCCCAAGGCACACACTACTAGGATGACAGACAAACCGAAAACAATAGGCACAAGTTCTGTTACTATGGCAACTTGCTTTTTAGTCTTGAGTCATCCCTTCTCTTGAATCCAAAGTTTCCAGCCTTGTGAAAATATCCTGGTCTTACCTCCTCTCTCCCACTGAGTTACACAGGCCTTCAACACAAACACTGCTGAGTTGATTGACACAGGAAAACAATAGAGACCACCCTCATTGCCATAGAAACATAGGTTTGGAGCAATTCAGTGGAATGAAATTTTAAAAGAAAGAAATCTGCCCAGAGCACACAATTAAATCACACTTAGTGTGACTGGGATGTCATGGGTCTGAATAGAGCACTGAGAACTGGAATTATAAAAGTAAAATATAAAATTCTACTATTATGTAAAGAAAAAAAGGATAATGCCAGTGATATTAGACGTTGATATTATATCTGCAGTATAAATAAAATCAAAGAGAACAATCTAATTTAAAAACAAATACACTGATCTCCTTGAACATGAAGGTGAAATGCTATGAAAGACTCGTTCTGCATATATTGCCCACAGTGCAAAATCATTAATACAATCTAATCTGAGCTTCATAAATTTATTTGTATTTCTATCACCCATTTTTTTTTTACCCTTAGGTCACACCCCCTGAAAGGCATTACAGAATTGATCAAAAGATTCTGGATTTGTTAAGAATAAACAAAGCATCTTGGGAATCTTTTTAAGGATCAATTCTGTATAGTTCTAAGAATTGTGTGTTTTGTACTGTCAAGTCGGAACCTACTTATAGTGACCCTAACTGAGCTTGGAAGGTAAATGAGCTACCTAAGGAATAGTTTTACCAGTTACTCTCTCCCAGTCCGTTCACATGGCTGATCAGGCATTCGAACCCTGTTCTCCAGAGTCCTAGTCCATCACTCTAACCACTACACCGCACTGAATATTTCTAAGAATTAGAGGTGTGCAAATACCATCCACTTTGATTCAGACTAAACAGTTTGTCTTACCCATTACAACTGATTATTTCAAGGTAACTTCTAGCACATCCAATTTTATTTGTAACCAAATATTTCAAAATATTTGTAAATATCTGTATTTATCCGAATCGTGGGGGGAAATTGAAAATTGAAAATAAATTAATAAAGGGCTCTGACCTGGAAGATGTGTCTGTTATGTTTGTGTATGTGTCTGTCTGTCTTCTCTGTGTAACTCAATACCATTAAATACTGTTCAATGTCCAGTGTTCACGCAAAGCTCCCAATAGTTTCCTTCCTTTCTTCCTTTCCCACCCCCACCAGAAGCCATGGGATTTACTCTAATTTACTCAGGAAAAAAAATGATGAAGGGGAAGGGATCTTCCCAGTCAGCAGCTTCATTATCCCACTGGGTAGCATACCTGATTGCTACCTTGATTGTCATGGGTGCCACCCACCCTGTCTGGAACACAGGTGCGGGGGCTGGTGGTGTGGGCAAGGCCTTAGGTCCTGTAGCTAATGCTGCTCAACTCAAATTCCACATAATAGTAGACATTTCACACACACAGGCACCCAGTTGATTGGACTGAAATCTGCAGCTGCCAAACAGCAAAGAATAAAAATTTCTGCAATGCACACTCAGCCTACCTCCTGAAATTCAAAGTGATTTTAGCAACCTCTCTTTTCTCTCTAACATCCTTCCCGTCCAAAACAACTACTAATCACAGGGATGAGGAATTCCCTTAGGAGTTCTGTGATTTCCAAGACAGTTTGGGCTTATTATTGGTGCAGGAGCTGTTAATCTCCTTCTGCTTTGAGGTTCCTTGTTTTTCTATCACAGTACTGCTTCCATTGCTCCCACCACTACGTCCTTTAAAAAAAATCAGGGTTTTTAAAACCCCAAAGTATCCATGAAAGTGTCCCTGGAGAGCCTCCATTTGATTCGAGCACCACTTTGGGCTTCCTCGTTTCACTTCAGATCGGTTCAGAAGTGGACAAATATCTCAATTTTGCTTCTGATTTTGAGTATATTCCAAATCTGAAGAACATTCTTACTAAGAATTATGAATAGTAACACAATATTTAAGACATGTGATTGTTGCCACATAGGACTCAACGTGAGCATGTCTATGGAATTATTCCCATATTTAATAATGTCCTTAACTGAAGACACCGAAACTTCGTAAGACCAGGTCTTTTATGTGAAGTAACATTTTAGGGATTCTGAGGCAGAAAAGGAGCTCATTAAATACTGCTCTTCCTTCCAGAATTTTCCAGTGGCAAGAGAAGATGTGTTTACCATATACGTAGCATTTAAATGTTTGGTTCTCTTTAGGGTGAGAACTTCATTCACTTAAAGATAGACTTAGATGTAGCTGATGGTCTTATCCTGTACCCTTTTTTCCCTGCCCTGTGTCTCCAGTCTTTTGACCCTTTCTCTATTGTTGCTGTTTCACTCTCATTCCTTTGACAGTCGTGCCCTGTTCCCATGCCTTTCATCCATTCCGTTCCCTTGTGTGAACACTGCTGTTCATTGTGTTCTGTGGTCTGACTTCATGCCTGTAGCATGCTTATTTGTCACCTTTCCAATGGTCAGATTAGTTGACATTAGCAGTAACCTCTGAGCTTTCATCTGATGTAGTTCTCTTATGGAAGACTGTTAGCTCTATAGCTGCAGTTCATTCTGACAGTATCTTGAGAACTACGAAGTCGGGAATAAGAGTCCTTGACAGACTAGAACTGTCTAGACTAGTTTTGCTTTAGAATGGGGTGGACAACTTTGTAGACCAAGGGAGTTCCATGGTGCCACCCAGACCCCCCATAGAACGAACAAAATATATCTCTGCCACCATTC
The DNA here is from genome assembly GCA_037013535.1 of Intellagama lesueurii. Lineage (NCBI taxonomy): Eukaryota > Metazoa > Chordata > Lepidosauria > Squamata > Agamidae > Intellagama > Intellagama lesueurii. The sequence continues at coordinate 266,960,774 of JBAJHW010000002.1, read as the reverse complement.
TCTCTATAGGGGACCAAAGGTGGCTCACAATTAATACTGTAGAGTAATAACAGGTTAAAATATGCAAAACCGTATTAAAACAATTAAACATCAGTCAAGATTTAAAACTAAATTAAAATACAATTTTAATCCCACATCACCACTACTTTTGGTGCTTCCCTTGCATATGGCACCAAAATAAAATAATACTGAGGGTAGATATGATGCAGTCTTACAGGGGAGGGACAAGATCTTTTCTCAGAAAACCGAGAGTGCAGGACATGTAATAATGGGCTCAAGTTACAGCCAGATTTTGACTGAATATTGGAAAAAACCTCCTAACTGTTAAAGCAGTACAGCAATGGAACAAATTACCTCGGGAGCTGGTGAATGCTGCAGTGCTGGAGGCATTCATGAGAAAATTAGACAGCCATCTGTCTGGTATACTTCAGCTTGGATTCTGGCACTGAGCAGGGGGTTGGGCTCGATGGCCTTATAGGCCCCTTTTAACTCAATTATCCTATGATGAAATCTAGAGGCAACTGCAGATATTCTTTATGGTGCAGCAGAATTCTAATGCATCCTCCCACTACACAAAGGCCCATGAGACCATTGACCACAACATCTACTTGCATTCCTGAAGTGTGAGAAAGGGAAGAGAATGGAGGAAATATATTTTAGTGGGAAATGATGGCAGATGATTCTGCACAAGGGGGGTGGATCTGTGCCACAAAAAAGGGGGGTAACCTATGAGCTTTTGCCCATCTATATTTTTTAATGTATTTAATCAACATTTGGAATCCAATCCTAATGGTTGACTTGATCTGTGATGCTCTAAAGCTGTCAGATCTTTGATAAGTAAGTTTACATTTGTTTTTGAATTGTTGTTTACTAGGCCATGGTTTGCAATTAGAGATGGGGACGAAGCACCAAAATAGTGCTTAGTCTTGCTTCGTGGGTCCTCAAACTTGACAAGCCATGAACCATGAATTGCCCCCCCCCCCGGTGACCCGAGGAACAATGAATCAATTCGTCATTCGTCGGGTCATTTTTTAAAAAACCATTTATTTATTTTTTTGCTTTCCCTCCTGTTGCTATACCCCAGGGCATAGCAAGAGCAGGGAAAGCAGGGATCAAAGCAATCGTGCAGCCGCGGCTCCAGGACTGCTTTGATCCCATTCCCCCTCCACTTGCTAAACCCCGCAGCGCTTAGCAAGAAGGGGGAATGAAGGGATCAAAGTGATCCTGCAGCGCTTTGATCCCTTTCCCCCTCCTCTTGCTAAACCCCATGGGGCTTTGCAAGAAGGGGGAAAGCAGGGATCAAAGCAATCCTGCAGCACTTTGATCCCTTTTCCCCACCTCTTGTAAAGCCCTGCAATCGCACAGCAGCTGGGGGATTCCTTTGATCCCTCTTTGATCCCTTCCCTCCTCTTCTTATGCTGTGCAGGCATAGGAAGAGGAGGAAAGAGGAACCAAGCCATCCCCCAGCCCCGAGGGATGGAAAGCAGCTGGAAAGGAAAACCCCTCTCTGCTTATGCCCCCGAGGAACAGCTGATCCACGGGGGCATAATAGGGAATGAAGGGATGAATATAAAAGGGTTATATTCATTGTTTTGTATTTGTTGGGGTCTCTGGACCCCAATACGAAGAAACGAATATGGTCATGAGCCTTACCAAGCCACCAGGAGAAGCTCCCACATGTCAACTGAGCCTCATCATATCCTGAAAATACAAAAAGAAGTGAAAAAAGATGACTTTTAGCACAAAGCAAGAAATTAAAGTAGAAATGAATAGCTGTGGAGGACATACCAATGTCAAGCAAATCTTGCATGCATTTTAAAGACAGCTTGCTAAAAACTGGGAAGGCCACAATTTGTTTGTATTTGCTTTTTCCCCAAGGCCTACCAAACAAAGTAATAGGAACTGGTCTGTAAAAAGGCAAGTAGAAGAATACAATTCTACACTGAATTACTGCTCACAGAAGCCAATCTCACATCATAGCTGAAATCCTGTTGCTCTTCATTTAATCTGAAAATTTCTATTCCCACCCCCTTTCAGGTTCTGAGATGCCCTAGGAATCCCTTGTGTACTGAGGAAGCCCTGAGGAGCTTCAGGAAGAGGGACAGGGAAACTTCCATATTTGAAAATCACCACCAGTGGTCCTGCCACTGGATCAGGACTGCCAGTGGTGATATGGTGCTGATTTTTCAATATGAAAGGCTTCCCTACAACATCCCGAGGCTCCCAAAGTCTTCCCTAAAAGGATTCCCTAGGAGGCCTCACCTCCTGCCAACCTAGCAGTTCGAAAGCATGCAAATGCAAGTAGATAAATAGGTAGCACCTCGGTGGGAAGGTAACGGCGTTCCGTGTCTAGTCGCGCTGGCCACGTGACCACGGAAACTGTCTTCGGACAAACGCTGGCTCTATGGCTTGGAAACGGGGATGACCACCGCCCCCTAGAGTCGGACACGACTGGACTAAATGTCAAGGGGAACCTTTACCTTTACCTAGGAGGCCTCACAACCTGAACAGGGCAAAGAGGGAATTTGGAATCTTGAGCAGGATCATTGTTGAGGTTAAAGTCTACCCTGCCTGGCAATCTTGACCTTCTTCAGCCTTCCTGTGTCTCTGTGTGCACACCTGCATGTGTGTGCCAGTACATGAAAGCGCTGCTGCCTTAGCTGACCACTGATGTGGCTTTGGATGCCAAAATAATTATGAAAGCCTGGTTGCAGATCATGGCACTCCTAGTTTTCAGGCATTTTAACATTTCTTAGGTTATAGATGCTGAAAACTCAGAGAGTGGAAGTAATTAGTTATGTATTAGGCATCCTTCAGTCTCGAAAGACTATGGTAACGTGCTCTGTATGGAGGACTTGGAACAGCGTCTAGTGTGGCTGAGAAGGCCAATTCGAGAGTGACAATCCCTTCCACACTGAAGACAAACACAATCTGTCCCCTGTCCAGCTCCCTGATTTTGCTGCTTCCGTGACTGCCTCTTTGCCTCGGTCTGCTGGACAAGGGTCTCTTCCAAATGGGAGAGGCCATGATGCAACGCCTGCCTCCAGGCTGAACGCTCAGATGTCAGGGTTTCCCATCTGTTGAGGTCCATTCCTAAGGCCTTCAGATCCCGCTTGCAGATGTCCTTGTATCGCAGCTGTGGTCTCCCTCTGGGGCGATTTCCCTCCACTAATTCTCCATACAGGAGATCTTTTGGAATCCGACCATCAGCCATTCTCACGACATGCCCAAGCCAACGTAGACGTCGCTGTTTCAGTAATGTATACATGCTAAAGATTCCAGCTCGTTCTAGGACTACTCTATTTGGAACTTTGTCCTGCCAGGTGATACCAAAAATGCGTCGGAGGCAACGCATATGGAAGGTGTTCAGCTTCCTCTCCTGCCGTGCACAAAGGGTCCAGGAGTCACTGCAGTACAGGAGTGTGCTCAGGACGCAGGCTCTATATACCTGGATCTTGGTATATGTCGTCAGCTTCTTATTGAGCCATACTCTCTTCGTGAGTCTAGAGAACATGGTAGCTGCTTTGCCAATGCGTTTATCCAGCTCGACATCTAGAGAGAGAGTGTCAGAGATCGTTGAGCCAAGGTACACAAAGTCATGAACAACCTCCAATTCTTGTGTGGAGATGGTAATAGAGGGAGGTGAGTCCACGCCCTGGCCCATGACTTGTGTTTTCTTCAGGCTGATTGTTAGTCCAAAGTCTTGGCAGGCCTTGCTAAAACAATTCATGAGTTGTTGGAGGTCTTGAGCAGAGTGGGCAACAATGGCTGCATCATCGGCGAAGAGGAAATCCCGCATGCATTTCAGCTGGACTTTGGTCTTCGCTCTCAATCTAGAGAGATTAAAGAGCTTTCCGTCTGATCTAGTCCGGAGATAGACACCTTCTGTTGCAGTTCCAAAGGCATGCTTCAGCATGACAGCAAAAAAGATCCCAAAAAGGGTTGGTGCGAGGACACAGCCCTGTTTCACTCCGCTTCGGATGTCAAAGGGATCTGATGTTGAACCATCAAAAACTACAGTGCCTTTCATTCCCTCATGGAAGGACCTGATGATTTTAAGGAGTCGAGGTGGACATCCAATCTTGGAAAGGATTTTAAAAAGGCCATCCCTGCTAACCAAATCAAAGGCCTTTGTGAGATCTATGAAGGTGACAAAGAGTGGCTGTTGTTGTTCCCTGCATTTCTCCTGCAACTGTCTGAGGGAGAATACCATGTCAGTGGTGGATCTATTAGCTCGAAATCCACACTGTGATTCTGGATAGACTCTGTCTGCGAGCACCTGGAGCCTCTTCAGCACAACACGGGCAAGCAGCTTCCCTACAACGCTGAGAAGAGAGATGCCACGGTAGTTATTGCAGTCGCCCCTGTCTCCTTTGTTCTTGTACAATGTGACGATGTTTGCATCCTTCATGTCCTGTGGTACTCCACCTTCCCTCCAGCAAAGACAAAAGATTTCATACAGCTCGGTAGTGATGGTCTCTTTACAGCACTTCAGCACTTCAACAGGGATGTTATCCTTTCCAGGTGCCTTGCCAGAGGCGAGGGAATCCAAGGCCGCTTTTATTTCTGCTAAGGTTGGTTCGCTGTCCAACTCTTCCAAGACAGGCAGGCATTCAATGTTATTTAATGCTTCTTCGGTTACTACATTCTCTCTGGAATACAGCTCAGAGTAGTGTTGCACCCAGCGGTCCATCTGCTGTGCTCGGTCCTGGATGATCACGCCTGTAGCAGACTTCAAGGGAGCAGATTTCTTCTGTATTGGACCTAAAGCCTGCCTGATACCGTCATACATTCCTTTGATGTTACCTGTGTCCGCTGCTATCTGTATCTGAGAGCAGAGCTGAAGCCAATAATCGTTGGAACATCTCCTGGCAGCCTGTTGGACTTGGCTACGAGCAGCTCGAAGAGCTTGCAAGTTGTACTCGCTAGGGCAGGCTTTGTATGCTGCTAGAGCTCTCCTCTTATCCTCGATGGCTGGCATCAACTCCTCCGAATGGGCTTCGAACCAGTCGGCCGTCTTTTTGGTCTTCTTGCCAAATGTGGACAAGGCGGTGTTATACACAGCGTTCTTAAAATGTTCCCATCGTTCAGGTGCATTTGCATCAGCCGGGCCTGGAAGGGTTTCCTCGAGCGCTTGGGCAAATTCCTCCACTTTTCTTTGATCGCAAGTCTTCCTGATGTCAATACGTGGTCTTCCTTCCTTTTTCGTGTGATATAATCTCTTTGTTCGCAGTTTTACTCTACTACACACCAGGGAGTGATCAGTATCGCAATCAGCACTCTGGTAGCTGCGTGTGATCGTAATACTAGGAAGGCTAGAACGTCTAGTGAGGATCAAATCGAGCTGATGCCAATGCTTGGATCTTGGATGTCTCCAGGAAACTCTGTGTTGAGGCTTCGTATTAAAGAATGTGTTGCTGACGCAAAGACCATAATAACAGCAAAACTCCAGCAAGCGTTGGCCATTTTCGTTCATCTTTCCAATGCCAAAACGGCCTAGACAAGTGGGCCAAGAATTGTGATCAGCACCAACTCTAGCGTTAAAGTCTCCAAGAATGAACAGTGCCTCTCTTTCAGGGACTTTTTTGATAGTAGCTGCCAGATCGTCGTAGAATTTATCTTTCACTTCTGTAGTGGATGACAGTGTTGGAGCATATGCACTAATGAGGGTGACCGGTCCCGCTGATGAGTGGAGCTGCAGAGACAGGATTCTTTCACTCCCCACAGTAGGTGGAACAATGGATCTCAGAAGAGTATTTCTGACTGCAAAGCCAACACCATATTCCCTGGTCTCATTCAATGGTTTTCCCTGCCAGAAGAATGAGAAGTTTTTTTCTTTGACAGATCCCGAGTCTGGCAATCTCGTCTCTTGCAGGGCAACAATGTCCATCTGCAGTCTACTCAGTTCCATGTCGATGACAGCTGTCTTGCGCACATCGTCTATTTCCTGCAGGTCGTCAGAAAAGCCGTGGTCAGAAAAGCCAGGGGTCATTGTCCGTACATTCCAGGTGCCCAGCTTTAGGGCAGAAGTTTTCTTATGATTGTTGCATGGTGCAGGGTTATCGATCTGCTTGTCGGCTTTTACCCTAAACCCCACGCACCCCGTGAGGTTAACAGACCGTGGCGAGGTAGCACCTTACTGGCTGGGGGCTGCCCAGCTTAAGGCGGGCGGTATCTACCTAGTGAGGTGCAATGACCTCTCCCACCGTCAGAAGTAGCCCCTGGCGTCATGCTCTACGCCAATTGAGCAAAGACTTATAACCGGTAACTGCTACTCCCCGTGTTGTTTCGACACTGTATGCGAAGCTGGAGTGTCCTCTCCAGAGCACGAAGCCTGGGTAAAATAATATGGAGGATAGGCTGTTACCCAAGCAGCAAATCCCCCCTCTCCACGTCACTGAGATAGTCCAGTGGAAAGGCAAGAGCCAATACAACTGGTTCCAGCGACGTCGCAGGAGTTGCCAGAACGACACGAACTGCCTCCGGGACTCCGGCTCCGGGTTTTGCCTCGAGGTTAACTCCTGAAGCCTTTTCCATCAGTGGATATAGCCACAAGGCAGTGGAGTTATTATTATTAGTTATTATTAATATTAGTTATTATTATAACTATAATTAGTTATAAATAACTCTTTTTCACATATAAACTAGTTGCTAGTATGAAAACAATGCTTTTGTAATGAGTACCTTTCCCATACACAGGCATAGCTGTATTACATTGAATGGGTAAGTAACGTATTAAGATACAACTTTAATCTATTGTGTAACTAGATCTTCTAGTTCCTGTTATAGTTACAGGAGGAAAAACATCACAAGATTCAGGTACAGGCTTACGCCATACCTTATGCTGCTGAATGAAAAACCATGTGCAATACACTAACAAATTATACTGATAGAAGCAGAACTCTGTAGTATCTTAGTTAAAGAAGCAACATTTAGAGAAACATTTCATTCAGGCCCAAGCTATATATTAGGGGGTGATACACAGCTGCTGCTGTCAACCCCCAGATCCAGGCATAACTGTATGTTGTTGGACTAATAGTTTTACTTCACTGTCCTACTCCACATCACTGACTTCCACTTCCAAGGGAGAGACACTGAGTGCCACAATGTCATATCACACAACATTTTTTTTACAAGATCGTACCATGAAAAGGTGGGGCAGAGATATGAGCTGGAAGTAGCCATGCACATCATTAATGTCTTGTTTGAGGCTGGCATTATATATATGAAAAGAAATAATCTTATTTTCACATTTTTCTGTTGGAAAATCTTACTGCTCCATATTGCCTATGAATAGATTTTGCTTTCAGACAAGTTTTGAAGTAGAGAACAGGTTTAGACAATTATAGGCTTCCCTTTCAGGGCATCCAGAGGAAACCCGTAACATTTTTTTTCAGCAATATAGGTCTCTCTCTCTCTCTCTCTCTCTCTCTCTCTCTCTCTCTCTATCTATCTATCTATCTATCTATCTATCTATCTATCTATCTATCTATCTATATATATTTCCCATGTGGAATGTCCTCCTTTAAAGTCTATCTATTTCACAAGACAAGGCAGATGTTGTGGATTACATTGTTCTCATGACAAGATAAATGAGACTGTTTTACACATGAGACTAAGAAAAGTAATGAGCCTACATTCCTTTGACTTGAAGATATCTATCTCTTTTAATTACAAGCTGGTTATTCCCATATGACTCACCTAGTAAAATTCTGGTTCCTATGGGTTTTTTACCCTAACAATTCTCTGTTGTATGTATCATGGAATCATGCTGCAGATGCTGTGAACTGGGTTGCTAAACAGAGGCAGCTGCATGCACTAAATAATCAATTTAATTAAACTTTATTAGCATGCAGCACACATTAGTTAGGGCCAGGAACAAGAGACTTTGCTGAGTCCATTGGAGCCAATGACTAAACTCTCATAGATCTCAGAGAGGCCAGCATTTCCGTTCATGCAAAAGAAGATTAAACATTAAAGATTTCAAATCCCATGAAATGTGTTAAGGCACCAAGTTCCAATTAAGAAGCATTTACAAGATCACACTATCTACTTTGACTTTTGGATTAATTGATCTTGAAGGAAAATCAGTCCATCTTCCTATCTCCAGACACACCAATAATGAATAAAATCACCACTCAACAGTTGAATGCTGATAGACTAAGTTGCTAAGTCTCACACTCATTTTCACAGTCACTGTGCACTTATTTTGTTAATAGTGTATATTTTGTTGAGTTTTTTTGGGATTGCTTTCTTTGCTTCTGTAGGGGGGTGTTGATGGACCAGCATGGTGGACTTTTTCACTATGCCACTGTACCATGGAGCCATTTGCATGTGGTAATATACACTAGTGGCTATATAGGTCTGGTGATGATTTATCTTTCTTATTGTTGCCTGCTTTTGGAGTGGATTTATTCTCTATTGCCTTGATACATGGCTTTGCCCACCCAGCCCGGAATAATGAGATGAGACACCATATGTACGGGTTAAACTAGGGCCAGAACTTTATTAACTTATTAACGCTTTAACTTCCCCTATTACAAGGGGGCCTGGTGTAGTGCAAAATGGGTCTGGAACCAGCGTCAATCCTACCTGACCGGTCCAGACCTATTCCCAGCAAGTTCCTGCACTGAAAGGGCGCTGTCTTCCAGCACAGCACCCTCTCGGTCCTCCACGCCAGAGACCGCCCTCAAGGCGAGCCTCGGGACCCCTAGTGCACAGCATCCCCTGGGGTCCCATGTTTTTCCCTCCCCTCAGCTAAACCTCTTTACTGTAATTCTGAGAGAAGGGGTTTCTAGCACCCGCTGGGTGTCTCCCCTGATATTCCCATGATCCTATCCTGCTTTGCACTATCTGCCACGGCCTAGGGGCTACACTGTATGACCGAGGCCTCTCACCAAACCAAACATTTTGGCCCTAAGGCCCCCTTGTAAATCCTGGAGGAACCAATCTAGCCCTGACTCCGACAAATACACCCCATCCTCCCTGTATAATTCGGGGCAACTAACTCAAATGTCAGGATGTAAAATCACTGACCCACCTATGGCTCTAATGGCCCTACAAACTTCACAGGTAACTCCTTTCTGGGCTTTATCTATGCACCTGGGGTCGCATCTTGCCCTCCATACTATACGATGTATGATCACTGACCACACTATGTGTGTTCTGGGAAAGTGCACAACAAAGAACCTTCAGATCCACAATGATCTGGAATATCATCAACTTGCCCCATGCTGGGTCAAGTCATTACCACCAAGGTGGATCAACGCAATGTCAGGGAGCACATCCGGAGTACCCTGGGATGCAGATTCTAATAACTCGTCCCAGAGCATGGCTCTCTGTCCCCTCCACTCCAACATGGCCCACGCGCCGAGGGGGCACATCCGGAGTACCCTGGGATGCCAATTCCAAGAACCCGTACCCGGGCATGCCTCTCCGTCCCCTCCACTCCAACATGGCCCTTGCATAAAGGCTCATGCTTCGACCCCAACTGGTCTGGTCTACATACTTGGCTCCCCAGAACACATCGCTGTGGCCACATAAACGCACTCAAACTCGGGATGGTTGCATCCCCGAACCTGAAACGATAAAAACACAAAACCGCAACGCCAGCACCTACAACTGTGGTAAAGGTCATACGTAATTCCGATACCTGTGGGAAGCTCATTGTCCCAGCTTTTAAACATCCTCAACACTGTACCCAAGCAGCCGCTGTAGACACAGCACCTATACAAAATGAATGGGTGCCAAAACTGTCAGGATTTGTTCCTTTAAGTGAACAAGGGGTTAAATTTAATATGGTAGTAGAGAATGCAAAGTCATTCCTGTAACATCAAGCCAATGGATGACTGATAGCATACAGATGGGACAAGCTTAGGTAATGCTTGTTAAACATGTTCAGCTGCCATGTGTGCAGTGATAGGCTGCTCTGACTATATAAGCAAGTGTATGGGAGCAGCATTCTTGCCATTCAGTTGTAAGTCTGGTGGTCATTTGCTTTACTTGAATGTGAATATAACGTTGCTCTGAGAAGTCTATGCCAATGTATATGTTGCCATGTACTGTATTTATGTCTAGCCAAGCCTAATATATTATGATATAAGTTGTATCAGAACTCTCTCTCCGCATTTTCTTACGTCTGCGTCTTTACTCTGCTATTGAAGGGGAGGATTTGAAGCAGCTAGATAAGAGGCTCTGTGTAACTTGTTGTCTTTAGCTCCAAGGTTTGTTTTTCCCAAACAGAGTGCTCTTACAAGCTTCATATCCAATCTGACTCCAAGCTTTTGGAGAGGCAATAGCCATATAAAGCCTCTGGAGTTGGCCCCACACCAACAAAAATGCCAACTCTGGATCCTGGCCTTTTGTAAGGCCTGAGAAGTAACTTTCCAGAATTGATATTTAGTAAGCAGAGATGAATCCTTATGCCTCAAGAACCCCCCATCCTCATCACCTATGAACCTCGCATATACTATTGCCACCCTAACAGGGCAAATTTCAGCAATAGAACCTTTTCCCAACACTATGACTTGACCTTTCCCCAACTGGTCAGTCTTGGATCTCCATAGGTTAATCACTATTTGCTCCTCAGCAACCCACACATCTTTCCTCTGCAAAGAGGATAGAGAGGTAGCATTTTTGCTTGCTGCAACCAGCTCACTTATTTGGAGAGCCTCCAAAAAGGCAATCAGTGTTGCTGCTGTAAAAGGCATGCCTCAAAATGATCAAAGCACACAGTTTACTATACCTCACCAAGTCTGACTAATATATCTGGTGAAATGGGTGTGCATGTGTCCTTGGCCCCAGCCCACTCCCTGTTCAATCCTTCTGGCATCTTTCTAATGTGGAAAGGCCCAGTGGTATCCTGGTATCTCTGGGTTTTAGCATAAAAATGCCAATTCTGTCATTTTTTCCTTGTATTAACCTGGGTGCCTGTCACTTCCGGTGCAATTGAACACAGAATTGCACCAAATGATCCCTGGGGCAGCCCTTTCTCCTGCCGAAATGAGAAAAAAAATTGTGCATGCTGCAGCAAAACTACTACGACTGCCGGGGGCCACTGCAGGCTCATGGCTTTGTTGGCCTCTACCCTCCAAGATTCCATACCTCATCTGGGAGGACTTCCAGTTGAGCCTGTCCCCCTGGTGCCAACACCCTGAAGAGGTTAATCTGCTGACTGGACAGGTCATCAGCCAGTGTGTTGTCCACCCCTGGGACATGCCTGGCATGGAAGACTATGCTGAATTGCAGGCAGTGCAATATAAGGGCCCTAACCAGGCACATTACCCTCTGGAATCTGGATGTGAGTGAATTCACTATGTGTACAACCGCTTGGTTGTCCACCAGAAGGCCATCACCAAGTTGGCCCATGTTTTGGCCCATAACCATACAGCACCTACTATTGGAAAAATTCCAAGAAGATGAGGTCCCTTGTGATGCCTGATATCTGCCAACTTGCCAGCCACCTTTCCGCACACCAATGACCTCTGAAATATGTCACACCCCAGGGATCCTGCAGCATCAGTTTGCACCTGGAAATCTGCCCCTAACTTCAGCTCAGTTCTCCAAAAGGTGATCCCATTGTAACCTTCCAAACAACCTCAACCATACTGCCAAATCCTGCCTCGTGCCAGCTGAGAGCCATCTGTGATGTGGCTTATTAAGACCCTTCATGGTGTCGCAAAGCCTTCGCAGGAAAGCTATGCCAGGGGCATATATAACTATAGTGGGTTACTCTTTATTAACAGGTTTTGCATATCTTCTGTTAAGAAAAAATTTAAAAGTCTGTATTTCTTCCCCTACCTTAGAATGTTTGTATCCTGGCCTCCATTACATTACACTAACTGGGGTGTAAAGTCATAAGCTTTTTATATTTAACCATATTCCTCCTTGCTAAATTGCAGTTTAGTAAGTTGGGAATGAGAATTAGACTCACACTGCCTCTCCTCATGTGCTGGCTTTGGTGCTCCTATCCCCCGCAATGTTTGAAGGGGGCCACAGACTGGAAACAGTTCTCCACACACCACTTTATAAGGTTCATTATGTGACTTATACAATCCTGATTTGGCCTTTGTTTCTTTCATATTGTGTTTTGTGTATTGTGTTTATTCCTGTGCCCCCCCCCAAAAAAAGTTTGAGAATGGCTGGTTTAAACCAGAATTTCCCATTATGTCTGAATGGTGAACTCTGGTTTAATGTGATTTTATTAACCAGCATCTGAAACCACAGCAGTTAGTAAGCTAGCATTAATCTATGGATCCTGGACCTATAGTATATGTTTTTGGTTTTATGTTTTTTAAATTTGTAAACTGCCCAGAGTAGACCTTTGGTCTAGATGGGCGGGATAGAAATCCAATAAATAAATAAAATAAATACCACCCTGCAGGCAACATTCAGATGACCCACCAATGCTTGCATTTCCTTCACGTAACTTTGGTCTGTGCCAACATCCACCCAAAGGTGTTGAATCAGTCCACAATCTTAGCCTCAGGCAGCCGGCTGGACTGCTTAATGGTGTCCAGCTCAATCCCCAGAAACGTTAAACTCGGGACGGACCTTCTGTTTTTCCTCTGCTAAAGGCAGACTGAGCTCATGAGTAAGTTCCTGAAGAGCCCCCATGAGTTGCTGACATTGTGTAGTGCCCTGTTTCCACAAAGTAAAAAATTATCCAATAATGGACCATCTGCGCCAACCCTACTCTGCACTTGAGTGCCCATTCCAAAAAAGAACTTTTTAAAAAACAGATGGACCTGATACTGAGCACCACATTGATAGTGCCCTATCCATATTAAATTGCCCTTCAAATGTAAACCCAACAGCTCGAAATCCTCAGGGTGTACTTGCAGTAGTTTGAAAGCCGATTTGATGTCAACTTAGCTAACTCCGCTCCTATTCTACAAGCACGTATCATGTGCACTTCAGTGTCAAACGAAGTATAGCGAATGCTACACAGCTCCTGAGGGATCCTGTCATTAACTGAGTCCCCATACAGGAAGGACAGGTGGTGAATCAGCCTAAGTCCACCAGGCGCCTTCTTTGGTACTACCCCTGCTGGAGATACCCTTAAATGTAGAACTGGTGGGGCCGAAAACGGGCCCAGCACTCTACCTTCCACCCATTCCTTACTAATCTTACTAATTCCTGCTCCTTGACTGACATCAAATTTCCGGTAAGGTGGCCACCCTAACTCCCATGGCAGGGATGTAACTCCAAATGTAAACACTTCAAGCAAATAATTGGTTACCACTCTGCCTGGATAACTTCGAAGCCACTTGTCAAAACCTGCACCTTAATTGGACTGGGGCCCTTTTGGAGGGTTGGTGGAACCTGGAGGCAGCTTCTGGTTACCTCCACTATCCCATCCTCCAGCTCCCCCTGGTCTTCCCCTAGGACATGTGGCTGATGCATGGGATCCTCCACATATGGCACATTGGTGGCAAAACTTACAGTTACAAGATCCCCGGGTGTTAAATTCCCAGCATACTAAGTGGGAATAAATTGCCTGTCCCACCAAGTGCAGTAAAAGCTGGACTGCGAACATTTTGCACCAAGTGGCCACTGTTGAACCTCTTCCCAAAATTGGGCAGGACGGTTTATTTTTTAAATAAAAAAGCCCAGCAACCAATTGGCCCAGCACCGGTCTGGCTTGTGCTTACACACTTGTTCCTTTTTCCTATCCTCCTCTTTGTCATTGTTCTTCTCTTCCAGCTTCCTATTTAATAATTCAAAACATCTACGTATTCTCCCTTTCAAATTTTATCAATTGTGGCCAGAAGGAGGTGATCACCTAATGGCAAGGCTTGATCGACCTCAGGAAGCGCATGGCGAGGCACAACATTGTAGCTTATATCTGGAATGAATCTATTGACCACTCTATCCAATCCTAACATTGCACTGGACTGCTGAGCACTCCCAGGCATGGGTATCATGCTGAAGCTTTCCCCGGCTAGTATGCTTGTGGCATCTGGCCTACGGGCACTTGTGCGGGTATCGGCATTGCCCAGCTCCAGGTGCCCCAAGGCCAAATACCTACTTGTGTTGTGCCCAGTGTAGTTATCTCACCTGGAACTGCCATGTCCACCTGTGCTGGGACTATATCTCTCCCTCTTGAAAAACTGCCTCCCTCCTGCTGCATGTGCGTGCTTGTTGCAGCCGCCCGCAACCTGCTGCACTGGAACCAGGAGTTCCATTCGTCGCCTCACAGGTGTGTCCATTGCAGATGGACCTGGATGCTCAGCTTCTAAAACAGCAATGGGAGAGAACATAATGTCCCCCATCTCTTAACTTCTGCCAGCCTGTGTGCTTTGGACTCCCCACAAGACCTACGCAACTCAGATGAACATACAGCTGCCCTCGCTTGTGCCCTTTTCCTCTCTAAGGCACTGAGCTTTTCCCATATGGCCGTGTAGTCCGGCCAGTCCTCCTCATCTGAGGATGAAATTCTTACGGGGAGACGGTGCAGGTGAGTTGCGTTTTGCAGGCTGCTTCCCTTTATTGCCCCCCCGACCCTTTTTGGGTGGCACAGTGCCAGAGTTGCTACTGTGCAGTAGTTCCTGGCCGATGATCTGCATCCTCACCCTTGTTCTTGTTGTTTAGTCGTTAAGTCGTGTCCGATTCTTCGTGACCACATGAACCAGAGCACGCCAGGCCCTTCTGTCTTCCACTGCCTCCCGGAGATTGGTCAAAGTCATGTCGGTAGCTTCAATGACACTGTCCATCCATCTCGTCCTCTGTCGTCCCCTTCTCCTCTTGCCTTCACACTTTCCCAACATCAGGGTCTTTTCTTCTCATGAGATGGCTAAAGTATTGGAGCCTCAGTTTCAGGATCTGTCCTTCCAGTGAGCACTCAGGGTTCATTTCCTTTAGAATGGATAGGTTTGTTCTCCTTGCAGTCCAGGGGACTCTCAAGAGTCTCCTCCAGCACCACAATTCAAAAGTATCAATTCTTCGGCGGTCAGCCTTCTTTATGGTCCAGCTCTCACTTCCATACATCGCTACTGGAAAAACCATAGCTTTGACTATGCGGACCTTTGTCGGCAAGGTGAGGTCTCTGCTTTTTAAGATGCTGTCTAGGTTTCTCATCGCTTTCCTCCCAAGAAGCAGGGGTCTTTTAATTTCATGGCTGCTGTCCCCATCTGCAGTGATCATGGAGCCCAAGAAAGTAAAATCTGTCACTGCCTCCATATCTTCCCCTTCTATTTGCCAGGAGGTGATGGGACCAGTGGCCATGATCTTAGTTTTTTTGATGTTGAGCTTCAGACAATTTTTGGCGCTCTCCTCTTTCATCCTCATTGAGGTTTTTTAATTCCTCCTCACTTTCTGCCATCAGAGTGGTATCATCTGCATATCTGAGGTTGCTGATATTTTTTCCGGCAATCTTAATTCTGGCTTGGGATTCCTCCAGTCCAGCCTTTCGCATGATGTATTCTGCATATAAGTTAAATAAGCAGGGGGACAATATACAGCCTTGTCATACTCCTTTCCCAATTTTGAACCAATCACTTGTTCCATATCCAGTTCTAACTGTTGCTTCCTGTCCCACATATAGATTTCTCAGGAGATAGATAAGGTGGTCAGGCACTCCCATTTCTTTAAGAACTTGCCAAATTTTGTTGTGGTCCACACAGTCAAAGGCTTTTGCATAGTCAATGAAGCAGAAGTATATGTTTTTCTGGAACTCTCTGGCTTTCTCCATAATCCAGCGCATGTTAGCAATTTGGTCTCTGGTTCTTCTGCCCCTTCGGAATCCAGCTTGTACTTCTGGGAGTTCTCGGTCCACATACTGCTGAAGCCTACCTTGTAGGATTTTGAGCATAACCTTGCTAGCGTGTGAAATGAGGGCAATTGTACGGTAGTTGGAGCATTCTTTGGCACTGCCCTTCTTTGGGATTGGGATGTAGACTGATCTTTTCCAATCCTCTGGCCACTGCTGAGTTTTCCAAACTTGCTGGCATATTGAGTGTAGCACCTTAATAGCGTCATCTTTTAAGATTTTAAATAGTTCAACTGGAATGCCATCACCTCCACTGGCCTTGTTGTTAGCCATGCTTTCTAAGGCCCACTTGACTTTACTCTCCAGGATGTCTGGCTCAAGGTCAGCAACCACACTATCTGGGTTATCCGGGACATCCAGATCTTTCTGGTATAATTTCTCTGTGTATTCTTGCCACCTCTTCTTGATGTCTTCTGCTAGGTCCCTACCATTTTTGTCCTTTATCATGTCCATCTTTGCACAAAATGTTCCTTTAGTATCTCCAGTTTTCTTCAACAGATCTCTGGTTTGTCCCTTTCTATTATTTTCCTCTATTTCTTTGCACTGTTCATTTAAGAAGGCCCTCTTGTCTCTCCTTGCTATTCTTTGGAAGTCCGCATTCAATTTTCTGTAACTTTCCCTATCTCCCTTGCATTTTGTTTCCCTTCTCTTCTCTGCTATTTTTAAGGCCTCGTTGGACAGCCACTTTGCTTTCTTGCATTTCCTTTTCTTTGGGATGGTTTTTGTTGCTGCCTCCTGTACAATGTTACGAGTCTCCATCCATAGTTCTTCAGGCACTCTGTGCACCAAATCGAGTTCCTTAAATCTGTTCTTCACTTCCACTGTGTATTCATAAGGGATTTGGTTTAGATTATACCTGACTAGCCCAGTGGTTTTTCCTACTTTCTTCAGTTTAAGCTTGACTTTTGCTATAAGAAGCTGGATGATCAGAGCCACAATCAGCTCCGGGTCTTGTTTTTGCTGACAGTATAGAGCTTCTCCATCTTTGGCTGCAGAGAACATAATCAATCTGATTTCAGTATTGCTCATCTGGTGATGTCCATGTGTAGAGTCGCCTCTTGTGTTGTTGGAAAAGAGTGTTTGTGATGACCAGCTTGTTCTCTTGACAAAACTCTATTAGCCTTTGCCCTGCTTCGTTCTGAACTCCAAGGCCAAACTTACCTGTTGTTCCTTTTATCTCTTGACTCCCTACTTTAGCATTCCAATCCCCTATAATGAGAAGAACTTCTTTCTTTGGTGTCAGTTCTAGAAGGTGTTGTAAATCTTCATAGAATTGGTCAGTTTCAGCCTCTTCAGCATTGGTGGTTGGTGCATAAACTTGGATGACTGTGATGTTGAAAGGTCTGCCTTGGATTCGTATTGAAATAATTCTATCATTTTTGAGATTGTATCCCAGTACAGCTTTTCCCACTCTTTTGTTGACTATGAGGGCTACTCCATTTCTTCTACGGGATTCTTGCCCACAATAGTAGATATGATAATCGTCTGAATTGAATTCGCCCATTCCTGTCCATTTTAGTTCACTGACACACAGGATGTCAATGTTTATTCTTGCCATCTCCTGTTTGACCACATCCAGCTTACCAAGGTTCATAGATCTTACATTCCAGGTTCCTATGCAGTATTTTTCTTTGCAGCATCGGACTTTCCTTTCACTTCCAGGCACGTCCGCAGCTGAGCGTCCTTTCGGCTTTGGCCCAGCCACTTCATTAGCTATGGAGGTACTTGTACTTGTCCTCCGCTCTTCCTCAGTAGCATGTTGGACACCTTCTGACCTGAGGGGCTCATCTTCCAGCGTCATATCTTTTAGCCTTTTTTTTCTGTTCATGGAGTTTTCTTGGCAAAGATACTGGAGTGGCTTGCCAGTTCCTGCTCCAGGTCAATGGCGTTTAGTCAGAACTCTCCACTATGACCTGTCCATCTTGGGTGTCCCTGCACGGCATAGCCCATAGCTTCTCTGAATTACTCAAGCCCCCTCACCACGAGAAGGCAGCAATCCTCACCCTTACTCCCCCTTCAATTTCTCACACTTCCTCCTTTAATTTTAATTTAATTATTTTTCAAAATTATTTTAAGGGAAGGGTGGGGGATGGGAGAGGTCAGAGACTCCCTTACCCCAACTGTACCCCCTTGTTACTCCTCCCCCCAGGCCCATCAGCCCCTCCAACTATCTGTATCAATGCCCTATTGCCTTGAATTCTTATTTTAATATTATTTTTATTATTTTTATTTTTTACAGAGCCCTGGCAGTGCTGCCAAGGCACATTTAAACCTAGAATCCCTCAAAACCTTGGGGCTGTGCCGATGCACAGCCCAAATCCCAGCAGGGATCCTCCAGAGCTGCTGCAGTCACATGGTGAAAGTGAAACTGCTTGGCTCCAAGGTAGCACTACTCTTCTTTGCTTTGCAAGCAGGGAAGAGGACAGAGCAGGCATGGGCAGCCTTCTTAAAGGCTTGCCTTTAGCCCTGTCTGCCTGACGTCCTCTGACTCTCCCTGCTGATGTCTCTACCGGACGGGCAGGCAAAGAAGCCCTGCCTCAGCAGTTCTGCCCTGTGCCGGAGGGGCCTTTTTGAAGTAATTTTTAAAAGTTCTGTGGGGCTTAATTTGGACTAGTACCAGAAAACACAAAAGGGGAAACCCAAAATGGAATAACCCCAAAGAAACATTCCCTCTTGTGTTAAATGAAAGGACCAGCACAATAGAAACCTAAAAAGGAAAGAGGAACTTTAGGGTGGAAAAACTCCTGAGACAAAAGAAAGACATTTTTCCCCACAGTGCATATCCCTAGTAGAGATACTTTATTGTTATGCTTTCAAGACCTGATTGGTTCCCATATATTTAGCTTGCTGTACAGTTGGAGAGCCAACTGTAGATAACCCATCTGTTAATCTAAATTACATTATGAATGAAAATAAAATTTGGGGAAGCAGTTATATGTTATATCGCCAATGTTTCTTTCATGAGCAAAGTGGACAAGAGGGTGGTGGCCGATCAGCTTCAGGCGCACTTGGATGAAACAAATGCCCTGGATCCGTTCCAGTCGGGCTTCAGGCCACGCCATGGTACAGAAACGGCATTGGTTGCCCTGTTAGATGACTTCTTGAGGGAGGCCGACAGGGGAAAAACTTCTCTGTTGGTCCTCCTCGATATCTCAGCCGCCTTTGATACCGTCGACCACGGTATCCTCCTGAGGAGGGTCTCTGAGTTGGGAATCGGTGTTCAGGCGTTGGCCTGGCTCCGGTCCTTCCTGGGGGACCGTCCTCAGAGAGTTCAGCTTGGGGAGCATGAGTCGGCCCCTGTGGAGCCTCAATTGTGGGGTTCTGCAGGGTTCGACCATCTCTCCAATGCTGTTTAACATCTATATGAGGCCGCTGGGCGAGGTTATCAGGGGGTGTGGAGCATCGTGCCATCAATATGCCGATGACACACAGCTCTACATCTCCTTTTTGCCAACTACAGTGGATGCCGTTCTGTCCCTGCAGCGCTGCCTGGGGTCTGTATTGCAATGGATGCAGGAAAATGGGCTGAGGCTGAACCCGGACAAGACGGAGGTCCTGAGGGTTGGGGGGCCTACCATCAGCGGTTTGGGAAACTCCCTCTCTTTTGGGGGAGTGACTCTCACTGCGAAGAGTGAGGTGCGCAGCTTGGGGGTCTATCTGGACCAGGCGCTCGCCATGGAATCCCAGGTAGCGTCAGTGGTCCGCACCGCTTATTTCCATCTCTGGCGGATAGCCCAGCTGCGTCCCTAACTAGATGTTGGGTCGCTCACCACTTTGGTCCATGCGCTCGTAATCTCGAGATTAGACTACTGTAATGCTCTCTACGTGGGGCTGCCTTTGAAATCTATGCGGAAACTCCAGATGGTGCAGAATGCGGCAGCCAGACTTCTCAGTGGGGTAAGGAAACATCAACATATTACTCCCACTCTGGCCGCCTTGCATTGGCTGCCTGTTCGGTTCCGCGTAGATTTCAAAGTTTTAATGCTTACGTATAAAGCCCTAAACGGTTTAGGGCCTCGTTACCTGACGGAACGCCTTCTCCCACCTAGATCTACCCGTATCACCCGATCTAGCCAGGAGGTGAGGCTGAGGAGCCTAACGTCGAGGGAGGCCCGGAAGGAAAAAACAAGAAACCGGGCCTTCTCGGCAGTGGCTCCTCGTCTTTGGAACAGCCTCCCTCCTGAGATTCGCATGGCCCCGTCGCTGGGCATCTTTAAATGCCAACTGAAAACCTGGCTGTTTAAGCAAGCCTTCCCTCCACCCACCGTCTGAATTTTTGTTATTTTGTGTTTTCTTCCATCTTGGATCATTGTTTATTTAGTAATATATTGTTATGATTTTAAATTGTTAAATTGTTAGATGATATGTTGTTACCCGCCCAGAGTAGTCTATATGACTAGATGGGAGGGCTATAAATGTAATAAATAAATAAATAAATAAATAAATAAATAAATAAATATATTGCCTTGAGGTCCCTGGAAGGAAGTCTTGGATACAAATATACTTGTAACTCTATCTACCTGAGAGAACTGAACTCAGTTTTTGAGGGGCTCCTTGATATCCAATGAATATTGCATTATGTGGGAATTCATATCCAATGAGATGCAAAAACCTAAAAAATGGGGGGGGGGTTTCAGGGTGATGCCCCAGTGTTAATGATCACTGCTGTCTGGAGAAATTGTCATCACCCGTTCACTGGACTCACTATCGGCAGTAGGAAATTGAAGTGGAAACTAAAAGAGGCCAGGTGAACTATCATAAAGATTAAGTGGCCTACTCCTTTCTTCCTTGCCCACTTGTAATTTGAGCACTGCTATAGATAGCTGATGGGGGAAGGAGAATCAGCAGCTTTTGGATTAATTTATGTGACAATGGATCTGCCCACCTTTTCTCCAAAAACATGAGGATAACAGACATGGCTGACAGACTGTGTATGGCCTATGGTTATGTGCAAGGGTCAGCTTTCAAAATTGGCTCAACTTGGTCTGACATAATGACCACCACATTTAGTGTTGATGGTGCTGGGGAAACAAGGCTCAGTAGATTATCCTTTGAACAATTCTTTCTTTCCATGAGGAATAATGTCAGAAAGTCAACAAGGAGATCCATTAGGGAACAAGGTTGTGTGGGAAGGATTTATTACATGAAGCTCTGCTGCTCATTCTGTTGAATAGTCTCCCAGGGAACGCCTTTACAGCTGATTAAAAAAATAGACTCATGTTGTCTAGAACATTTTTTATCTGTATGGATAGATAGATGTTTTGAACAGATAAATTACTAAACAGGTGCTATTTATTTCTCACCTTGGAGTCATTATCTGGAACGAAAACTGGAATAGATATACAAGTGAGTGTCTATATAATACTATATATGTTTAGTATTAAAGTTAGCTGTAATAATTCGTGGGGCTCGCAAAAGAGATGTGGGGAAGTCTCTGTTCGGTAGAGTAAACAATATTGTTGAGACCAGAAAGGCAAACATGAAGAAAATAGGGATGGAAGAAAGAGGGCGCCAAATATGCAACATAATCAACACCATATCTTGGGAGTAAGTCAGTCATAGCCAATGGATTTATCAAACTTCCCCCATAAGAGACCTAGTGCTCTTATGGGGGAAGTAAAGCCTTGGCCACTACCAAGCTTGCTCCTATGCATCTCTCCCTGTTAACATGACTGACTCAGTTGCTCAATTTAATACATCTGCCTGACTTCCCCAATCCCATTGCTGCCCTCTTATCACGAGCAATGAGAACTAGGCAATGCAGTAAAAAGGAACTAATGCTGTAAATAATGGGTGAAGGAAGCAATCGATGCATACCATCACAATAAACAAATAAAAAGACAGACAAACAAAAGTGGAGGGAGTGAATAGTAGTACCTCAAGGGAGGTGAAAAACATGCATACTATTAGGCTCCAATCTAGTAGACCTGAAAAACTTTCTTTCTGGCCTTTGAGCATGACCAACATATGCCTGGAGCACCAAGCCATTAAAAAATGAGTGGGTGGCCATGCTTCCTGCTAAGAGGGAAAGGGAGCAAATCAAAGCTGTCCGGCTGTCCAGGGTAGTGAGAAGGCAGGGAATCATGCAGGTTGTGAGATTTGGGGCCTCCAATCATGCTGCAGATTGTGGTTAGATGTGATGGCATTTTCTCTCCCTAGGAAACGCTGAGGCAACAAGTTGCGGCACTTCTGCCTCCCCAGCTCTTTGCAACCCACCCCCTCTAGTAAACCTCTGGGGTGCCAAGCAGCTGTATAAGCAGGTGTTTCTGAAGGCGGTAGAAAATGTATATATTTGGAATACTGTCGAAGAGGGAAGAAGAACAGAGTGATTTGGCGCAGAGGAGCAGTGCACATTGAAAGGATTACAAACCCTTTCAAACCCTTTTGTGGTGTTTTTTCTTTGTCTCCCTTTCTTGTTTAAGGACTGCCAAAAATTTATTGCTTTGTTCATCAGGATCCATTTTGTGTGCTCTGATTGGCAGTGGCTGTCTGTTGTTTCAGGAAGAGGTCTTTCATGCCATTTGTTATCTGACCCATTCAGGAGACATTATGGATCAAATTCAGAATCTTTTGCATACAAGGCATGGACCTTACCACCAAATGGAGGTCTCTCCTCATTTACATGTTTTCACGTGTAGGTTATTTCCCACTCTAGGCATGCTCCTGAAATGTGCAGTGTCCTCTCAGGAGCTTTCTCTTCGGTCTTTTCATGGCAGGCAAGCAGTACCTTCCTCCTGACCCACATTAACTCATGGCGCAAGATTGTTGGAGGGTTTCCCCCCCTCCTTTTTAAAGGAGTGGGCTTGAGGAGAAGGGTGGAATTGGAGCTGCTCCCTCAAACAGCAAGGGCCCTCTCTCCAAAAGGAATCTCTCTGATGTATCCACCTTTGCCCCCCCCATCCCAGAATAATGAGGCGAGACACAGGTGATGGGGTAAACTAGGGCGACACTTTATTAATATTAACCTCTCTCTAGAGTCTATTGTTTTGACCACTTTGGTCATCCAATATACACACAAGCATGGTGCCAGCTGAACAGACACAATGCTAGCAGATTAAAAAGTACAAATGCGTACATTCTCCAAAATGCTGGGTTAAATACAAAATACAAAAAGATTAAAATATAATTTCAATATTAAAAACCAAGTCATTTCATGTGGGTCCTCAAATGAGGTATGAGGTATTCCCATGATGTAAAAGTTTATTATAACCACTGGCCATTAATATTAACCATATTATTAATCTCAGAGTCCAACCAAAATAGGGGCTGGCCATAGTGCGGAATCAGGTGTGTAGCAGAGGTCTCACTGGACCCCTCTTCCTGAAAACAGGCAAGTCCCATGCCCCGAGGTCACACAGTCCTGAAGACAGTGCAGCCCTGGCTGGCCCTGATCTGACCACCCCCGGGCCTTGAGCCCTCTTGGTGGCCATTGGCCCACAGGTGGCCCCAACCCATCCTCCCCCCCCGCCTGCACTGTAATCTCATGATCTGCAGCGCTGGGAGTTTAGATGGGCTATAACCTCCCCTGTGCTCCAAGGGAAACTCACCAATCCATCTGCATTCTGCACTACCCGCCAGTGAGACTGAAGACAAACTCCACCCATAACTAGCATCCCTGATGCCCTCTATCAGGAAGTGGGTCAAAAATTCCTATCCAGCCCCCAAAGGTGACCAGTAAAACTCACATTAGAACCGAGGGTGGGTGGGAAGGTTGCAAGCCTCAAAAGAGGCTGATGTAGGGAAGGAGCAGCTATAAATAAGCTGCTCCTTCCCCCTCCCCTCCTGGATTGCAGAAACGCAATTGACGCGTCTTGTGCTATCCTGGGAGGGAGGGCAAAGAGGCTCTGCTCAGTGAAGTCTGCTCACCATGTGCCATGTGCTTTTCTTTTTTTTCCCCTTTTTTCTTTTTTACTTGACACAGGCACCCCTTTGTGACTAGAGATGGACATGAAAAAAACTATGAGCAAAACAATCCCACAAATAAAGCCTGTTCGTCAGTTCATTTTGTTGCTGGTTCGGGGAACACAACAAATGGAACCGATGAACTTTTTCACTGTTTTTTGGTTCATTTGGTTCATTTGGGGGCAATTCAGCCCCCTGGCCAGACAGTCTGCTGCTGTCAATCAAATTCCCTAAGCAATAATGGGGTGGACCTAGAGAAAACTTGATTGTCAGGTCAGGCAGCTGAACATGGAGCTCCAAGTGCTCTCTGGGAGTTGCTTCTACATGGAGCTGCATGGCAGGCATTTCACTTTTGCAGCAGCCATTGCGAACAGAAGACTCTCTTAATCTTAGCCAGTCCGTGAATAAGATAGTGATTAGTGAAGCTGGGGAGAGTATCTTTAAGTGATTGTTGTGTTAGCTTTTTTCCCCCCTAAAATATCTCTCCTGGCTGGGAAGATGTGTGCGTGCATGTGTTTGTGTGTGTGTGTGTAGGGTTTTGTTTAACCTCCTTCCTGCCCCCTTGCCTGTTCTTTGGCAATTCAAGTTTTATTTTTAGGCTTCCAGGCCAGAGTTTGCTTTTTATGCACTGCCATCCCACAGCAACTGATTTCAGTGAGAGGAACTGATTTATTTTTGAGACTCTCTTATTTGCCAGTTTGAGCTTTATTGTCAGGGTTGTTCTGAAAGAAATGGATGTGCCTCAGCACTTGATTGTCCTGATGCGTAACTTGTATGGTGGACAAGAAGCTACCGTTAGGACAGAATATGGAGAGACAAAGTTGTTTCCTATAGGCAAAGGTGTTGGACAAGAGTGCATTTTATCCCCTTATCTGTTCAATATATAAACAGAAAGTCAGACAAGATTCAGATGAAGTGAAAACTGGTGGAAGAAATATCAATAATTTAGAATATACAGATGGCACTATTTACTGGTAGAAGGCAGTAACAACTTGAAACGTCTTTTGTGAAAATGAAAAAAGAAGTTTCAAAGCAGGGCTGCAGTTGAACATTAAGAAGATCAAAATCATGACTACAGAAGAACTACACACTGAAATTGTTAAAGGTTTTGTATACCTTGGTTCAGCCTTCATTGGTGAAGGCTGTATACCTTGGTGCAGCCAAGAAATCAAAAGAAGACTGAGAGTCAGAAGAGCGGCAATAAAGGAACTAGAAAAGATCATCAAGTGTAAGGATGTGCACTGGAGACCAAGATCAAAATCATCCACGTTCTTGTGTTCTTGATCACCATGAATGGGTGTGAAAGCTGAGCAGTAAAGAAAGCTGACAGGAAGAAAATGGATTCATTTGAAATATGGTGCTGGAAAAGAGCTTTTTTTTTTTTTTTTTTTTTGGATACCCTGGACTGCCTGAAAAACAAAGTGGATTCTAGAACAAACCAAACTTGAACTATCTCCTTGAATTTACAAGAACTGAGCAGAGATGTTGAAGACAGGACATTTTGGAGATCTCTCATTCATCTGGTTGTGTAATTCGGAGGCAACTTGAGAGCACATAAGAATAACAACACTCCAATTTGTGCTTGTATTTAAAGCTAAATAAGAAAAAAAAAAACCTTTAACAAGTTAGTGCTTTCCCTAGTAAGACTAGCAGACACTATCATGGTAGGTTTAATGGATAACCTTAACTGCAATTCTTCCTGGGAGCTATAGAGAATGCTATTAGTATGTTAATCAGGTTGCAGAGTAAATTGGTTGTAAAATTGGGATAGACTGAGAAAAGTACAATGTCAGGAAGCTCTGTGTGTGTGTGTGTGTGAAATATGAGGAGGTTAGTTTCCTCTTAGAGGGTTGTATGTATCGCCAACTGACAAATGCAACTGCACTGCTATTAAACTCACTGGGGGCTATATAACTAAATTACTACGCTAGTCTAGAAGCTCTTAAGAGTAAGATATTATGGTCACTGTCTTTAATACACAGCTGGAAGAAAATGTGCTGGTGAGCCAAGAAAGCAAAAATAGAATAGCTATGAATATTTCACTATTTATCTCAACTCTTATATTTTCATTCTGTACTTGGAAAAGTATTGTTACTCTGATGGTTCAAAAACTATCAAGAATAAACACAATAAAGTGATTTTCTTTATTTGGTTGTCTGTTTGGAGGGTTCTTTTCCTGGATAATCAAAAACACAATTGAAGCAAACTGCTTGTAATGGACCAAACAGTGCATATCAAAAAGGTCTCATCCGCTATGTTTTTTCCTATTGTTCACCGTTTTGCAAGAAATCTGAATTGCAAGAAAAATGTTGTAGAATGCCAATTATGTTAGCAATATAACTAATGTAAAAGCATAACAAAAACATATTAAAGAAGCATAAAAGAACTTTTATTGTTCTTCAGCATTGCCACATACTCAAAGTGCAGAATGACACAAGGTTACAAGGAAAGTCATGGCTGGTCCTACCATTAGGCAGAGTGAAGCAGTTGCCTCAGGCAGCAGCTTTTGGATGTCATGAAAGGGCAGCAAATTATAAGGTGTTTAAATTGATATCACAGTATTTTTAAAGCCAGTGATTTAGGGAGAGGATTGTGGGATTTTTCTGCCTCTTGTGCCTCTTACAAACATTCCTCTACCCTGTTCAAGCATAATGCAAACAGACTTCACTCCCTTTGGATATTGGTCAGTTTTCAGGATCAGGCTTTATTGGCTCCTGACAAATGGAGTACTCTCCCAAAGTCCTTCCTTATGGAAAGAAGGATAGAAACATATGGACATAGGTGTGTTAAAAGTGATAAGTTTAATCAAATATTAATGATTGCAGAGAAAACAAACGAGCAGTATCTCAGTGTCTCCAATACAAGTCTATAACACTTTGAGTTATACTGTACAAGTTACAATCCATGTTAACATGTTGTTGTGTTGTGTTGTGTCTATGGAAGGAACAATCTTCCATTCCTTTCACAAAAAGGAACAATCAACTAATGGAACATTAGACCGAGTCTGCTTTTGTCCCCAGCCAGAATTCCACTCAGAATGCTTTCGCTCGCCAATGGGAAACTTCCCAGGTTAACTCCCAGCCATCAACACCACTTTTCCCCAGTCCTCCAGAGTAGTTTTGAAGGGGAGGGAAACAGCAGACTGAAGAGGTAAAGGAATTGACAAAGGTCCACTGCAGCCTTTTTTATAGGTGGAATTCCCTCCACTGGATAACAAACCTCTGAAAAAGAAAAGCTCTTAAATAACCATTTTACAAAGTCCACTTATACCCCTGCTTTCCTACAAACGTAACTGTGATTAGTGCTTGATTTTAAGGCACTTTTCTTTTTTTGCTGTCAAAATGAAAGCTTCCAATGAGAGCAGTAAGAAGAATCTTTTTAGCAAACATACAGCATGGATAGGTGTGCATGACAGAATGGTCCCTGCCCACCTCATATAAATAAGCATGTAGTGGTTTTTAGGTTAGACTCAGGCAATCCAAACCAGAGTATCACCTTTTTAAAAAAAGATGAATAAATGCCAAACAGATGTCAATTCAGATCCCTATTATAAAAAGCTATAAAGAGGTCCCTGGCATGAACTTTTAGCTTTATTAGCTGTTTCAAAGACAGAAATCCATCAGAATAGGCTTTTTTGAAATACTGCAGCTGCTGAACAGGAAAAATCATCATCTTCTGAATTTCTGCTTCTCACGCAGCTAATAGCACAAAAGCCGTGACAGGAAAAGAATTGGCAATCTTGGCTGACTTAGCCATTCTCCTGATCTAAAGGTATCTACTTGTTGATTCATAGGGAGCGAAAAACCAGCACATTTCTCAGCAATGTTCACAACGACCAAGAAACAGTAAACATATTACTGTTGTTTGAAAGGGTATGTGCAAACACACCTTAGTAAAGGTAAAGGTTCCCCTTGACATTTAGTCCAGTCGTGTCCGACTCTAGGGCGCGGTGCTCATCCCCGTCTCCAAGCCGTAGAGCCAGCATTTGTCCGTAGACATTGCCCTTTTACCCCGGAATAAATACTCGAGACCAGAGATATGGGTTAAACACAGGCCACACTTTATTAGAATATAATCATTGTTGCCAATCATTTGGCAAAGGGGGGTCCTGCCGTAGTGTGGATTCAGGTTTCTAACCTGGGTCAAACGGACCCTTCTAAAAACCCAATCTGCTAGTCCCTGGCCTCAGTTCTCCCAGTCCTGAAGACCGTGGGAAACTCTGCCGACCCAAATTTGACCACCCCAGACCTCGTGCCACTCTCTCTGTTCTGACAGATGGTCCAGGTGCGTCCCCAGTGCATCTTTCCCCCCAAGCACTGTAATCTGCAGTGCTGGGAGTTCAGATGATCTATAATTACCTGCTATTACAATTTGACTTCCCTCTTCAAATACCTGTTTAATCCGCACTAACCACCAGTGCGACCAAATTTCCACCTCCAAATGGCCAACGCACCTAATTCAGTGTGGGATAGGCAAAAAATCCCCGCCTCCAAGAGCCAATCAGGAGACGGGTCAAAAATTCCTATCCGGCCCCAAAAGGCAACCAGGGAAACTCACACTAGAATATAGGGCAGGCGGGTGGGATGCCAACAAGAAACAGGAAGCGACAAGGGGGGAATGGCCCTTATATAGCCTGCCGCTCCCCCCTCCTCCAAAGCTGCTCTCGCGAGACAGCAGCATGGTCTCGCGTCATCCCGGGAAGCTGGCAAAGGTAAGCCACGCTGCTGAAGCCTCGACTCTGCAGCGGCTTATTCAGTTTCCGTGGTCACGTGGCCAGCGCGACTAGACATGGAATGCCGTTACCTTCCCACCGTAGTGGTACCTATTTATCTACTCGCATTTACATGTTTTTGAACTGCTAGGTTGGCAGGAGCTGGGACAAGCGACAGGAGCTCACTCCATCGCGTGGATTCGATCTTACGACTGCTGGTCTTCTGACCTTACAGCACAGAGGCTTCTGCGGTTTAACCCACAGCGCCACCATGTCCCTAACACACCTTAATTCAGATCAAATTAATTTTGGGCTTTGTGTGTCTTTGTGAGCTATGTGCCATCAAGTCAATTCAAACTAATTTAAAGATATGTGGAAAGTCACTGCCACCCTCAATGAGCTTCGATGTTCAAGTGGGAATTTCAACCCAGCTCTGGGTCCTAGTGTGTTACTCCATCCACTACACCCGGCCTGATTTTAAACTCTGTTGGAGACAGTAGAGCCTGTCCAAAATGAGTCTGAAGGGACCCAATTTGGCTTGGGCTTGGTTTCAATCTAAAGAACAGCCCAGCTGAAATCCTATTATGCTTGGCTCACTATGATGCTACATCTGTATGCCTGATTATGTATTTGGTTTATGCAACCGATTGTGCAACTGGCTACACAACTGCATCTGCAGAACTGCTTGCAGGATATGTCTCCTGCCATAGTGCGAATTTTGCGACTTCTTGCAAATCTTAGAGTTATGCAGCAGCATTTTGGCTCCCTAATAGTAATTGGTTGTATGATACTTGTGTGGGGAAAGAATTGGTTTCTGGTTCTAAACCACCTTTAATTTTCAAAAGCAAATGTTTGTTGAGTTTGGTCATTGAAGCAATCTTTACTCTCAATGCTAGAGGCTATTGAAGCTATGTCATTCCAACTGGGCTGGAATTCTTGGAAATCACAACATAGGAAACAATCTCATGTTATATCATTATCCTATTATCTCACTACTGGCCTCAGTCCCTGCTTGGCATGTAGCCTGAAGGATTATTTACATACACACACACACACACACACACACAGAGAGAGAGAGAGAGAGAGAGAGAGAGAGAGAGAGAGAGAGAAATCTGTGGCACATTCCTGTTCTAGACAGAAGCTGAAATCCTATTCCTTTGAATAATAAACAGCACTAGAGTAGGCTGATTGAATCAGTGGAAATTCAATTCAATGGGCCTACTCTAATGCAACTTACTACACTAACTGGTAAGGCCTTTTGGACTGGGACCATGGCACAGAGAAAGGATGTCATTTTTCAGCCCTCCCACTTTCTATGGGTGCCTGCTCTTGGCTTTGGTTACCTTGGGAGCAATGGTTCCTTGGTTCAAATGGAAATATTCTTCTTGACTCAAAATAGTGACCCTCAGGTTGTGGGCAATCAGAGTTAGGATCACAATAAGGCCAATGGCTCAAAGAATCTCTTCCTTGCACAGTAATCTAAGCCCAGATAAGTCTGGAGCATGGTGTTTGGTTTTTTTTTATTGTGTGTGTGTTGTTGTTGTTGGGTTTTTTTGTAAATTAAAAAAAAATCTTGAGATAACTGATACCACAGCTAGTTTGACCATAAATTGGCCACAGTCCTATTGTGCAGCTCCACTTGTGCAACAGGAATGATGTCAACATCACTGGCGGATTGTTGCTGATTAAAGACTTTCTTTTTCAATTTTGGGGGCTGTACAGCTCTCTTGCAATGTGATGAAATCCAATGCATCCCCAAACTGAAAAAGGAATTTTATCAACAACAATCTACCACTAGTAATGACATCCTTCCCATTGCACAGGCATAACCTGGCCACAATGTTGTTGGTGTGTGTTTTTTTTTTTTTACAACAGACATGTAGGCTTTTTCAGATAGTGGGATGGAGAGGACAAATGATTAGTCCCAATCTCTCCCTAAGCATGTTCAGATGGATGTCTCAACACTGCTCCTTAATGTTTGTATGCATTAAAAGGAAACAGAGGCGACAGCTGACTTGTATGAGCAGTGATCTTTGGTCTCAAAAAAGTTACTAAAGATATATCCTCATACTCATTATAGAAAAATCCTCCCCTCTTTGAAATGTTAGAGGGTATGACTCTTAACAAGCTGTCTTGTCATTTTGGAGGAAGTTCATTTTGTTTCAGGGAGGCATGCTGAGAAGAACTTATATGTTCACTATTTCAATCAGCTTCAGATC
This sequence comes from Intellagama lesueurii, assembly GCA_037013535.1. Classification (NCBI taxonomy): domain Eukaryota; kingdom Metazoa; phylum Chordata; class Lepidosauria; order Squamata; family Agamidae; genus Intellagama; species Intellagama lesueurii. The sequence goes on along the minus strand of JBAJHW010000002.1, from coordinate 266,930,173 downwards.
CTGAAATTTGGCCTGAAGTTTCATCTGAAGTTTATTTTCAGCAAAGTATGCAGATTCTTTCTTCCTTTTTTAAAAAGCTAGAAATCTGGTCTGCATGATCCCAGTGCTTCTTAACATAGTATACATACACAAGCTGAAAAGTTTTCTATTATGAATATTGATAGATTTCTCCTATTAAATTTAAGAGCAGAAATCATTGAAAAGCCTATTAAATAAAGTTAAATTAAAATGAAATTACAATAGTAGTACATATGACAAGCCAATGTAAATTTAATGGATTCAGTGATCTCTACAATATTTGTAATGATTACCAAATTAATTCAGTCAGTAATGCAATATTTTTAGAAGGGAAAGCTATAAAATTAAAAATATAGCATTAGGTTGGATTTATGTTACTCACCGAAAAAGGAAGAGCGGTGAGTTAATAGTGCAATAGGTCTTCCTCTTTGATTTCAGATATTTCTAAATTAATACAATGAACCCGTTCCATGTGGAAGAATGGCTTATTATTTAAGCCAGATTGACAGAAAATCAGGGGAAATGAGGAAAACTAGAATTTACAACAACTGGGCATTTAAAAGTTCTAATAAAACTCGAGTGGTATAATTTAACAAAGTTTGTATTAGATGTTTAGCATATTGATCGCAGGAAGGCAGTTTGTACCACCCGGGCCACCTGGAGAATGTAAGGTGGAAGCATAATTGTCCATGGACATGTGGCGTGAGATGTACCTCCTCTGTTTAAAATCCTGGAGGCAGAAGGGGAGAAGATATTGGGAGGAGAGAAGGAGAGAGTGGAAAAGGGGTCCAGACAGGGGACTTGTTTCTAGACATGGTAATAGAGGAAGTAGAAGAAGATGGATCCCTAGAGAACCCCAACAAGGGCTTCCAGGTGGAGTAAGATCCTCCTGAGGAACCTGAACCCCTAGGAGACTGATGGGAGGCTTGGTACAATTCAGGGTTCCAAAGGACAAGGCAGCGATACATATAAAACCTCAGCCACCTCCCAGGCTGCATTACTGGAGGGAGTGGAAACTATGGGCAGATTGGGCCTGTCAGCTTAGGCTAGGAGAGCCAACTGCCACCCAGGTCTGATGCTGGAGGAGACAGAGGCAGCAGGAGCATCATTCCTGAGCCTGGCCCTTGAAGGGACAGCAAAAGCAGAGAAGCTGGACCGTCACTGGCGCCTTTGGTGCTGACTTATAAACCCTCCTGGTTGTGGGCCCCATGGGTAAAAAGACTCGAAACCCCCCCCCCCACACACACACACACACACACCAGTGATGCTTACTGGATGGTCTTTGAACTTGAACATGGACCTGATAGATGTTCAGGGAACGATTCTGAAGGCTTCTGTGAGCAGTTTGTCTCCCCCATCCCAGTTGTGTTGAAGGAGCCCCTTTGGCACAACTAGGCCTACAGGGCTCACAATACGACAATTCTCACTTATGTATTTATAATAGAATCAAAGAATAATGGATTTGGAAGGGGTCTATAAGGCCATCGAATCCAACCCACTGCTCAATGCAGTAATCTAAATTGAAGTATATCTGATAGATCAGTGGTCCCCAACCTTTTTGGGACCGTGGACCGGCTGAGCCTCTGAGGAAGGTGGGGCACACACACCCCGCGTGCGCGCAGGAGCGCTCTCTCTCGGGCGCATGCGTGAAGCGGTGGGGAGCGTGCGCCAGCCCGCCAGCACCAGCATATGTGCTCCCCCACCCCTTCGCGCATGTGCAGGAGCGCCTGCACGCCCACCCGCGCACCCACCCACCCCTTCGCGCAGGCGCTCAGGTGCATGCATGAAGGGGTGGGGGAGCGCTCACACCAGCGCTGGCACACGTGCGTGTGTGCAAAGCAGCTGTGGGGAGGGGAGTGCTTGTGGGGGGATGGGAGGTCTGTCTCCACGGCCCGGTCCAGCTCAGGTCAAGGACCGGCACCAGGCCACGGACCGGGGGTTGAAGACCTCTGTGATAGATGGTTCTCTATTTTTTTTCCCCTTAAATATTTCCAGTTTTGGAGTCACCACCACTTGAGATAACTGATTCCACTGTTGTACTGCTCTAACAGTTAGGAAGTTTTTTCCTGATAGTCAAACAAAATATGGCTTTCTCTAAGTTGAACCATTATTACATGTTCTGCACTCTGTTATGATTGAGAACATATCCTGCCTCTTCTCTGTATGAGAATTGTTCAAGTAGTTGAAAAGTGTTATCATATGTCCCCTCAATCTTCTTTTCTCAAGGCTAAACATGCCCAGATCTTTCAGTCTTTCCTCATAAGGCTGATCATTCTTGTTGCCCTCCTCTTATTTTATTCCAGTTTATTGGCATCCTTCCTAAAGTGCAGTGTCCAGAACTGGACACAGTACTCAAGATGAGACTGGACTAGTGCCAAAAAGAGAGGAAGTAGTACCAACTAGTGCCAAATAGAGAGGAACTAGTACTTCTGCTAATATAGCATAAATAGCATTGGTCTTTTTTGCAGCCACATCTCATTGTTGGCTCATATTCAGCTTGTGATCTACAACAATTCCAAGATCCTTCTCACTCACAGATTTACTGAGCTAAATATTCCCCATCTCGTAACTGTGCATTTGATTTCTTTTTCACGATTTTCATGCAGACTATTATTGGGCCTGTAAGAGCTGCTCATTCTGTTCCTCTTATTGTGCATAAGCTTTCATCTGTCTTTACCTCTGACTTGTGTATCCACCCACCGCCACCAATTCAGTTTAAAGCCCTCCTGTTATAGTTCTTCATGCTGTGGCCAAACACATTCTTCCAAAACAATGTGAGGTCTTACCCATCACTTGCCAGCAGTCCATTTTGTAGGAATCATAGCCTATGATCCCAAAATCCAAATCCCTCACATCAGCACCACCTTCATAGCTAGTTGCTCACATGAAGTATTTTCCTTTCCTCTTTTGAGTAATGGTAGGGTAGGCAAGAGGATTATTTGGGCCACAAAGTCCTTGAGCTTCCTTCCCCAAGCTTCGAAGTCTGCTACGATTTCTTTGTAGTTCCTCTTGACTATGTTATTTGTTCCCACGTGGATAAGAAGAAAGGGATAGGCCTCTGTAGGTTTTATGAATGATGGCAACTCTACTCTGTCCTCCAGGGAGACAGCATCAAGGCTCTTCAGCTGTAACCCTTAAAGCTTTGGCTACATTTGATTCCACCAAAGCTTGATAGTGTGTGTGCTTCTTCCCCACTTATTGAACTCTGGTCCCCTCTCCACATGCACAGTTAGCCTTTCAATCAGTTTCTCTTCAAATAACTTCAGAACTTGGGAAATTACCATAAAGTACCCAGTCACTGAACTGTGGGAGAATTTCTCTTTCATCTCTATCTGTCTGACACCTGCCTGTCTCTCTCTCCCTCTACTTTTTCTTGTGTTCCTCCTTGTCTCTCTCTCTTGCCTGTCTCTTTATCTCGTTTTCATTCTTTTTGTCTTTCTCCTGCCACCTGCCCTCAGGATAGGTCTCTTTTCACCATCTTCTCCCTGGCCCTGGCTTTGCTATCACAAAACCAATGCATTCTATGAGCCTTACTGCTTAACCAAACTGTTTAAAATTCATTATCCAATTTTTAAAAAGACATTAAATTTATGAAGAAGAGCATTGAGAAGCCTGGGGAGAATGTATAAAGTAGGATTTAGCACAATGTGATATTGTTAATAGATGACAATTCATCACCCTGGATGTTCGTTAATCTAATCTATCATATACTACTCCCAGTGTATTCCAGATGAGATCTCACAGAGTTATTTCTTGGCAGCATTTTTATCTCTGTCCAGCTCATTAGAATTACAGATTGTTTACTGTTAGATGCAATTAAATGTCCCTGTGTATTTGATGTGCATGACAAAGTCACACATTTTTTTGTTTGAAAAATATTTGCTTTTTAAAAGGTTACATTCTGTGTGAATGTTATTAAAATTGCTATTCTGGGATAAATAGAGAGATTTAAACAAAATGACAAATGTGGTCAAAGTCCACTTATTCTCCCAAGAAAGATCTCCCCAAGAGAAATCTGGAACCACTTTCAACAAGCGCTATTTCAAGATAATGATATGTAATTTTTAAAATAAACATTGAAAAATAATCTGACCCTGGATAGAAAGAAAAATCTTGAGAAAGATTCTTAATACCTATATCGTAACTTTACCAGTTTATACCAACAGAAAAATGGGGCCAAATTTACAAGTATGTAATTGTCAGCATATAATGCCAGAAATGATGAAAGTACTTCAAGGTAGGCAAATTCCCAGATCTCATTAAAATTTGAAATTGGTTCCATTGTACCAAAGGGACCTTTGGAACAAGCTTAAAGGTATGGAACCACACCTTTTGGAACTGGAAAGAAATAATCTCTGTCGCTGGTAAAAGAGGAAAGTTTAAGTAACATGCCAGAAGAGGTGGTTGGATGTAATAATGAAGTCTATACTATTTTATATTTTAAAAATGTAACTTCATTTGTTCTGGAAACCTGCAAAAAGAGAAGACAATGAGGGAGTTGTTTTCCTTGCCATGCCACGCAACGAGGTCATTGGATTCTACCTAAAAACTTCAACACTGTTTCTTGGATCTACAGCAGCGATATAGTGCGAGAGTCAACGTCTTGGCAATTGTGGCCACTCAGCCTGAAGTTCCACGTTGGAAGGCAAGCCAGGCGAGTGGCAAGGGAAGCCTGGAATGCACCCATTGGACTGTGGCCCTGAAGGCAAGATAGGCAGACCTGCAGGGAAAGTGATTCTCAAGAGGTCTGTTTTTGCAAACGTTTGTTTGAAGGACATTTTATATTGGAGAGAAATGATGAACAAAGTAACACCTCCTAATTTTTAAAAAATAAATATTGCCTTTCCTGGATTGTTCAGATGGAACCAATCAAGAGTAAGAAAAGGATTGAATGACACAAACTATAGTTGGCAGTATGTCAGCAGAAGCTAAGCGAATGCTCAATGTTGTTTGATGTTGTGTGTGAAATGATGGGGGATGAAGTTTAAAATTTTAATCTCTTGGCTGCTGTCTTTCCCTCCTTCCCTTCTTGCCCTCTGCATTTCCTCTCTAAGGAGGTGAAGGGTTGCTATATATTTTAACACACAAGAATATTTTATTCATACACCAGTAGCTCCACTGCAAGCTTCTGTGCTGACATGAATATGGAAGGAGTTGCTGAAGAACAGAGACAAAAAAGAAGGGGGAAAAAAACTTGGCAAAGCTGCCGTAGGTTGATTGAAAAAGACCACAGATATTTCTTACCTTGAGAAACTGGATAAAGATTTTTTTTGAGAGAGAGTTTGATTTACAATATTTTATTATTCGAATGTATGCAGCATAAGGGCATTTATCAAACTGTCTTGGGGACACTCAAAACCTTCCAAGAACATGGTTGTGCTGTTAATGAAAGGCTACAATGACTTGGGATTATGTAGTTGGTACACAGGGGCCCTTCCATGCTACAGTTTCTCTTTTCAAAAGGAATATTTTCCTGTGTATATGAAGATAAAAGGTGTTGCATAATTCTCACCAGTATCATTGCAGTACCTCTGCAGAGCTATTTAGACACCTTTATCTGCAAAGTGATATGTTGAAATTGAGAATTAAGGCTCAAGCCAATGGACACTTTTTGGGGTTGAATGCAGTGAAGAGTTACTATTACTTTATTGAATGTTTTATTGTATTGTTTTTAAAGTTATAATGTTTAATACAGGTTTTGTTTTTTATATTAATTTGAAATGTATGTTGATATCATGCAATGTTTTATTATAATTGCTGTCTATTGTTGTATTCTCTTGTGAACCACTCAGAGTGGCTCCCAGCCAGATGGGTGGTATACAAATTAAAATAAAATAATTTAAAAAATATTATTACTAATAATGACAGGACCCACTCATGTTAAAAATCTACTAGTACTACCACCACCTCAGAGCTTTCTCGCCTTTTTTTCTCCGGTACATATCATTCTGGGCCCTGGTACTTCTTCTATACTAGATTCACATGGATTAGTAACTTATCAGCTCACCCCCTGCTTCTTTTCCTTTCCGCTTATTTCTTCTCTCCTCCCACACTTTTATTTTTTGTTGGTCTCTCTCTCTCTCTCTCCTTTTGTCCATTGAGTCTTCACAACTCCTGACTCTTATCTCCACCCTTAGCAGGTGAAAGGAGTTTGCCATATTCTACTTCCCAAATCCAGGCGGCTAGATTTTCATACTATGTGAATTATGTGCTCATTATTCCCATCCTGAAGTGGGCCCATCAATGCTAATTTGCAACCATCTCCTCCTAATTTGCACTTAGAGGGACTTCTTTAAATGATACAGTACTTGACAGCTCAGAAACAGGAGGCTGGGGTTCCTTCAATTCCTTGCTGGTTGTGCGACTTGTGCTCAGGGTGCTTTTTTTCTTTGCCATATGTTCTGCTTCTGAGGTTTCCGGTCTCTTAACAGCTGTAGGAAGTGCAGATATTCAGTATATACTGCATTCCTTGTATTGAGAATTCCACAGAATTTGAGTTCCTTCCTGTAAGATCAAAACCAACATTAAAAAATTTCAACAGAAGGCAACCCAAATGCTCCAGAGAAGGATAAGTTTTCATGCCAAGACACACCAAGTGTATTTGAGACATATAAGGAAAGTGTAAACACATGGATATTTATTTATTTATTTATTTATTTAATATACTGCCCATCTGACTGCCAAGGGCAGTTTACAACAAAAACAAACACTAAAACCAAAATAAGATAATAAGCAAATAAAAATAACAATAGTATGAAAATGAAAATAGACATATACTAATCAATTAAACTTAGAAAAGAAAAGAAAAAAATACAGCGTAAGAGACAGGGAATATATATATATATATATATATATATATATATATATATATATATATATATATATATACAGGGAATTTATATATATATATATATATAAAAGTTTTGATAGCCAATTTCAGACCTGGAAAATGTTTTCAGACTCTTGAGGGTTGCAGCTTGCTTGAGGGACACAAAGGCTATTCAAGACGTGGACAAGAACAGCTGCCACAAAAAGCCATTTCTGAGTAGTAAATGCTTCTAAACTCAAGATAACTTCACCATGCAATGTGTGAAAACAGATGAACCAAGGGAGAGTGGCAAAGCACCTGCTCTTTAAAAAGGCATTTAATAACACAATACTGTCTGACTACTCTGGAGAAAATAGCAGTTAATTCAGTGGCACTTACTCAAGAACATATGACAGACTTCAGCCTGAAAACAAAGTGATGCTAGAAAGTGACCAATTTCCTAAGAAACAACTGTGTTAGTCTTTTCCATGTTAAAAGAACTAAAAGAACTAGGTATGTTTACCTTAACAAAGAGAAGACTGAGGGGAGACATGATAACAGTCTTCCAATATCTGAAGGGTTGCCACAGAGAAGAGGGCATCGATTTATTCTCCATTGCGCCTGAGGGTAGGACAAGAACCAATGGGTGGAAACTCATCAGAGGGAGACCCAACCTGGAAATAAGGAGGAATTTCCTGATGGTGAGAACCATTAAGCAGTGGAACAGCTTGGCTCCCGATGTTGTGGGTCCCCCATTGCTGGAGGTTTTCAAGAAAAGATTGGACAGCCATCTGTCCGGGATAATATGAGGTCTGAGATGGTATGAGGTCTCCTGCCTCAGGTAGGGGTTTGAACTAGAAGACCTCCAAGGTCCCTTCCAACCCTACGATGATTCTATGATTCTATGACTTCTGTCAAAACACATAAAGATGGCCTTCATCTTCATTCCATTCTCTCTCCTTGCTTCTCCATGCCTCCTCACACATTATCCTCTCTCCTAGTCCTCAACTCCTAATGCTTGCAAAAAACTAAATACAGTTATAACATAGAAAAAGCCACCACCATCCCTTTGGGCTTTTCTAGCATTCACATTGGAAGACTGTCAGTTTAGCCTTTAATAGTGATGATTTTCTGAAAAGCTGCAACGCCACGTGTGCATAGTGCAGAGGTTCATGTGCCAGTGCAAATTCAAATCTCTAAGTCTCCAACATGTGATAGCTGTAACTTCACTGATGGTCTCAATGCAATGGAAAGCAGCAGCAGGTTTCCTTTTTCCTTGAGGAAGAATGTTGCAAAGTAGCAATTACAGATTTGGGCTGAAATATTGGATTCTGTGAGGGCCAGAGACATGAGTTGTGTTTGCACTGCACAGGAACATCAGTTTTATATCACTTTGTTGTGGCATCATTTTAACCAATACTGGGGTTTAAAATTTGGTGAGGCGTTTAAACCTCTTTGCCCCTGTCCACTCCCCTGTCCTACAGCCTTCAAAACAACCTGAACTTCTGACCACACTGTAGATTTCAACTGATTTAATCTCAGTCCCTCTCTTTTCAGGGTACCTTGGTGTCTTGTGAGTAACTTGTGCACGCATGAAGTGCTGCACTAAGTGCGCACTTAGCACCACACTTGGAGCCACAGGAGGAATAGCTGGTAGCAGTATACAAACTTGTAACTGTGTTTTGGGCTGCTTGTGGAAGAATGTGTTTTTATGGGAGGGAGAGTAATGGATGCAATGAGGGAGTACCCATTGGAATTGTTCAGGGAACAGGAAGATATGGCATGCATAATCAACCTCAGCACCATATTAGAGGGATGAACAACAGGGTTTTGGTTGTCCCTAAGCGTTCTCCAAACTTAGTTTGTTTGGGTAGCCTTGATGACAAGATTCCTGGGTTGAAAATACTGCTATTAAACGCTAGGTCAGTGAATGGGAAAACAACAGCCATGCAGAACCTGATCCTGCATGAACATGCTGACCTCACTTACATTACAGAGACTTGGTAGAATGAGACTGGGGGTGTTAATCTCACTCAACTTTGTCCACCAGTTCTCTGTGCAACAGAGATCTTGTCTAGAGCTAACTCAGCTGGTTTCAACATTGGTGTTGGAATCCCCTCGACTTGTCATGCTGGGGGACTGTAACATCCATGCTGAGGCAGCTCTTTCAGGGGTGTCCCAAGACTTCATGATCTCCACGACAACCATGGGTCTGTCCCAAATGGTATCTGCCCCCTGCCCATGCCTCAGGCCACACTTTAGATGTGGTCTTCTGTACCGGTGTAGATGTCGGTGACCTGGGTGTAGAGGAACTTTCTGTAATTCCATTGTCATGGACAGAACATTATCTGATGTGATTTGGACTGTCTCAAAGACCGTATCTCCCATTATGAGCTCGCTCAGGTGATAAGATTATTAGCAGAGGCCTTTCTCTTGGTCCCACCACCTTCACAGGTGCGTCTGATGGGGACACAGGAGAGAGCCTTGTCTGTTGCTGCTCCCAGACTCTGGAACTCCCTCCCATAGGAGGCCAGGCTGGCCTCATATTTGCTGTTGTTCCACAAGAAGGCAAAGACCTTTCTCGTCAGGCAAGACTTCCCTCAGTAACCAGCTACCTGTGTATGATTTTAAGATAGTTTGTTATGCACTACTGTTTTGACTGGATTTTTAGTACTACTTATGTTTTCTATTTCTCAAAGTGACATTTTTTTTTAAAAAAATTATACTTATTGATCTTTGCTTTAATATTGCCTGTTAATGATGTAAGGTGCCTCCTTATTTTGTTTGTAGTTTTAAATATTGCCTTTTAATGATGTTAATCACTGTTGTATATTCATTGTTTTTGTCTTTCATTATTGTAAGCCACCTTGGGGGCCTTTTCAAGGAGAAAGGCAGGGTAAAAATATTTTAAATAATTAAATAACTCAAAGAACAACATATCCTGATTGCTTAGGATAGAGTCATAATGATCAAAATTATAGGAAAGCAAACTAACTGTAGACTGTAGATATAACTTGATATTCCATTAAAAAACCTGTAATATTTCCTGACCTACCTCTAAGAGAGATGTGCCTGGCAAAATCCATCTTGCTGTGAACTTTTGGACTTAAAGGTCTCCATACTGGTACACACCTAATAACGTAGTTTTTTTTTAATTCACAAAAGCTTGATGATTTTTAGTGGACTGTAAAGGTATTGCCTATTTTTGCATTTGCATTTTATTTTATAGCGACCACATGACTAGCATTTATTTAAATTGATATTATTTGTAAGTGAAATGGGGAATCCTGGCCAGTTAATGGCATAGTTACCAGGTAGCAGAGCCAAGTCAAATCCATCCAGCGGAGCAACATGGCAACTGTACCTTCTACTGTTTTTTTCCCCCCCTCTTCCTCCACTATATTTAGCCATTGTGATTTCCCAGTTTCACTTTACCTTATGTATCAAGGAGGAGGAGTTTATTTTTTTCCCCTTTGATTACTGTGTACACATGTACACATACTTGAAAACAAAAGCAAGTCCAGGTTTACCAAATGGTTGGCTTATAGAGAAGTGGAAGCTCAAAGAGTGAGAAATACCAATGGTGAAGAATTAAATAACCTGGTCCTCTGGTTCCCACCCAAAACCTTCAGCAAGCATTTATACAAAACCTCAAGACTCCCTGCTCCTGAGAAGATGCCTTACTTTTGAGGATTTCCTTTAATTATTAGGAGCTTTATCATCATTTTGGAGGGGATCTGTCACCTAGTGACTGAACCAGTGATACTGTGGGCTAACGTCAGAATTTATTAAATAAAAAAATCCCAAATTCACACCCTCAAAGTTCCCTCGCCCTGCAGGTTTAGGATGGGTAGCTTTTAAAGTATAGGATGGGTGGTCCCTGTCAAATTGTCCTGAAGAGTTTGTGATCTATAATTCAGGACCAGGAGACCAGAGAAAAATGCTCAATAAAACAGAGTCATGGGAGAAGAAAGAAAATACGCATTTATTTCTGATTCATCAGGGTAAATTTACATAGATTTGGATGACATAAAAACCCAAATTATGCAGGATATAAGTTTATAGACAGTGGCTTTCACATCAGAAAACAATTATGGAAGCAAGCTGATTGTTGTTTATTAATTGAAATATTGCAACTGATTAATTCAGATGAACTGTATTGTACACTTCAGACTGTACTGCAATTTTCTGCCACTTTTCAGCTATCTGACTATCGTCTCTCTGGGAGTTAGCCTTAAAGGAACAGAAACACATGTGACATCTCTGTCCTTTCATTCTTCAGCACACTAGAATAACATTTTATGTAGCAAGCTGTCTTGCAGCGATGATGAGTCTTTGCCTAGGTGGCTCAGAAATATGCATTTTACTACTGGCACCGTAGTAAGCCTCTAAGGAGCTCTCCAGGTTCATTATCCTCTGCAGGGAGATGCATGCTGTATTTGATTCCAGTGGCTGCAGGGCAAGTCACAGGAGACATTGTAGTTGCCTCTGACCTGTTGGGCTTGAGGCTCAGTTTCTATTTATGTCTCAGAATCTGCTATTTGCTTTGAATGTGTCAAGGTTGCTTAGTTAGCCTCAGGTATGTTCTGCTGCGCTAACACCTGTCTCCTATCAGAGTTCCAATATAATTGGAACATGGACATGATGCTACACAGTTATCCTTGCTGGTTTTCAGTCCCTGATATCTCCACGCATAGTGGATCTGAGGACTGGCAGCCCTGTAGACTGTCTAGTAATAATCTTCTTTATAGTTTCTTCTAGCTGCCATACTTGGAACTGAGCTCCTTGGGGACCATCAAGCTGAAAGGCTGCAAGTATGAGTAGAAAGTGTGTTCTCAGTACATAGGTATTCTCAGTACATATCAAACTGGTCACAATGCTGGAGCTTCTTTGGAGTTAGCCAAGGGTGTGTTCATGGATCCGGTTTGGGAAGAAAGGCTTTCTCATCGGATATCACAATTTTGTGGAGAGCTGATTTAATTGTTTGAGCCAATGGTTCAACCATTCTATTTGATTAAAGATCTCCTTGACTAAAGAGAGTGAGCCTTGTTCTCACAAGATGTCCCACATCGTACCCACTTTTGTAACTGCTAAAATAGTTTTCGTTTCAGTCAGAACAGAACGTGCTGACTTATCCGGCAAAAAGAGAACTTTAGAAATGTTGAGAAATAAGTGAAGCACATATCTGTAGCAAAGCTGAAAGCATTGACAGCTATTTTATACCATGATAGGTCTTGAGCTTCATGGTCTCTGTGGCTAATACAATCTGCATCATTTGAGGTTCTGTTCCAAGTCCTAGATACTCCTTGGCCACCATATGTTCTGTTAGAGTTGCTGGAAAAATGATTTTTATATCAGCGATCAGCATCACATTGCACATGAAAAACGACACATCCAGGAACCCAAGGTTCCTTCCCAACAGGATTTGAGGGTAATATGCACACTAATAAGTGAAGGTTAAAGATTTTTTTAACAAGCCACAAAGCAAGATTACAATGCTGAGATGTCCCTCCCCTTGTCAGGACCTTCTCAAAAAATGATGGTGGACATAACTCCACACAATGAAGAAGTTTTAAACTACACTGAGGCTCATTTGTCAGGGATGTTCCTGAGGCTCATGTATACCAATTCCCAAATTTATCCTACCTGGCCTTAATGAGCTTAGTGCCTTCCCCATGACCACTTTATGTGTCCTGCTGTGTAGTTTTTCACTGTAACATTTGTTGCTTTTAACTGTGTTAATGTATTTACTTGATTTTAATGTTGTTGTTTTACAATGGGGCTGGGTACTTAATTTTACGATCTTTTAGTTAAAGATAGTGTGGTTTCATCCATTTTTTATTCTTTCAAGATGTGTTTAAGCCACCTTGAGTGCTGTTTTATAGTGGAAAGGCAGTGTGTAGATAGATAAATAAGTAAGTGAATCACCAACCAGCCAGCCAGCCTGAAAAGGCTTAAAACAATTCTGCTTACTAGCCATAATCTTTAGCAGGCACATAATCTAGATAACTACATGATCGTCCAAGACATTCCAGGTGGCTAGACTTGGATCTCTGCCCAACACTCTGAAGGAAACTAATCCTCTCAAACAAGCAGTTAACTCTGAGAAAATAAGAAAATAAAATGTGGCTGTTTAAAGAATCAAGGCCCCAAAGAGTAAAGGAGTTTAGACAGTAAAGGAGTTATTTGTTGTTGTTTAGTCGTTAAGTCATGTCCGACTCTTCGTGACCCCATGACCCAGAGCACGCCAGGCCCTCCTGTCTTCCACTGCCTCCCGGAGTTTGGTCAAAGTCATGTTGGTAGCTTCGATGACACTGTCCAACCATCTTGGCCTCTGTCATCCCCTTCTCCTCTTGCCTTCACACTTTGCCAACATCAGGGTCTTTTCCAGGGAGTCTTCTCTTCTCATGAGGTCTTTTCCAGAGAGTCTCTACTGGAATTTTGGACCACTCTCCTTTTGAAAACTGCTCCAGGGCCTTCAGATTTGAAGGACGCCTTCTCCCAACTGCTGTTTTGAGATGTCTCCACATGTGTTCTATGGGATTCAGATCTGGACTAATTTGTGCCTATTTCAGAACTCTCCAGCACTTTGTTTCTAACCATTTCTAAGTGTTTTTTGAAGTGTGTTTCGGTTCATTGTCCTGGTGGAAGACCCATGACTTCTGGTGGAGACGCAGCTTTCTGACACTGGCCATTACTTTGCGCCCCAAAATTCTTTGGTAATCATCATATTTCATGATACAGTTCACACAGTCAAGGCATCTAGTGCCAGAAGCATCAAAGCAACCCCAAAACATAATTGAACCTCCATCATGTTTGACTGTAGGGACTGTGTTCTTTTCTTTGAATGCCTCATTTCTTTTTCTGTAAAGTGTCATGATGTCCGTGACCAAAAAGCTCAACTTTTGTCTCATCTGTCCACAGTATGTTCTCCGAGAAGGATTGTGGTTTTGTCACATAAGTTTTGGCATACTCCAGTCTTGCTTTTTTATGCCTTTTTGTCAGCAGTGGTGTCCTCCTGGGTCTCCTGCCATTTCATTCAGATGGCGACGGATAGTGCGAGCTGACACTGTTGTACCCTGTGTCTGCAGATCAGCTTGAATTTGTTGGGAAGTTAATCTGGGTTCTGTATCCACCATTCAAACAACCCTTCATTGTAATTTTTCAGTAATTTTGCTCTTCCGTCCACGTCCAGGGAGGTTAGCTACAGTGCCATGGGCTGTAAACCTCTTGATGATATTGTGCACAGGGGACACAGGAAGATTAAGAAATCTGGAGATGGACTTGTAGCCTTGAGATTGTCTATGTTTTTTCACATTTTTTTCTCTCAAATCCACAGACAACTCTTTACACTTCATTCTTTTCTCCATGCTCAGTGTCAAACACAACACAAAGGTTGAGTCAACTTTTCTCCATCTTAACTGGTTGCAAGTGTGATTACTATATTGCCCACACCTCTTACTTGCAGCAGGTGTGTCTAAGTACAAATTAAAGGAGCATCACATGCTTGAAAAGCAATTATTTCTTACAATTTAGACAGGGTGCCAATAATTTTGGCCAGTGCATTTTTGGGTTTCTGTGTGGGATTGTATCAGATTTGACTTTTCTTCTCTGTTTTTTTGTGTTGTTCCAATGCAAACCAAAGAAATTAACATGTGAGTACCAAAACATTTGCAACTGCAACAATTTTCTGAGATAATTGCAAGGGTGCCAATATTTTTGGCCATGACTGTATAATTCAGGCACATGTGCTTTAAATGTGTGCTGTGCATGACACTATGCTTTGAGCTGTTCCAGTAGTTTGTCCTGTAGGCTTGAGACTTTGCCTCACTGAGGCTGTCAACACTGTTTCATTGAGAATATATCATGAAAGAAATGCAGCCATTCTCAAGGCAGTAGGCCCTTCTAAGCCTGAAGGTATGTCATGCCAAGTATAGTTTAGATTTTGGATTCACTTGCCAAATTGGATCTTATTCATTTTGAGTTTGATATTTTCCTGTTCACTCTCTCCATCACTGCCTTCATTATATAATCACGCTCCTCTCTCATCGAAATTGCTATTACTGCATCATTGCATAACATATGGACAGTAGCAAAGTCACCAACATACTGTTGGTCTTTTGCTGAAGTTGGTCTTTTGCTGCAGATTTGATGCCAAGAGAGAGGCAGAAGAATCTGAACCTGCCCGCAATGACATTGAAAATAAATACCTTTGAAGAGTCTTCAATGAATGACCTGCCAATATCCATCCTTTTCATTCAAGATCATGAATCTGCTTTCCTTAGGATTTGGGCCCCTGTGGTTGTGGGAACCAAATAAATATTTCTTCTGCATAGTTGTGAATCCTGGATTTTAGGTAGACTACAATGCTTTCATACTTTTCACCAGGGATGATCAGATTATTGACCGAGGTGGTGGACTTTAATGCCATCCTTTTCTAATTAATTAGGAGAGTTTCTCAGCTTATTCATAATGGTGATGGGTATGTCTGTAGCCCTAAGCAACTGAAATGATGGTTGCATACATGTATATCTGGTATGCTTACTGCAGTTCTCATCATCCCTTGAAAACTATGGAGTATTTGGATTAATTTTTCCTGAGGGATTATGGGCATTTTAAAAAACTTGAATGTGCTTTGTTTATTAGCTGTAGTTTCTTAGATACTTTAATATGGCCCAGTAGAGAGGTGATAAAAAGGAGACTGGCTGCTGTAGCCAGTGAGGGTAAGTTCCCTTACACACTGAATCCTGCAACTGCTATACAGTATACAATCAACTTAATGCTGGATAAAACAACTTTATGGGGCCTAGAAGCTTATTCAAAGACAAAGTGGGAGAATACTAGGTTCAGCACCAGTGTCTGCTTATGAGAATGCAGTACCATAGCTTTTAATAGGTAGCATGACTTTGCTTCATTTCTGTCCCTCTACAAGACTTCTTGTTTTGCTTTCTCATTTCTATGACATCTGAATTAATTTTCTCAGTTGCACTTGCTTGCGTATGTGCAGAATTGATGATCCTCAGATGCATTTTTGTCAAGATTGCCATAGATCTTGAAGCAGATCAAAACTCCTCCTAGAGTAGAGGCATCCTCAATGAAGTGTAACAGCGACTGGAATACTGCTGCTTAGCATAAGAAAATTCATAATGTCCAGCCTGTTCCTAGCTGGCAAATAAGAGTGATTCTTGGATGCACATGCACACACTGGTTTTAAATTGTGTGCCAACTCCCCACCAAAGACTTGCATTAGGAACTTTATATTTGCTGCCAATCAAGAAGAAAATGAAAGCTATGAATTTTCTTACTGTAAGCAAAAGGATTTCAGCCAGTGTGTTGGGATCAGGAATATGCAGACCTCCAGATGTGTTGGTCTACAGCTGACATCCAGGACAGCTCTAACCAAATAGCCAATGGTAAGAGGTAGAGCTACAGCATAGTATAGATGTGAGGCTTTCCCTTCTGTGGTGTTGGAAGGCAGATTTAAGAAGATCCCGAGGGAACAGAGATTCTGCCTTTGTGGATCTGACGAGATAGAATCTATCGAGCATATGATGCTCAGATGTAACAGGCATAAATAAGATTCAAGGAAAATATATTACACCTCTTCTAAAAGATATGGCAGGTCAATCAGACTTGGACTACTGTAATCAATTGTTAATCGACCAAAATCGGACTACTATGGAACTGGTAGCGAAATTTTGGGGAGCATGCTATAGTAGCCAGAATAGACAGCTAAACCCTTAGACCTTGGCCTTATATTGCTATATTTGCTGTTTTAGATATTTTACTTTTTGTATGTCTGGTATGGCTCTTTATAGTGCATGCCAGTCTTTGAAGTTTTGCATTCAATTTTGTTTTATGTTTGGCTCGATGCCGTAACAATAAAGTATGTATGTATGTACAGCATAGTAACATCTGGAAAGTCACACATTCCCCATCCCTGCTCCATGGATTTCCTCCAGCTACAAGTAACAGCTGTCCAAACAGCTCAGTGGTTTAGGTACCTATCTGTGGAGCCAGAGGTTGGTCGTTTGATTTCCCACTGTGCCTTCTAGGGGAAGAGCCAGTCTGTGTAGCCATAGGTAAGCTGCACAGTCCCCGGGCACTTCCAGAAGAAGGGAACAGTAAACCACATCTGTGTATTCTCTGTCTAGAAAACCCAGGAAAGGGTTGCCATAAGTCAGAATTGATTTGACAGTATGCTATTATTATTTATTTTACGGGTAACAAAAGAGGAACATACTTTTTATTTGCTCCTCAGGCTGCAATATGGATCTGATGGCATAGTTTCCATCTTTCCCTCTTTTCTGCAAAGTTTCCAACTTGAGACCAAGACAAGGTAGGGCAAAACCTCCATGATGGCTAATCACTGCAGTTTTTGTGTGTGGTTGATTTATATTATTTTCCTGTTTTCACTGTAAGATGAGAACATTCAGCCATCTGTTGCCACTTCTGACAAGGTCAAGAAGGAAGTACTGGAGACAAGAGGTCTGATAAACAACTGTTCATTAAAAGAGATACAGCAATTAGCTAATTGTGACTAACAAGAGATCTGGGCCATTTTCAGGCTATTGTTAGTTCTAGACACATTTCTGGTTCACGAGGCTTTGAATATACTGCAGATCATAAGATGGTAATTTGATGAAAGGAAAAATTCATGTCCTCACCTCTCTTTCAGCTCCCTGTTTTGCCTGGAAAGCCTTTCTGGTGGGTGAGGAAACCTTTTTGAACAGTGTTGGTTGGATCCACTGATATTCTTGCTGGGTAGGGAGAATTGCCTCAAGTCAGTCTCCCTCTCTTCCAGCACCTCTTGTGCTACCCACCTCCACTTTTCAGGAATGTCCTCCAACTTGGAGTGACTCTTGGGGACAGCTGGCTGTGAGAGATATGAAGGGACAGAAAACTTTCCCTTCAGGAACAGTTTCAAAGCTGGTTTTCCAGAAATCAGATGGATAGGGTTCTATTTTATTGACATTGCTCTGTGTCACTCTAAATATCATCACAGCAATTCATTAGGATCAGAGTTCTCATTTCATTCTATCCTTGCAACCAATTACTTGCAACTTTTGACTTAGAATGATTACTGTCTCTGTTTTGCAGTTGTGGCACTGATGCTGAGAGGCAGAGCATTGCTCAGTAGATGAGCACTTCTGGAAATGCTACTTTTTGATTCCAGCACAGAATTCACCCATGGGCCATGACACTTTATTTGGTACAGATTGACAGAGTGGACACTGATTGACTGGATTGACTGTGAGTGTGCTCTACATGCATGGAATGATTCCACACATAGATACACCAGTCATTGCAAGTATGTTATGCATCTAAAATGGTGCATATAGCATATTACTATTGCCATTCTTTTTTAATATTATTTTTGCATAATTATATTTATACAGTCATCAGTGACCAGAGGTCTTTAGAAAGGAAAGGCATGACAGATCCCCTATCCAATGTAACTTATAGTCTAAAACTGATGCAGTAAAAAATCAAACAAGGGGGAGACAGAGACACAATTATGCAGAGCAAGAAAATAGCATTATTTCAATCAGACATTCTCTGTATGGTTACAGCAATATATAGGGCAATGTGTATTCGGTTTCAGTTGCTTGGAGGCTCAAGAAAGTAAAACACGACAGACTCTCGTTACTGAACTGGATGTAAGAAGAGCAAAGGCAGGGTGGACAGGTGAAGGGATGAGGTGCAGAGAGGGACAGTGGGAAGAAATAAGTTTTGGAAACAGGACTAATGTGTTCCATGATATTTAAACAAGCTTTTACATTTAACAGTTTGATGAAGCACAAAATGTGTATGCAACCATCTTGTTATGTGCTGTCAATTTGCTTCCAAATTATGGAGACCTTAACAAGGTTTTTGAGGT
Source organism: Intellagama lesueurii (assembly GCA_037013535.1). Classification (NCBI taxonomy): domain Eukaryota; kingdom Metazoa; phylum Chordata; class Lepidosauria; order Squamata; family Agamidae; genus Intellagama; species Intellagama lesueurii. The sequence goes on along the minus strand of JBAJHW010000002.1, from coordinate 266,911,466 downwards.
ATGTGAGTTGTTCAAGGAGTGGTTTATTCCTGCCATCCCCCAGTAAGTTTCCATGGCCAAGCAGGGACTAGAACTCAGGTGTCTTGAGTCTTAATCCAACATACTATCCACTATACCATACTGGCAGCTCTCAGTGCAACAACATGGGTTCTAAACATGTCTTCACTGGTGACATAAACAATATGGTCCATCTGTGGCAAGAGATTTTAGATGTACTGTAGTAATCTTCCCTTTGCACTCCTGTGGACCTAGAAGCTTCTTCAGGAGTAAGAACCTTGCTTTGTTGGGTTCCCCACTCATACAAAAAGCAGGACAGAATGTGTGCGAGGACGTTGTGGCTGGGGTGAGCATGCATGATGGTCCTCACTCCTACTCATGTTCATAGGTATGGTTTCTGGATATATCCACAAAATTCTTTTATATATAACATTGAATAATTAAACAAGAAATCAGGAGCATGGAATTCACAGCATGTTGTACCCATGAACAACAATAATCAGGGAAGAAATCCTCTCACTTTCCTTATCAACTGAAGACTTTGCTGAGATAACGATTAACAGGTCCATCACTTCCCCTTCCTCCTTATTTCTTTCATGCCTATGGTAGCCTGTATTTTCACTACTTTCCTAAAACTGCCATGGGTAAGGACAGAATCAATAGTGTGAATGCTTGCCATTTCCACAGTGCTAGGATCTTTGGGAGCAAAGGGATACTTGATTCAATGAATGGAATAATACCACTTCAGAAAAATGATTATGAATATGCAGTGTAAGAATAGTTCATTTCTGTACAAGTCAAATATAACCACATTCATCTCCCTGCTTTTCTCCTTTTATGCATATTCACACACACACATATATACACATGCACATGTATACAGGTGTGCACACACCACATTTAGGATTAGAAACTCGTTGCCCATGAGTCTGTGTCCTGGGCTGTATTATGCAGTTGTGGTTACATAGTGTGTGTGGGGGGGGGAACACACATTAGTGCATGGAATACTAGCTGCTGCTCTGATAAATGTTTATTTGGCACTGTGCTCATACTGTTATGCACAAGTGCCTAGAATTAAAATAATAATTTCGAGTTGATTTCATGCTTCTGTAGCTTAATGGCCTCTGATGTTTTTAGCAGATCCATTATACATACTTAAATATAAAAAAGATGTACTGCAGAAAGGCAGCTTCTGTATAAACTAGTGGCCAAATTTATTTCAAGATGAAATTGAAAAGAAAATTGGAAATATGGCTCTTAGAAGGCTTTACTACCATATCTTTTTCTGGGTAATTTGACACCATCGTATTCATAATAATCAGTGATGTACTGAGGACAATTTTCTGCTTGTCTCTACACTAACCTGACACCTCCCGTTTTCCTTTTAAGTGCAGTCAAATGTAATTAGAAAACAGCTTGAGACTTGATTAAAATGTCATATTTTATGAATTTGTGATATTTTCTATCCCTTTGTTCCAGTCTTACAGCTACGAGTTCAACTTTATCTGCATCCCAGTCAAAGTCTTATGTTTTTATTGGAAACACAGGAGAAATAGCTTTATTTCTGTGCATCTCCCTCTTGCTGCTTGGCAGTGATTACCTTCCTTTAAAAGTCAGAAAATAATTTTGTATAACAAAAAAGAAGGGCTGGATATATGCTTTATCCCTTATACTTCTCGACAGAAAAAAAAGCACATCAAATGTTGAATATTCTGCTTAAAAGCATGTGTAATGACCATTGTGATGTTATGAAATGGTCTCCCAATGGCAGTAAGTTTCATCAGTAAAGCCTTCAAACCAGAGCTCAACAGACGTTTCATCGTTATGTAGAGACAGGCAAACATGTCAAACACCAGCAAACCCTGCTTCTGCTGTCTGTTGAATCACCGTTGTTTATGATTCCATTTTCATTGCCCTCTAGATTTTATAGAGGTTCTTCTCTAAATGTTTGTTCATTATTTTATTGGAGAGATAGGCTAAGGCTGTAAAGCAAGAGGCCTTGTTTCAGTCATTTCATCTTCTGTTAGAGGCTCACAGCACTACAGAATATTGAACTTGAACTGTTTTGATGCAATTTAATGCCAATTTTAAAGTAAGGATGGGTGGATTTGTCACACCCAATTTTTCATAGTTTTTCACATTTCCAGTCTTAAACTTATTCCATCCCAATGTTTGATCATTTCTTCAATCATAATTTTTTTATCCTAAAGTTTGGGAATTCTGTTTTTTGAACTTTGTGTTAAAATGAGGGTGCATTTTTCTTTTCATTTTTCCTAAAATAGAGGTTTTCCATGATACATTGGCAAATAGTTTTTCTAGTTCAAATAGTTTTGAGTTCTCTTCAGATCTTTGCAAATGGCTTGGGTAAAAAGTAGAGAGGATAATCGTAAAATCACACACAGCACAAAACAGAACCTAATGCAACTAATGCTTTGGAAGACAGAATCAGGATTTAAGATGACCTTAGATCAGAGAACTGGGCCAAAACAAACAAAAGGAATTCCAGCAGGAAAAAAATGAAGTTTTAAGCAGAAAAATTCATAAGTATGAATGTAGGATGGATGACAGATAAAAAAGATTTATTCTTTTATTTTTATTTTTGTTTTTACCTATAATACTTGCACATATTAATACAGCTTTAATAAATGAATGAATGAATGAATGAATGAGCTTTATTACCGTCACTGACCAGCAGATATATCCAAATGTAATAAAAGAAGTAATGCTACCCCTCTCTTCTGCTTTGGTGAGAACTCACCTCAAACACTGGGACCAGTTCTGGGCACCATTATTTAAGAAGGATATTGATAAACTGGAACATGTCTGGTGTGTGTGTGTGTGTGTGTGTGTGTGTGTGTGTGTGTGTGTGTGTGTGTGTGTGTGTGTGTGTGTGTGTGTGTGTGTGTGTGTGTGACCTGGATGGGAAAAATCTAGAAATCAAAGTCTATGGGGAATGGTTGAAGAAGCTGAACATGTTTAGACTAGAAAAGAGAAATTTGAAATTATATGTGATAGCCATCCGCAAATGCTTGAAAAGTGTCTCATAGAAAATATACGAAGGGTCTTTTCTGATGCTCCAGGGAGTAAGAAATTAACCAATAAATTGTATGAATGGAGATTCTCAGGAAATATTTAGAAGAACTTTCTGATAGTGGACTGAATGCCCTTGGCATGTGGTGGGATCTATTTCCTTGCAAGTTTTCAAAGAGATATTGGATAGCATGTTTTAGCTGTGAATTTCCTGTACTACCTGGTAGCTGGACTAGATGACCCTTTTTACATTACAATCCTATGGTTTGCGATTTGTTTTTTTAGTGAGATTACAGTTTTCCCCAAAAGGTTAATGGTACAGCAGAAGAACGTTTGGGATCCAACTTCTTAAACATGGAATTTTACAAAATGGAACCTGCAGCTGTAGATCTACTCAGGAACACAGAACATTCCCATACGTTTGCTTACAATGCCCTGTGGGGCAAAATAGTAAGTGTAAATTATTGCAAAATCATTTTTCCCCTGTGATAAAATAACTTAAACCTGTTATACTCAAAGGTGGAAAAATGCCAACCTTCCAGCAAAATAGTCTCAATACAACATCTGTAAATAGAGAAGAGGTTCAGATGAGTCTGTGATCTCTAAGCTAATGACAAAAAAGTCAGCAACAACAAAAATATATAAATGGCCATGGTAATGAACAATCAGCTTTTAAAAGTGGATAGTGAACATTAATCCACACGGATTGGTGTAGAAATACAAATGTGATATTGTTCTTTTGAGGTTTTATCTCTTAAATGCCACACTCAATAGCTGCTCAGCACTAAGAAATAAAGGTAATTGAAGTCATTAAGATGAATTTTAGCCAGCTGGGTGATTTTTCAGTTTTGTCTCTCTGTATGCATTGATGAGCAGAATTACTCTGCATTTGTGTATAGTACACATCAGCTTTCCCCAGCCCGCTGTCTTCTGTTTGGGGAAAGTTGCCATGTTGGATTGCTACTTCCATTATCTCCCTTTGCCATGCTGCCTGAGGATGATGGGAATTGCTGCCAAACACAGGTTAGTTGGTAAATCCATTAATCCGATCCACTTTTACCAAAGAATAACTCCATGAATGTAAATCCTTCTTCTCACTTTTTCCCCTGTAGCAGAATTAGATATTCTTTGCTGGTGTGGCACATATTTTGTATGTTGAGATCTTTCTTCTTCTTCTCCCAGTTCTGTGAAATGTCCATTACTGGAGAACATTTTAAACACTGCCTTCTTGCTGACATGAGCCAACATTGTTGCACTGGATGGGTTGTTTGTGTTTGATCCATCAGCCTGTTCTTTTGTGCTTGGTTCGTGCTTGAGCTCTGCTTCAAACAGGGAAAAATGTCCAGGCTTTGCATTGGAGACATTTCACATAAAATGCGGAAAACGTAATGGCTGATATCCTATTGCATGTCTCCACCTAGGTGATGGAAATGATGCAGTGACAGAGAACTGCTAATTAAATTATTCCTTTCCTTTTATTTTGGGATGTATGCAACTTGTATGCAATGATACAAAATCCTGTGTACCCCAAAACAGAAAAAATAACATTTTAATTAGCAGCAATCTACTATGGTCAGCGGCATTCCTCTAACTGTGGAGGGGTACTGGCCATTCAGGGGAAAAAAATGATGTAACAAACTTGCTGAAGTTCAACTGACTTGGAACTGGCCTATATCCCAGAATGGGGGACATTTTAAATATCAAGCTACCTTTTGGGGAATCTAACATATAAATAGACAGACAAGCTATCCAAGATTCTCCAGTCTTGGACAAATAACTGGTCAGCTCCTGAAGATGACCTAGCTCTTCACCAAAAGGTGAATGTGTCATCTTTCTCTATGAATCATTCTTCAGGGAACACCTGTTTACCTAAGTGACTGAACCACAAGTCCATTTCTTTTCTTTTAGCAGTGGGCTTTGCAATACTGAATCTTTTCATGAAACATTTATCAGTGAGCTCATTCCAGGTTTGCATGAATCTCTGAAGTCGTTTACAAGTTCAAAAGTTCAGGCCTTAAAAATCCCCCTCGAAAATACTATTCAGAACAATTGGCGAAATGTTCAGTTGTTTTCCAAATGACTTGTCAGTCTCCTGTTCTTTCATGTCACTCAGTCATAACTTCCATCCATGTGTAAGGACAGGACCAGTTTAGGAAGCAACACTCTGAATTGATTTTTTTTTATTTTTTTGGTCTCTCTTGACAGCTTTTGGTGATGTTACATTTTCTTTTTCTTTTTTCCTTTTTAGTACATGCATTGTCCGTGCTGCATTTTCTCCTTCTATGATCTCGTTTCCTAGGAGGATCCTTGCTGAACCATCGCCCACACCTATTGCCCAGATGCTTCTGCTAATCTGTAAGAATTTTCCCTTCTGTTCCTCAGATGGGGATTTGTGCACAGCAAGCATATCGACATTTAATAAAAAGCAATTGTCAAATAGGCAGCTTTGGAGCAAGCTGCTGCTTCTGATTTATGCTCTGAAGCTAATATGGGGGTTGTTATGCTTTTTAAAAAAAAATTAAAGGGATCAGCCAACCATGTGTTGTCACTTATCTGGGAGCAGGAATGGGGATTCTTTCAGTTTTTATTTTGCACACCTTCAAATGTTTTAAACCTCAAAGTATTTCCTCTTGTCTATGCAAATTCTTCAGAACTGAAGTGAAACAAAAATCTCCTCAGCCAAATTCAGAAAGTGCCTCTGGTCCAAGAAAGAAGACGACTATGTTGGACCTACTAGCAATATAGGTGCTAAAGATGAGGAGAGGTGGAAAAAAAGAGACAGAAAACTTAAATCAGCCCTAAAACTCTGGAATATGCAGAGATTCAAAGCCAAAGTTTTAAAAGCTAGCTACTCAAAACACTTTGGCTTCTATGGATGAATCTGTCACTGTCAGCTTCCCTCACCTTAAAGTTCTGCAAGCCTCAAATCCTTTCTGACTTCAATATGAAGACATCTGCTAATTTTAAGAAAGACTTGTTTTCAAAAAAGAAAAGACCTGAAATAAAATTCTCACCTATCCCTCTGTAGGATTCATGGTCCAAACTCTTACCAAAATATATGACTAACCAAGTCATTTATATGAATGCCATTAATTCGTTTCAGCGGCTTCAAACATACAGGCATACGTGTGATTGCTTCCCACTTTAACATTGGTAACAGAATCCTTTTATCTGCTGATGATAATGGAGCAATTGCAGCAGGTCTCAGATGGAGATCTTACCTGCCATCTCTTCTCAGAAATCCTATGGACAACAGAGACTGAAGCTGGAGTCTTCTGCATGCAGGTAACATTGTTCCACTGAGATACAGTCCAACCTGTTTCTACTATTACTGGGCATTGCAATAAAAATAATGGCCAGGTTCCAACAGGGTTGTTACACTGGTGGAACTGCTTCCACCTGCAGAGGCCCGTGTACCTGCAAAATCTGTTCACAGTAGAGTCGAGGTTGTTTTAGGTGTATGGAGGACTAGAGTGGGGGAAGAGAAAAAACCCACCCTGCTAGGAGCTGGGCACTTACACAAAGTTGGATTTAGGCTATTAATTGAGCACCCAGTATAACAACAAAGAGAAAGCCATTCCTAACTCTGTACTTGTCAATATTTTCCTCCAGCTCCAGTTTTCAAAATATTATCTGCATTCACACAAAAACACCTTGGGAATGCAACAGGTTCATGTCCTGGATGTGAAAACCATGGTATGCACATGGGTGGTCTGTTCGTAGCTGCTGAAACAGATGATGGTTACAACAGGTACTAGCAGTGGTTCTTCAAGCTGCCATGACACTGCAAAACTTAGAAGCCCTGTATATGTATCTTTCACACAGACAATAGTTCTTCTTCAGGCAGGCAGGCCCTTTCTGTGTCCCCCTGGGACAATAGCTGATACAAGAAGTTATTTTGCATTAACCCAGTTGGGATACTGTGCACTCAATGTTTTTGCATGGGTGCTGTGGAATGGCATGAGTTCAGTGGCCCAATATGAAAACTGAAGTCCCACTCAGTCACATATGGAGGCCACATATGTTGAGGGGGACTTATGGGCCAGAACCCCTCTATTGTTGCTTTCAACATGTGGTAGTGACAATCTGAACAGAGGGAGGCTACTATATCTGAGGTCAGGGTTCTGGTTCCCATGGAGATGGTGCTTGGTTAGAACAAATTCCCCCTCTTGAGACTGTTGTTTCCATACATTTAAAGTGATGATGTAGGTGAATAGGTCTAATGCATTCCTCCGAGGGCATTTGGACTCCACATACTTAGGTAAGAACTGAACAGGGCTTTGCCTACCATTCGCATGGAAGGAGAAGGGGGAAAAAAGATACCTAAGTAGCATGCCTTTAATGTGCAGCATTTCCTGTTCTTCTCTGTACTCTGAACTGCAACAAGAAGTCAAAGTTTTGAAAGAGAAAACATTTGTCTGATTTATTTTCTAAATTACTACCTATATAGGTAATATAATAATGCAGCGCCTGGAGAGAGAAGACATACAGCGGTATGCAATCACATCCTGATCTTGGTAAAGTATTCATAGTTCCAGAACCCAAGAGACCAAAAGCAGGTTTATTTTACTAAATCAAGCAGCTGCATCATCCAAAGTCTCCTACACAGAAGCTGATAGAATGACAAATTTATGTAGGATCCATAACTGAAGAATACCTGACAGACAGTGCATGTTGTAGCCAAGATAAAAGCCTGTGGTGAAAATACACCATCTCTGTAAAACACTGATAAGGAAACCCAGGGTTTTAGATATTTTAGATGGTCAGAAAAGTCCATAACTTAAAAAAAAACTCTTATAAGAGAAGAACAGTGAAACTTCACAGAAAGTTAGATATCATATGGGGTTGTTTCACTGAATAAAAACTAGTAAACCAGCAGATTTTTGTTCCAATTGCTCTGTTAATTTATGAGACATCACTAGTTTGTTATGCAAGTTGTTAGACAGATTGCAGTTAATCTCTCACTATCTATTGGTAGTTTTCATGCTATCAATTCAAATTCAAAGACAATGCAGGAATCCTTCGGAAGAAAATGAATTGAACACTAGATAAGTTCTGATTGGTAATCAAACTATAGTTTCTATGTATAATTTATTTCTCAAAACCTTAAATCAAGGTAGGTTACCCTTACTAATATTTCTCATGGGTAATAAGAAACAAGTCTTTCTTTGAGTCAGAAGAACCACAGAACAATTAATAAATATATTGGATAGGTAAAGGTAAAGGTTCCCCTTGACATTTAGTCCAGTCGTGTCCGACTCTAGGGCGCGGTGCTCATCCCCGTCTCCAAGCCATAGAGCCAGCGTTTGTCCAAAGACAGTTTCCATGGTCACGTGGCCAGCGCGACTAGACATGGAACACCGTTACCTTCCCACCGAGGTGGTACCTATTTATCTACTCACATTTTTACATGCTTTCGAACTGCTAGGTTGGCAGGAGCTGGGACAAGCGACGGAAACTCACTCCGTCACGTGGATTCGATCTTACGACTGCTGGTCTTCTGACCTTGCAGCACAGAGGCTTCTGCGGTTTAACCCGCAGCTCCACCATGTCCCAGTAATATATTGGATAGTTTCCCCCAAATAATAGACAACATCACGAGGATTTGGCGTAGTTAACACCATGTTTTCCACAGTACATGATGAGGGGCATAGAGTACACTGACGTAAGTGTGTAGTTACCTATTCATTCTCACACTCACAATAGACTGTACAAAATCCCCATTTTCTTAGATTCATCTTGGTTCTATCCACCCCAATATGTACCTTATAAAGTGACTTCCAAGTAACCAAATTCCCCATGTGTTTTCATGAAAAGGGGAGTAATGAGAGAAGAGTCAAGGAGTAGCCATCAGAACTGAGTAGGGCAGTGGGAGATGTGATGGGAGACAGCAGCTATGTCACTGTGTGAGAGGGGAGGACAAGAGGGTATTGGTTGCCCTTAAACTGTCCCCAGATTTAATATTTTGGATGGCCTTGGTGTCAGGCCGCTTGGATGAAAATATTGCTGTGAAATGCCAGGTCAATAAATGGGAAAACAACAGCCATCCAGGACCTTATTCTGGGTAAGCATGCTGGCCTGGCTTGCATTACAGAACCTTGACTGGATTTTCTGTGCAGCAGCAGGCAAGACCTGGGGACTGAGGAGGTGGAATTGCAGTGATCTATTGTGATTCCTTCCATCTCATCAGGTGTCACATCCCCCAGTTTTCCAGGTTTGAATATGTGTACCTAAAAGTGGGAGTCTGGGACAGAATAGGGATTCTGTTGGTGTACCACCCATCCCGCTGCTCAACAGTTTCTCTTCTTGAGCTAGCTGAGCTGGTAAGAGGGATCTCATACCACCATCACCCCATTGCAGCAGCTCCACTAGTTGCTGATGTGTTTCCAGGCACCATTAAAAGTGTTGGCATTAACCTATATATTCCCAAAAGTGAAACCACTGAATATATAGAGGCTATATATAGAGGACACAGGAAATGAATTTGCAAGGTGACAATAGTCTGTGAAGTGTGAAGGTCTGGGCCAAGCAGCAGGAGTTTCACTCTCCAAGTCAACTGTAGGAGTAGTTTAATCCTCTCTAACCTGATGTCTTTCAAATGCATGGGATTACAATCTCCATCATCCCTTTAGCAGCAGGCGATGATAGTTGAGGCATGATGTCAGTTGTTGCCCAACGTACTGCGGGTGCTTGGAAAAGGTTGTTGTAGAAGATACAAAGGGAAGGATTTTTTAAAAATGCTGCCACGTTTATATCAGAATAAAAGAAGAGCCCTGCTGTGTCAGACCAAAGCTGGAATGGGTCAGACTCAGAACTGTAGGTCCACCCTGACCAACTAAGTGCCTATGAGAAACCTACTAGTGGAATATGATGCCAAGAACATCCTCCCACACATGCATTTCTTTTTTGTCATGCATTTCATACCATTTGTTATTCCTTTGTTATGTCCTCTTCTTGCTCTGATTAACTATACACTGGCAAACAATTATAATTTATTAGAAGACAACTCTAGCAATCAGTAAATCAGCACTATTACCTCACAGCAGCAGGTGGAGGCAGGCAACTGAGTTGGAAGGAGTGGCTGTGTCGGCTTGAGCTTTCGTGGAGAGTGCAGGCTGACGCGGTTCTTTGGAGCAGCGGTTTCAGTGTCTTTGGGAGGGAAGCCTTCCGCTCCCTCCCTTGGTTGTTGTTTTGAATTATATTGACTGCTTTATTTAAGATTTATTAATTTGACGGGTTGTTGTTTTTTGGCCTTGGTAGAAAGAGCGGGAGGCAGAGCGGGAAGCAGCGGGCCGTTTGCGCCCTGTTGCTGCGGGGCGCGGACTACCTCCATACTAGGATAGCTGAGCTTTGAGAGGATTGTAGTGCTGTTTTAAGCCTAATTTTAAATTTTTGTTTTGTAGTTTTTGCCCCCTTTTTCAGTGTGTCTGCCATTTTGTTTTGTAGTTTTCGCGCCCTTTTCAGTGCGTCCGCCATTTTGTTTTGTAGTTTTGCTCCCTTTTTCAGTGCGTCCGCCATTTTGTTTTCCAGTCTGTTACTGAAGAATAATTATTTTCTATATGTTTAAACAAGTTTGTGAATTGATTGGTTGATTACATATTAGTTTATCATTATAATAATTGCTATATTGATTGGTTAGTTGTATAGTTGATTGTTGCAAGATTGTAAGACCATATGATTATATTGATTAAAAAATAGGAATAATATTTTGAATAAGTAGCTTATAGAATTATTATAGGAGTGGTTTTGTAACTTTGGGGAATAATTATCAATTCATTTTGAGGTGGTATATATATAGAATACATTAATTCATAAAGTAGATTAGAAAGTATTAGTGGATAAATTAATTCATAAAGCAATTAAATTCCTAATAGTGATTTAGATAAAGTATCTGTGAATAAATTAATTCATACAGTAATTTAGATAAGGTATTGGTGATTGGTATATTTAATATTTATAGCAGCTATATTTGGTAATTAGATATTTATATAAGTTATATTTGTAAATTAGGTGTTGACTAATGAGTTTATAGGAATCCTTCACTTGTTAGCTGGGGGATACGAATAGAGATTAGGGCGCCATCCGCTGGTCAAGGTTTCAGCTGGTTAATTCATTGAAAATAAATAAATAAATAAACAGTAAATAAATAAACAATAAATAAATCACGTAAGAGACTACAGTCATAGTTGAGTTTTGCTGGGAGTTTATTTGAGCACAATGACGTCAAGAAAGGGGCATGGCCCAAGCAACGGCAAGGCTCCTGCTCAGAAGAGACCTGCAGTGCAGGTCTCACCGGTCCAGTCTTCTTCTGACGAGGAGTCTTGGTCAATGGTAAAGGAACTACAGGCCAAAATTGCTGCCTTGGAAGCGCAAAGGTCAGCGCAGCATACGCCCCCACAGACAGAGGCTCCTACGCGCAGAGCGGTTAGAGAGACTAAGAGTCGTCGTAAGGCTAATTTAAAGTCCTTGGTTCAAGATTTGATGGGCAGATGTGTTGCTCTAGAATCCTCACAGGTGCCTGGGAGCAGCGATCACGTGACGGAGGCTGCAGTGGAGGGCTCCATCCGTACATCCAGTCATCAGAAGCAGGGACGGAAGGAGACGGTGGATGATAGCGAAACAATGGCTGAGAGTCCGGAGGGATGGGATGTCTTGGAGGATACCAGTAGTGGTTACCCAACTGCGTTGGAGGCACACAGTACTTCCGTAGGTTCTACTGGTGAGTCTGCTCCCCGTCATAACACTCAGCCACATTGTTCCGCTTGGCCTTGGCAAGGCGGTTTACCGTGTTCGCACACTCCATCCACACCCTACAACACACCGACCATGGGGTGGCACAATTCGGGCTGACCCCCCGCGAACACACACAACTGTGGATGGGGTGCACATTGTGCGGCCCCTCCCCCGGCAGGGGCTCCCAGTGCTGTGGTTAGTGTAGGTGCTCAGCAGCACCCATCGGTACCTAACATGGGGTACAATGCGGTGCCCTTATCAGCCCTACCAAGTGGAAATTACTCCACGCAGTTAGGGGCGCATCTAACGGCCGCCACTAAAGAAAAGATTTGGAGAGGAGAATTTATTGATTTCTTTGATCTTTCGAACCGGGAAATAGATATTAAAGAGATTGATAAGGACGATGAAAGAGAAAAGGAGAAACGAAGGCGTAAAAAACCGGACAGGACATGGGCCAACTGGGTCCCCGGTTTTATTATTTATACAGGAGTCGTGGTGATGATGCAACCTTGGAGGGCGTTGTCAATTTTAAAATATTTTGACATCATTTACAGGGCCTATACTGATTTCACGGGGATGGCATGGCTCTTGTATGACGAATCATTTCGTATGACATGCGCCATTGAACCCAACCTGCGTTGGGATGAGCCGCACCTGGGTCTATGGCTGCAATGCATGACCCCAGCTAGACCCAACCTAGGTGACAGATTTGACAGTGGCCACTTGAATAGGAAAGGCCCTGGTACTGCTAGTACCCGCAATGGCGCGGGGCAGGTGGTTCAACCCCGCTTGCCTTGCTACGAGTTTAATAACAGGGGTTTCTGTACAAGAACCCCATGCAGGTTTCGGCACGAATGTCTTACCTGCGGAGGGAAACACCCGAACTCCACCTGTTTTAAGGCCGGGTCACAGCGTCAAAATAAAGGAGTTGGGGGTGGCAAAAAGCCCCCGGGGAGTAACGGTCCCCCTGGAAAGGGGACCCACCCCAATTAAAATTGATATATTAGAGGCCTGGGTGAGAAATTACCCTCGGAAAGGCGACACAGAATATTTATGCCATGGTTTTAGACATGGCTTTAGGATCCCAGCTGTAGGTGAAAGGAAGGCATTCATGGCAAAAAACCTTCGATCCACATTGGGTTCGGAGGCTATTGTCCAGAGTAAAATAGATAAGGAAGTCAGAGAAGGTCGGGTTCTAGGACCTTTTGCAGAGCCACCTATTGCGAATTTAAGGGTTTCACCATTGGGAATAGTGCCCCAAAAGGCCCCTGGGGAATTTCGTTTGATCCATCATTTGTCCTTTCCTGAGGGATCATCGGTTAACGCCGCCATCCCTCCTGAACTTTGTTCAGTTCGATACACCTCATTTGATGAGGCTGTGAATATGGTAAGGGCTTGTGGAGTGGGGGCGGAACTGGCAAAATGTGATATTAAATCAGCATTTCGGATTTTGCCTGTTCACCCCCTGGACTTTAATTTGCTAGGGTTTCAATTTCAGGGGTCTTATTACATAGATAGGGCTCTGCCTATGGGATGCTCGATATCATGCTCTGCATTTGAGAAATTTAGCACCTTCATTGAATGGAAGGTCAGGCAGAGGGTGCGCAGTAATTCCACTGCCCATTACCTCGATGATTTTCTTTTCTGTGGAAAGGCAAACTCAGGTAGATGTAGAATGATGTTAGATAGTTTTCAAGATTTAGCTGAGGAATTGGGATTGCCATTAGCTGAGGAGAAAACAGAGGGACCAGCCACTGCCCTCACTTTTTTAGGGATTGAACTAGATACGATACAGCAGACATCAAAGCTGCCTCACAATAAATTGAAAGACCTTAGGACCAGAGTTAGACAGTTACTAGATAGGAGAAAAGTGACACTTAAAGAGCTACAGGTGATCGTAGGACACCTGAACTTTGCATGTAGGGTGGTAGCTCCAGGCAGGGTTTTTATTAGGCGATTTTGTAATGCTATGTCAGGTCTGAAATGACCTACACATAAGACTAGAGTAACTAAAGGGATGAAGGATGATCTGCAGGTTTGGAGTCAGTTCCTAGAGAATTTTAACGGGATTTCCTTTTGGAGATCCGAAGTTACCCTGAAGGCAGAATTCCAGGTGCATTCCAATGCGGCTGGAGCCCTAGGTTTCGGAATTTATTTCCGTGGCCGGTGGTGTGCCGGAAGATGGCCCGATGCATGGCATCGGGATGGTATAACTAGGGATTTGACTTATTTGGAGTTTTTTCCAATTGTAGGAGCGCTGTGGTTGTGGGCCAAGGAATGGGCCAATTCAGTGGTCTGTTTTTGGTGTGACAAACAAGCAGTTGTTCACATAAATAATAACTTGATATCTCATTCAGATAGGGTGATGGAGTTAGTTAGGGCTTTTACATTAAGGGCACTGCAATTTAATGTCATGGTGCATGCCCGACATGTCCCCGGAATTGACAATAGGATAGCTGATGCCCTCTCCCGCCAACAGATCAAGCGGTTCAGGGAGCTAGCCACAGATGCCAGGGAGCTGCCAGAAGTGCTTCCAGCGGAGGTCTGGCAGATTGGCGGGATGAAGCTGCAAGAGCGATAGGTATGGCTTTGGCTCCTAGGATGAGAAAGGGTTATTTAGCCGCTTGTAAGGAGTTTCAGGAATTTAGAAGGTTAGAGGAGCTGGGGCAGGTTTGGCCAGCCCCAGTAGAGCACCTTCAACAATTCTTAGTGTTTTTGCACAGGAAAAGATTAGCGCCAGGCACCATTCAGGGAAGATTGTCTGCATTGGCTTTCTACGCTAAGCTTAATGGGCACAAGGACTTCTCTAGCGATTTCAGAATAAAGAAAATGATAGAAGGGTGGTCTAGAGAAAGGGGCAGGGTGAACGACGTTCGGACACCCATATCGCCCCCCCTTTTAGAGAGACTATGTAAGCAATGGGCGTCGCTATGTAAGGATAGGTATGAAGCGGCATTGTTTAAAGCGGCAGCCCTGGTGGCCTTTTTCGGGGCACTGAGAATTAGTGAGTTGGTAGCTATGGGGAAGTCTGACACCTCCCAAGTGGCGTTACAGCAGGGAGATGTAGATGTACAGGGTAACTCATTGAAAATTAAAATCAGGCGGTCCAAGGCAGACCAGGTAGGTCAGGGGCAACAGCTTTTATTGGGACAATGCAGTATTAGGCGCATTTGTCCGGTGAGAGCCATCCAATCATTTTTACAGTTTAGGGGACAAGGCGAGGGATATTTTTTCCAGCATGCTGATGGGTCACCTTTGACCAAATATCAGTTTTGGAAAGTTACCGGCTTAGCTTTGGAGAGAATAGGCGTGAAAGATTTGAGGTTTGGAACGCATTCCTTTAGAATAGGAGCGGCATCGACGGCTGCAGCTTTGGGTTATAGTATAGATCAAATTAAGCAATTGGGCCGCTGGTCTTCTGCTAGCTATCAAAGGTATATTAGACCTTTACCTAACGTGTAGGCAGGGGCCGTTCTTTGTCGTTGCAGGTCCCAGGATCCATGAAGGTCGATGGCACGTGATGATCCTCGGCCACAGTTTTGTGTACTGGGCAGCACGATATGCTGCGTCTTCCCCGTGGGGGAATGACTTGGGGCTTGGCGCCCATGCGTATATTTCATGGAATGGCATGCGTGGCATGCAATGGATGCAGCTGGGTAGACTGACGGCATTTGAGCAATCTATCCCTGATATTTTGGTACTCCACCTGGGAGGCAATGACTTACCTACGGTGCCTGGTAAGGCCTTGATCATTGATATTATGAGGGACCTCAATTGGTTAAAGGCCAAGTATCCTGGAATGAGGATCATATGGTCTACAATCATTCCACGGCTAGCCTGGCGGGGCGCCCGGAATATTGATGATGTCAATAAGGCCAGACGGCGTGTTAATCGTGAAGTATATAGAGGCGTCTGCATAGGTGGCCTCGGATCTGTTATTAATCACCAAAGGATCAAAATGAGCACGCCTGAATATTTTCGAACCGATGGGGTTCACCTGTCTGATGCAGGTATTGAAATATTTTTGGAAGATATAAAGGGGGGCCTGCTTTTGGAGCTTGAAAGACTCAGTGGCGGGCATGGAACTTAGCTAGGCTAGTTCCTATGCTGTGGCGGGTAGCGCGAAACAGGTAGTCTCGGTGTGTCCCAATTTTAATTCAGGTAAGCCAACAGCGCATCCGACCTCCCGGCTCTGCGGATCGTGCGATTACAGGGCCGGTGCGGGGAAGATGCGCTGGGCCACTTCCAGACCAACATTCATCAATTAAAGATGTATTGAGGTCTGGGGGTGTTTATTAGCGGCCAGCCAGGTTCCTGCGGTCTTTAAGACCGAGGGAACCTGGGGCTGGGGACTCGCCCTATGACTGATATATGGGTAGTTGTATACCCTGTTTTGTACCTGTTTTCGCACTACAGCAGGCCCCTCATTTGATAATCTCGTTAACTACAATTTGATCTCATTTAATAAAGTGTGGCCCGTATTTTAATCCATAACTTGGTCTCACGTCTTTATTCCAGAACTGGGTGGGCAAGTACTGCGGGTGCTTGGAAAAGGTTGTTGTAGAAGATACAAAGGGAAGGATTTTTTAAAAATGCTGCCACGTTTATATCAGAATAAAAGAAGAGCCCTGCTGTGTCAGACCAAAGCTGGAATGGGTCAGACTCAGAACTGTAGGTCCACCCTGACCAACCAAGTGCCTATGAGAAACCTACTAGTGGAATATGATGCCAAGAACATCCTCCCACACATGCATTTCTTTTTTGTCATGCATTTCATACCATTTGTTATTCCTTTGTTATGTCCTCTTCTTGCTCTGATTAACTATACACTGGCAAACAATTATAATTTATTAGAAGACAACTCTAGCAATCAGTAAATCAGCACTATTACCTCACAGCAGCAGGTGGAGGCAGTACCATCTGTTGTTGGGGGGAAAAAGTATAACTTCCCAAGAAGTTCAGAATTGAGCTCTAAATGACTCTTATGCCCCATGCTACAGATAAAATACGATGCACCTTTGCAACAGATTTGCAACTTAAAGATATTCAATTCAAAGTGAGTGGAAACACATTAACCCACCTTGCACCTTTCACATGTACACAATACTACCCTGTTTTGATGGTCACCATCTTCCTTTGGTAGATAAATTAAAGTTGCGGGATTAATCTAAGGTTGGAATCTTGAAATCTAAGGATGACAAATAGCAAAGTAACACAATCACCTGCAATGAGCTACTCTTTTTGGGAATGAAAGCATAAAGGAGTTGCAAAAGTAGTGTAATAAGTGATAACAGCACTAACTTCACTATCCTGGTATAAAGAGTTATCTATTTTAATCATTTTTAAAGGGGGGGAAATAGAGGTATTCTGGCAGAAACTTTTCACGTTTCCATTAAATAATCCTCAGTGTTCAAAAGTTGAGTGAACAGCATACATGATGCCAGGGATCAGAGATTAATGGCAAATCTTAATTGTATGTCTTATAAACTAATGGCCAGAATCCTCCTGAGGTTAAGTGCAGTCGTGTAAACTGCAGTGGCAAATTGCTGCAAGTTATTCCTTGTTGCATAACCATTCACACAATTGGCATGCAACAAGGAATAAAAGTGGCAATTAGTCAACTAGAGGCAATTTGCCCCTGCAGTTAGCCTTACTGCTATTAACCTCAGGAGAATTCTGACCAAAGCTCTCATTCACCACTACACTTCAAACAAATCAATTTTTCCCTGTCAACTTTCTTTACTCTCCATCTTTCTCACCCATAAATAGTAATCAGGAATAAAAGAGTATGAATGATTTTGGTCTCAATCTCCAGTGACAGATCCTTACACTTGAGGATCTTTTCTAAATCCTTCATTGCTGCCTTCCTGAGTCTCAGTCTTGTCCTGATTTCTGGGCTGCTGTCTCCATTCGGATTGATGATTGAGCCAAGATACACAAAGCCTGTAACAATGTCAATGTCTTCATTGTCAACATTAAAGTTGTGTCATTCTGTACTTGCAGCTTCCAAGATATGTATCAGGAGAGAGAGTGAAAGAGAGAGCACTTGACTACATTTTTATAGTTTGAATTCTGAGTCATCCAAAGAGCACTTTGATGCTGAAAGTGCAGGGTATTAAATAAATAAAGCTCACCAGTATTTGTGAGTTGAGCCCAGATTTTGTCATATTAAAATATAGTTAGGAATAGTTTAGAGGTGCTAAAAATAAATTAGCAAATGCTTTCTCTCTCTGTCTTCCCCCCTCTCTCTTTCATGCACACGTACACCATATGACTCCACAACATCTCCTTCGTTACTCATTTTTTTAAAATTAAAGACTAATTGCCAATTGACTAGCACTACTTCTCTTTCTCAGTTCAGCATCACATATGGTATTATGAAATATTAAATTCTTTAGAGCTCCTTTCTACAGTAATATAGCCATAAGCACAATTAAGTATTAAACACCAGAGGCCTTCATTTTCAAGTCTGATGATGTTTGACTCTCTCAAAATAGGAGGAAAAGCTTCTTTGTGGAGAAAGAGACAGTGGGAAGAAAAATCATAGGTCTGCCCTTAAAAAGCACAAATTAATGTCAAAACAGCTTTATAAATCTTTCATCTCTTTTATATTTGGCATCTCACCTCGGCTATGATGAAATATATAGCACACCAAATGGAGAAAAAGGCAAACAGTGCATTCCTAAGTAAATCTTATTTACTTTTGAGGAGGAAGGAACAAATGTAGCAGATCAGTAACTTTTTTGGCATTGTGGACTTTGCCCCTGATTCCAACCTTTGGGAGACCCCCAGCTACAGAATTTGAGTAATGTGACCTGTGGACTTTTTAAAAAGAAAGCAAATTAAAAGTCTGTAATTTCAAGAAACTTTAAAGATATTTTTGTTATTACTCTTTCTCCAACAAATATCTCAGAGTGAATTATTGAGACTTTAAGTGCCAGTTAATGAGAAAGGGGTTGACTCTAGGGAACGTGTAGCTCTTCTTCTTTGTGGATCTCTTTACTTCTACTGTGTAGCAAAAGGAATTTTATTAGAAATACAAAACTCTGCAACATCCTGCAAATACATATTTTTAGGCAAACCAAACTGAGACTAGTGAAATTTCTGGCTACATATTTATTTATTTATTTATTTATTTATTTATTTCATTTATATCCCGCCTATCTGGTCAATTATGACCACTCTAGGCGGCTTACAACATACACTAAAAACAATAAACAAAAACATACACATAACATAACATAATATTCCCAAAGATGGCAAGAAACAGAGTGTATTATAGTGAAAAAAGAAAGAAAAAAAATAATAGGAGTTAACTGGAAAGGGGGAAGGCCTGCCTAAACATCCATGTTTTCAGTTGTTTCTTGAAAATACCCAGCGAGGGAGCTGCGCGAATCTCAGGAGGTAAGCTTCAAATAGCTTATATAGCTTCAACAGCCACAAATTCCCATGCGTCCCTCCATTCAATGTAATGTTCTCCACAGAACATTCTCAAACATTAGCTGTGCATTGCTTGTTGCAGATTAGGGTAGCTCTAGTGGAAGTCTCTGTTCAAAATTTCCATTAACAGTAGGTGATAGAACACATACTATAATCATTATATCTTCTGTTCTCTGATATTCAAAGAACAGATGTTACTGTGTTAGTGGGTTTCATGTCTTGTGCAACTATTTATTTATTTACTTATTTAATTTATATTCTGCAGTTCTACTAGGGACAACTATCAAAATTTTCCAAATGAAGAAAAACTGACAGCTAGGGGAAAATAAAAGTTATAGAGCTGATTTCCTCTGTTCTTAATTTGGCTCAGCTCCTTTGATATCAGTATCGTTCTGTGGTTAGTTGGTCACAATCCTGTTACCAATTTATCCCTCTTTAAGGGAAAGAAATTGCTGCTCATTAATGCAGCATTGGTTGTCTTCCTGTGTGCATTCCTGATCCTGCAATTGGGTGTGTGCCTATCAATGCAAACAGCACCTTGTTAATGAGTTGCAATTTACTGCCAAGACTTATCCAGTTTCCCTTATTAAAGCATGAATCAACAACAGAATTCTGGCTGCTGAGCCTAATGACTGTTGGCAATTACTGATCTAATCATCTCTCTGACATACAGATATGATACATGTATCTCCATCTTGTGTGCTTATTACATAGCATTACAAATCAGCCTGGGCCCAAAACTGTAAATCAATAAGTGAGTCCAGAAGGAATAGAAGATTTGATTTAATGAACTTGTTAAAAATGAAGGGCTCTTCCAGATGGAGCATTTCTACTGCCGTTTATTCCAGGTTCAGCTCTGAACTAATAGGATTTTCCCCGATGTCCAAATGATATTCTTCCCATCTGACTTTCTACCCTTTTCCTCCTGAGTTCTCAGAATCTTTTTATGCTCCTGAAAGTCTTGGTCCGCCCCACTCCAATTTACACAGGATCAGTGTTCAGCGCTGCAGCACTTCCCAAAATTTTTAGCAATAATGCACAGTGAGCTCAAGGAAGCAGTAGGCAACTCACAGAGAACTGTACTGAATAACCATGGATGCACATTGGACACTGGCAAGTACAAGTATAGTGCTGAAGCAGAGAAGCCATTTAGCACTAGATCACCCACTGTCAGGACATAGCTTCAAGTAAATCTCATAAGAAGGAAGAGCTTTAAATTGCTGTTCAGAGCAACCCCAGAGACTTCAAACTCAGAGATTTATACTCTGAAATTCCAGTTTTGTTTACACGCTTGAATAATCAATAATAAAATGTAGTGTTCTAGCTGAAGCAGAATATAAAGCCTTTATATTTATATTTTGCTGGAGAAAACTTTCCTAGCCAGACTTGGGAACCTGGTTTGAGAAATGATTTTTCTAGAACTTGATAAACTGTTCTGTAGACCATCTGATGGTTCCATGATAATGAAATACCCATGGGTCTGATCTTCCCCAACTCCCCTACTCAACCGTCAGTCTTTAACTCTTCCAAAAACATACACATATTCCATGCTCAGCAAACTCTTTATTCACCCATCTTCCTTCTCATCATTCCAACACTGCTGGTGCCTTCCAACTCCCTACTTGTTTTTGTAGTTTCTCCTGTGGCAGAAGAACAGAGCAAGAGAGACAAGGCTCTTGTACTTCCTCTCTCTGCACAATGACCACCAGAAGGAATGCTTGGAAATTCAGTTTTCTGAGCACTACTGCTTGCCTCATCTATATCAATGTTTCCTGCAGCAAAATATAGCATGTTTAATTAGACAGGGCCACCTTGAACATTATCTAGAACCATATTGTACCATATAATATGATAAAACTGGTCATTTTTGTTTACTCCAGACTAAATATGTATGGTCCTATATCAGAAGTAGGAATGTCCAGCCTACACACACATGCGATTTTTTTTTAAAAAAAGATGTGATTAATTGAGTCCTCTCTGTTTTTAAGTCCTGTGTAGGGAGGGCATTTTGTGTGGATGAAGGCTTGCACAGTTACTCTAGAGTACTGAAGACAGTGATCTTAGATGGTTGTTTTATCACCACCACCTCCAAAAGGAAATCATCATTCCTAAGTTCCTATGGCTTTTGGTCTTCCGAAGGTCTCTGGTTGAGTTGAAAGCAACCATGAACAAAGAGGGGGAAGAGGAATATTACAGTAAAACAATTGGATGTGGGAATAATGAGCAGGAATCAGTAAGAACATGCATTTCAGATCTTCACCATGTTGGAACCACCCCACAAGTAATATGTTGACTGCTGTCCTTTGCATCAGCTTGACATTGCCATCATTTTCTAAATTAAAGTGAGGGCAAGTCTGATTTACACCTGAATAGATTAGCTCAGAACTAGTTTCCTTAAACACATGAGGGTGAATAAAATGGCATTCATTATGATACTCTTCCAGGTCTTTTTAAAATGTGTTCAGTCTCCTAATGTTTCATCAGGACCTGAGCAGCTGAGACACTAAAAATTATATTCTTAGTCATTTGCAATTATATCTGCAAATGTCCTTGGGCTGTGGTTCACCGAGCTTAGTCAGCATTACAAATCTGATCCTCAATGGTCATCCATGCACCCACTTGTTTTGCTGTAAGAGTCATCTTTCAGCTCTTTTATTCATCTTTGTTTCCAATTCACTCAGAAAGGCCAAGAGTCATTGGAACACAGAAACCTGCTTTAGGCTGACCATTGTCCTCTCTAGCTCAATATTGCTCTCTACAGAGAGTAAACAGAAAATATACAACTGTGGCAGCAAGGAAAAAAGCCTTATCATCCTTCAAATATTTTGATGTGGAGATTTTTATTTTGAGTATGTATGTATATATTTATTTATTTAAAATATGCTTACCCCACCTTTCTCTTTAAGAAAGACCCAAGGCGGTCTACATCTTTAAAAGACAATATTTCAAGCTAAAAGCAGTAAGGATACAAACACTAAAAAAGACCAAACAAATATCACACTAAAAGAGAGCGAACAAAAACAACTCCAAAAATACTTTCAAAGCCTTAAGGCACAACCATCCATTTAAAAACCAACTCAGACAGTCAGTCATTAAGGGAAAGCTTACCTGAAGAGAAAGGTATTGATGGGTATAGTCGACAATTGTACCCAAAGCCATATTAGGTTTACCATGTGATCCTGTGAATTATACAAACTTGCTCTATCTCTCAGTCTTGAAGCAAGTGCGCCTGTCAAGATCCTGGGCTTCTCTCCAATAATGCCACTGTGGGCGCATGAAACCTTTTGTGCTACCAGCTGCATATTTCATGGCACAGTTTCTTTTGCAGCAGAGGCTGTGAAAAATTGTGCTTGTTTGCAGTACCCATTGTGCAACTGTTTTTTTACAACTGCTTATATCATCATTCGTGCAATGGTGCATTTTTGCACTAGGGAAGATTTTTGCTTCAGTGGTATTCTATTGGACTGAAACCTACTAATGTATGCCATGATGTCCTACAGGAATTGGGCAACTCTGGTGATGCTGTGTTGCAACTTCTTCACAGTTGCACTTGGTGGGATCATGGGAGAAGGCCTTCTCTGTTGCTGCTCCGAAACTCTGGAATTCCTTCTCATGGGAAGCCAGGCTGGCCCATCTTTGTTGTCCTTCCAGAAGCAGGCAAAGACCTTTCTCTTCAGGCAGGTTCTTCCTTAGTGATTGGCTGTCTCAGAAGGGTCTTTCAAATTGGATTGTTGTGCTCTCTGGCTTTAAAATATATTGTTTGTTCTGATTTTATTTACTGTTTTTAATATAGTACTTGTGTAATTCTTTTTAAAATATTTGTATACTTATTGTTTTTAGCTTTTAAATATTGTCCTTTTAATGATATAAGCTGCCTTGGGTGTTTTTAAGAAGGAAGGTGGGATAAAAATAATTTAAATAAATACATACATTCTGGACAAACAAGAATCTTGCCACCGATCTACAGTTTGGAAAAGTTAAATTTTGTGGACTACAATCCCCAGAATTCCCAAGACAGCATAGGTAGCAGCTGAAAAAAAAGAAAAAAAAACTTTGTGAAGTTCTGCAATTTGTTCATCTCAATTTACTGAAATGGACACACAATCTAGAACCTCTATTTGATAATAATTAAGACTGAACAGAATAAAGCAGCTTTGTTTCTTCAGACGAGCTCAGTTAGGGGGTCTGTGGGTCAATGAGTTAACACATATGTTTGCAATCATTCCTTTTCTAATGCTGTTTAATTCATGAAGGTGTCTGCACTTTTGATCTTCTCCTTTTTTTATTCCCCATAAAATATAGGAAGAGACTCAAAACAGTTAGAAGGATGAGCTGGAAAACAAATCAGACTGATTCTTTCAGCCAGAGAGAACTGCCGCATCTAAATTGTATATTAACTGGGATATGTTGCATGCAAAAGAATGTGAACTGCCACTACTTCAAACTTCTTTCTTCCACTAATCCTCCGGACAATTATGCATTTGTCCTTGTCTTACCTTATCTCTTCACTTTCAACACTTCCTTGTTTTCTTTTGCAAAGGATCTATTTAAATGCTCAAGTTAATAAGGAACCGGTCAATGACTTCGAAGTAGGGGAGAGTGCTGTTAATTGGAGCAGTTAAAATGGTGCTATGAAGGTGTGCTCCAGCTGAGAATTTGACCAATGCTCTTGGAAATGGTAGCATGCATTCTTTAAAAGCATATGTGAAAGGCATGACTTGTTTAGATCCAGCCTTTAAAAACACCTTTCTCCTATTTGAGCATCTTGGCCTTCATGGTGTGAATAAGGTCTTTAACTGGGCTTGGCAGAGTGCGCGTGTGTGTGCATGCACACAAGCGCGTGCACACACATGCATGCATGCACGCACGTGCACACATACACCTAGACAAAGCCCTTCAAATTGCAATAAAACTCTCTTACTTTTTGAGATAATAGAAAGTAGCTGCAGCTTGTAGTCTGAGAAAGGGGGACCCTGTCTCACCAATTTGGGTAAGACCCCCTTTCTTCATTAATCAGTAGCTGTTTAATGGACAGAAAGGCATCCTTGAGTAACCTAAGAGATTACAGTGGGTGCCCACTGGACCCAACATCTCAGACCCATTATTATTGGATGAGAAACCATAATCCAGTTACACCTCTGGTTCTACATCTGTTCCAGCTATCTTCTTGAAAGTTTTCCTCATCTCAGGGTTCATTTGCCAGTTGGGATGGACATTCCCACCAATAAATGCAACAAGCTTTATAGTGTCATATGGACATGTGAAGGAAGAGAAGAAGAGTGGTCCATGCCCACAGTTTGATTCATCTTCTTACCTGCAGGATGATAAGAGATCTTCACCTGCTTGAGGGTTCTTGTACTTGTGAGAATGATTTTTGCTCAAGCAGCACAAAACTATGTCAGTGGCTGCCTTATTGCATGAATTTTTAAAAATTAGAACCAAAAGAAACAATGACTGTGTAGTAAGTCAGAACTAGGCCCACCGAATCCATGAGGATTTTGTGAGTCAATTTTTCCATAAGTTCCATTCATACAATGGGTCTACTCAAGTTGCAACTTACTAAGCTAAGGAATAGAATTTCAGCCAGTCTTTCCATCTTTATGATCAATCTACCAGTCCTTTTGTGCTTGCTTTTTGTGTGTGTTCGCACTTTGATTCAGAAAGA
Organism: Intellagama lesueurii; assembly: GCA_037013535.1. NCBI lineage: Eukaryota > Metazoa > Chordata > Lepidosauria > Squamata > Agamidae > Intellagama > Intellagama lesueurii. The sequence goes on along the minus strand of JBAJHW010000002.1, from coordinate 266,886,601 downwards.
AAAGACAGTAGCTTTATGAAGACACATTTTCTACAAATTATGGAAACCCTGATGAAAAAAGAAACATTCTTCTCCTTGTTTCATTCTCAATCTGGATGTAAGAACTTTTGCAGTTCTGTCTATTTCTCAGCAGGCTGTCTCCACATGTTATATATCCCATCAAGAACGAGTAGTATAGCTAGTACTCTTCACATTCATATGCTGGAGTAATTCCATGTTATGTTAAATTGTCTTCCCAACAGAGGTTTGATTACATTTGACAATGTAATTCACCATATCCAGATACCTTTGCTTCAAAGTGTGATTAGGGGCCTTCTACTAGAGATGGCCACTAATTGCTGGTTCAGCAGTTTGTGCTGGTTTGTTTATTAGCCAAACATTTGTTTGGCACTTCCCAGCCCCACCTCTGCTGGCAGCACCCAGAGGAGGAGGGAAAGGGAAGCTGGGGTGCTGCCTCTGAGTGGGTGCCCACGAGAAGAAGAAGAGCTGGGAAGTGCTGAACACCTGTTCAGCCAACAAAGGAACCGGCACAAATTGCCAAAGCAGTGGTTCGTGCCCATCTCTACTTCCTACTGCTAGGAGAGGCACAGAGGCAGTGTCAGGAAAGGGGGAGAAAAGTGGCATTCTAGATCGGTGGCTCCCTCCCTTAGCAATTCAAAAGTCCCCTCCTGACCTCGTGGTACACCCCGTTCTTCAGTGACTCCATTCACCATGCTGTATTTGGACTCGTTTTATTAGCTGTGGCTTGTCCATAGTCAGCTGAGCCTGCCACATTTTCTTCCCCAGCAACAAAAGAATGAAGAGAAAGAACAGAAAGGCCATGAAGAACATAGTATTGAGTTTGACACTTCACAGTAGGCTTGGTGAAAAGCAGATTAGCCACCCTCTTGGTACTACAATCATCTCATTCATATTCTTCAAGGTAAACGCACCTTATTCTTCATTGAACAATAATAGAAATGTTACGGCATATGGACAGAATGAAAAGTCCTCCTTCCCCCTCCTCTTTTTTTTTGCATAAGTCCCCCTCCCGGGGCAACCTTGTTTCATGTCAAGACTGCTGAGACAAAGCTGTGAGCCTAAGAAGATCACCTTCTGTGACTAGGCCTTGGATTCCTGTTCCCAGATGAGCTGAGGGGAGAACGTCCAAGATCTGTGAGGCTGAAAATTGAATAGCAGCAAGGCGCTAACACTCTCCACGCTCCTGTGCGGCACTTTGGAATGTTTCACAAAGCTTATGTGTAATTTCGCTTAGCACATAAGCCATGAAGATAGGGAGGCAGGCTTACATCGACATCTCTCTGCAGCTGGTGGAGCAAAGCTGTGAGAACTCACGCTAGCTGCACTCTTAACAATTGCATTAGAAAGAAAGTGCATCGCATCTTAAAGGAAAAAATAATCTCAAGGTCACATTAGAGATTTACAGTATGCCAGGGTCAAAGAGTTGATAAACTGCATGCAGAAGTTTTTGGTAGAGCTCTCTCTCCCTTCCCCCCTCCCCCCCTCTCTCTGTGTGTTTGTGTGGACCCTCCTGTTATTTATCATTTAACCTCTTTCTCCTCCTCAAAAACATTAAATTATAAACCAGCCTCTGTGACAATAACTTTAGCAGCGCCTTGATATGGAAGCATTACCAGGTGATCTGATTTATATGCATAGTGGGAAACCCTTACCCAATGTTACCTGCATTATAAACTGTGTTTAAAAGCTCAAGAATAACAAAAGGCTGTTTTCTGCTCAGCTGAGCATTTATACTTCTTCAAATTCTGCCTACAGTACCCACTTTATTAAGAAAGCCCTCTTTTTCTTTTCTTTTCTTTTTTTTAGGACTATTCTCCTTTCACTTGTTGCTTTTTCTGAACTACTTAAACTCTACCTCTGGCCCTGATTTTTCCAGGTGCTTTGTCCTATTCATGTACTTGGGCTGCAAAAAAAAAAACAAAAAAAAAAAACAAAAAAAAAAAAAACCACGCACACACAGCACCACGTTGGTCCTGGTGAGGTGGGGACAGAGATCTTTCTGTGATCCAGAACATCAATCTGATCTGAATGACCTGATATTATTTATCCAACCACCACACTCCTGAGTGATCAGTAGAATCAAAAGAAGTGCAACAGTTTATCTTAATCATTTGAAACTGCCTAGGTCCAAGGAGGGAGGTGTTAATGGAAATTTTCAAGGTTTAATTCTTAAGAGCAAAGAACAGCTATTTAAAGATTCTTCTATGTAATTTTTTTGAGTATCTTAAATAGAACAAAAGCCACCATTTTGCATTGTGGATTGAGTAACATAAAAACGTAAGAAGAGCCCTGCTGAATCAGACCAACAGCCCATCTAGTCCAGGTTCCTGTATCTCACAGGGGCCCCACCAGATGCCTCTGGGAGCACACGAGACAACTATATACTTGTCTCCTGCTATCCCTCCCCTGCATCTGAGATTTTGAGGTACCTTCCTTTTAAGCCTGGAGATTATACATCCCCATCATGGCTTGTAACCTGCGATGGACTTTTCCTCCAGAAATCTGTCCAATCCCCTTTTAAAGGCATCTAGGCCAGATGCCATCACCACTTCCTGTGGCAAGGAGTTCCACTCACTAACAACACGCTGGGTAAAGAAATATTTTCTTTTTTCTGTTCTCACTCTCCCAACACTCAATTTGAGTGGATGTCCCCTGGTTCTGGTATTGCGTGAGAGGGAAAAGAGCTTACCTCTATCCACTTTGTCCATCCCCTGCACAATTTTATACATCTCAGTTGTGTCCCCCCTCAGGCGCCTTTTCTCTAGACTAAAGAGCCCCAAACGCTGTAGCCTTTCCTCGTAAAGGAGGTGCCCCAGCCCAATCATCATTTTAGTCGCTCTCTTCTGCACCTTTTCCAGTTCCACTATGTCTGTTTTGAAGTGCGGCGACCAGAACTGTACACAATACTCCAGGTGTGGCCTTACCAGTAGCACTGTTTCTGAACAGTCCTGTGTCTGGGAATAAAAGACAGAAGAAGAAACTGCTTGGCCTGTATTATAATGTGAATGTACCCAATTCTAATTTCCTAAACCTAGAAGAAAACTGAAATGTCATTGTACTTCACTTCTACTATTTTCAACAATCCCAGAGTATATAAACAAATGCATACCTTAGAGAAAAGTGCATATAGAATGTATATTTCTGGGAAAACATACAAAAGCACTACATAATTGGCAAAAATATTTGCAAAACACAATAAAACAGCATTAATATGAAACATACAAATATATAGCATGCTTTTAAAAATTGAGAACATTGCAGAAAGGAAAGAAACTGAAGTGCGAACAACTGAGAGCATGGATCAGAACTAGAGATGGGGACGACTCACCATTTTGACGAGTCGTCCCACTTTGTGAGTCATCAAAAGCACGAAATTGCCCCCATGAAGCGACAAATAACAAAGTTATTTGTCGATTCATGGGGGGGTTATTAAAAAAAACACTCCCACCGCCCCTTCCTATTACAACAAAACAAAAAAACACAATTCTGCCTACAGAATGGCAGATAGGCAGCCACCCCCCCACAGCCACCCATCCCCACAGCCTACCCCACCCCCTTTCTCTACCTTAGTCCTCCCCCACCCCCACTGACACCCCCTTCCTATTAAAAAAAGAAAAAAGAAAAACACCATTCTGTCTACCGGCCGCCGATCAGCTGATCGGCAACGGTAGGCAGTCATTCCCCCCACAGCCAGCTACCCCAACAGCCTACCCCCACAACCCCTTCCTCTCCCTACCTTAGCCCCCAACCCACCCCCACCGACACCCCCTTACCTTAATGGCTGCTGCTGAGGTCTCCTTCTGGCCTCCCAGCCACGGCATGTAAAAAAGGAGACTGTCTGCCCTTTGCAAAGATGGCGGCTGCGGCTTCATTCAGGGTAGGGAAGCCATCTTTGCAAAGGGCAGCCTGGATTCCCTTAGCTTGCCTTTTTTTATAATATGAAGGACGAATAAAAGCGGGTAAATATTCATCCCTTCATATTCGTGGGGGTCTCTGGAACCCACGAATATGAAGGGACAAATATTTAACGAATTGGCTATTTTCGTCGAAAAAGCAAATCCGTTTTTATATTTGTCCCCATCTCTACTCAGAACCAAACTCAATGATAAGCTCATAATTACTGGAGTGTTTCCCTTGTAAGAGGTGCTGTTTTCTTGTTTCCTGTTACATCCCATTATTTGCCCTATTTGTATTTTCCTTATACATATGGAGAATTATCCGAACAAGGCTTGTCCTCCATTTATCCTGCTGTAGTGAAAAAGGTGAAAAGGCTGTCATCTTTCTTACCAACCCTCCTCTGGAATCACACCATCATCCATTTGGTTCCTGTGACTAGCTGTTAGAGAAATATTTCTGTGCCTGTTGCCAGGCTAACATAAAGATTTTTCATGCAGTAGTACTTATTTATATGGGGAGCATCTTGCACAAATCACAGGATCACTAGTGAGCAGAAGTATTTCACCCCCAGCAGCAGACAAGGCTGAGCTCTTAAATGTTGACATATCTGTATCCATGCCCTGAGTAAGAGGTATGTCCACACCCTGCTGGAAAGATCAAATGAGTATCCAGGTTCAAAAACTCGATGAACCAACGCATGATATTTGTCCCAATGAGATTTGTAAAAAAGCAAAGCAACGGCCTGTCAGTGGTACTTCAGCTTATTATGCTTCATCTTATAGGAGAGCATGTAGAGGGATGCAGGGGAATGCTTTGTTTTTCTCAGGTGGGAAAAACAGAAACATAGGGAGAAAAACAGATCTACTCAAACATCAAAACCAGAACTCCTTATCTCAAAGAAATCATCCTTGCAGTCAGATATTCTTCAGAAAAAAGATCCAACAGCAAGGCCAGAGCATATCTTGAGAAAGCGAGAGGGTGAAAAGACAAGCTATTTCACCCTCCGGGTCTATTTTGTTAGCGTCAAGCTTGGATTCAGCTTCAGTTCTATTTGGATTTAGATCTGCTAACTCTGTACCTAACACTGGAGAGCTGAATGCTTTCTTTTCTTTTCTTTTTAATATGTATACTGTATATAAAATAAGTCATTTTAGAGTATTACTTTAATTTCCTTGCCTCCAATGGTAGACATGATCTTATCTTGACAGGGGTTACAGACCAGTCTCTACTAGATTTCTTTTTTAAAAAAATACTTGCCCAATTACAAGCTTTCTATGTCTGCCTCTTAAATTGAGCCTCTCTGTTTCACCATAGCTTTACAATAGACAGAGGGAATGTGTGTCCCTCTGGATGATGCTAGACTGCCAGATATTCACCCTTCTACATTATCCAAAAGGACCTTTTAAACACCATTTGGATCACAGCAAATTTCACAGTGTGAACAGGCCCTGCAATAATTACTGAGAGCTATGTAAGGGACTTTAAAAGGTCACTGGGCACATGTATCTTTGATTTCTTGTTAAAATGACATTACAGGGAGGCTGTGCTTCTTTGTAATTGCTGCCCTTTCTCTCTCCTCTAACTCTTCCTCTTAATGGTTGTTGTAGGTTTTTCGGGCTGTCTGGCCGTGTTCTTGAGGTTTTTCTTCCTAACGTTTCACCAGTCTCTGTGGCCAGCATCTTCAGAGGACAGGAGTCAGAACTCTGTCTGTGCTCTGGTGCAGTTTGTGGGATAGTTGAGTATTTATAGCTGTGGGATCAGCTTTTTGTCCTTTTCAGGAGATTGGGTGATTATGGTGAGCAGCGTCTTTTTTGTTGTGGGTGTATTGTTGTGATAAGGGGGAGAGCTGATCTGTTACTGTGATTGATGGGTGTCATTCACCGTGGTTCCACCGTGGTACCTTCGAAGGTGGCGCAATTTGGAACCACGGTGAAGAAAAACTGGAAGAATTCTAAACCATCTCAATAGCATCCACCCAAATATACAATTCACCATGGAAAAAGAAATAGAGGGCCAACTCCCTTTCTTAGATGTCATGGTCATACGCAAACCTGACCTCCTATTGGGACACAAGGTCTACAGAACACCCACCCACACAGACTGGTACCTACACAAAAACTCCAACCACCACCCACAACAAAAAAAGAGGCATAATCAAAACACTGGTAGACCGTGCAAATCAGAACTGTGAAGCTCAGTTTCTCAGCACCAAACTCTCAACCATCTGAATTGGGCCCTACAGGCAAATGGCACAGACAGAGTTCTGACTCCTGTCCTCTGAAGATGCCGGCCACAGAGACTGGCGAAACGTTAGGAAGAAAAACCTCAAGAACACATCCAGACAGCCCGAAAAACCTACAACAACCATCAGATCCCGGCCATGAAAGCCTTCGAGAATACATCTTCCTCTTAACTCAACCTGCGGACACAGTATTTATGTCTGTGATTTCATAAATGCTTTTGTAGCAGGAAAGTAAAAAAAGGTCCATTTTTAAGAGAAAGAGCATAGTCTTCTTCTCCATTGCCACCAATTCAACATTTTCCTGAGTTTTTCTTTCTCTTTTCTCACTTCTAATAACAAATTCTGTTAATGCCTCTGGGCTTTTTGTTCCAGCCTCTCATCATCTCAGAAATATACGAATAACAATTATTAAGTTCATTTTTATACTTTTGCCCAAAGACATTGCACCTCCCTAGTTGGAGCATTTTCATCTTGTTCTAGAATGGGAACAAACATATGATACCATACTTATTCTAGAGCCTATTACATTTCGCAGTGCACAAGCCGTTTTGAACATGGGGCCATTCATTTTTGAAAATGCAGTTTTGAAAATAAGTCTTGCATACAAAGAAACAAACACATTTCAATTCGTCCAAATGAATCCTACATTTATTAAACTAGTGCCAAATTGCCATATTCAACTCTTTTCCTTTCCCCTCCCTAAACAACTAAATTTACCAAAATGCCTTATTTGCAAGTGTGGAAACATATTCAAAAGAGGTAAATGCTGTACTTTAGGGGACAGGGCAATGAAGATTAAGACAAACTGCTGTAAAACATTTTTCCTCACATGCTTTTTCAACCCTTCCAGATGCCTGAAATTTCTCTTGAGGCTTAGCAATTTTTGTAGAAGCAAGCTCCTTGTGCCAATAAATTATTACTTTTACTTTGTATTTGCATACTTTGTAAGCTTGTTTTAATCCGTATTTATCCTTAGAAAGCCCTGTTAATAATCACTATTAATCCTAGAAAACTGATGGGCAAAGAAGGACACCTCTTTTCTGTTTTGGGGCTATTTAATCTCTCAGTTGGCAAATGTTTTCCCCAGCCATACAAAGAGCCTTGAACTGATTATCTTTTGGGTGCAAACTATACAACATACTCCTAAGCAATGGTCCTTCCTATATCCTGACTTTCAGACATACAGAAAATGAATGACAAGTTCCCCGTTTTGGACTTACAAAGACCATCAATGTCTTGTTCATGGGGAGTGAACTTTTTACTAAAGTACCTTTACTGCTTGACACAAGACTGTCACTAAAAAGAGGAAATCAGACATGCGCACAGGAGAAGCCTCTCCTCACTCAGAAATGCTCAGATGCTATTATATTGTGGAGACCTTAATTCACCACCATTAAATTTTTGTTGTAACCACAGCTATTTTCTGAAATTCAAATACCACAGATTTTTTAGGGTTTGCTTAAGTGAGCAGACATGGAACCCCAATTATGTAGACTATCTGAAGTGGCAGAGAGCAAAACCTCAGAAACTTCTTTCTAGGAAGCACCCACACAGCAAAAGAGGAGATATCTTACTTTTGTTCTTTAGAGATTAAAGGCTCCTGACATCTATAATTTAGATAGCTAGAACTAGGACTTGCATCATATTTCCCATCACAAGGGTATTTCTCTAATACACACAAGTTGTCTTAATTTCTTAGAGAGACATACCAATGCAATTCCTTTACAAAGAGCAAAGTGTGCACAGGGAATCATTCTGAGTTTCAAAGAGTATAATCCCCATGTTAACTTTCCTTCTGTACCATTGCACACTTAGGTTTCCAATAAATTCAGCTAGTCCTTTCTTACTGGGGTCAAAGTAAAGCACAAGATGCTCTGTTTCTTCCTGAAGTACAGTACTGTGTTGCAGTTTAGAGAGGAGATGCTCATCATAAGAAGCTGCCCTATACTGCGTCAGGCCATTCGTCTATCTGACCAGTGTTGTCAACTCTGGCTGGTAGCGGCTCTTCAGCCAGTGTGATTTTTTTAGCCCTACCTGGAGAGCCTTTCTCTTCCATGGTCATCTCCCCTCCAAGTACTAACCAGGCCCAGCCCTGCTTAGTTTCTCTCACCAGATGAGACCAATGTGTTTGAGGTGGTAAGTCCATGTCACTCACCTATGTTTTCCAGGTCTCAGGACTCCAGATAGGCTGTAGGGAATGTCTGTACTTTTGAGTATATTCCAGGTTGAGGGGCGGTGGGGGGAACAAATCTCAGGATGAGTACTCTGGGGTAAGAGACAGTTTGATTTTGTTGTTTGTGAGGTAGCTTTAAATCATAGGCACCCATTTGCACCCGTTCCCAGCTGGCACCAGGACTCACTGGTTCAGCAAATTTGGTGCTTTTTAAAGCCAAGAACAAGGGAAGGAGACTGGGGAGGGAGCCAGTGAGGCAAGCCATAGGTCCATTGTGCCATTTGAAGTAAGTCAGGAAATGCCAGTTTATGAGGCTTCTTATTGCACAAGCCCGAACAGCAAGAAAAGAAGACCCAGTGGACTGAGGGTGAGCCTTCCACAAATCCCAGTGGCAGTCTGGGGCCTAGAAATACTCCCTTGTGTTGCTTATGTAGTGTAGGCAGAACAACACATAGATGGCGAGGAACAGTGAAGCTAGTAGCAGAATAGGTTCCCCACCCCATCCCAGTTCTTAGTTGCCAAATTACCTAGTTAGCCAGTTTCTACCTGAATTCTAGGGCTATTTACCTGGATTCTTCTTATGCTTGTTCCTATAACCTGTTGACCACTTTGCCCCCTCCAAGCAGTTCCTTGCCCCACCTTCCTGACATCACAAGGATCTTCCTTTGTGACATCAAAAAGGCTCACACCCTTGATAATCCGACAGTCTTCTTAGCCACAAACCCAAGAAAAATCCCAACATCAAAGTACATGGAGAGGCAGCTCATGAGTCAAGCAGTGGATCATCTTGTTCTCCAATAATTCACGGTACTTCCAGTCAGTAGCCTCTTGAGAACTATCCCAACTGTAAAGCAACCTGTCCATTTCAGAATGAGGCACCTCTATTTCATGAGCTCCTGTATTGTTTGTGTGTGTGTGTGTGTGTGCATGTGTGTGCACGTGTGTCACAAGTGAAGAGCAACAGAACATAGTATAACAAACATCTTAACTGACAGTCACAAAACAGTAAAATGGCAAAGGGCAGTGGACAGTTTAATAGCTTGGACCTTGGGTGCTCAGGCCCAATTTTTTGATTTTGTGAGAAAGAGAAAGAAATATGGGTCATTGTGTTTAATACCATTTCTTAAGATCTACAAGTTTTTATTTTCCTTTAATCAAAGAGTACCACTTTATCTCCAAGTCAACAGAGCAGTCCTATATTTCATTTCCATTCAATTAATGAATCTTAAATTACCATTAATGGTATTACAAGATATTTTGTATTAGAAGAGGGACAGCTCATAACAACATATTGCAGCTAGAAAAATAAATCCCCTTCTGAAGATTCTGTGATGACTAAGTTTAGAGGGGGCAGATAATGTAATTATCACTGCTAATGAAAACCTTCCCATGTTTATTGCAAAAATGCACAGCTACCAAAGCACCTGTATTTGTGTAGGATTCCCCTGTTGAGGTTTTGAAATTTTTACGTGTAGAACATTAAAAAAAAAAAAAAGGGGGGGGGAGGGAAGATATGGAAAATATAGCCCTGAAAATGAAAGTGTTTCTAAAATTGAGGCTTGAATAATAGTTTACTGTAGTTGTTTCAAAACAGTTACCCAGCTTTCCAGCCAAGCAAGGTCGTTATACCATAACAATCCTGATAGTTGAACTTGCCTTGCAAATGATGACCAGACATGTAGAAGGGATGCAGGTTTTATAATTTTCATTCTTTAAAATTATAATATGGTGGATTTCTATGTTTCTGGAATTTTGATTTTTTAAACACTTTTGGCCTTTGTTCCTTCAGACCTTGCTATTCAAAAATTATTCTTGGATCCCCAAGCTTTTGGACCTCCAAGCATTATAGGAAGAGATTGTTTACAGATTGTGGGGGAGGTGTGCACATCTGAAAGAATTATAAATATATAGAGAGAAGACCAACACACAGGAGTTCATCACATCATCACAACTCCACATGGCTTTCCTTACCAGACATCAAAGAGCAGCTTCATTTACAAAAGCCAGTAACACAATTAACATGAATTTTTCTCTATACATTCAAACTGGCTTGACTGGGTGAGCATTTAGAATAATGTTGTGTATGTGTATTTTTAATATGCTTAAAGGCTAAAGATTACTTAAAGTTAAGATATTTTTTACTTTTTAATGTAGTGTTTTGAAGAAGTATTCACTGTTGGTTCAAAAGCCTCTTTTAGGCTATAAATTCATTTATTTTTCAATTTAAATACGATTTAATTCCTGCCTTTAAGTTTTGTTTTGGGGTTATTTCTTATTTGCAACTTTTCATATTTGGATGACAATTTATTTTTAAGCATTTTTTAAACTGTAAGAATGTTTTCAATACATTTTAACTCATTAATATTTGAACAATTTCTGTGCATATAGAGGCACATGTAGATAAATAAAAGCCTATTGAATAAGACAAGCTGATGTTGCCTGGAATCACTACCATCATGACAAGATTTATACTTTATTACTCAGATGAATTTTGATATACTTGTTAATGATTGTTCAGTCTCATTCTGGAGTGAACCCTTTATTGAGATAAATGCCAGCTGTGATGAACACAGGCTTCTGATTTTTCTCAAGCGTTGTATCCATTTTTGTAGGTCTCTTAGGGGAATGTTCGGTTATCAGACTCTCTGACCAGGGATCCACCACAAATACATTTCTCACATAATAACAATAAAATATGAGATCAGTCTGTGCCAGGATATATAGCAAAAATACTTCATGTCTATACCATACGTTATAAACATGAATATTGACTAATAATGCAGATAATAAAGCAGCTCCTCTTTCACTGATAAGAAAGCTGCACATTAAACTGAAGTAACAAAGCAAAAAAGAAATACTCATTATGTCTGGACATTCTGCAGTAGTAAAAATAAATTACTTAGCTGAGGTAATTTGCAAGATAGAAAAAGGCACCCATTTAGAGTTATATCCATTCTTTCTCATTAGAAAGCTAATAATATCAAAGAGTGTTGTTTATGTTTGTAGGATCCATCCGAACATGTAAGAGATTATTTTATGTTCCCATTTTCCCTTTAGTATTGCTAATGAAGAAGTGGGACAATTAGAAATTATTAAATATTAAAGCGATCAGCAGAAGTGAGACCTTTGCATGAGAAGTTACATTGCAATAGGGATGAGCAAATGTCCTCATTAACACTCTGTGTTGAAAGCAACGTGGGTTATTGGAGAACCACATAATTAGCTGGTTTAAATGAATAAGGACATATTCATTTGGTTGGGATTTCACTGATTTATGCTAAATACAGTGCTATCCCATTGCTTAGAATTATAACCCATAGAATGTTGCAGCTTTATTGCAAAGCGAGTCTTGACAGGATTGCATCATATTGTTTAATCCTGTGGTGGGAAACATTTGATCCTCCAGATCTTTTGGACTATAATTCCTATGAACCCTTACTAGAGGTCATGCTTGGTACGACTGATGGGAGTTTAAATCCAAATCATCTGAAGCTGAGACACAAAAATCCCCGCATTCTGTCTTCATTTATTTCCCCCCAAATACTATTTAATTTCCTTCCCATCCTTGTCTCATATAATCTTGCAAGTAGGTATGTGTTGTTTGTTTCTGTCTTTTTTGGGACTACAAATCCCAGAATTCTGTATTGAGGGAGTCCCACCTGACAGACAGAAAGGCACCTAGCTGTGGGTCACCAGGGAGAAAGGTCTAAACTGGGTTTTAGGCCTAAACTGGGGCAGCATCCTTTTTGAATAGGAGGTTAGGTGGACCTAGACTTGTGCTAGATCACAAAGCCTTCCAAGTTATAGGCCTTCATACTCACATTTTTCTAAGCTACATAATTTCCCACCATTAACAAAATAAGCTTATGCACATTGTTTTTCCATTGTGAACATGTTAGGTGTTTGCATTTTTAATGTGCACATTGATTGGTGTGCACATCATCCCCCAAAATGCATTGCAAGCCAATTGTGTGACTACTCCAGACAAAGAACCTCCAAAAGTGCAAAAGTGCTACTTTTGTTGAAACTGCCCATCTCAGTGAAATTCATTTCTATCCAATAGAAACTGGTCATTTAGATTAAGTGGGGCAAATGACCTCCTTAGTCCATCCCCAGCCACTCCTCAGACATGGTTTGTTTTAGAGACACTTTAAGTGAACTACTTTAAAAGTAGAACTTGAGTATTCTTCATTGCATTTAAATGCAATGACTTGCTGTCCCACAGAGCTGTACTGGTTATTGCCAGTTTCTCAGGTCATCAAATCAAAATTATTCTTATAGAAAATATAAAGCAATTTTTCATTCCCTATGTTGGCAGTGCAGATCACATCCTCCCTGTAGATCAGTGATAATTTAAAATATTGGGCATTCATATTACCACTGTGAGATGTTGCTTTTTACTGATAAGATGTGCACATAGACAATATTTGACTGGTTTCTGTATGCACACTGTGAAAAGATTAGGTTTAGGATGGAAAAAGTTGATTGTACCCTTTCTGTTTATGTGAGTGCTCCTGCTGCTGCATGTTTATCTATTACTGGATCCTGGACCCAGTAGCATGCATGTAATTTTCCAAAGGATGGTAGATTTTAGCGGTATAGATCTAGCTGTGTTTGCTTACTCAGGTCCAGTCCTAGAAATGTGAGTAGACCTTCTGCGTGTTGGATTTAGTGTTGAGCTGCTTTGTGACACACCTGAATAGAAATAGATGAAGATGATACAATTAAAATTTTAGCATCATATATACCCCATACTTGCTTACTCCTGGGTAAATCCGGGCCTTATGAATAGAGTTGCACAAAATTAATAAAATTATATATTTTTTCTTTTACTATGCTGCTTTTTCATCTGGGCAAACTGTATATTTTTTTATATGTACAGTCTTCTCCATGCTGAAACGCTACTAATAAAGGGGGGAGTGTACTCTCATCAAAGTCATAACATTCACACAAGGAGAGTGTGTGTGGGGGAGTAACTGTTACTAAGAGTAAGAGAATTATTATTAATAATAATTAAGAGAGCCTTGTGGCACAATGGTTAAACTGCAGTAGTGCAGCCAAAGTTTTGCTCATGACCTGGGTTCAGTCTCATGTAGCCGGCTTGAAGTTCACTTAGCCTTCCATTCTTCCAAGACTGGTAAATTGAGCACCCAGCTTGCTGGGGGCAATGTGTAGCCTGCATAATTAAATTGTAAAGCGCCCAGAGAGTGCATTAAGTGCTATGGGGTGGTATATAAGCAGCACATTTTGCTTTTCCTTTAATAAAATATATTGTCTTTGTCCTCTCTTCTGCCCTTCCATTCATTTTGAAAGCCTTTTTTGAGAGTCTTTTGTTTGTTTTTGTCTCTTCTGTGTATTTCTCCAGAAAGCCTTTCTTCATAAACAGCTCTTTTTTTGATTTTGCAGGCTTCCTCTAATTAAATGCATTTTTAAAAATTACCAAAGGCATTTACGATAAATAATTCAAACAAGGGTAGGGTCTGAAGGGGTCACCAGAAGATCCAGGCTTTGTAACAATGAGAAAAGACTGCTAAACCTGACGGAGGGTTTGTTGAGGTGGTAGGAATGGTTAAGGATTTATTTTTTTTTAAAACCCAGCCTTTTCTCAATAACTTTGATTACTGTAATCTTATAATATACCCACTGTGGGACTTTCAATGCCATTTCTTTGCTGGGAGCTGTCAGGGAATTGGTGAAAAGGAAGTGGGAGCCCAAAGGATGCATACATATTTCTAGTTAAGTCAAAGGAAAATCAGTGCTGAATAAGTACCATACTCTGTGTGTTATGTTGATAATGGCAACAATAAAAAAATGATGATTTCTTTTAAAACCGAATTAAAGACCTTCTGTCAGAGTTTGATTTTTGTGATGGCTGGGCAATCATTTTTCTCTTCCTGTCTACCCCCCTACTTTCCAAGATTTAATTAACATTGCCCAGAAGTCTATTCTCTAGCTAGGCCTTGTTCACCCCCCCCTCCAATTTCATCTCACTATTTTGATTTGAATATCATGTTTCATGAAAGTGCCTGAAGTTAATGACCGATTAGGGACCAGTTCCTCAGGGAAATACGCGTTTCTCTGGGTGTGAAAGAGATAGCAATAGTAGATTTCAGACAGAACTCCTTCCTGAGTGAAGTTTTAGAAGAGGTAGCTGTGTTAGTCTGTGCTAGCATGTTGGGCAAAAACAAAACAAAGTTAAAAAAATAAAGACGACGAAAATATTGTGGCACCATAAAGACTAACTGCTATACTTTAATGTGAGCTTTCGTGGACAAGTCCACTTCTTCAGACATGAGAGTGGGACTGCATGGCAAATATTTACTCAGTTATACATGGTTCCCATACAATGAAACCAATTTTTTTTTTTCCTGGGCACAAATAGTTAATGATGTGGCATTTCACAGCTGACAATGAACGAACGTTAAGATCTCTGTTGATTTTCAGTTCCCCTTCCAGGAAGCAGTGTTCAGTAAACAATGACAATAGTTGGTAGTCCTTAGCCCTAAAGGGAAAGGAAGATCTGTTTAAAACAACAGCGACTACCTCCACCATGTGCTGTTCCTGTTAGGGACAGACCAAATAGAAAGCAACGGCCACAAACTCTGCCTGTCTGGCTCGAATCCCAAACTCTGCCTATGTTATCCTAACTATGACTGTGTGGGAGTGGGTGCATTCAGGAAAACACCTACATGAGCATGTATGGCAAAGGAGGAAAAGGTGCATATACATACCTGGGTCTATCTATTACTGGTTCCCTTGTCCCAGCCCCACCAATTCCAACGGGCACCATCTGCCATGGTTTCCATTCCTTATCTGAACAGTCAAATAATCTCCTGTTCTGATTTTATCAGTGGAAGGAAGGAATGGAAAGGAGAAAACATGTTCAATCAGTCATTCAGTCTTGGTACTTCACATCATGGGTAGAAATCTCATTGGTGAAATGTTTTCCTGAACATTATTTCTAGAACCTGATTCTCTCTGGTGGGGAAAACATGCCTTTAGTTCGATTCAGAAGATAATTAGTGCAATGTCATAGGAACCTTCATTCATTCATTCAATCATCCCATTTATACCCTGCCCATCTAGTGCCTAAGCACTACTCTTGAGCTCTGTTTAGCACTAGACAAAACATTCCAATGGGTTGGAAGAATACATTTGCAATCAAAAAGGGAAAGCCTGATACACCTTGATTTTCATTTTAGTTGTTGAAACTGAGCAGAGTGAGGTAAGGAATATTTGTTCCAATGAGAAATTTGTAAGGGCATATGTCACATTTTCACATTGAAAATTATTATTTTTTATTCCTAGTGCCAAAATCTTTCTTAATGTTCAAACAATGAACATTCTTCTTGTGGACAATCAGTATTCCTAACTTTGTGAGAAAAGAGGACACTGATGCTCACTAAGGATGCAGATATTCCTATTTTTAAAAACAGCCTCCATGAGTTACAGTTAAGTACTGCCATTAAGTAATAGTAGTACAATCTAATACATAGGTTCTTAACCTGTGGTCCATGGACACCTAGGGGGCCACAATATCCTCAAAGGAGTCCCACAAAGGCATGAAGAAATGTTATTATTTTTTTGCACTTAAAATAGAAAGAATGGATGTATGAAAGAAAGCAAGGAAGAAAAGGAAACATAGAATGAATTTTTAATTCCCCTTGCTTGTTTGTGTAAAACTTGGCTTTTTTAACCTAGTGCCTCCATTAAAAACCAACAAAAGTAAAATTTTTGAAAATAACTGTTTGATAGCAAATAACCTTTTGATATTTCTGCACTCTGTGAGAACATGCAAGTGAATGATGCTGAGTGGCGGAGAGAAAACACATAACATTTTTTTCTACTGAGCAAACAATCAGAAGCTGCGGGAAGAGAGAGTTGGAGTCAGTCAGTTTCAGTGTGAGTGAGTGTTAGGACAGACTTCCTGATTGTGTTTCTTCTTTGATTTTTGCTAATAAAACCGTTTGGTTGTTGTTGGGTAAAGTGACTTTTCAATATTATTGCAGTAAATTTTGTAACAATACATTTTGGCTGAGCCTCAGAAGGGATCGCTGGCTGAATTTGAAATGTCAAACAACTGATAATGTTGATGAGGGTTCATCCTGTTCAATGCAAAATGAAGTTCCTTCCAGTCATTTTTAAAAGTGAAGATTTGGAGACCCTTCATGAAAAACCTTAAATAAATATTTGATGCACTTCAGGGTTTTAAATCTTGAGTTAAGTCTTGGTGGTCTGTGGCAACTTAACGGAGTCCATGGTAAAGAAAAGGTTAAGAACCGCTGATCTAATCCATTTCAGGTTGCAGCTATCTCTCCATTCCAGACTTTGACCATGGAGACTTCATGTATTCAAAATTACCAAGCATCTCCCGGGTCCTTCCCCACTCTAGATATTTTACCATTTTATCTTGCAGAGAATCTGCAAAGCTTGAAGGCTTGCCCACAAATGAGCACATTTGATTTATCATAATAAAGGTGTTGCCTAACCATGGATTCTAAAATTAAAATTGTTGTCACTGTTCCCAAACTATGCAAGACCCTGTTAGTAAGGTCCTTAAAACAAAATTAAATTACATTTAATTTACACTGAATTAAATTGTAATAGCAATTGAGCCATGAAGTGGGATAGATAAGGAGGTTGTTAAACAGCTTTAAAGAATAAGGTATGTGGCATTAAAAATACCCAATATGCAAGTTTTATGTGGCCTCTGGGGAGGGTGAACTATCGCTAGCTAGCTAGTTATCTTAAAATCCCAGCATTCACATAAAATAAGGAAGTATGTTTCCTGCCCTCATGGTTGTAGAGATAAAGCTGAAAATTTGATTGCAAAAATAATGAGGTTAATAAGCAAGCAATTTGGGAAAAATTCTTTTAGAGAATCAGGAAATATATTATTAAGATATTTAAGGCTTAGCAAAAATGTAAGTTTTAGCTTGAGACTGTGGTGTACATTTATAGTAAGGATGAAGAAATTAATCTCTACACAGTTTATCTCAGTGTTACATGGATTCAACCATATGTCCATACTGTCTAATTCATGCATTAGTCTGCATTTTTATACCATATATGTAAAATGAACATTAATTTTGGTACAGCCTTTCCAGTATACACTTTATACATGCTTTTCCCCCAAATATAAGCATTTTTAAATGCAGTTCTTAAGCAAAGAGGTGTATGGCGCAATTCATAGAGGTTGTGCAATCAGAAATCTGAGAAATCCAAATTAGGAGGGTTACCTTAAATCCTCCCAGTTCTATTTCATTTTACTGTAAGAAATGGGCCACAATCTTTAATTTATTTGCAGTGAAGAAGTTACAGTTTTTTGTTTCATAATAACAAAGCTGATATTGATTTTATTGATTTCAAAGAAGAGATAGAGAGAAAGAGATGCTGCAACCAGACAGGTGTTTAGCCTGCTGTTTGAACCTCTGTGGGGATGAGTTGGTTCACTCTTTTTGCATAATAATAGTTGGAGTGAACCAAACTCAAAGCACCTCTCTGTCATTAGGGGCTTCTCCTTTTTTTGGTGCATGTAAGATCACTCTGGTTTGGTCTGTTTCCAGTGTGTTTGATCACTGAGAATGCATCAAAAGCCTTTTGCCAATATTGTGAAGAGGCTTAAGATAGCCACTTCAGGTTATTTATAAATTAATCACTTCCTCAGCTCTGTGGAGGAGCTGAGGAAGTCAGGAAAATAATTTTTGTGTGCATTTGACAGCAAATACTTGCTGCATCCCCTTAAATGGAATACAGAAGCTTTTGTTTGATTTGCTTTCCAAGATCCAGTCCAGCCCCTGACTATCGTGACAGCTTGCCTGATTCAACTGTGGGCAAGCTCTCCATTGGACGGGCTGTGAATTTGAAGCCAAGCTTGCCAGTCGGAAAGAAAAAAATGAAGACAGATGTAGACTAATTTCCTTGGTTGCAAATAAAAACAAAGGCGGAGGAAACAAATAGCCCCACAAACGTAGGAGCAGTAATTAGGAAAATACCAGAGTATTACAAACTGGGTAGGTTTGTATTTCAAACCAGATTATTATGAATGTAAGCAGTATCATGAATTAAAATAGACTCAAACTACATGGGATCCACTGCAAACAATTTCTTAGTGCCCACCAGTAAAGGGAACTAAATGGTTTGTTTTCTCAGTAGCTTTCATACCCTGTTTCCCCGAAAATAAGACCTAACCTGAAAATAAGCCCTAGTATGATTTTTCACGATGCTCGTAATATAAGCTCTACCCCCAAAATAAGCCCCAGTTAAGTGAAACCCCGCCCTCCACCATTCTGCAGCAACCAGAAGAAGATTGCATGACTGTATTTGAATAAATGTAGATTGTTGTACTTGAAAAAATAAAACATCCCCTGAAAATAAGCCCTAATGCATTTTTGGAGCAAAAATTAATATAAGACCCTGTCTTATTTTCGGGAAAACACGGTACTACTAGTATTAGTAGTATGTACTGTTGTCTAAGATATCAGAGTCCAGAATTATTAAACTCAGAAAAAAAAATCAAAGCTCTGGTTAAACAAGTCAGATAAGTAATTTTCTTTTCTTTTGTCAAATAAGTTGTGAGTTTTAAAAGAAAGCTACAGATAATAATACAGAAGAGATGCAGAAAAAGGTTGCCAAAATCATGCTGCATATTATAATTGTTACCATATTTTTCCGTCTATAAGACGCTACTTTTTCCTAAAATCATTACACTAAAAATTGAGGGGCGTCTTTTACACGGAAGTAAGCTGAGATAGCTGAGGAGAGAACAAAATGGCACATACCTTGCCTCTGTAAACAGGCTTCCTTCAGTCACGAGGCTTAGCTTCCTACAGTCAGGAGACTTAGCTTCCTCAAATCACGAGCCTTATGGAACTGATGTCAGCTGATGCTGAACAAACCAATTGGAACACACCTCTTGGAGGTGGATCCTGTAGGTTCAGATTCAACAGGGACTCGTAATGTCCAATGTTCTGAGCCCAGAGGCTGAACGCTCAGATCAAAGTTTTCTTAATTTTTGGGTTAGAAAAGTATGTTGGGGATGTATTATAAATGGGTGTGTGTGTTATAAATGGAAAAATACAGTACTTACTTAATGTGAAACCCTTTGATATGTGATGTATACAATGACTGAAATAAAAGAAGCTATTAAAAGTTAAAGATGACTGAGTAGCTGCGTTGGCTTTAGTTTTCTTAAATTCCAAAGAAAATTCTGGATTCCTTCAATAGGGAGTTCTGAAACAATTCAGATAAAATATGTGAGTATCTAAAATCTGTATTATTTTATCTGTATTATTTTATTACTTATGATGACTGTGTATAATTTGTCTCTGTTAAATTATAGTGGAACATAAAAATGTCACATTGTAAGTGTGCTATTCCCTATGGTTCTGATTCTATTTTCTTCCTAGCTCACTCTCACTAAAGCTAATGGGACTAGATTTTCAATAATTCTTCAAATGTTCCATAACTGTTTCTTCATCTTTCTGCCTTGTAATGTATTTTCAGTCACTTTCCTTTCTTTTCCTTCTTTTGTCCTTTTTCATTGTCAAAATGAAATGCTTTGCCAGAATAAAAAAAAATGTATTCTTACACATTTCTTGCTTTTTTCATCCAGTCTGTTTACCAAAACATTCTGATTTGCAGTCTCTTTTAAGTGTGATATCAAGAGGTATAGATGAAGCACCTGTTAAATTTAAGAAGACGTGTAGTTAAATACTGGTGCACTGTGCCAATAGTTCATGTTTTGTCTAGAGTAAAGGTCCCTCTAGCTACTTCTTCATGGGTTTGCCTCTTTTCCTGCTTAACGTGACAGAGCTATTATATCATGCAGAAAGTATCACAAGACTCTTTCAATGCTAAGAATTGTATCCATGTTGCTTGTTTTAATTGGGACGTGGTGGCGCTGCAGGTTAAACCGCAGAAGCCTCTGTGCTGCAGGGTCGGAAGACCAGCAGTCGTAAGATCGAATCCACGCGACGGAGTGAGCTCCCGTTGCTTGTCCCAGCTCCTGCCAACCTAGCAGTTTGAAAGCATGCAAATGCAAGTAGATAAATAGGTACCACCTCGGTGGGAAGGTAACGGCGTTCCATGTCTAGTCGCGCTGACCACGTGACCACGGAAACTGTCTACGGACAAACGCTGGCTCTACGGCTTGGAAACGGGGATGAGCACCGCGCCCTAGAGTTGGACACGACTGGACTAAATGTCAAGGGGAACTTTTACCTTTACCTGCTTGTTTTAAAGTTAAGAAAGCAAGCTGCATTTTTGGAAGGGATTTTGAAACTGCAATAGTGAGCTACTAGAAGATAACCCTGTTATTTATTTGCTCTAAGTGGGGAAAAGGTTAAAATGATATTGTGGAATTCCCCCTCATTTTTGGTGGTTTTCAGGGTGAGAGTTGGGCAAACATTGGCTACTTTTGATTGTGGGCCAGTTGTATGCTAGCTATTTAGATCAAATACCAGCCTCTTGCATAGAGGATAAATATACTTAAAAAGGGGAGATCAGTTTAGGTCACTGCACTGTCTTAAACATTTTTGCCAAGAAATATATGACCTCTATTGGCAATGGTCTTTTCACTGCATTTCTAGGCTTAAAATCTGCTTTTGACTTTATACCAAGAGACAAACTATGGTTAAAATTGTCCCATACTTCTATAGGTAAAAGACTGTTCTGTCTTATTACATGCCTCTACCAGGGCATCACACTCTGTGTAAGATGTGGGATAGAAGAGAAACTGACAAAATCTATCCCTGCCACATGGGGTTGGGTGGGTTGCCAAGTCTGTATATTAGCCCCCATGTTATTCAGTCCTACTTATTCTGATAGGGCGTTGCCTAGCACCAGATTTCCATCTTAGTTTTGCGGAGACCAAATCCCCCATACTGTTGTATGCAGATGCTGCTGCCTTGTTGTCATTGTCAAAAATAGGCCTTTAACACCCAATGTGTGCATTCACTACTAGAGGTGGGCATGAACTGGTAAAATAGTGGTTCATGATTGTTTGTGGTTCATATACTACAAACCACACACTTTCATGAACTTTCCTATGAAATGAACTGTTTCATTTTTTGTGCAATTTGGGACTTCTCAGAGTGGTAGAATGGTCCCCATGTAAGTTAGAGAGGCCAAAATCACAGGGAGCCTTCACCTGACTCTCCTCCTGACCCTCTCCATGTTTACCTGCATCTACAATCACCAGGCATGCTGAAGAATTAAGAGAAGAGCTGCATATGTCACTGATGGTCAAGGCAAGAAGTTTTGATTTCCCCCAACCCCTTGGCACTAGATGAGAACAATGACATGATAGATACTGCTCAACTATTAATATTTATCAGAGGAATAGATTCCAATGTCAGAATTACAGAAGAATTGTGTGCACTACAGAGTTTGAAAGGCACTACAACTGCAGAAAACATATTCTTGAAGGTGTGTGAATGCATAGAAAATTTTGGTCTGAGTTGGGATAAATTGAGAAGTATCACAACTGATGGTGCAAGAAATATGATGGGAAGTAAAACCGGAGTAGTTGAAAGAATCAATGAAGAGTACTGAAATTAAATGGTACATTTCCCATGCAATTTCACTGCATCATCCATCAGCAAGCCTTGTGCAGTAAGATTCTTCAGTGTGAAAGTATGATTCATATTGTTTTATCCAGCACTAATTATATCAGGCATCATGACCCTACTCATAGTCAGTTTCAAAATTTCCTCTCAGAGATAGATGCAAAATGTGGAGCTGCATTCTACCATGCAGCAGTCAGGTGACTAAGTAGAGGCAAAGTCTTCAAACTTTTTTTTCAGTCTTCATCATGAAGTTGATGTCTTTCTCAAGGAGAAAGAAGAAGGCCAAGAAGTATTTTCTGACCCTGGATGGATTTTTGATTTGGCTTTCTTAACTGATATCACAGATCATCTGAACACATTGAATCTAAGGTTTCAGGGAAAAAGGAAAGCTTGTGTGTGACATGTCTTCGGAACTGAAAGCTTTTGACACAATACAGTACTAAATCTTTATGTGAAATAAGTTAGTGAATGTAACTTTTCAAATTTCTAATGCTGCAGTGAATTAAAATTTGAGGACAGGAATTTACAATTCAATGTTGAAAGACACATCAAAACACTAAACCTATTACAGGTGCAATTCCAGAACAGATTCAGTGATTGCCATAAACATGCAAAGGAAATAAGAATGTTTCAGAATCCATTTGAAGTAGCATCAGAAAATACAACTAACTTTTTTTCAGATGGAACTTATTGATTTGCAAGCCAGTAATCATCTCAGAGACATTTACAAAGAAAATAGTATGTTAGAATTCTGTTCTGGTCTATCTATTATAGATTTATTAACCTAAATAAATTTACTGCAGGTATGTTCATAGTCTTTGGCACCACATAATCTATAAACAAACTTTTTCCAATGTGAAAATAGTGAAATCCAAATGTACATCAAGACTTACAGATGAATATTTGCATGACATTTTAAGGGTGTCTGTCACAAATCTTGACTCGGACATTAATGCCTTGGCTAACAGAAAACAGCCACAAAAATCATACCGACTAGGTAAGCATGTATTTCTATCTAGGAAAGCTAGATAAAAGGATTCCACAGTAAAATATTGTTGCAAAATGAATTGCATTCAAGTTAACATTTCTCCATTGACCTCTGAGTGTTTACCTCTTCATCAGGTTAATAATTTTGTTACATTTTGATTTAAGATGTGGCCCCCTTTAGGCACTGGCCACTCTAATGCAGCCCCCATGTCCCAGAAGATTGGGGACCCCGGTCTAGATGTTAAGGTCTTGAGGAGAGGGTCTCTTGAGAACATCAGCAGCTACAGGGGCCCAGTTGGTAGACTCACAAGAGAAGGCTGTCTCTTGTGCGGCTCCTGTGGAATGCTTTTTTTAGGAAGGACGGGAAGAGACATCTTTTAAAAATTGCCTTATAACATTGTTTAATATATTGTTTAATATACAGCAAGCACTCCTTCCTCCTCCAGACCTCTGACCTCCAGTTCAGCAGTTCTCTCAGTGCCTTCTTGCATCTTCACCCATGTGTTTGTTTCCTAGCACAGCTCATGGAAGGAAGGAAAGGCACCTTAGAGAGCTGGTGATGACTCCCATGGCAAAGGCCCTCTCAATGCCCTCTAGCTTTCAGTCTGCATTCCAAGGGGCCAAATTTACTTTGGGAACACTGTGCAGAATATGGATAGCTCACATAATGAGGAGACTAAAATTTGGAATGGATTCACAGCACCCTGGAAACTGGAGTCACCAGCCATCTGGAAGTTGGAGCCCAATGCCAAATTGTGCTTGAGAACAAGGACATCCTCCTGAGGCACTTTATACTGCTGCTGCGTTTGCTTTTGGAGCAGAGACATTCCCTGTATTTTCCATCAGAGACAGAGGAATGTAAATGCTGCGGGTAGTGAGGAAGGACAGGTGCCTTCAAGTGTGCCTGGTCTCTGCAATCCGAATGTATCCAGGCCAGGACCTATCTTGCACACTCAGGACAATTCTCTTACACAAGCCCTGGACTCTGCCTCAAGGAATACACAAATCATTCAGCTGGTACTCCGAGGCTCTCTCAAAACAGGCCTGAATGCTTGGGTCTTCCCAGAGTCAGCAGATTATGTCTGACATATCTTTAGGCATGCTGCCCTCTTCAATGGTGTCTGCCAAGTGCAACACCTTGCATGCATCATCCTGTAATTGAGACAGTGGGTGAAGCTCAGTGGAGTGAGATGCCCTCTCTGGCCCTACAACCACCCCCTGACTCTGTGACACCGGGTGCAGAAAGAAGACCCTTTATGTCCCATGTCATGCTTTTTCTAGAGCCCCCAAGTACTCCTGATACCAGCCTTTAACTTAGAATGGGGTAGACAACATGCACCCCACTTCCCCACAACCTTAAAAAAAATGGATCAGAAAATAATTTTTTTCTTTATATCATGGGGAAATTTTGCCATGTTTTCATCCCCCCCCCCAACATTCATCCTGCCCCATAAAAGCCATTAATTGCTAATATTATACATATTTAAGGGACGTGGTGGCGCTGCGGGTTAAACCGCAGAAGCCTCTGTGCTGTAAGGTCTATAGATCTGCAGCTGTAAGATCGAATCCACGTGACGGAGTGAGCGCCCGTCGCTTGTCCCAGCTCCCGCCAACCTAGCGGTTCGAAAGCATGCAAATGCGAGTAGATAAATAGGGACCACCTCGGTGGGAAGGTAACAGCGTTCCGTGTCTAAGTCACACTGGCCATGTGACCATGGAAGATTGTCTTCGGACAAACGCTGGCTCTATGGCTTGGAAACGGGGATGAGCACCGCCCCCTAGAGTTGAACACGACTGGCCAAATTGTCAAGGGGAACCTTTACCTTTACCTCTACATATTTGGCCACGAGGGGGCATAAAGAGTTTTTTAGGGGGGGAAAAGCATCACACACCATTTTTGTAAGAAAAAAAAAATGAGGGTGGGACCACAGGAGAAGATGTAGCCCTCACACATCCAAGGGTGGGTGTGTGCCATCCCCAGATCATTGAGGACACAAACCAAAGACTGCTTGGGTTGCCTTGTGCTTCTGCCCATTTTTATTTACTTTAAAAATCCATGACCTTTTCACAGAATACTGCCTTGCCAAAGGAGCTTTGAAAACATGAAAAGGCTGTTACAGTTATAGCTATGATTACACATACTGAAACAGCGACAGCTACGTTGGCTTGGGCATATCGTGAGAATGGCTGACGGTCAGATTCCAAAAGATCTCCTGTATGGAGAATTAGTGCAGGGAAAGCGCCCCAGAGAGAGACCACAGCGGCGATACAAGGATATCTGCAAGCGGGATCTGAAGGCCTTAGGAATGGACCTCAACAGATGGGAAACCTTGACCTCTGAGCGTTCAGCCTGGAGGCAGGCGGTGCAGCATGGCCTCTCCCAATTTGAAGAGGCACTTGTCCAGCAGGCCGAGGCGAAGAGGCAGTCCCGAAACCAGCCAAATCAGGGAGCTGGACAGGGGACAGATTGTATTTGTCTTCAGTGTGGAAGGGATTGTCACTCTCGAATTGGCCTTCTCAACCACACTAGATGCTGTTCCAAGGCCTCTATTCAGAGCACGTTACCATAGTCTCTCGAGACTGAAGGATGCCTACAATGACTATATTAAACAATGGCTTTGTTTATGTATTTTCTTGATTTTAATGGGATATTTAGTTATGTTTTGTTTCATCAGATTTTGATGATTTTATGGTTAAATTTATTTTCACTTGATTTTATTGTTGCTTATAATTTACCTGCTTCCAGCACTACCTAGTAGTGAAAAGGTAAGATAGGAATGTAAGTAAGATAAATAAATAAATAAATAAATAAATAAATAAATAAATAAATAAATAAATAAATAAATAAATAAATTAGACTCAACTGGGTCTTAAAACACTGCACCCACTGAATACTCTTGCTGCTATGTTAAATGGAATGCTTGCTGAGATAGACTTTTGAGCTGAGCCAACAGATATCTTTGGTTATTATATTAATGACAGAGCTGGTGGGGGGGGTGGGGGGAAAGGTACTTGTTAAAATGCATCTAAAGAAGGCATTTTGTTTTAAATGGGCCTCAAAAGAAGTGCAAGCACATGTTAATCCAAAAGGGAGAATTTTTGCAAATAACATATATGACTTGGAAAATGAAGACAAAAATGCACCCATTTCCCAAAAAAAAAATAGGGAGTAGGTTTTGGCCTATAAAACATGAACAAATTTACAGACAAAAACAGGGCAGAGTAGATGGAAAGATTAAAAAAAAGGAGAACTCTTGTGGCTCTGCACTTGCTACGTATATAAAGTGAAAAGGTGTGCTGCTTATATTCCATCCCATAGCATTTTAAAACACTCTTTGTTTGGCTTATAATTCAATTATGCAGACTACATGTTGCCACCCCAAACAAGCTGGGTACTCGATTTATCAACCGCAGAAGTCTGGAAGGCTGAGTGAACCTGAGATTGAACCCAGGCCGTGAGCAGAGTTTTGGCTGCTGTACTGCAATTTAACCACTGTGCCACAAGGCTATACACATGCGCACCACTTCCTTTCACGAGCTTCCTTTCATGAGCACCTGGCTTGTATCCATAAAATCCTTTTCAAAATTTGAACTCAAAAGGCAGTTGGACTGTCTGAAGAAGGAGAAAAAACTCAAAAGGGAACTCTCAGAAATTCCCCAGTGTGTGTCTTAGAATCATGGCACAACTGGGCATGTTTAGCTTTGAGAAAAGAAGACTGAGGGGAGATCGGATAGCACTTTTCAAATACTTGAAAAGCTGTCATTCAGATGAGGGGCAGGGTCTATTCTCAATCAAACCAGAGTGCAGGGAATATGTAATAATCAACTCAAGTTACAGGAAGCGCTGAATATCAGGAAAAATCTCTTCAGTGTTAGAGCAGTACCACAATGGAACCAATTACCTCAGGAGGTGGTGAGCACTCCAACGCTGGAGGCATTTGAGAGAAAATTGGACAACCATCTGTCAGATCTGCTTTGATTTGGATTCTTGCACTGAGCAGGGGGCTGGACTTGACGGCCTTATAGGCCCCTTCCAACTCAGTTATTCTACGATTCTATGGCCTTAGCCTTGAGTCTGTTTGCATGCAGGTTGCTTTCTACATTCATCACAGATAGTTCTCAAACATGAGTTTAAGTATATAAATGGGAGAGATAAGTGGAGAAGGGAGGGGAGCCAGTGATTAATTATGCACATTGGCAAATATGTACTTTGGTTATTGTTCTCCAAGGGGTCACATTAGGCTAGTAACCTCCTGTAGTCAGACATGTGCTTCCTTAATGGACCTGTGGGATACTGCATTAGCATTCTCATCAACCAATTTCCCATCAGATAAAAAGCTTCCCTTCTGAAACACTTCTGCCTGCATTGAGGTTCACCCACCCATGATAGGCATTTAATTTTAATGTTTCATTTCTCTGCCTTGTATTTATCTACCCTTTCTCCACTCTTGAGTTTTTATTGAAGTCTCATTTTCATTTTATGCTGGTTATTCAAGGAGCTAAGTTTAACCTTGCTGTACTTCACAAAGTTGCTAATGCCATTTTCTCCCACTGAGTCTGAAACAGTTTTAAGTACTGATGGAAAAGGAGTAAGCGATAGAAAAATGGGCTCCAGCCAGCTTCATTATTGCCATTTAATAATAGTAAGGCACAGTGATGAAAGAAACCTCTTCTCTAGGTAGGATGAATATGGGTTTTCACAGCTGTGGGGAAAATGACCAGGTTTTAAGTTTTGATATATTCTTCTTCTCTTTGGGAAAAAAAAATGCTGAAAATTGCACAAGAAAGAATGGCTATTCGTATGAAACCCATCTGGCCCACCCTTGTTGCAGAGAAGAGATGCTAGGGCCTCTTAGCTACCATATGAATGCCATCAGACATTTGAACTGGGGTGACACTAGAATGTTACTGTGTTCTGTTGTGAACATCGAAATCTTGTTCTGTCTGTGCATTCTTTATGAGTAGGATGAGAAAAAAAACCCGATTTCAGCATTCAAAAAAGGGGTTAATTTGAAAGTGTGAGCATAGAAAGAGTGCTATACCCAACCCCTACTTGTTGCTGCCCTTCATGCTCACACTTTCAAATTAGCTTTTTTACGAATGCCTGAACAGCGCTTACTGTACATACATGCATTAATTCTTTTTTCTTTCCACCAATGGTTACTATAACATAACGGCTAGGAAGCATACACTTGAATACAATGGAACACACTCTAGTCAATAAACTCAAGTCTTCAGAATGCAGCAGCATAGCCATTTGGGTCAATCCATAGTTTTTTACTGACAGCAAAACATGTCAAAGGATCACAGACACAGCTTCCAGAGGTGGGAGGAATTCATAAAGTATTCAGTTTCTATTCTGTTTCTGAATAGTCTATGTACTCACCTTTCAAATTGCAAAGCAAATATGCCTATATCTACATTATGGGCCAAAATCCTGTTGTTTAGTGTAGTGTAAATTGCACTACAACCAGACCACTGAATCAGTGGGAACTCCTTCAAAGTTCCATTGATTCACACATGCGACTTACTTTAGCATAGTACATTCCAGTTAGAGTAAGCCTGTTTGAATCAGTGGAGTTTACAGAGGAGTTAATTCACCAATGGGGCCTACTCTAGTGTGATTTACTATGTTAAGCAACAGGATTTTTGGTCAATCATTACTACAAAGAAGGTGGATTTTTTAAAGGTTAATCCTCAAACAGTCAAGTTGGAATAAATAAATTCCTTCCCAGAATCCAAAATAATCACCAACAGATGCTTGGGATTACTTGTGATTCATGGCAGACAGGAGTGTGGGCTATACCACTCATCAGTTCAGAAGGAAGCCATGTTGTTACTTAGTCTTGCTGCTAAAACCTTTGATAGGCCAAAAATGCCAGCTATCGTTCATGTCCTCCCCTCCTTTCAGTTTTGAGATGGCTGTCTTTCATGTTGCTAACCTCCAGAAAGGTAGCAACAGGATAGCATCATCTACACTGGCCCACTTTAGCCCTCCTAACATATTTAGCACATTGCCATGGCTCTGAGAATCCTTTTCTACTAGGTACTGGAAACATCATCTAGTTTCATTCTTGTTCTTACTACTATAGGCTGAAATCCTGTTGGCTAGCATTGTAAGTCACATTAGAATAGTTCCACTGAATCATGACTGATAGCTCAGTGATTTAGGTCTCTGGCTGCAGAGCCAGAGGTTGGAAGGTCAATTCCCCACTCTGCCTTCTTGACAGGGGCTGGACTTGATGATCCATAGGGTCCCTTCTAGCTCTGCAGTTCTAAGATGACGATAATGACTATGATGATGATGGTTGGTGATTGGGGATATAGTGAGTCAGCTCCTCTATAAGTTCCATTGATTTAAAATGGCCCTGCTCCAATGTGACTTACTCTACTAAGCAACAGGAGTTCAGCCATTGTATGTTGAGTATACCAAAAGAAATTCACACATACTATATAAACTGTTTGACTCTTTCTCCAGAAATGCTGTTGGAACTGGACTGCCCAGGAGAGAAGTGGCATGCATATTTATGGAATTGTTCTCCAGTGTCTCTGGAGGACTCATTAATGTGCTACTTTGAGGAGGAGGGAAACTAACACTGGTTTGTTGAGATATCTCCCATTTGAACAATGAGAGTAACAGTAGTCACAAATGAAAAATGAATAAGCCACTTGTAACTTATTTAGGGATACACAACTTGGGACACAGGGATATAATGTAGCACAGCAATTTGCAACCCCAAAAAGCAACACTTAAAATTTTTAGTGGAAACAGAGATACACAGAAAATTGCCTCACAGCTGGCACGGTAGTCAGTGCCAAGATCTTTGCATGTTCTGTCTCCCTAAGTGTATCTACTCTGCTGGGTATTATTGTGTTTTCCTGGCAATAGGTTGTATGGTGAAGTCAATTAGAACATATGGGGTGCTTCTGGCTACATTAAATGGCTGTCCCAGTGCTGGGCAGGTGGTAAAAAGACAAATAAAAGTCTGTGAAAGCTATTAGAAAGGCCATCCTATACTTACTGGAGATCTAGAGGAGTTCTGAATGAACTATTTTTTAACCTTAATTGCTCTCTTGAAGTTTCCCAAAATGCTTTAAGCATCCATTTGTACTTTGAATTTTTCCCTGTAGTGTTCTCCGCTGGAGTTCTCCATGTTCAATTGCATTCTTTCCCCCAAGACGGGGAAGCAATTTCCTAGCCACAGCTCTGATGCTGGGTTTTGCCAGAGGAAAATCGTAAAAGAAATGGGTCCAGAGATTTCTTGGGGTGACTTCTCAGACCAACGCCAACCAAATCAGAGTCAAATTTTGGTGGCTATTGTGAAATAGTATGCTCCTTGCACTAAGGTATTTCCTGAAAAAACCAGTGAAATTAATTATGTGGAATAAATCCCCAGCAGTCACTCTCAAGTAGCAGTTAATAGAAGGAGCCGCTTGGGGCTACCCATTGTGTTTTCAGGCATCATGCTGTGTGCTATTGTCCCATTGTTGCCTTGTACTCCATCTGTCTAATTCACTCATTCATATCACTGTGCATACACTCTGGGATGAGAATTGTTCATGAGAAATTGTGGGGAGTCAATTAGGGGTCCTGCCAGTATTTTTATCCAATACAGAACCCAATGAAACAATGGGATGCCAGTGAATGATGTATCCAGCGCCTAGACCAAAATATGAACCTAGCTTCATAAGGATCAGTTACCAATTTCCTACATTAATTGTGCCAATTTGAAAAAGGGTGCATACCAAAAATAATCTTTGCACATTTCCTGTACATCTATCATTCTCTTTCCAAAAATAGCACACTCAGTTATTTACTGTATTAAGAAATACCGGTATTATTTTGCTTTTTTTGCCATTGCATCCATATTCTTGTGTGCATCATAATATATTTTTATATAGTGGTCTAGTTATTACAATGGAAATAAAATTATATGAAAATGACACAATTTAGGAGTGGTTGTAAAGTAGCTGATTATCAGGACTGCACAGTAGGCATGTTATGAGATCTATATTCATTCTCTAATGAATGAATGATTTTTAAAATGAATTATAGTTCATTCTTAAACACATCAAAAGGAGGAAACAAAGGTGTTTTTACCTTTGGGTGACAAGAGAATTTATAGAATGCTGAAGGAGGACTAAAGAGATTCTAAAGGAATCTGATTTTGTGTGTGTGTGTGTTTGTATTTTCCCTGCAGAGGCTGGAAAGGAAATGTGCATGTCTGGGTGAACCCTTTTAGGTCTGGAGTAATGGCGAACAATAGTGGTAAAAAATAGATTAAGTTATAGAATTTATTACAAACAAAACACTGGCCAAAATCCAGGTTACACTAGAGTAGGTCCCCACTGGAATCAATAGGGATTTAGTGGGGTCAGCTCATTCATTTCCATTAATTCAAATAGGCCTACTCTAACTGTGATCTATTATGCTAAAGTAAGTACACAGTTAAAGTAGGCTCATTTGATTCAATGGAACTTGCAGAGGAATTGACTCACTGAATCCTCATTGATTTAATGAGCCTACTCTAGTGAGATTTAATGTGCTAAGCAACAGGATTTTGGCCACTCTATCCACATACTATCAACCCAAAGAGTAATGTGGTCATATAACAAAAATATTTGTAACTTTTCCCTAAGATTTGCCTGTACATATACAAGAGATGTGAGAAATTGTCAACGAAAATATCACTTTTACACATGCACCTTCCAATCTCTGATGCTACACGTGGCCACCCCAAGAAAGACCTGGACAACTAAACTAGGAACTGGGCCTTCTCAGCAGAGGCCACCTCACGGCAGAAGTCCCCTCCCAGTGAAGGTGTACTTGGCCTCCACCCTCCTCACCTTCAGAGAGCAAGTAAAAACATGGCTTTTTACCCAGGCCTTTGAAAACCCTAACCCATCCTAATTTCAATTATTTCTTTTATTGATGACCTAATGGCTATTGCTTGATTGATACTGCTTATGTCACCATCTCTTGGCTTAATTTATGTTGTATTGGGAGGGATTTTTTTATTGTTGTTTTAATTTATCCTTACTGCCTTCTGTCCTTCTGGGCGTCAGTAAACTGAGTATCCAGATTGCTTGCTGTGGTGTGTTGGGGCAGTGTGTAGCCTGAATAATTTTAAAAATGTAAACCACCCTGAGAGTGATTTGAATGCTACGGGGCAACACACTTTATATGAGGAGCACACTTAGACCAAACATGGGTCTTAAATCATTATAAGGTAGGAAATGCAACCAAATACCACTGTCTCTTTATCTTAGAGCCCTGCATGAATGCTTTGCATGAATGTTTTGTCATGCTTTGCAAGAGGTCTGAAGAAGGGAGGTTCCCTCCTGGATGATGAGCCAGAAACACAGGGAAATCAAGCTTCTGGATCATCTGCAGAGCCTCCTTTCTTTGGGAATAGCATGAGCAAAGCATTGACGGAGCGTGGGGCTAGTTTCCAGTGCCTATTCATGCTTTTAGCTCTCCCTGATGCTCCCATTATGAAACCTGCTCCCACAAAATGTAGAGGTGGCTGCTAACCTGGATTGCATTAAAAGGAAATAAGAAAGATCACATAGGATAAAGCTATGATGAATGTATAGCCATGATAGCTATATTATTGCCTCCGATACTGGAGGTATTATGTCCCTCAATTCCAGTTTGTGGAGAATATGGGGGGGGGGGGCTGCTGTAACCATCACAGACTGGATGGAGATTAGCCCTTCTCGACTACACTATTTTTTTGTTAACAAATATTTGGTTTTAAACCTGCCTTTCAGAGTTGCCCTTGATTGTGTGTTGCAAAGTGTTAGGTTTTAAAATTAATTTTTAAAAATTGTCTTTCCATTTCTTTTTAAAGTGTTTCTCTTTCATTGCTCTGCATCACGTTGCAGGCTCCTGTGGGCAGAACAGCCCTGACTACTTCCAGTAATTAATAAGTAACAGATAATAAACAGATGAATAAACAGATAAGCTGAGAAGGGCTGCTGAGGACAGGACATTTTGGAGCTTGCTAATTCATAGGGTCGGCATAAGTTGGAGACAATTTGACACATAACAACAACAACAATAAACAGATGATAAAAGATTCATCCATAATTTCCCGTTTTTACCGATTATGAAAAATATGCATGTAACCTTACAATTGTACACTTGCATAGAGTACGTAGAGACTTGTTAAGTAATTATTCTTGTTTCCAGACCTCAAACAATAGTATAGCTATTGAATATGAAGTACACTATTCCTAATTCAGAAAGAAAAGAAAAACCCAAAACCACGTAAGCCTGAACGCAGACAAAGAAAGCAGTGAAGAAATAAACCATTTCCCTTCTTTGAATGCTTGGCTGAGCACTACAAAAAGTGCAAGATAGTGTGTGTAGAAGGAATAGAGTTTGGAAGAAAACACAAATGCACATCAAGTACCTCTTAGCAAGCTGCTTTATCAGAAAAAACACATTTGACATGGAGCTCATTCATTTATGTGAATGGCACAGCATACTCAAGAACACTCCAGGAAAACTTCACAGCAGAAGGAAAATAGTATATGGTGGCCTTTCTCTTAAACATTATTAAAAAACAAGTATTTACTATTTTTCTGAGTCCTACAGCACAAGCACACCTCAATAACTCTCAGTCCCCCTTGAGTTTGCCACTAAGATGAGTGCTTGTCATGTCTCTCAGCATCAAGTTGTTCTGCTTCTGAAACAATCCAGTCAGGTTCTTCTAGTGTGATGACAAATTCTTAGAAGCAACATCCTTTGTCTTTACACTATGCATTGCCTTTTCTTGAGCTTATATCTTTTGAACTGCATCAAGCATTATCAATGCCTTCATTATTAGCTTTTATTACTACAGAAATGCTAGGGAAACCTTGCTTTTGAACAAAATGTAGGTCTGAAGTGCGAGGTATTTTTCCCCCTCAGTGGCATTATTACCACCTTATTATTACCGCATTATTTTTTCCCCCTCAGTGGTAATATATGTATGAGCTCACACGTTCTCTGAGACACATCCATAAGTGATCTTTGAACCATGACAATAATGCATCTTGACATAGATTGAGCTGAGTATATCAACAGGGGAATTTTTATTGAATACAGAAGAATTAAAATATGCACAGTGATTATACTGGGAAATAGCAAAGATTCAACAATAATGTATATAACTAATACGGGGAAACATAAACTCAAAAGAAGCAAACTTGCATGGCTGAGAAGGTTATCAGTTTTTCTGTTGTGTTTCTAAAGGTTTCAGCATCCATTGTATCAGTGTTGCCACTGCTGGGACCATTCTCTCCATTTTTTGAATGACAAGATCTTTAGTCAACCAAGTCCATCTTTAGATGAAATCATAGAAGACTTTATACCAGCAAGGTTTATGATAAGGTTTATGGTCACATATTAATATGTCAGAAGGAGAAAAGAGCCATTATCACAAGCCTGAAGATGTTAAAAGAATAGGAAAACAGCCCTAGGAGCCAATGCTGTAGATAAAGTTAGCCCTTTTCTCAACTGGTCCTGCATAGCCCTTGCAGACATAGCTGTGAAGGATTGGAATATTTAACTCAACTGTGAAGGATTGGAATATTTAACTCAAATTTATTTTTTGTATTTAAGGAATAATTGACTCTTCTTGTTGTTGTTTAGTCGTTAAGTCGTGTCTGACTCTTCGTGACCCCATGGACCAGAGCACGCCAGGCCCTCCTGTCTTCCACTGCCTCCCGGAGTTGGGGTCAAAGTCATGTTGGTAATTGACTCTAGGGGTTTATAAATACCATCTGCTTCAATCCAATCCAAATTATTTGTTGTACAAATGCAACTAATTCACTTCAAGCCAATTTGTAGCCCATCTGATTTGATTTGTACTTGGATATGCTCTATAAAGCCATTTACTTTGAACCCATCTATGATCTGGAATAGTGAAAACACACAAAATTGAGGAAAATAAAGTGCTCTGACCTGGGATGGGGGTTAGAACTCATCAACTACTGCTCAACCTTCAGTGTGCAGGCTAAGCTTCCACAAGTTTCCTGTCTGCCTGCATTCCTCCCTCCACCACTGGAGCTGAGCAATTTACTCCTTGTCTAGCTTCTACGCTTCCATGTGTCCCTCCTACATTATCTGTCTTGTTCAGCTGTCTGTCACCCAGAGATCCTTTGTGACAAGTGTTGCTGATCTGGATTTTTAATCTCAGAAGTGCCAAAGAAAAATCCTGTGCTTCTTAGAGCCTCCATCTAATTCAAGTGCTACCTCAGGCTTCCTTGCTTCATTTCAGATCAGTTCAGAAACAGACAAATACCTCCAATAAGGTGATTTACCTTAAACCCATATATAATCTAGAGACCCATTTCCAATAGTAGCCAATTGGATGCCTCTGTGAAACCTTAAACAGGGTAATATCTTGTCCACCACATGCTCCACACTTATTTTTGTTCTTCCCTTTGTCCATCATAGGGACCTGTACCTTTGTCCATCATAGGGACCTTGATGTTGTGAAATCTATGTGGAAAGCTATGTAAACATGGGAGAGAAACAGGCTGAAGAATTCCAGCCAGTCATAATTCCCACCATTACCATTTTCCTTCCAGACACTCCAGTGATTCCTCCAAGATAGGCAGCGCTGTTTCCATTTTGTACAGATCAGCTCTGAATCTTCTGCGTATCTACTACTGTTCTTTGAGTTTGATAACCAATAAGCTTTGGCCTTTATCACTTCCATTATATCCCTACCTTCTCAGATACCAGGAATTTAGAAACAATTAAAATCCTGCAGACTTTTAAACATCTCTTTTTATGGACTTTAAAAAATGAGAGTGAATCTATTAAAGTGGGGGAAGGAGGAAAAAGAAGAAAGCTCTATATAATTTTTATAAGATGCATGTATTTGCAGAAGGGCCAGAACTGTTCAGGCTTAGATTAAGGCAGGGCTGCTTACAAGAGATTGAATTTTATTCCTCTTGGCTAGAAGGGCTCATTTCCTTTCTCATGAAAATTATATGTCTGATGAGATGAAGAGAATGATCTTCTTTGTGATTATAAGAAAGTGAATGCATCTTTTAAATCAGATGGGGGAGGGGGAGCTGCTTTAAGATTATCTGATCTTTAAAAAGGTTTTACTTTTTCTTTGGCTCAGAATGTATGGCTTTGCGATCCTTATATCTTAGCAGATTTATGTAATAGTAACAGTTATTTTGGAATATGTAGGGGCAGTTGATTCTTTAGCTGATTCAACTAAACTGAAGTTGACACATGGGCAGTGTTTATGTCTCCTGGGCTTGGGTCACACAGGGACAAAGCTGGGTTCAAAACCTCAAAGAGGTCATATGGAGATACATATATATAATGCAGCCCCACTGTGTCGTGCCTGTTGATGTGGCAGTTGTGGTTTGTGTAAATGCAGCCACTTAAAATAGGACCACCAGTATTGAGACAGTCACTACTGAGCCTATCAGCCACAAGATTTCTTTCAGTCTTGTTTATAAGACCACACATAGCAGGACTGATCACAGAATAAGTTCTTGTACTGCACTTGTTCCTTCCGTATAGTAAGCGATTAAACCCAATGAGATAAGAATGAGATTCCTTCAGTCATGGCCAGCTGATTAAAGTCAAGCACTAGTTTAAGCTGCAGCTGTAGAAATTAAAATGAAAATTTAATTATTTATTGAGGTAGATTAAAAGATAAAACCAAATCCATAGTTATGAAAAATATAAAACATCATCCATATTATATTATATTATATTATATTATATTATATTATATTATATTATATTATATTAGGGTTTGACATAAAAACTGTCTAGCCAGCAGATTTGTTGTTGTTATAGCCATGAAGTGGCATTTGACCTATGGTGACCCTAATAGGATTTTTCAAGGTATTTGAGATATTTAAAGGCGTTAGTTTAACATTCCCATTCCCATGGTACCATGCAGAGGTGAGTTTCCATATCCAGGCAGGGATTTGAACCCATGTTTCCTGACTCCTAGTCTGTCAGTTTATCCAGGACATCACACTGGCTCTCAGCACATTTGGGCTGTCATTAAAAGGCAGCAGGGATTTTTTGGCATTGAAAAAAATTAGTCATTTACTTTGTCAATATGGGTAGAGGTGCTTGGGGAATTTTCTGGCTCATATTCCAGCATAACTTGGCTGGCTTTCATTACTGTGGCCATTGACTTTGCAAGGGAAAAGACACTCAGAAATCTTGTGTTGGCCCTGCTCGAGTCCCTGTTTCCACTTCTTTCCCAATTGGAATATTTATTGTATCTTCCACTGAGTTGACAAGCAGTATCACTCAGCCAGAACCAACATATCTCTGTAATTTGCTTACCTCGTGAAACAGAAAATCATGGAATTATAGAACTGGAAGGAACTCCAAGGGTCACTGAGTCCAAACCACATCAGAGCAGAAGTAATGGAATAAGTGAACAAGACTAACGTTTGCAGAAATAGTGCTGAAAATATTAATGCCATTGTTGACATTTATTTTGAATTCCTTTTAGCTGCCACCAAGTTTCTTCTTCATTTCTTAGCTCTTTTACAGAATCCTTATAAGAAATTGTGAGCACAGGACACAAAGGGCAGTTTGATTTTATTCTGTAACTTAAACTGTATTCTTAATTTCCTAGTGAAAATGTTTTCAAATCTTATTCAGTGCATGCTTTAGCACACGTACTTTGACTCCATGAGACAAGTCCAATGGTTTGTCTCAGCTAGAGGGGACTCATTCAATCAGTGGGAACTTTGTAAGTCAACATGTTAGTTCAGTAGATAGAGTTGTCCTACTCAGAATGGGACTAACCACTGGGTTAAGATATTATACCACTGTGTTGATTAGATATTACTGTAGGCATCCTTCAGTCTTGAGGACTATGGTAATATTACTATGCTGTAGGTTTAAAATGTATGGCTATTCCATTCCCCTTTTAGTGACAGAGTCCTCACCAATTTTACCTAGTAATAATTTAGTTAGTAATTTTACCTAGTAATAGCAGAAATAAGGTGATTGGCTGGAAGAAGGCAGGGGGTGAGCCAATTGAGGAGAGCCTACAGGAGGTGGAGTGAAGAAGAGCTGAAGAGAATGAGAGTTAAATTGTATCTTGAGGAGGGAGGTTGTATGTTAAGAGTGGGCTAGAACTTGAGAGAATTACTTTGTATCTGGGAGAGGGAAGTTGTACAGTATGTTAGAGAACAAGCATGTATCTCAGTGTAAACTTAAGTTGAAGTCTGTTAAGTTTTACCTATTGTTATGTTATAACAAAGAACATCTTTTATGTTTCACTCTTAAAACCGCTTGGGCTCATATGTTTTGGGCTGAAGATAAGCCTATTAAAAGTAAGGGCATTTTAGATGTGATTAGCCTGGGTGAAGGCTGGTCACAGTAACGTGATAACGCCACTCCTGAGGAAGGGTCATCCTATAGATTCCTATAAAGACCTCCAAGCTTTATAGGATTTCTGGGCTCATATCCTAAGAAGGCCCCTGTATGGATGATATATGGTTCAGCCCTAATGCAAATTCATAAAAGATCCCCCCCAAAAGGGGGTGGGGTGTTTCAGATGCTGTTGGCCAGGCAGGCTGTCTGAGAGTTCTGATGAGGCCCAAGCCATTTCGGATTGGCAGCCCCCTCATTGCTTGAGAAGAGAGCAAAGGGTATTTTAATGTAATGTAAAGAATGGCATTCTTTTTTAAAAAAACCCATAAAATGCATAACAGTATAATTTTATTTATTTTCAGGCAGTGGTTAGGCCCAGACCAAATGGCCCTGCTGTTCATATTATCTGTTGGAGTTTTATTGTCTTTAGTTCTCACACATTGTCTTTAGTTTGAGTAACCGGAAGGGACCTTTCTGAGCTGAGCTTTCCAGCACTAACCAATCATTCCTTCCAGCTTTTGAAATTCAAAGAGAGCCCTGTCTCTCTGATGAGCATTCTATCTTTTTTCGTTGGTTGGTGGCAGTTGTTTGTTTGCTATTGATCTGTTCAGTTGGTTCCTAAGTATGTGTGCAGTAAAGAAAGCAGTCTACACAAGTCTATGACTTCAAGCAATTGCAAATAACGAATGCTTTTTATTCTTTCTCCTACAAATGTCTCAGAGTGAGTTATTGAGACTTTAAGTGCCAGTTAATGAGAAAGGGGTGAATTCTGTGGAACCTATAGCTATTTTTCTTTGTAGATCTCTGTACTTCTATTGTGTAGCAAAAGGAGAATTTTACCAGAAATTTAAAACTCTGCAACATTATTAGTATTTCCACTTCTAATAAAATAAAGTAGCTAAGTCAATTCACTTTTCCACCAGCACAATCCTTTTATCTAAACGTAACATTGATTCCAAAGGATACATCTGCACATTTCTCTAGGGAGAATGCTTGTTAAAAGTGCTGTTTGCTTTCTCTCTTGGCCAATTCCCTTGCTTGTTATTCTACTAGTCCATATTACACCAGGCATCACTAAAATTGTAATGAAGAAGTGATGGCAAGCCAAAGGATAGCCTTCCTTCACAACTAGGGTAAAGCTGGAACTAGCTCTACACTACACAATATAGGAGGAAGAAGTCCTAATGCACAGAGGACATAATTACACTGTTTTCACTGGTGGTGAGATTCATCTTCTCTTGGCTGACTGCCTCTAGAGGAACAATAGGTAGTCATTTTGTACCATACGATCAAGACAGAAAGTAGAATGATTCCAGCAGTCTCCCCTGGTGCTACAGCTCCAATTTGGGCTTTACTGTGATTAGAAGGATTCTCTAACTGCCCTTTCTGAATTTCCGTCTCCTTGCTGTTCCGGAGAGAAGAGTAATGAGTGCTATCTTGGGCATTCTTTGTCCTTTCCTCATCTCTTTTCCTCCGCCTTTCTCTCTTCTTAAGGGCAAACATGATCCAAACAACAGGTAATTTCTCTGTGCAGCACGAGGTGAGTTAAGTGGATTACATAGATCAGGTCTGCAGTGACAGATCTGAATAAAATCTGACATTTTATGCATGACATTTCTCACTTGTGTCCAGTGCTACAAGAGATGAAAGCAATGACATCATCTGAGAATTTCTGAAATTCAAGCAGCAAGCCTGGTGTTTGGAAATGATGCAGCTCTTTCCAAGTTTTCTTTCACTGGGTGGATTCATGGAGAACTTGGTATAGGAAATCAGTTCTGCTTGGGGAAAAAAAAGGCAAAGGATCTCAGACGGTGCCCAAGTATCTGTCTTAAACCTACACCATTCAGTTTCATCAGATAACCCCTAGTTCTTGTATGATGGGAAAGGGAGAAATATATCTCCATGCCCACTGTCTTCACACTAGGCACAATTAGGAAAACTTTCATTATACCATTTTTTCTTTTCACTTTCAAAGTGAAAAATGTTGCTCCAGCCTCCTGATCACTTCCATTTAATATACAGCACCCAGAGCAGTACACTGTGTTCTAAATGTGGGTGGACCATCAGTTTGACATGGTATAAAGCCATGCTGTTTTTTATATCTTCCCCAGATCTACAATATTATTTCAACCTGCATAGATCATAATAGTACATAAGCTTGGTCACACAACAGATTTTTATAAAAGCTTCTCTGATGAGTGTTCTATCCCTCTTTTTTTGTGAGTTGGTGGCAGCTGTTTGTTGCTGTTGATCTGTTCAGTTGGTTGCTAGTAGGTGTGCAGTAAAGAAAGCAGTATACGTAAGTCTGTAATTTCAAACAATTATAATTAAAGAAATATTCTTTTATTCTTTCCTTTTTACAAATGTTATTGAGGCTTTAAGTGCCAGTTAATGAGAAAGGGGTGGACTCTGGGGAAGTTGTAGTTATTCTCCCCTGAGGATCTCTGTACTTCTACTATGTAACAAAAAGAGAATTTTATCAAAAATTTAAAATTCTGCAACAATATCATCTCTTCTTGGACTCTGTAAGAACTTGCATCATTGAAAGGTGTCCTCTTTGTAACAGTTACACACTATTTGTTCTATGGCTGGATTGGGCTCATAGTTGAGGAGGAATGACTGCTATACCAATTTAAGTCAAGAGGACCTGTTTCATGGGCAAAGTCAACCACTCCTCTTGTCACCAATCAGAAGTCAATCCATTCAGAATATAGCAGGCAGATTCCTATTCTAAAGGCACATGGTATTTCCTAACTATTCTCTGAGCACTAGAGAGAGTCTCATGTTGGACAGTCAGATAGAAGGTGGTGGAAGCAATTCTCAGTGTATTCTGGTCTCCCAGAAACTCTGCAATCATACAAAATACTCAACAGTCCTCACTTCCATTAGGAAATATCATCATAGCCTTTGGAAATGATGTAGTTTGAAAAGAAAATCTTTTTAGAACCTCTTTCAGAGTATGACTTTAACCTGAAGGGATGTGCAAAGAAATTATGGATCACTTTGGAACTTCCCAACATATAAATATTAAAAAATAAGACTGCATTCCTGAGCA
This sequence comes from Intellagama lesueurii, assembly GCA_037013535.1. NCBI lineage: Eukaryota > Metazoa > Chordata > Lepidosauria > Squamata > Agamidae > Intellagama > Intellagama lesueurii. Next base: position 266,845,288 of record JBAJHW010000002.1, on the reverse strand, counting down.
TACACCTCCTGAAAGCAATAATACCCCGTTTCTTTCTATTACTTTATTGAGGTTATTTAGAATTTTATTTAAGTTATATTTTAGAGAAGATACAGCTGGATAGAGAAGATACAAACTGGAAAAAAGGATGAAAGATTTATGTACAAGTAAGTTTAAATAAGCACCATCAATTAAAATCTTGAACATTTTCAAAAATCTCTTAACTTTTATAGACTCTCAATCTCTCTAACATTTGTACCAATCTATTGAGAGCCAAATGACATGCTACATTAAATATATAGTATGTGATTGTCCCTGGTCTGGATTTGGACCATCACATTCGCATGTTCATATATGGTTAAAATTTTCCCAGATTTCAAAATTCAGCACCTGAGTTTTTAAAGGATGGTATAAAACTTTTAAATAAAATTTTAAAAACTCGCTAGGGAAGAGAATTAAACCTTCCCCATCCACCAACAATGGGTCTGATCCAGATCTGCACTGTGGACATTTCTCTGTGTGTGCACACACGCATGCACACGCGCACAAATACAAACATGGTATTTTCACTGTTCCATGTAGTTTAGTCTTCAGAAGCAAAACCCATGGAGTTCAGCTAGATTTTTCTCCTTAGAAGTAGCTATAGCATCACCTGCTGCGGTTAATATTGCTTTGAAACATTAGTGCTATGTAATTTCCTCAGTGAAGGCATTAGATGCATTTTACTTTGTGTACCCACATTTCTATTTCTTTCTCTTTACGAATATTTACAGCACTAGATATATTTCCCCCCCCCCCCTGAAACTTGTCTGGTTTTCATTGGGGCATTGTAAGGACAAATCAATGAGACAAGGGGAGGCAATGAATCAGCAGGAGCTTTCAAATGCCTCAAGAAAAATGAACTCAGAATGAATTATATTGTACGATACACATTCTGCTAAATATCTGTCAACATGAAAACTGGATAATGGTAAATTATAGAAGTTATCTTCTCCTTGGGGAGACATGATCAAGGCTAGATTTATAAAGGCCCAGTTCAGGTTAATAATAAATATTGTACGTTGCTCGGATAATTATGTCATCATAAATTAGTGTTTTACAAATATGATGAATGAGTTACATCATTTCAGGGGAAGGCTGTATGTTACAGTTGGCACTCATGTAATTGTCATGGAAATAAATGGGACGAAAGTGCTCAGCTGTATGCTTACGTTACGTGCATTTTACCATTTGAACTCCTTTGACAATTTCCCTCATAGAATGGACTTCTGTAGAAAGGACTTCCCATATTAAAAGTGGAACCTTCTTCCTTCACTGAAGTGAGATAAGACATCGACTTAGATGTTGTTGTCGTTGTTAATATGTCGCATTTCTCCCAACAAGGGACCCAAAGCGGCTCACAACATTAAAATTTACACAATTAAAAACACAATAAGTTAAATATTAAAAGACAAATTAAACAATGTATGTATTAAAATAAAATTAAAAGATTAAAACAAGAAAACATGAAAAGATTAAAATTATCTGCTAAAATGGGGTTCAGGGATTCAGTTATAACTGTTAAAAGCCTGCCTGCAGAGATGGGTCTTTAGATAGGGCAATCACACAGGCTTCTCTTCCTCACCCACCTCCTAACTTTATGAGCATCAGGGACTATGACATTGTATGCCCACCCTTTCTGTTCCTTCTGAATTTAACTGCAAATGTCCCCTTTCCCTCTGAGCTTTGCAGCAATTGTCAGAGAACCAAAGAAAGGAATGGACTTTCTCAGGAAAGATGCATTGTTGCACGCTTTCTCTAATAATAACCATCACAATGTGCTGTCAAGTCAATTCTGTCTTATGGTGATCCTTTTCGGGATTTTACAGGTAGAGAATACTCAGAAGTGGTTTACTATTCCCTTCTTCTGGGGGCATGCTGGGACTGTGCAGTTTGCCCAAGGCCACACAGGCTGGTTCTACTTTCAAAAGGCACAGTGGGGGATTGAACTCCCAGCCTCTGGCTCTGCAGCCAGGTGTCTAACTCACTGAGCTATCCAGCCAGCTGCAAGCTTTCCCTAATGTCAGGCAAACTTAGGGTGTGTGAGCACCATCCATGGAAAATATTTGACTATGACCTGGGATGGGGGTTGCTATGCAATGTGAGAATGTGGTGGACTTTTGGTAAACAGACAAATCTCCTACCAGCTTCCTTCCTTCCTTCAGTGCCTCCTAGGAGCTGGGTTCAGGGAAAATGTGTTTTGGAGACATGGAAGATGTCTGCTTTGTGTCTTCAGCCAGTAGCATTCCTTGTCCAGGTGTGCCCATTCAGTGCCTGCCACACTTCAGATTTGGCATTGACTGACCCACTCTGGCATATAAACGGGCATCCTCAGCGAGGCTGGGAGGAGACAATTTTGGCATCTGTAGCATAGAAAAGATGAAAACAAGTAGATGAATTCATATGGAAGTTTCTTCTGTGGCATTCTTGAAGGGTGCCAAATAATGGAGGTAAAGGAAGATGCCCCCGAGTGTATTCACTCAGCAGCCTGGCTTGCCCAAATGTGCTCACTCCCTTTCTAGGGGTGTTTCATGTTGGGCACCCACTCACTCTGGAACATAAACAGCTGCCCACAGTAAGGAAAATAACATTAGCTTCACAAAAGACTTGCTCCTTATTTGTTGATATGAAGTAATCCAGTGCCTGCACTTTTGGACCCTTCTGGTGGAAGTGACTGTAGGGACTGTCAAGATGAGTGCCTTTACTTCCATATTTACTACTAGTCTGCCATTCACTGCGTTTCTACCAACGTGACTAGATATAGAGATGATGCTGAGCTGAGGGTCTAGCTGAGCTGATTTTCCATGAATAGAAAGTCTTCTCTTGACAATGATGATAGGTCACAGAGCTATGGCATTCCCATCTTTGTGAACCGATTTAAGTGTTACGTTGACAACTGAAGTAGGGTTTATGTGATTCCAGCTTGTTTAGGATCAAGTGAGAAGTAGATTTCTGTGTGTGTGCATTATTCCTTGCATTCAAAAGTACTGTTGTGCTGAAACTCAGACCTCATGAAAGAGTGTACAAGCCATCTCTGTTTTGCAGTATCATGAGATTATGAGAGCTAAACCACATAATACCTTAAATACATAGCACGCAACTGGGCTTTTTTCTTATTTACATGTTAGGATACAGAGCATTCATCTGTACCATGACCAGCATATTGCCTTCTCTATACAGGGACTATAAAAAGCTCCCACCAACATCAGGTCAGGGGCTTTTAGGTCCTGTGTGTTTGGAGAGGGGGGAGGTGTTTTTGGTTTTTGTTTGTTTGTTTGTTTTTAAGAAGCAGTTGGGAAGAACGCCCTACCTGTGTATGGTGGTTTTGATCAAGATCACGTCCTGCAAGGTTACTTGTGACTAAACTTGTATTTAAATGTTGTTGGTTTTTTTTTTGTACTCTTGTTTCTGTTATTCTTGCTACTGTTTTATTACTGTCACTATTACTACTATTTAAATAGGATTCCTATCTAACATATAGTAGTTTGTCTTGAATTATGGAAGGATGGATGTATTCAGGAGAAGCTGAAAGAAAAAACAGCTTTTTAGGAGGGTATATACTATGTTTCAAGCCTAAGGAAAAAAATCACAAATCTTCAATGTAAAATTGGTTTTCCAGTTATCTCTGTGGCTTGGAAGTCAAATGTTACTCTTTGGAAAAAAAAAATTCTGCTTCCTTTCAATTTATAGATGATTTCTCTTTCTCTCTCTTTAAAAATATTCCATCTTCCCAGCAGCAGCCTATAAATCTTATGCAAAAGGATCAAGATCCTTTTTCTGGAAATGTAAGAAATATTAGCTTTTCAAAAATCCATCTGTTCTCTTTCATTTTCCAAATGAATGAATCATATTTTCATACACTTCTTCTTTTTCACAAGCCTTTGAGATTTTATTACAAAGCCTCTCCTATAAAGTCCTGTGTTTAAGCATTAAGAAGAAAGGTCAGTTTTCACCCCATAAATATGAAATAATATTAGCTTTTAAAAATTTGTTCCACTTTCCTCCTTCATTTTGATGAAGGTATCTCTACTCTGCAGTCAGCAAGTATTTTCTAAATTCATCTAACTAAGAACCAGGCATTGGAACGCCCCAAATGCAAGGGTATTAGGCTTTAAACAAATATCTTTATCACGGCATTACAGTCGGTGTTCAAATAAGTGGAAGATATTTGATCAAATATCAAATTACAAATTATTTGGCAAGCACTTGAGAGGAACAATGTAATGAATTGCCTTTCTTTCAGTTGTTCATGTCATATGGGTGGGGAAACATGTACCAGTTCAACCTTCAAAGGCAAAGCCTTGTCTACTAAAGTTTATAAAAAGAAAAGAAATAAACAAACAAACAGTTCCTTGACTTTAGGAGAAAGAAAATATGTCTATCTTGTCTTGTACTATAAAATGGGCACAATCAGTGTTTGGCATGGAAGCTTCTAAAACAAAAGCTTACATAAAAATAATAGTAATGCACCAGTTTTCCCATGAGTAATGGAAAACTCAGAAAAGGAGGCCACACTCTGAAAGATTCTTATCTTGGAATTGAAAATATTGGGAATTATTCTCAATAGCCAGAAACCTTATTAGTAAGTAAAGTAAAGGTTCCCCTTGACAAATTGTCCAGTCGTGTCCGACTCTAGGGGGCGGTGCTCATCCCCGTCTCCAAGCCGTAGAGCCAGCGTTTGTCCATAGACAGTTTCTGTGGTCACGTGGCCAGCACGACTAGACATGGAACACCATTACCTTCCCACCGAGGTGGTACCTATTTATCTACTCGCATTTGCATGCTTTCGAATGGCTAGGTTGGCAGGAGCTGGGACAAGCGACGGGAGCTCACTCCATCGCGTGGATTCGAACTGCTGGTCTTACGACCTTGCGGCCCAGAGGCTTTGCGGTTTAACCCGCAGCGCCACCACGTCCCGCGTGGTGTTTCAGTTGAAACCTTATTAGAGTTTGCTAATAAGGAAACCTTATTAGAGTTTGCTAAAAAGCAAAATCAAAGTACACTGCTTATATACTGCCCCAAAGTACTTAAAGCTCTCTCTGGGTGGTTTACAATTTAATTATGAAAGCAACATGTTGCCCTCTCCCCGCCTTGTGAGCTGAGTACTCCATTTACTGGTCTCAGAAGGGTTGAAGGCTGAGTCAACCTCAAGCTAGCTACCTGAGCTCAGGACAAAACTCTGGTTGTGAGCAGAGTCTGCACTGCAGTACCCCAATTTAACCACTGTGCCTCAAGCCTTCTACTAAAGTTGACATAACTTGCCACCACTACTTATAGCTAACTGATGAGGAACCTGGGCACACGTTGTTCTATTGCAGCAGGAAAAGAGCAATCCAAAGTCATAGTCCAAGAAGCAGGCCAAATAGCCAGACAAAGTCCAGGTATTCCAGAATGAGGCAAGGAACTAACAGTCAAGTTACTTTCAGCTAGCTGTGCTGTAGATGTTACGGCAGTAAGTGAAAGACCCAACCACAGGGCTAGACATCTGGGTTCCTCTGGGAGAAAGAGCGTTCTCATTATGAGACCACTTACTCACAAGGAGACCTTCCCTGCAGCTGACCACTCTGCCTTGGGGCATCAAACCAGGTTTATTACTTCTTCACTCCTGAAGGCTGGGAGGCTCTCTCACCTCCTTAGACTCAGCCCCTGAGACTCATCATCCACAGGCTCAGGCTTCTGACTCCCTGAGCATCTGCAGGCTCAAGAAGATCCTCCACCTCATCAGGCTCCAAAGTGTTATGTTTTTCAGGCTTATCCTCACCAGAGGACTCCTCTGATGAGATAGTGACGTACGGTCACATGCTCGTCACATGCCAGACTGCACAGCTGAGTTGTACCCCAGCACCTCATCATTTAGCCAAATTTAGCCATGGCAAGTTACACACACTTTAAGTGAACATCAATAGGATGGGTGTGAATTAAAAATGAATCACCAAATTTGTTTAAAAATTGCTAATTCATTGATTAATATTCATACAAATCAATGCCACATTGAATACAAATCAATGAATTTTTATTGATTTCTGATTTGTACATTTATTTGGCTATGAAATGCCCCCCAAGAGACACCAAAGTTGTGCAGCAGTTTCCTCTGACTCTCCTCTACAATCCTTCCAAGTTTGGTGAAGATTGGGTTTCCCCAAGACAGCTGATAAAGGACACTTTCCTAGGGGGCCCACATTGTGGGTGTATAACTTGGATGTCTGACACCCAATCTTCAACAAACTTGGAGGGATTGTAGAGGAGTGTCAGTAGAAGCTTCTTTGTGATTTTGGTGCCTCTAGGTGCTGCAGGATGACTTTTCTGGAGGGGGGATTCCTTGTGAGTGTATAATTTGGATGTCCAGAATTCAAACTTCACCAAACTTGCAGGGGTTGTAGAGGAGAGTCAGGGGAAGTTTCCTGTGAATATGGTGTCTCTTGGTGCTTGGGGGCCTGTTTTATAGGGTTTTAAATTCAAAAACGAATAGAAAAATTGATTCATCAGAAAAAAAATTGTAAATTCGTAATTCCTGATTCATTGACATTGATGAATCACAAATTAAAATGAATCACCATATTTCTGATCCGTGTCTGTCTCTAATTCTGACAAATACATTTACACAGGACTGTGGTGCATGTTACTTGGTTACATACATGGATGCAGAATGCACCCACTTCTTTAAAAGTAGCATTATAAATCAGAGATATGCAGTTTCTAGAGGACAGCCAAGAAGCCTTGAAGGTTCAGATCAATATGAAGTAGAGGAGTACTGGTAAGGCACCATTTTTGCCAACTCAAATTTTGCCATCTTTAGTAGAAGCTATGAGAAGGAGTGACTTCTCGCTTAGATTGTGAGGTTATAAGGACTGGTGTGAAAATAACAGTGAGAGTAAATAACAGCATAGGATGGGCAATGAATATGTGCATAATGAAGTTCCTGAAACTGATGGTCAGGCTTATACAGGATTCATCAGTTTAGAAGGTTGCCTATTTTTGAACCACAACGTTCAAAATCCAAGCAGAGGGATTTTGGAAGTTATCATTCCAAAAAGGTACCTCTTCCAAGCTCCACTAGTTCTCCATACTAAGGGCATGTTCCTGAAAGCACACTGTGATTTCACATCCATCATCTCCCACTGCTCCTGAGAAATATATCTTGCTTGAGATGACTGCTATCTGGCATGTGACTCAAGTGTTCCACTTCAGATTTATTATAGAAATTATGTGCTTCATTTTCAGGATGTTCACTGAGGATTGTGACTAGTTCTGACCAATGTCTTATTTCTTGGTCAAGAAACACTTGCAGTCCTGAATTTTCTTCCCTGCAGCATTGAAAACAAGAAAATGAGAGAGAGAGAGGGAGAGAGAGAGAGAGAGAGAGAGAGAGAGAGAGAGAGAGAGAGTTTAAATGACTTTACATATCTGGTGCAAAAAAAAAAAAATTGGCACAAAACTAGTGTCTGTTCCCTTTGTGGAGTTAAGCATAGAAAGACAGACTGACTGATCAAAAAGATGCAAAAAACCTATGTCATGCTTCTTTGTTTTAAAAGCCGATGCAGCAAGGCAGTCATTGCTGTATCTTATAGAAAAGTTTATCTCTGCACAAATGACTTTCGCAAAAATGTAGAATTCTCACTGAGACAGACAACAAAACTCTTTCCAAAATGTTGAGATTTTTGTTCCTACACAAAAGAACAAAACAAGCAAGGATTTACATTCCTAATCTTTCCTGACTCTATGACAACAGAGAAAGTAGCTTTCCATTACAATCAGATAAAGTCTGCTTGCCATATGTCTTTAGCAGAGGAATATATGAATGCAAGACAATTTATTCCACAGAATGACACAGAAACAACTATTTATGATCCACAACCTGATTTAGCAGAGTTCTATATATTAAAAAGGGAACAAAATACATCATATGGTACGAGGAAATATATTTTTTTAAAGGAGCTTTCAGTTTGAAAACTGCTCAGATTAGGGTATATTGTGCCTCTGAGTTCAACTGCTTCTAGTCAGTGGTCAGAATCCTGTTGGTTTTTTATGTCTGTGCAAAAGAAAATACAAAAATCACAGCAAGTATTTAAAGCTAGAAGAAAAGAAAGGTCAACCATTTCTTGAAAATACCTAGAAAATGCTGAAAAGTGTCAGCATAAGTTGAAATTGACTTGACAGCACACAATTATTATTGTTCAATTTTTCAAATAACTCCTGGTTTATGAATATGAAATATTGTACTTCTGTATTCATGATTCAAAACACCAGGAAATAGTCTGATATTGCCTCACAATATCATGCCTGTGTTGTCAGCAGAAAAAAGAATGCCAAGTTTTACACTAAAGGCAGCCAGAATGTTGACAAAACCAATGGCAGCAGTCAAGACGGTACCCTCTTGTGCTCATTACCATTCACACTTGTCAAAAAGCAGCAAGGACAATTGCTTTGTGGAGTCAGCTCTTGGAACTGTCCCTTGCTTGATGTCACTTTGTGAATGGCATCAAACTTGGTGCTCATCCTAAATCCAAGTTCAAAGTTATAATATATTTTTTTGGGCTTCCCCCATTTTTAGAATTTCCTTGTAAAATGTTGGTTTGCTCTGCTGCACAATTGCCTGCTCCGCCGCCATGCATCGCATTGGTGGGTGGAGCCTCTTTGCCCCCCCCCCCACTGGATGAGGCAAGACGCAACTGTGCTTTGCGTCACCTAGTGGGGTGGTCGTTGGCGCGGTTCTTAACCGCGCTCCTGCATCGCCCTGGCCTCTTCCGTGGATGTCTTCCCACCCTCCCGCCCTTAACCCAGTGTGAGTCTGACTGGTCGCCTGTTTCGGGCCGGATAGGATTTTTTTCCCTGCTACCTTAATTGGCCGGTAGGTGGTGGGTTTTTTTCGCCTATCCCACACCGGTGTAGGTATAGGCTTGTTATGTTATAGTTGTTGGTTATTACGGTCACATTGGCGGGTAGTGCGGAAACATCAAAAATTGGTGAGTGCCCAGGGACTACATGGAACGTGATAACCCGTCTGAACTCATGGCCCTGCGGATTGTGAGGTTACAGCGCCTGGGGAAACAATGGGCTGGGGCCCTTCCCGGGCCTCGGGTCACCAATGAGAGGGGACTTGCGGGCCCGGGGGGTGGTTGCATTAGGCACCAGCCAGCGTCGTGCTGTCTGAGGGACTGCGCGACAATGGGGCATGGGACTCGCCTGTATATGGTTGGGGGGAGGGTCCGGTGAGACCTTCGGCCTCAAGCCTGATCCGCACTACCACAGGCCCTAGTTGGGAATAGTTTCAGTTATCATTACCTATTCAATAAAGTGCCCCAGTTTATCCCATCACCTGTGTCTTGTCTATTTATTCCGGTGTGTGTGTGGGGGGGAAACATAGACACACTACCATGCAGCTATAATTGACAAGGTACCGTCCGTGTGCTTGGTCTCAAGCCTGGATTCACAGCCAGTATGTGACCAGGTATTTGATTGGAACCTTGTTAGTCAGCTTCTTTTAGTCACTATGACTAACTTGTATTCACCTAAAAACTCAATAAGATTTTGACCAGTATTATAAAATCTTATACCACTAGTCTAGCTTCCAACCTGAATTTGTATTCTTGGTTCATTTATTGCACTTTACATATCTGTTTAAGTGGCCAAAACCTAGGACTGGGTGTCCATTTGGTCACATAAATATAAATTAGAAATGCTTTGGTTAGTCCCTTCATATTTTAGATGAAGAGCAGCAGGCAACATTTCAGGAAATGTTCAAGCACTCTAGAAGTCTTCTCTCTCTCTCTTTTTCTGTCTCTCTCATAAATGAAATCTTGCATGATGAGCATTACTGTCAAATAAAGTGCAATGGACCTGTTGGTATTAAAGGATCTAACACAGTGAGATTTCCATTCCTAGTTTTCTTATTGCTTATCACAGCTTGAAGTGTTTTCTCAGCCATCTGAGGAATGTAATCCCGTTGGGAACAGCGACTTGTTAAAATGTTAATCTGCTGACTATGACTGTGAATGTGACTTCCCCGAGATGTTATTAGGCATCCATATGTCATGTACTTTATTTTCCTCACTGTTGAATGCATAGTGTGTCTGACACAGTTGTTAAGTGTGCAATTCCTATAGTATATAATCCTGCAGTGGTGATTCCTTTTTCTTCAGTTCTTTCTTTCTTTCCAAAAATAGTGAGGAACTGAGTATTGCACTGTATATGTTTCAGGCTAAAGGTTTTAGCTAAAGATCTAAAGATTTGATTTTGAGAGTGATTAATATTGATATGGATATTCTAAAAGTAACTGACTATGCTTTATTGAATATGGACATTAAAAATTAAGTGGGATTATAAGATTTCCCCCCCCCCCCTTTTTGGAGACTTTTTGTGCCATTGACAGTACTTCGGCCTGTAACAATTCTAAAAGTTAGAAATATCCATCTGCCCGACCCCAAAAGCAAACACCTAAATATTGCTACCAAAAGGTTCACCAGGTAGATAGCCAGAAAATATCATCCATGTGAATGCTCAACAATCCGGAGGTCGAATTCTAAAGATTTCTCCTTTGTCAAACCCAAGAAGTTAGCTCTGATTACATGTGCACGTAATGTTTCCAATACCCAGCAATGTGGGAAGTGACAACAAAGTCACATCCTCCTTCGTTATGCTCTTGCTGTGCCACTCTGGAATGCAGTTAGGAACCATCCCAAAATAGACCATCAGATTATGTCTTCCAGTATTTTCAGACTCATTTCTACAGTGAAGAAACTGTACTGCTTATATACCACTAGAGACAAAGCTATTTTGTGTTTTGAATAAATGGTCTCCCAGCTGCTTGATTGTATATTTCAAAAGATCCATTTATCTCCATGTAGTATCTTGAAGTCTCTTGAATGAAGAGCTACTAGCATGCTTTCAAATGATAAAGATGGCAAATTGTTCCTTAGTGGAAAAAAGTATAACTAGTCATTTTATTCACAGCCCTTCTTTGTCTTGACTGATAAATAAAATACATGCAGGAATTTAATATTATTCCTATATAGGGTATAAAATCTGAGTACCATTCCTTTTCTGGAACGTATTAAAATATATTGGCTGAAATCCAGCAGTAAGTGTCGACTAGAGTAGGCCGATTGAATCAGTAGTGATTTGGTGAGTCAGCTCCTCCATAAGTTCCATTATGTAGCTTACTCTAATTGCCACTTACTGCTGGATTTCAGTCATTCTATCTGGAAACTGCTTGGAGTTACTCCCGTAACTTTCCAAAACTGATTATGCTTAAAACAGGATTAGCGTCTAAATATGACACACTGTGCATCTTCAAAAGCCCTAGCAGTAGGAAGATGAAACAAATCCAATTAGCAAATTACAGAATCTGAACACAACACTAATATACCAATATACACACCAACAAAATTGGAATATAAGGGTAGAAACATGGTTTCATTGGCTTCCGTGTATCAAGAAACCCAGATTATTCAGGGAGATTATCTTTAGGGAAATGCCGAAATATGCGAAAATAGTTTTGATTTGCCCCATGTTCTACTTTGAATAATAACACAATAGAACCTAGAGGTATGCCATGTTAGGCCTAAAATATGTCAGTCTACAGTAAATTATTATGTCACAGAGGGAAGAAAACAACAATTATGATAATTTATTAGGACCAAACACCATTGTGATTAGACAGTTCTCCCAGGGTGGAACTTTACAATCAATAGTACTGTACCAAGCCTAACATTATTTTTCCACTTCTGCATACTTATGGCTTTTCCATAGGTATTAGTTCAAAATAAACATTATTAACTTCATGGCAGCCTGTGATCACTGGGGGCCTCAGCATCCACACATGTACTCTTTAAGTTGGCCAAGATCTCTCAAGAATTAATGCTTTACTACTCTGAGGCTCATTTGAAAATAACATCCTGGGATTGTATGAAGTAATGGAATAAATAAGGAATAAATGAATGCATAAGGATTGGGTTTATTTTATCCTTTTTCTGTGTTTTCTCCAGACCATAAGATTGCTGTCTATAAGAACCCAGTGTATATTACTTCATGCTTCCGTACACTGAACACACTTCTCATTTAAATGCTTGTTCACCCAATTTGGGATAACCATTCAGAAAGTGTGACAATCTGTTTTTTTTCTTAACACCCTATATACCTTCTTGTCATCTGTACATTTGGCCATTTCTCTGTTAATCCAAATTACGTACAAATAAATTAAAAATTATGAGTCCCAATATAGGTCCTTGGAGAATTCCATCATTCCTATCTTCCAAAACAAGACTGCCATTTGTTATTTTGTGTTGTTATGAATTACATTTACACCTTATCTCTCCCTACAAATTGCTCTGGGTGGCATACTTGGTTCCTTCCTCCATATTTATTCTCATTAGATCCCTGTGAGGTAGGACACGCCAAGAGAGTGGGACTGGCCCAATGAATTTGTCACTGACCCTAAGAATTTTATGGCAGAGAGTGGGTTTAAAGCCAGGTCACTTGAGTCCTAGTCTAACAGCCTAACCACTACATCAAGCTGGCTATAGTTTATGTCTACTTTTTAACCAAGAGCGGGAAATGGATAGCGAACAAAGCAATTCAGGAAAATCCCAGGGACTGTTTGTGTGTTTCTTTGGACAATCAGCCAGTTATTCTGTGCAGACAGTATGAGTACATGCATGTGCATGGACGCTCTGCTTCTCAAAGGGAAAGGACATAAATTTTGAGCTAAAGGTTGGTACAAATTTCAGGCTTCTTAATGAGAATAAATAGTGGGGAATTTCATAAGGCTTGAGAATGCTTCATTATAGCGCCTAATCACTGGAGACGGACGAAATCAGTGAGACAAAGTGACACCTGTACTGCCTGGAGGCAAATGGCAGCAGTTTTTGCATAGACCAGAGAGTGCAATTAGTTACAACTGAAAAGTCATTTGTAATCAGTTCCTTTTTTTCCAATAACAAAGTTATAACTACTTTAGATTGTGACTGTAGCTTCACTGTAGCTTTAAGTTTTAACTGCTTCTATAGTTACAGGGTGCGGTGGCAGATGAGCAATACTGCATGATTCAGATGGTGACTCCTGCTGTATGTCATGCTCTGAGTGAGGACAGAGTAGTTAGGAGGAGAATGTATTTTGTACTTTAGGTTTGAAGTACTAAGATGTATTTTTAAAGTATTTACTTTACTTACCTTTGAAAAGCAAAGGTAAGAGTTATTTTCTTAAATTGTATCTACAGTGACAATTAATTAATGTTAAGGGCCTTGGTATTGTAACTAGTGGTTCCTGCCAGTTTGTTTACCTGCCAAACAGCTGTTCTGTGCTTCTCAGCCCTGCCTCCTTCAGTGGGTGCCCACTCAGGGGCAGTGCCCAGAGGGGGTGGAGCAGGGAAGCAGAGGCAGTGCCTCTGAGTGGGTACCCACTGGAGGATGCAGGACTGGGAAGCGCTGAACACCTATTCGGCTGGTAAATGAACTGACACGAATCACCAAATTGGCAATTCATGCCCATCTCTAATTACTTTTTTTTTAAAAAATTAATATTTCTTGCTTTGATATAGACACAGCCATTACTTAGTCAGCTGGAGTTAAGCAAATTCAGGAAAAATATATCCTAGGAGAAATATATGCATTTCAGCGTTCTCTTCTCGTATGTAATTTACTGCCTGACTCTTATGCATTTTAGTTTTAAAAAAACTAACAAACCCTGATGACTATCTCTGTAAAGAGCTATTAAAATGCCATTACATTAACAAAAATATTTCTGATAATATATTATTGTCCAATACATGTTTTCAAACTACATTTTCTATCACAGTAGGTCATAAGCAACAGCAAAGAAATAAGTTCTTAATAGTATTTTACTGTAGCTATAAAACTATAGCTATAAAACTTGTTTATTCTTATCCCTAATATACTGAGAGGCACACACTATTAAGTACATCCAAGGAATTAATTTCTAGTTAGGACATAAGTCTAATAACAGCAAAGGAGTTAATATTTATGGCATTCTTTTTGTGAATGATATGATTTTTTTGTGTGTGTGTGTGAGTGCCCTTTATGGCAGGTGTGGGAATTTGCAGCCTTTCAGACTCAGCTGCTGCCACCTCAGACATTATGGCCAATGGTTAAAGATGATGAAGGAAAGTAATTAATAATAATAATGTTCTGTAAAGTTATTTCTGACTCACAGTGCCCTTTTTCAGGGCTTGCTAGGCATAGAGTCATCAGAAGTGGTTTACCATTCCGTTCTTCTATGGGCACTCTGGAAATGTGTAGCTTGCCCAAGACCACACAAGCTGGCTGTTCTCCTACAAAGCAAAGCAAAAAAGAAAAAGAAAAAAAAAAGAGCAAAGTGTGCTGCGTATATGCCGCCCCATAGCACTTCAAGCACTCTCTGGGCGGTTTACAAGTCAATTATGCAGGCTACACATTGCCCACCCCCCCCCCCCAGCAAGCTGGGTACTCATTTTACCAACCTCGGAAGGATAGAAGGCTGAGTCAACCTTGAGCCGGCTACCTGGGATTGAACCCCGGGTCATGAGCACAGTTTTGGCTGCAGTACAGCAGTTTAACCACTGTGCCACGAGGCTCTAAAAGGCACAGTGGGGAATCAAACTCTCAAACCTGGCTCTGTCAAGTTTGCCAGGGTCGCTCCAGCCTTCAGACCTTCCAAGAAGAACTCTTTATAATCCATAAATCCAATTAACTGGTCATCCACACATGAATATCTGGATTTTCTTGACAACTTTTTCCTGAAAAAAATGTAGAACTGATTCTGAACATGACCAGATGGATGGTTGAGAGAGAGAATGTGAGGTTTATTGTTTTGTTTTTTAAGCTACTCGAATCCCAGCTACATGGGGCATCTAAAATGACCTTCTCTCTACAATTATATTGACTTGTAGATATGGGAAACAAAGGAAGAGGTCACACAAACAATTTAGAGGGAAAGAATCCTTGTTAAGTATCAGAATAGATGCTCCTGCAGGCACAGTTATTCAATGTTGTTGAGAAAGTAACTCACTGGCAGTCATTGCAGAGAGAAATATCCTTGGCTGCCCTGGAGATTTTAAGCCAATGACCTTCAGGTTTTGAATTAGTAAATCCTGCATAAGAAGGAACGGACTCTTCATTAGTTAATTGCCTTTACATAGCAACCTTTTAAACACTGCTTAATTTGCTTTGCTATGTAAAATGCATTTAAAATGTGTCAGATTCATGTATTTTATTTTGAATTAGAATTAAACACTAGGACAAATAAAGCATCCCTAAATAGGTTCTGGGAGTGAGGAATCTCATTAGCTTTCACAACTCAGCAGTTGCATGTATTTATAAGGCTGTTGAGAAACGTCCTGAATTCTGAATCCTGAAGCAAATCCAGCAAATGTTGGATTTTGAGTCTTGAAGCAAATCCCACGCAAAGGAACATGGGTAGATTTGTATACATGATCCAGCCCTTCCAAGGTGCAAGTCGTATTTAGTGAGCATATAGCCATTTGAGTGTATACAGCTAAACTTCTGTGTAAATGGGACCTTGAATGCAGAGATATCAACGTGAACAGGTCCAGCATATTAGACCCCGATCTACCTTCTTTTCAAGAATTGTCTAAGGAGGAACAGGGTCTCTTTATTTGGGACAAAGTATTGCATAGTCTAAGATGAATGAGGTGTATAGCCATTGAGGGCCAAGAGTGCTCAGATCTCTCTGCAGGCATGAAAACAAAAGGGGTATTAAATTTTTGCTTCTTTATTTGGCAAGCAGTGCCTGAAAGTCTTCTGTGTAGCTCCATGTGATGAACAGGAATTATGTCATCATCAACTACAAACGAAAGATCAAAGGCTTCCTCTGGTGATTTCAGGATGGACATGACTTTGTCACTTTGTATAGGAGTTACTTGCAGCTTGAAATCACCAAAAGAAGCCTGTGGAAATTTTCTGCAGCTGATGACATCATTCCTGTCATGCACATGGAGCTGTGCAACAGGATTTTAGCTACAATGAAGCTGCTGGTTTCATGAGGGTTGGGGTAAATATGACAAGCCTGGTCTTTGCTAGTCAAGACAACTGCACCTCCTGATGTATCTCAAGCTCTATTACTACTCTCCAAGTCCGACTGCAACAGATGACTACAGACATATGAAGGCAGTGAGGAAGAAAGCTGTTAAGGTTGCAAAGTCAGCAGTGTTCCCTGAGAACGGAGGTGTGCCCTTGTGGTGTCATAGAACTGCAATAGGCATGATTGGGAGGGTGGCTGGAATTACATTGTAACAACAGGCATGAGGGGACTATGCATCAATGGGCCACAAATCTGGGTAAAAACCAATCATATACCCATTTTCTTTTTCCTCATGCTTTGGTCTCCTCCTGGCTTTTTAATGTGCTGATATTATTCAAGTGAAAAACACTTTAGTGTTATGTCAGTGAGTCCTGGAGAATGAGAATGGGTGAAGGGTGTGGGGATGAGTGTCAAACCTTTAAACCCCGTCCCACATACACACATGTTCAAACTCTCTCTCCCTCTATGATTTTGTTCTTGCTTGAGACTCAGGAAACAGCAGTTCCTTGAGACTTCAGCTGGTGGTCTAAGAGCTGGTAACCATAATGGAGAACATATTTATGGGCTATAATGGACAGAATTAACCTCATGGCCTTGGCTGAAGTTCATAGCCCTGAATGAAGGCCCATGGGATATACTAACAAACATGATCTAATGCTTAAAGAAATACATCGGGATTTGAAAGGCAGTTTAAGAAGTACTCCTCAGCCATTAGGCTGCATGGACTCTACAATGTTTTAGAAAAAATAAAAAGTATAAAGTTTCAGAAAGGAAGTTACAGAAGGGGAATTATAAGGAAACATAACTATGTGTAACCTGTGTAATTAAATTTTAAACCACCCAGATAATAAATTAAGTGCTAGGGGGCAATATATAAGCAGCACACTTTTTTTGCTTTGTTTTTACATTTCAGTTTCTTTTTCATCAATTCTGCCCTGTTTGCTTAGAACCACCCCCTAATTAAAAACGGGGAGAGAAAAACACCCAAAGAGGCACACCTCTAAACCTACATACCTCCCTTTCTTACTTATGTTCTTTCTTTGATACCCCTTGGGCTATAATTTCAAATGGGGCATTTGCACCTTCCTTTTAGGTTGCTTGGGGACAGAAACTCATGGGATGTTCCAAGATTTATCAGGAGGTGCTTTAGCACACTTGGAAAGGCAGCAACAGATTCCTGCCAAGTTATCTCCCTGCCTGTCTCTCACTTTGCCTCCCTCCTGGTGCCAAGATGAATTAGCCACTTGTCATGAGTGGCACCCTGGCAGTGTTCTCAGAAGCAGAAGCTGCCACAGACCACTACAGAAATTACACAGGTACAGCAAGCATAGGCTCCCAAAACAGGCATTCCCAATGCCCTCACCCTTTTGCAGGTCATTTAAAGATCAGGAAAATGCAATAGCATCAAGTTCTCCCCACTTTTGGATGCAGGGGCAATGGTAATTTTAAAAATAAAGAAGGAAAGACACAAACACATCAAAATACAAGCTTTTGTCTAGAAAGGGAAGTGGCACTCAGTAAACTAAGGGATCTGAGAGGGACAAAAAGCTTTGGGAACTAATGCAACAAACAAACATGCCTGTTCATACTTGTGCATACCAAATGCTCCATCTGGAACAGCCCTTAGCAATTCTCCTGATTAACTTAATGAAAACAGTGAGTGGTTTATAACATGTCATGGAGTTTCTCACATATGCTTATTTTTGTTCCTCTTTTTTGAAAATACAGTATTATTCTTTTAATAACATAATGGCTGCTATTGCTTCTCAGAGGTAAGCAATCCATCATGTTCTAAGAACCAGTGTCAGAAAGTGGCTTCAGGGAAACCATATTGCATGGGGGAGCCCAAAACAGGAGTTCCCATCGGAAGTGCCCTGCCTCTTTTCTGTCAGTCAATGGAAAAGAGCATACAGAATGGGAGCCTAAACCAGCCTGCAACTCTAGGTGCTCTGCAGGTAGCAATACCCATCTTCTAAATCAACATGGGAAAATTCCATGCTGCTTTGCATCTGAGGATGGCATCACATAATTGCTGAGGATGGCGAATGAGGTAGCAAAAAATGACTTAGAAAGCTAAACATGCCTTTTGAATCTTCAGAGTACCATCAGCAGGTTTGTTTTTGCTCATAGTGATGGCTACCTCAGTTTCAAAGGTGGGATCCCTCCCAATTAGATCAGAGTGTTTGTCCACAGGCAGCCATCTGTGCAGCTGTGCGAAACTCCACCAGAGGGAACTTGCAATATGTCGACTCATTCTGAGGTTTAAGAACATTTCTAAATATAAACAGCCTTCACTTTAGGGTGCGTAAGCAGATTTCAGGCCTGTGAACCATGTGACGCTATGGAAGTAGCAAGAAGAGGATTTAGTGGACCACACTTTAGATGCACCCTGACAGTGTTGAAGTGAACCCAGGATTATCAGGATTACAGCATTGAAGTTTTCTGGATGAGCAGGATCAGTGACATTATGTGCCATCTCTGGAGGTCCAATTGCATTTGAATTTAGTGACCCTTCTCATAGAAACTGGAGGGAAAATAAAATACCTTTTGGCAGCAAAAAATGACAGGTATTAATGTACTGTTCCTGTTTTGACAGAAAGAAGTTTGGGATGGCCTGGTCTTGAATAATGCAGATCCATTTGTTCTGCAAAAGGCTTGCTCCTATGGGAGATGAAGACTGCTAAAACTGTGGCTATCCTGATGAGCACAAGCCCTACTTAAGCATGTTTATTTAGGTACATTTATCACCTCCTTGCAAATAGAAGGGGAAGATATGGAGGCAGTGACAGATTTTACCTTCTTGGGCTCCATGATCACTGCCAATGGTGACAGCAGCCACGAAATTAAAAGACGCCTGCTTCTTGGGAGGAAAGCGATGACAAACCTAGACAGCATCTTAAAAAGCAGAGACATCACCTTGCTGACAAAGGTCCGCATAGTCAAAGCTATGGTTTTTCCAGTAGTTATATATGGAAGTGAGAGCTGGACCATAAAGAAGGCTGACCACCGAAGAATTGATGCTTTTGAATTGTGGTGCTGGAGGAGACTCTTGAGAGTCCCCTGGACTGCAAGGAGATCAAACCTATCCGTTCTGAAGGAAATCATCCCTGAGTGCTCACTGGAAGGACAGATCTTGAAGCTGAGGCTCCAATACTTTGGCCATCTCATGAGAAGAGAAGACTCCCTGGAAAAGACCCTGATGTTGGGAAAGTGTGAAGGCAGGAGGAGAAGGGGACGACAGAGGACGAGATGGTTGGACAGTGTCATCGAAGCTACCAACATGACTTTGACCCAACTCCAGGAGGCAGTGGAAGACAGGAGGGCCTGGCGTGCTCTGGTCCATGGGGTCACGAAGAGTCGGACACGACTTAACGACTAAACAACAAAATTAGATATCCAGGGGATGGAGTGTCAGATTGCCTTCCTCTGTCTTCTGATTTTATCAGCCTGCATGCACAGAGGGCAGTTAGTCTGAACAGAAAAGACCCTGCTAGATGTGTGGGCTCTCCACGTGAAACTGGAGCTCTGGAAAATTAGGGCTTCAGTTCCTATGCAGAGCCTCTGTGGATAGAAAAGGCTGCCTTGTTTAGGGCCATTGACATCCATGCTTTCAGGGTGATGGAAGTGATAACTGAGGGATGCCCAGCTAAAGCACTCATCTTGAACATATAGTGAGCATGTCCAAAGTTTAAAAGCTGAATAGGGCTACAGTTACCTGCATTTCTGGACTCTCCTTGGGGTGTGTGGCTATGGGAATTGTTATGATGAGTACCTGCAATTTGACATTTGCCACTCTTTCATCTAGATTGCCACACTCCAATTAAAGAAGAGTTCTCAGCCCATTGCTCCTGACAGTGGCACTGCATTGTGGCTTTGGTCTGTAGGATGAGCCTAGCCAGCAAATTGCCCCTTCCACCTTCATGCACTGCCTGTCCTCACATCTCTTTCAGCCTTGTCTTTTGACTCACCGTGCTGTGACTTTTATAGCCCAGTCCATCGGCTCTGCAGGTTCCAATTACAACACAATCGCCATTTCAGCTCTGGTCATTTAGGGCTACTTGGCACTTTAATTTTCTAACTGTGAGATTAATTACTTTCAGAGTACAAAACTGTGCCTCATAATGTATCAATGGAAGAATATGTCTCTTTTAAGTCAGGGTACACAGACTGAAAAGTCTCCACACGTATTGGCTTTTCCATACACGTTCCCTGGAAAATGAGGGGCCTTTGCCAAGCCAGAGAATGCTCTCAGGAAAAGTCATGCATGAGAAACAGCCATGACAGTGTCTGGAGGTCTCTGAAGGGAATGAATTCAAATGCTTCTTCCTCTCAGTTTGGGGAGTTTTTGTTTTGTTTTCATGGTCTCACATTTTCCATATATGGAGGGGTGACCCTCAAACAGTTTGCCAGATTTTGAGTTCATTTAGCATTCCCCATTTTACTTTCTCTCTGTGTTCATTGACCATCAAAGTTTGGTAGGCTCAAAGATTCTTGCTCAACATACAAGGTGCTTTTTCTTCTATAAATACTTTTTCCGGTAGTTTAAGTCCATTCTTCCATAGACCTAAGCACTTAACACTTCTTTTTTTGAAACCTCTATCATATTTCTCTTGTTTCATGTCCAGATACATAAACACTCAACCACTTGATTTTGCTATTGGAGAAAACAAATCAGATCTGAAATAAAGAGGATCTGGAATGCTACAGTATGGAGAGGCCCCATTTAGGATACTCCATTCTGAGTCCCCAGCCTCCTGGTTTACTGTTTCCTTAAGCCCAGCAGAGTCAACATCCTATCTTTCTGAGTATTCCCCAACTAAGATTTTTTTCCTAAAATATTTTGCACTTTTGTGCCTTTTAAGCTTCCCTCAAATTTTCAGTCTTTCCTGGCATCTGCTAATACTTTGCTCTGAAGGCTTCCTTGGCACCATTTTGAGTACATAAAGGCTGGCACTCAGAAAGACTGTGTAGTAATTTATGGAATGATATTTAGGGTGAAGTAGTAGAATTGGGGATAGTCAGTTAATTTATTGAAATGAATGCTAAACTCGTTTTATAAAAGCTCCCCAAAAACAATGATTGTCTTAACACAGACATGGCTTAGATTCAAATTTAGCCACACACAACTAATATGTATCTGTATGATCCCTCTTCCCAACAGCTGTAACTCCAATTTCCCTTCTCCAAGAAATGCTACTGAGGCGGCAGTGATCTGGCTGAAAAAGATAAACACTGTGCTGCAGAAAAAAGGAGAGGATACCTGAAAATCAGGTGATGCACCTTCTGTAAGAAGAGAACTCCTTTCCAAGGAAGGAAGATGCTGGACCAAGAACTTGATTTCAGAACTTAATTTGGTGCATGCACTGGTGATCATAAAGATCAACTGCTGTAACTCTCTCTACATGGGGCTACCTTTGAAGCTGACTCAAAAGTTCCAAGTGCAGAATGTAGCCGCCAGGCTGCTGTGTAAAAAGTTTGATGACATTACCCCAGTACTGGCTTACCTGCATTGACTTCCTGTTCCCTTCCAAGCTAGGTTTTAACCTACAAAGCCCTGCTACTTGTCACAGCATCTTTCCTTCAGAACATTGGCCTGTACTACTCATCCTTCACAGGCTGTACTCTTGCAGGTGGCCATGCCGAGGGAGACAAAGAAGACCACTACTAGAAATCAAGCCCTCTCTGCTGTGGCCCCATCTTTATGGAAAGTGCTTCTGCTAGAGTTGTGCCAGGGCCCCTCCCTCCTAACCTTCAAGAGGATGTTGAATATTTATTTATTTTTTATTTATTTATTTATTTATTGAATTTATACCCCGCCCATTTAGTCAACTGACTACTGAAGACATTGTTACTTAGACAAGCATTCAAGAACATCTGGACTTGACCTGTAAGTGAGCCACCCAATCCCACCTACACTTACCTTTTAGTTCGTTTGTTCATGATTTGTATTTGTAGTGGCACTTTTTAGTTTAATATTGGGTTTGTGGGCTGGTTTTATAGATTAATTTTCTTCTACTTTGAATTGTAAACTGTCTAGACTAGTGCTGGTTCTAAGTCCAGTGGTATATAAATATTTTAAATAAATAAATAAATACATTTCTAGCCCTTCTTTCCTCCAGTGAGCTCAAAGCAGCATGTGGTGCTCTTTTCTTACAAGGTTTATCCTCACAATTGCCTTGTGAGGTAACTCAGGCTGGGAGAATGTGACTGGATGAGTGGGTTTCATGGTTGCCTAAGGATCTGAATCCTGAGTGTCTCAAATCTTAGTCCAAGATCCCAGCCATTGCACGACCATGTTGTGCAGCAGCCTTTGCATTGGTAAGCCAAAAGCTGGTACAGTGCTCTAATATTTAATTCAGAACTGTATGAAGCTAAGTCTGTTACTTGCTGCTAACACTGATATAGAAATTATTATAATATTTTTGACTTTTTAAACAACTTTGAAAAAAACACTTAGCGAAAAGACAGCCCTCAAATGGCCTTGGTGGAACAATATACAGAGGAGGGAAGGTTACCACGTGGTCTTGGCTGCTTGTCATTTTTCTGAGTGACAGCTGAATTATGAAAGGAATATTTATGAATTTCAAATAAGTGGTGTTTCAAGTTGGTGTTCAGTTCTTCATCAGTGAGAAAACTGGCCTGTTTATCACATATTTTAATGGTTGGATGGAAATATATGCATATTAGTGTAAAAATGGGCTCCCTGTTTGTTGAGACAGAACTCTTCAAATAATCATTAATCAAGGCAAGAGAAGAAACTAGAGTTCTTTACCATTTTTGTTTTCTTTTTACTATTTTTGGAGTGTGCTGCAAAAATGCATAGCTTTCTAGTGGCCTGCATAAAATGTGTGCTCTATGCTGATGAACAGTAGGGAAAGATCAAGCCAGCAAATGATGAATTAGTTTTTGAGGACGAAGGAAGTGTTCTGTGAACAATCTGGTTGCATTCCTTCTAAATGGTGGAGAGTCTTCTACTCTTTATCAGGTTTAACTCCAGATTCTTCCTAAATGTAAACATACAGTCATTGAGTGCACTTTTCAAACTTTAGACTTAGCACATCTTGAGGATGCTGCACTGCTTTCTACATAGTTAGATGGTAATCTATGTAATTTCAGCTAGTTCAAAATGTAATAACTCAGCCCTTCTGTGTTTGATGGAAGTCCTGCTCCTTCTCTTGCCGGAGACCCAGAACTTCTATGAGTACTCAAGGTCTTGTCTTCCTGTGCTTCCCAATGCTATTATTTGTTGTTGCTATCTTTGTTTTGATTTATAATAAACTTATTGAGGTAAAAGCATATTACAAAACAGATACTACCTATTCAGGAAAAACCAACATCCATAAATCAAAAAACACTGGCATTAAACTGGAAGCAGTATAAAAAAAGCACAGTATATTTAAATTAATCAATGCAGCCTTGAATATATAAGTTTTCAAAATACCTTTGAAGGCCATCTAGGAGGCCATACCTGCTTGCCACACTTTGGATAGTCCTCCAGGGATGGATGGCCATCAAAGAAAATATTCAGCCCTGGTTCTCAGGAGTCTCACAACTTTTAGTTATGGACCAAAGAGCAAGTTCTCAAACAACCTAAAATCATACAACATGAGAGTTCTTGTTTTTCATAGCTCACCTCTTCTGGATTTAGGTAGCCAACTGAATTCAGCATGTCCCCTTGACAATTTGTCCAGTCGTGTCTGACTCTAGGCAGCGGTGCTCATCTCTGTTTCCAACCCATAGAGCTAGCGTTTGTCCACAGACAATCCTCCGTGGTCACGTGGCCAGCGTGACTAGTCACGGAACGCCGTTTACCTTCCCACCGAGGTGGTACCTATTTATCTACTCGAATTTTTGCATTTTGCATGCTTTTGAACCGCTAGGTTGGCGGGAGCTGGGACAAGCGACGGGGGCTCACTCCATCGCATGGATTCGATCTTACGACTGCAGGTCTTCTGACCTTGCAGCACAGAGGCTTCAGCGGTTTCATCCGCAGCGCCACCACCACCATGCACAAAGACTATTAAAGCTTGGAGCTAGGGCAGCTGACACCTGCAGTTCATGTCCCAATGAAAGCACCCAGAGGTGAAAGAAATAGAGACCCCCACCCCCATGCAAGTCTTCTTGGTCACTTCAGAGAAGCTCCATTCAGAATTAATTACAATAAAGAAAGCAAAAGAACTGGAAACACAGCTAGAAGGAAATCGAGTTCACCAACCATCTTTGTAGAGAATGAAGGCTGGAATCAAAGGAGAGAAGGAGAAAATCCATGCTATGCTACACTGAAGGCATGTCCAATTGAGCATTTTGTTCCCACAACAGCCAGCCAGATGCCTATGGGAAGCCTACAAACAAGTGAGGAACAAGATAGTGCTCTCCTAATAATGTAACCCTACAACTGGCATAAAGAATTGTATCCCCTGTGATATTGGAGGTAATATACAGTGATCATGACTAACAGACTTTAATAATCTTATATTCCACAAATATATGGATTATGTCTATGTACATTTCAGAAATGTGAGAAGGTATACCTGAGTGGCTGATCCAAGTAATTAGTCCAGGTTTTCAGAACTATTGAAGCACAGGGCTTGCCAATCGTTTAAATATGTGGCCTATGAATATTGAGGAGAAGGGTTGAAACGTAGATCAAAATGATGTTCCAGTTTATGTGGGTTTGAGGGAACAATACCAATTTGCTGATTAGAGTTCTTCTGAAAGGTTCTGGATGGCGTGAAGCTGCACTCTGGCAGATGAACAGTGACTGGCAATATAAATTGCAAATGCAATTCCTCTAGGTCTTAAAATGGCTGAGTTATAAGCAAGCTACTAAGGGTCAGGATATTAATCTTAACTATAATGCTATGCAAGTTGATGCAGCCTCAGCATGTTAAGATAAGGTTATTGCAAACACATATTGCAAGTGTAAACTTAGTTCTGAATATATAAGTAACCAATAGCTGGACCCATAAGAAAATTATGAACTAAAGGACAGACACCATTCATCACATTGTAAATTAGAGATAATATTCATTTTCTCAATTAACATCATCACTTTATAACAGCTAGACTGCAAGCTCTAGTGTTGAGAAGAAGTTGTCAGCACTTGCTATATGAATCGTGGCTTTTCCGACATTCATAAATTATCCCTACTCAGCTGTTACATGCTGCTTAGAGCTGGAATGGGACAAGGAAGGTTTTCTTCTAAGCATTTCTCATTATGCCACTGATGCTGCTGTCAAAACAGTGTTGGCAGGGCCCCACCAGAGAGACACAAGCAGACCGTACTTCTCACATTCACTGAGTTTTGAATTGGAGACTCAGGGGTACAAAATAGATACAAAATGGGTTTGTTATGTAGGCTTTAAATTTTCCACAGCCCAATGGCTCTTTCCTGAGATCTAACTTTGTCACAAGGAAAAAAATTTTTTTTCTAAAGCAAATGCCTAAAACAAACAAAAGAAACAACAACACTTAAACTTGTGGCCTGGTGAGTACTACTTCCTGTTTATGCATTATATAAAATTTCCATACAACAATTGCCATCATATATAAATATCTGTTTTAATGACTTCAGCATCGTTGGGAAATAAACATTTCCAGGCTGAGTTCCACAATATATTGGAACTATTTATTTATTTATTTATTTATTTATTTATTTATTTATTTATTTATTTATTTATTTATTTATTTATTTGGGACATGGTGGCTCTGCAAGGTCAGAAGACCAGCAGTTTGAATCCACGCGACGGAGTGAGCTCCCGTCGCTTGTCCCAGCTCCTGCCAACCTAGCAGTTCGAAAGCATGTAAAAATGTGAGTAGCTAAATAGGTACCACTTCAGTGGGAAGGTAAAGGCGTTCTGGGTCTAGTCGCGCTGGCCACGTGACCACGGAAAGTGTCTACAAACGCTGGCTCCATGGCCTGGAAACGGGGCTGAGCACCGCCCCCTAGAGTCGGACATGACTGGACAATTGTCAAGGGGAATACTTTACCCTATTTATTTATTTATTTATTTATTTATACTCTAGTTTTACTTGTGATTGGGGTGGGGGGCTAATTCTCCATTCTTGAATCCTGATTTTGTCTGTTCATGTATTAGCTACCCTTCTCAGTTCGGTGTTGTGGCATCCGCCCAGGTCATGAATATTAATGTGCTATCTGCATGGACCAATGAGAGTGCTGGAGAGGCGTAATCACAAGATATAAGAGTCTCTGAAGGAGGAGGAAAGGGGTTTTTTTGAGAGAGAGAGATTGAGAGTGGAGAGTTGGAGATTTGGAGTTTCGGGTGGATACAGAGAGGGTTGGTGGTTGAGGGTGGATGAAGTGGGATGTTTGGTTAAGAGTTAAAGACATTGATTGTACCTTCATCACCCCTAATAATAAACAACTTCTATTTTGTTGTTGTTTAGTCATTAAGTCGTGTCCAACTCTTCATGACCCCATGGACCAGAGCACGCCAGGCCCTCCTCTCTTCCACTGCCTCCTGGAGTTGGGTCAAATTCATGTTGGTAGCTTCGATGACACTGTCCAACCATCTCGTCCTCTGTTGTCCCCTTCTCCTCTTGCCCTCACACTTTCCCAACATCAGGGTCTTTTCCAGGGAGTCTTCTCTTCTCATGAGATGGCCAAAGTATTGGAGCCTCAGCTTCAGGATCTGTCTTTCCAGAGCTTTGACTATGCGGACCTTTGTCGGCAAGGTGATGGCTCTGCTTTTTAAGATGCTGTCTAGGTTTGTCATCGCTTTCCTCCCAAGAAGCAGGGGTCTTTTAATTTCATGGCTGCTGTTACCATGTGCAGTGATCATGGAGCACAAGAAAGTAAAATCTGTCACTGCCTCCATATCTTCCCCTTCTATTTGCCAGGAGGTGATGGGACCAGTGGCCATGATCTTAGTTTTTTTGACGTTGAGCTTCAGACCATTTTTTGCGCTCTCCTCTTTCACCCTCATTAAGAGGTTCTTTAATTCCTCCTCACCTTCTGCCATCAGAGTGGTATCATCTGCATATCTGAGGTTGTTGATATTTCTCCCGGCAATCTTAATTCCGGTTTGGGATTCATCCAGTCCTGCCTTTCGCATGATGTATTCTGCAAAAGCAGGGAGACAATATACAGCCTTGTCATACTCCTTTCCAAATTTTGAACCAATCAGTTGTTCCATATGCAGTTTTAACTGTTGCTTCCTGTCCCACATATAGATTTCTCAGGAGATAGATAAGGTGGTCAGGCACTCCCATTTCTTTAAGAACTTGCCATAGTTTGCTGTGGTCCACACAGTCAAATGCTTTTGCATAGTCAATGAAGCAGAGGTAGATGTTTTTCTGGAACTCTCTGGCTTTCTCCATAATCCAGCGCATGTTAGCAATTTGGTCTCTAGTTCCTCTGCTAGTTCCTCTGCCCCTTCAAAATCCAGCTTGTACTTCTTGGAGTTCTCGGTCCACATACTGCTGAAGCCTACCTTGTAGGATTTTGAGCATAACCTTGCTAGCGTGTGAAATGAGTGCAATTGTTGGAGCATTCTTTGGCACTGCCCTCTTTGGGATTGGGATGTAGACTGATCTTTTCCAATCCTCTGGCCACTGCTGAGTTTTCCAAACTTGCTGGCATATTGAGTGTAGCACCTTAACAGCATCTGTAGCTGATCAAGGAACAAAGAAAGTGGGTGATCACAGGCAATTAGGAAAGCAATTAGCTGTAGAGAGAAAATGAAGAAGTCGACATGCAGATGTCCACCAGCGGAGCCCCCAGGCGATGCCCTGAGAACTCTCTTTATTAACTAGCAAACTTACACAGAATTTCGTGAGAATTCAGATAGAATACTGGTTACCTAATCGCTACTAGGATTGGCCGGAGAAAGCCTTTGAACTAATGATTAGCTCTAAGGGAAAAGGCAGAATGAAGGGTTACCCTGCCCGCTGGGAGCCGCCGCTCTCCGCCAGGAGTGTGTGCACGTCACTGAAACGGAATGTAGCTAACAACCATGAACAGGGTTTCCCCACAAGCATCATCTTTTAAGATTTTAAATAGTTCCACTGGAATGCCATCACCTCCACTGGCCTTCTTGTTAGCCATGCTTTCTAAGGCCCACTTGACTTCACTCTCCAGGATGTCTGGCTCAAGGTCAGCAACCACACTATCTGGGTTGTCCGGGACATCCAGATCTTTCTGGTATAATTCCTCTGTGTATTCTTGCCACCTCTTCTTGATGTCTTCTGCTTCTGTGAGGTCCCTACCATTTTTGTCCTTTATCATGTCCATCTTTGCACAAAAGGTTCCTTTAATATCTCCAATTCTCTTGAACAGATCTCTGGTTTTTCCCTTTCTATTATTTTCCTCTATTTCTTTGCACTGTTCATTTAAGAAGGCCCTCTTGTCTCTCCTTGCTATTCTTTGGAAGTCTTCATTCCATTTTCTGTAACTTTCCCTATCTCCGTTGCATTTTGTTTCCCTTCTCTTCTCTGCTATTTGTAAGGTCTCGTTGGACAGCCACTTTGCTTTCTTGCATTTCCTTTTCTTTGGGATGGTTTTTGTTGCTGCCTTCTGTACAATGTTACGAGCCTCCATCCATAGTTCTTCAGACACTCTGTCCACCAAATCTAGTTCCTTAAATCTGTTCTTCACTTCCACTGTGTATTCATAAGGGATTTGGTTTAGATTATACCTGACTAGCCCAGTGGTTTTTCCTACTTTCTTCAGTTTAAGCTTGAGTTTTGCTATAAGAAGCTGATGATCAGAGCTACAATCAGCTCCAGGTCTTGTTTTTGCTGACTGTATAGAGCTTTTCCATCTTTGGCTGCAGAGAACATAATCAATCTGATTTCAGTTTTGCCCATCTGGTGATGTCCATGTGTAGAATCGCCTCTTGTGTTGTTGGAAAAGAGTGTTTGTGATGACCAGCTTGTTCTCTTGACAAAACTCTATTAGCCTTTGCCCTGCTTCGTTTTGAACTCCAAGGCCAAACTTACCTGTTGTTCCTTTTATCTCTTGACTCCCTACTTTAGCATTCGAGTCCCCTATACAGTCAACCCTCGACTTACGAACGGCCCTATTTACAAACATTTCGACTTACGAACCGCTCTGATAGGGAAATATTCCCTCGACTTGCGAACTTCCCTCGAGTTACAAATGGAAAAAAAAAGTGCGGGGAAGGCAGGGAAAGCGGGAAATTCAAACTTTCAGTTAGCGAAGAGGCTGCTTGTCTGCTTCCTCACTCATCCAAGCAGTTAGAGAGCTGGGAGAGAGACCTGGGACTGCCTGGGACTGCCTGGTATTGTCATTTTAAAATGTAAAATTCAATTTAAAAGGTGCTTGTTTTGGGTTAAACCGTGCTTGGGTGAAAAGGTGCTCCATTTGAGTTGAAACCTGCTTGTGTAGAAACGTGCATGCTTGCTTTAAAAGCTGCTAGTTTTGCTTTAAAAGATGCTTGTTTGGGGTTAAACCGTGCTTGGGTGAAAAGGTGCTCCGTTTGAGTTGAAACCTGCTTGTGTAGAAACGTGCATGCTTGCTTTAAAAGCTGCTTGTTTTGCTTTAAAAGCTGCCTGGGAAGCCTTTCAGACCAGCGCCGATCAGCTGTTAGGCGGGGAGAGGGAGGGGGAAGGAGCGGAGAAGAGCACAAAATGGCTGCCGGCTGCCTGCTGGGTGCCGGCTTTTAGCTGTTTGGTGCTCTTTTTCGGCTGTTCGGGGGGCTACCAAGGTACTGTGAGGAGCCGGGCTCAGTCTACAGTACCTGGTAAGTGACTTTCTTTTAATTTTCTTTTTAAGTTTCTGACCTTTTTCCCCCCATAGGAATGCATTAATTAATTTTCAATGCATTCCTATGGGAAATTTGGATTCGACTTACAAACGTTTCGACTTACGAACGTCCTTCCGGAACGGATTAAGTTCGTAAGTCGAGGGTTGACTGTAATGAGAAGAACATCTTTCTTTGGTGTCAGTTCTAGAAGGTGTTGTAAGTCTTCATAGAATTGGTCAATTTCAGCCTCTTCAGCATTGGTGGTTGGTGCATAAACTTGGATTACTGTGATGTTGAAAGGTCTGCCTTGGATTCGTATTGAAATCATTCTATCATTTTTGAGATTATATCCCAGTACAGCTTTTCCCACTCTTTTGTTGACTATGAGGGCTACTCCATTTCTTCTACAGGATTCTTGCCCACAATAGTAGATATGATAATCGTCTGAACTGAATTCGCTCATTCCGATCCATTTTAGTTCACTGACGCCCAGGATGTCAATGTTTATTCTTGCCATCTCCTGTTTTACCACATCCAGCTTACCAAGGTTCATAGATCTTACATTCCAGGTTCCTATGCAGTATTTTTCTTTGCAGCATCAGACTTTCCTTTTTACTTCCAGGCTCGTCCACAGCTGAGCGTCCTTTTGGCTTTGGCCCAACCACTTCTTTAGCTCTGGAGCTACTCGTACTTGTCCTCCGCTCTTCCTCAGTAGCATGTTGGACGCCTTCCGACCTGAGGGGCTCATCTTCCAGCATAATATCTTTTAGCCTTTTGTTTTTGACCATGGAGTTTTCTTGGCAAAGATACTGGAGTGGCTTGCCAGTTCCTGCTCCAGGTGGATCGCGTTTAGTCAGAACTCTCCACTATGACCTGTCCGTCTTCAGCTTCTCTGAATTACTCAAGCCCCTTCACCATGACAAGGCAGCAATCCATGAAGGGGAACTTCTATTTGGTTCTATTTAAAATGACACATTGCCTGTACCTCTATTATTAATAATACATAATGTTGATGTAATCAACTGGTGGCAGCGACACGACACGTAGCTTGTGCCCTTTGATTGGTGAAACAACCAAGGGACAGACAGGAATGTGACAGGTGTCATCCTTAATTTGATCAGTATCTCATCTACCCCCTCATCCAAGTCATTTATAAAGAAGTTGAACAATACTTGGCCCAGGCCAGAACCCTGTGGCACCCCTCTAGTCATTTTCCTGGATGACACATAGCCATTGGTGAGAGCACTTGTTGTATACAGCCTGTCAGCCAGCTAGAAATTCAACTAATGTTAGCACCATCCAGCCATTCCCAACCATTTTTTGGCCAATGCCATAAACACAATATGAAAAATATATAGATTGGATTGTGTAAATTGCTTAACAAACCTTATATAGTGCTGTGTGAAAAATTGTTTCCAGTCTATGGACTGTTTAAATGTGCCAGCCTCCCCCCGAGGGCCATACGGCCCCCACTGAGAATGGCTAATCAAGAGCACTTTGTACCCGTTTGGCCATAGTAGTAGGCATCCTTCAGTCTCAAGAGACTATGGTAACATGCTCTGAATAGAGGACTTGAAAGAACGTCTAGTGTGGCTGAGAAGGCCAATACGAGAGTGACAATCCCTTCCACACTGAAGACAAATACAATCTGTCCCCTGTCCAGCTCCCTGATTTGGCTGGTCTCAGGACTGACTCTTTGCCTCAGCCTGCTGAACAAGTGTCTCTTCAAATTGGCATAGGCCATGCTGCACCGCCTGCCTCCAGGCTGAACGCTCAGATGTCAAGGTTTCCCATCTGTTGAGGTCCGTTCCTAAGGCCTTCAGATCCCGCTTGCAGATATCCTTGTATCGCAGCTGTGGTCTCCCTCTGGGGCACTTTTCCTGCACTAATTCTCCATACAGGAGATCTTTTGGAATCCGACAGCCATTCTTACGACATGCCCAAGTCAATGTAGACGTCGCTGTATTTAGTAATGTATACATGCTAAAAATTCCAGCTCGTTCTAGGACTACTCTACTTGGAACTTTGTCCTGCCAGGTGATACCAAAAATGCGTCGAAGATTATTGTTAATAAATGCATTAAAAAAAGTAATGCTTTCATTACATAGCTATTGTACACTTCTCCCTTGAATTGCACAAGCATGATTTTGGTTATTCATAGATATTTTAAATATAAATAAATAAATATTCAATCAATATTATGCTACTATTCATCTCCAGGAAGTGCCCTGAGAAAGGTGGGTCTTGGACTCAATGAGACCCTGTTGTTGGTGCAGCAACCGCAGGTCTGATGGCAGTGGCCTGGCTCACCCCTTCTTCTGGTATCTACATGGCATCTGGGGAGGGTAATGAGGCATGCTGGGAGGTTGATGCAGGTCAGAGGAGGTCACAGTGGCTTTGTAGTTACATTTAGAAGGGGTATAAGTGATATACATGGATTTTGTCCTACACAGGGGCCCGGAGCCCCCAACATGAGGATTGCAGAAGGGAGAAATGCACGTACAGCTTTGGTTATATCTATGTCATTCTACAACTAATAATGTCTGATTTCAATACCTGACTTTTCAGATATTCCTGAGATACCTAAACTCTTCCATTTAATTCTTTCTCACTGTTTTTCCCCTGTCCCCCTTCTTAAGGGAAATCTTTCCATGTAACCATGAATTTTTTTAATGAGTAATCAGGACATTATCTACTTTACACTGAATGCTACATCCAACCAATTCTGTCTGTGTAATGCATGTGATAATAACTCATCTGCCCCTGCTCTTGAAGCAGAACCAATCAACGCTTTTGTAGTAAAATGACAACTCAAAACTGGGAAATCGCTTTCAGTGATTTTTTACATGGTCAGCAACTGTGTCATTAAAGGAGACAATCGCAATATGTTACCATCAATCAATATTATGATTAAAGCTTCACATCATGAGGCATGATGGCTTTGACCTATTGAGACATTAATTCCTCCATAATCTTTTTAGATAGGGAAGCAAAATCCATTATGACTAAGATCTGAAAGGAAAGTTAATACTGGTACAGCAATGCTTAAGCCACTTATAGTTTAAATTAATAATCTGTTGGAAATTCTATCCTAAAAACGTCTCATCTGGGATTTCTACTTGGAAAACAAGGTTTTCTTCTCCAAACAACATCTTTTACATTGGTATTCCAGAAAAAAAAGTGTTTCCACCCCTTTTTTGATACTTCACTATTTCAAAACAAAGCTTTGCATTTTTCTCATATAGAGGAATCTAAAATGCAGACAGATAGACCTGGGGAAACTGGAAAAAGCAGATAGTAAAGTGTTTTCAAAAGAAAACTTTTTTTAGAATACTGACTATTGGTAAATAATTTATAATTTCCCATTATGCACTAATACAGATTTATGATGTATGTGTTATATACAGATATCGGATATCAATGAAATATTTTTAAAACATTCCTCAACATCAGATTTCAAATGATTCCCCCTCCCACATACGTTTTCTTTACTGTCCAGATCTCACGCAGTGGGCAAAATCACATTGGTTAGATTTGTAAATTTTACTAGAGTAGGCCATTGAATCAGTGGGGATTTGAGGAGTCAACTCCTCCATAAGCTCCAGTGAGTCGAATACCCTATTCTAACTATGACTTACTATGCTAAAGTAAGTCACAGTTAAAATAAGGTGAGATGGGTGGAATTTAGGGAGGAGATGAGTCAGCAAATTCCCACTGATTCAATGGGCCTACTCTAGTGCAATTTACTACTCTGAGCAATAGGATTTTGCCCATGAATTGTGGAGATAAGTATATGGATAATTTGACTTTTACCACTACTAATACATTGCTACAGTTTAGATCTTTTCTAGTTCTTTCATAGCTGCCCTTCCAAGTTTTAGACTTCTGAATTCTTGACTGAATTTAGGTACAGAAAAGCTGTAATGATTCTGATTTCTACATCATCAATGATAAAAGTATGCAGTTCTTTTGTAGTCATACTTTTTTTGCCTTCTCAACGTTCAATTGTGCTTTTACCTTTCACCTTCATCAAAGGTTGTTTCAAGTAACTGCTATTTTCTGCCAGGAATATGGTGTTATCTGTGTATCTTAAATTATTGATGCTACTTCCACCCATTTTCACTCCTCCTTCATCTGAATCTAATCCAGCTTTCCACCTCATGGGCTCTGGTTTATGGAGTGCCACAAAGCTCCATCTTGTCTCCTATGCATTTGAATTGCTATGTGAAACCATTGCCAAAGTTATCCAGCTGGGGCTAAAGTGCCATCAGTATGCAAATGACACACAGTCCTATCTCTTGATTCCATCTGTTAATTGCAAGAAGTCTGTGAAAATTCAAAGCAGATGCCTAGAGGCAGTATTGGGATCCATAAAGGCACATAATCTCATGTTTAATCAAACCTTGAGAGAGGTGCTATTGGTGAGGAAGCCAATTATGCTGAACTGAAGTGTCCAAGCAGTTCTGGATCTGTCTGTGCTCCCATTGAAGGGCCAAATCCACAGCCTACAGATGTTATGAGGCTTAGATAGTATGCGGAAGCTCATGTGAGGGCAGTGAAAATGAATGCTTTTTGTCAGCTTAGCGGAATACATCAGATACAAATCTGTCCAGGGGTGCAGAGTTTGTATCAGTTACTCCTATCCTCATTACCTCCAGGTTAGACTGCCATGAGTTGGTATAGCACTGTGGCTATTAAAACCTGACTGTGGAGCCAGGGCTGGGAGTTTGGGCCACCTGGGAGAGTACCAGTTGAGATTACCCAGAGCATGTGTGGCTTGCTCTGGGTAATCTCAACTCAGTTAAGTGCTCTGCCACCCTTATGGTCCTTGGGCAAACTAGTGGACCCTAGAGGGCCACTAATGGAAGAGACTGATAAATCACGTCTGAGTACTTTATACTTATGAGGGATGGCATATGTCAGAATCAACCCAACAGCACATAACTTATTTTTTTATAATTATTAGTCTATTGTAAATCTATATGCAAGGTCACCTTTAAAGTGACCAGCTTGGAAATTTCAGCTGGTGTACAGTGCAACCAGCTAGCTCCTAAGAGAAGCAAAGAGTTCAGAGTATATTACTCCCATGTTATATCAGTTGTCTCTCTGGTTCCAAGCCCAAATGACAGTGTTGATTTAGTTCTTTAAAAAACACCAAATGACCAGCTTGCTTGATGGTCTACTTACATTCATATGAGCTATTGGGGCCTTAAGATCAGCTACAGAAACCCCAATCACAGTGGCTCATAGTGAGGAGATAATTTTGTAAAGTGCCGTATTTATTGCATGAGGATGAAAGAAGACTGGATTTACATCCCTGACTATAACATTCAGCATGAGCTGAATTTATCAAGGGAAGAATTCACAATATTACACAAATGTATTTCTGCTCATTCAATGGAATCTCCAACCCTCTGCGTCTGCCCCATCTACTCTGTCCCCACAACACTTCAGAAAAGATTTGAAGGAGTTCTATGGGCTGCAGTGGAGGAATATTGACAAAAACCTATTATGGTTGTTGTAGGTTTTTCGGGCTGTTTGGCTGTGTTCTTAAGGTTTAAGAACATGGCCAAACAGCCCAAAAAACCTAAAACAACCATCGGATCCCGGCCGTGAAAGTCTTCGAGAATACAAAAACCTATTATGTTGACAGAAAGATTTTGTTTTTGTCTGGATATGCTTGCACGGACTAACATGAGTACTACTTTGAAAAGACAAGAAAGATTCTTGGATCTACATCCTAACCCACCTATTCCTTTTGCAGGCAGGCAGGCAATCTAATATTATAATTAGAGATGGGCACGAATTAAAAAATGAATTACCAAATCCATTCAAAAATGGCTAATTTGTCTATTCGTATGAATCAACGCCCCTGATGAACCATGAAGCAATGAATTTTTACTGATTTTTTATTTGTTGATTCATTTGGCTATAAATAATCCCCCAAGGCACATAGAAGCACCAAGATTGCAGGGAAGCTTCCTCTGACTCTCCTCTACAATCTCCTCAAGATTGGTGATTTTTGGGTTTTGGATGTCCGAGTTATACATACACAAGCAGGGCCTCCCAGGAAAGTCCTCCCCCCAGGCACCAAGAAACACCAAAATCACAGGGAGGCGTCCTGTGACTCTCTTCTACAATCTCTCCAAGTTTGGTGAAGATTGGATTTCCCCAAGCCAGCTGCTAAAAGGCACTTTTCTGCACTCCCGTGTCACCTTTCCCCTGGCCATGGGACTCTAGATGGCCCACAAATCATTAAATGAGCCAAAAAGTAAAACAACATACAAAAACCAATTAAAAATAATGAAACATGAAAATATTAAAACCATCATATAAAAATTAAGATATATAAACTTGTAAAAAAAGACATTAAAATGGATATATGGGCAACAAGTATAGGGCAACTAGCTATGTTAAAATTAGGTATCAAACACTAAGGAGAGGCAAGGCCACTAGATAGCATGGTACAAAAATGAACGAGTGAGCGAACGAGCAAGCAAATGAGCGAGTGAACGAACAAACGAACGAACGACCAAACAAACAAATGCCTCTTGGAACAGAAATGTTTTCTTCTGGTTAAAAGAGAAGTGAACGGGGGCCAGTCTAGCTTCATGAGGGAGGGTATTTCTTTCTTTTCTTGGTTTGTGCAAGCCTTATATTATCTCAGGGAAATGTCTGAGAACTTCAGTGACTAATATGGTACATCTTGGAGAACAAATGCTCTCTTTGGATGAGTCCTCTGGGTTGTCTGGTCTTTTGCCCCTACTAGTACGTCATGCCAAAAAATTCTGAACATTAATGCAGTTTTCTTCATAATCCATTCTTCATTTGCTCCTGTGATCTGCTGCAAAGATTGTATGGGGATGCCTTCTTTAACATATTATGCATATTTTGCACAATGTTCTACAGCTTTATTATTGATTATACATGTTCAACACACTCATTGGTTGCACAAGCTTTTACCGTCATAGTTTTGTTTTTCTTGGAGTGAATTGGTAAGCCCCAAGGCCTGATGATGTCATTGGAGGATGGAACCTTTAAAAAAAAAGCATTTTCTAAAAGCATTTGTTCTGTTTGAACAGTAAGCCTATGACTTAAAATAATGATGGTATAACCTAAGATAATCTTTGCATTCGTACAGAACTTCATTTTATAATCTATGTCATAGAATAACATCTGAGTGAAATAATAGCCAGCATGCAGTTAGGCAAAGATTAATTCTGAAATAAGGATAGAGGGTATTTTTAAATTATAATGACAAAAAATATATAATATAAATTATATAATGAGTGAGAAATGAAGAAATTGTTGCATATAATTCTCCAAATCTTTCTGGTTTTTTTAAAATATTCAATATTCAATATTCATGTTAATATATAATTATTCCAAGAATATGACAAGATGGTAAAAGGTGTGGAAAGAAAGCCCTGTGAAGAACTGTTGACTGATTTGGGTATGTTTAGCCTGGAAAAGAGAAGGCGGAGAGGTGACATGGTAGCCATCTTTGAGGTAAGGAGGGTAGGCCACAATGCAGTGGATTGGAATTTGGGGTCGGGGAAAAGGAGATTTCCAGTAGGAAGAGCTTCCTGACAGTAAGAGTTATTTGAAAGTGTTGATGACTATGTATTCTCGAAGGCTTTCATGGCTGGGATATGATGGTTGTTGTGGGTTTTCCGGGCTGTTTGGCCGTGTTCTTAAGGTTTTTCTTCTTAACGTTTCACCAGTCTCTGTGGTCGGCATTTTCAGAGGACAGGAGTCAGAACTCTGTCTGTGCTCTGTTGATGACTACCTCAGAAAATGCAGGCTCTCCTGCACTGAGGTTGGATAGTAATATCTTGAGGACAATTTAGCTGTGGATTTCCTGAAGTCATCAAGAGGTTGGACTCAGTTACTCTTGGGATCCTTTTCACCTCTACAATTCTATATATATGGTTTATGCCTTTTGATTATATAACCAACACTTGTATGAGGGGGAATCATGTATAACTGCTGAAGGTTCACAGTAACATGATTAATAAGTAAACATGACTTTTCAAGACACTTATCTGGTAAGCCTCCTTCACTGAATATTCTGGGTGAATCTGGGAAGAACATTCCTAAGCCAAACACACTACCAACAGCTAAAGAATGTTCTGTAGGAAAAGAGATGCTTGAAATCATCATATTAATAAACCACAGGTTGACATATGGATTCATTGAACAGCTATACTTTTCTCCTGGTTGAAATGGAGGTTTCAGTACTGAATATGCAAAAGAATATGCCATACTTTATTATGTATGGAGAAACTCTGGCAGATAATGCATATACTGCATTATATGCAGGCTCTTCTAGATGAAACCAATGCCCTGGATCCATTCCAGTCGGGCTTCAGGCTGTGCCATGGCACGGAAATGGCACTGGTCGCCCTGTTTGATGACCTACTGAGGGAGGCCGACAGGGGCAAAATGTCTCTGCTGGTCCTCCTCGATATCTCAGCCGCCTTTGATACCGTCGACCACGGTATTCTCCTGGGGAGGCTCTCCGAGTTGGGAATCGGTGGCCTGGCTCTTGCCTGGCTCTGTTCCTTCTTGGAGGACCGTCCCCAGAGAGTGCAGATTGGAGAGAGTTTCTTGGCCCCGTGGAGCCTCAATTGTGGGGTTCCGCAGGGCTCAATTATCTCTCCAATGCTATTTAACATCTATATGAGGCCGCTGGGAGCGGCCTCATATACATCTCCTTTTTTCCAACAACAGTGGATGCTGTTTCATCCTTTGAGCGCTGCCTGCGGGCTGTTCAGCAATGGATGCAGGTGAATGGACTGAGGCTGAATCCGGGCAAGACGGAGGTCCTTCGGGTGGGTGTCCCAGACATCAGTGGTCTGGGAAACTCCCTCTCCTTTGGGGGGGGGTGACTCTTACCACCAAGAGTGAGGTTCGCAGTTTGGGTGTACATTTGGACCCGGCACTCACCATGGAGACCCAGGTGTCGTCAGTGGTCCGTTCCGCACATTTCCACCTTAGGCGGATTGCCCAGCTGTGTCCCTACCTTGATGTGGGGGCGCTCACCACTTTGGTCCATGCACTCGTAGTCTCAAGATTAGACTACTGTAATGCGCTCTATGTGGGGCTGCCTTTGAGACTGACGCGGAAACTTCAGATGGTACAGAATGCGGTGGCCAGACTTCTTACAGGGGCGAAAAGGTACCAACATATTTTCCCCATGCTGGCCGCCTTGCATTGGCTGCCCATTCGTTTCCGCATAGATTTCAACGTTCTTACGATTACATATAAAGCCCTAAATGGTTTAGGACCTCGATATCTGGCAGAGTGCCTTCTCCCACTCAGTTCTGCCAGAGTCACTCGTTCCAGCTAGGCCGGGCAGCTGAGGGGCCTAATGCCGAGGGAGGTCCGGAGGGAAAGAACAAGGAACAGGGCCTTCTCGGCAGTGGCCCCTCGCCTTTGGAACAACTTGCCAGTGGAGATCCGCCTGGCTCCCTCTCTGGGTGTTTTCAGGAATAAACTTAAAACCTGGCTATTTGGGCAGGCTTTCCCTCCTGCCATATCTTAATTTCTTATACTTTCGCCACCTTTGGATCTATAATATATGTTTTTTGGTTTTATTGTTTTTAAATTTGTAAACCACCCAGAGTAGACCTTTGGTCTAGATGGACGGGATAGAAATCCAATAAATAAATAAATAAAATAAATATGCATCTACAAGAGATGACTAGACCTGGGTGCAAGATGACAGAAGAATCTATCCAGTTAAAATTCTCCGTATTGTTTAATGACTCCATTCTATTATCACCCCATGCCATTTCTCTGTCAGTTGCATACCTCTGTTTACAGAGGAGAAGAGGAGAATACATAGAAGGCAAGAAAGAGAAGTGCCTTTGTATTGATTTGTCAGATTTAGATGCTTCTGGGGATTTGTTTTATAAACTAAGCATTATTGGTCTCCTGGGAGATAATTTCAACAATGCTGTAGAGATAATCCAGGAAATCTCTTTATCCTAATATTAGTTGTCTTAATATTATTCACAGATCTTTTAATCTTCCAGTCTGTAAAATAATGCATTTTTATTAACATACCCCTGGCTTAGTATATTTCATTGTTCATGTCAATATAGTTCTGTGGAGTCAAATAGTTGCTGTGCTTGCACGCACTTACCTTTAATATGTATGAACAATAATGCAATTGTTCTGTATTGTGCAATGTATACACAAATAAGTCTATCAGTTACGCATATCATAGATATATACAGGATTGGATCCAGAGGTGTAGATGGCTAGAGTTCAAATTCTGCAGTCTGGGAGGTTTTTTTTTTTTTGCTTTTCACTTCACACTGTAGTACAATTCCTCCCCACAAAACAACCTGCCACAGGGTCAACAGGATTTCTATAACAGCAGAACAGAAAAATAGGTGAATTTGGTAGGCCTCACAAATGTGGAAGCAACTACTCACTCATACAGGACATCCCTAGATCAAAGCACTAATTTTCAAGATAAGCAGGCTGGCTGTGGGAACTGAAACTGGTTCCATTCTGAAGCCAGCCTGCTTGACAATGTCCTGCTGATCAGCTGATTGGTGGGACATTGTCAAGCAGACTTGCTGAAGAAACAGAAAATGGGGTTTGCCTTCCCGCATCCAGCCCACTGGTCAATGTCCTGCCAATCAGCTGTTTGGTGGGACATTGAGTTTTAATGACAAATCGATGAATATTCATCAATTCATCACTAAAATTTGGTGCTTCATCACTTTGTCCATTCATCAACTTTGACTAATGATGAATCCTGACAAAGCACCATTGCCACCCCATCCGGAATAATGACGCGAGACAAAATAGTTGGGTTAAACCAGGGCCACACTTTATTAAACTATAACAAAGAAGAGGGGGCTGCTGTAGTGCAGAAAGGAATAACTGGGTCTCACTGGACCCTTTGCCAATACGGGTGAGTCCTCTGCCCCGAGCCTGCGCGGTCCCCTAGACAGCGCAACCCCGGCCGGCTTGGCACTGACCTCATCTGGGCCTCAAGCCCCCATATATTTGGTGGCCCTTGGTCCATGCGAGGCCCCAGCGCATCCTCCCCCCCGCACGCTGTAATCACACGATCTGCAGCGCTGGGAGGTTGGGTGAGCTATAACCTTACTGTGCTCTTACTAGGACTCACCAATCCAACTTCCTTCCACACTACCCGCCAGCGTGACCAAACCTGACAACAACACCCATAATCGGCCTCACCTCGATCAGTGTGGGATAGGTGAAAAATCCCCACTACCAGCCAATCAAGTAGTGGGTCAAAAATTCCTATCCGGCCCCAAATGGCGACCAGTAAACTCACACTGAAACAGGGCAGGCAGGTGGGCTGAGAGCCTCGAAAGAGGCCAAACCGGGGGGCAGAGCTTTCTTAAAAACAAATCTGCTCCCGCCCCCACCCTCCCAGAACACTCGCGATGGCCAGCTGTCTTGCGCTACTCCGGAGGGTGCGGCAAAGAGACCCCACGCGGCGAAGAGATCTCGCCGGCAAAGCAGCCATTGCCACCCCATCTGGAATAATGACGCGAGACAAAAAAGTTGGGTTAAACCAGGGCCACACTTTATTAAACTATAACAAAGAAGAGGGGGCTGCTGTAGTGCGGAAAGGAATAACTGGGTCTCACAGGACCCTTTGCCAATACGGGCGAGTCCTCTGCCCCGAGCCTGCGCGGTCCCTTAGACAGCGCAACCCTGGCTGGCTTGGCACTGACCTCACCTGGGCCTCAAGCCCCATACATTTGGTGGTCCTTGGTCCGTGTGAGGCCCCAGCGCATCCTCCCCCCCCCGCACGCTGTAATCTCACGATCCACAGCGCTGGGAGGTCGGGTGAGCCTTACTGTGCTCTTACTAGGACTCACCGATCCAACTTCCTTCCGCAGTACCCGCCATGGCAAAGGGACTAGCATGACTAAGTCCCTTGCCCGCCCAAACTATTAATAACTGCATGCAGGCCCCTCTGAATATCCTGAATGAATAACTCCAATCCCTGGTTTGAAAGATGTACTCCATAGTGCCTGTAAAGCTCCGGCCTATTCAAGCGAATGTCATGGTGCCCAATAACTGTACTGATACCCCTTTCGACAGCCCGGAAAACTTCCCGGTTAACACTTCTGCGGGCTGTATTAATACACTGCGGTGGGCAATCTGCCTGCCACTTTGCTCTAGGGATTATTGTGGACCACAGAATGATCAACGAAGGGTGCTCGGTTTTCAGCAAACGCAAATCATGTTTAATATCTATTAATAATGACTTTCCGCTACGCTTAGCTAAGTTGTTGCCACCGAGATGAACAACAAACACATTGGGGGGGACAGCTATGAGGACCATGAGGCACTGCTTGTAGGAACGCATCCCACAGCATACCCCTCTTGCCAAACCACTCCAGTTGGGCTGTGGCCCCAAGTCCTAAATTGCTTCCCCACGTTGATTTCGCAGCATGGCGCGCTGCCCAGAAGATAAAACTATGACTGACAATCAAGATGCGGAGTCTCTGCCTCGGAACCTCTGAACCTGAAACAAAAGAAACAAGGCCAGCAACGAACCTAAACCGAAGGGAGAACACAGACATAACGCCTGTAACAGCCAGAATTCCAGTGTCCTAACCTTTTAATGCCCTCAGAACTATAACCAAGTGCAGCGGCAGTTGAGGCTGATCCTATTCTAAATCAATGCATGCTGAAGCGTAGCCCCACTACACCAGACTGTTGTAGCGCCTTGTCAGTCAATTTCCAAAAATGGTATTTAGGCAACGGTGACCCATCACTATGCATGAAGAAATAACCTGGATGTTGACCCCTGAAAGTCAAATATGCTACAGTGGCCAGGATGAGGCATATGCTGTTTATAGAACACCTGCCTAGCGCAATATGCACTCCTTTTCCCCTCTGGTCAACCTTTGACCAACGTATGTGAATGAAGAGGGTGTTATTCTCGAGAAGGATGTCCTGTCTTTGTAAAGCCAACAGTGATTTATCTGACTTGCTCATGGCAACTGCCTCACTTATTCTAAGGGCTCCAAAGAATGTTACTAAAGACGCAGACTTCAACAGGGCCGCCT
Source organism: Intellagama lesueurii (assembly GCA_037013535.1). Classification (NCBI taxonomy): domain Eukaryota; kingdom Metazoa; phylum Chordata; class Lepidosauria; order Squamata; family Agamidae; genus Intellagama; species Intellagama lesueurii. Next base: position 266,802,435 of record JBAJHW010000002.1, on the reverse strand, counting down.
CATAAGCGTTCAAACATATGTTATCCCAGTGTTGGTTAAGCTTTTCCAGCATGGCGGGTGTTATGGGAGCTCTAGTGTCAGGTATTCTCACTTTTTCGTTACACCACCCTTCTAACATCTTCCTAATACGATAGTCTGAGGTGAAATCTTGGTAACCCCGTATTTTAGCGTAAAATGCTAAGACTTTCAATTTGCCCTGAATTGAGCTGGGGGACAATCCTTTCCTATTCAAGAAAACCATATATTGCTGGATATGGTCGACTGGAGCTGGCCATGTTTGATCCAAGCCTATATCACCTCTAAATTCCTGGAATTCTCTACTCATGGCTGCGTACCCTTTGCGAGTCCATGGGGCCAGAGCCAAACCTATCGCTTGGTCAGCGTCTTCCCTCCAATTTGCCAAACCTCTGGTGGCAGTAACTCTAGGTGCTCGCTGGCTCCCAGTGCCAATTCCCTGAACCGGTCGATCTGTCGACGGGACAGGGCATCAGCTATACTGTTGTCCACACCAGGAATATGGCTAGCATGCACAGCAATGTTAAACTGTAAGGCTCTCAGCGTGAATGCCCTAACTAAGCACATAACTCTTTCGGAGCGAGAAATTAGGTTATTAACTATGTGAACAACCGCTAGGTTGTCACACCAAAAATGAATAACTGAGTTTGCCCATTCCATGGACCATAACCACAAGGCACCCAAAATGGGGGAAAACTATAAGAAAGTAAGGTCACGGGAGATGTCAGACTGCAGCCATTCATCTGGCCATGCGCCTGCGCACCACCGCCCTCTGAAGTAAATTCCATAACCCCTGGATCCTGTCGCATCCGTATGCACCTGTAAAGCATCCCCCAAGTTTATCTCCAATCTCCAAAAGGAAATACCATTAAAACCGTCCAAAAATTGCAGCCACACCTGCAGGTCCTGTCTCATACCGGCTGTCAGTCTTGTCTGATGAAATGGCCATCTGAGGCCACTCATTGCCTCACAAAGTCATCGTAAAAAAGCCCTGCCTGGAGCAATCACCCGGCATGAAAAATTCAAATGACCTACCAGTTCCTGCAACTCCTTAAGGGAGACTTTCCTTTTCTTTACTAACTCTCTAAGCCTTTGCTGTAAGTCTTTCAGTTTGGAATCAGGTAGCCTGCAGGCCTGCAGCTGTGTATCTAATTTGATTCCCAAGAAAGTCAACACGGTGGATGGACCTTCCATTTTTTCCTCAGTTAACGGTAGCCCTAACTCTTTTGCCATGTTCTGGAATGTTTCTAGAATGAATTTACATGTCCCCGATCCCCACTCACCACAAAAAAGATAATCATCCAAATAATGAGAGGTGCTACAACGCCCCGCCCTGCGTCTAAGGTTCCACTCCAAAAATGAGCTGAAACGCTCAAACGCAGTGCAGGATATGGAGCAGCCCAAAGGTAAAGCCCTGTCGATTTAAAATGCCCCTTGGAAATGAAAACCTAACAAATCAAAATCCTCAGGATGCACAGGGAGAAGACGAAACGCCAACTTAATGTCGCATTTGGCCATCTCAGCCCCGAAACCACAAGACCTGACCATGCGCACCGCAGTGTCAAACGGAGTATAGTGTACTTAGCACAACTCATGTGGAATAGCGTCATTAACTGAGTCACCCTCCGGGTACGACAGATGGTGAATAAGTCTGTATTCACCTTTGGCTTTCTTGGGGACAACCCCTAGGAGGGAGACCCACAAATGTGGCAATGGGGGGGCCTGAAAGGGGCCAAGGACTCAACCTTCCTTGACTTCCTTACCTATCTTCTCCCAAACTATGTCCTCCATGCCTTGTACTGACTTCAAATTTTGCGTGAAACTACCTTTTCTCTCACAACAACAGGAATCCTAAAACCAAGTCTAAACCCGCTTGATAAGTATTCAGAATCCTCAACCTTGGGATAAGCCGACAACTAGCTATCCAGTACATCTACTTTAATTGGGCTGGGGCCCTTTTGCAGCAGCTCCAGTGCCACCGTCCTGCTTTCTATTTGCGCCGGCATCCTTTGCCCCTTTCTGTGTGCGGGCACGAAAACAATTGATGCTAGCATGCTGCCCACCACACAATGTACATTCATGCCTGAATTTACAAGCCTTCCTAGCACACACTCCACGGGAATTAAATTCCCAGCAAAGCCAACGTGGTTGAGGAGTCTGAGTTGAGGGGATCTTAGCGGGGAAATTCAGGTTTGCTTTGCGGATTAGATGGCTGCTGTCAAACCTGTCATCCACGCTAGGTCATGCAGGGGTCATATATTGAAGCCACAGCCCAGGATGGGACTCGTCCCAGCGAAAATTGGGGTGTATCGTGGCTCTCATACGAAATGAATCATCGTAGAGTAACCACGCGTGACCCGGGTAGTCGACATACGCCCTATATATTAAGTCCAAATATTGAACCAAAGATAAAGCCCTCTGAGGCTGAGCCCTCACTATCACTGCCTGACAAATCAAAAAACCTGTTAGCCAATTAGCCTAAGTGCACTCAGGTTTGCGCCTCAGGCGTCTCTCTTTCTCCTTATCATCCTCTTTCTCCAATTCCTTACTGTCAACTTTTCTATTTAAAAGCTCAAAAACATCAATGTAATCATCTCTCCAATTTTTTTCTTTAGTCGCTGGAGTCAGGTGATCCCCTAATGGCATGGAATAATCACCAAAGGGTAAAGCTTTAAGAGGTACAGAATTGTAACCTGTATCTGGAACAGAGGGATATGGCCATAAGCTAACCAGTGGTGTAACCCCTAAAGACGCCGGGTGTGACACCTGTGGGTAAGGCGGTATCCAACCAATTGGGGGTCCTGATGGTACCTGAGGAGACTGCATTCCAATGCCATGTGCAAATTGGTGAGAAGTAAATGGTGACGTACCCGTCTGCCTTATGCCCGGCCAAGGCCAGGTTATAGCATCCCTAAAGGTGTCCAGAACTGGTGTTAACTCACCTGGAATTCCAGAGTTCGCTGACTCCTGCTCAGCTGCAACAGCCAACTCTCGGTCAGGACTACCACTTGCAGCTTCAGACTGAGCACTCTGAGGTACCCTTTGTGGCGCCTCAGCACCGGTGGGTGGTCTCTGAAGAGCGAATCGCTCAGCATATAACACATTAAGGTGAGATAAGAGGTTATCAGCTAAGGCTTTAAGTTTAGCTTGTCTGTGACCCTTGGACTCTCTGGAAGACTTGCAAGTCTGAGACCCACTTGCAGCCGGTCCCAGCTGGGAAGCACGTTCAGCCTCTAAGGCAGTAATTTTGTTCTGTAGTTCCTGCCAAATAGGCCAGGACTCTTCATCCGAAGATGACTCTGCAGAGGAAACCTGGGGGGGGGGGCTTTTAGCAGGCTCTTCTCCTTTACTTTTCCCCTGTCCTTTTTTCGGACCCATTATTCTGTAGTATTAATAAATTCTCACTTTATTAATTGGAAATATGTTGTTGTTGTTTAGTCGCTAAGTCGTGTCTGACTCCTCGTGACCCCATGGACCAGAGCACGCCAGGCCCTCCTGTCTTCCACTGCCTCCCAGAGTTGGGTCAAATTCATGTTGGTCGCTTCAGTGACACTGTCCAACCATCTCGTACTCTGTTGTCCCCTTCTCCTCTTGCCTTCACACTTTCCCAACATCAGGGTCTTTTCCAGGGAGTCTTCTCTTCTCATGAGATGGCCAAAGTATTGGAGCCTCAGCTTCAGGATCTGTCCTTCCAGTGAGCACTCCGGGTTGATTTCCTTCAAAATGGATAGGTTTGTTCTCTTTGCAGTCCAGGGGACTCTCAAGAGTCTCCTCCAGCACCACAATTCAAAAGCATTAATTCTTTGGCGGTCAGCCTTCTTTATGGTCCAGCTCTCACTTCCATACATCGCTACTGGAAAAACCATAGCTTTGACTATGCGGACCTTTGTCGGCAAGGTGATGTCTCTGCTTTTTAAGATGCTGTCTAGGTTTGTCATCACTTTCCTCCCAAGAAGCAGGTGTCTTTTAATTTCACGGCTGCTGTCCCCATCTGCAGTGATCATGGAGCCCAAGAAAGTAAAATCTGTCACTGCCTCCATATCTTCCCCTTCTATTTGCCAGGAGGTGATGGGACCAGTGGCCATGATCTTTGTTTTTTTGATGTTGAGCTTCAGACCATTTTTGGCGCTCTCCTCTTTCACCCTCATTAAGAGGTTCTCTAATCCCTCCTCACTTTCTGCCATCAGAGTGGTATCATCTGCATATTGGAGGTTGTTAATATTTCTTCCGGCAATCTTAATTCCGGCTTGTGATTCATCCAGTCCTGCCTTTCGCATGATGTATTCTGTATATAAGTTAAATAAGCAGGGGGACAATATACAGCCTTGTCGTACTCCTTTCCCAATTTTGAACCAATCAGTTGTTCCATATCCAGTTCTAACTGTTGCTTCCTGTCCTACATATACATTTCTCGTGAGATAGATAAGGTGGTCAGGCACTCCCATTTCTTTAAGAACTTGCCATAGTTTGTTGTGGTCGACACAGTCAAAGGCTTTTGCGTAGTCAATGAAGCAGAAGTAGATGTTTTTCTGGAACTCTCTGGCTTTCTCCATAATCCAGCACATGTTAGCAATTTGGTCTCTAGTTCCTCTGCCCCTTCGAAATCCAGTTTGTACTTCTGGGAGTTCTCGGTCCACATACTGCTGAAGCCTACCTTGTAGGATTTTGAGCATAACCTTGCTAGCGTGTGAAATGAGTGCAATTGTACGGTAGTTGGAGCATTCTTTGGCACTGCCCTTCTTTGGGACTGGGATGTAGACTGATCTTTTCTAATCCTCTGGCCACTGCTGAGTTTTCCATACTTGCTGGCATATTGAGTGTAGCACCTTAACAGCGTCATCTTTTAAGATTTTAAATAGTTCCACTGGAATGCCATCACCTCCACTGGCCTTGTTGTTAGCCATGCTTTCTAAGGCCCACTTGACTTCACTCTCCAGGATGTCTGGCTCAAGGTCAGCAACCACACTATCTGGGTTGTCCGGGACATCCAGATCTTTCTGGTATAATTCCTCTGTGTATTCTTGCCACCTCTTCTTGATGTCTTCAGCTTCTGTGAGGTCCCTGCCATTTTTGTCCTTTATCATGTCCATCTTTGCACACAAGGTTCCTTTAATATCTCCAATTTTCTTGAACAGATCTCTGGTTTTTCCCTTTCTATTATTTTCCTCTATTACTTTGCACTGTTCATTTAAGAAGGCCCTCTTGTCTCTCCTTGCTATTCTTTGGAAGTCTGCATTCCATTTTCTGTAACTTTCCCTATCTCCCTTGCATTTTGTTTCCCTTCTCTTCTCTGCTATTTGTAACGCCTCATTGGACAGCCACTTTACTTTCTTGCATTTCCTTTTCTTTGGGATGGTGTTTGTTGCTGCTTCCTGTACAATGTTACGGGCCTCCATCCATAGTTCTTCAGGCACTCTGTCCACCAAATCTAGTTCCTTAAATCTGTTCTTCACTTCCACTGTGTATTCATAAGGGATTTGGTTTAGATTATACCTGACTAGCCCAGTGGTTTTTCCTACTTTCTTCAGTTTAAGCTTGGTTTTGCTATAAGAAGCTGATGATCAGAGCCACAATCAGCTCCAGGTCTTGTTTTTGCTGACTGTATAGAGCTTCTCCATCTTTGGCTGCAGAGAATATAATCAATCTGATTTCGGTACTGCCCATCTGGTGATGTCCATGTGTAGAGTCGCCTCTTGTGTTGTTGGAAAAGAGTGTTTGTGATGACCAGCTTGTTCTCTTGACAAAACTCTATTAGCCTTTGCCCTGCTTCGTTTTGAACTCCAAGGCCAAACTTACCTGTTGTTCCTTTTATCTCTTGACTCCCTACTTTAGCATTCCAGTCCCCTATAATGAGAATTGGTCAATCTCAGCCTCTTCTGCATTGGTGGTTGGTGCATAAACTTGGATTACTGTGATGTTGAAAGGTCTGCCTTGGATTCGTATTGAAATCATTCTATCATTTTTGAGATTATATCCCAGTACAGCTTTTCCCACTCTTTTGTTGACTATGAGGGCTACTCCATTTCTTCTACGGGATTCTTGCCCACAATAGTAGATATGATAATCGTCTGAATTTAATTCGCCCATTCCCGTCCATTTTAGTTCACTGACGCCCAGGATGTCAATGTTTATTCTTGCCATCTCCTGTTTGACCACATCCAACTTACCAAGGTTCATAGATCTTACATTCCAGGTTCCTATGCAGTATTTTTTCTTTGCAGCATCGGACTTTCCTTTCACTTCCAGGCTCGTCCACAGCTGAACGTCCTTTTGGCTTTGGCCCAACCACTTCATTAGCTCTGGAGCTACTTGTACTTGTCCTCCGCTCTTCCTCAGTAGCATATTGGATGCCTTCTGACCTGAGGGGCTCATCTTCCAGCGTCATATCTTTTAGCCTTTTGTTTCTGTTCATGGGGTTTTCTTGTCAAAGATACTGGAGTGGCTTGCCAGTTCCTGCTCCAGGTGGATCGCGTTTAGTCAGAACTCTCCACTATGACCTGTCCGTCTTGGGTGTCCCTGCATGGCATAGCCGATAGCTTCTCTGAATTACTCAAGCCCCTTCGCCACGACAAGGCAGCAATCCATGAAGGAGGGAAATATGTACGTATTGATTTATCTATAAATATATATTATATTATATTATATGCCAAAGTGACCAGAAAAGCCCTAAACAAAATGAGGCAAGGCTTACCACTTAAACTCTAAATCAACTGAATGACTTATTGCCAATTAAGCCCTGTGGCTTGTGCAGGTTTAGACTCAATATTTGGTAGTTATTCAATTAAGTATTCATGCACATATGCACTTCCTGAACCTATGCACTTTATTCCCTGTTATCCAACTAATTAGACCCTAATTATAAAAATATTAATTAACAAATGTAGCCAATAATAGTAGCACTGAGTTAGTACTGAATGACAATAGGAATTTAGACCCAGTATAAGCCAATTACGTTAGAGCCCGAAAGGGGGGGGCAACCCATCACAACATCCAAGATACTGTGATCAGACCACCTCCCCTTCCTTCTGCCCAGTTGTATCCCTCTCCTATTAGCAGTAGATTTATTATTATTATTATTATTATTATTATTATTATTATTATTATTATTATTATTATTATTATTATTATTATTATTATTATTATTATTATAAATTAATATTTATCAATTATTATTATTATTACAATTCACATAAAAGGCTAACTGCTGTGTGATTGAGAACCCCACTGAATCTGGTGCGGCCGAAGCCGCCCTTGGGGCCCCGAACGCTCCATTACCAAGCCCCTAAATGATTTCCAAACTCCAATCCCCAATAATGAAGTGAAATGAATGATTGACTGTGCTGGCACAGTCAAGCCAAACCCCAAAGGCGTGGCCGCAGCCCCGGATCCAAAGCCTGCGACGGCAATTTGAAGTGCACCACAAGCACGCACAAACTGGAGTGCCGCACGATGAGCCTCCTTCTCCGTTGAGAGCCTTGAAAGAGGCCGGACCGGGGGCGGAGCTTTCTTAAAAACAAACCCGCTCCCGCCCCCACCCTCCCAGAGCACTCACGATGGCCAGCTGTCTCGCGCTACTCCGGAGGGTGTGGCAAAGAGACCCCGCACAGCAAAGAGATCTCGCCAGCGAAGCAGCCATTGTTTTGATTCATCTCCATCTCTAGTGTTAAATAATAATAGTAATAGTAATAGTAATAATAATAATAATAATAATAATGATGATGATGATGATGATGATGATGATAATGATGATGTTTTGTTGTTGTTGTTATTTATTATTATTATTATTATTATTTAGCAAAACTAACAGTTATCCTTCTACAAAGGTTTATTGTGGCACAAACCTTTATGGACTAGATTCCACTTCCAATTGCTTTGTTAAGAAAAGTATACTTGAATCATGAATTTCTAGATCATGGCACCATGGAAAACAAATCCTGTTGACATTTAGGTATTGCTAAGCTTTACTGGTTTTGTGTGTCTGCGTTGGACTCAGGCTGCAATTGTACAAATGTTTACATAGGAGAAAGCCTCATGACTATAGATGGCACTCACTTTTGGTTTGTTCCTCTCCAACTCCTAGACTACAATCCTATATTCAAGAACTGGTAGTCTATGGAAATTGAGTAGATATGCATAGGATTCACTGGTAGTCAATTCAGCTGTTAATCATTTTTTAAATTCTGTTTGTTATGTCTAATTTTTAATCTCATTCAACAGTTCTGCAAGATTTCCTCTGTAGCTTTTCAAAAGGTGGAATAAAATATAATGGGTAAAGTACTGTTGCATGACATGATGGCATCACAGGCAAGAAGCTACTTTAACTTAAACACTTTCTCTTTCTGTCCTCTGGCTTTTCTGCTTCCCCAAGTAATCTCTTTCATCATGTGGAAGCTATGGGAGGCTCAAGAAGGAAGGAGCAAGTCTAATTACTGAATATCTTCCCCTGCCTGTAATGTCATCCAGTGGCATCAGTTTTTGGTAGCTAAAGACTTCCTCCTTCCATGTTGCAGCTTCCATGGCTTCTACATAATGAAAGAGATTATATGGGAGCCCAAAATCTAAAGGACAAAAGTAGGAAGTTTTAAATTATTACCTAGGATGTCATCACCCTTCTCCTGGCATAAGTTATTAAACAGGATTCCAGTCCCTAATTAATCCATACATTCACACAGAGTTCAGAAATAAATGTGATGAGCTACTTAAGGGTTTATAAGATAAAGTTCCCATATGATGGCTTTTGCGCTCTTAATGAATACTGCTATGATAATTCTTTCCACTTACCCCACATGCAAGTGGGACTGTGACTTTTATTATGCCTATTCACATAGCCCCCTGGGGTTAAGGAAGGATGCTTCAGCAGCATACTGTGTGTTTTATGGACTAATAGAAGCAGCAGCATTTCCTTTGCCACTGTTATCTAAACTGCAGCTATTATCCAGAATGTGTTTAGCCTTGCAAATGTCTACATGAAGCATTGCAAATATGTGCATGAATTAGGAATTGCAGTGTATCCTGGTTTTCTCTGTGTTTATGAATTTGTAAACATTTATATCCTGAGACCAGGATCCAAAGCACCTAGGTCCCCATCCCATGGCGGATGCTTTGAAAGTATGTTTCCTACAGAAACGTCATCCCTTGCTCACTTTGGTAGGTCAAATTATTTTTGTGCCACAGGAAAGAGAAGAAATAAAATTTAAAATGCTCATTGTGGTAGAAGGTAGTCCTTAAGCATATCCCAAACGACTTCTATTATTATAGCTTACCTTTGTAGCATTGCAAGGGTATTTCCTGTATGGATACTTCTGTATTGCAATGCTTATGGGCTTGGTATTAACAGCAACATTCTCAAGAGCATTATCGTATCATGGCAGATTCATAAAATAGGTCAATCAAATATCAATTAACATTGATTGACATTGCTAACCTTTCAACACTGGCTCTTGAATTTAAACAAAATACTTCTTTTTTTTTTTTGCACAACAACTTAAGGTTTTTAAAAAGTTTAGTTTTGTTTAACCGCCCAGAGTAGACCTTTGGTCTAGATGGGCGGGATAGAAATCCAATAAATCCAATTCTTCATTACTTGTCTTGGAGGAGGGACCCATTTTCTGGCTCAAATTGAGGAGGAACTTCCTGTGTTCAGTATAATATTCATTTTAGCAATTCCTTCTTATATTAAAAAGAGAGAAACCTTAAAAACAGACACTATACTAGTATCAAAAGTAATGGGAAGCAATTTCTTCTGAAACCAGTGTCAATCTTAAAAGACAGGTAGAGAAACAAAAACAAAATTTCTGAATATTGAGCTTGTCTGTGCTTGCTTTGCCTTAAATCTATTGTGCTCAGCTACACCAAAAAAAAAGTTCAATTGGGGACTGTAAATGTACATATAATTTTCGTTACCTGGGACTTGGTGTTTGCATATTTATGCAAATTCAGTTCTACTGTAGACTTTAAAATTGACCTTCAACTATACTGTAATTTTGAACAGCCAAATCCTATGAAATAATTCAGCTGGAATTCTTCAGAGAAAAGGAAATCTATACGCAGTGCATGAGTCAGGAAATCAACTGTCCTGAATTTTTATTTTATGTTATTTTTAAAAGACAATCTGACTTCAGTTTCTCCTTTCATTTCTCCTCTCTTTAGTCATCAGCTTGGATGCCTAACCCAAGATTGCTTTTTTCTGATTACAGAAAAAACACCCACACACACCATGACAATTATTGCCCTTCCTATAAATACTATTATAATGTAATCACAGGAGCAAAAATCATTTTCCATAGGTAGCTGTGTTAGTTTCCTTCTGCATATAAACAAAAACAAACAAAGAAAATCTAAGCATTTTGTGGCATCTTTAAGACAAACAAATTTCTTTCAGTTCACACTTTTGTGGATTACAATCCATTTCCTTAGGTAGAGTACAATATTAAGGCCACAGATTTATATAACTAGTGTGCATGGTTATGGGTTACGGAACATGTTCCATATGCATTGTCTCCGACGCATTTTTGGTATCACCTGACAGGACAAAGTTCCAAATAGAGTAGTCCTAGAACGAGCTGGAATTTTTAGCATGTATACATTACTGAAACTGTGACGTCTACGTTGGCTCGGGCATGTCATGAGAATGGCTAACGGTCGGATTCCAAAAGATCTCTTGTATGGAAAATTAGTGCAGGAAAGCACCCCAGAGGGAGACCACAGCTGCGCTACAAGGATATCTGCAAGCGGGATCTGAAGGCCTTAGGAATGGACCTCAACAGATGGGAAATCTTGACATCTGAGCATTCAGCCTGGAGGCAGGCGGTACAGCATGGCCTCTCCCAATTTGAAGAGACAGTTGTTCAGCAGGCTGAGGCAAAGAGGCAGTCCCGAAACCAGCAAAATCAGGGAGCTGGACAGGGGGCAGATTGTATTTGTCCTCAGTGTGGAAGGGATTGTCACTCCCGAATTGGCCTTCTCAGCCACACTAGACGCTGTTCCAAGACCTCTATTCAGAGCACATTACCATAGTCTCTCGAGACTGAAGGATGCCTACATGAGTGAGGTTATCAGAAGAGGGCAACTGGTATTCTTTATATCCCTTTTCTACAGAATCATAGAACAATGGAGTTGCAAGAGGCCTGTCTTGTCTCTGGAGAAGTGGACAGTAATCTACAAAAGGTTACAATAAAACAAAGCTGATAGCCCTAATGTTTTCACAATATGGTGACACATGCTGTAGGTATATCTTGTCTGGACTACTGCAACACACTCTATGTGGGGCTGCCTTTGGAAAGTGTTCAGAAACACCAGAGGGTCCAAAATGCCGCAGGTCTGTTTTTGAGGGACATTTAACTGTTACAGCAGCTCCACTGGCTGCCTACCCGTTGCCGGGCAAAATTCAAACTCTGGTTTTAAGCTATAACGCCCAAAATGGCTTGAGTCCAAGCTATCTCAAAGACTGCATCTGCCTCTGTGAGCCTGCCTGGGCTTTAAGATCATCAGGAGAGGCCTTTCTCTTGGTCCCACCACCCTCACAGGAATGTTTGGTGGGGACATGGGAGAACGCCTTCTCTGTCGCTGCTCCCAGACTCTGGAACTCCCTCCTATCTTTGCTGTCCTTCTGCAAGCAGGCAAAGACCTTTCTTTTCGGGCAGGATTTTCCTTAATGATGGTGGTCTGAGAAGGGATTTTAAATGGATTGCTGTTATCTGTTGTTTTACATGTCTTAATATTGGTTTTATTTACCATTTTAAATATAATACTGGTTTAATTCTTTTTAAATATTTGTATACTTACTGTTTTTAGCTTTTAAATATTTTTAATGATGTAAGCCATCTTGGATCCTTTTAAGGAGAAAGGTGGGATAAAATATTTTAAATAATAAATAAATAAATAAACAACTTGTTTCCATTTTGTTTATAAACAGCAAGATAATACTCAAACCACAAGATAAGACATCAGACAAATATATCATGCTGCAGAATTATGTATTCCTCCCCCTCTGTAAAGATTCTGAATAATAGTTGATACACTATAACCAAAAGCAAATAGACAATACATCATATAAAAATCTACATCAAGGTAAACAATCAGCTTCTAAAAGCTAATGCAAGTTCCATTTGTTTTTTTGTTAAAGAAATGCTGCTGGATAGCTCAGTAAGTGAGGCATCTGGCAGTGGATCCAGAATTGAAGAATTTGTTTCTCCACTGTGCTTTTAGAAAGAAGAATCAGTCTGTGTGGCCTTGGACAAGCTGTACAGGTTAGAGATGGGCACGACTGAAGTCCTGCCTCATCGTACGACTTGCACCACATCGCATCACAGCTGCTGCGCATTCCCTCCAGCCACCTTCCATCCAGTTGCCCTATTCACAAGACTCTGCACACCACCCAGGTCATCCTCCATCACTAGAGCTGCCCTTCCCCACCTCCTCCAGCAGCCAACCATTCAGGCAAGGAGGCGGGATGGAGGGTCTTCCTGCTCAGCTGTTGAATGGTCAGCTGCTGGAGGAGGCAGGGAAGGACAGCAGGTTTCATCACAAGAGCTTTTCTCACCTCCATGGGGGCCTCTGTCATCATTATATAGATATTTCACAAAGAAAGAAACTGCTCCCAGTGAAAAACGAAAGGTAGTTCCTTGAGGGGTTCCCTTAATAGAGCTTAATAGGCACTGAGACTACCTGTCCCACGCTCCCTTGAGACTCCCATGAATCCTTGTGCCACTTCCAGAAACTACCAGAAGCAACCAAGACTATTCCAGTGATTAAACGAAGCCTGAGCTTAGATTGACATGGGTGGGCATCGTTCAGATATGTCCACAATTGCACAACCAATCCCAAGAACGTTGCTCCACAAGATAATATTCACAAATGAAGTGATGGTCCATGTGACTGACAGTGACTATAGTCCCAATGGTTGTGGCAAACCTTCATTTTTTTCTGAAGCGATATGGGAAAACAGATTATAATTCTGCCACAGAATCATCCCTTCCAAGGTGGAAACCTACAAACCACGTGAGCTGTACATGATTTCAGCAACATATGTTTTGTGTTACTGGCATAGAGTCAGAATGAATTTATAATTTTAAAAAAATGAAATACAGCAGGTATATCAAAAAACAGATGCTAACTTCATTAATTTACTATAAATGAAGGGACATAAGCTTTGTATTTTCAAAGCCCAGCCACACAATAAATGATGTCTTGAAACTAAGAGACCTGTAAAAAACTAAAGGTTGTTTTGCGATATGGCACGCGTCCAGTCACTGAAAGGAAAATGTCAAACGTTCCATTACTCTTGGTTGTATGACTGAGTAGCTTTTTGGATCCCAGCCATAGTAAACACAGCCAAATGTAGACAGTAGAAAGAAAAATAAGTTGTATTTTTGTCTGGTATGTGCAGAAGTATTCAGTATCTTGCATGAAAGCAAATTTTTAAAACCCTAAATAAACAATACTTGTTTTTTTGAGCTTGCCTCGGCCTGGAAACAATTAATTACTTCATTATAAACCTCCAGTATTAACTTGGTAGATACATTGGAGATTTTCTCTTATTTACCAAGACAGCCGTTATTCGCTATGATATTATCATATCATTTTTAGTCAATAGCTCCCTCTTTGGTCCTACTGCAAAGATCAACATTAATATACTGTGGCAAAAATAAAGCTAACTGCTTTATGAAAAGACAGTAAACTTCTTCATTAGCCTTCTTCTCTGAACAATTAACAACATAGAAGACCCCATTGCATAATTGATATGGCATAAGTGAAAAAATTTATGTTGGATAGAAAAAATACAGATGAGACAGTGACCTGTTAGCTTATATAATCGCATTCTTAGTATGTGTGAATTCAGAAGTAGGGTTACTAACGGCATAAACACACAGAGTAGTAGAAAGCAGGGCCAGGTGGGGAAAGCTCTAAAACTGAGCAAGCAGTTCAATGACTTTGCATCCAGTTGTTTTATTTATTACCTTTTAACCAAGTGAATTACTACAATGCTTAACATGCTATTGGACCTCAGTATTAAATCAGCACTGTTATTTAAACCACAAACTATGCATTAAAATGGAGAAATATTAGATCTAGTGAGTTATCCACTATTATCCTTTTATGTGTTTTTTTGAATAAGTTATGCTCTCTTCAGTTCACTGGAACACTGAAAAAGATCTCAGTATTATCTCACCTTCATCATTGTTAGGCTTCACTTTGTCTTGGGATCCAAGGCTCACTTCTGTCTTGTAAGATGTTTTTCAGGGGAGTATACAGTCAACCCTCGACTTACGAATGGCCCTAGTTACGAACATTTCGACTTACGAACCGCTCTGATAAAAAAATATAGCCTCGACTTGCGAACTTTGCTTCGAGTTACGAACCGAAAAAAAAACACGCGGGAGGCGGGGAAAGCGCAAAATTTGAACTTTCAAGGTGTTCTGTTGAAAAGGTGTCTGTTCCCTCCTTCCCTCCCTCTTTTCTTTCCTTTTTTAAAAACCTAAGTCATCGTAGGTTAAAAGGAAAAAAAAGAAAAAATTCTGCCCCTAGTGGTAGGAACGGATTAACCGGCTTTGCATTAGTGGCTATGGGAACTAATGCTTTGACTTACAAACCGCCCCTCGACCTAAGAACCAAAAACAGCCGGAACGGATTAATTGGTTTTCAGTGCATTCCTATGGGAAATGCTGATTCGACTTACGAACCTTTCGACTTAAGAACGTCCTTCCGGAACGGATTAAGTTCGTAAGTCGAGGGTTGACTGTAAAGGTTTCCCGGATAATAGATGAAGAAATAACGTCTACCTGTTACAACGGACAGATGACAGGTGAGCAAGCAATGACTTCTGAGAAGAGGAGTGAAAAAAATATTGATGACTCAAAATAGAGCCCAAATCCTATCTGTAATGCTTGCTGGTGTATACCATTGGTATGACTTTGGTATATACCAAAGTTATTGGTGTGCACCGGTGGTAAATGTCAGTTAAGAAGTCAAAGCAGGCATTTCTTCCTGCGCCCCAGTCTCATGACTCAGAGTGTGATAGGAAATGCTGACATTGACTTCTTAGCTTGTGGCAATTTGCCACTCAACATTGTCCCAATGGCATTGTGCCAGCAGATAGAACCCATAGGTTTTGGTCCAACACATGACTCCAAGGGAAACTCTCTGCATAGAGCAGATTCCATGTATATTCTGTAAAACTGTTTTATGCCTGATGTAGTATATGTGGTGCACCGGACCCCCTAAAGGGCCACCTGCACTTGGTCAGAGAGTCTGACAGGCTGCTTACCTATCACCTTTGCACTGGGGCAAGTCCCAGGACCTCAGCAGTGCATAGCGTAAGCCCTTTGAACAAGTCTGACCTTAAAAGAACACTTTACACTTAACCAGTACTTTGCAAGTACAGACACATGGGCTTTGTGATTTCTTAGAACTCACTAAAGCTCAGTTAGGTAGGACTCTTAAAAGATAGCTAGTTTGTGGCCCTCTCCACCTCCTGGATTTAGCCAGACCCTGTTGTTCAAGAGACCAGTCCTTTTGTAGAATTTTTATAATTAATTTTTATTAGAAAAATAGAGTTTCATTAGAATCAGTTTGTATTGCACAAGCTTTAGCATCAAGAACATATTCAAAGATCATTGCAGTTAAATAAAATAACTATTTCCCATTAAAATAACAAACACTAATAAGCTAACTAAGGCGGGCTATAGTGGGCTAGCCCCACCTCCTTCTTTCTCCTTACTTACATCCTCTCAAATCCAGATCAGAACAACACTTGAATCTCCATTCAGCATTCAGATCTCTTCACATAACCCATCGTCCATTTTTCTACACTCTCTAACTCCTCCCTTCTTCTTGACAATTCTGGCTGTTAACCAATTAGCCTCAAGAGGCTGTACCACCTTCCTCCTCTCCTTATTCCCATGAGAGTCCAGGTGTTATTTATCTCTTCTCCAATTAGCTCGGAATGTTGTGTCTTCCACGGGCCTCTCAATTCGGCCTTCATCGCTATCTCGAACCAGGCTGTAATGGTTCTTGGGAAAACACTCTTATGGCACTTAGAAAAACACATTCCAATGTCTCTCAAATCATTTTCACAGAACCTGTCTGACTCCATTTAACATTTCTCTGACTACATATCCCATCATCATGACAGTATACAACAACAACAAACAGTTGTGGGTCCAAGGAACCAAAGCCTGCAACTGCTGAAGCGGTTCTACTATGTCAACATGCCACTGTCACCTTTAAGGTGGCGTAGGAAATCTTTCAATTTTGGTTTAAAGAGATGTATGACATTTTGTAGTAAAAATTATGTAGACGCTGACAAAGGGCTCTTCTTGTTTTTGGTAATATCAGATAAGCAAGATGCATACATTTAAGAAATCTTTGTCCTTTGCTTTGTGTGCCTCTACACTTCAAATGTCCAGAAGCTTCTTTTCAATTTCTCAGTGCTCATAGAAGAATGGGCAACAAACAGTTCATGGATTACCAAGCTTTGGGGACATTTTTCCTTGACAAGATGTACAATTTCAATTACACAATGAAACAAGAAAATATTTCAAGACCTCCATGTTTGATATTTGAGTTTCAGCATCTCTTCTTACATGCAGAAGGTTAATATCCATAGGGCAGCATGTGTTTGCAGCTGGGATGAATAATTAAATATATGTTCTAAAGGTACAACAGTCTATCCAGGGACAAGTAAACCAATGGTTAAAATTAGGAAATGGACAAAGCAGAAAGAAATGTCAAATGAGGTGTGCTAATGGACTGTATTGGCAATGAAGATAAACTAGGCCAGGGCACAAATGCAGACATAAGAGGATCAAGATTTTTCTGGAATAGGGATGGGGAATATTACCTTACTAATCCCAGAAGCCCTAGCCAGTATCCAGTGGTGAGAGGTAACAGGAGTTGCATCTGAAGGACCTCAACCCCAATCTAGATTCTGGAGAAGGCAAATTAGAGATTTTCAAGTGGACAACACTGAAAATCATCCACCTGCTCACAAATAGTAGAAATAAAGCTCTTATCTATGGAAATACTTTACCTACAATAAAGAACATTTTGAATCCTGGACAAAGAAGAACTCATCTCAATAACCACTGAATTAGCCTGTCAGTTGTAAAAGGTTAACAGATGCATATTATTTCACGGGCAAGTAATGGGTATGGTGTAACAGCAACCTAGAATTGGCAAAGAAAAGAATTTTACTTTGTATACTTGGATATAACCAATTTTTATTACTCCAGTGACCTTTAAACAGGGACAGCACTTGACTCTAATTTGAACGCAGTTAAGCAGATCTAATTAATGCAGTAACACAAACTGAGGATTAAAATGGAAATTCCAGAGTAAATTCTAAATGTTCCAGATGTGCTAAAACTATCCAAACTAATTCACATAATTCGTGAACTGGGAGCATGCCAACAGCTATCTGCTGCATTGACTTTAGATTGTGAGTCTCTGCACCTGCCTCTCCAGCTGTAGGAGAGTAATAATATATTGAACAGAATGGGCCTGCAAGGTATTAGAGGTTTTGTTTTGTGTTTTTGGTAATGCAGCTCCTGTCGCGGATCTCAACATGCTCAACATGTCCACGTCAACCAGATGGACTTCAAATTCTTTCACAGGTAGCTCTGCACTTTGGTGCTTGTGATAAACAAACAAAAATTCAAGGAACATCACTGCTGACTATCCTCTGTCTTCTTCTGCCTTCCAGCTCAGCAGGTGATTAATTGGTACCTTTGAGGGACCCAGCATTTCAATCAGGGACTGCCACATCCAATGCTTTGTCAGATCAACAATTCAACCGGGTTTTGCTATGCCAAGGCAAAATGGTGAGAGCAATCAAGTGACTCAGACAGATGAAAGGACATGCTCACATGTTCTGTGACCTCCAAAAGATGTACCTGTTTCAGTAATTTTGAGGAAAATACCAAAGAAAATACACTTTAAAATGAAAGTGTACATGTGTACGTATCTATGTGGGCACAGGTGGGCATGCAGACACACATAGACACGCAAATAGATATGGTCTTTGATACTTCTCAGTTAATTTATGGAAGACATACTCCAAATTATTTTGTAAAGCCACTCCAGCTACAGCTATTCCCACATATTGAGGCAGAGAACTTAATATGATAATTAAGTGTTTTGTAAAATAAGATTTCCTTTTTCCACTTCTGACTCAACTGTCACTAAACTATATCGACTGACTCATAAGTTCTAGTCATACATGGAATATTTTTTCTCTCTGAACACTGCCTCTGTATCATTTCCAATTAGATATATTTCAGTCTTCGCCCCTCATTCCTGAGTTGTTATTTGGAGCTAAAACGATTCAGATTTCTTAGCCTTTCATTTCAACAGGGCATAGTATAGGGTATGATGAGGCAGTTACCTCATGTTGGAGAGTGGCAGCAGACATAAATCCCCTGAGCATTGTTTCTGAGCCACCTGGACTTTTGTGTTCCTTACAAGACACAGTTGCTTGAGTCACATAACCTGTTCTCCTTCCGCTTTTAGGTATGGTGGGAAATGCTTTACCAGTATATTTTTCACACTATGGCTGAAATTCTGTAGATTAGTCTAAGCTAAAGTAAGGCATGACTAGAGTAGGCCTATTTGAATAAATGGAATTTACAGACACGTTGACTAATCAAATCCTTACTGATTTAATGGGCTTATGCTAGTTATGACTAGCTATGCTAAGCAACAGTATTTCAGCTAAAACCTGCCTTTTAGTTGATCATAAACAAAATTCATTTTATGGTAAAATTGTAATTATCTGGTATTCTTCATTCTTTGCTGTTTTTCTCTTTAATAAAAAAAACCTAAAAGGAAACAGTCTAATATTATTATACATGATGTAGTGAAGGACAAACAGAGAAACCCTGAACTCTAAAACTAGCATAAATTAAGCTAGATTAAAACAGAATGACTACACAGTTATCTTTTCTTGTTCTGAGAAGACATTAATTGCAATAGGGAAAGCAGCTTCAAATGGCTGATTATCAGTAGTAGTGTGGCTCATTCCTAAATAACTTCCTAAATAACTCCCAAAGCCTTTACCAAAAAGAAGTAAAAATAAAAATAAACTTTTAAAAAGTCATAAATCTCTCACACAGACTGACATTGTTTCCTGCCTTTGGCTGAAGGAAAGCGGACAACAGCAGGTCAAGGTTCTACCTATCCCATTCAAACCTATTTTCAGCTGTGCTCTCTGTGGTATCGTACTTGCCCATGTGTAATCCTTGTAAGACTGTGCAGAGACATAATTCTGTCAGTTTGCATTGAGCAAATGAGAAAGTTGCAATTAGATGTTTTTGCACCGTGTCAGAACTTAACCAGGAACAACTGGGGAAGACAGGTAGACACTGAAAGTCCTAAATCCCTCCTAAGTAGGAGTTGGAACAGTTATTTTTCTGTATATTTAAGATATTTCCCATTAGTTCTCTCATGTTAGACCTGCTTATTATTACTATGTGTTTTCAGAAAACCAAGGGCATCTTCTATCTCCTCTTGGGCCACAATTAAATATAATTTAGTCCCCTGGAGTCAGGTTTCAAGTTCAAATTCATTTAGATTTAGTAGCCCATAGGCCATACACCGTGTCAAGTTTAAAAGTTTAAAGTTTAAAAGTTAAAGGTTTAGAGTTTAAAAGTAGGGTAAAATAGAAATTTGACATATGTCCAACATAATTTTTGCAAAGGCTGCTCAAGAGTAATTTTAGTTTTGAGGTATCTGAGAAGGCTAAATATTTCAAGAGCCATTTTTGGAAGAATCACTCTCTTGCTATTGCATATTTCAGACAGTAAAAGAAGGTACGGGATGTTGTATCAAGTTCTAACAGGGGGCACAGTAAAGTCTCCTAGAGTCATGTTTTGCTGCAAAAGCCATGATGAGGTAGATCTATGATGTCAGAAGTCTTTGATTTGGTCACTTACACTCTTACAAGAAGGTCCTTGGATCTCAGCCATTTGCCAGGATCTTTTTCTTCCTCTAAGCAAGTAAGCAAGTGCTAATAAATTGACTTCTGGGGACAAAATTGGCCAAGCTACTGTAATACTTGGGCAAAAAGATCCTCATGCTCTTTTTTGGCAAATCATGAAACAGCACAGCAGTAATGACATATTCTGGCTGTTAATAAATTGATCCCATTCAAGACAAACTGAAATGTCTTCTGTTGCAGGATTCCGGAATTCACTAGGGCCAGGATCCTGGGAAACATGACATGCATATTTTATTTTCTCTTATTCTAATTTATTTTTACTCCAACTGTATTTTATGGCTCTGTTTGTTTGAGTGGACCACAAACACTCCTTTGGAGGTGATGAGTTTTTATATCCCACAATAGATTGAATTCTTACTGGGTTCAGAAGATACATCACAATTCCAAAAATAAAATTTTATGCTAGTGCAAGAGGCTTAAGGGTTTCCCAAGTTTTCTGGAAATTAGACATTGTGGATCATATTGTATCAATAAGGTGGGCTTGATGTGTAGACCTCACACTTTGATTAATCTGGGGTGCTTGATGTATAGATGTTTCCAGTTACTAAGCTTTGGACTTTACAAAATGAAGCAAGCCTACCTGGGAAGAAAGTTTCAAACTTTGTTCAATGCAAGCTTTTCGACATTTAACTGAAGAATCCAAAAGACCAATAAGGTTATCTGAGCCAAAGCCCTTTTCAGTGGTGAAGTTAGCCCTGTTTTGTCTCTTGCCTGGCTTGAATGCCAGTGGTCACCATAGCATTTTCTAAGGGCAGGAAGGCTGAGTTGAGATTGGTTGACTCAGAAAACAGAATCAGTATGCAATGTGATTTGCCAGTCTTTCCAAAAGACTGTTGCAGCCATCGTGAAGCAAACAAATCAGGAGGCAGAGGTTTAGTTGTTTCTATTGAATACTGAAGTTGTAACGGGCACTGGGTATTCAGAAAATGGCTAAAATCCTGTTACTCAGCCTCATTAGTCACAACTAGAGTAGGATTATTGAATCAGTGGGGATTTGGAGCGTCAACTCCTCCACAAGTTCCATTGATTCAAATGGACCTACGCTAGTTGCAATTTACTGTGCTCAAATAAGTTGCAACTATAGTAGGCCTATTTGAATCAATAAAATGTATGGAGGAATTGGGCCTGGTCTAGTTCTGACTTCCTACGCTAAGCAAACTGTTTCAGGCACTGAATTACTCAGCCAAAAGCTTCGGGATGTATTCTGTAATTATGAGGTGTGTGGGGGGGGGGGAATGAACAATTCCATGTCCTGAGTCTAGTGAAGAAACTGAGAAGCAAGAAGCTCCCAAATTATTGGGAAAGTCTCATGTTCTGTACTTAAGAACTAAAATTAATACCTAATGTCCAATCAGCTGGTGGCTGTCATGTGACAAAGCTCAAAATAAGGGCCCTTAGGGCCTAATTCTACAAAAAGTGATAAGTGATAGGCCTATTCATCATTTTTACTATTGAAGGGCAATGGCAATGTATGTGTTCACATGTCTGTTCATTCCCTTCTTTTTTGTTATATGAAAAACAACATGGCTCAGGTCTTCCCCACCAGTTGTCTTCTGCCCATTGTCTCTCAGGATGTCAAACATTTTCCCTCTCAAAATCCTCTGTCATGGCTTCAGGAAGGCTTTACTCTGCGAAACAAAAGTGACAGTCCATCTTGTCATGACTACCTCTATTTTGTTAAGCCATAAAATTGAGCTTTTTTAGACTACAGAGGGATATCAATGTCTATTGGCAGCACTTTAAATAGGTGTTTCAAATTAGTAGTTAATTTGCATGTTAAAAGCATTTATTGCAAGTTAATGAATCAATTGATTCCTTAAGTGGTGTTTAATGAGATTTATTACTGTATAAAAGAGAAAGTAGGAGGCTAAATAATTGAGTCTCCCATTATCAATACACACATCTTGAAAACTAGAGATTGCCCACACAGAAAGAAAAGTAGCTTTTTCAAATTTTACTTACTTTTCCCCACATGCCTGACTCTTTCCAATTTTATATGGAGGTGATTTGATCATGAACATGATTGGCTATGATTTGAGAGTTCCAAAAACTGCACCAAAAAGTGTGCAATTCCCAACTAATTTCATCACTAAACTAAATTTGGTGGCTGCCAATGGCCACTCTGCCAGGTGCGAAGCTGCCGTGGCAGGAGTGCTTTGTCTTCCCGTCCGGAGAATGGCGTCATGGGTGGATGACACTGCTCTCAAGGAGGGCGGAGGGACGGAGTTTTTAAAAAGCAGAGCCCCTCTTTAACCGGCCTCTTTTGCATTGGCCAAGCAAGAGGGAGTGCCGCCCTGCTCCAGAGGAAGTGGTTTCGCTTTCCCCGCACGTGGCTTTGCGAGAAGCCTCGGATTTTCGGGTCGTGCATTGGCGCGGCCCCTGGTTGTCCCCTTTTATATTTACTTATTGTTGTCTTACTTATGTAATGAGTATTTCCCTCTGGTTAATTGTGTTTTTTAAAAAATAATAAATAAAAATAAAAAGGAAATATTTAATAATTGGTTACATCCGGAAGGGAGTTCAGAGGGGACGCCAGGGGATTTAATCAATCTAATTGTGGATATCAACTCTTTTTATTAGCGTTGGGGGATATTATTTTTAAAAAAAAGGAAGAAAGAAAGGGGAAAAGATTGGTAGGAGTGAGACCATTAGTTTAATTAGATAAATAATTTGGTATTATTAATTTTTTAAAAAAGGGGGATAGAATAGTCTGCCCTTAGTGAGGGTGCTAAGAACCCTGCTGGGTTCAGCCTGGGTGTTACTGCCAATCAATTTTTTTTAAAAAAGAAAGTTATACTAGCAAGAATTGGGTCAGTTGCTGCGTCCCCTGTTGGGTGCTACCTTACTTGTTGTAATTTTAAAAAAAGAGGCAAGACAAAAAGGAAATCTATAGCCACATAATTAATTAGGAGAAGGCATGTAATCTCGTCAGACATATTAAAAAAAAAACTTAGTCATTATAGGGCCAAAAAAGGGTCAAGGTTCCAAGACGGGCAAGCAGCCGGCAAAATGTAAGGCCTCCACCAGTAATTTCTTCATCTGAGGATGAGGAGTGGCCTGATTATGGTGGCGAAGTTGAGTGAGCTCTAGAGAAAGAGAGCCATGGCTAAGGAAGTGGCTAATTCGGCCACCCCCAGGAGGTAAAAAAGGAATCTAAGGCACGTAGGATGACTGAGTTGAGGCAATGTAAGGTGATGTAATTTTGTCACATATTGCTCTTTTAGAAAAGGAGTGCTCTACATCAGCAGGAACGTCTTTGGCAGAATCAGCAGGCAATGGTCACCAGACCATGCATATCGACCTGAAAGGGGCATCAGGCCTGATCCTACGGCAGCCAGAGGTTGGCTGTGCCACAGCGGGCACTGGCCAACAGGAGTCAGAGGTACTTTCCACCAATGCTGCAGTACCAGCGCTGACAGTTGCAAGTGAGGCAGCAAACACATTCACACACACATATAGAAGGGAAGTGGCCTTGGGGGGAAGTTAGCCTCAGATGACTGCCAGCTCACCGCCCGGCAACATAAGGAGAGGTTCACCCACAGTGGGAGTGCCTGTGCCAGATTTGAAGCCTTGCACAGCACCTTACCCGCAATGGTCTCTTCCTAGTCAAACGCCAGCGGGCTGAATAGGTCAGTGGTTGGGTGTTGTCTGCAGAGCTAGAGGCTGGGAGTTTGATGCCCTGCTGTGCATGCTGTATGTAAGGCCACCTGTGTGGCCTTGGGCAAGCTGCACAGTCCCTGGACATAAGAGCCTTGGGTCTTTTTCCTGAGCTCCGGCAGGCCGGTTGGTTCAACCCCACCTGTTGCTGGGAATTAATGCTAAGGGGTTACTTACTTATTACTAACACTCCAAGTAATAATAAAACAAAACAAAACCATGACATTGATACAATTGAAGATGGCGAAATAAATTAGGTATTAACAGGAGGGAAGGCCTGCCTAAAGAGCCAGGTCTTGAGTTTGCTCTTAAAACACCCAGCGAGGGAGCCAGACAAATTTCTGGGGGGAGATTGTTCCAGAGGTGAGGTTCCATCACCAATGCTCGATATGGGAGCATTTCATGGTTCAGCCACATGTCTTAGGGGTTGCCCCGGACCAGGTGGCAACATGGATGGCAGTGGTCCCAAGCGGTAGCCATCCAGCCTGCTGCTTCAAAAGGGCCCCAGACCAGTTTCCCAGGAGATATGCAGGGTCTGTTGTACTGAAGTTGGAATGGACGCTGAAGCGCAGGGCAGGGTGTTCATGCAGACTTTTCAGGTAGGACAAGGGAACTCGGGTTCCTTTAGCAAAGAAAAAACAGTAGGTCCCTGTACTTTAATTACCATCTTGGGGATTGCTTTAGTCACCATCCAGCAATCAAGCAGATTGCCAAAAAAAGTAGTGAATCTCAGGATTCAAATTTGGGACTTGTTACAACGAGCTGGAGTTATGTTGAAGGAGCTGCCAGAAGTAGTAGGTTACCTCAACTTTGGGGCTAAGTGTTTGCTCTAGACAGGGTTTTTCATGGAAGGATGTGCGAAACCATGAGTGGGTTCACAAACCCGCACCACAGCGGTGACTTCAGTGGGAATAAAGAGGACCTGCGCATGTGGCTACAGTTCTTCGATAGTTTTAATAGAACTTGTTCTGAAGAGACGAGGTGCGCTTAGGGCAGAGTTCTAGTCCACTCTGATGCTGCTGGATCAACTGGATACAGGATTTTAGGGGCTGATTGAGTGCTGGCTTTGGCCGATGGAATGGCGTGACTTCAAGGTCACCTGTGATCTCCATTCTTGAATTTTTTTGGTCCAATATTGTGAGCCCTATGGCTTTGGGCTGACATTTGGGCCAATTTGGCTGTCATGTTTTGGCGTGACAACAAGGAGGTGGCCAAGAGGAAAATACCCTTACATCAATTGATGGAGTGCTGGCCTATGGCCAATGGATTGGAGTGACTCTGAAGTCACCCGGGATCTTCATCCTTGGAGCTTTTTCCAGAATTGGAAGCCCTATGGCTTTGGACTGACATTTTGGGCAATTAGGCCATTGTGTTTTGGTGACAACAAGGAGGTGGCCACAAGGTAAATACCCTCACATCAAGCGATGGAGTGCTGGCCTTTGGCCGATGGATTGGAGTGACTCGAAGTCACCCAGGATCTTACATCCTTGGAGTTTTTTCCAATATTGGGAGCTCTATGGATTGGGGCTGACATTTGGGCCAATTCTGCCATCATAATTTGGTGTGACAGCATGGCTGTGGTCCATGTGGAACAATATCCTCACAAAATCTCAGAGGGTTGTGCGATTGGTGAGCCTTCACGTTGCACTGTTTGAGATATAACCTCAAGTGGCTTGCCATATGCCTGGTATAAATGTTGAGCTGTGTGACACCGTGTCCCGCCAACAGATCGACTGGTTCAGGGCATTGGCTCAGGAAGCTCGGGCTCTACCAGAGATATTGCCACAAGAGACATGGAGCATTGGATGAGTGAAGCTGCTTGCGAAGAATTTTTTGCAGTTTGCTGTGGAAAAGCTTGGGTATACCATGGCCTATAACACCACCCCTATGTCCCCAAAAATTTTGTTTCAGTTAGGTCGATTTTTGGGAGGAGATTTACATGGAACAACATGAGGTCAAATTATTTAAAGCAGCAATGCTTTGTGTAATTTTTGGGGTGTTTAGTATTAGCGAGCTTGTGAGGGAGTCAAAAGTAGACAATTCAAAACAGTGTTACAGATGGATGACTTATTGGTCTCCAAAGACAGAGTCTTGCTCCATCTCCGCCATTCTAAGAGGGATCAATTAGGAAAGGTCAGGTGGTAAGTTTAGGACGTTGTTCAGTGAGGAGCTTTGCCCGGTTAGGGCTTTATCTGCCTATATTGAGATAAGGGGGACTTCAGCAGGGGATCTATTTCACCATAGGGTGGCTCTCACCTCATAAGGTGCCAGTTTTGGACTGCCACTTCCTGGGGGCTGCGCAAGGCAGGCGTTGTGGGATGAAAATTTGGCACCCACTCATTGAGAATAGGTGTAGCATCCACAGCAGCAGCTTTTGATATGGGGAAGACTAGATAAAGAAAGTAGGAAGGTGGTCTTCCCACAGGTTCAAAATTTATATAAGTTCTCTACCTCAATAGATGCTAGTGTTTGTTTTCTCTTTCAGGATTCCAGGCAGTTGCCACCCGGTTGCGAGTTGTTTTGTGTGGCCACAGTTATATACATTGGGTGGTGAAGTACGCTTTGTAAACAGGTCGGGGCCACAATGTAGGCCTTGGTGCTCAGGCCACGGTGGAATTGAAGGGGTGAAGGAGCATGCTCTGGGACCAGCTGAAGGACCTGGTATCCCAGAGTATAAATGAGGCTCCTCCTGATTTATTGGTGTTCACCAGGGAGGACATGACTTAGCGCAGAGAACAGGCAAGTCATTGATATTACAGGTGATTGAGGATTTGCAGACCATGTAGGCCAAATTTCCAGCTTGAAGCTGATATGGTCAAGCATAATTCTGAGAATGGTTTGAAAGGCTGATTGCGATCCTAGACGCATTGACCGTGCACGGTGGGGTGTGAAACGTGAAGTAACCAGAGCCATAAAGGCTGGGTTGAGGTCGATAATTGAGCATCTTGTCATTGAGTTCGCCAGCCGGAATGGTACATAAGTGATGCGGTTCACTTGTCCGATACAGGTTTGGGCCTCTTTCTGAAGGACCTACAAGGGGGCCTTTGGGCCAAAATTTTTGGCTGTGTTGGCGGGCTTGGGGCATATAAATAGCCCCATGCCATGGCGGGTAGTGCGAAGGGAAGAGTCGAGGTGAGTTCATGGAAGACACAAGGTGCAAAAATATTCCATCTCCCGGTCAGGTGGTGCCAATAGGGCTGCTGATGAGAGGTGGTTTCTCCATAGGGGGACCTCCAGGGCAGCAGTTCACCTAGGCTCATGAGGCTAGGTGGGCTGGGGCTTTGAGGCGTAACCCTATCACCGGACACCTGAATACGTGCTGTACAGATGACAGCACGATTCAGAAATAGGAACTCGCATTGCTCTTGAATGATCCGGATGTAAAGGCTACACCGGATTTGGAGATAATATCGCACTACGTTAGGCCCCCTTGTAGATGGGGGATTTATTTTAAATAGTTAATAAAGTTGTGGCACAGGTTTTAACCTAACAACCTGTGTCTGCCTCTTTATTCTGGGCTGACAAGGTCTGTGGCTGTATTGCCCTTGTATTAACATAGACACAATATTTAAGTTTCAGATGGAAAACACTTCAGTATTTACTACACTCCACTGGAATGTGATAGTTCTGCTACCTTGGATTTCTTGAATTCAGAAAAGGAATTTAAGAAATCCTGGGAGCATGTACAAATCCAGAAAATAATACTTCTCACATTCTCCTTATTTGAATTCCTTCTCATACTTCAGTGTTCTGAATGCACTGACCAGTTCAATGAGATGGAACTGATGCAAATGGAATTCTTCACTGCTACATTTCTTTCACAGTTTTGTACAAAACACTTTGCAGGCAGTATGCAGCAGCTTTTTTTTCTTCTTCACTTGATTCCCTTGTCTGTTCAATCTGCATTACCAGTACACATGAACAATCCCAATGGTTCATTACTGTATCATTGTTCTTTGTGTATATGTGTGCATGTGTTATATTAATGCACTTCTACACCTCAGCACATTAATAAAACACTGCCAATGTATGGTGCCCCAGCCCCACGTCTTAGGTTCTCCAACCTCCTGATTTATTTAGCATCAGTACAATTCAGTCCTTCCCCAGCACACTCTTTTCATTGTCTTTTCCTCCCTCTATCCAGGTTCTACATCACTTTTTGTCCACTTTCTATCTTCACCAGACTGTGGTTCCTCCCTCCCTCCCTCCCTTCCTTCCTCCCTCCCTCCCTTCCTCCCTTCCTCCCTTCCTTCCTTCGATTTTAAGAATGGTGTAGAATGAACCTGCAGCCATTCTACCTAAAAATTCTGTGTAGAAATAGATGTTAGGAGCACCTTCAGTTTCATTTCGCAGCACCCATAGACTCTTCTTCAAGTGCTTTTTAATGGTGACCCCATTTAGGCAACCCATGAATGTGGGATCCCAGAGCTGTACCCACCGCTCCAGCCTTTAGCATTGCAACCATTGGTAACAATTTCCTTCTACAACTTTACTTTGTGTTGGTTGAAAACAATGTACATATGTAGTTTTACTCATTTACTTTAAGTCTGGAATTATTGATTGCATTTCAGGAAACAGTGTTTTGTCAGGTCCATTGATTGGCATGCCATATACTAAGATGCCATTTGTGAAGACAAGTATTTTTGAAGAGCTTTGTCATTTTCCTCTGGAAAATGTCAGATGTTGAAAACCTAATCACCCAAATGGTGTGATAAATGTAGTGAGTCCCCCCACCCCCCAATTCTCCGAGCATGTTAGAGTGATTGACTAGACATCCTTCAGTTCACTTAATTTTAAAAATATACTTTGGCTCCTGCCATGTTGGAAAAAGGTCATCTTGTGTTGGAAGTAGAGATAGATAGACGAGACATATACATATTTCTTGACTTCATAAAGACTTTAAAGGTCTGGTAAGATAGAGTTCCATCATTTTTCTTGATTTCTTCACCTTTTCCATCACAATTTCTACATTCTGAATTCATAGGAAGCCTGTAGAAACTTTCATGCTGTAAGAGTAAGTGTAACATCTTAAAACAATTTTGGTGGGTCTGGCAACTGATTTCTGCACTGGGACCGGCCAGTAGCCTCACAGACCACCAAACATTTCACCACACACACACACACACAAACACACACAGACAAACACAGAGATGAATGGGCATTGAGCACTACTTTGAGCCTATGCCTTTGTCATTCTGTCCTGGCTCTGTATGTGTGTGTGCATGCATGCTCTCGTCAAAGAAAATGCCACTTCTTTTGTACAAATTATGTGCAAGGAAAAAATGTGTTCTTTGTCTCTTTCTTGTTGGGAGGAAACAAATCTTGAAGGCAACATTCCCTCTAAGCTGCGCAGGTGTGTGGCTGCACAGTGCTGCATTGGTGCTGTGCACCCAACAGTCGGTGTTGCTGCCCATTTGGTTCCAGTTGCAGCCGGAACCTTGTGTGCATGAGGCAGGATCCCCACCCAGTGCTGGCAGAAAATTAGAGGGAAAGTTGCTGGAAGGAATTGAAAATTCCTTAATGGGGTGCCTCATCAAGTCTAAAAAGTATGAACGGATGAAAATGAAGAATTGTGCAAGTATTCTGTATATCTCTAGGGAGGATTCCTTACATTCTTCCACCAGCATATGTCAATTTTATGCAAATCAGTGGCTTCTTCTATTTTTAAAACCTTTTTTTTTTTGTTTTCCTTGGGAAAGACAGAGATTGTATAGGACCCCTACAACATTGTCAACAATTCTTCTAAGTTCCCGAGTTCTTCAATATAAGTAGAATCTCATATACCATGTTTATCAAATTCTGGGCAGATAGAAACATTGTCATGCCTGCAGCTTTCTGCAGTAGTAACATAAAATTTATAAATCCTGGTTGTTTCCTTCTCTGTACTATAAATAAGTGAGCTTACCAACACAATTCCATCTTCTTTGTGAAGCATTATTGCCTGGCAAAAGCTGACAAATCAGGTTGGGCTGTGCCAAATGACCGTCAAAGCTGAAAGGTTCTGGAGCAGGAAATTGTGCAAGTTTAGGCTTAAAGCTTAGATTCTGACTTCTTGTTGAGAAAGATAGAGAATACCAGTGACAATATTTTTTTATATAAAAAATACTTCTTATCGTCAGCAAGAAATGGGAAACAGAATAAAAGAATCTGCCTCCCCATTCAGCATTCTATGACTAGCAAGAAGAGGAAGAGTGGCATTGGAGCAGCGGCAAAGCTAGTGCACTGAGTTCTAGTCTCTGTTCTCACATAGTTGAACATATCATGCCAAATTCAGGCATTAAGCTTCAAACTGTGTGTGCAGGAGGCTTTAAGATGAGGGATGAGAAGCACATGTAAGCCTCAGATGTTCAACAGACCCTTGCCCACTTGCCACAAAAGTCTGCAGACACAAGTGGTAGCTGAATGTGCTTACGGCATTTTCTTGAGCTAGGGACCTGCCTTATAAGAGTTCTTGACTGGCCGCTGAAACACTGCATGCACATTGAGCTGAATGCACTTGCAAGCATTGTGTCAGATGTCCATGGGGAATATACAAAGGTCTGCCTTACCTTTGGGTGGATATGAGTGGACAAAATTCACCTCTATCCCCACTTCATCCACACACATTTAGCATTACAGACTGACATGACTGATAGAAGGCCTTTGTAGGCCTTTCACCTCAAACCAAACTGGAGCACAAATAAATGTGTCGTTTATTGACTACTAAAAGCACACAGCTGGGCAAGAAAATGAACCAGGCTAAGGATTATAACATCAGCAGTGCCACACAATGAAGCAATTTCCTGTCCTGATTTAAGTATGGATTCTCTCACCTGCAGATTGGCATCCATTCCACAAACTCCAGTACTAGCTCATGGGCAAAACTGTGAGGATACCTCACATCTAAATATCAGGGGAGGCACCCCCTGTTAGGTCCACAAGGAGCTGTGATCTCAAGGAACACCCCTTTATCTGTCCTCCTCATTCTGATATATGCGTACACCCAGGCAGGGGTGTTATCAGTGGCAATACATTCCAGTGAACCATGAGACACTTAAATGGAGCAGATGAATTAAGAGTACTCACCATTCCAGGTCTGCTGGGGGAGTGGAATATAGAGACCTTATCTAGACCCAAGGTCACAGTGGCAGAGGAGGAGGATAAGTAGGAATAGACATTCAAATTTTGTTTGCAGTGAAGTCTGTTGTGATATAGTTTATAATATTTTGTGCATCAAAACAACTGAAAGCTGATGGTATAGTGAAATAAGAACATGCTGGTTTGTACAGGATCACATAACTTGGTCTGTAATATGAGAACAAGGTCTTAGATTATAGCCTGTTAAGAACCTTCTTTCTTGAGAGGTTTAAAAAAGTATCTTGCACATGAGGCTCTTACTTCATTCTATGTAATAAATATGAAGCTATTTAAACAAAGGTGATGTCTGGCTTAGAAAGATGCAATATGTAACAACAAGGGCACTTTGAATTAAATATGCACTTTTTCTTCAAAGCTTGCTTCTTCATCTTATGTGGAATATTCCGTGCTGTGCCACAGAATCATGGGTTAACCAGAGAAATTAGCATAGCACCTGCAGAAAATAAAGCAATTTATAATTTGCGATATATATGTATGTGAATCGATGCCTTTTGTTCAGCTATATTTTCTATTAAAGGCTTGTTGTTTGCTGATTTGTGTCAATTAGATTTAAATCACCACAACTTTTTCTGGAAATTCCAAAATGTTTCTGTGGGGATTATAGCCCATCCTCTATGGTTAGAATTTCTGGTTGTTTGTGCAGTGTGCTTATTCACTAGCATTCCTATATCATCATTGTCAAGTTGCCATTTGAGAAAAGAAGACTGAGGGGAGATCTGATAGCACTTTTGAAATACTTGAAAGGCTGTCATACAGAGGAGGGGCAGGATCTGTTCAATATCATCCCAGAATACAGGACACATAATAATTAACTCAAATTACAGGAAGCCAGATTTAGGCTGAATATCAGGAAAAAAAGTCTTAACTGTTAGAGTGGTACACCAATTGAACCAATTACCTTGGGAGGTGGTGAGTGCTCCAATGCTGGGGGCGTTCAAGAAAAAATGGGGCAACCATCTGTCAGATCTGCTTTGATTTGGATTCCTGCATTGAGAAGGAGGTTGGACTCAATGGCTCTTATAGGCCCCTTCCAGCTCCATTATTCTATCATTCTAAGATTGAGCCATATATGTAAGAGACCACAACAAGTAATCTAATCCTATATTCTACATACTTAACACATCTTTGATAGGTGATATTGAGTCTCTGCTAAAAAACAACAACCAGAGGGCAGTGAAAGCCAATCAGACCATTCATATCATCTTGGAGTTCTTTCTAATTTTTTGTTCAAATTCCCTGTCTTGCAGTTTGAACCCATTAGGTTGCAGTACAACCCCAACTCAAAGATATGACCTCTGCAATGAATTTAGAATGAGCAAAATGCTCTTGCACCACACCATCTGCCCTTGTGTCAGCACACCTACCCCTTGTGAATTTTTCCTGTACACTATGTTTTGTGCACCTTGTTTCAAATTGCTCTTCCTGGTACTGCCAAAATTATAGTGTGTTTTTCCATCAACCCACTATAGATGGTCCCTTTTTTTGATGTAGGGTATATTGCCCCCCAACCCCGGAATAAAGACACAAGACAAGTAGTATGGGTTAAAACACGGGCCACACTTTATTTATTTATTTATTTCAATACATTTTATTAGTTTTTCACTCTATCTACATTCGGTTTGTGCTTGTCAAACATCGTGTTGCATGATTTGCTTACAATTATTTGTTTTTTACATCTCAGTGTCTTCCCAGTTGTCCCCCCCAAATTCCAGACATCTTTCAAACATTCAAACCATTCATGTACGTATTTTAGTATATAATATTGGCTACTATCATAATATTACTTTCATAGTGTACAATATTCTCAAGATCTTCTAATAACATACTTAATAAAAGTAATTCCAGATCCATGCCCCAACCTTATATCTAGTTTGGTTAGATATACCCACTATATTACGTCTTTACCCTGGTTAGTGCTCCCTTATTTCAGTTTAATTCTCCTTTTTAATATAAAGGATATGCTCCTTTACAATTCCCGAAGTTAGATATATACATGCTTTTCAACATTAAGGGCCTCCTTCCTATTTTTCCCTTTTTCATCTTTCTAAGTAATTCCCTCTCTTATTTCTCTTTTTTCACTTTTTGTTTCTGTCTCTCTAAGCATTCTGCCATCTTTCGTGCCCTCTGAAACCATTTTGTGCATCTGATTTATCTCCACTAGATCTTTATGCACTTGGTCTATCTTCAATAGATCTTCCGGGCTTTTTTAATTAATTCTGCTGATTTTCTCCCCTTGTCTTCCCTTAATACTCTCCTCGGATCCAAGATTAAAGTTGTTTCTCTTAGGTTTTCCCCATTAATTTCCTCCAGCTCCTCTTTTGATTGACATGTATCATCCGGCACACTCTCATTTCCTTTTTTGTTATTCCCTGTCTCTTGTTGACTATAATTCTTCTTCAGCTGTTCCTTGAATAATTTTGCCTCTTGGTAGTGGGATCTCACTATTTCTAGGATTGTTTGAAGGGTAGATTTTGTTTCATCCCAAAATTGTCCTTGTTGTGCCATTATGTTCCAGCTGCCCAAGAGCTTAAGCCAAGATTCGAAACCCCCAAGTATCACAGTCCAGTTCGATGATTGTATCCATGGCCTGATTGATCCCTGGCAAATTGATGCCAGCCAAACAGATATTCCAAGTCTCCAGAGTCAGTTCAAAGAGTCCGCTTTGGCCAAATAGACCTGAACCAAAATTTAAACCCCCAAAGTACCAAGGTACAATTCAATGGTTGTATCCGTGGCCTGATGGCCTAATTCCCACAGGTTTACGCCAGCTAATCAAACACAAACACTTCCAGCTCCAGGGGCAGTTTCAGAGGATCTACTTTGGCCATATAGGCCTGAACCGAGGTTCAAAACCCCCAAATTTCACAGTCCAATTCAGTGTTTGTATCTATGTCCTGGTAGCCTAGTTCCTGCAACTCTGCATCGGCCAAAACCGAAATTCCAAGTCCCTGGAAGTGGTTCCAAAAAGTTCACTTTGGCCCAATATACTGATTCCCAAAGTACAATTTAAAAAAAATCCACTTTAGGGTTAATTTGTCTATGTTCCAGCCAGTCATGAAAAAATCAAAAGGAAATAAAAAACAGGTTTCCAAGCTTTAAACAGCAGTATAGTGCTCAAGGTCACTGTTCTGGGCATTCTGCCAAAATACTTCAGGTAGCCATAACATAAAGATAACTCCAGACTTGCTGCTTAACTGATAATAGCTTACGAGAAAAGTTTCTTAAGATTTATAACGCCAAATTAATACCCAGCTTCTTAAAATATATTTTAAATGTATTTAAATGAGTAGTTAATGTCCCATTAATCTTTAAATTATTTTCTTTGCATCAACTATCCCTCTCTCCAGATTTTCCACCGCTCTATAAGTGATGAGATGATAGAAGATTCTTTTTTCTGTATATAGGAATTGTCTTCTCCAGGGATAATCATAAGCAATTAGTTGTAAAAATATATCTCACCCGATAATAACACTGATGTTGAATAGCTGATCGTTGCTTCTCTTTTGCCGGCTGCCGACGACTTGCAAGCACGCTTCCTAGCTGCTTGTTTCTGCCCGTTGGCTGATTGGGGAGTTTCCTGGATCAAATGGGGATGACCGCCGTCCCCCCCCCCATGATCAACAGGCTTCCCCCCCCCAGTTCACCACCTCTTTGGGGTGGTTTCGACACCCTGGGGTGTCCCAAACAGGTCTGAATTCAGCCCAGGGGACAGAGCTCCGTCCTCCTGCCGCTGTCTCGTCGCGGCGTCAAGCCGGTCTCTCTCGGGCCACACTTTATTAATTATAATTCAAAATTTGCCAATCATTTGGCAAAGAGGGGCCTGCGGTAGTGCGGGAACAGGTAAATCCATATACATATGGGCGAGTCCCCGGTCCCCTGTTCTCACAGTCTTAAAGACTGCAGGAACCCGGCTGGCCGCTAGATAAACATCCCCAGACCTCGAGCCATCTTTACTTGATGACTGTTAGTCCGGAAGTGGCCCAGCACATGTTTCTCCCCCAGGTGCTGTAATCGCACGATCTGCAGCCCTGAGGGGTCCGATGCGCTGTTAGCTTACCTGATGTTACAGTGGGACTCACCGGAAAATACCTGTTATTTCTGCACTACCCGCCAGTGTGACCAAATTTCCACCATAAAATTGCCAACAACCCGTACTAGTGTGGGATAGGCAAAAAATCCCCCCATCCAAAGGCCAATCAGGATGAGGGTCAAAAATTCCTATCCGGCCCCAAAAGGCAACCAGAAAAACTCACACTAGAATAGGGCGGGTGGGCGAGTGCCAAAGAAAGAAGAGGATGGTTAGAAGGGGAGCGCCCCTTATATGGCCACGCTTGTCTTCTCGTCCTCAAACAACTCTCGAGAGACATGTGAGGTCCCGCGCCATCCGTGGGGGGGGGCAAAGAGTGAGTCACGCTGCCCAAAGCCTCGGCTTGGCAGTGACTCCAGCATTTGAGAGATGGCACAGGATAGGATAATGCTAGGGTAAGTCTAGTCCTTACTTTTCTGAGAAGAAAGAACACAGTAGTGACCAGTGCTATGATATTACATGAAGGTCTCACTGAACTTTCTGAATGACTCCAGCATAAAGACATGTGGAAATACAGAGGAAAAGGCTTAAACAAAACAGGACATTTGGAAAAGAAAAAGGCTACTCCAGCTCATCAGTCATGGTGGCTTTATAAGAGTCTCTTAAAAGTAATTACTAGATAATTACTAGATTGGGTCTGAAGGATGATATATGAGTCAGGCTTATGACAGACAACATTCTCCCCAGTGATGTTGCTCTTTTCAGATGGCAGCTTTCAGTGGGGAAATGTTCCTTTATGCCTCTCACCATTATGGCCTTAGGGAAAGCAGAAGCAGTGGGTGGGGAGTCTGTCTTAGTGTAATTTGCAGATTCAAGCCCAGCCAAAGAGATGGTAAGCAAAGACCGTTGATTTTCCATGTGGTGCACTGGTTATTAAGGATGCATAGAAGAGAATAGGAACAGCTATCTCTAGAGTGGGGACATTCCTCACTATGCAAGTTTAATTATGGAATGTATCAGGAAAACAAGGATACATTTGGGAGTGTGGTGCTAGACAGCCACTTGAAATATGCTAGTGAGTTCCTGCAAAATGATCCGTCAGCCTGTTCCTACAGAGATCTCACTGAAGGTTTTTATGGCTGGTATTCAACAAGGGGATCTTCCATCACAGGACCTCTTCTAACAGATCAAAAGTTCAGTCTGCTAAGCAGTGTCCTTCTGGAAACCCACAGAATTGACTTGACACTGTGTGATGAAAGCTGCTTTTCCTGTTTGGTAAGCACTCTCTCTGATGATGATACAATTCATTTATTTTTAAAACTTCATTTTCATTCAGCAGTTGAGTAGTGACCTAGTGGGTTACTTGGGGTCGCTGAATAGTGCAATGATCTGGGAAAGTAATACTGTTGTACAATGTGCTGCTATTTAGACATGAATGTCTGATGAGTGTTTCATGCAATGTGACATGCTATTTCTCATCACAGTCTACATAAAAGCTGCTAAAAAAGAGATTATACTACACTCTAGAGGTGGTCTTCCAAGAGTGTTTTCACAGGAGATTTATGGCAAAAAAGTATCTGAGCTTGAGTTTTATGCCTTTGCAATGTATCACATATAAGAAAAGACAAGCATTGTACTCATTGATCTTTCAGAATTCTCTTCTCAAGGGCTTTCCCCTGTACTTCTTATATCTGTTCTTGATCCTGATTATTTGCTCATGATGCATCCATACTTTTTTTGCTGCATTTCCCTCCATTTCACTCTCAAACTATTTCAGAACAAGAGGTCATCCAGTCCAGTACTCTGTCTCCTGTGGGGGCCAACAAGATCATGAACTAGTCACAAAAAGAGATAAGAGGACACTCAGATGCTGGGATTATAAAACTATAAAAAGAGAAAACAATTAACACCAGCTGTACCCAGCAACCAATTAAACCAAGCTGATAAGCAACATTAATTCCTCCTTTGCACTGATTACCAGCTTTCAGTTGATCAATAAACGTTGCTTACTTAATCTTTCTTCTTTGGTGGCTACTTTTGACCCCTATCACAGATGCCCTTACTGAGACAGCCTTATTGGAATATTTTCCCCTCATAAGGGGAGACAATGGTCTGCCCTGAATTTTATTGGGTTGAAAATAAGCCAAATGTTCCTTCAGTCTTGAAAAAAAGACTCTCAGCTGCACAACTTACCTTCCAGCCACTCAATGCTGTAAATTGCTCCCTTGATTTTCTAAAAATAACCAACCCTCTCTTCCTTGCATAAGCACTTCTCAAATAACCTTTATTGGTGAGAATATTCTCTAGGGTTGACACAAAGCTGCAGGACAGGAGGAGGAAGTCTTTTATTAGTGAAAATCATTACTGCCTGGTTACTGTAAGCAAGGGGAGATTTTCAGTAATTAAGGACTTACTTTTCTTGTACCACTGCTACCATGGATTCCACATGATGAAAGGAATTTTTTGCTCATCAGACAAACCAAAGGGAGAGAAGGGGGAAATCTTCCATTATAGAACACCTCTGTCTACTACTTACGGAAAATCTCTGTCATCACCCTTCCACAGATTTGGCTACAACAACAGAATTTCAGACAATGAGTTCCTATCAGAAACCTGTAAAAGTCTGTAATCTATTTGATTATGACCATTTGTTTGTTTGTTTGTTTGTTCATTCATTCATTCATTTATTCATTCATTTATTCATTCATTCAATTTGTATCCCAGTCCCATTAGTATCACGGCACAACTCTGGACAGGTTACAACACATATAATAAAAAAATAAAAATAGAAACATTAAAAACAGCAACAATAACCCTAAAAAATATATGGCATTGACTAATCATATCAACCAAGAGCGGACAGAGAAGAAAAGAGGAGGGAAGAAGAGAAGGGGAAAGAAAAAAGAGGGGGAAGGTGGTCAGCTGCCATCAATGTACAAAGCCTCCCTGAAAAGCATTTGTGCCAGAACATCAAGTCAACAATATCTCTGAGAGCAAACCACTATAACAGATTATATCCCTCTCCTTTTAGAGGTCTGAGGAACATAGAGACCACACTGGTCTGGGAAGATTCTTTGAACCCTACATAACTATGCTTGTAAAATTACTCATTCTCAACAAGACAGGGTCTGTCAAGAAATTGGTGACCGTACAGGACGTCTTGCCTCACTTGTCAGAATGAGACAAGCAGCATAAGCCAGGAGCCATAATAAGTCTTCACCATCTCCCAATCTGCATAAATATCATTCTTACAAGTGCCAGAATTTTTACTGAAAATGGGAGAAAATATCTTGGTCTTTCTCAGGCAAGGAAACATATTTGGCTGCCTCTTCTCATGTGCAAAAATGTGATTTTGTGCATCCCTATCCTAAAGAGAACATATGCAATTTGTAATTTCTGCTTTGGGATTCAGAAGCCAAGGTTATTTATAGTATGCTTAATCTCCTTTTTTCTTCATATTGCTTTTCCTTGTGTTCCCACTTCTGAATCATTATGGGCAAGAAAACTTCCTTTAGCGCTTTGAGGAAAATTTAATCTATTTCAGAGCTTGGTACAAACTTGCCAGCTTAACAAGGAGAAGATGTAAAGGTAGCACTTTATTACTTTTATGTTACGGGGGTTGGGAAATCTGGAAATGACAAGAGCGTTGTTTAAAACTCATCTGTTTGACTAGTGCCACAAATTAAAAAAGCATCTTGCTTCTTCCTTAAAGTCATCTAATGGAGACTGGCTGTCTTGATTTAATGAACTGTAAGCATTCAAGCAAAAATAATGGGTTTACTCAACTTTGTAACCTGGAATTTACCCAAAATATGCTTTCAGGGGCTGAACTTAAAAAGGCAAGTCACAATCAACTGTAAACACATATGGACTGGAAGCAAAAGAAAAAGGCAGCTGACAACTTAGCAGAGTAAATCCCTTGCCCACCCAACCCAGAAATAAGGAGACAAGACACAGGTGATGGGTTTTGACTAGGGCCACACTTTATTAACCAGTTAGCTGTTAATATCCAACATTTTGTAAAGGGGCCTACTTGCTTATCTTGTCCTGATTCCCATCAGGCTAGTCCCAAGCCCCAGGTCTGTGCTGTCAGGTTGACCGCCCATTCCTGGCCAGCTTCCACTTGGATGACCCTCCCAGCCACAGCAGCCCAATCCTTGTTACTGTAGATGGCTGCCAGCCATGGGTGGCCACCCAGGCATCCCGCATCCTGGCAACTGAATCTTAGGATTTGTGGTGCCAAGATGTTGGTTGCAGTAACACACCCCATGTGACTGTTGGGAACTCACCACTACTCAGTGTCCCATCCACACTACCTGCAAGTGTGACCTATTTAGCAACAACACTACCCTTGATCTACCCATACCTGCCCAGTGGGCAATCAGTGCAGAATAGGAAAAAATTACCTGAACATCTTTTGTTCAATATGCAAATCAGGTGATACCGGTCCAAAATTCCTATCTGGCCCTGAAGCGACCAGCTAAACTCACACTGAACCCTGAGGGTGGGTGAGTGGGTTGCTTCACCTTGCAAAGAGGACTGATAGAGGGCAGGATTGCCTAATAAAGACATCGCAAAAAGTTTCAACCTAATAAGAAAGAAGTCCAGTTGCCATGACTCAACTACCAGATAACTTCACCTGGTTGACTGAGAATCTTAACAAAGAAAGAAATATAGCACTTCAGGTCAACAGTACTGGACATAGCTAACTTAAATAGGGATGGGCAGATTTCATGCTTTAGCAAACTACTTTAGTTTGCAGAGTTTTAAAATATTTTATTTTATTATGTGGCATCAAGTTACATTGGGTTTATGGTGACCCTAAGAATCTCCATATGAGATTTTTGGCTTACCACTGCCATCTCCCAGTGAGCTTCCATTGACAGGTGGGGATTTGAACTTTGTTCTCCTAAATCAGTCTACCTACTACTCATACTGGCTGTCTTACTTTTCAGTAGAATCTTTTTATTCATTGACTTAAGCCTGACACAAAAGACAGTTGAATTGAATTCAATTGAATTGAATTGAATCTGGAATTAAACATTTTGAACCAAGATGTTGTTCTGCATATCAGAAATGAATAAAGTTCAGAACCTTTCCATGCAAACAGCTAGTCTTGGTTACCTTAAGCATTCTTCACTTTCAGCAATAAAATTGACAGTGGAGCGAACATTTCATCATTTTGTTACTAGTAAACTGATGAGAATCAAAAATCCTCTTCTATCTACTATAAATTAGAGATCCACAAGTAAATGCAGACAGATGTCTATCTACCCTGAATGACAAGGTTAGGCACTTTGGAATTGATCCATATATCCTCCTGCTTAAAGGAGAGTTGATGAAGTCAGTGAGAAAAACAAAATATCTGTATTGATGAAGTGGTAACAAATATTCACTCTTGTTTTTGTCCTCAGTGACCAAAATATCAAGACACATTGAGACACTATTTTAAAAAGTCAGTCAGTATGAGGAAAAAGACAGCATTTTTTTTCATTGTCATCCATACTAACAAAGGGAGTCATGTTGACTTTCAAGATTGAAATTCCAGATTCAGTTGGAAAAAAGGTACCAATTTAGAGTCCTTCCTCTCTGTGTAGATAAAGAGTTCCTGTAGAACTTTTCATTGCCTTGGGCAAAGCAAAGCAAACAAGCAAATCACAGTGGAAGCAGCAGCATCTGCTAGTCAATACTTACCTTATCCCATTAATTCCAGTGGTTTAACTCTAGATCAATGGCTCCCAACCTTTTTTGAACTTCCTTTTTATCTGTGAAACCCCCCCCCCCTTGCCGTGTTTGCATAAAAAATAATTTTTAAAAGGGTAATGTCATCCCTTCTCAGAATGTAGAGGCTTCTTTCTCCTCCAAAAAGGCTTGTTTATCATATATACACTTACATGCTAACTTTAATATCCCTCTCTGAAAGGTCAAGGAAGAAATTATTTAACAAGGGCTATAACACCCACAACCCCCTCGAGTGTCCCATTCCCCAGATTGGGAAACACTGCTCAAGACATTATTGTCTGGATCCAAACCATCCTGTTTTCCTAAATAAATTATTTCCTTTATAATTGAGATGAGAAGACAAATCCCATTGTGATTTGTTATTATTGTACAAGTTCACTCTGTCCCATCTTTGAGGTGTACCACTCTTATGGTTCAATTTGTGGATGAACTTTGCTACTTGTAAACCAAAAAGCCATTGATTTGAACCTTGTCTATGTCATGATCTCACTACCTGGCATTCAATCACTTTGTATCATCACAGTGCCCATCAGCACACTTCTCTCTAATCTGCAGTATGACCATAAGGATTACAACTAAATAATACAACTGAAGTGCTTGGCAATATTATAGATATACAAATATTAAGTACTATTATTAAAAAGCACATCTGGGGAATTATTTTCATCAGAATGGAGTAAATCTTGACCCTGTCAGTCATAGCCTTGATCCTAATTAAAGATCATTATGGCTGCTGTTTTTAAAAGCTGAACAAATCATCTTACAACTGCCGAACTGGAAGTAATTCTATGAATCACAGAGTCCATCCCCTGTCAAGGAGGCACAGTGGGGAATTGAACTCACAATCTCTGGCTCCTCACATCTTGTTTAGTTCTTAGTCTATATCCTTTTTAAAAAATGGGAAAAAATGAGTAGTGTATATAGCCAGGAATGTAATTAATTTCCCTGTTATAACTTGGTTGTGTTTATCCAAATCCCATCTGTATTTTCTTCCTGTTTTTGTTTGTAATACATCAGTAGACTTTGTTTTTAATTCCCCTATTCAAACTCACATATTTTTCTGCAATCTAATCGGCACCCTTATTTATGCTTTTTATCTAATACATGCATTCCCTATTGGCAAAAATGTGATCCCAAGTCTTTTTCAGGTATGAATTTTAGCTAGTCGCATTTTGAAGTATATGCATGTTTTTGTGTGTACTTTATTTCTTCCCCAAAAGACTTGCAAACATGCAAATTCTTAGGCCAGGTGCATTTCATCTTTCAGTCAATCTTGGGAGGTGAAAAATGTTAATTTCTAACAAAATAGTTTTCATTCCTGAGTACATACATATTGATTAAACCACCTTCCAGAAAGTAATCTTGATTGCCTTTTATTAATGTTACTGGGATGTTGTGCCTTGATTAAATCTCACCACAACATGAAAATTTCATTGTGATTCTGAGGTTGATCTCCTGCCCACTGGACCAAACTGTTCTCAGTTTTGAGGATGTTCCTCTCTTTGAAGCTCTCTCTCCATGTGCATCTCATTCACTTGGGAAGGTCACCTGCAGCCAAATAAACCCTGCTGTTATTTCCAATCTCAGATCAGAGAAAACACAGGGATTCCACATTTAGATCTGCTCCCCACACCCCCGGAATGTGACTGGGTTTGAGTACATCCCATTCATATCACTGATATGATTTTGCATATTGCAACAGGATTCCACACTTTGCTTGCATGCCCACCCTATTCCTATCTTTCTTAGGAATATGGGGGGGGGGGGGGGGTCAGGTGGATTGCTCCCCTGTCCCATTTGCATTTCCAGTGGGAAATATAAGTAGGATAATGAAAAATGCAGCTATTAACTCTGGTTAATTAACTCCCCAGAGGGAGACCACAGCCGCGATACAAGGATATCTGCAAGCGGGATCTGAAGGCCTTAGGAATATACCTCAACAGATGGGAAACCTTGACATCTGAGCATTCAGCCTGGAGGCAGGCGGTGCATCATGTCCTCTCCCATTTTGAAGAGACACTTGTCCAGCAGGCCAAGGCAAAGAGGCAGTCCCGAAAGCAGCAAAATCAGGGAGCTGGACAGGGGACAGATTGCATTTATCTTCAGTGTGGAAGGGATTGTCACTCTCGAATTGGCCTTCTCAGCCACACTAGGCGCTGTTCCGAGTCCTCTATTCAGAGCACGTTACCATAATCTCTCGAGACTGAAGGATGCCTAAACTAAAAACTAACGCTGGTTGAATAAATTAGGAACCAAGACAGAGTGGGGAGGAAAACTCCTTTAAATCCTACACGAAAAGGGGAGAAGGAAATCTGGGGGAGTAGAACTAGACGCCATCAGGCATGGTTTGGGTGGGGGTCTGCCCTCCATCCTGTTATCCAACCTACACCATGGCATCAAGTAGAATCCAAGAGCAGTTCCCTTCCCTTCTCTGTTCTAGAAAAATGTATTGCAATTAGGGAAAAGATAGATTAGTAAATATAGTAATACTGGAAAATTTGCTATTTTTCTTTTTATCTCTCTTTCTAATATAATTGTACAAGTTGATGTAAATGTACTATCTCTCTCTCTGGAATTCTACCCTCTACCTATCCACATCTACCCCCCTAACCCTAAATTCTCTACCCCATAATCCTACCTCCATTGAAAAGAATAAAAAATTAGAAATAGTAAAGAAAAATGTATTGCATCACACACACACACACACACACACACACCACAAAAAGTAATGTTCTTCATATTGGTGGTAACAATGACTTTGATGCAACAGTGGCAATATGCTTACACAAACTCTTGATTATTTTTAAAGTGTTTGTACAAGGAGGCACCCGATACCTCCTTCCACAAGTGGTGCTCTTTTCTTCGTGCTACATGCTGGTTAATTGGAGACCCACCCTCATAGGCTGAAACAACTACCCACCCTGGAGAAGGGGCACCAGAGACTCCTCTCCCCAAGCCCAGGATCCTGCAGACTATGCTACTGGAGTTTGCTCGTGTACTAGCATTGTATTGGATCTTGGTCATTCCACTAAATGTGTTCACCTGTTTATAAAATATACAACCTTTCAGAGAGAGAGAGAAATCCCAGAAATTCTAATCTGAACTATTCAGCCAATATCTTGTTGCTCCAT
Organism: Intellagama lesueurii; assembly: GCA_037013535.1. Classification (NCBI taxonomy): domain Eukaryota; kingdom Metazoa; phylum Chordata; class Lepidosauria; order Squamata; family Agamidae; genus Intellagama; species Intellagama lesueurii. The sequence continues at coordinate 266,758,733 of JBAJHW010000002.1, read as the reverse complement.
TATGTGTATGGGGTAACATTTGCTTGTAGATGCAAACTGTTGTAAGTTAAGAAATCTCCATAGGCTGAATAGTTCAGATTAGAATTTCTGGGATTTCTCTCTCTCTCTGAAAGGTTGTATATTTTATAAACAGGTGAACAGTTGCACAATATGCTCAGTTGCACAATTCAGTATGCAACAGATCATGTCTACAGAGATTTCTTAACTTTTGGCAAGTTGCTTCTAATAGCTATACCATTTGTGTAATTGTGCAACAGGATTTCAGCCATTGTTTATATCTTCTTAGTGGTGAATCAGTTTGATGGTTCTCCAGAATACTGAACATATTATTTTGTCCTTTATATGAAGAAAAATACTGTAATTTCTGTTCCACCCATAGCAAAAGCCCTGAAAGAATCAGGTGGCTTTTCTGAAGCAGAGTGATAGAGAAAGAGTTTCTGGTACTTGCTATGAAATTCCTTCCTTCCTCTGTGCTGAAAAGCAAGTGGTTCTATAAAGAACTTTGATATCAGCCGCATAACACTAAGCTTTCCACAAAACTAAGCTCAAGGTAAAAATACCCAGGCAGCCAGTAGGTTGGCAAGGACTTCAGAGAACTTAAGTTCTTTACTCCTCCTGGCTCCTCATATTTCCTATTTCATTGTATTTTCACAGATGTTCGTTACCGGCTGTTGAATTCTGTTATACTTTCTGGCAAAAACAGGACTTACGTATAGTGGGGAGTGGTAAGCCTTGATGAATTTATGATGGCTGCCAACGTAAAAGTTTTCTTAAAGGTGGATTAAATGTGAATTAAAGATGTCTAGATAGTGACACTGTGTACATTTGAACCAAATTAAACAGGAAGATGACACTATTTTTTACCTTTTAACCTACACTTTGCAATATCACACTCCTCTATTGATTACGTTCTCTTAGGTTAGTATAGAATCTTAGGAATGGCACCTTGATCCAATATCAAATTAACTAAGAGTACAGTGGAACCTCTACTTACGAACGTCCCTAGCAACGAACGATCCAACTTAAGAACAGCATTCCAATACGGATTAAGTTCGTAAGTAGAGGTTCCACTGTAATGCTAACTATCAACAAGATCTTGAGGTTGTGATAATTTTTTTTACAAAACTACCAATTATTGACAAGACAGGCTCTCTCAAGAAATCAGGTCTTCTTGTGGAAAAATCGCTGCATTTCATGAGATTTCCTCCCTTCAGTGTGAGAATGAGATAGAGGATTAAACAGCGATTTCTGCGATTTGCTCAAAATGTTTCTGAGCAAAACTGGCATCTTTTCCTTCCTGGCCCCCCACATTGGACCTGCCCATAAGTGTCCCAAATTTGAATAAACAGCCATGATCCAGTCTATTGTTGTCATTTGTCCAAAGTCAGTGCATATGCTTAGGTAAATGATGCTTGCTTGAGCTTTGCACAAACTGACTTGATGTCTCGCACTTCACTATGTATGAAACCCTGATGTGTTCACTCCCCACACCCCTGAATACATCCATGCAACTGATGAAATGGACTGTGGTGGACAAAAACTTCAGAAACCACATATTTATTAATGTTAAAGGTATCCCAATGAGCTTGTATCCAATTCACATTTAGTAGGTAATGCAATTTACCAGTTGACCACAGGTCTCCTGAAACCTCCAGAATGGTGGGGCATTTTAAAACATTGTGTACAGCTGCACCTTCCTTTCTTCTTGTAGTGGGATTCCCAACTCATCTGAGCCCCTTTTGCAAAAGGAAGGAAGGAAGGCTTCCTTTTGCAGAAGGAAAGAAGCCTTCCTTTTGCAGAAGACTACTCTGGCTCTAGCCCTAGACACTTTTGAGCACGACTTTCTAACCATTGACTCACAGAGATAACACACAAAAACATTGTAAAGCTTCACGTTAGGCATTTGCTCTGAATTTCCAGAGAGAGACCATTCCCCGAAATACCAATTACTGTGCATGGAGCTCTGTGCCTATTGATATGATGTTCCTTTTGTCCCTCGAGAATGATACAGAAAAATCCCCAGTTTCAGTGTCAGCTGCTTTAGTTGTCCGATATCCCTCTGTAACTTGATGTAGCTCAGGTTCTCAGTAGCCCCTGTGGAGAGCCATTAAGTCTGATGTACACTTTCCTCCACTTCATTCTTGAATACTCAAAATGCTGCAAAAAAGGAAACTTTATTGGCTATTTTAGGAAAGTTTTTTTGGGAAAAAATATCTTTCATTTGTAAAATGCAGTTTCAAACATTTATGGCTTTAAAAGCAACTGCTTTGAAGATGTTAATTAAAGACATTTTCCACACTTTGGAAAATATTATTGTTCCATAGCTTTTACCAGCTGCTTCTTCAAATGGAAGAACTAAGCATACATGAATAAAGCAGCACATTTAAGAGATTGATACCAAAGACCCTTAAAATAGTCTTATCTAAACTTTTATAATATGCTATACATCGTGGATATGATAATCATAAAGCATCTCAGGATCATACGAAACTAGGACAAATTTTCCATTTTGCAAAAACTAAACAAATGCCGTTCCCAATTTATGCTTAAGACATGAAAATAGAGTGAATGTTTATACTGAGTAGAAATGCTTCCAGTTAGAACTTGGAATCAGGAACTTCTGCATACCAGCAATCCTCAGGTAACACCAACTTCAATAAGCACATGAGGGTCAAAATAATGTGTGGCTAGCATTAATTTTTTTTAATGTTTGTGATGCATTATGGGATATCAATTTATTAGGCACTAACCTATTTCAACATGATTTCCTTCTATGTTTCCTAAACCTTTGTACATCGTCTTAGAATAAAATACTATTTATTTTGAAAAGACATGCGTCACCTGTTTCCTAGGAAATAAGTTTGTGTTCACAGCATTATTTGAAAGTTATATCTTGGGATATAAGACTTTCGAGACTGAAGGATGCCTAATACTAATATCTTGGGATGTCATGAGAACCTCAGTGGAGTGCTCGACTCTGTGAACACTGCTATCTGATTATTAAAAAGAAAGCCCAGCTGAGGCAGTTGCAGCCTGTGCTAACAAGTCCTCTTCACTTTGGATCCTACTGTCTCACAAACCACCGCTTGTCCCTATAACGGTAACATTTGACAATGAAGAGGGGAGATACTGCATCTTGTAGCCTTCTATGGTCTGTATGACATCTATGTATAGGATAAGAGATTATCAGAGGTTCCTAATCACACCACTATCAATGGGAAAGTGCCTAGTTACTGCAGATAACCATGGGATATGAGGTTCTTGGAAAGCATGGGATAGTACTGGATACAGATCTGGAAGGTCCTCTCCATTTCAAGATTCAGGAGAATCTTTGTCAGGAGAATTCATGAGAATTCATGATCACCTTGAGGGAGAAGAACAGAAGCCATTTGTTGTACAGTGGCCTAACTCACAACAAAAGGGCTTCTTTTTTTCATGGCCTGGAATTGTATATTTAAAGTGCCTACCTGTCCCATGATTCTCTTGCAGGAAATAAAATGCACAATTGATGTCAGTTGGAGTCATGGAAAAGCACATATGAAATTGTTCTTGGATGAGAGTCCGAATTAGGGTTGTCACCAATGCACCAAAAAATCCTTGGTCCCAGAATAGATGCTGTCCTCTGCAGGAATTATAACAATTGAGTGCAGCTTTACCTTTCTACCAGAAAAAAGAAAAGAAAAATGACCTCAACACTTCCAAGAAATCTGGTAACATTTCCTGTGAGATTTCTCACGTGGGAGGGGGAAAATATCTCGCACAGAAATCTTGCCATGAGGAAGAATACATGGGAGAAAGACAGGGTAAAAATGTTTTAAATAAATAAATAATATATTTCCCCCTTACTGGGAGTAAGAGACTGAGATTTACCATCCCAGCTTGGATCCTGATGGAGCCGTGTTTCTTTTAAAACTGCTGGGTAGCTCAGTGGTTTGGGTATCTGGCTGCAGAGCTGGAGGTTGGGAGTTGGGAGTTTTCTAGTTGCCCCAAAGATGAATTCTGTCGGTTTTAGCTCTTACTGTCATGTCAGTATTATACCTGAATGGGCACAAAAGGTCAGAAGGAGTTGAGCCGTAGGTTCTACATATTGACTTGAACTCACTAACCTGTTCTTTCTTTAAAATATTTATATGCCGCCTTTCTCCTAAAGGATCCAAGGCAGCTTGCAGTATTAAAAGAAATAAAATTAAAAGCTAAATAATACATTGTTACAATATTATTACAATATTTATGGCAAGATTCTGTTTGCTTGTATTCTGATATATAATATGCGAACTAAAGCCACCTATTTTCCATGTCTAGGATTTAATTTTTTTTCAAAAGGGAAAATCCCCCACCCCCGCTTGCTGCCCCGCAAGAACTGGCTTTAAACTAAGTTGAATGTACAGTGAATTGAGAAACTTTGGCAGCTACCGAACATAGATGTCAACACTTTTTAATGGATTGCCTTTTTTATTGTGTGCGCTACATGCTTTTGTCAGGGGAATAGGATAATTATAAGATTGTAACAATAATGAGGTTTTGAATATTCATAAGCAATTAAAATATGCCTCTGTGTATTTTAGCTGTACCCATTGGAAGGCTTACTCATTTTTTAAGAAACAACTAGGCTGTAATAATCAAATCCCACAACTTACGGGGGCAGAGGGGTGGGGGACAAAGAAAGAATATGAAGGTCCAAGCTGGATATTCTACATAGAGCAGGAAGCTACTTAGCTTTGGTTAAAAATTAGGGGTAGGAATTGAAACATGACCTGTAGTCACTGTTGGCATCCTTTATTACAAGGACTTTGTGGAACATGGGCTTTAATAGACTAGTAAGAGACAAAATTTGGAAATAACACAGTTGGGAGGCAAGCTGTACAAAGGCTACATCAGCCAGGGATCTGTACCGTGCTCCCTCAAAAGAAATCAGAGCTAGAAAAGTTCAATTTTTGCAAGCAGTTTGTTGAATTTTTTTTTTTATTTAGTAGTGTTATTTATATTCCTCTTTTCTCCCAAAGAGAACCACAACAATTAAAACTATATGATGAAACAAATTTAAAATATTATACAAAACTATACTAAAAACAATTAAACATTAATGGAGATTAAAAACAACTTTAAATGCAATTTTAAAAAAGTTTAAAACATCTAAATTTCATAAGCACAGCGTTCCCTAGACACCCACTTATTGCTAAAAGTTTACTTGAAAAAGAAGATATTTGCCACACGACAGAAGGGCAAGAGGGAGGGGATCAACCTGGCTTCTCCAATCAGTGCATTCCCAAGTCCAGGAGAAGTCACTGAGAAGTCCCTCTCTTGTATTCTCACCAAACAAGCTTAAGAATGTGGTGGAACCAAGAGAAGGGCCTCCCCAGAAGATCTTAAAAGCTAAATGCTCATATGGAGTGATACAATCCTTCAGATAGCCTGGACCCAAGCCATATAAGAATTCATAGGTAATAAGCAATACTTTGAATTTTGCCTGGAAATAGACTGACAGCTGGTGAAACTCTTGTAATAACTATTACTGTTACTGTTGTTATTGTTACTGTAACATTCTCAAGTTATGAATGTGAGTCATACGAAGAAGGATAAGGGAGACAGCCCCCTAACCTGTTTAATGGGTTCCACAAAAGTAGGATCTCCATCTTATCTGTGTTCAGATTCAGCCTATTGGTCATCATCCATTCCAAAATCATGACCAACCAGCTCTCTAGGACCCGGATGACATCTATTGAAGAAGATGAGAAGCAGAGATATGTGTTGTCAGCATACTGATACCAGTGCTCTCCAAATCTCTAAATGACCTCTCCCAGTGGTTTCACATAGATGTAAAAAAGCATTGGGGAGATAGTCAACCCCTGGTGCACCCCACAACTGAGGGTCCATAGGGCCAAAAATTCCTCCCCAAAAATTTCACTCAGAAATGAATGAAGTTTTTTCTTCCAAGCATAGAAAGGGCTAGATGTGCAAACCTGGCTTTCTTCCTTCCATTTAATTTGATTTCAGTATCACAGGATGCAAGAAAGCTCTGGGGAATAAATATATATTTTGTTTGTGAAAAGAAACTGCCCCTAAGGAAAGAAGGGATCCTTAACAGATATTTACTGACTTATTAGGTCTAATTTCCTTTAATATATGGGAATGTTTTCTTTAAAAAGCTTGCTACACTATTATACTGTGATTTGATGTCCCAACATGTGGCAAATGGTGATAGTGTTATTGTTGCTGTTTGTAAGATTACGAATGATAAGATAAAATGGTGTGCTTTCATAGGCCTTTTGTTTTTGTTTCAGCATCCACATGAATCATTCATGGGGCAAAACTACAGTCCCAAAGAAATACTGCTTGCCTCACCAGCCTTCTCTCACTTCAGTGATCAAAACACTCCTTCCTTCCTTCCTTCCTTCCTTCCAATATGCAACATGACTAAAAGTTTTGATATGCTAGTTCATGTATTCATCTGTTCTACCAGGGCAGTGGTGGTGTGGAAGATATTTAAAGTAATACAAAAGAGAACTAGGGTATTTCTATATGAAATTCTTTTTCAAGCCAAAGGCAAGATATGGAGGACAAAGCATTAGACTAAGCTTGCATTTTACATAAGATGCTCAAGGATTTCACAGCTGTTTAAGAACATGGAACCAGTCTGAACATGAAAGTAATATGTTTTTTCATGTCATTGTTGGTCAAAGAATATTTCAACTTCTGGATTAAAGAAAATATGGGAGATTTTAGATTTTATGTCTTGAGAAATGAGAGGGCTTTTCTCCATCAAAATTCAGATAGACTACAATCCTGTTATATAACTCTGCCTATGCTATGGGAGTGATGTCACCAGCAATGGCAGAATGCAGCTAATTAAAGACTTCTTTTTTTCAATTTTGTGGTGTACATGACTACACACAATTGCACAAAGTTGTGCCCACACCAAATTTGAAAAGTGAATCTTTAATTTGTGGCAATCTGGCACTGCCAGCACCATCACTCTTGTTGCACAGGTAGAGACACATAACAGGATACCAGACATGCTGCATTTGTCTGTATGCCCATCAAATTAAATAAAGGATTCCATGTTTCTGAATGTTGCAGTGCTTTGCCCAATATATCCAAAATATTTTAGCAGTATGACAATGTTTAAAATGCATATGTGGGAGGGAGAAAAAGGCCAAGGGATGGGAAAGTCTTGACTTCATTGTATTTGTTTGAATCTTACCCCAATTTTTTTCTCATCATTATTTTGTTTTTGGGCTGTAAGATGTGGATTTTTCTTCACAGTGAAATTCAAAAATGTCACATATCTTAATGTATTTATTTCTACAGTTTACATAATGCACATATATAATTGTGCATTTTACTTAATTTATCCATTTTCCTCACTGACTAAATTGTGTTTGTATGGGTATGTTCCACTCAGTCGTACACTTTTTAAAATATATGACTTTATTTCACTGAAACACATCATAATCATCACAAACATGAATTCTCATGGTGAGATGTGTATTTCTTGCAAGTTGTATTGGTGCTGTCACATCCAACTAAGTTTTCCTCCATTTATACCAATCAGACACAGAGTTAAATATCAGCCCCCAATGTTCGGTCTGCTGGCAAGCCCTCTTCGGACCGCTATTGTCCTCGTCCCTGGATAACGCGAAACACACGAGCCTCATGAGATCAGCAGAAGGGGAGGGGGAGGAGTGGGTTATTTAAGAGAGGCTCCTCCCTTTACTGGTCCTCTTCTTTTCTGGCATCGGAGGACGAAGGAGCTCTCAGTTGGTTATCGCATTTTAACTGCGTCACTGCCTATGCGGCTTGGAGCAGAGAACGGGGGGTTGTGTCGGCACCCACACACACACACGGTTTGATCTCGGAGCACCTGCCCCTAATACAGGGGTGGCCTGCATAATTTTCTTTTAATTTTAAATTGATTGTCTTCATTGGAAAAGGAGAAGAGGAGTAGCGGAGGGGAAGGCATGGTGGCTGGGCCGAGCTGCCCGCAGCGCACTGGCGAGCAGCCGAACAGTTCAAACAATAACAAATAAATAAAAAAGCAAAAAGCTAAAATTAATAGGTCACTAGGGATGCATTATCGCATTAAGTAATAGCCCTCAGGTCCTGTTTGTTCAGGCGGTTGGAGGCTGAATTGGCGCACGCGAGCGGGTGTGCCCCCCTCCCCCCTGCCCTGTAGGGAGGGTTTTTTGGCTGTGTTTGCTATAAATAAATAAGGAAATTATTATTATCAATATTTAAAAAAATTATAATCAATAATTAAGCTTCCCACTTCAACTTAATTGATCAACGGTATTTACAGATTTGATTAATTGGTCACGTGCGGTATTTTATTGTTATAATTAGGGAATTAATTGTTGGTAATTCTAAGTGGGGGTGCACTGAATTTGATCTGATTTGATTGGGATATATTTATAGTTGGGTGTATTTTAGGGTGGATTTATAGCATTACATCAATTTTCACAGGTTATTACATGCATTTTAGATTAGCAATATTAGTAAATTAACATTATTAACAAATAATAATAATAATAATAATAATAATAATAACAACAACAACAACAACAACAACAACAACACAATATAATATTAAATAATACAATAATTTTCTAATTCAATAAAATAGACATAATAGAATAATAATGACAATAATAAGAATAGACTATTAATAATATATTACGGGCTTTAATTGGGTAGGAATAACAAGTGAAATAATTGAGAAGTGGAAACTCTTGGGGCAATAAAAAAAGGAGAAAGTTACACAAGACAAATCTAATTGGACTAGGGGAGTGGGAAGTGCATTCTAATTTCTGCCAGTCCCATTGAGAATACGTGGGGTTGTGTTGGTATTGTTATAACAATCGTGTAACAACTAATCTATTCCTGTGCCACAGGGAGCCAGGGACGAAGGTTTACATTAGAGATATATTGATATTATAAGTTTAGAATGGCTTCCAGGAAGAGGCAAGGTAACAAAAAGGGTAAACAACCGGCTAGGAAGCTAGCTGCTCCTCAAATTTCTCCCCCTCAATCATCTTTGGATGAGGAGGCCTGGCCAATATGGCAACAGCTTCAAGAAAAGATTTCGGCCTTAGAGGCTGAGAGGGCAGCAGAGAGGGTGGCACAAGAGAGCGAACCTCAGCCACGCCGCTCTAGCAGAGATTTTAAGAGTCATAAAGCTAAACTCAAGGCTATGGCTGAAAATCTAATGTTGCATTTTGCCGCCTTAGAGGATGAACATCAGGCCTCACGGTCGACCAGAAAGGGGAAGGATGCTTCAATGACAACTCCTCAGCGTCAGGAGGAGGAGGACGAGTGTAGTGGAAGCGTTATAGAGGTTGACAGGCCTACTGCTGGACGGCTTGGTCGTCAGGTTGGCAACGAGGAGACACTGTCCAACTATCGGTTTGGCAGAGACGAGCAAGAGACACCGCCGCCTCTCTTGGCACATGAGTTTCCAGCTACACCCGACACTATTCATACAGTTCCAGTATGGCCTTGGCAGGGCAGTGGGCAGGCCAGCTGGCCATTTTATACATCACCTGACATACAGGGTTGCAGGGCATCAGTGGGTCCTTGGCCTGGCATGAGCACGCCAGTGGGCAATTAGATTGCTCCATATCCCCAGGCTCACTTCCCGACAGCCTTGGGAGTGACACCAGGTGTAGGGGTATAGCCCTACCCATCAGTGCCAGACACAGGTTACAATTCAGTTCCCCTGAAGTCTTTGCCTTTCGGGGATCATGCTCTGCCGTTGGGGAATCATCTGACTCCAGCAACCAAGGAAAAAATTTGGTAGGGAGATTATGTTGATCTATTTGACCTGCTTAATAGAGAGGTAGAGAAGAAGGATCTGGATAAAGAGGATGAGTGCAAGAAGGAAAAGCGTAGGCGGCGCAAGCCCGAGGGGACCTGGGCAAATTGGTTACCCGGATTTTTTATTTATGCCAGTGTTGTGGTAAGAGCACAGCCATGGAGGGTGCTGTCGCTTTTCCAATATTTAGATTTAATTTATAGAGCTTTCGTGGATTTCGTGGGGCAGGCGTGGCTTCTTTATGATGAATCGTTCCATATGCGGAATGCGATTCATCCAAACCTTCACTAGGACAAGCCGCTGCCTGGCCTCTGGCTGCAGTTTATGACACTGGCCAAGCCAAACCTGGTTGATAGGTTTGATAGCATGCACCTTAATCGTAAACCAGATCAGGTCCAGAGTTCCCGTGGAAACATGGGGCAAGTGGTTCAACCCTGCTTGCTCTGTTGGGACTACAACACCAAGGGCACATGTACATGTAGAGGATGCCGTTTCAGGCATGAGTGTTCGGTTTGCAGGGGACAGCATCCCAGCACATCATGCTTCAGAGCCAGAGCACAGAGGAATAACAATAAGGACGGTGGAGGGAACAAAAAAGCAGGGGGTGGAGGAGGTTCCATTATCAAAGGGACCCAGCCCAATTAAGGTGTTAGTTCTGGAGGCATGGTTGTGGGATTATCCGAAAAGGATGGACGCACAGTATTTATTGGATGGCTTTTTGTATGGTTTTAGGATACCAGTGTTAGGGGAGCGTAAGGCCTTTTTTGCTAGGAATTTGAAGTCTGTGCAAGGGATGGAAAGTATTGTTAAGGCAAAAATCCAGAAGGAGGTTATGGAAGGTAGGGTCTTGGGACCTTATCGACAACCCCCTATGGAGAACCTACGGGTATCTCCTCTGGGTGTGGTGCCTAAGAAAAATGTAGGTGAATACAGGCTCATTCATCACCAGTCCTGCCCGGAAGGGGAATCGGTGAATGATGCCATCCCACAAGAACTGTGCACAGTGCGCTACACCTCTTTTGATGAGGCAGTTCACATGGTCTATAGATGCGGAAGGGGGCAGAGCTTGCGAAATGCGACGTGAAGTCTGCGTTTCGTATTCTTCCTGTCCATCCTCTGGATTTTGATCTTTTAGGTTTCTATTTTCAGGGCTCTTATTATATCAACAGAGCCTTGCCAATGGGCTGTTCGATATCGTGTGCATTTGAGCGGTTCAGTTCCTTTTTAGAATGGAAGGTCAGGTGTAGAGTGTGGTACCGAAATACTGCCCATTATTTGGATGATTACCTTTTTTTGTGGTGTAGGTGGCACTGGACAGTGCAAATTTATCCTAGAAACATTCCAAGTAATGGTGCGAGAGTTAGGGCTGCCCTTAGCGGAAGAAAAAACCGAGGGGCCAGCTACATCAATCACGTTTCGAGGAATAGAATTGGATACCTTACAAAAGGCCTCTCGTTTTCCAGAGGGCAAGTTAGAAATTCTCAAGGTTCGTATTGACGGGCTCATGAGAAGTAGGAAGGTATCATTAAAAGAGCTGCAGGAGATAGTAGGCTATTTAAATTTTGCATGTAAGGTGATTGCCCCAGGTAGGGCATTCCTGCGTAGACTATGTGACGCAATGAAGGGTTTGCATCGCCCCTTTCATAGAACTCGAGTGACAAGGGGTATGAAACAAGATTTGCAGGTACGGAGTCAGTTTTTGGCAGATTTCAATGGGGTGTCCTTTTGGAGGACCGAGATGAACCTTAGGGCCGACTTTCAAGTCCAAACTAATGCGGCAGGTGCCCTAGGCTTTGGAATTTATTTTAGGGTATGATGATCACAGCGAGGTGGCCGGATGAATGGCACTGGCTAGGTATCACTAGGGATCTCACATTTTTAGAGTTTTTTCCAGTAGTAGGAGCCCTATGGTTGTGGGCTCCAGAGTGGGCTAATTCCACTGTGCGATTTTGGTGTGACAACCAGTCAGTTGTTTTCATAATAAATAACCTTATGTCACGCTCCGAACGCATTATGGCACTGGTGCACGCTTTTACCTTGAAGGCACTGCAGTATAATATTTTGATCCAGGCAAGGCATATTCCTGGTGTGGATAATACTTTAGCTGATGCCCTATCACGCCAACAGATCAATCGGTTCAGGGAGTTAGAGCCAGGAGCCAGCGAGTTTCCAGAGACACTGCCAGCAGAGGTTTGGCAAATTGGCGCGATGACGCGGAACGAGCAATAGGTTTGGCATTGGCCTCGAGGATGCATAAAGGGTACAAGGCAGTGAGTATAGAGTTCAAGGAGTTCAGGAAATTGGTTGGTCTGGAGCTAATTTGGCCTGCTTTGGTGGATCACCTTCAGCAGTTTATAGTGTATCTGAATAGGAAGGGATTAGCACCAGGTTCCATTCAAGGTAGGTTGTCAGCCTTAGCTTTTCATGCCAAGATTAACGGGTACACAGATTATACTTCTGACTACCGGGTCAGAAAAATGATTGAGGGATGGAGTAAGGAAAGAGGCTGAGTTAAGGATGCCAGGGCACCAATATCCCCGGCTTTATTGGAGAAACTTTGCCGGCAATGGTCTATTATTTGTAAGGATGATTATGAGGCAGTTTTATTTAGGGCCACATTGTTACTGACATTTTTTGGTGCGTTGCGGATAAGTGAAGTGGTAGCTTCAGGCAAAAGTGATTTGACAAGAGTGGCCTTGCAATTGCAAGGATGGAGATTTAGCGAGGATCCATATTCGCCAATCAGCACGGCAAGGGTGCAGATCTTTGTCTGGCAACTTGCTCTATGGTGGAGCTTTGTCCAGTAACAGCAACGCGTGCCTATTTGGGCCTTAGAGGGCAAGAACAGGGTTATTTTTTCAGGCACAAAGACAGGTCGCCCTTAACAAAATATCAGTTCTGGAAACTGACGGATATGGCGTTAGGTAAGGTAGGGATTCGGGGCCTGAAGTTTGGTACTCATTCGTTTAGGATTGGGGCTGCTTCAACTGCAGCTGCTTTAGGTTATCAGCCGGAAGACATTAAACGTTTGGGGCGGTGGTCTTCTACATTTTATCGCAGATATGTACGAGCACTCCCTAACATCTAGGCAGGTGCCTGGTCTTTTTTGTTTCTGCAGGTCCAGCACTGAGGGGCAGAAGGCAGCAGGTCGTGATTCTCGGCCACAGGTTTGTGTTTTGGGCAGTGAAGTATGTGGTTAAGTCTGCATGGGGCAGCAATTTGGGGCTAGGAGCTAGAGCCCAAATCGTTTGGAGAGGCATCCGCGGAATGTTGTGGTGCCAATTTTGTCGAGCGGCGGCATTTGGCGGGCATTCCCCCGATGTATTGATCATTCATTTGGGTGGTAAGGCCCTGATTTTGGATATCATCCATGACCTCAGATGGTTGAGAGCAACGTATCCCGTTCTGAGCATAATTTGGTCGATGCTTGTGCCTCGTCTGGTATGGCATGATGAACGCCAGGCTCAACGTATTAACACTGCAAGGAGAAGTGTTAACCGGGAAGTGTGCAGAGCAGTATGTAATGGCCTTGGATCGATGATTGGTCACTAAGAGATCCGTATGAACAGGCCTGAGTTGTTTAGGCACAACGGTGTGCACCTTTCCAACATGGGTTTGGAAATATTTTTAGCAGACATCGGGGGGGGCTGCTTGTGGAGCTCGAGAGGTTGGATGGCGGGCATGGGACTTAGCTTTGCTAGTCCCTATGCTGTGGTGGGTAGTACGGATAGAACAGGTTTCGGTGAGTCCCATAGCAATCATAGGTAATGCATAGCTAATCTGATCTCCCAGCGCTGTGGATTGTGCAATTACAGTGCTTGGGGGAGAAGATGCGCTGGGGCTGCTTCTGGACCAATAGTCAACAATGAAGAGGGGGCTTGAGGTCCGGGGGTGGTCAAATTTAGGCCAGCTGGGTTCTCGCTGTCTTCACAACCACAGGAACTTGGGACTCACCCATTATCTTGGTTAGGGGTCTGTTGAGACTCCTCTGCAGAACCTGATTCCACACTACCGCAGGACACCCCCTTTTATCGAAGGAATTAATGAATATTTAATAAAGCATGGCCCATGTTTATTCCATAATACTTGTCTCGTGTCTTTATTCTGGGCTAGGGGGATAATGACTACATCACATTTGGCTGGAGCAAAGTTTCCCAGGATGAGTCACTTTCATGAGTCCAAGATAATTTTGTTCATATACATGCAATTTCCAAACAGCACAGTGACAGACACTAACAGGGGTTTCTCACTGTGAACCACAGAGTTGTAACAGATACTCTAGGATAGGGTTGAAGAATATTTCAATCTCCAAGTATCCTTGTGTGCCAGCATGGCCAATGGTAACATATTGTGGGATTTGAGGTTCAAGATATTTCAAGAACTAAAGGTTTTTGATTCCTACACTGAACACTTTTTTAGAGTTCAGTTCAACAATTCCTGTTAGTTTGTAGAGGAACATTGTTTTATCTCCTTTCTATCTATACGTTTTTGATGGGGAAGAACCTCAAGATAGCAAGAACAATCAACAAACCCAACTCAATTAACTTTATGTATGGCAAAGCTCATTATGAAACTATATCATAGGGCCATATCTAGGAAATAATCAACTGATTTACTCAAATAGATCATTCTTAAATAACTGCTATGCTGTGCACTGGTCTATTGCTATACATCAATAGAATATAAATGACTCTTGCCAGTGAAAGTAGATTTTGCACAACCTAATTATTGCACAGCATAATCTCCTAATGCAACTATCTTTTCAAAAGGCAATAGAAATGACTAGATGAAAGACACAATGTTTGCAAAAATAATATGAAGACTGTGCGTGAACACATAACACCTTCACCTCCATATATTAAACAGACAACTTTACTAAATAAATTAAAACAGAAATAACATGATAAGAAAAATGATTTTTTAAAAAAATAACATGTTATGTTTAAAATACTCGAAAGAAGAAACATTTCATAAAATGTCTCACCTGAGATGCACAGCATCCCAAGATCCTGCCCTGAAAACTTTTTTCATGTTCTGCTTCAGCTTTTTCTAGGAATACCTGGTCCTAGTAGACTGCCCTGTGTACAGCTCCTTGAGTCCATTACCTAGGAGATAGACAAGGTAGAAATAAAGTAAAGGGGGAAAAATCGCCTTGGAAGTCCATTTTAAGAGCCAGATGTAACAGGATAGCAACATTTGCTTGGACTGCTACATTTCAGATGGACTAAATTACACAGTCTTAGGGCTGTCTTGAATGGAAGCTTTTTCCCAAGAGACATATGAGTGCAGAGTAAATCTCTTCACAGTTGGCATTTATGAAATGTGACCCTTTGACTACAGCTCCCAGTATTCTTTACTATTGGCTATGATGGCTAATAGAAGCTGTGGTCAGCAACACCTGGCCCACTTCTGCATTAGAGGAAGTAATCAAGAACAAATCATCATGGATATTTCCGTGAGAGGAGAATTATCTCAGCTTTCTCAACCTAATGTGTCAAGATAGCTTGTAAGAATAACAGCCCTTAACATATGCCTACAACATTTTTTTTATTAAAGGGAATTTTCTAATCGAAGTGCACTGCTGAAACAGCTGATCTTACTTTAATAAGGAATGGCCTTGAACAAGATTGTTACAAAGTGGAAGGTAAAGCCCAGTTTAATTCCTCTAACTAACTGTTAATTGCTCTACAAATATAACCCTAAGGTACTTGACAAGTGATGTTACATCATTGGTGTCTGACAAAGTGAACCACACTCTTTGCATTTTGGCAGGGAAATGGGTAGAAATGGCTTGAGGTTCACAGAAGAGAGGAAAAGGTTATCACATAATATTTTATTTTGAAAGGTCAGGGCAGGTGGTAGTCTTCATTGTCACCTTTGGAGCAAACTGTGAAAAATTCCACAAGTCTGAAGAAAAAGATTTAAACACTCAGCACTACATTATGTTATTAATAATGCATTTAGAAAATCAATGCTGAGCACCGAATGTGAGTCTTTGGTGGAATATTGCTGAGTCAACCCTTTCATCTTCGAGAAGGAAAAAGATTGGAGGAGTGAGAGAAGCTGTGATTCATAAAGTATTAAGATGGCATATTGTCATGACATCCTAGCAAGTGCAGCAGAGCTGTTTTGGAGCTGGGCATCCTAAGCATGACTTTTGAGGACTTTTGCGGGTGGAGATGGCTGAGTACCCTTGCTGAGCCTTTGAGAGATGCCAGGGAAAAAATATTCAAAGGAAGAAGGAATAAGATCATTCCTGAGTTAATCAAATGAACTTTGGTTGGCAGGCTTGCCCATTTCTACTGTGAAGGAATGAGGAGCCTGCTGCACTCTCTGGAAGAGTGCCAATACACAACAGTCTTTGTTTGGATTTGGGTGTGTGTGTATATCTCTGGGGAATGGGTAGGTTAAAAATATCTTTATGAAATAAAAAAAGAATCACAACACCGCATTAATTTCTGTGAAACAAGGTAAATGGTTCAATTTTTCCTAAAGAAGCAATGATACATGTGACCACATACAACACATATATAAATACAGGGGTTGCACATGTGCTGCAAGATGCAGTGCCACAGAGTGGCCAGTTGAAAAAGAAGGCAGGGCTCTGTTCCTTTGACTAACTTTCAAAAAGGGAATTCTAACAGGAATTCGCCATGGAAATTGCATCTGCTGAAATTATCTCTTTACACAAGTGTTAAAGGTGACATACTCCTGCTCTCTTTCCTCTATAGTCATACTGCTGTGCCAGCTCTTCCTCATCACAGAATAGTTAAATTACATCCACCATTTTCTTTCTGAATCAAGAAAACAGTCATCCAAGGTTTGTTCCTTTTAGGTTGGAGGAACTATAGCTGAACAATGCACTTTCCATTTACGTTCTGCTGTATTTATGAGTCTGGAATGCATCCAAAAAGCTTTTACCTATCTTCACCTTGATTTACAGAAAATATGACCTGACTATTCAAACAGGCTCTCTTCTAAAAGGATCCATCCCTTTACTATGTCTTGCAAAAATGGGCATGTTGCACAGGGCCTGATTCACCAACTGTTGCAAGGAAACTCTCAGCTTCAGCCGCCTTCTGCCTTCTCCTGTGCAGGAGAAGGCAGAAGCTCCTCTGTCGGAGCTCAGCCATAAGCATTGGTCAGAAAGGCATTTTGGGAGCCCGCATTTGGACTAGTGCATCATATTCAAGGGATAAAACCAACAGACAAGTCCAAAGAGTTAAATAAGATCTGGAAATTATTTTAAATAACAATGCCCTTTAAAAAGTGATTTGTGGTGTTCACCAAAAGACATGACATATTACATTAGTCAAGTAACCTGGCTACAGTTTGTCATGTTATTTTCAAAATAAGATTTCATTATATCTTGGTAAATGAACAGTACTTAGAGGTTAACTGTTATCTGGAACCCATTATTTTCAAAAGCTGGGCTAAGCCAGTGGCAGATGTCTAGTTCTTTGATGGAAGGTCTGAAAACCATAGTCCCAGGCTCATCCTCAGCTGAAAAGAACGATCTGCAAAGGATCTATAAACATCCCTGATTTCACAAGTACTTCCCCTGTATCTTGCTCCCCTCGTTTGTTTGTTTGTTTTTGTGCAGGGAGAAAAGGAACTGGTGGTTGACATCTGAGATGTTTTGGTCTTGGTCTTCTAGAACAAGATTGTCTCAACTTGACCAGTCGCCTCAGTGAGGACTTTTCAAGCACTTTTAGATTCCTCACCTTCAGGTGAGAGTGAGACAAGGAGTACTTTTTTAAAAACAAACAAACAAATATTTCTGTAATTTGTACAGAGACACAAATGGCCTCTGTGCCAAACTGGTGTCCTTTTTTTTCCTGAGAAACGAAGCAGAGACACAGACATACAACAAGCACAGAATTACCTCAGAGAAAATACAAACAACCCTTCTGATGATTTGAATCCTCAAAAGTCCATGTAACAAATCAACCATCATTGTTTTGCCCAAATTACATTATTTTTATGAAAGATTTATGAGCATTCAAGTATTATTTGCTGAATTATGATTAATTGGAGCAAAAAAAGAGTCGTTCTTATTTTTCCTTTCTCTTGTCAAGAGTGCCGCAATACATCTTCTCCTTTCACGAGGTGAAGAGAATGATTTTATGGCTCTTTTCATATGTGACAGAGAGGACAAACAAGGACTTGCATTCCTTTTTGCAGCTGTTCTCTCAGACTACACAGGGATTTGTATGTGTCTTTCCTTTTAGATTCAACATATTCCTTTAAGATTCCTGTGCTTTTTATGGGAGTCCATAAAATCCAAGAGCTGTATGTCAGCTAATTGAACCACCTTATCAGCAGGATGGATTCAGAGTTGCCCAATTCTTTCCACCCAAAATCTGTTCTGGAGAACTGATGACCCTTTTGAAATGGATGTGGATGTGGGTCAGGAGCTGCTCCAGAAAAGAGTAATGGAACACAAAGTTCTGTCATGTGGGCAATCACCTCCTTATTGGCCTTGCACAGAGCCAGAAACCATGGCTGTACACGCAGCCATTTGCTCTGTTGATCAAAAGCATGCATCCTGGAATTCTGACGATGAGTTATATTCTTGCTACTATATTCTGTGCTTGTAAAATATCTGGGGAGTATCTTCTTTTGTGTTTATTCGCTGTGCAATAACTAGAGATTTACACTGCATGAAAATAATACAGTGCCACGTTGTGTACATATTACTTCTACCTTATTCAATTTCACCCATGTTTGCCCCATATGTTTTTCTGATTGCAAACTCTATTTGTAATATGGTGGTTGTTGTATACTAGGAACAAGATTGATACCCTTTATAATTTTACATCAGGCTAGAAGACAAAATATAGAGACAGTATGCACAGTAAATTGGGCTATTAATTTATCACAGGATATTAAATCCTTATAAGAATATTTCATCTTGTTTCCATTCCTATCCATTCCTTTCTTTTTAGTTTTTTTTCCTTTCCTTACCTTTATTTCCCCTGTTGTTTTTGTTTAGTCGTTAAGTCGTGTCCGACTCTTCGTGACCCCATGGACCAGAGCACGCCAGGCCCTCCTGTCTTACACTGCCTCCCGGAGTTTGGTCAAATTCATGTTGGTAGCTTCGGTGACACTGTCCAACCATCTCGTCCTCTGTTGTCCCCTTCTCCTCTTGCCTTCACACTTTCCCAACATCAGGGGCTTTTCCAGGGAATCTTCTCTTCTCATGAGATGGCCAAAGTATTGGAGCCTCAGCTTCAGGCTGTGTCCTTCCAGTGAGCACTCAGGGTTGATTCCCTTTAGAATGGATAGGTTTGTTCTTCTTGCAGTCCAGGGGACTCTCAAGAGTCTCCTCCAGCACCACAATTCAAAAGCATCAATTCTTCGGCGGTCAGCCTTCTTTATGGTCCAGCTCTCACTTCCATACATCGTACTGGAAAAACCATAGCTTTGACTATGCGGACCTTTGTCGGCAAGGTGATGTCTCTGCTTTTTAAGATGCTGTCTAGGTTTGTCATCGCTTTCCTCCCAGGAAGCAGGTGTCTTTTAATTTCGTGGCTGCTGTCCCCATCTGCAGTGATCATGGAGCCCAAGAAAGTAAAATCTGTCACTGCCTCCATATCTTCCCCTTCTATTTGCCAGGAGGTGATGGGGCCAGTGGCTATGATCTTAGTTTTTTTGATGTTGAGCTTCAGACCACTTTTGGTGCTCTCCTCTTTCACCCTCATTAAGAGGTTCTTTAATTCCTCCTCACTTTCTGCCATCAGAGTGGTATCATCTGCATATCTGAGGTTGTTGATATTTCTTCCAGCAATCTTAATTCTGGCTTGGGATTCATCCAGTCCAGCCTTTCGCATGATGTATTCCCCTGTACACAAAAGCAAAATCTAGATAGAAAAATTGCATGGCTTGATCTTTCCATAGGTACGAATCATGACCTAGCAGTTATGTATCTGAAAGTACAGTTAGTAAGGAATTGTTTGTAGAAAAGCAAGGAAGAGACACACATAAAACCTTGGGAATTATTTCATACTTAGATCTCCATCCCTTATTACACAAGTGTTATAAAGCGCTGCTGCTAAGCACTTGAAGGGTGGAGGTCCAGAGTTCCTGACCTTGAGGGCAGGCGGAAAGCATTCCAGAAGGACACAGCTCCAAACAGTCCTAGATTACCTCCACCAACAACCACTGCAACTCCCTCTGACCACTATTAAAAATAAGAGAACAGTCCCTTCCGCAACTCCTTCTGATCCTTCTGCAACAGGGAATCAACAGCAGTAGTGCTCTCTGGCCCTTCAACCACTTCATCTGCTTACTAGGCTGTCCAGCTCTTTTATTTTTATTTTTTATTTTTTTTGGTATTCCAAACTTTTTGTATTCCAGGTGCATCTGAAATATGTCAGCATGAAGATAAGGCTTCAAGTCAGTGCCGGTTAATAGGACCAAAAGCTATGGTTTACAGCAGAGGTGGACAGATATCGAGGGCCTAAAGGCTAATTTTCATTCCTGGCACCTTCTAAAGGCCACATCATGCAAGAGGGTGACAGATTGAGCAGGTGGGCAAGCAAGCAAGCAAATGAGTGAAAGGGGGCCACCAGGTGGGTGAAGGGGTGATTGGAAAAGTGATGGGGGGATTGGGCAGGTGAAGGGCAATTGGGTGAGTGAGGAAGTGACTGGGTTGTCAGAGGGGCCATCAGGGATGATCAAGAGGATGCACCTCTTTTTTTTTTAATCCTGCCATCTGGTAAAACACTGTAACAAATAGCAGGAATTTTAAGAAGCAGATGAGGCATTCACATATGTGAAATCAATTCCAAAATAAATGGATGTCTAGAAGAGGATCAAAAAAACTCGCTCCCCTGTTACAGTGCTCCACACATGCATGTACCTTGTGTGAACTCTAAAATTTAAGTTGTTGTTCTTGTTATTTAAAGGAGAACTTGGTACAACAGCAGGTTTTATTGCCAGTAGAATCAGGCCATCAGAAGCTTTACATATGAATGATTAATGTCTTTAAGGGTATTTATTTATTTATTTATTGGATTTCTATCCCGCTCATCTAGACCAAAGGTCTACTCTGGGCGGTTTACAAATTTAAAAACAATAAAACCAAAAAACATATATTATAGATCCAAGGTGGCGAAAGTATAAGAAATTAAGATACGGCAGGAGGGAAAGCCTGCCCAAATAGCCAGGTTTTAAGTTTATTCCTGAAAACACCCAGAGAGGGTACAGAGTATCTTTGAATCAAACACAAAACTACATATTCTTAGTATTTTTGTTATTCTTAAACAGGATTTTTCAAACTGGGTTGTGTTTTTTTTTTGCAGGGGAAAGAGGGAGACTAATGTTACATGGGATACACAACATTGGGAAGGAATGGAGTGTGTGCAGGAACTTTGTTATTGTCTTTTTGTCTAGTTTCTTATATTGTGTGGTTGGGTCTTTTTAATTTTATTTTTGTTTTGGTTTTTTGTTTTGTTTTGTTTTGGCAAATGCTATTTGTATGGACTAGTGGTTTGTGCCCTGGGAAAAAAACATTACCCTGTTTGGAAGGGGACTCCTGAAAGATCACTAGGATCGAGGTCTAAAATGACTCTTATTTCTCTTAGATTTCCTTTATTGTGCATATTTTATTTCACTTTCGTGACATAATTATTTAGAGTTTACCTCCGCCATTCTCCTCCTTGCTAATGCCAGTCATGGCAAACAGACACACCCAGCCACTTGGTGTCTGTCTATGCAGAACTAGTTCTCATTGTACTGGTATCCAATAGTCTGCTATGGAATGTAGCTTTCAGAAAAACGATGGCATGCTGAAAGACATAGTAAGATAATTCATTTAGCAAGAACACAGAAACCATTTAACATTATAACAAGCTCATTCAATATAGTTAATGAGAGAAATCACAGATGACATTATCTATACTGTATTACCATTGAAAAACCACTAAACTGGATTCACATCTGGAAAGTCTTTGACAGGATCACAACACTCTGCCCATGTAAAATCCATGTTAACATTAGCTCAGTGCAGATAACATGTTTAACATTTGGGAAATGCAATGTGCATCAGAAAATACAGCATTATATTAACCCAATGTGGATCCTTTTAGAACAATTGTTCATGTCAAACCTGCTGACTTGCTCAGACTTGTTTTTTACCTTTAACCCACAGGACGCTCAGAATTTGTATGCGGAAATTGCAGACTAATAAATATGAGAAATTTGTGTATGGGTTCGTACAGGTAGGAAAATATTGGTCATATACTGTATGGCATCTTGTTTAATTAAATGCCATCTAGCAGAATGAGAGGGCAGAAGACAAAAATCAAACACCACAAAGGAGAAGAGAGATAAAGGTGGGAGTCAAGGTTGCTGATGAAATTAAATTAGGGATAATGCAAAACAAAACAGATTGCCAGAAGATGGGGCAGGGGCGGGGGAGGTATTAAAAACATGGCTGAATAGGCAACATAGTAGTAAATAAAAATTAATAGCTTGGATTGAGTAAAATCCCCCTATAACAAAGATGTTTTTTATCCAGCAGAGTTTTTCTACAGACTGAACAGGAAAGGAGGGTCATTATTGTCAGTTCCTTCATTTCAGGTATGTCTAGAAAATCAGACCCTCCGGAACAGCAGGGAAGGTGACTCTGGGGGCCACATATGCAGTCATAGATTTGGAAGTGCAGGTACTCATCATGGCTGTATCCATAACCCTCCATCCCACTAGGAGAGTCCAAAAATGCAGTTAGCTAGATACATAATTTGTAAAGTTACATCTTTTTAGCTGCTCATCAAGACCAAATATTTTCTATTAGGAATAGCTGGTGACAGTATACTGCTAATAGAAAAACCCATTTCCTTCCTAGCTATTATGAGGATTGCAGCTAGGCTGAGAGGTAAAAAGAAGAAGCCTGAAGGAGGGTAGGTGATATCATAGTCCCGGCTATTCAGAAAGTCCTGGGCTTTTGACGATGTGTATCCTGGTTCCACTACACCACTGTGCTGGGGATTGCTTTTCTTGCACCATAGCTGACTCCTACTATTACCTGCTTACACTTGAACATCTCCAGTGCAATTGCTTGTAAACCACCTCCCTCTTGGATTGCTGTCCCAATGACATGTCAGGAAAATGGCACGGAAACCATGACCAAACCTGGGATTGTAGCTCAGAATCCCAGTATCAGGTTCTTGCCCATGATATGTTTGATCAGTTTGACTCACTGTATACCTTCTCAAATCAAATAAAATAAATTTATTTATTGCCATTATAAGTATATACATAGTATACACATACAACAAAATTCACACAGACACCCAGAGACCAGACCCACATGCACACACATAAAAAAATCCCCTTCTCTGATGGTATGATGGCGTGATGGACAGGCAGCATGGTATTATTGTGAATTATGAATTATTATGAACTATCACAATACCCTCACCCCATTGTGACAGAATAAAAGGAAGTGTTGTGTGTCACATGAGACACAACATACACAGGGAGGCTTTGGCAGCCACAGGTATGGCTTTGCTCACTGAGGGAATGATCAGTGTTCCACATTTTGAAATACTGGTGGAGCAGCCTGGTGCAATCTATTTCCTGGCAATCACATGCCTCAGACTGACACTGATTTGTGCTCAATCTGGAGCTTTTCAGTCCAGCCATATGGCTACTATTTTTGAGGGCAGTGGGAGGGCTAATCTGGAGTGATTCCGTGAGAGACAGAAGGGTCTCTTTCAAGGAGATCACTCTTCGCAAACTGACTCTTTCCAGTGTGACCCGACATGTGCCTTTCTTGCCATCTGATTGCCCCCTACGTCTCTTAGTAGGCCCACGTGGAAGTGGCAGATGTTGCACCAATGCATGCCAAGACTAAAGAAGCAGGGAGAAGAATAAGACTAGTGTGGAAGGGGCAGGCGATAAGTTGTGAAAGAAATAAAAATGAGCAAACATCAGGGAGCACTGTCATAATGATCAGCGTCTGTTTTCCATCATAAGCTGTTTCATCAGTGGGAAAAACTGGAATCTTTGCCTAGAGCTCTGAACGCTCAGAAGTTTTATTATTACAATTATAAAAAGAAGCATTTTTTTTTAAAAAAAGTATCTACACCTGCAGTCTATAATGATATAGCACAAAAAGTACTCTAACATGGGAGTTTTGAAAAATATGACTATCTGTTCAAAAGCTTGTAACACAATATTGCATCAGACAGACAGTTCCTTCCTATAATATATTGAGTCAGTATAATCGTGAACCACTTCTTTAAAATTGCTTATATTTTCACATAATAAAACCAGCTCCAAATTATAAACAATTTTGAAATGCTGTCCAACTTTGATGTTTGTTTAATAACTAAAACAGCAGCACAAAGTCTAGGGGGAAAAGATATTTCTGGATAAATCATGCAGACAGCCTTCCCCCTGCTGATGTTTCAGAAACTTGGCCTGGTTAATAAAGGTACCACAAAATTAATTAAAAATTAACATATTTAAAACATCCAGGTTTGAAATGTGAAAGGTATTAACAGAACTCACAGGTAAGTTGTAAAACAGGTGGGCCTTTAGATGAGATAGATCTTCCTGTCACAGTTGACAGTTTGTTGCTTGTCATGTCATTTGAAGTGTGACCTGAACTAACTGCCATAAGAGAATGTTGTTGTTTAGTCGTTAAGTCGTGTCCGACTGTTCGTCACCCCATGGACCAGAGCACGCCAGGCCCTCCTGTCTTCCACTGCCGACTGGGCTGAATTTGAGTTGGGTCAAATTCATGTTGGTAGCTTTGATGACACTGTCCAACCATCTCGTCCTCTGACGTCCCCTTCTCCTCTTGCCTTCACACTTTCCCAACATCAGGGTATTTTCCAGGGAGTCTTCTCTTCTCATGCGATGCAAAGTATTGGAGCCTCAGCTTCAGGATCTGTCCTTCCAGTGAGCACTCAGGGTTGATTTCCTTCAGAATGGATAGGTTTGTTCTCCTTGCAGTCCAGGGGACTCTCAAGAGTCTCCTCCAGCACCACAATTCAAAAGCATCAATTCTTCAGTGGTCAGCATTTTTATGGTCCAGCTCTCACTTCCATACATCGCTACTGGAAAAACCATAGCTTTGACTATGCAGACTTTTGTTGGCAAGGTGATGTCTCTGCTTTTTAAGGTGCTGTCTAGGTTTGTCATCGCTTTCCTCCAAAGAAGCAGGTGTCTTTTAATTTCGTGGCTGCTGTCACCATCTGCAGTGATCATGGAGCCCAAGAAGGTAAAATCTGTCACTGCCTCCATATCTTCCCCTTCTATTTGCCAGGAGATGATGGGACCAGTGGCCATGATCTTTGTTTTTTTGATGTTGAGCTTCAGACCATTTTTTGCGCTCTCCTCTTTCACCCTCATTAAAAGGTTCTTTAATTCCTCCTCACTTTCTGCCATCAGAGTGGTATCATCTGCATATCTGAGGTTGTTGATATTTCTTCCGGCAATCTTAATTCCGGTTTGGGATTCCTCCAGTCCAGCCTTTCGCATGATGTATTCTGCATATAAGTTAAATAAGCAGGGAGACAATATACAGCCTTGTCATACTCCTTTCCCAATTTTGAACCAATCAGTTGTTCCATATCCAGTTCTAACTGTTGCTTTCTGTCCCACGTATAGATTTCTCAGGAGATAGATAAGGTGGTCAGGCACTCCCATTTCTTTAAGGACTTGCCATAGTTTGCTGTGGTCGACACAGTCAAAGGCTTTTGCGTAGTCAATGAAGCAGAAGTAGATGTTTTTCTGGAACTCTCTGGCTTTCTCCATAATCCAGCGCATGTTAGCAATTTGGTCTCGAGTTCCTCTGCCCCTTCGAAATCCAGCTTGTACTTCTGAGAGTTCTTGGTCCGCATACTGCTGAAGCCTACCTTGTAGGATTTTGAGCATAACCTTGCTAGCGTGTGAAATGAGTGCAATTGTACGGTAGTTAGAGCATTCTTTGGCACTGCCCTTCTTTGGGATTGGGATGTAGACTGATCTTTTCCAGTCCTCTGGCCACTGCTGAGTTTTCCATACTTGCTGGCATATTGAGTGTAGCACCTTAACAGCGTCATCTTTTAAGATTTTAAATAGTTCAACTAGAATGCCATCACCTCCACTGGCATTGCTGTTGGCCATGCTTTCTAAGGCCCACTTGACTTTACTCTCCAAGATGTCTGGCTCAAGGTCAGCAACCACACTATCTGGGTTGTCTGGGACATCCAAATCTTTCTGGTATAATTCCTCTTTGTATTCTTGCCACCTCTTCTTGATGTCTTCTGCTTCTGTGAGGTCCCTACCATTTTTGTCCTTTATCTTGTCCATCTTTGCACAAAATGTTCCTTTAATATCTCCAATTTTCTTGAACAGACATCTGGTTTTTCCCTTTCTATTATTTTCCTCTATTTCTTTGCACATAAAAGAATAGATTATTGACTTTTGTATGAGTAAGACTTTTAAGATCTAGGGGGCTATTAGCTTACTATTGATGAATCTTGCAAGCACAATTTCACAAAATTTCTTATAATTTGCATTCGTATAAAAGGCAACATGAACAATAATAGCAACAACAAAATGCTACAATTTGTGCACCCAAGTCCTTGGTAACAACACCAATACAGAAGTTACTTGTAGAATTTGCAGAGTTCAAGTGCCTGTTTGATTTCACAGTCAGATAAAAATCCAAGATATTTTCCTCAGCTAGGTTGGGTATCTATAACACAAGAGAATCTTCAAAACCCTAAAATAAAATATCAATACAATTGTATGAAATGTATGAATTCACTATGTAGCTTCACTCCTCCAACACAAACATAAAAACTATACCTAATACAAGTTGGCAAGGGCCTTAGTAGTCCAACTGGCAACAGCAGTTCTGGCATCTTCAGTTTTCCTGCTCTTTCTGAGATTCAGACCACTTACAGCCCTGCTCTTATTTAGTGCCACCCCTTTGAATGGAACCAATATTTCACAGAGGTTACATATACAAAAGTGCTATTCACCCCATTTCAAAACAGATTGTTTTACTGCCACAAGTGCTCTCTTTTTCACATTCTTTTCTGAATAGCAACCCATTAGAGTAGACCTTTGGTCTAGATGGGCAGGATAGAAATCCAATGAATAAATAAATAAATAAATAAATTAGAGTGCCTGGTTAGAAGGAATATTCCCAAAGAGGAAAAATATACACATATTTGGTTTAAAACTAAACCCTATTACCCAAAGGAAGGAAAACTGGACCACAGCTTAACATTTGGCAACTATTTCAAAACATGGGTATATTTACTTAATTTGCATTCACAGCACACAAATCATGTCTTTTAGATTTTATTTTTAAGTTTTGAGGTTGGGGTAGTTCACTCCAAAAAGCAAGGAAATCCAGATTACGTAATGATCCCACAAGAAAGCTATAAACATGAGCACATCCATGGTTGCTGCTCCTACTTGAACCTACACCTCATCAAAAACATAAGGGATGTTCCTCAGTCTCTGATATTGTGGATGACTGCAATTGTACTCAAACAGTTGCCATGGTTAAAAAATAATAATTAATAAATAGTTTCAGAAATGGAAAAAGTATGGTTATTTCCTTTCCATAATTAGGTGTTTATTCATGGGATATTGCAATGCTTAGCATAAATTGTATCAACCTTGCTGTGTGTGTCACAGAATATACTTAAAGGAAATCTGGAAGAGAAGGAAAAGAAACAAGTGGAATGGATAGTAAGCAGAAACCTTTAGAACGGTGACTGCATCTGCAAGTCATGCCATGCTGTCTTTCATTTAAACTCTTCCACATCACTGTGATGCCCTTTGTAACAGGTACAGTGGTTAGTGGGCTTATGCTGTAGTGTTTACATAGGACAGAAGTTAGGGTATCAGAAGAGTCCATCAAAGTGCCACTGTTTTAAGTTCCCCAAATGAGTTCCCCAAAACTAGCTCCCCTCCCTCTCAAGGTTGCCCTACTATCTTCCCCAATCTGAGGCAGCTATATGTAACTATAATGAAAATTATAGTTCTATACCTAATAATTGTGAACTGTCATGTCATTTCTGACATATAATGACCCTTTTCAGGGTTTTCTAAGTAGATTGTACTCAGAAGTAGAGATGAGCACAAACTGCTGGTTTGGCAGTTTGGCACAGTTCGTTTCCCAGCCAAACAGCTGATCTGCTTCAATGCCCCACTCCCTTTGGCGGGTGCCCACTCAAAGCAGGGATGTGCAGTTCTGCAGTACCCGGAGGAGGCAGGGTGGGGCAATGCTGCCATATGGGCACCCATAAGAGAGGGTGGGGTTCCAAACCATGGAACAACTGTTCAGATGGGAAATGAAGCACACTGAACCTCTGAACCAGCGGTTGGAGTCCATCACTACTCAGAAGTGGTTTATCATTCCCTTCTTCTGGGATCCTGGGACTGTGCATCTTGCCCAAGGCCACACAAATTGGCTCTTCTCAGATTCACAGTGGGGAATCAAACTCCCAACCTCTGGCTCCATAGCCAGGTACTTAATTAACTGAGCTACCCAGTGGGCCACAGTTGTACCTACGCAGCTCTTCTTACCCAGAAGAAACCAAACCTTGAAACTCTTACATTATCTACAAGCTGGAGACCTATTAGAAGTTGGGGAAAAGATGACCAAGGGAAAACCAGAGTTGGGAAAAATCCACATTGATTGGTTTAAGATTCATGACAAAACAGTGTGTCTTCCCAGGTAACTAGCCAGCCAATATTCAGAATCCTTCGTAACTACATTTCATACAAGTGACATTAACTGAAGTTCAACCCCAGCTAGGCATAAACAGTTTGAAACCTTTTGGGATATAGTGAATTGACAACTTTCATTAAGATTGACATGGAATGCAAAAAAATACTTTCATATGTAATTTTATATATATATTCTTAATATATATTCTTTATATATATATATTCTTTTCTTATATATAAGAAAAGCCCTCTCAAAAATGTGTTTAAATGCATGACTGTGTTTCAAAATAATATTGAAATGCAAGTTTTGATCCACTTCAACCGCAAAGAGCAATTCTGACACATTTGAAAAAGTCCAAACTATGGTGGATAGCTATTTTCAGGTCACCCATTAGTCTAACGGGCACAGCTCAAAGGTTTCCTTATAGAATTCAGAAAGATCCAATTCCTGCTTTTAGAAAATTAACACATTATGTGTTTTGTAAAGCATCAAGAAGTTAATTTAAAGAAAGACTCTTCCCCCTAACCTTTCATCTGTGAGACTATTTGACAATAAGCAGTTCAACTTCATATTTAATGTGTTCTACATTCACTTTTAGCAGAGTCATAACTTTTGGGGGCAATCACATGTGTCAGAGAATATTCTTCTAGTTATTGGACAAGTAAGCCTACAAAATTTTGAAATGTATCAATATTCTGGTCTGAAAATGAAATGCAGTTAACAACATATATATAACATCTATCTGCATACATTTATTCACAAACAATATTTAACAACACATTATATAACAAAATGTCATTTCAAAATTGTCAGCCAGAAAAGAAAGTGTAAGTACTGTTAACTGAAGAACATCCTTGACACTTGCTTGATTGTATTGCTGTAATGAAATATTGCTTTAAAAAGCAAAGTCTGTGATTTAGAACTGCTATGCTCAGCTGCTGTAACTAAGTAGAGCATCTTGTTGTTTGAGTAAGTATTTAAGTGTGCCAGGGAGCTGAAAATGGAGTGTATTCATAAAGAAAAGCATGTACAAATAACGTAAAATGGTGTCTTTTTGTGGAACCAGTTAGGATAGAAATATGCAAGGACTTCACAAAATTCTTCAGCAGATGAACAGTAATAATGATAGTAACAACATATCTGATGAATCTTACCCAGTGAAAGCGTACTCATGCCTACTCTAATTTAAGTAGCAATGTGTAGAAGTCTCCAATTATTTCTGCCAAGGTGGCATTAATGAACCTGCCCTGTTAACTGCAATAGCAAATCTGCACTAGCATTTCTCAAATAATTCGCAAATGCTACCCAAAATTGGATTAGACATTTTTTTGATAGTTCAGCAGGCCAGTTTTCTAACCCCGGGATCCTATGGGACAGCATATACTTCCAAAAGTGCCCCAGACCTAGAGAGATGAACCCCAAAATAGCTTCAAGTCTGCTGATATTTTTTTTAAAAGTGTATTTTGAGCAGGTTAAATGCTGCGGGGGAGAGGCTGTGACCTAGTTAAAAGACAAATCACATCTCCTCCAGAAATAACAATACAACACGTAACTTTTCCTGAGGAAAATGTTTGGGAGCAAGGTGTCTGGAGCACATTCTTAGGGTCCACATGCAGCCCTGCAGAGCAATTTGACCACCTCTGTTTTAAGCCCTGCAGGAGCTGCACATTGACAAGCCATTATGGCAAACTGCAAGACCTACTGACTCTGCGAGACAAATATCAGATATTGAGGTTGGCAATAACTTGTTACAAGTAATGATATATTCATTAGCATGGTAATGAATGGATACCAGTATTTTTTTCTTTAAATTAATATAACAACTGCTAATGTTACTTTGCACCTATTTACTTGTGATTTTTAGAAGTGTAACAATTACTTGTGACTTTTAGAAACATTATCTTCCTTTTTAGATATTTTTACAAATGAACTGAAAAGTAGTGAAAATATAATGGCAAAATCTGAATAGCAGTAATGAGTTCTTCAAAAAAGTAACTTTTGGCATAATGCTCCCTATTAGTTCATCTTTCTGCTGGAGATAGCAAGACCTCCAGTCTATGTAATTACACAGATTGCATATAAGTGCATGAATTGCTGTGTTTTATAGAGTCAGTTCTGGGTCCTGTAAGTCATGTATGCAACGGTGTCACCTATGGATCCCCACTGAGGTTCTGACTAAATATGAGGAAAATGTTCCTGATTGTTGCAGTTGACAGTGGAATGCATTTAATTTGGACAGTGGTAGACTTTCCTTTGGTGGAGAATTTAAAGATGCTGAACAACCATCAGTCAAGGGTGTTTTAGCTATGGATTTGTAGATTGGCAATGACTACTGAGCCAGTCATTCAGACCATATTAGAAAGACCATTCTTCCATCAAGGTTAGGGAATGAGTATGTTTGTGTATGTGGTTAGGAGGGATGTAACTAGCAATACTGGCACCTGGGGCAAGCAACACCAACTCCCATTCACCCTGTTTTGAGATATAGGTGCAACCTCCCCCAAAATAAAGGAGGAGGAGAAGGTGGAACCCCTTGAACAGAAAAAAAAACCAGTTATGGTTCCATAAACCAAAAAGTTAATCAGGCTGGCAGTTGCCATGATTATTTTCCTAATGCCCCAAAGTACATTCCCCTGTAGATTCTATCTTTCCCGAGATTCTGCTCTTCTTGGGAAAAGCCTGAGTTGTCTTATCTTAATTATAGCTCTCACCTCTTTTCACTTATATTTGACTTCACCAATCCATGTAATTAGAGAAGAGCTTCACAATATACCATAGACTGACAAGAAGTTTCGCTCCGCAAGGCGCAGAGCTGCCAGAGCAGGAACGCTTTGCCTGCCTGCCCTGACAACAGCGAGCACAGGAAAATGACATCACAGCCGAAGAGAGAGTTTTGCCTTTTCTCCTCTCTCCTGCTCCTGGCCATGCAGCCCTCCCACCCACCCCATGTAAGTAAGTATGAGAGTAGCTCATCACTTTGGGGCTAGGTGGGAATTTTTGACATGCTCCCCTGATAGGCACACACTGGGGAGCGGTTTTTGCCTATACCATTCTTACTCTTGGGTAGAAAAAGAGGTTACTTACCTGTAACTCTGGTTCTTCGAGTGGTCATCTGTGAATTCACACTAATGCATTTAGTGCGCCTGCGCAGAGAAACCTCAGAATATTCTAGAGCTTAAGCACATGGTGCTGGGACCTCCCACACGCTGCCCTTAACCCCTCCCCGGCACTGAGTGCCTCAGTTCCGTAGAACAGTCTGCCGCTGCCCAGCATGCAAAAGGCATATGTGACGGACAAAGGGGAGGATGGGTGGGAAGTGTGGATTCACAGATGACCACTCGAAGAACCAGAGTTACAGGTAAGTAACCTCTTTTTTATTCTTTGTGGTCTCTGTGAATGCACACTAATGGATGAATAGCAAGCTGACTTACCCGGAGGAGGGACGTCATGAAAGCACAGAGGCCAGAACAGCATGACCCACAGTGACTTCAGCCTTGACCCGGACGTCCAGTCGATAATGGGTCACAAAGGTAGATGGCATAGCCCACATGGCTGCCTTGCAGATGTCAGAGAGGTCCACTCCTCTGAGGAACGCCGTGGAGGAAGCCACAGCCCTGGTCGAATGGGTCTTCATGGTGTGTGGCAGAGGTGTCTGGGCCAGCTCACACGCCAGTCGCATAGTCGAAACAATCCACCTAGCGATCGTCTGGGATGTGACTGGTGCTCCCCTGGAATGACCTTGATAGCTGACAAACAGCCTATTTGAAATGCGGAAGGATGAGGAGCAAGAGACGTAGTAGGAGAGTGCCCGCTTGACATCCAAAGAACGTTCAAGATGTGAAGTTGGTGCAGGGAAAAATGTATGGAGTACAATAGGCTGGCTTAAATGAAAATAGGTGGCCACCTTAGGCACAAAGGAAAGGTCTGGATAGAGTGTCACCTTGTCCGGGTGGAATTAAAGGAAAGGAGGGTTCACTCTATGAGCAGCCAGCTCTCCTGCCCGATGTGCAGAGGTAATGGCAAGGAGGAAGGCAGTCTTCAGAGTGAGAAGCTGTTCAGATGCCGTAGCCAGGGGTTCAAATGGAGGCCTCATGAGGCGATTAAGCATGAGCTGAAGGGACCACTGTGGGGTAGGAGGTTCGTAAGCCGGACACAAGTTTTTCAAGCCACATAAGAACTGCTTGAGAGTGGGATGGCAGAACAAAGCTGCTGCTTCTGAAGAGTGCGACTGATGTGCCACTATTGCCGCCATATAAACTTTCAGTGTAGAATGAGAAAGGCCCAGCTAGAAAAGATCGAGGAGGAACTGGAGAACCACATCGAGAGAGGTCGGCTGTACAGGTAAGTGGCATGAGGATGCAAACGTACAAAATACTTTCCATTTGTAGGAGCACGTCAGTGTTGTAGAGTGTTTCTGTGCATGGCTTGTCATCTATAGTGGGGGTAGCCTCCATGCTGTTAGATGAAGGGAGTCCAGGTCTGGATGGAATGTCCTGCCGTGATGCAAGGTCAATAAGTGAGGAATTGCCGGGAGTCGGGGATGCTCTGCTGCTCTCTGGTGCAGGGCGGAAAACCATGGTTGGCAGGGCCACCAAGGGGCGATGAGGATGGTGTCTGCATTGTCCTGATGTACCTTGATGACTGTTTTCTGAATGAGCAGAATTGGTGGAAACATGTACAACAGGCCGGTGGACCAGCTGGTCATGAAAGCGTCTCCCCGGGAATGATGGCTGATCCCCGCACGAGAGCAGTAATGATTGCACTTCCTGTTGTCTGCAGAAGCAAACACATCCACTTGTGGTCTGCCCCAACGGTGGCAGAGAAGATGAAAGATCTTGTCATCGAGAGCCTACTCGTGGCTGCAAGACTGGAGCCTGCTGAGATGGTCTGCTAGGGTATTCCCCTCTGACGCCACATGAACCACTACAGGGTAAATGTGGTGGGCATAACACCATTCCCACAGCTGAACGGTCAGATAGAGAAGGCGGAGGGAATGAGTGCCTCCCTGTTTGTTGATATAGAAGACGGCCGTCATGTTGTCTGAAGCCACCTGAACTTTCTGGTCTGCAAGTAGCTGTTTGAATGCTTGAAAAGCCTTGATAACTGCCAGCAGTTCCAGGTGATTGATGTGGAGTCGAGCCTCACTCGCAGACCATAGGCCGTGTACAGTCAAGTCTCCCGAGTGCACACCCCAGCCAGTCGGGCTGGCATCCATGATCAGTTGCATTGTCAGAGCCAGAGGGCTGAAAGACCTTCCCACCAGGAGGTTCAACTGATGACCTACCAGGTCAACTGGGACGCCAACTTGACAGTGACCTCTAGTAGCTTGAATGGGTAATCAAACACAGCATTGAAGAGGGAAAGGTACCATGCCTGTAGGGATCTCATTTTCAGGTGGGCGTGCTGGACCACAGCTGTGGTAGATGCCATAAGACCCAACAGACGCTGAGTCTGGTGGGCCGATACCACAGCTCCTGGGAGAAAGGACTTCAACATGAGCTGGATCTTTGCTATCCTGTCCTCTGGCAGGTAGGCTTGGCTAGGGAGGAGTCGAGCACCACTCCGATGTAAAACACCCATTGAGTAGGTTGTAGGGTGGATTTCTCTAGATTGACTTGGAGACCTAGGGCCGATAAAAGAGAGAGAGTCAACGCCATGTCTCGCTTGGCCTGAGTACGAGACGGTGCCACCAGTTGCCAATCGTCCAGGTAAGGGAACACCATGATGCCGTGCAAATGGAGATGTGCTGCCACTGGGGCTAAGCACTTTGTGAACACTCAAGGGGCGATTGACAACCCAAAGGGGAGGGACTTGAATTCATAGGTCACTCCTTTGATAGAGAATCTGAGAAAGCAGCGATGATCTTGCCAGATGCTGATGTGATAGTAGGTGTCTTTGAGGTCTATGACCATGAACCAATCGTTCCGCCTGAGCATCTGGATGGTACCCTTGAGGGAGATCATACGGAATCACTGAGTGATATAAGAGTGATATAAGAGTTGAGATGACGGAGGTCTAAGATGGGGCAACCAAACAGACAACTGTGCCTGTGGACATCGCTAGATGGCCAATATAGAAATCAGATGGTGTAATTGGAAGCAGGAGATGGAGAACCTGTATTCTCTCTGCCAAAACAAGACAAGAAACAGATTGTGGTACTGATCTAGAACTGTTAATATCCAAGCTGAGTGAAGCTGAAAAAGAACACTAAAATAATCTTAGTGTCAAAATTTAATTTAACCTAGATTCCTGAGGAATTTAAAGTCCACATAAGGAAAACATTTGCATTAATAAACACAGTTGACCAAGAACCAGAACAATTGTGCATCAAAACCAGAGATATTATTAGGTTTTTAGTGAATGTCAAAGAAGAAAGTGCCAAAGCAGGACTGTAGCTGAATGTTAGGAAGACAAAAATCATGACCTCAGAAGAACTAAGCTACTTTAATGTTGATAGTGAAGAAACAAAAACAGTGAAAGATTTTGAATACCTTGGATCAATCATCAATCCAAATTGAGACAGCAGCCATGAAATCAGAAGACTGAGACTTGGAAGGGTAGCAATCAAAGAATTAGAAAAGATCACTAAGTGTAAGAATATGTCCAAGAGCAAGATCATTCACACTACTGTATTCCCAACCACTATGTACAGGTATGAAAGATGGACAGTAAAGAAAGCTGACAGGAAAAAAAATGATTTGTTTGAAATATGGACTGGAGAAAAGCTCTGCAGATACCCTGGACTGCCAGAAATACAATCAAGTAGGTTCTAGAACATATCAAGCCTGAATTATCTCTAGGGGCAAAAATGATGAAACTGAGGCTGTAGTATTCGGGCATATCATGAGAAGGCTAGATTCTCTGGAAAAGAAAATAATGATGGGGAAAAATGGAAAAAGAGGAAGACCAAATACAAAATGGATTGATTCCCTCAAGGAAGGCACAGGCAAGAGTTTACAAGTGCTGAGCAAGACTGTTGAGGATAGGACATTTTGGAGATCACTCATTCATAACATTATCATAAGATGGAGGCAACAACACTATGTTACAACAGTCTGCTTTAAAATGGAAACATTCAAGTCATATCAAAAATATTAACTAATGCTCCCACAACAGCTAAGAATTGCACCTTCAGAAGCAGTGCACCCAAGAACACAAACTGATAAGAACAGAGAAAAGTATGTGGGGTTATCTCCATGTTGCTGTGGGTATGAGGTTCCTGTGGCATCTGACTGGCTTCTGTTGTAGGCAGATAGCTGGACTAGATGATTTATTTTATTTTATTTTTAGCTTAAAGAGCTAATTGCTCATCCGATGCTCCCTTCATCATCTTTGATCCACTATGCCAGGTGCAGATATTACTATTGCTGATGCCCTCAGTACTGACTGGATAATGCAGGTCTAACTACAAAGAGGAAGCCAGTCTTCATGAGAACTTAAGTTTAAATAAATAATTATGGGTTTGGTGACTTTTAAACCCAAAGTTGCACATATGGTGTTTCTTCTTTCACACTGCATGCCTTTTCACGTTTCTCCCCAGCTAGCAGCCAACCTTAATAATGACTTATTATTTTGGTGTCTTCCTGCCCGTGAGGATAAAGAATTATGGCAAGCAGCCTCTTCCTTTCCTCCCTTCTTGTTCTTACACCATCAGCTCCTTCTTCACTCCACCACCACAACCTGCCTCCTTAGTTTGCCAGCCTGTACATCACTGGCAAGAACCAGATATTCTCTGCCCATTTCTCCTGTCCATCTAGATGTTCTCCTTCCGCCAGCAGTCTAACAGAAATGCATAGCATACCTTCTGCTGCTTAACATGGTGACACTGTTCAATGGCAGCAAAACAATGCCTACCTGGCATGTTAATACCTCTCTCCTTTCCTGTCTTTCTGCCTCCCACTGAAGGCTTGCCTTCTCCACCATCTGCTTGTCTTCTCTGCCAACCAGGCACCACAACCAGCACTGCATGTCTGATCTGTCTGCTGGCCTAGCATCTCTATGAATACTGGTACCCTGCTAGCATGAGTGGATGCTGATCTTTTATGATCCAAGTGCATGAATCTTATTCAGCAAGAGAGAGAGCAAGTCCATGGAGGCAAAGTTAGCCCTTGCTAGATAGCTGTCGTTCTGCCCTTGTGTCTATGATTGTCTCCACTCCCAGTTACATACACAAATTCACACTTGTACAACAGAATGAGACTCTGCTGAAAGTGCAAAAGTGACATATTTATATGCATTTCACACACAAAAAATGGGTTGAGGGAAAGGGAAATGAATTGCTTACCCCACAAATAAAAAACACACACAAAGACTCCCTTTCCAGAAAAAGTATTGCAGTGATTCTTCCAGAGTTTTTCTGGTTACTTAGTGCCATGTCTAATGCTAAGATACCAGAGCATCAATGAAGGTTGAAGTGATGGGCTTAAATTTGAACATTTTGAAATGCAACACTCATGAAAGTGATGGAATTCTGTAATCCTGCCCCACCCATAGACCTTGTTATTATCTGCTCTTGAGAGTTTCCA
This sequence comes from Intellagama lesueurii, assembly GCA_037013535.1. Lineage (NCBI taxonomy): Eukaryota > Metazoa > Chordata > Lepidosauria > Squamata > Agamidae > Intellagama > Intellagama lesueurii. Next base: position 266,721,709 of record JBAJHW010000002.1, on the reverse strand, counting down.
GTCTTCCAGGTTAGATTTGTAACATTATTTGAGCATTTGAGGGCTGCAAAAGAAAGAGGAAATTGCCCCTCCTGCTTCTGCTTGTAGAAATAAATCTGCAGGTGCTGTGACACATATTGGATACAGGCCGTGTTATTTTGAAACAGTCTCCAGGACAGACCACCTGCTGTTTGTTATTTTCAGAAGAATGATCCACAAAGAATCTGGGGTATAAGCAAGTCCTTTTTTTTGGATTCTCTTCAAATATAAAAGCTACAGTTGCACAAAGATTTCAGCATTCATTCATCTGAAACTTGGTTCTCCCAGAAGAGGTAACTATTCCTGAAGTGTTCTTTTAATAGCATGAAATAAGCATGCTACTGGCAGTTCTACTTTTTAAAGATATCAAATATAAAGGTGTATAGCACAAATGACGTAAGATATTTTGCTTGGAGGCAAAATTTCCTCTTAAGAGAATAGTATGTATGTATGCATGCATGTTTTTAAACTTGCATCCACTCTCTGAGCAGTTCACAATATGACAAATCATTAAAATCAACAGTATGAAATACAATATACAAGAATTCCCATAAAATAAATGAAACACGGTCACTAGCTAAAAATCTAAATTTGAATAGAATTAAACAATCTAAAAGAATTTGGACATCTCAGGTCTGTGGTTAAAAGCACTAATAATGCCATTTTAAACAAGTCAGTTTTTACTAATTTCTTGAAAACAGGGGGATGGCGCATGAAAAATCTCTACTGGAAGCTTGTTCCAGAGTGAAGAGGCTATAAGCGAGAAAGCAGGGTTCCTCTTTTGGCTTCAAAGCTGGCACTGTTTTTAACATCATGAACTATGAGGAGCATGTGGGACAGGTAGCTCTTTTGTGGAATAGATGTACCAAGAAGTACCAAGATCCTAAACTGTTAGTATGTTTGTAAATGTCATATAGCTAGTTGTAACACTTCTTTCACTTCCAATGATGGACAATGGCCAAAATTCTGTTGCTTAGCATAATAAATTGAACTAGAGTGGATCCCCCCTTCATGGATTGCTGCCTTGTCATGGCGAAGGGGCTTGAGTAATTCATAGAAGCTATGGGCTATGCTGTGCAGGGACACCCAAGATGGACAGGTCATAGTGGAGAGTTCTAACTAAACACGATCCACCTGGAGCAGGAACTGGCAAGCCACTCCAGTATCTTTGCCAAGAAAACTCCATGGACAGGAACAAAAGGCTAAAAGATATGACGCTGGAAGATGAGCCCCTCAGGTCGGAAGGCGTCCAACATGCTACTGAGGAAGAGCGGAGGGCAAGTACAAGTAGCTCCAGAGCTAATGAAGTGGTTGGGCCAAAGCCGAAAGGACGCTCAGCTGCGGACGCGCCTGGAAGTGAAAGGAAAGTCTGATGCTGCAAAGAAAAATACTGCATAGGAACCTGGAATGTAAGATCTATGAACCTTGGTAAACTGGATATAGTCAAACAGGAGATGGCAAGAATAAACATTGACATCCTGGGCGTCAGTGAACTAAAATGGACGGGAATGGGCGAATTCAATTCAGACGATTATCATATCTACTATTGTGGGCAAGAATCCCGTAGAAGAAATGGAGTAGCCCTGATAGTCAACAAAAGAGTGGGAAAAGCTGTACTGGGATATAATCTCAAAAATGATAGAATGATTTCAATATGAATCCAAGGCAGACCTTTCAACATCACAGTAATCCAAGTTTATGCACCAACCACCAATGCTGAAGAGGCTGAAATTGACCAATTCTATGAAGACTTACAACACCTTCTAGAACTGACACCAAAGAAAGATGTTCTTGTCATTATAGGGGACTGGAATGCTAAAGTAGGGAGTCAAGAGATAAAAGGAACAACAGGTAAGTTTGGCCTTGGAGTTCAAAACAAAGCAGGGCAAAGTCTAATAGAGTTTTGTCAAGAGAACAAGCTGGTCATCACAAACACTCTTTTCCAACAACACAAGAGGCGACTCTACACATGGACATCACCAGATGGGCAATACCGAAATCAGATTGATTGTATTCTCTGCAGCCAAAGATGGAGAAGCTCTATACAGTGAGCAAAAACAAGACCCGGAGCTGATTGTGGCTCTGATCATCAGCTTCTTATAGCAAAACTCAAGCTTAAACTGAAGAATGTAGGAAAAACCACTGGTCCAAAAAGGTATAATCTAAACCAAATCCCTTATGAATACACAGTGGAAGTGAAGAACAGATTAAAGGAACTAGATTTGGTGGACAGAGTGTCTGAAGAACTATGAATGGAGGCTCTTAACATTGTACAGGAGGCAGCAACAAAAACCATCCCAAAGAAAAGGAAATGTGTGGACCACAACAAACTATGGCAAGTTCTTGAAGAAATGGGAGTGCCTGACCACCTTATCTATCTCCTGAGAAATCTATATGTGGGACAGGAAGCAAGAGTTAGAACTGGATATGGAACAACTGATTGGTTCAAAATTGGGAAAGGAGTACAACAAGGCTGTATATTGTCTCCCTGCTTATTTAACTTATATGCAGAATACATCATGTGAAAGGCAGGACTGGATGAATCCCAAGCCAGAATTAAGATTGCCGGAAGAAATATCAACAACCTCAGATATGCAGATGATACCACTCTAATGGGAGAAAGTGAGGAGGAATTAAAGAACCTCTTAATGAGGGTGAAAGAGGAGAGCGCAAAAAATGGTCTGAAGCTCAACATAAAAAAAACTAAGATCATGGCCACTGGTCCCATCACCTCCTGGCAAATAGAAGGGGAAGATATGGAGGCAGTGACAGATTTTACTTTCTTGGGCTCCATGATCACTGCAGATGGTGACAGCAGCCACGAAATTAAAAGACGCCTGCTTCTTGGGAGGAAAGCGATGACAAACCTAGACAGCATCTTGAAAAGCAGAGACATCACCTTGCCAAGAAAGGTCCGCATAGTCAAAAAGTATGTGTCGCGCACCCCCCCAGTGTCCCTAGTTTGTTTCCCTCAAACCCAAGTCCATTTTCGGGCACGACTTTCTTAATTCTCCATACACCAACTGCCACCAGTGGATCTTTATCCACACTTTACCAATAATGCTGCCTGGACACGTGTTGTCAAATATAACTGATAATTTATTGTGTAGTTGTTGAATCACATAAGTATATTAATAGATGTTGTATAATGTTGCACTCATTACTTGGATATTAAACACATTTCTTTATTGGTATCACTTTTCATATAAATCACTGTTAATCACTGGAATACTATTTGATGACTGTCTATTTATTTTGCTTCTATCTGTTAACTATTCTTTAATCCAAAAACCAACTATACCACACCAACTTTCCAATCTCTCTCCTAAACCTCTCTAAACCTCCTCTCTCCTTCTCTCTCAGTTTCCCACTGTCTCTCACTGTCTCTCAGACTCCGCCCTCCTGTCCTCTCATAGGTTCCAGCTCTAGAGCTACACATGATGGACAGGTGGGACATGGGCATTCCGCCACACTATGGTTTTTCCAGTAGCGATGTATGGAAGTGAGAGCTGGACCATAAAGAAGGCTGACCGCTGAAGAATTGATGCTTTTGAATTGTGGTGGTGGAGAAGACTCTTGAGAGTCCCCTGGACTGCAAGGAGAAACAAACCTATCCATTTTGAAGGAAATCAACCCTGAGTGCTCACTGGAAGGACAGATCCTGAAGCTGAGACTCCAATCCTTTGGCCATCTGATGAGAAGAGAAGACTCCCTGGAAAAGACCCTGATGTTGGGAAAGTGTGAAGGCAAGAGGAGAAGGGGACGACAGAGGACAAGATGGTTGGACAGTGTCACTGAAGCTACCAACATGAATTTGACCCAACTCCGGGAGGCAGTGGAAGGCAGGAGGGCCTGGCATGCTCTGGTCCATGGGGTCACAAAGAGTCAGACATGACTTAATGACTAAACAACAACAACAACAACAAAAAGAGTGGATCAATTGAATCGATGGGGATTTCATCAAATCCTCCATAAGATCTGTTGATTCAAATGGGCCTACTTTGTGACTTCAAAGTAAGTTCCAGTTAGAGTAGGCCCATTTGAATCAATGAAACTTACAGAGAAGTTGACTCACAAAATCCCCACTGATTCAATTGTCTACTTTAGTGTAATTAACTATGTGATGCACAGAGAGAGAAAGAGAGAAATCTTGGAATTTTTTGGTCTTGACACTGGTTTGAACCAAATCATATAGCTTCCAAATTAGTTTGAATCTCACCAATTTCCAAAGTTCTGAATCAAGGTCTGAATTCAATTGTGGTTGGTGCACCTCTGCTTTTTCATATAAGGTGACCAGAAACCTATACAATGTTGATAAATCTGTGGTGAGAACATAGATTTATATAAATACATAATGAAACTGGCAGGCTTATTTCAGATTCCTTTTCTAACGATGTATCCCTTCATATTTTAGAGTGAACCCCAATTACACAGAAATTCACCTAAATAACTTCTTTATTTAGTTTCAACTAACGTGCATACTGATACCTTTGAACTTTATGTGTAATTATCAGGAAGCCAAAATGATTCAATTAAAAAATCCTGTTCAGTGCATAGTGTTGTATAGGGTTGCAAGCTAGCCTGATTGAGATAAGTGAACATATGACTTTGGGCACCACCATCATCTCCTCCTCTGTATTATTATTATTATTATTATTATTATTATTATTATTATTATTATTATTATTATTATTATTATTATTATTATTATTATTATTATTACCAGCTGCCAGAAATTGTTTCAGGCCTCATCTGCTTTCCCATAATGCTACAGGCTGGCTTTCATTTCAAAGATTCATGCCAATGGGTCTAGCAAGCTTTTAGTCTTGCATTAAAACTATCCCTCCACATCTATTAGACTTTTTGGCTGTGTAATTGATTTTGACCCCTTTTTATTTTATTTTTTTATGGTGATATTGTGTAACACTTCAATACTTCTGCATATGAGAAGTAGAATAGAAATGTTTCTAAAAATGATGATGATGATGATGTGCTGTCAAGTTAACTCTCTTATATTGACCTTTTTCAAGGTTTTCCAGGTAGAGAGTACTCAAAAGTGGTTTACCATTCCCTTCTTCTGGGGGCACCTCAGATGGTGCAGTTTGCCCAAGGCTATACAGGCTGGCTGTTCTCCTGGGATGCACAATGAATGGATGACATCATTATTGTTCATCACAGGCATCTTAAAGCTTTATGAAGAAAGTTAGTTATCACAGGGGTTCTAGATTTGTCAGCTAATTTGGTATTTTTTTATTTAGTCTTTTGGGGACGTGTTGGCGCTGTGGGTTAAACCGCAGAAGCCTCTGTGCTGCAGGGTCAGAAGACCAGCAGTCGTAAGATTGAATCCACGCGACGGAGTGAGCTCCCGTCACTTGTCCCAGCTCCTGCCAAACTAGCAGTTCGAAAGCATGCAAATGCAAGTAGATAAATAGGTACCACTTCGGTGGGAAGGTAACAGCGTTCCGCGTCTAGTCGCGCTGGCCACATGACCACGGAAACTGTCTTCGGACAAATGCTGGCTCTATGGCTTGGAAACGGGGATGAGCACCGCCCCCTAGAGTCGGACACGACTGGACTAAATGTCAAGGGGAACCTTTACCTTTTACCTTATTTAGTCTTTTATTGACTTTTGTCCATAATAAAACCATAAAGAAATCAGTGCTCACATAATACAAACTGGAGCTTGTTTCTGTGTTTCCTAATAATATGATAATCATTTTGTTACCTTTTTATACAATTCCAAAAACTTTAGTTGCAGTCAAATGGAAAATCTAATTATTTGTTAAAACTGAAGCCATTACTTTCTGTAATTATCCTAAGGACTGCTAGTTCAGAATTAAAATGACGCTGGCACCATCATCTCAGAAAGTTTGTATCTTTTTTGCTTCCATAAATGAACAAAAAGAATAATTTCCTTCTTAGCCTAGCCATCATCATTTCTTATGAAAGTGCTCAAACATCCCTTTTTGTAATGAGCTAGAAAAATAGCTCTGCAAAAATGAAACATTAATTCATCAACACTCACAACTGGAGATACGCAATGGAATATATTTAAATGTAACATGATGAGCTTGTTGTTTGAAGTCACTGTTTATTTGTAAAATTTCCAACCTTCACGTTACAAAAATTTTCATATGAAAAAAAGAAAAATGAATCATAAGCTGACAGGAAGCCTGAAATATTTTGTGAGGAAACGGTAAAGAAGGAATTAGTTGGAGACAATATATATATATCAACCTGGAGACTGTTTCCATTAAGACACTGCACCCTGTCATGTGTCATGGAAATTGCAGAATTATTTCTGCAAGTGTTAGTGGAGGTGAGATGGGGCTTCTCCTGCAGCCTCTGACATGCCCAAACAATGCTAGAAACCTGCTCTGGAGGACTGGGAAACTCTGAGGACCAAGTAGCAGAGAGGGCTGTGGGTTGGGTGGGCCACAGAATCCCCATTCTTTCTTGAGTGTTGAGTTTCAGCACATTAAAATTGGGCCCATCATGTCAACCTATATAGTGAGAACATCTGAAAGTAGCATTTATAGAGTGCCTTTATCTAAATGAGGAGTAACAAAGCAACCTGCACCAGGTCAACAGTACCGTTCTTTGACACGTTTCAGCATAGCTATGTCTTTTAAACAAGAGAATGATATCAAGATCTGAGGCAGAGTGAAGATGTTGTTCAGCAATTGATTCTCGTTGTCAGAAACAGTGGCCAGAGTGCTTGGGTAGGCATCTGTTCCTTTAGCACCCACGCTGCCCAGCTAGACATGCTCCATCCTGTTTTGAAGGTGTAATTTTATATATTCTTTCACCTTGATAACCTGTTGACCACATAATCATTGTCTTTTGGGGCTGATTGTTTCTACCACTGGAGAGAGCTGGTTGAAATTCAGTGTTCATCCATCCCTTTGAAGAGAAGGTACTATGTGATAGGCTTAACATTTCTTTCTCCATGAAAAAAACAGTTGCTGAAGCACTTTTTAGTAATGTGTCAGAAATCCCATGAGTATAAGATAATCAAAGTAGGCCTTCTCTGGTCCCATTACCAGCACAGCTGCCTAAGGTTCCCTTATTAGGAGAAATAAAGCCTATAAAACAAACAAACAACAATGACAACAATAATAATGGGTGTGCAGACAGGAATGTCTATCATCTTAGCAGTGGCTCCACTAATCATTCTTTAGGTGCTCCAAAATGCACAAACTGTACAAAAACAATAATGGGAAACTAGAAACCTTTTCTAAAAGCCATGATCTGTCATCATGGAAGAGACCTGCATGCATGCACTTGTGATGTTGTCACATATTAAGATGTAGGGGACAGCTTGCACACTCCTGCAACATGGACACAGGTCATTTGGCATCCCAGCCATGCTTCATCATTCAGAGTTGTGTGTTTTTTTTTTTAAGTTTTAAATTTTGTTGTTAAAAAACAGACCAAATCATATGGCAAGTTAGAATCTGAACCTGGCTAAAAATATAAGCAGCAACCTAAGAGGAATATGAAATATGCTAAAAATAGTAACAATGAAAACCAATACTTCATGACACGTTTTTTATTTTTTTAGTTTGTGTTTTGTTGCAAAGCTAAAATCAGAAATTATATCCCTTTAGAATGTTACATAGCAAAGGACAGCATGAAGTGAACTAAACCTAATAGGAAATAATTCAAATACTGACAGAAACCAATACTGTATACTATATTTTTCTCCTAAATATAAAATATATTGGTAAGATAAGAATGGCTCATCTGGTCTCTGAAATATGTTCCTTGAATTAACTTTACTGTCCTATGTTCTTTAGGAAAACATCAGCTCATTCATCAATAGATGATTCCAGCTTTTTTTCTGTTTTCTTAATCAGATGTTGGCTATTCACCACTGCTTTGAAAGCCAGTGTTCAAGCAAGGACATTTTTCACCTGCTTGCATTTCTCAAAGGAGCTGAACATGATGAGACTGAGTGATTCATGGGTCAAATCTCTGAGAGCAGAACTGCCTGTTTGGAGAAATCAGTTGTTCCTACAGTCATCAGGAGCTTGCCTTGGATCATAAAACTGACATGTGAACATGTCTGCCACAATAAACAGGAGTCATCTGAATCATGATCATTTCATAATGGCTGACCACAACCTGCTGGATAGCTCAGTGATTCAGGCATCTGGTGCAGAGCCAGAGGTTGGGAATTCGATTCCCCACTGTGACTCCTTGACAGGTGCTGGACTCAATGATCCACGGGGTTCCTTCTAACTCTGCAGGTGTAAGATTATTATTATTATTTCATTAAGATGTGACTTCCAAAGCCCAAACCATATATGAGTAGTGCAGAAACAATTTGAATGTTTTTCCAGAGATGGTGTTGGGTGAAAGAATAATGTATATTGGACTTGGCTTTGCACTTATGATCTACTACAAGTTAGAGCAATTGCTATGCTATGAGTTATAGCCTTGCTGTTCATTTTTCTTCTTATTTAGCAAACAGCAATAAAACTCTCAGCTGGGAGGGTTATTGACCATAACTCATGCACTTGTGGACTGGAAATGCAAATTAAGTTGGACGCTTGGGTATAGTAATTATGATTAGGAGAACTTCAAACTGCTTTTAATCTAAATCACTTATAAACTTTTACAAGGACTTGAGCCTGCCCTGGAAAAGACAAGCACAGAAATTGCCAGTGTTGTAAATACATATTGTTTCCATACTGACATGCACTGCTTTTGATTTTCTGTCTTGAAAGTACAGATCTTGTGTCTGTAATCAGGAAGATCAGTAAGTTCTCTGTTCCCTGCGTTCACCACCACAGGTTTTACGCAGCTGAGGAAGATTTACAGAATTGTTTTCAAGTGCAAGAATAAATGAACAATGTTCCATGTAAAATAGAGTTCTTCCCTCCACCCATCTGAGTGTGCAGTTGAATGGTAGTAGATATTGGGGGGGGGGGGGGCACATTATGATGTAGTAATCAAAGAAAAGCTTTTAAGGAGTGGGTTAACAAGGAAGAAATGAGATAGAAGCTGAATACTCAAAACTACAACTTCTTCTTTCTGAAGATAGTGTTCTATGGGAGGGAAACGTTGACCCTCCAGATATTGTGGGTTACAACTTTTACAAGCTGAATGAGGCTGATAGGAGTTATAAGTCAAAACATTTGGTTGGCCTCCATTGCCAACCAAACTGTATGTTAGAGATACATAATCCCCATAATCTTGAAAGTGATAGCAAAGTGGTGAGTGGATTCTCAGGCCACAAAACACACTGAGCTGTGACTTATTTTTAATAACTCTTAATACAAGTCAATCAATAATGCATTAATTTGATTCTATCAACACAGGTAATACCATACATTACAGCATCCAATGTAGTTATCAATCTCAACTGCTGTAAAAAAAGAATTAAAAAACATCCCTCCAAAATTTCAAAACACAGAAATTTGTCATTGAAACTGTGCATTCTTATTTACATACTGAAAAAAGGTAACAAAGTCTTGATAAATGTATTTGAGGACTCCAAGTCTTTGAGCATACTCAGTTTGTGAGTCAGTTTCATCGAGGGATCCATTGGCAGAATCAAGTACTGTGGCAATTGGAAATGTTAAGGTTATTCAGATTTTTTCCAGAGCTGAATAAATTCTAATCTGGCTGTTGCCAGCAATGCCAAAATCAAATCCTTATGAAGAGCAGAGATCCTCATCTCTGCAAATATTGATAAAATCAAATGATCACTCCCTTTTTGTAAACATTGTCCTGTAATTGTTTCTAGAACATTGGTCCAAAATCTGAAGGATTTAGGCCATTCAGACACCACAGGGGAGATAGCCCTCTCCAGCATTTAAGGAAAATTGGTAGATATCACTGCCACAGATGGGTTGGAATTAGGCACTGCTTATATATGTGGTGGCACTGCGGGTTAAACCGCAGAAGCCTCTGTGCTGCAAGGTCAGAAGACCAGCAGTCGTAAGATCGAATCCACACGACGGAGTGAGCTCCCGTCACTTGTCCCAGCTCCTGCCAATCTAGCAGTTCGAAAGCATGCAAATGCAAGTAGATAAATAGGTACCACCTCAGTGGAAAGGTAACAGCGTTCCATGTCTAGTCGCGCTGGCCACGTGACCACGGAAACTGTCTTCATACAAATGCTGGCTCTATGGCTTGGAAATGGAGATGAGCACCGCACCCTAGAGTCGGACACGACTGGACTAAATGTCAAGGGGAACCTTTACCTTTACCTATATATGTTTCCCCACATAATTTTAAGGCAATTTTCAGATTTTATCCCATTCGTCTTTTGGGATCTAAGTAAAGTTAGTTTCCCATGTCTGTTTGGAGCCTGATGTTTCAGAATATGATACTTCAAGAAATCCTGCATAACTGAGACCTGGCTTAGTAGTAAATGTTAGGTCAGGGAGTCTTAGAACCCTAAGAGACCTACAGAACTTTATAGGCGCCCAGGAAAAAAATCAGCAGCCTGTGCTCATCAGAGTTGGCATTTATCCCAAAAGGGTTAAGTCCAGTATGACCCAGAGGAATATTTTGCACTGTGTACAATTTACTCCCTCCTTCTGAATATCCTTTAACTTATTTGTCCCATGCAAGACAGATAAACTGAATATCCAAGAAAATCCCTGCTTTTTTCTTTTTATTTCACAGGCACATGCAAGAAGATATAAATGTGCTATATTGGTTGTATCTATTGAACATCCCAAAAAAAGTTAACTATAAAAACTTAATACAATCTTTTATGAATGTAACAATGAAAACTTAATGAACTAAATGGAAAATATAAGTAACTACTCTAACAAAACTTTAAAATGCTCTAATAAAAATTAATAAGCTGCATAAAATGGAATAATAAAACTATAATTAAAGTGTTACAAATACTTAAAAATAAAAAAGTATTACAAAGGCGTACTATCTTAGTTATAAAAAATTAACTCTCAATTAAGTCACATCTATGCACATATCTTTACAGACTATGTAATTAAAAGACTAGAGCATAAGCAATTATAAAGTCACATCAGTTTAGAATAAAAAAATGTTACCTCCCCAGAAGATTTTTCTCCCTCTAGCAGTGCTCTCTGGACAACCTTTCTTCTTTGCCCTGGCTATCTTTTTTTAGCCATTATTTATACCTTTCTCTCTCCTTCATCTAATATCAACAATCCTTTCTGTAGAACCTGGAGGTCCAGGGGCCTGGTGCACCAACAGAAATTTTATATTAGATATCTCTATTGTTACACCTCCTGTCACTCCAAGGGCTTGTAACTCAGACTCTGGCAGACTGCCACTATGACTATAGTCGTCACTGTTGTGAATAAAATTTGCAAAGGCTTGAGGATAAAAGGCTTTTAAAATAAAGAATCTGGTGCATCAAGGTCCTGTAAAGGCAGAGTATTGTAGCTACAGAGGATGAAATTTATAGGACTTGCAAATACCATCTCATATTAACACATTGCAATAGATGTTCTACTTATTTCAATATGCTTTCAATTCTCTCTTTTGTTTATACTTTGCTATTATTTGTAAAACACATTCGACTATCAGGAATGTTATGATACAGTGACCTTGCTTCACTGAAGGGCTTATTGTTCTGCATTAACTCCCAGAAAACTGCTGTCCAAACCTCATTTTTAAAGCACAATGCAGATTTTTAGGGCTATTTTCTACTACACCCTCTAAATTATTTTATACACACAAAATGTCACATCTTGCCAGTAATGTCTGCTGATACACAGAGTTCCGCAAATTGAGTTAAAATTAATGAAATACAATACAATATAATATAATCTTAGAACTACAGAGGTGGAAGTGACCTTATGGATCATCAAGTCCAGCCCCTGTCAAGAAGGCACAGTGGAGAATTGAATTCCCAACTTCTGACTCTACAGCCAGAGACTTAAACCACTAAGCTATCCAGCAGTTATGAGGTATTTCTTTATTTCTTGCAGAAATTTAAATCACTTAAAATTTAAATCTTTTTTGTTATTGTTTTAGTATCTGTGAAGGTGTTTAAACATATTAAATTAGATTTGGCAGAGTCTAGTAAAAGCTTGAAACATATAAAGAATATTCTTTATAGCTAATTGGGTTAGAGAAGAAGAGGAAAATGCCATCATTGCACTTTCTCCATGATATTAGTTCCTATTATATTTAGGAACTAAATATAAATAAATATAAATATAAACACCAAAGAAGTTCTTCTCATTATAGGGGATTGGAATGCTAAAGTAGGGAGTCAAGAGCTAAAAGGAACAACAGGTAAGTTTGGCCTTGTAGTTCAAAACAAAGCAGGGCAAAGGTTAAAATGGTTTTGTCAAGGGAACAAGCTGGTCATCACAAACACTCTTTTCCAACAACACAAGAGGCGACTCTACACATGGACATCACCAGATGGGCAATACCGAAATCAGATTGATTATGTTCTCTGCAGCCAAAGATGGAGAAGCTCTATACAGTCAGCAAAAACAAGACCTGGAGCTGATTGTGGCTCTGATCATCAGCTTCTTATAGCAAAACTCAATCTTAAATTGAAGAATGTAGGAAAAACTACTGGGGCTAGTTAGGTATAATCTAAACTAAATCCCTTATGAATACACAGTAGAAGTGAAGAACAGATTGAAGGAACTAGATTTGGTGGACAGAGTGCCTGAAGAACTATGGATGGAAGCTCGTAACATTGTACAGGAGGCAGCAGCAAAAACCATCCCAAAGAAAAGGAAATGCAAGAAAGCAAAGTGGCTGTCCAACGAGGCCTTACAAATAGCAGAGAAGAGAAGGGAAACAAAATGCAAGGGAGATAGGGAAAGTTACAGAAAATTGAATGCTGACTTCCAAAGAATAGCAAGGAGAGACAAGAGGGCCTTCCTAAATGAACAGTGCAAAGAAATAGAGGAAAATAATAGAAAGGGAAAAACCAGAGATCTGTTCAAGAAAATTGGAGATATTAAAGGAACCTTTTGTGCAAAGATGGACATGATAAAGGACAAAAATGGTAGGGACCTCACAGAAGCAGAAGACATCAAGAAGAGGTGGCAAGAATACACAGAGGAATTATACCAGAAAGATTTGTATGCCCCGGACAACCCAGATAGTGTGGCTGCTGACCTTGAGCCAGACATCCTGGAGAGTGAAGACAAGTGGGCCTTAGAAAGCATGGCTAACAACAAGGCCAGTGGTGGTGATGGCATTCCAGTTGAACTATTTAAAATCTTAAAAGATGACGCTGTTAAGGTGCTACACTCAATATGCAGGCAAGTTTGGAAAACTCAGCAGTGGCCAGCGAATTGGAAAAGATCAGTCTACATCCCAATCCCAAAGAAGGGCAGTGCCAAAGAATGCTCCAACTACCGTACAATTGCCCTCATTTCACACGCTAGCAAGGTTATGCTCAAAATCCTACAAGGTAGGCTTCAGCAGTATGTGGACAGAGAACTCCGAGAAGTACAAGCTGGATTTCGAAGGGGCAGAGGAACTTGAGACCAAATTGCTAACATGCGCTGGATTATGGAGAAAGCCAGAGAGTTCCAGAAAAACATCTACTTCTGCTTCTTTGACTACACAAAAGCCTTTGACTGTGTCGACCACAGCAAACTATGGCAAGTCCTTAAAGAAATGGGAGTGCCTGACCACCTTATCTATCTCCTGAGAAATCTATATGTGGGACAGGAAGCAACAGTTAGAACTGGATATGGAACAACTGATTGGTTCAAATTGGGAAAGGAATACGACAAGGCTGTATATTGTCCCCCTGCTTATTTAACTTATATGCAGAATACATCATGCGAAAGGCTGGACTAGAGGAATCCCAAGATGGAATTAAGATTGCCAGAAGAAATATCAACAACCTCCAATATGCAGATGATACCACTCTGATGGCAGAAAGTGAGGAGGAATTAAAGAACCTCTTAATGAGGGTGAAAGAGGAGAGCGCCAAAAATGGTCTGAAGCTCAACATCAAAAAAACTAAGATCATGGCCACTGATCCCATCACCTCCTGGCAAATAGAAGGGGAAGATATGGAGGCAGTGACAGATTTTACTTTCTTGGGCTCCATGATCACTGCAGATGGTGACAGCAGCCACGAAATTAAAAGACGCCTGCTTCTTGGGAGGAAAGCGATGACAAACCTAGACAGCATCTTAAAAAGCAGAGACATCACCTTGCCGACAAAGGTCCGCATAGTCAAAGCTATGGTTTTTCCAGTAGTGATGTATGGAAGTGAGAGCTGGATCATAAAGAAGGCTGACTGCCGAAGAATTGATGCTTTTGAATTGTGGTGCTGAAGGAGACTCTTGGGAGTCCCCTGGACTGCAAGGAGAAAAAAACCTATCCATTCTAAAGGAAATCAACCCTGAGTGCTCACTGGAAGGACAGATCATGAAGCTGAGTCTTCAATACTTTGGCCATCTCATGAGAAGAGAAGACTCCCTGGAATAGACCCTGATGTTGGGAAAGTGTGAAGGCAAGAGGAGAAGGGGACAACAGAGGATGAGATGGTTGGACAGTGTCATCGAAGCTACCAACATGAATTTGACCAAACTCCGGGTGGTCGTGGAAGACAGGAGGGCCTGGCGTGCTCTGGTCCATGGGGTCACGAAGAGTCGGACACGACTTAAAGACTAAACAACAACATTATATTTAAATAATAATATGTGTAAGGGAATTGAGAACAGGAGCAAATAAAATCTCTCAAGATGAAAGGGTTCAAAGTCATGTCATTCATAAGGATCACTGTTTTTATCCCATAGTAAAATATCGTAATAATTGAAGTAAAGTATTTGACCATTCTATGTGCTCAAATGCTTTTAAAGCATCAAGAGAGTAATTTGTTTAGTTATATTTCTATGGTCCTCTACAATAAAGACTCTCATGACAGCAGCAGCTATCCAACAGACTGGCATAAATCTAAACTGATCAATATGAAGATATTTGGTAATAAATGAATTAATGTTTCTAGGTAATATTGCTAAAAAGACTCCAGAATTAAGAAGTGAAATAGGCCAAAATTCTGCTGCAGTTTTAGTTTGGGGAATTTTAATAGTCTTATTCTCTTTCTAGCTCTCTGGGATCTTATTTCCTGTTATCTCATCAGAAAGTGATGTTAGACTTTCACTAAATATTTTACAGAATACTATGAGCAAAACTTATTCAAAATTAAGAGGTAAGATAATGTGACTGATGGGCTGTCAGACTTCTTAAATGATAATGTAGTATCATGGTTACATAAGTATTAGAACTAGAACTATTAGAATTAGAAGTTCATTGTTCAGTTCCTCATCTATGGCAAGAATAGATGGAATGCATCTCCTTTCAGCCTTCAGAATGGTAGGCAATGTTGATGACAATGGTGATTGCAGTCTAATGCCTGGTGGGACACATTTGCCTGTGTGTTATCTGTTGGGAAATGCCACTCAGATTTTTTGTACTGCAAATCCCACCGTCCATAGTGGGAAGCCTCTGCAGCTAGGCCTTTTCTCCAGATGAGCTAAATTTATCTCTCTGTAGGTATGGGACTGTCTGGCATAAATCACAGAATGGAGAATTATGGGATTTATAGTTCAAAAAAATCCAATTGACATGCCCCTAGTAATCTATTCTAATACATGGGTGGGAAATCCATGACCCTCCAAATGTTGTTGGACTACAAGTTGTATTATGGGCAATGTTGTTGTTGTTATGTGCTGTCAAATTGCTTCCAACTTTTTATGACCCTATGAATGAGTGATCTCAAAAATGTCCTTTTCTTTCTGGCAGTCCACAGTATCCACAAAGCTCTCCTCATTCACAAAGCGCCTAATTCAAACAAATCAATTTTATTCTTATCAGCTTTCTTTACTGTCAAACGTCTACACCCATACATGGTGATAAGAAATACAAAAGTGTGGTTTATCTTGGCCTTGGTCTCCAGCAACACATCCTTATACTTGTTGATATTTTCTAATTCCTTCATTTCTGTTCTTCCAAGTCTCAGCCTTCTTCTGATTGATTTATTGATTGATTTGAAATATTTTAAACTCCTCTTTCTCCTTAAGAAGAACCCAAGTTGGCTTACATTAAAAGACAATATTTAAAGCTAAAAACAATAAGTATCATAAAAAGGATCAAATAAGTACCACACTAAAAGACAACAAGCAAAAGCAACACCAAAAACACATTCAAAGCAGTAAGGCACAAGTATCCATTTAAAACTCCACTCAGGCAGGCAGTCATAAAGAGAAAGCTTGCCTGATGATAAGGGTCTTCTTAGCTGCTGTCTTCATTTGGATTGAAGATTGAATCAAGAAATACAAAAACTTTAGCAATTTCAATTTCTTCATTGTCAATGTTAAAGTTGTGTAATTCTTCTATACTTGTGATTTTTCTCTTAATCTTCAATAACAGTTCTGCTTGGGCAGTTTCCTCTTTCACTTTCATCAGAAATCTTTTCAAAAGTTGTTGCTACTTTCTGCCTGTAAGATGATTGATCTGAAATTCTTTATGGCTGCTCCTCTTCTTCAATTCACGCTTTCTTCGATGCACACCTCAACGTTGTGAGGGGGGTTGAGCATGTCAGAGAAGCTGAGATCAATTCCTTCAGGACGCTAGACTCCAGTACAAGCCTGAACGCCTAGCAGGGTCACCCAAGGCAGAATGTTCATAGCTGAGTCAACAAACTAAGATGCAGCCACCCTCTTCAGAAGTAATGTCCACATCAGCAGAAGAGAATGGATAGTTTCAATGATGATGGGAGCAGAGAAAGTTCTGGAAGGTTCTGAAGATGACACTGGTGGAGGATCTTTCACAATGGCAGTGACACTCTAGCTAACTTTTGCTAATGCTGTTTAGAAGGTGGCAATGCTACACCACTGCTGAAATTTTCTTACCTTGAAAATCCTATAATGACACTTTCCAAAAAAAAAGTGACAATGTGCCAAATGGAAATGATGCAAACTGGAATCTACCAACATCTGGAGGGCCAAGAATCCAGCAACCTTGCACTATTGATGTCTACTCAGCAACAGACACCTCTTTGCTGATAAGAAGTCAGGCTTTGAAATGTGCAATCCATGGTACTGACAGGATTGATTTAATTGTTTTCATTACTTATACATTAAGGTATTCGAGGATTTGAAAATAACAAAATTAGCTTTCAGTGTGTGTGTTTTTTTAAATGCCCACAGAGCTTCACAGTTATAGCAAAGTCATGGACTTGGAATAGGAGACTGCTTATCTTTCACATCCACATCTGTAGAACATATGAATGGACTATTATTTATTTAATTACATATAGAGACAGGTCACAAATGATAGATGATGATTAGAAAAATAGGTAGACAGATATTTACAACCCTTTAATTCCATTATTTAGCTGAAAAGTTCCCTACAAAGATCAATAATAAGACTCCCAGACCCATAGCTTACAATCTGTAAAAGAAATGAGGGGAGGGGGAGATAGTGAGGAAAGAAAAAGAGCACATTCCAGCAGTAGACGTTGGTTTCAGAGTCTTCTAATGGAAGTCACATAGTTCAAAAAGATGGGAGCCAAAAGGAACTGATTGCTCTGCCAAGCTGATGAAAATAATTGTGCTTTTCATCAGTGCTGTACCAGAGCCTGATGGAAGGCTCTTGCTAGATGACAACTGCAAGATATGAAAAGTATGATGGAGTGAGCCCCTCAGCTGAGCCAATGTTCCAGGTCCCATTTGTTCAAGCTCCCTGGACATGGCTCTTGATTATATTCTTGTGAGAGATGGTATGAAAGCTCGCTTCATTTCCAAAACTAAATAGTCACTAAGGTTTCAATGAACTAATAGTGAAACTGTGTTGGGTAGGCCCCTGTGGAACTTCTACCCATTGCCAGAGTTTGAGGAGCCTGAAGAAACTGGGAAAGAAAACAGCAGAAGGGATTTGAAGGAAAGGTGAATATTGCAAAGATGACAAAGAGTCTGTGGAGATTACATAGAGGGGCAAGAACTAAAAAAGGCACCATGAAAATAAGACTATGGGTTCATGACCACCACAATCATTAGACACAAAAAGACCAAGAGCTCATCGACACTGGTCATTTTGGAGTGGACTGGTGTGGGCTGAATATGGTTGCTTGGGGTCAGGTAGAGGTGCAATATGCCATTTGATAAGATCCTCACATCCAAATGGTATATCGGAGCTCTAATGACCTTGTTTGGTCTGGCTCCTTCCATTTTGAATTTTCAATATTGTGAAGTGGCTTAATAAACAAGACACTTCAGAATATCAGCAAATTGAATGTTCCCTTTGCTCCTCAACAGAAGGGCAGAGAAAGTGAAATTTTTTAAGACTCTTCACCTCATCACCAATGCACTACACCCCCCCCCCACACACACACACACTGTATTTTTTGCCTTTTCTGAAACCACCCATGTTGAATTCATGGACAAATCAAAGAATTTTTTTTTAAAAATTTTTTATCCTGCATTATCTCCTCCTCCTTTAATCCCTATTAAACCTTTATACCTAAGTTGCCCACTGTTGGTTTTCTTTATGATCTTACAGGAAAAAAATTTCTGGTGGCTTGAAACCATCACATACTATTGTGAAATGGATTGCTAAAAGATCCCTCTTAATATTTTATTTCACAGAATATTAATATTTGCCAAAGGAGTACAGCGATGTTGAAAATGCTGGTATCTGAGGAAAGATCTAAGAAACGTATACATACATTTATACACCAAATGTTAGTGTGTTTCAATGAATTACATAGCATCCAGCAGCTTTATTGCAAAAGAGAGAGAGAGAGAGAGAGAGATTTAATTCTTTGCAGTAATTTGCTTGTTATCTTTAATAAAAATGATTTGTATCTTGACATGTTTACCAGCTAATTTATGGCTGAGAAATAGTTTTCTTCTTTTAGAATTTAAATCTGTTTTAAATAATCATAATCAAACTGTCATTTGCCCCTTTCCCCTTGTTTCTACATTTCCCTTCCTTTCATCAGCTTTAAATAGGATATTAATGTGTTGCTAACTTGATACTATTTTTAAACACTGGCACTGGTGAGAAATTCCATTTGTTGGGTTATATGGCAGCTTTTCACTTCTATGTCCCTATAAATCTCTCAGTTATTTCACTGTGCTTTATGACAAGACAGTCATTTGCATTCATTGAAATCCAATAGGCATTATTAATGTAATGGAAGGGGAGATAAAACCAAAATTGACCATATTCTATGCAAAGATTATTTTCTAGAAAAGAAATGGAAAGTCACTGAAATAATCACAGACTGATTGTCAGTCTCATGTGAAGCAAGAAAAAAGTTAACTACTTCAATTTGGAGGTGTTAATATGTTTTAATATACTCGGGAACCTTGTATATTTAATGATCTCCATTGATTTCCTTTTAGCCATCAGTAGCATGCAAAAATATGAATATACAGATCACTGTATCCACATGGATACTGGTCAAATTTGTCAATTCTAATTTCATGTATTCTTTTTTTTCTGCCTCCAGCTTTTTCTGTCACATCAGTTCTCAACTTCTAAAAATATCTTCATGGCAATTTCTATGCATGTGTATGAATTTCTCCTAATATGTTCCATTTCTAAGGAACTTCTAGCCTAAAGTATTCATATTTTGCAAGAATTTCCCTTTCACAAATATACATATTTTGAAGATGGTTTTGTTTTGTTTGTTCACTAGCACACACATTTTGGTATGTATGTGTATTAATTTGGAGGTTTGGACATTCAGGGCCTCAGAGAAGAAGATTGGAAGATTGCTTGAGGAAGAGCATGATCCCTTGGGTGATATAATGTACATTGAACATAGTGACGTATACAGATGCAACAATTATATAATACATGCATAAGAAAGCAATCCTGTGCCTTCTGGGTATGGGCTGCATTCCATGGGAATAATGACTCCTCGGTATTAGTATGCTTCTGCCCCTAACATGGAGGCCAGAATGAGCCAGGGTAACAATGGATTTCATGGACAACCTCACTACATTTGCAAGGCTGCTGGAAGCAGAACCCAGAGGCGAGAAGAACAAGAGCAAGCAATCCCTTCATCAGGAAGGCTGGGAAGGCCTTCTTGTGAGAAGCTGCAGAACCGTCCCGTCGTAACTCCCTGGCAAGGAAGCCCCTTCAGTCATGCTGCATTAGCGTTGTTGTCCCTGCAATGACCTAGCAGCAGAAGCTCAGCTGATGGGATAGATAGCATTAACCTCTCAAAGTAGGAGTGCCAAATTTATTTATTTATTTATTTATTAAATGTGTATGCCACCCCATTAGTGAAAAAGCACTAATAAAATAAGTGCTGGCATAATGAATGTGACCAGTTCATATGTCTCTCCCCCTCTGTTAAATTCCAGTCCATACAGTTTATTTCTTGTTCATGGAACTACATTGCCAAATCCAGTAGAGTGTGAAAACTAGAGGACAGCTGTGTTCTGATTCACATATTCATTTGGGAAGTACAAATGCAGTAAATTCGTATCTCAATGCAAAGTGAATAAAATCTCCCCCCTCCCAGAAGCCAACACTACTAGATATACATTACTAATGTGTGCAAAGTACCAGTGGGGTCTGCAATTGGAAGAGGGGACTGGCAAAAACATCTTCAAACCTCTGCCTATCTTCTTGAGCAGTAATACCATGAGAGTTCAAGTCTGGATACATTCCAAAGATGAGGGAGTACCATGCCGGGCATTTGAACAGTCTCCTAAAGCCTTGTTAGGCAATTACATCATCATGGTAGAGCCACAGTCGATCAGGTCAAGCAGAGAGAGATTTAGGACAATTTAATAGTCAGACATGGTTTGGACCAGGTGTAATTACTAACTAGCCATAAAGGGTTGGGTTAGGAAAGTTGCCGACGAAGGGATGATTGGATTTAAATAGAAACTAGTTAAGGCTTGGGTATTAGAAAATTCACTTAGGGCTGGGATAGGAATGAAGCCTGATAGGGCTTGACTAGGGAAGTAGCTGGATTTATTTGCACTTCAGGAGGTTTGGTCAGCAAGGTTAACCTCTGTATTTTTCTCAGTGTGAAGACAAGACCTCAGAATAGTCTAGAAATGCTTGCAAAAGTGTTAATAAAAATAGCCCTTCTAGGGGTACTGACATTTTAGTGAGCACTTCAATTATTAAAATTCTGTGTGGAATTCAAGTTGATACATTAAATCTGTAAGCATATTACGAAATGGGTACTTATGCTTAAATAGAGTAACCACTAATCTTCAACCCTCACCGAGTGTCTAAAAACAGTTTTCTGTTTCAGTTCTAAATGCTGCCCTCCTTTACATTTACAACCAGGTCAGAAGTGCCACAAAGATTAAATGCCATCAACTCTGGTTTAAGTGTTACCCTGACAAAATTGCAAATTACTATTATTTACCACATAAAACACAGGGAGTGTACATAAAATTTTGATCACTCTTGGACTTAGTGATATTATCAACCTCCCTTCTTCAGTTAAGCAGTGTCATAGCTACTACTGAGAAAGCTCTTGGTTGATGATGTTAATTGTCTATAAATACTGGCCCCTCCCAACAAGGTAGTAATTAGTTATATTTTTTCTTTATCCTCATGACCTATATAATAATTAAATCATTTTTAAAAATATATGTACAATATGTATACATATAGGTAGAATACCAGCTCATGTAGTTTGATCTACTATATGAGCTGAATATACAATAGCTTTATGCAGGCATTTGACCTGTACAGGGGACAGCTAAAAACAATGGAGAGGGAATGCATGCAAATCTTACCCCCAAGATTTCCATTCCTTTGTACTCAGTTTCTTGTACACTATGCACTTAGCATGTACTTAGTAGTGGTGTTTCCCAAGTGGCAAAATACACCTAGTTGTCACAGGATGTGCTTTTTCTCATGTCCACATCTTGCATTTACTTGTATTTTGCTTAATTACTGAAAAGTAAACAGAAGTTCATGCTGCAAGCTTCATTGCTGTGGTACATGTCTTACAAAAATCCCATTACTGGAGAGAAAAACATGTGAATCACCAGAGAGTAAGCATTTTCCTTTAATGCCCAACTTATGCAATGTGATTGTGTTCAAGATCATGCACACAAGCATTCCCCACATCCAATATCCCTTTGAAAGATTGGAAAGTTGGGGGGCAGAGACACCTTGGACATGGGGGGCAGAGCATGAGTATATGCCCATGTCATCTCCCCAATGATTAGTCCTCACATGAGTAGGCTAAACTCCCCACAGCACTGATGTGACATGTGCTCATTCTTCCACCTAGCATGCTGTACGTCGCTACTCAGCCCATATGGCCTTTTCTCTCACACACACTCAAATAATCTTGTAATAGCATTTAAAATGTTAGTGTGAAGTTACTCTGGAGACCACATAAAAATATGCTGAAATGTGTTTGTTTGCTTTAAGGACCACAGGCTCCAATCATCTTCAGCTCAAAGATAAATGCTCGCTTAAGGCAGATCAGAACTAATGCTTCCCTCCTCCGTCTCTGCAGTGGCATGGTTTCGTTGAGATTATCTTTGGGATCTTTGCTCCTATCATGTATCTAATTGTGAAGAAGGTTAATGCATCATAAAGCAGTGTGCCCTTTTCATAATCATCTAATTAAAAGTGCACTACAAGAAGTATATAAAACTACAGTGTTTGCAGAATGTACTGATCTTACTGAATCCCACAGGCCACCTTGCACCTCGTAAAGGCCCATCTATTTTGCATACACCTATAATTCAGCCTCTGAGAGTCTGCTGTCTTTTTTAATTGGCAAAAAAGTTTAAACCACTTTTATCTTTCCTAAAATGCCACATTCATTATCAGTAGAAATTAACTATTCAGTTCAGAGTGAATATAGATTCCATCTATCTCTTTATACACCGTGTAGGCTCACAGCACCTCAGTAATAAAACAAAGTTCACCAAAGTAAGACAGATTTTTTTCCAGAAGTCTTCTGAGGCCCAGTGGACATGGAACTACACTATATATAGAGAGAGATAGATAGATAGATATAGTTCCTGTTTTCCTCAGTCTGTCTGCTTCTATCACCTTCTGGTTGGGCTAGATACAAAAATAGGCAATACCTTTATAGACCACTAAAAATGATCATGCAATGCAATGTTTGAGCTAGGTTTGTGTGGGTCTATTGACTACCAATTTTAATTGGTGGATGTCACCCATGTGAGATTGTTTATAGTCTAAGCACCTGTCTTACTAGCTTTGAACCTCTGAGATCAACAATGCAATCTTCTCTAACTCCCAAGGAATGGGTTTTAACTTACATTTAATCATCCAGTACATATAACAAGAACGTAAGGGTTCTAGAAGATTCTGGCTGGAGGACTGTGGTATAAAAGCAAACCTAGTTTTGCTTCTTTGTGCCTTATACTGGCTTCTCAAGTGTTGTACATTGGGGTGATAGCACTCAGCTTGCTTTAAAGTTTCATGACTCAAACCTCTGGAGCTTTCTACCTGTCAAATTTAGATTTTTGCTTTTTCTGATAGTGTGGTCTAACTCTATTGTTTTCATGGAGTCGGAGCAATTTTTTCCCCTTGTAAATTTATCTGGGTGCTGAATGCCATTTTGTGACGTTTGGATTTTAGGATCCAGGACAGCAAGGAGCCGCTGATATATCTGCATTTGTTATGATAGCTTAGCTTACTTGTTTGATCCCTGTTTACACTTTCTCAACCGTTACACTCATTCTCAGAAATCTTTGTTGGCTAAAATCCAGTAGTAAATCACAACTAGATTAGGTCCATTGAGTCCATGGAAGTTATATAGGCGTGAACTCACCAAATCCGCAATGGGCCTAGTTGTGACTAACTATTGGATTTCATCCATCATGTTCTTCTGTTCCCTTTCTTCTTGCAAATAAATCATCTCCTTGTAAGTTCTCATGGGCTCATTTCAAATAGTCACAAACTAAATCTGATATCTTCCTTTTATCTATCTGATACTAGATATTGGTTTCTGACCTGAGTCTCTGGGAAAAAGATAAATGGCTTTCATCTTCGTTACCCTAGAACCTAAGGATATCCTGTAAAGCCTTAGATTCTCCTGGCCCAGCCAGAACAAGGATGGTATCTCCCTGTCCAGCTAGGCTTGTGGCCATCTCTTAAATAAACCACCTACAAACTGCAAAAAAGTACACTTTATTATGAATAGTTTTTAATATAGCATATAAAATATCAACCATTCAAAAATCATGCAAAGTATATAATTTCCTCATTTTTGTTAAAAGTGCGCCGAAGTCAGAAGTCCCCTTGGCTAGGCCCTGGCGCTGTCAATACTGGAAGCCAGTGATAGAGGTCTGAGGCATGTGTCTTCTTCATGAAAGTGGCAGGTGTGGAAGTAACCACTTCTTTTGGTTTCCCTTTAAACAATCTCTCCTTTTCCCTTTTTGCATATAAAATTCCTTGCTACTGTATGGGTGACAGATAGAAGAACTGCTCCACAGATACTTTGCCTTTGCCTTCTGCCAAAAAAGAAAGTACTCCTCAATTGGGAATGGACTACCTCAGAAGGTGGTGGAGTGTGCTTCACTGGAGGTTTTTAAACAACGGCTCAATGGCCATCTGTTACAGATACATTAGCTGTGGATATATAAGCAGCACACACTTTGTCTTCTGGAAGCGAATCAGACTAAAATGACCCTTCCATCTCTATAACTCTACTATTATTTAATACACAGGAAACTCTGGCATTTCCTTAAGCTCATATCCTAGAATGTTTCTGAGACATTCTATGCTATTTTAGGCTGCATTAACAGGAGATAGTCTCCAAATCCCACAAAGTATTACCCTCTATTTGGCACTGGTTAGGCCTCATCTTGAGTATTGTGTCCAATTCTGGACACTACACTTCGAGAAGGATACTGACAAACCGGAACAAGTTCAAATGAGGGCAACAAGGATGAACAGGGGACTGGAAAATAATCTCTATGAGGAAAGACAGAAAAAACTGGACATGTTTAGCCTTGAAAAAAGAAGATTAAGGAGAGATATGATAGTGCTTTTCAAATACTTGAAAGGTATACAGAGGAGGGGCAGGATCTGTTCTCAATCAACCCAGAGTGCAGGAAATATGTAATAATCAACTCAAGTTACAGGAAGCCAGATTTAGGCTGAATATCAGGAAAAACTTACTAACTGTTAGAGCAGCATGACAATGGAACAAATGACCTTGGTGAGTGCTCCAACACTGGAGGCATTCAAGATAAACTTAGACAACCAGCTGGCAGATACCCTTTGATTTGGATTGCTGCATTGAGCAGGGGGTCAGACTCGATGGCCTTATAGGCCCCTTCCAACTTCATTATTCTATGATTCTTTGATTCTATGTTCTCACTGACCCTCAAGAAGAATACATCAGGGGTTTCCAGAAACTTTCTTAATCAAATGAATGGCACGTAGTAGGAAATCATTCTCTTCTTTTCTTCTTCAGATGACCCAAATCATTTGAAGAGTACCTTTGCACATTGTCATAAACAGCAATAAAAAAAAATAAGTCCAAGGCCATAAAATATAACAGCATTAATAAGATGTAAATGCAGCAATACAAAATTAAGTCACAGTTTAATAAAAAGCCTTGATACTGTATTTCTTTTTTTAAAAAATCTCATACCTAACCCTTAACAAAGCAGGCACCAAACAGACCTCCCTGAGGAGAGAGTTCTGAAACCCGAATGCCAAAATGGCTCTGTGTCTAATCACAATTTGACTGAACCCCTCAGATGGGAGCATCTGGAAAAGAGGTACTGATCAAGAATATAATGACTTGGCTGTTTAATAAGGGAACCAATGATCCTTTAGCTATCTAGAGCACAAGCTGTGGGCTTTAATTGTCAACTCCAATGCCTGGGATTGTGCCCAGATAGAAATGGAAATGGTGACATATGGTGACCCTGCAGCTTGTTCTGGTCAGCAATCTAGCCACTGTATTCTGCAGCAATGGATACTCCCCAAAAGTCTTCAAAGGTGGCCTCATCTACAGTCTTCATTTAGATATTCACAGGCTAATCATAACCATACCAGTTAGAGAGCTCTCTCGAACTGGTAGAGATCCACCATATTGGGGGGCAGGAGAGAGAACCCAACTTGTTTTTTTTTAAAGGAGATAAGATTGCAATTTATTCAGTCTGATCCCAAACAATATTTAGATTGATATGAAAAAACTATTATGATTGTGTTTTCATCTGCCTGTTAGTCCCTGCTCTCTTTTGATCCTGATCTCCCCACAAAAATAAATAAAATAAAATAAAATAAAAAGTCTTACTTATTAGAAACTGGGGATAGCTGATGTTTGAGGAAGGCCCGGGTCCCTTACTGTTAGGTAGCAAGTTTGCAACCTTTTTGGTGAGTCGTCCTGCTTCGTGAGTCATCAACTTTTGACGACTTACGAAGCACAAAGTTGCCCCCATGAAGCGATTTGTGGGGGGGGGGTTATTAAAAAACACCTCCGCCCCCGCCTCCTGCCACCCCCCCCCACTGCCACCCCCCCCACCCCCGCCAGCAACCCCTTCCTATTAAAAAAACCTGCCATTCTGCCTACCGGCTGATCAGTTAACTTAGCCCCCACCCCCACCGACACCCCCTTATCTTAATCGCCGCTGCCGAGGTCTTCATCTAGCCTCCCAGCCACAGCATGTAAAAAGGGAGACTGGCTGCCCTTTGCAAAGATGGCGGCTGCGGCTTCATTTAGAGTAGGGAAGCTGCAGCTGCCAATTAACACAGCAAGGTGGAGTGTTAACGGAGAAGTGTGTCATGCAGTATGTAATGGTCTGGGATAGGTGATTGGTCACCAGGAGATCCATATTGATAGGCCTGAGGTCTTTAGGAGCGATGGAGTGCACCTTTTGGAAAGGGCCTGGAGATATTCCTTAAGGACATCCAGGGAGGGCTGCTTTTGGAGTTGGATAGGATGGTTGGCGAGCATGGGACTTAGCGTAGCTACTCACTATGCTATGGCGGGTAGTGCAGATGGAACAGGTTTCGGTGAGTCCCATTGCAATCACAGATAATGTATAGCTCATCTAACCTCCCAGTGCTGCGGATGATGAGATTACAGTGCGTGGGGGAGAAGATGCGCTGGGGCCACACCCGGACTGACGGTCACCAAGGCAAAGGTGGCTCGAGGTCCAGTGGTGGTCATATTTGGGCCGGCTGGGCTCTCGCTGTCTTCAGGACCACAAGACCTCAGGGCTAGGGACTCACCCATTGCAAAACCTGATTCTGAACTACTGCAGGACCCTCCTTTTATGTTTTACTATAATGGCTATTCAATAAAGTGTGGCCCCTGTTTATCCCATAATACTTTTCTCGCGTCATTATTCTGGGGTACGGGGAGTAATGAAACTATGTACATCAGTCAACAGACCTAATAATACATTTTTCCATAAATAAATGGACAGCACTTTGTGCAGCAACTCTCCAACACAATACTCCACACAGCACCGTAGTGTGCAGCACTTATATAGTTTGAACAACCAATCACTGGACACATCACCTGTCTTCTTCCAGACATTACCTCATGTCCAATACACATTTCATGGATTGCATCAGCTTCATGTGGTGCCTCTGTGGCTGCACACCTGTTTTAAGATGGATGCCTATTAACAAACTTTGGTTCATGTACTAAGAGTAAATTCTCTAATTGTGGGTCATAATATCCTGATAACTAACCAATGATTACTTCCCCCCAATGACATGTCAAACAACAGAGAGGAGGAATATTGGAATGTTACAAATGTCATGCATTGGTCAAAGTCCTATTGTCTTTGTCTGTACAATCATGGAAGTCATGGTGGCTAACTGAAGCTAGATAATGAGGTGTCCAACATGTCTGGTCACATGGCCAGGCATGCAACCATCACCTCATAAATCAGCCTAAATTAGCTACTACAACCGCTGTGATTTCATTATTGTGCATAGAAAAGTAGGATTTGAGGCACAGTAGATTTCATACATGTGCTTGTGTAAGAGTTACAATAAGACACCAGTGGCTTCATAGTAACCACAAAGAAATAGGATAGAAAACAGTGGTAGTCTAACAGAACTGTGTAATAAATAAATAAATAATAACATAAGCAATGCACCTATTTGTTTCCCCTGAAAGGTGTAGTTGTAGAAGAAACACTGCACACAAAATGAATCCGTGTTTCCCTTCGGCCTCAGTTGTCTGTATATATTTGTCATATTCTGTGTCCGTTATGTCTTACATTGAATGAAAAGGCCAAGTACAAAATTGTATCTGGTACAGTGGATTATCCTGTCTCTGCAAAATTTTCCCTCCCCCACCTCTCTCTCTCTCTCTCTTAAAAACACTCACTCACTCATTTCATAGATAAGTTTTCCAGGAAGTGACTGCCTAGTGGTTTTAACTCTAAAATGGGACTCAGTATCTCTTTTTTCCCTTTTACCACACAGATTTCTGGAGTAATATAATTGGAAGCAGCAATGCCAAAATCCTGCTCCTATTTTTTCAAAGTTCTTCTCTCCCCAAAGCAGAATTGAGATTCGACAGCAACATCCAACAGGAGATTGGGAATCAGGGGTTATGTTTATCTTATTAAGCGTACAAGGAGTTTAGGCATTCTTTATTATTATTTTTAAAATGTGATATTTCAAGCATTATATGCCTTGGGATTCTGCCATGTGTCTCTCCTACTTGTCATGGTGTTGCAAGAGCAGATCTGTTTTATCTGCTTCCATCTGAGAATGGTTAGAAGCAAATATTATGAACCTTACAGTAGGTATAAGAATCAGCCTCTGCGCTTAGCTGAAAGGAGATGAGAATATTCCAGAACTGAAATGCTCATAACTCTGGAATTTGTGGGCTGTTCATATCTCTGCTGGTCTCGGGGCAGTAAAGATAGTTCTGTGCTCTTTTTTCTCCCCTGTTTCTTCTCCAATCTCACTCTCTTATTTCCTGATGTCGCTACTCCCCTATAACCCTCCTAGCTATAGAGCCTCTCTCAATTTACCCCCACTCCTTCACTTTTCTTCCATATCCTTCTGGAATAGCCTCCAATAATTCTTAGTGTGGAACTAAAGTGATTTGGTCTCATTTTGTCATTTAACAATGCTCCTTTTAGGGGACATAATCCCAAAGTCCCTTCAGTGTTTCTGCTGCCTAAGAACATTACAAAGGCAATCCACTACACTGACCCATGCTCCTAAGTTTCTTACACTGTGCTCCTTTTAATTTGGCAGACATGCTGATTTCTGGGCCACATCTACTGGACCACCCTGACATCAGCCTGTTGTCTAGCAACAAAAGAACCAGAGTTTCAGGATAAAGTGATTTTCCTGGCATCAGAGTTATTCTCTAATCATCCCTTGTTCCTCAATAATTTACTCATCAAAGGTGGAAGTGGGTTCAAACACAGGCAGAGCTTAGGAGCCTTATCTTTTGCATTGCAGTTCCTAGAATCCCTCAGACAGCATGACAAATGACTTTTGCAAGCTTTGAACATGTGTTAGAGATACATGTTCCAAGCTAATGTGGGAAAATGAAGAACGCAGCAGCAAAATAATTATGGGTTAAAACAGCATTTCTATTCCATAGGCGAACCAAGTCGATTGAATGCAGTTACAGGATCTGAGCTTGGAAATCACCTATTGGCTGAAATCCTATTGTGCAGGTCTGCATACGCAACAGGAATGATGTCATCAGCAGTGGCAAATCACCAAGGATTAAACGCTTTCTTTGGTGACTTCACAGCACGTGCAATTTATACACAATGTGACAATGCCATGTGCACCCTTAAATTGCCAAAGGAAGTCTCTAATCAGTGGCAATTTGCCACTGCTGATGTTGTTATTCCCATTGCACACATGGGGTTATGCAATAAGATTTCAGCCATTTGATTTAATGCACTAACAGTAGGATAAGCCACCTGATGCATCTAATAGTTTGAAATAAAGTTTATAGCATTCATTTGAATACATTGCTTTAAAATATTAGATATACTCCTCTTACTTGAAGCAAAAAATAAACAATTTTACTATTAATCTGTTAAACCTTCCTGTTATTCCCAGCCTCTACAAAAAACTGTACATCATTTCTGGTATGTACAGTTTGTGCACGGCAGGAGAGGAAGTTGAATATGTTCCATATGCGTTGTCTCCGACACATTTTTGGCATCACCTAGCAGGACAAAGTTCCAAATAGAGTAGTCCTGGAATGAGCTGGAATTGTTAGCATGTATACATTACTGAAACAGTGCCATCTATGTTGGCTTGGGCATGTTGTGAGAATGGCTGACGGTCGTATTCCAAAAGATCTCCTGTATGCAGAATTAGTGCAGGGAAATCGCCCCAGAGGGAGACCACAACTGTGATCCAAGGATATCTGCAAGCGGAATCTGAAGGCCTTAGGAATGGACCTTGACATATGGGAAACCTTAACATCTGAGCGTTCAGCCTGGGGGCAGACAGTGCAGCATGTCCTCTCCCAATTTGAAGAGACACTTGTCCAGCAGGCCGAGGCAAAGAGGCAGTCCTGAAACCAGCCAAATCAGGGAGCTGGACAGGGGACAGACTGTATTTGTCTTCAGTGTGGAAGGGATTGTCACTCTCGAATTGGCCTTCTCAGCCACACTAGACACTGTTCCAAGACCTCTATTCAGAGCACGTTACCATAGTCTCTTGAGACTGAAGGATGCCTACCCATTTCTGGGAATCAGTGCCTAACCAGGAAAAAATGTTTTTATTTTTTAAAGCAGGATTTTCTAGAGAATAAATGTCTAAAATCTAACTGTACTAAAAGTACCAACATGAACATTTATGGAATATATCCTAAATGTACATAGTTATGGCCATCATCATAGATGGCTTCAAAAAATTATTAGACAGATTTATAGGGAACAGACTACATATAGTGATTAAATCAAGATAAATAGTGCCTCTGAGACAGTGCATGAGTTTGACTGAAGATCCTAGGTTAATCCCCTGATATTTGCAGGCAGGGTGCAGAAAATGACCTTGTCTGATGCCCTGGAAAATGGCAGCCCCGGGTGTAGACAATAATGAACCAGATAGACCCATTGCTTGACACAGTATAACACATCGTGTAAAATGTTTCTGGATGCCAGACACTAGAGGGGAACTGGGGGGAAGAACCTCGCGTTCATTCCATGTGTTGAGGTTTCCAGGGCTATCCATTTTGCCACACATGTCTGTTGTTGGAAACCAAATGCCTCTCTCTGATCTCAAAAGACAACCTGTACATTCTTATGTGTCTGAAATAACTGTAGTGTTCTTCAGCCATTTTTGTTGTTGCTGGTTTTGGTTTTAAAAGACTAAGTGCACTTAGTCATTTTGGTTATGACTTCAAGGTGCAATTTATCAAATGCACAATGAGAGGTTATCAGGCCCTTGCTTCAGTAAAAGAAAGAGGAAGATCACCCTCCAGAGATAAATCTTTCATTAAACTTTATAAAGACCTTAAGCAGTTTTAGCCCATTTATCATTTCTAATCTTGCCTCCCCTTCCCTGCCTCCTCCTTTGCTTCACCTACCTGAGTTTAGAATGCAGCAGGACGCAGCGTGCCAAAGAAAAGGGCTGAACTGGAAATACGATAACAGAAAACTCCCCTTGCATTAGCTGACACTGGCTTTCACTGGTAATTATGCTGAAAATGGCCATCTTTCATAACAAAATTACAGGTCTATTTTCAGGCTGGCTGAAGGTGTGTGTGCTCACACAAAAAGCCGCAATGCAGGTCAAATTGACCCATGCTGCTAACTGACATCAAAGCACTTGAAACCCATTAACATATAGCAGGTGAAACCATCCATTTTAATGAAGGGCTCTGACCTCCCCTGGACTTAGGCCAGGCAGACTCTAGGCAGTCTTAAGGGGTATCCACTGTATGCAATTTGATACCACATTACCTGTCACAGGTGCATTTGACTGAATGCTGGGATACAAAGTTTGGAGCAATACTTATTCCACGAAAGCTTGCCTGAACTGTTTGATTTTTAGGAGACTAAAAAAGGTGCCAGATTCTTCTACAATTTTGTATTGTGTAATGACCACAATTGGATTTTTTTTTTAAAAAAAAAAAATCTCTGCTGCAGTTTGAGGTGAGAATACACTGGAGTTTTCTAACAAAGGACCCCTAGTACTTCATGAAATTGCAAACCCCAGGACTCCATAAGATGCAGTCATGGAATTTTATCAGGTATCAGACAGTTACAACGGTGTTGTGAAAACATATCTTTATTGTTTGCTGCCTTTGCTCTTCAGTCAATTCCATTAGCTCCCTCTTGCCTCTCTTTATTTTCACGGAAACAAAATCTAAACAATGATCATATAATGTTCCTTTTCAAAACCTGAAGCTTGCACAAAGCTCTAGGCTGCATCTAGCTTTCCTCTTGGCAGCTTCAGAGGGAAGCCCATTTCACCTCAAAAAGCACCAGACACAATCCAACAGGGCCCAGCTGGACATGAATTTCTGTCTGATGCACTTCATTACTTTTGAAGACTGCAAAATCATACAAGGAAGTCTCTTTCAATTTAATCATTTCCCCCCTTAAAATAGTTACTCTCTTCATCTGAGTGCTGCTACTCATTATTGTACCTGGTGAATAACTGAGTCTGGAAAAGACTAAACAGAAAAGGTACTGTGATATTTAATAATGGCATGCTGTCAAGTCAGTTCCAAATTATGGTTACCCTCCTCAAAGTTTTCTAGGTAGAAAGTACTTAGAAGTGGTTTAGGAGGAAAATCCATCCTGAAATCATAATTTCTTTGGGACACTGTGGTGACATCAGCCTGGAGCTGATTATACAGTGCCCTTATAAATTTAAACCAGCTTCCTAATTAATTACATTCTTAGCTCCCACAGCTGTTCTAGGGAGATGATGGTGGGAGGTAGAAAAAAACGAGGTGTTGGTGAGCTTTCTTGCAGCTGTGAAGATTCTTCTTCGTGCAACAGTCACAGCTGTAACAATGCTCTAAGGGCTACTTGACATGTTAAACAGCATGGAAATCCTACATTGTTTCTGTTCCACACAGAGCAGGCATGCAATCCAGCAAACAAATAAAGCCCCAGAGTTAATCCTGTTTCTTCAGCATGGGTAATGGCCAATGAGCAGACAAACCAACCATGGTCTGAAGCACTAATTACAGCAAAGATATGTTCACCCTTCGAATTGTGCTTCTCCATTACAGCTAACTGTGGGAGTAGGATTTCCACCTTGCAGGATGGTTTAAGGTCCTTCTCACAATTGGGAAAAGTCATTAAATCAGCTTCAAATGGGTTTAAAAGCCTCTCTTGTAGTGCACCCTTCTTAAACCAGAGTGCTTCAATATATCTGTGAAGATTCTCAGTCATCCAGGTGAGGATATCTGGAAGTTGAGTCATGGCAACTTGACGTCTTTCTTATTAGGTTGAAGCATTTCACTACTCATCCAAGTAGCTTCTTCAGTCTGAGAGTGCTTCAAATTGGCACGCTGCCCTACAAATGTCAGTGTGAGGTTTCCACTACTTTTGTGAGGCTGAGTACCTTTCTTTTGCTGTTGCTTACTCAGAACTGGCTGTGAGTGAGCCTATTTCAGTCCCTCACTCTCTCTTTTTGCCTGTTTCAAGGACAAAAAGGAAGAAGTCACTGACATGTTTGGCAGATACAGTGCAGGCAGAAGCGCCTTGGCACAAAGCTTAATGAATACTCTGAGGTAAACCCCCCCCCCCAATGTATGGTAATCTATCTAGCCAGTCCCTGACAAACTGCTGTCATGAGAGCCATGAAATGGTTGGCACCATTGGTCTAAAGCAGCTTCATCACCTCAAGAAGCTGCATAGTCATGATGCCTTAGCAAGATCGCCTGAATACATTCGATTTTAAAGCTGACCAGGACAACTGATGACCAGGCATGTGATTCATCTGGCATGTGAATGGAGGTTTCTGTAGTTCTTTGCAGGAAACAGTGGGAGCCATTTCCCAACACTCCTCTATAACAAGAAAGGCCACTTCTGGATGTTGTTGTTTGTGACCAGCCTGCAGCAGACTCAATTAAGTTAAATAAAAGTATGCTCTGTTTTAAACCTGGCTACTGTGTCCTCTCTTCATTCTTCATGTATGTATGCAAGAAGGTGAAGAATGAATGGGTTGTTTGTTTATTTATTTAAAATATTTTTACCACATATTTTACCACATATTTTTACCACACTTTTCTCCTTTAAAAAGACCTAAGGTGGCTTACATCAATTGAAAGACAATATATAAAGATAAAAACAATAAGTGTACAAAAGTGGTGTTCATCAGTAAGAGACAGTATTTAAAGCTAAAAACAGTGGTTATAGAAAGGCAGCTTACATTATTAAAAGGCAATACAATAGGACCCCTTTATCTGCTGGATCTTTTTTTTTTTTTCTTTCCCTCCTCTTGCATAGCAAGAGGAGGGAAAGCAGGGATCAAAGTGATCCCACAGCTGCACTACCTCGCCAAAGGCAGCACAGCCACAGCATCAATTTTATCCCTTTTCCCCTCCTCTTGCTAAGCCCCGTGGGAAAGCAGGTATCCAAGCGATCCCTCAGCTGCAGACTGGAGGATCTCTTTGATCCCTCTTTGATCCCTTCCCTCCTCTTCTTATAGGCATAGGAAGAGGAGGAAAGAGGAACCAAGCCACCCCCCAGCCCCAGGGGTGAGATTCCCTTCGGGCAGGCTTTAGCAAGCCACCCGAAGTGAAAACCCCTCTCTGCTTATGCCCCTGACGAACAGCTGATCTGCGGGGGCATAAGCAGATGGGTAACAAAGGGACGAATATAAAAGGGTTATATCCATTGTTTCGTATTTGTTGGGCTCTCTGGACCCCAAGAATACGAAGCAATGAATATCTGATGAATCAGGGATATTTAACGAATATCCTGATTCATTTTTATATTTACCCCCATGTCTAGTGCCAATCCTAAATTGGCATCAAGGTGTTTGAATACACAGGGATCCAAATGCAGACTTTTAGGAGTTGAGCCCTAAAAACCCTCAGCCTGGATGGATCAGATTTTGTTTCATGGTATAGTTCATTAGCACTTAATTCTGTGCATTCTGAATATGATAAAAATGTGCTATATTTTTTAAAAAATTAATTATCAAAAGGACTGCAAAGCAGTTCTCACCCATCTTTACATTCAGCTTCTAATTTTGAAGCCACTTTCCTTGTGACATCCCATCCAAATGTTTATGGAATGTAAATGCAGAAAAACACAATCAGAACTTTAGAATTCCATCCTATGAAATGGAATGTGTGGTTCTGCCATGATGAGTTAATCTCACTCATAATTTCTTTTCTATAATTATTTGGCAATGGAAATGAAGAGAGATCTTACCTTCTTCCCCAGACCAATTTTCCACATCTAAGTAGGTGCTTCATATGGACAATTCTCTAGCTGGTGATCTTCTGTGCAGAATTTATTTTCCATCCTTTGGCTAATGGCAAAATATTGCATGGAACTCTATCTCTCTTTCTCTTCATGGACTTTATAGCAAGTGCTTCAAATCATAGTTAGATGATAATTGATTCTGTCATGAAGTTATATGGAATTACATTCCTTTCCAGGCTCAACTTTTTCCCTCTCCTTGTTTAATAGCGTGATTTATTTTAATGGCCATAATGTATTCTGGCAAAATCCATTTAAATTTGTAATATCTATATTGAATGTCTCTAACTTACTCATTTTTTGTAACTATCTAGAAACACCAGACTG
The DNA here is from genome assembly GCA_037013535.1 of Intellagama lesueurii. Classification (NCBI taxonomy): domain Eukaryota; kingdom Metazoa; phylum Chordata; class Lepidosauria; order Squamata; family Agamidae; genus Intellagama; species Intellagama lesueurii. The sequence goes on along the minus strand of JBAJHW010000002.1, from coordinate 266,686,028 downwards.
ATGACAAATGAGGCTTACAGCTTGTTTCATGAATCAAATCCCTTTCAAAATGTATAATAAATTTTAATATCAGATGTAAGAAGTATGTAGCTTCTGGAGCTCTCATCCATGGAAACCTGGTAATCTGATATGGCAGTAGAAGGCGGGTGTCTACCTTTTAAAAAAAAACAAAATAAGTATTTAAGATCACATATCAGCATTTCACTTTTAAACAATGTTACATTCAACTGAATTGCACTTATGTCAAGTAGTAACACTGGGACGTGGTGGCGCTGCGGGTTAAACCGCAGAAGCCTCTGTGCTGTAAGATCTATAGATCTGCAGCTGTAAGATCGAATCCACGCGACGGAGTGAGCACCCGTCGCTTGTCCCAGCTCCCGCCAACCTAGCGGTTCGAAAGCATGCAAATGCAAGTAGATAAATAGGGACCACCTCGGTGGGAAGGTAACAGCGTTCCGTGTCTAAGTAGCACTGGCCATGTGACCACGGAAGATTGTCTTCGGACAAACGCTGGCTCTATGGCTTGGAAACGGGGATGAGCACCGCCCCCTAGAGTCGAACACGACTGGACAAATTGTCAAGGGGAACCTTTACCTTTACCTTTACCAAGTAGTAACACAGGATACTACACTGTCAGAGGTGCTGTCAATAGGTGTGGCTTAGTGAGACTGACATACCCTGAAACTAGAAAACAAAAAACACATATGTGTTCTTCTAATGCCACTAACCTCAGAAAATACATTCAATGAAGTGATTGACCTCCCCCAATTTCAGGTAATACTTTGTATTATTATTATTATTTAATATATTTATATTCTGCTTTTCTCTTAAAGGATCCAAGGCAGCTTACAGTATTAAAAGAAACAAAGTTAAAAAACAAATAATAAACTATTACAATCTTTTAAAAAGCATTAAACAAATATCATGTTAAAATTAATAATGAGATCAAGGTTGAAAACAGAAGTAAAACACAGAATGAAATGCTGGCTTAAGAAAATCCCCTTGGTCAACCAGTCATTTAAAGGAAAACCTGCCTGAAGAGAAAGGTCTTTGCCTGCTTACAGAAGGACAGCAAAGAAGGAGCCAGGCTGGCCTCCTGTGAGAGGGAGTTCCAGAGTCTGGGAGCAGTAACAGAGAAGACCCTCTCCTGTGTCTCCACCAAACATGCCTGTGAAGGTGGTGGGATTGAGAAGGCCTCCCTGATGATCTGAATACCTGTGTAGGCTCATAGAGATGCATATGATATTTTAGACAGGTTGGATACAATCCATTTAAGGCTGAATAGGTTAAAACCAGCACTTTGACTTTTTCCCGGAAACAGATGGGCAGCCAGTGGAGCTGCTGTAATAGGAGACTTATATGTTCCCTGTAACCAGTCCCAGTTTCCACACAGTCCTTGCTGTTTCTTCTTTCACTCATATCTTCCCCCTCCTTATTACACTAGCATGTGGTGGTCTCCAGCAGTTAGAGGAATCAAGACAAATATCTCTCCTTTCTTCCAAGGACATGAAGGCATGGTTCTCATCATGTTTCTTACAACCCTATGAGGCCAATTAGGTTGACAGGATGAATGGTCTAAGGTCACCCAGTGAACTGAATGGTCAAGTGGGTATTTGAAACCATGTCTCTCGAGTCCTATAAGAATGCTATAATTACTATGCCAGACCAGCATTATGTAGCAGTGTGCCAGGCACTAGATACAGTGGTGCCTCAACTTACGTACGTCCCTACTTACGACTATTTCGAGCTGCGACCAGCTCCGGCTGCAAAATTTTTCTTCTACTTGCGACCGGAGCTTCCACTTATGAACAGAAAAAGGCAGGGGAAAAAGGCGGGAAATTCAAATTTCTAACTGTAGGTGGCATCGAGGCTGCTTCTTTGTAGCTCTTTCACCCCAGCAGTTAGAGAGTGTGTGTCGGAGGAGGCTTGGGACTGCCTCCTTCTGCTTCTGAGTGAGCGTGTGTGTGTGTTTGCAGGGAGGCTTCGGGCTGCCTGGTAAGGTAAGGTGCTGTTTTCTGCTTTTTAAAAACTGTTCTGGGTGTTTTTGCAGCGTGGTTTTGAGCTGGGGGGGTTATTTTTCTGTGTTGTGATGGGTCTTGGGGGGTTTGTTTTTTTTGTTTTTTGTTTTTTCCCCATTTCCGATGGGTCTTGGGGGGTTTGTTTGTTTTTTTGTTTTTTCCCCATTTCCGATGGGTCTTGGGGTTTTTTTGTTGCTTTTTGGAGTGTTTTTTCCCATTTCCGATGGGTCTTGGGGGGTTTGTTTGTTTTTTGGCTTTTCCCCCCCCCATTTCCGATGGGTCTTGGGGGGGTTGGTAGCTTTTGGGGTTTTTTTTCCCCATTTCCGATGGGTCCTGCATGCTTCCCTTGCTTTTTCCTTTGTTTTATTTGCATTTCCAACCTGCCCCCTGTTCTCTGTGCATTTCCGATCTCCGTTTGTTTTCTGTGCATTTCCAATGGGTCTTGCACGTTTGATTGCTTCCCCCCCCTTCAGCCGAAAGGGATTAATAGCGTTTCCAATGAGTCTTGCAGTGATTTTTTTTTGGGGGGGGGTGATTTTTTTTCTTCGACCGGAACGGATTAATTGCATTTCAATGCATTCCTATGGGAAATGGTGCTTCGACTTACGACCATTTCGAGTTACGTCCATCTTCTGGAATGGATTATGGTCATAAGTCGAGGCACCACTGTAGTAGAGAAGGGAGAGTCCATCCCCTTTCAGTCTTTCTACTTCATAAATGCCAACCACCAACGTGCACCATTTCACAAGTCACATAGCATTTTCGTGCATTTACTCATCTTCATTCATGAAAGGCTTGGTCCATTTCTCCTGGTTCTCCTGCATTTCTCTTTAAATGGTAATATTTGCCAAATTCCAGAACAATAAATAAGACTATGTGAGTATCTTTCAATCTAATCTGTATCCAAATATTTGTTGTGCTAGATTGGAACTGACTCATTTTGACCTGTTGTCTAGATGGCCTGAATTGATTTGTTCTCAAGGCTCATGTATGTATTTGTACATTTCTGGATGAACGTTGGGTTAGGAGTTCTAATACTTTACCCCATCCTCTGCTCTCTCACACAGCCTGCTGATATGTGAACTCAGAGGGATCAGAAGAAAACTCTAAGATAAAGGTTCTCTTACTCAAAAGAATTAAACCAGCCAGTACATCTCTCTTTAGCTGTAGTCCATGTTGTCTTCTCCTTTCTCCAACATCTGTCTATTTCAGAAGTCTGGAAAGAACAGAGGAAGGTGTGGGAATTTTGAAGGATGCTAGGGGAGTCAGAAGGAATACAAGAAGGGTAGGTGAAGGGGCTCTGGATCTGTGACTAAGAAAATAAAGAGGAGAGAACATGATTAAGCTGAGGTGGGAAGGTAGAGGGATGAAGAAGGATGATGGCCAAAGAGGATGATGGATGATCAACTGCCCATCAGAGGTGAGCAGGTCCTCTCAAAACTGGCAGGAGAAGGCTGGCAAAATGCCAGGAAGACCAGCTTCCCTATAGAATGCCTGGAGGAATTAGGATGCAAGCAGATTCCTATATTGACCACTGGTAGAGAAACATGAGTGGGAGACCTCTGAGAAAGCAGGGCAGGGTCTTTAGGAAGAAGCCCTAACCCAGATAGTAAAGAGAGAAAACAAGGGGAAAGTGCAGAGGTGGATTGTCGTTGTTAGTTGTGGAATATGTTTGCTGAGTAAAATAAACTCACATCATCTATGGCCTCATGAATGTGAACCCCAGAAGGGGATGGGATCCCATAGACCAAAGCCACCTCAGTGAAGTGCTCACCAACCTCCATTGGAGCAATTCAACTGTTGCAACTGTTCCCAATGTAGAATATATATATATATTGCACATTAGAATTGAGCACAAACTATGGTTCAACGGTTCAGCAGATGTTGGCACCCCAGATTCTCCGCTCTGCCCCTTCCCATGGGCACCCACTCAGAGGAGGCAGCAGGGCAGGGAAGCACAGGGCACTGCCTCTGAGTGGGCACCCATGGGAGGAGGCGGGGTGGAGAATCCAGGGCACCCACACAACACCTGTGGGCCCAATCCACCAAACCACACCAAAGCACTGAAGCACAGTTCATGCCCATCTCTATTGCACGTTATACATACCTGTTCCAAAAGTGAAGATGTTGTTGGGAAAAAAGGATAGCAAACTTTATGCAGCACCAAAAATGTGGTTTAATGCCCATAGATTCAAACCAAGCCCTTTACAGGCTAATCACTAAATTCATATTTCAGTTAATTGGTCAGAAATTCAGTCTGAAAAGTATGCTTAATTTTAACTCCTGCCTAGTCACTGTTTGCTTTACTGAAAAATATGATATTTGGAAATCCTTGATGGAAGTAAAACTGGGGGAAAGACCTTCTGACCTCTCTCACTTGTATTGCAGCATATTTCAGGAGTCTCCAAAGACCTTGAAACTTGTACTAAATGCTTGACACCTTGTTCAGCAAAGCCAGCTATTTTCCATTGTGCCTTTCCTTCTTGTTAGTTATCACTTTGCAATTTCTAGCTACAGAGTGAATGAAAATGTTACTGTGACAAGGACATCATCCTAGCTATTAAAAGAAAATGGCTGTGGAGAGTTTGTACTCACTGCTGTTCAACAAATAACACAATTAGCTGTAACTGTGTGAAAGAGAACTGTGTTGCCACATAGCATGGGCAAGGAAATAGTGTTGTACATGCAGCAGGTGTGAGGGCCAGAAGGGTGTTTCAGCCTGAACTTTCCCCTATGAGGAACCAGGCCACAATTGTAGCTGTCATCTTTCTTTTCCCAAATTACAAAGCACCAGAAGTGTCAATTGCAGTCCATTCCGTGTAAAACACATTCTAAGAGCCATCTCTTTTGGTGACAAAGTCCATTTTTCACACACCATACAGAAACAACAGCAACAACAACAGAAATACCCTGGAATTCCAATGGAAAATAAGAGCAAGAAGAAATGGTCCTAAGACAATATCCTGTAGTTTGATCCTAGCTCTGGCCCTCACCTTGACCTTTCTTGGGCTCTGATATCCCACCCATCCCACATTGTCAACATTTATCCCATTCAATTTAGGGGGAAAGGGACTCTGGCATCACAAGTATCGGAACCAAAAAGTGATTATTTTGTAACTCATCTTTGGGAACTTCCATGCACTCTAGCTGTCTGAAGTCTTGCATTTCAGATTATATTCAGAATGAAGCTTGGAAATGTTTTGGGGTTTTTGTTTGTTTTGTACTACAGATCTCAGCATCCCCACTTCAAGGTTTGATTCAGAGTTCAGAAATGATCGTCTAGGAGTACTTTATTGTTCTGATTAGATGATTTTATGAAGATTACAGGGAGTGAGGGCAACTTTGACATTTATAGGAATCTGAGTACACTAAAAACTGACCACCCACAGCTGCCTCAGTGATAACTTTAAAATAGCTTTCTGCCCCATCTAAGAAAGAGGTGCCTGGAGAAATTCATCATGCCAAGAACTTCACATCTAAGAATAACCTCCTGGCAAACCCCATCTTGCCACAAATGTTTGGACTGTTGGTACTTCCTTTGAAGCAGTGGGATTCACCCATGAAAGGTCGCCTGGTGTATGATTTTTTTATTTTTTATTAGTGGCCTATAAAATATTGCCTATTCTTGCATTTGTATTTTGTAATGGCCACGCAGCTCCCCTCTTTTATTTCACTTAGGAGAGAGTTGATAGTTTTGTCCCACAGACCCTTTGTTTCTGTCAACTGTCTACCTCGCCAGTCTTGCTTAGTGGCTAGATTGATCTTGATAATTGCTCAATATTTGAAAATAAAAGAGCTGGCTGTTTGTAACTGGACATACATTACACAAAAGACCTTATATATCTCACTTTGGTGCCAACTTAATATGTTCTAGGGAAACTGATGAGATACATCAGAACATATGAATTTCTAGCAGGATGTACTGGAGGATACAGAGGTCCAAAACCACAGTGTGATGATGAGACAATGGGAGACTACTAGGATTCTTCATTTACAGACCTGTTTTGCAAACTATGTAGGAAAACCAGATTACTGCTATCCTTGTGGCTACTTCAGTGTTGCTTTTGATAACATTTCTATTGTCTGCCTTCATAATTGAGGTAGATTGCATGAACGTGTATAATAGCTATCTTTGAAGGGATGTTACATAGAAGATGGCTCAAGATTACTTGTAGAGGATAAAGTCCAAACCAATGGATTCAAATGGCCAAACGATAGATTTAAACTACTGGTTAAGAAGAACTTCCTAATAGAAACAGATGTGAACCAGTGAAATGGACTGAAGATATTGGGCTCTCTTTTCTTGAAGTTTTGTTAAACAGATGTTGCATATCCATCTATTAAGGATACTTTAACCGTGAATTTCCTGTATAGTCAAGGGATTAGACTAGATGATCACCAAGATCATTTCCAACCCTACAATTCCATAACTCTATGCTGACATTATATGACCACCATGGGTTAAGTGTTGATAATGTAATATATAATGGCACAACCTATCATAAACCCCTTAGGATGGATATGAGAAGAACCATAGAAAAGATGGGAACAATTATAATCTAAGTAATACTGTATGTAAGCAGATGTTTACAAGTGGCAAGAAATTTCATATTGGAAGAGCAGTCAACATACACAATGACATTACCTTTAGTCATCCCTTTTGTTCAATGATAGCATCAGCATGACACTTGCTGGCAGTAGTGTTGCTGTTATGCTATTCAACTGTGGTTATACTATATGGTTTCTCTTTTATCTTTTAAAAATCATCCATCTGTTTTTAGTATATGCATGAGTCATACAAATTAAACCTAAAGAAAAGTACCTCGTTAAAAAATATAATTTATCTTCCGTTGAGAGTGAAAAAAATAAATGTTTGTATTGCAGCATATAAATGTTGTAGCAATATATTGTGGCCTACTTGGATCCTTATGCTTAGGTTAGATTGCTGTATAAGCTTGAATTTCAGCTTGTGAGGGAGCTGTGTTAGTCTATCACAGCAAAAATAACAATAAATAATCTAGTGTTACCTCTGCAAGGGTAAGTGATCTTGGTGGGGCATGTGCCATTTTTCAGATTGGCTGGTAGCCCATGGGTTGTGATCCATGGAGGCAGGGCTAAAGATGAGGGGCATGGCCAAACATCCTAATTTGGATATTTTAAAATGTAAGACTAGTTATCTCTTTTTTTTAACCCATGTTTAAATATTTTAAACATTTGTCCATCAACAAACCCATGCAAATGAATAATTCCTCCTACCCTCACAACACACTTAAATTGCATGCACTAGTAAACAAAGGATGTTATTTTAAAAATTAATTCTATTTCCTTTCATTTCGTAAAATATTTTCTTTCCCTGATGATCAAAATAATGCCCAGTTTATCTAATCATTCCCGACACTAGGAAATCTCTGTGCTTTTAGCCAATCTCCTTTGAAAGCTAATCATTACCAATTCATTATCTCAAGTCCATTCACAAGTTATTGTGGTGTGCCGTCAGGTCAAAATGGAATTATAGCAACCCTAATAGTGTTTTCAAGGTGAGATATTTAAGGTGTGGTTATATCAGTTCCACCCACATGGAAACTGAACCCAGGTCTCTGAACCAATTTTTAAACTTGTACACTGGTCAACCTCTTCTTTAAGCTGATGTGGAGAACCTCTGTGGATCTTTTGTACCTGTGGGGGGACCCCAGGGCTGATTTCCAGCAGTTTTATTGTTTTTTATTTTTCATTCTTGGGAAGCAGGTAGACTTAGAGAGCCATAAGAATGGTTTCTGGGCTACATGTGACCTGCCAGCCATCTGTTACCTTCCCTGCCTTAAACACGAGCAAATTTTATTTGGCATAAGGTTTTGTGGGCTGTAGTCTATGAAAGATGCATCTGTTGAAGTGAACTGCAGCCCACTAAAGCAAGTGCCAAGTCAGTCTTTAAAATGCCACTGGACTCTTTGTAGAACTTGGACAGAGAAACTTATTAAGGTTAAAGTTGGGAAGAGAACCGTGTTAATTTCCATATGGTAATTAAGGATGCGACCACTCCCTTTTGATTTTATTAACTGTCTCTACATCCCACCTGTGTTCTTATCCTATTCTACATTCATAACAGATTGCAAAACTTTTTTTTCTTCCTGCAATGAAATCTGTGTGCATTTTCTGTATTGTACAAATGTTATGTGCACAATTCACCCAAATCATGCTTTTTTAATGCATTTCCTCCATGTCTTACTAAAGCCTGTTTGTGTACATTTTCCACTATATGCATTTTAGCACTTCACAGATTAAAAAAAAATGTACCTGTGACTTTGGGTGTATGTTATTATTTCATAATCTATTTTTTCTGCATCCTCAACATTGGTCAATAGCTCAGCTCACTTGCTGTTCTTCGCTGCTAGGTCTTTTCAGTTGTTCTTATCTGACTGCTTTATTTATTTATTTGATATAGCTTGAAGTAGATACATTTTAGAAGTATTTCTCTCCTCCCCACCCCCACCCCCCGCTTTTGCTCTGATAGTGATTAGGCTCTTGTTAGCAAGGGCATGTGAAATAAAAACACTTGTTTCTGATAAAATAGTCATAATGATGAAACATGTATGATGCCCTCCAATGAAATCTCAGCCAGTCTTTTGAGCTGCTTTCATAATGTGATCAGATTATTAATTTTAATTTAGTTCATGTTCTTGCCCCCAGCCCAGACTAATTTATTCTTGATTAATATGGCACTTGAGATTCTCAAAATAAAATGATACACTAATAAATCAAGGTCGGGGCTTTCCCCCCCTCCTGTTTGAACTCTGGTCGAGGGAATTGTTGCCTGCTTGCTCTAAGAGTGCAGAACCAAATATTATCTGTGTGGAGCCCCAAGTATATTATTATTATTATTATTATTATTATTATTATTATTATTATTATTATTATTATTATTATTATTATTATTATTATTATTATTATTATTATACTCTACTACTACTACTACCCTTTTTTGAACTTTATACATATAAAGGTGCATAATGAAACATTCATACCTGTGAAAAATGAGCTTTGAGAGATTGCCAAGTTGTTATCATCCACTGTTCAGTAAAACCAGTGAACTGGCAAGAAAAATAGATGCTCCTGAGGAATCAGCTCACTTAGTCTGAAAGACAGGATGGGAGGCAGGAACCACCTACCTTCCCTTAATGGCACCCTGTGGTTTCTGTCTGTATGTAGCCCGTAGGTGAAAGATAATCTAAAACAGACTTGCTGACAAAGAAAAGTCTATATCTTGATATGTTATCTGTGCAAGTGTCTCAGAGTATGGAAACTTAATTTTTTAAAATAATCAGCTTCTTTTACATCCTATGCATACTTTTTAGATGTTATACACAGCCTTGAGTCCCTTCACTAAGAGAAAGGAGGGGTATAAATGAATTGTTTGAAAAATAATACGTTTTTGTCACTGATTATAATGTTGATGTCACAATACTCTTACGTGCTGAAAATATTTATTCTTTCTTTTTACTTTTTTTCTGATCTTGGAATTAATAACATAAAAGCAAAAAACTGGGGGGAAAACCCATCAAAATGCCTCTAACGAACCTTAAAACATCCTTAAAAAGAAACTTTACAAAGTAACTGGAAATAGCGTAATCTTTATTAGGTTCTTTTAAAAATGTAATTTCATTATACCCTCATTACAGAACGAAACAGTCACCTGCTGCAGATAACCACAGTAGTTGTAATTCTCTATTTCTAAACTCTAGTTTGGGTTTCTTGGATGCTTGAATTGGCTCTAAACAGCAGGTCTCTCTATTCTTTTTTTTTTTTTCTACAAAGGAAAAAAACAGCAGGGTGGAGACAGGCCGATATTCAAATTATTTAAAATACAAACACAAGAATTCACCACTTAGTTTAGAAAAGTCCTGTTAGAAAGGAAGCAACTATAAAATAAAAACTCTTTTGGTTAATAAATTTGACATAATAAAAAAAATAGGGATTGGTATTTGGAGACATAGTGTGTCACTTCGTACTTATTCTATTATCACTACCTTCCATTTTCTGATAGTTACATGTCTCTTGTGATTCTACAGAAAAACTGTAAATGCAGCTGTTACAAGTTACCTCCACCCATTCCTTATTTACATACCTATCGAAATACTGCATTGAAGCTATACTTTATGATGTTCTTTCATGTAAGATTTCCCTTTTCTGAACATTCAACCAGCAAAAAGCACCATATTCTCTCATGACCTTGTAATACGGCTCTTTGATTTGCTTTTACATATTATATTTTAGACTGTCCAGAAGAGAAGCTTTGAAAGCGTTTTCCGTGGTATGTTATATTTTTCCCTCTACTTCAATGAAGCTTCATCTCCGTCTATGTCTGAGAAAGAAACACAAATATAGTAAAATGAAGCATGGGTGTAATTTGTAGATATAATTCCTCTTCCAGTGAGAGAGAAAGATTACATTTCTCACACATTGTGAATCCCGACTGTTATCAGTGAGTGACGGTAAGAGCAGGGTTTATTCTCTAGCACTTGCTCCATGCTTTTTTATGCAGGGAGAAAGGGGCATCCAGCATGTCACGGGTAAGGTTCTCAGGTCTTCAGGTGAAGAGAGCCACCCACTGCTGTTACATGGATTCCATATGATAACCTGGAAGGCAATCCAGCCCCCCCCCCCGTGAGAGCAGTTCTCTTTAATGAACAGTAAGTGGAATCAAAAATGAAACACTTCTATTCTACTTGAGTAAATTCAAAGTCAAGTTCCAATGTACCAAGTTACCTTCTTGAACAATCTATAATCAACTATCTTCCCAACAACCCAAACCATCAAAATGTTCCCGTTAACATTCAACATTTCAACAACTGTGATGTTAAAGGGAGAGAGGTATTATGGCTTTTATTGCCATTTATTGGTCTGTCAGCTATAAGAGAAAGAAAAACAACTAGTTTTGTCATCAGGAAGGAACTGGAAGATGCAGAAACGGAGGCGGTCTTTAATTTAAAAAAAATCGCTAGCATTTTTAAAATCCTCCCACTGGCAGTGATTTTTTAAAAATTAACAATCTCTCCATCCCGCAGCCCCCCCCCCCCCCCATGGCTTTCCCACAAAGAAAGGGTTCCCAAGGGAGACTTGGAACTTCCAGAGAGGATCAGAAAATTTTAATTTATGGAAAACTACCTTGACCAATGATGACATCAGCCTTACAGCATAAAGTTGTACAACAGGATTGCACTACAATACTTTCAGAACTTGCAACACAGATTGTATCCGATGGAAAGTACTGAAATGTTGGTTATTTCCAAAGAATAGTGATCCAAGTCTGTTGCAAAGATGTGGAGGAACCACCTACATTTTAGGTGGATTAATATTTTGAACATTTGTATTGTTTGCATTTCTCTTTTAATTAATGGGATACCTTTTTTTAAAAAAAGTATTAGGCAAGATAAATCAAAAGGGAGACCAGAATCCTACAAGTGTCTGCATAAAGTTTGTTTAATGTACTGTGGCTCATAGTGACTAATTGATGAGGTGTTGGGGCACAAGTTGCCTGAGCAATCAGGCAGGTAACTGAGACATGCTCCAGCACCTCATCAATGAGCCATAGCAAGTTATGTAAATCTTATGTAAGCACCATTAGGATAGTGGCTGTAATATGTGAAGACATCCTTGAACTGAACATAGTTCATCATAACTGACATGAGCAAATAAGTGTTCACAAGGAACCAGTATCTACTAAGGTTGTCAACTTGTATCCCTTTCACCGAATGAAAAATTACCATGTGAATCAATCCTCAATTGCGCTGTCTCCTCAGTAAATATTTTGGAGAAAACAATATGTGGCTATTTGACATTTTACAAAGCAGATTGCAGCAACCCTATATTTTACTTTCATTACCATTTTTTTTGCTTAATATATGCTTTCCCATGCTTGTGCGCTGTGGTTTATGCCCCTCATCTGAAGCAGATGCTTTGCACACCATAAATTAAAGCCTGGCTTTATTGCCACTCATTTTTCCTGACATTATTGGCCTTGTCATTGGCTTGGAATATAGGTTTTTATGATCCTCACTAAATCCCTCGGTTGTTTGCTACGAACAACTTCATTTTAATAGCTTTGTCATCAATAACTGTTTTTTAATACAACAGAATTTCTCATAATCTACATCTGGAAAGCTAATTTACAAAGCTATAATGGGCACTGGCAAAATAGAAAAGCATGTAAGTACTTCCAGATCTTACTTCAAGATTTGAAAAATTTCAACCTTGAGGTCACTTCACTCAGAAGACAGAGTTTGAAGAAAACACTGTACAGTTTCCTAATTAGAGGTTTTATTATTTATATTTTCTTTGTCAGCATTTTTCCTTAAATAATAATAATTTTTAAAACCCTCACTTGAACGTCTCCTTCATTATCGGTGCTGAATTAAACACACCACAGTGATTGGGGTGGGTGGGGGACGTATACAAATTCTATTTTGAAGAATACGTTTTTAATGAAGCCGAAGTTTTCTGTCTTGAAATATCTGTGTTTAGTTTAGATAAAATTAACAACCTGTAACCTATGATGTTGGATGCAGTCCATATATTGTGGCTTTCTTTATTCTTCACAGACTTCCGCCTTTCGTAATTTTTAGCCTTCTTTTCTTCTTCTTTTCTGCTTTCCTTTCTCTTTCTTGGAAAGCAGGAGGTTTTATCAAGGTGCTGAATTTGAACTTGTTATCAGTTCATCTATCCACACAAGGCTAATGCAACACAAAAACTGACCTGCTCTTCAGTCACTCTGTGCTACAGGAAAGGAGGTGGGTTGGCTGACTTCCAAGGGTTATGCAGCAGGTATCAATAGCCCTTGGGAAACTTGCATTTCTCAGTTCTGCCTGTGTGCCTGGCATGGGACATGCATGGCTTCTATGTACTAGGAGTGTACACAGAGTTTCTCTGTGTGTATCCTGTTTGCTGATGCTGTAACAGGAAGAAGCTAAGTAGAATCTGAGGAGTCATTAGTAGGTTGGTGGGAGCAGTGTCAACAATCTTCCTCACATTTGTTCTTCCCACTACCAGAACCAGAAAAATTATGTCTTCCTTGATTCAGAGAAAATTCCATTTACTAGTTCCAAGTGGGAATATTCTAGTAACTAATGAAGAATAAGAGGTCATCACATGTTGAAAACCAGTGGCATTCATTCATAATTCCAGTTGTCAACCATTAAATGTGAATATTAGAATGCTAAAGAAGAGAAATCAAGTGATACATGTGCATGAGCGAACCAACACAGTAAACTCTTTGCTATCCCATGTTATTTTTTCCCCCTATCCAAAAACCTGTCTGTCTTCTTTTCACAAGGTATCTCACAAACTTCCATTTTGAAAAATTGAACTTCCTGCATGACCTGCCTAAGACTGGATTATCCAATGTGAGGGCAATCATTTCTCAATGCATTCTAGGGTATGTGACAATGATGAGCTTAAAATATTTCGTGCTCCTGAGCTCAAAGCAGGGGAGGAGTATCAGGAGCTGTTTGCACCATTAGGCAGTCCCCTACCAATACAAGTAGCCTATATTTTAGGAAAGACTTTATATCACTATCTCATTAGCACAGCAAAAGCACTGCATGTTGAAAATCCAGGATTCAACCTGCTGTTAATGGATATCAGATGATGGGACAGGAGAACCTATCTGCCAGAGATTTAGGACACCTGTTGCCACCTGGAAGAGACAGATGGACCAGTGGTCTGGGGTTGATAGTCTAGTGGTCTCATTCAGAATACAATAACTTCATTTCCTTCCTGAATGGATGGATACTGTTCCATTTTTTTTAAAAAAAAAAACACCCTTTGGAATTCTTTCTTTTGAAACCTTGGAAAGTATGCAAAAAACATTGGAACACAGAACAAAACAGAACAATATTAGTATCAGATTAATAGATAAGTACTATTTTTCAATCTTGGCACAATTATTGGCTGAAATTTTGTTGCTTAGCATAGTGACTCACAACTAGAGTAGGCCTATTTGAATCAAAGAAACTTATGAATGATTGGCTCACCAAATACTCACTGATTCAATGAGACTACTCTAGTACAACTTTCTGTGCTAAGCAACAGGATTTCAATCATTGTTTTTTAAAGTCTCTTTAAAATTTAACTTTGCTGAAGCTACCTGGTGATATTTTGGCTTAAAATTACTATGAACTTGAATTCCTTTGGTTATGATTTTAACAATGACTGTGCAAGCAGAACATCACAGATACGTTATCCTATTAGCTATAATTACTCTAGTGGCTCAGCTGGCATGTGGTCCCATTCTGAGTAGCAATAAAATGAAGGCACAATTCATTTAATCCATCATTTTCCAAGGAAGCCACAGTTTTGATGGAGAACTGTATCTACAATGGGTTATGAAAGAACTGTGAAATTATGCGAAGTAATGACATCCAATCCACACAGCAAGCCATGCAGTGCTAGACAGTATAATTGGACTTTATCAAGTGGATTTTTATTTGTAATGCATATGTTCCATGGTAGGCATTAGGCTGAACTTGTTCAGTGCCTTTGTAGAATGTAATAATATTTTGAAGAAATAAGAGCTTGAAACGACATAATCAGCAATATGAATTTGATGTTACTACTATGATTACAGTTGTTGACTGTTGAATTGTTTTACCTATCTAAAAACACCTGTTAATTTAAGGTATAATACTACAACAAATGTAGTTGTATGGCAAGTATAGAAACAGATGATGGTTACTTAAATATTGCCATTTGTGTGTCTTCGAATAATGGCTGCTTTGTTATTGAAGCTGACTTCACATTGGAAATAAATTATTTTTGCTGGGTTTACCTAGTGTTGGACTTCTACTGATGGAACAGTGAAATCCAGTGAAACAAGAGAGGGCAGCCCACTTAAACCTCCAAATCAACTCTGGAAGGCTGCAGCTTTCTGTAGATCCACTGTATGCCTGTAAACTATTTCTAAAGTTCTGATGAACTCTCCAAACCCATTTACTGCATGGTGCAGAAAGATGGAGAGAGAGAACTTCTGTTCTACTGGGTATCAGTAGTATTACTTATCCAAATT
This sequence comes from Intellagama lesueurii, assembly GCA_037013535.1. Taxonomy (NCBI): domain Eukaryota; kingdom Metazoa; phylum Chordata; class Lepidosauria; order Squamata; family Agamidae; genus Intellagama; species Intellagama lesueurii. The sequence goes on along the minus strand of JBAJHW010000002.1, from coordinate 266,670,953 downwards.
CTATTGTGCTATGTTAGGAACTAAAAAGTTGGTTTGGGCTTGTGGCTAGAGTGTCAGACTAGAACCTAGGAGACCTACATTCAAATCCTCCCTGAGCCATTGAAACTGACTAGGAAGAGGTATCAACTCAAGAACCCTTTAACGTGTTGCCAGGTCAGAAGCCACTTGACAGCATGTAAATTAACATGAACTATCACTAGTGGGATGCTAAAACCCAATAATAAAACCTATTACTGTTGAAGAGTTCAGCTGGAAACAATGATGCAAAATGAATGGCATGTGGTAGGCTCCAGATGTTATATTATCAAAAATGATCGCTCCGCCATTGCTGCCGAGTCATCATGGCGGGGAGGCTTTGCTCTCCTGTCCGGAAAGCAGCATCATGGTTGAATGACGCTACTTCCGAGGGGAGGAGGGACGGAGCTCTTAATAAGCTTGGTCCCTCTGACTCAGCCTCTTTGCTGTTTTTCTTGCAAGAGGCGAGCCGTGCAGCTGGGCGAGGAGTAGTATCGTTTTCCCCACCGCGGCTTATCTCTGATCTCCGGATTCGGGTGGTGCTTCAGTGCTACCCAGCTGGTTTCTTCGTTCTATTTACATTTATTTACTGGGTTTTGTCTGTCATTAATTATATTTATAGTTCACTGTTTTTATTACAGGCTTTTTACAGTTAGAGGGGGAAGAAGGTTGAAGACCCCCCCCTTCCCCCCTCGGCTTGTATTTGGGGATGAGGGGTGGGGTGGGAGAAATAGGACTTAAGTTTGTTGCTTGCTATCATTGGTTTATTGTGGTTTATGGTTTTATTGGGTGTCAAATTAAAGTAATAATAATATCATAATATAATAATATTTGTAATTAATTGGAAGGGTGTGAGAGGATTACATAGGGATAATCGTGATAGTGACGTACAGTGGAGGAGGATACCCCCCACTCACAAATCCCCCCTCCCCCCTCCTCCATTACTGAGCTTTAATTTTAAAAAAAAAATAAAGAAAAGGTAAAGGGAGGGGAATATAACAAGGGAAAACGTCGAGCGCCCCCTGCTGGGGGACTACTAAAAAAAGAGAGAGATAATTTTTTTAAAAAATTAATAATATATAAGGAAGAATGAGAAATGGCAGCTGTGCCCCCTGTTGGGCTGCACCTTATAACACACACACACAAAATTATTAGGTAAATAAATGTACTTAAATAAATTAAAAAAAAAGAAAACACAGGGGAGACATATAGATATATATAACATGAATAGTGTGCAAGAATAGCGCCCCCTGTGGGGTTGATAGGGATTAAAAATAATAATTATTATTAATTAATTAAGATTAGTTATATGTGAATAATAATAACTCAGACTAATTATTAAGGAATATAACTCCATTAGTACAGCTGCTTTATTACAATTTGACAGATAACATTGTTGTTATTGGGCCCAAGAAGGGGCAGGGAGCTAAGAAGGGCAAGCAGCCTGCAAAGTATAAGGCTCCAGCGAGGGTTCAACCTGCAATTTCCTCATCTGATGAGGAAGAGTGACCGGATTACAGTTCAATACTGGCTAAGTTAAGTGAATTTGAGTGGAAAAGGGCCACGGCTAGACAGGCTTCTGATGCTGTTAGTCCAAGAAGGTCTGGTAGAGAATCAAAAGCCTGTAGGTTGGCAGAGTTGAGACAGTTTGGTGATGTAATGATGTACCAAATTACTCTTTTAGAGAAGGAGTGCTCTGCAGCAACAGGGGCGGCATCCACTGCCATGGCTGAGGAGTGCCCTCAGCCCATTCCTGTTGAGGCTGAGATTAAAGAACCGCAGGAGCCTGTGGGGGATCCAACCAGCGATGCAGGATTTCAGATGGAGGGTCAACCGTCTCATCCAGGACCAGACTTCCTGGCTGTCAGGCACACGGGCCCTGACTTTGCTTCTACCAGTACCAGCCAACAGGTGACAAAGATTAATCGACTCAGCACTGCCGGCGCTGGTGGCTCCAGGTGCACCCACACAACATACACAACACAGGGATGGGACGTGGCCATGGGGTGAGGTTCCTTCCCCGTTTTTTTCTCCGTCTCCCTCCAGTTTAATGCCCAATAATTTTGGCAGTAGCCCTCCACTTCCAGTTGGGCCCGTACTGGCTTTGAAGCCTTGGACAGCACCATACCCGCAGTGGTCTTCTCCTAGTCAACTGCCGTGATTCATTGAAGGTTTGCAACAGCATAGTTATCCTGCAATCCCGAATACGGGATATAATTCGGTTCCTCAAAGTGCACTCCCTTACAGTGATCAGTCTCTCCCATTAGGTGACCACCTACTCCTGGCCCCTATAGAAAAGATTTGACGCAGCGAGTACATGGATGTATTTGAACTCTTAAATAGAAAAATTGAGGAAAAGAAAGGCTCTAAAGGTGAAGAGAGGGAAAAGGAGATGTTTAGGAAAAAGAAGCCCGAAAGATGCTGGGCAAATTGGTTGCCAGGTTTTTTGATTTGTGCTGGCACCATTGTAAAAGCATACCCGACCAAGGCATTTGCGCTCATCTAATATATTGATCTGATCTATAGAGCATATGTAGATTTCCCGGGACACGCGTGGCTGCTCTATGATGAGGAGTTTCATATGTGCTGGGATATGCATCATCACGGTCTATGGCTACATCTGATGACCCCGTTACGCCCTACTCTGGTCAATCGATTTGATAGTGGACACTTAATACAAAAATTCACTAACATTAATGCTCCCCGTGCTTTGGCACCTGTTTTGCTGGGAGTTCAACGCAAAAGGTTTTTGCAATAGGAAACCCTGTAGGTTTATACACTAGTGCTCCATATGTGGGGGAGCGCACAGTTCGGCATCCTGCTTCAGAGCACGCTCTAGCACTGGAAGAAATAAAGAAGGGGGAGGGCCTAAGAAACCTGTGGCAGGCACAGCGGCCTCTGCAAAAGGGCCCCAGCCCAATTAAGTTAGCTGTATTAGCAGAATGGTTGATCTGGATAGAGAGGCAGCCAGTTACTTGTCAGACGGTTTCAAGTTTGGTTTTCGAATTCCAGTTCAGGGTGTTAGGCAGGCCACTTTAGCTGGCAATGCAAAATCTGTTAGAGGCATGGAAGATGTCGTGAGGCAAAAGATTGAGAAAGAAGTGGCAGAAGGCAGGGTGGCCAGACCTTTCCGGGAATCTCCCGTGCCTAATTTGTGTGTTTCCCCCCTTGGGGTGGTCCCCAAGAAGACACCAGGGGAATACCGCCTCATACATCACCTATCGTACCCAGCTGCAGAGTCTGTAGATGACAGGATTCCTCTGGAACTCTGTACAGTCCGTTGCACGTCTTTTGATGCTGCCATAAGAATGGTTAGATCTTGCGGCCATAGGGCTGAAATGGGAAAAGTGGGTATTAAATCTGCTTTTCATCTGCTTCCAGTTCACCCAGATGATTTTGAGTTGTTGGTTTTCAATTTGAGGGTTTTCTTTATATGGATAGGGCAATGCCAATGGGCTGCTCAATTTCTTGTGCTGCCTTTGAACGTTTTAGCTCATTCTTGGAATGGGCCCTTAAGCGTAAGGTGGGGCTTTCCCAAGTCGTTCATTATTTGGATGATTTTTTTTGGGGGGGTAGCCAGGATCTGGGCAATGTGTGTCCCTCATGGGTACTTTTCAGATTGTTGCTAGGGAGCTAGGTGTACCATTAGCAGAAAAAAAGACAGAGGGCCCAGCTACAGTAATTACATTTTTAGGGATTGAATTTGACATTGTCCAGCAATCTAGTAGGCTGCCGGATAGTAAATTGATTGATCTTAGGATTCGGAACTTGCTGCAGCATGCCAAAATTATATTGAGGGAGCTTCAGGAGGTGGTGGGCCACCTAAATTTCGCTTGCAAAGTCATTGCCCCCGGCAGGGCCTTTTTGAGATGGCTTTGCAGAGCCATGAGTGGTTTAACGAAGCCACATCATAGGAGGAGAATATCAGCAGGCATGAGGGATGACCTGCGAACCTGGTTACATTTTCTTGATGGATTCAATGGAATTTCATTCTGGAGAGATGAGCTGTGCTTAGGCGCCGAGTTTCAGGTTCAGTCCGATGCTGCCAGGTCAGCGGGCAATGGAATTTACTTTACAGGCCGATGGTGTGCCGGCCTGTGGCTGAGGGAATGGAGTGACCACGAAGTTACCCGTGACCTCACATTTTTGGCTTTGGGCGGATTGTTGGGTCAATTCAGCAGTCACCTTTTGGTGTGACACTATGGCAGTTGTCCATGTGGTGAATACCCTCATGTCTAAATCACCAAGAGTCATCCGACTGGTGAGAACATTTACGCTCCAATGTTTGGAATATGATATTGTTTTCCAGGCTTGCCATGTGCCTGGTGTCAAGAATGAGCTGGCTGACACCCTGTCCTGTCAACAGATCGACCGGTTCATGGTGTTGGCCCCAGAAGCTCAATCTTGTCCGGAGATATTGCCTCAGGAGGTTTGGAGCATTGGGGAATTGAAGCCAACAGGGCAATCAGTTTAGCGATCGCTCCCAGTACCAGGTGCAGCTACACAGCTGCATGTGAGGAATATTTTGCATTTTGCAGTGGGGTAGGCATGGGACGACCATGGCCTATAACTGTTGATCATTTGCAGCAATATGGAGTGTATCTCCATCGAAAGGGTTTGGCTCCCCGCACCATTCAGGGAAAGATGTCTGCCCTTGCTTTTTATGCCAAGGCACATGGTTGTCCTGACACTGCCAGTGATTTCAGAGTCAGAAAAATGATTGAGGGGTGGAGCAAAGAAAGGGGAGAACAAGCGCACCCCAATGTCACCCAAAATTCTGTTTCAGCTTAATAAAGCTTGGGAAAAAGCGTGCACAGACCTGTATGAGGTCAGATTATTCGGAGCAGGCACCCTGAGTGCTTTCTATGGGGCTTTTCAGGTTAGTGAGTTAGTAAGGTCATCCAAGGAGGACAATTCATGGACGGCATTGCAGATTGGTGACTTATTGGACACTTTTGTCTGAAGACAGTGTCTTGTTCCATCTCTGCCGATCCAAGACTGATCAGTATGGGAAGGGCCAAAGCTTGGGAATTTGTTCTGTTAAAGATCTTTGCCCGGTTAGGGCCATCTCTTAGTTTATGCAGGTAAGGGGCGATTCAGGAGGTGATCTTTTCGCCATAAAGATGGCTCACCCCTTACGAGATATCAATTTTGGACGGTTACTTCCTGGGGTCTTCAGGAAGCAGGTATCGTAGGTTGGAAATTTGGCACTCATTCCTTCAGAATACGTGCAGCATCCACTGCAGCAGCCTTGGGTTATGGTGGGGAATAGATAAAGAAAGTGGGGAGGTGGTCATCACACAGATTTAAGTCTTATGTTTGTTCTCTCCCACATTAGATGTGCATTTGTTTTCTTTTTCAGGAAACAAGACAGCTTCCATTTGACTACGAGTGGTTATATTTGGCCACAGTTATGTTCATTGGGCAGTGAACGATGCCTTGTGGACCGGTTGGGGTCATAATTTGGGTCTTGGGGCCAGAGCCTCATTAGACTGGAAAGGAAAGAGGGGTATGTTATTGACCTAGCTGCTAGAGCGGGCTCTCTTGTGTATTACTGAGGTGCCCCCTGATATATTTGTGGTTCATTTGGGAGGAAATGATTTGACAATGAGAACAGGCAAGTCATTGATATTGTAGGTGATCCAGGACCTGCAGACAATGAAGAATAAGTTTCCTGCTATGAGAATTATGTGGTCTAATATCATCCCACAATTGGTATGGAGTGCTGATTGTGATCCTAGGTGTATTGACCACACAAGGCATGGTGTCAATTGTGAAGTTAGCCGAGCTATGAAGGCTGGTCTGGGATTTATGATTCGGCATCCGGACATAGGAGGACACTGGCGTGAGCTATACAGAGGTTATCAGAATTGAGTATGGGCCTTTTTCTCAGGGACCTACAAGGGGGCCTTTGGGCCGAAATCTTCGGCTCTGGTGGCAGGCTTGGGGCATATAAACAGCCCCAGGCCGTGGTGGGTAGTGCAAAGACAGGAGGTGGGGTGAGTTCATGGTTAGCACGTGATGCGAGAATTATGTAATCTTTCTGTCAGGTGGAGCCAATCAGGCATCTGAGGAGAGGTGGTTTTACATGGGGGAGCATCCCAGACAGCAGCCCACTTAGGGTCATGAGACTTGGTGGGCTGAGAAGGTGGGTTACCCTTAGCACAGAACACCTGAAGGCTCGTTGAACAGCACAATTCAGAAATAGGAGCTTGCCCTGCTCTATTGAATTGTCCAGAGGTCTAGGCTACTCTGGTCTGTGAAGGAGATCGCACTATGGTCATCCCCCCTTGTTAGTTGGGGGATTAGTTTAAATAGTTAATAAAGTTGTGGCCCAAGTTTTAACCCAACAACCTGTGTCTCGCCTCTTTATTTCTGGGCTGGGAGGGCAATGCGAACCTTAGTTTGAAAGAAGAGTAAAAGAAGCAGACTAAAATTTACCTTGGAGTAGTAGTAGGAAATTAATCTTCTGCAGATGAACTGTGGATTTTATTAGGTCCACAGAGCCCTATAGATAATGAGGACAATATTTGCTAATCTTTGTTCTGTTCAGCTACTGCACTGGCCTTAGGAGGCTGATGATTCCTCCAGGTGGGTTCTCCTGAACTCTATGTCTTATGGAATCTCATGGCCTATCTTCTGTGCTCAGTTCCATAGGACAATTCTCATACTTCATACATTTTTCCACACATTAAAATACATTCCATGCATCAAAAGGGGGTGGGATGTTGCATGATGAACCTGTATGGCTACCTCAGCCTGCCAGAGTGGATAAAATAATAAAAAGCATCCATATAAAAAATGCCCCTCACCACTGCCTACATTGTTCCATCTTGGGCTGTGACCCGTGTATATAAGTGAAGCAGGGATTGTGTGAAACCGCATTAAAGAAATGTGAACTTTTATGTATGCAATCTCCATTTGAAATGATGCTTAAACTAAGATATACAAAATGTCTATTTCAATTCCTTCATTGTCAATGCTAAAGTTGTGTAGTTCTACTGTAGTCTTGATTTTTGTCTTCTTAATGTTTAACTTGTGCTGAATACAACACAATAAAAGGCAGGAAAAAAGAGCACTTTTATGGCATAGCCAACGTGACAAATATGAAATTGTCATACATATGTTATATCTGAAAATGTTATTGTTGTTGTTGTTTAGTCGTTAAGTTGTGTCCAAATCTTCGTGACCCCATGGACCAGAGCACACCAGGCCCTCCTGTCTTCCACTGCCTCCCGGAGTTGGGTCAAATTCATGTTGGTAGCTTCGATGACACTGTCCATCCATCTCATCCTCTGTCGTCCCCTTCTCCTCTTGCCTACACACTTTCCCAACATCAGGGTCTTTTCCAGGGAGTCTTCTCTTCTCATCAGATGGCCAAAGTATTGGAGCCTCAGCTTCAGGATCTGTCCTTCCACTGAGCACTCAGGGTTGATTTCCTTTAGAATTGATAGGTTTGTTCTCCTTGCAGTCCAGGGGACTCTCAAGAGTCTCCTCCAGCACCACAATTCAAAAGCATCAATTCTTCCGCAGTCAGCCTTCTTTATGGTCCAGCTCTCACTTCCATACATCGCTACGGGGAAAACCATAGCTTTGACTATGCGGACCTTTGTCGGGAAGGTGATGTCTCTGCTTTTTAAGATGCTGTCTAGGTTTGTCATCACTTTCCTCCCAAGAAGCAGAAGTCTTTTAATTTCGTGGCTTCTGTCACCATCTGCAGTGATCATGAAGCTCAAGAAAGTAAAATCTGTCACTGCCTCCATATCTTCCCCTTCTATTTGCCAGGAGGTGATGGGACCAGTGGCCATGATCTTAGTTTTTTTGATGTTGAGCTTCAGACCATTTTTGGCGCTCTCCTCTTTCACACTCATTAAGAGGTTCTTTAATTCCTCCTCACTTTCTGCCATCAGAGTGGTATCATCTGCATATTGGAGGTTGTTGATATTTCTTCCGGCAATCTTAATTCCGGTTTGGGATTCCTCCAGTCCAACCTTTCGCATGATGTATTCTGCATATAAGTTAAATAAGCAGGGAGACAATATACAGCCTTGTCGTACTCCTTTCCCAATTTTGAACCAATCAGTTGTTCCACATCCAGTTCTAACTGTTGCTTCCTGTCCCATATATAGATTTCTCAGGAGATAGATAAGGTGGTCAGGCACTCCCATTTCTTTAAGAACTTGCCATAGTATGCTGTGGTCCACACAGTCAAAGGCTTTTGCGTAGTCAATGAAGCAGAAGTAGATGTTTTTCTGGAACTCTCTGGCTTTCTCCATTATCCAGCGCATGTTAGCAATTTGGTCTCTAGTTCCTCTGCCCCTTCGAAATCCAGCTTGTACTTCTGGGAGTTCTCGGTCCACATACTGCTGAAGCCTGCCTTGGAGGATTTTGAGCATAACCTTGCTAGCGTGTGAAATGAGGGCAATTGTACGGTAGTTGGAGCATTCTTTGGCACTGCCCTTCTTTGGGATTGGGATGTAGACTGATCTTTTCCAATCCTCTGGCCACTGCTGAGTTTTCCAAACTTGCTGGCATATTGAGTGTAGCACCTTAACGGCATCATCTTTTAAGATTTTAAATAGTTCAACTGGAATGCCATCACCTCCACTGCCCTTGTTGTTAGCCATGCTTTCTAAGGCCCACTTGACTTCGCTCTCCAGGATGTCTGGCTCAAGGTCAGCAACCACACTATCTGGGTTGTCCAGGACATCCAGATCTTTCTGGTATAATTCATCTATGTATTCTTGCCACCTCTTCTTGATGTCTTCTGCTTCTGTGAGGTCCCTACCATTTTTGTCCTTTTTTGTCCATCTTTGCACAAAATGTTCCTTTAATATCTCCAATTTTCTTGAACAGATCTCTGGTTTTTCCCTTTCTATTATTTTCCTCTATTTCTTTGCACTGTTCATTTAAGAAGGCCTTCTTGTCTCTCCTTGCTATTCTTTGGAAGTCTGCATTCAATTTTCTGTACCTTTCCCTATCTCCCTTACATTTTGTTTCCCTTCTCTTCTCTGCTATTTGTAAGGCCTCGTTGGACAGCCACTTTGCTTTCTTGCATTTCGTTTTCTTTGGCATGTTTTTTGTTGCTGCCTCCTGTACAATGTTACGAACCTCCATCCATAGTTCTTCAAGCACTCTGTCCACCAAATCTAGTTCCTTAAATCTGTTCTTCACTTCCACTGTGTATTAATAAGGGATTTAGTTTAGATTATACCTGACTAGCCCAGTGGTTTTTCCTACTTTCTTCAGTTTAATCTTGAGCTTTGGTATAAGAAGCTGATGATCAGAGCCACAATCAGCTCCAGGTTTTGTTTTTCCTGACTGTATAGAGCTTCTCCATCTTTGGCTGCAGAGGACATAATCAATCTATTTTCAGTATTGCCCATCTGGTGATGTCCATGTGTAGAGTCGCCTCTTGTGTTGTTGTGATGACCGGCTTGTTCTCTTGACAAAACTCTATTAGCCTTTGTCCTGCTTCATTTTAAACTCCAAGGCCAAACTTACCTGTTGTTCCTTTTATCTCTTGACTCCCTACTTTAGCATTCCAATCCCTTATAATGAGAAGAACATTTTTCTTTGGTGTCAGTTCTAGAAGGTGTTGTAAGTCTTCATAGAATTGGTCAATTTCAGCCTCTTCAGCATCGGTGGTTGGTGCATAAACTTGGATTACTGTGATGTTGAAAGGTCTGCCTTGGATTCGTATTGAAATCTTGCCCACAATAGTAGATATTTTAGTTCACTGCCGCCCAGGATGTCAATGTTTATTCTTGCCATCTCCTGTTTGACCACATCCAGCTTACCAAGGTTCATAGATCTTACATTCCAGGTTCCTATGCAGTATTTTTCTTTGCAGCATCGGACTTTCCTTTCACTTCCAGGCGCGTCTGCAGCTGAGCGTTCTTTCCGCTTTGGCCCAACCACTTCATTAGCTCTGGAGCTACTTGTACTTGTCCTCCGCTCTTCCTCAGTAGCATGTTGGATGCCTTCCGACCTGAGGGGCTCATTTTCCAGTGTCATATCTTTTAGCCTTTTGTTTCTGTCCATGGAGTTTTCTTGGCAAAGATACTGGAGTGGCTTGCCAGTTCCTGCTCCAGGTGGATCCTACCTAGTTTAGCTTTGAGTACATCTGAAAATGTACTCAAAGCTAAACTACTTTACAAGAAAAGAAAGACCTAAGTTTGACCATTTAGCAAATATTCAGAGACTTATAATAAAACTGTGGGAAGGCAAAAACCGCTCTTTTTGATGTCTCATTGAAGTAAACAGTATAATACAGATCTTGAATGAACACCTTGTAGAATTGTTTAACTTCAATTGTTCTGTTATCCGTTGTGTTTTGCTCATTTCTGTGAGTTTTGGTGTTATTTTGTTCTCTTATTTTTTCCTACAGGCTTTCATTGTTTTCATTAAAACAAAATTCTAGGGTGAGACCTTTGAATTACTACACATCTTCAGGAAGAACTATCTCTCCCTGGTAATTGTCTGTCAACCATGTTTCCATGTTTAATTGAAGACTAAAGGCTCTTTTCTTTGACCTATCTTCTTCCTATTTACTCAGCTGCTAATTTTATTATTCCCTTTAGTGTCTTGGGATACAATGTATGAAGGGCATGACAGAAGTATGATTTTGATTGATTATTTCCTAATATGCATAATCTCCCATAATGCAAATCAGTAACATTTTGATTTGGGATAATAGATGTTAAGCATATTATGCAAGGCTAATATTTTTTTTAAATTGGTTGTAAAAATAATTTACAGTCTGATAAAACAGAAACCAGAATTCCCCCCCCCCTCTCCTTTCCTCTTTTTAAATGATATACTTAGGTTATTATATTGCAAGGGGCTACAAGGATACATGAAAAGAAGGATGTTCTGTGTTTAAAGAGACGAGGAAGAAGGGACCAAATGCTTTTTGGGGAAAAAGGAAGAGGGTTGTACATTTGGCACCTTTGTTTCAAACAGATCTGCATTTCATTGTCATAATGCTCTCAAATGTTTTGCTAATGTGAAGCTGTCTTTGATGGTGGCCATACTCCCTACAACTGCAGAAATATTTTGACATTGCCCGTGGTGGGAGATATTGAGTAGAATCATAGAATAACTGAGTTGGAAGGGGTCTATAAGCCCATTGAGTCTAACCCTCTGGTCAAGGTAGGAATCCAAATCAAAACAGATCCGAGAGATGGTTGTCCAGTTTTATCTTGGGTGCCTCCAACGTTGGAGCAATCACGCCCTACTGAAGTAATTGGTTCCATTGTCATACTGCTCTAACAGTTAAGACGTTTTTCCAGATATTCAGCCTAAATCTGGCTTCCTGTAGCTTTAGCCCATTATTAAAGTAATTAAACCCTTTCTCCTTCCCATAGCCCCTGTGCCTTTCATGCAATGGAACAGATTGCTTATGAATTTTGTTATGGGACAAAAAGAGGAATATCTCCCTGTTGGTGACATTGTCCAGTGGCAGAGATTTTTTGGTAAAGACTCACTCTTGCTATCCTGTTTCCACACAATGAAAGAGATTACCTGAGAGCTGGACAAGTTGCAGGGCTGAAGAAGGAAGTTTTACAACTTCCAGAATGCCCTAGTCAACATGGGCAGTGACCATACTGTCTGAAAGGTTTTGGTAAGGAAGTATTGCAAAGTTCTGGGTTTGACCCACACAGAAAGGAGCTGAAACGGCAACCCAATGAGGTATAGATGGAAGATAGGGAACTACTTTTTATCAGACCACACATTTTCTCTTTTGGAATCAGTACTGATCAGTCTGACTAGCAGTGGCCTTCTAAGATCACACAGGGAAATATCTTTTGTTACCTCCATCAGTTTAACTGGAGATACCAATTATTATTAATAATACTAGTATTATTATTAATAATAATACTAATACTAATAATACTAATGCTGTATGCTTTCAAGTTAATTTTGACTTATGGTGACACCTTACAGGGTTTTCTAGGCAGAGAATACTCAGAAGCAGTTTACCATTCCCTTCCTCTGGGGGCACTCTGGGACTGTGCAGCTTGCCCAAGGCCATATAGTCTGACTCTTTTCCTAGGAGGCACTGTGGGGAATCAAACTCCCAACCCCTGGCTCTGCAGCCAGATACCTAAATCACTGACATATCCAGCCAACTCACCAATTATTTTGACCTTCTGTAAACAAGGCATGGACTTTGCCATCAAGCTATGATCCTTCCCCATATTACAATGTACTGCACTGTTCTGTTTCTGTTGAAAACATACTATCAGAAATTTATGATTTGGTCTTGAGTCTCCCTGGGCTGGTAACAGTCTTAAATGGCTCTTTGTTTCCCTTATGTTTTGTGAACATTCAGAGCCATGGAGACCAATTAAGAATTAAAGATTTACCTTTTATTAGAAATACCTAGATTATTGAAAGTTAAGCAAAACATGGACTTGGTGGAAGCAACCAGTGGTAGCACTTCTTGTTATTCACTTGTCACTGAGCAAAAGAGCTTTTGGCTTCACCTTGCAATGCTTACAGAGCTTTAAGGGAAGATGTGCCCTTTAGTACTTTTTTTTAATGGACATATGTGCAAAGGCACAAATTTGCACAAAATGTTCATATGTTGCTTTTTGAGTAAACAGGAATATTTAAAAACAACTTCACACAAGGCAAGTTGATTAATTTCCTATGAAAATCACCCTAAATGAATTATTTAATTAATCTGCACAGCTAACAAATCAGTTCTTTTTTTAAAAAAAACACACAAAACAAAACATTTTATTAATTTTTCAATCTATCTACATTCAATTCGTGCTTGTTAAACACCGTGTTACATGGGTTGTTTATAATTATTTGTTTTTTGCATCTTGGTGTCTTCTTAGTTGTCTCTTCTAAATCTATACATTTTTTAAACATTTAAACTGTTCATGTGTGTATTTTAGTATACAATATTGGCTACTATAATAATATTGCTCTCAGAGTATACAATGTTCTCAAAATCCTCTAGAAACATACATAATAAAAGTAATTCCAGTTCCAAATCTATATAATTTTGAGATGATTTAACCGACGAACTTTGTATTTTATACCAATAATAACTGAGTAGGTTCCTAACACATAATAAATGCTATCTAAAGCATTTTATACAGATTTTCTTTATATAATTGTTTAGCCATTTTTATCTCCACATTTTCTATGTGAAGTGGTTTTATATCTACATTAGATATGATATCAATATCATATCTAATGTATATTCATTAAGTAATCTAGCTTCAATTTACCTTAAAAACCACCATATTATGCCTTTACCCTGATTAATGATCCCTTATTTCAGCTTAATTCCCCTTTTTAATATATAAGATATGCCCCTTAACAATTCCAGAAGTTAAGTATATACATACTTTCAACGTTGAGGGCCACCTTAATATTTTTCCCTTTTTCGTCTTTCTAAGTAACTCCTTCTCTTATTTGTCTTTTCCCAATTCTTGTTTCTATCTCCCTAAACATTCTGCCGTCCCTTGTGTCATCTGAAAACATTTTATACACTTGATCTATCTCCAACAGATCTTTATGCACTTGATCTATCTCCAAAAGATCTTCCAGGCTATTTTTAATTAATTCTGTTGATTTTCTCCCCTTATGTTCCCTTAACACATTTAAAATTCTCCTCGGCTCTAGGGTTAGAATAAAATCTCCTAAATTTTTCCCTCTGGTTTCCTCCAGCCCTTCTTTTGGTTGGCATACGTCGTCCTCGTGATCAACAGGCCTCTCCCCCATTTCACCACCTCTTCGGGGTGGTTTTAACCACCTGGGGGGTCCCAAACAGGTCGGAATTCAGCCCAGGGGATGGAGCTCTGTCCTCCTGCTGCTGTCTCGTCACAGCGACAAGCTGCACCAATCAGTTCTTTAAGTAATTCCCCCAAATGAAAACTCTTCAGGTTGAAGCAAAATGTTATGGTTAACACTATACCCCTAAAATCAAAGAAATTCAGACCATACATAACCCTCCCTTCTTCTTTCAAACCTTGGGCACATTTATGCATCCTTTTTGTATAATTCCTACTCTCCACTTCAGGTAGGACTAGTTTTTGAAGGAATATGTCTGATTCTAAAATGTGTTTCTCAACATTCAGCACCATGAGGGGGTGCAGATTTCTGAGTGACTGGTTGCAGTATCCATGATGTCTGTCTTTTGAAAAACTGGATTAAAAGATAACTCCCTATAAGTGGTTTAGGTTTTTGGTTCAGAGCCAGGGTTTGGGAGTTCGATTTCCTGCTATCCCTCCTGGGAAAAGAGGCAGCCTGTGTGGTCTTGGGCAAGCTGCACAGTAACAGGGCACCCCCAAAAGAATGGAATAGTAATATTCCATTCTTGTGTATTTGCTGCCTTAAAAATTCTGTAAAATTCTGTTTTTAATTGACTGTGCCTGGTATTTTTGAATTTTATATATATATATATGTTTATTTATTTGTTTGTTTGTTTGTTTGTTTATTATTCAAAAATACCAGGCACAGTCAATTAAAAACATAAAAACATTGACAGGTATTATACAACAGATGCAAGTTTTTAACCAAAAACCTACGTATCTGTTAAATATCAGTGAAGTATGTATGCTGTTCCTAATACTGCCATTTTTGTAGCTCTGATGGTGTTATTTCTGAGATCTTCAACTGATGGTGATGATGATGCTTTAGAGAGCAAATTAAAACTGATTGGGAGACACTGGTTTTTAATTGTACAGTGAGTCTGTGGTTTTATGTCACAGTTGGCTGTTTGCTTGATTAATTTCTATGATTTCTATTAGCTTAAGTTCTTCAGTTAAAGTTCTATTACCTTATGTTGTTCAGTAAAGACAGAATCTTTTTACCCAACATTGATGACTGTGTGCTTCTTCATTTGAAAAAGCAGGGCAGTTTTCCAAAGCGTCAGGGGAATATCTTTGGTTTTAAGAAAACAGTTGTGATTGAAATCACCCTTCCAAACATAAGGCTATTGAAATAACATTCCTCCTTATCACTCAGAACATGAGTGCAAGGATGCTCGCTCCAAGTAAATGCTCTCCCAGTAAATGCAGAGGTGAACTCAATTCTTTGATTCCCTAGAAATGGAAAAACCCTTGTTTTCCTAGCTGTCTTGTCAAGATTCCTTTGATTCCTTTGGCTGTGGAAACAATGAACACACCAATGGAGAGAAGGTCCAAAATTTATTAAAGAGACAGTAGAACAGAAATTGTAAGCAGTAAAGTAGCAAAGTAGGTCAAGATGTCATGCCCCATCTGCTTGCAGGGAGCCCCTAAAGAATGCGGAGAGGCAAGAATGGCAAACAGGTGACACATGGAATCTGCAGCACCTCTTAGGATCTGAGCATACACTGAGGCTGAGGGACGAAGGAATTCCAGCTGTATGTATCATGTTGACACCCCAGCAAATGTCCGCTCCGCCATGGCGCTCTGCTGCCATGGGGGGGGGATGCTTTGCCCTCCCGCTCGGGTGACGCTGCTTTTGGAGGGGAGGGAGCTTTCAAAAGGCTCCGTTTCTTCGGCTCAGCCTCTTTTGCCGGTTGAGCCAGCAATCCCTCCCGCCCACCCTTAGATTAAGAGTGAGATTAGCTGGTTGCCTCTGGAGCCGGATGGGAATTTTTGCCCGCATCCTAATTGGCCTAAGGTTGCAGGTGCGTTTTCACCCATCCCATTCTTAACTATAGGGTGTGGTGTTATAAGTGTGCATGTAAATAGTGTTTAGTTAATGTCATTACCGGTCACAGCCTCGGGTAGTGCGATGGAAAAAGTAGGGGTGAGTTCATGTTGGCACGGGGTTGCCAAAAATTAGGACATCTCGCTGGCAGGTTGAGCCTATCGACTAGTAGGTGAGAGGTGTCTTATATGGAAGGAACTCCCTGCCAGCTGCCCATTTAGGGCCACGAGGCTCAATGGGAGGAGCTGGTTGGGGGGTACCATTTCATAGAGCAACTGAAGGCGTGCTGTTCAGCGGACAGCACGATTCAGTAATAGGAGCTTGCCCTGCTCTAGGAAGCGTCCGGAAATCTAGGATTATCCGGACAGAAATGGAACTCGCACTACGGTAGGCCCCCTTGTATTTTGGGGGATACAATTTAAATAGTTAATAAAGTTGTGGCCCAAGTTTTAATCCAACAATCTGTGTCTCGCCTCATTATTTCCGGGCTGGGAGGGCAAAGGTGCACCTGTTCATTAAGCATATCTAGGTGCTGCCAACTGTGTGAATGTTTACTTTTCATTAATTGGCAAAATGATAACAGAGCATCTCACTAATGAGCAAACCGATAACAGAACCAGTTATCAAAGGAAAGCAGAGATGATCATCAAAGCATAAGGACGTACTACATCTGTCTAGCCTGGGTACTTCTTGTTATCCATAAACTTCTCACCCCAGCACATCTGAGGTGAACAAGTCATACTTTCCACAGTGACCTCTGATCACATAGCTAGACAAAACTGGTTTCTAGGAATGTGATTTTTTTAGGTTAACTCAAATAGAAAAAAACATGAAAAATGGACTTTCATTTTCAGAGTCTTTTGTGACTTTATTACAGACAGCCTCTAAAATACAATGAATTTGGGATTTCAAAATAGAGGGCAACAAACTAATGTATTTTGTTTGGATTTGCCCATTTGGAAGGTAAGTGGTGATGATAAGATCTGACGAATCTGATGATGTTTCTCTTTCTCATTTGTACTGTTTCCTGCTGATAATTCTGATAAGGATATGGTGTGATGTACGGTGCCTGCTGCATAGGTTTATCATGATCTTTTGTAGCTCAGACGTTGTTGTGTTGCCTGTTTTTGGAGTAGATGATTGTCTGTTGCTTTGACCTTGATTTCTTTTCTTTTTTAGTAAATTCAAGGGTTCCGTGCTACTTAACTTGGTCCAGCACCAGATACCTGAAAGAGGAAAACTGAAATGAAAGCCTGAAAGACCAGCTCGCCAAAAGGTACCTGAAAATGAAAGAAGTGCCCTCAAAATAACCTGAAACAAAAGAAAACCAAAAGTTTTCCCCGTACATTTCCCTGCTAGTTTCCACCAGTTTCTAGCAGTTGGTTCTCTCCCAAGTAACATCTGACTAACATCTGGTGTTCCTCAGTTACTAGCAGTTGCTTAAGCATATGGGAAATATTGAGGTACATCACACTAAACCTCCTAACCATGACAGAGGTCTTTCTCATGGGCACTACATAAGCCCATGAGGCATCCTTCCCCCAGATACAGATCAACTGGATAGGATTAGTAGAGGCTGTGTAACTATGGGTGGAACTGCATTGCAAATCTATTGTGGACACTACCAAAGTCTGAGCTTCATCTAAGCTCTTCAAAATCACTAGTGATGCATCACTATCTAGACGTGGGGTGCTAGTCAGATCATGCTATAGTTTAGTGAAGTGAAGACAGAGGATATAAATGCTCATATCAATATGAGCACTTTTTTAAAACTAAGGGTGGGAGGTTTGTTATGTTTGGCCGATAACTTCAAAAGTAACCTGTTCCTTTAAACTATTTTTTCCTCTTTGGGGAATATGAATAATAAGTGCAAGTATTTATTACCATGTGCTGAAATACCACATTTATTACAAACCCCATTCATATCATAGGACTGGAATGTGGTCCTATACATTGTCAGTGCCTCAGATGCGCTTAATCTATATTTGCAGCAGTTCTTCCAGTCTTTGCTAAAGTACTCAACAGACAGATTTTTCAAACACAGTGAGCCACTAACAATGCCCATCTGCCACTTGAAATAGGATTATTGATTTCCATTATTTTCTTAAAGATTAGTCTAGCTATAGATTGTTGTTGTTGTGTCTCTCAAGCTGGAGCTGACTTTTAGCAACTTAATAGTGTTTTTAAAGTAAATGAGGCATTTAAGGAGTGGTTTTACCAGTTCCACATCCCAACTGAATTTCCATGACAAAACTGGGAAACAGAATGTTTTCTGAGTGCAAGTCCATTTCTATATCTACGACAGCACACTAAGTACCCAGCTATAAATTAGTCTCCCTGTAATTTCATTTGCATTTTACTTAGTTTTGTGCTCATTCCAATCCTCCACCCAGAAAATACCAGTCTATTAAAAAAATATTGATCATCTCCTTTCTTAGAAAAGAGGTTGAAGGTTTTGTTTCCTAATCACAAAGTAATCATAAAATGACAGTATAGAATGCACTTCTACAATGTAGAGGGTAATCGCAAAATTACAATTTTACGGTTACAGTGTAGAATGTAATCACTTATCTACAACATAGATGCACACCTACAATGTGATTATCACAGTGGAACAATTTTGCACTTAGCAACCTTTATATTCAAGCCCTCATTTTCCTTTATTTTGCTTAATGCATGATCTAATATTTGGCATGGGCATTGCATCCTTTCTTTTAAAAAAAATCTCATTGGTTGGTGGGAACAGGTTTAGAACAGAATTTTTTTAAAAACCGGGGTCTCCTCAGGAGCTAATCAGAAGCTTTTCAATGAGATCAACAGCAGAAAAGCTTTCCTGAAAGGCAGCTTGTCCTCCAGTACAAATATTGATTTTCCTTCCAAAGCTGTAGAAAGTTTGGGGTGTTCTGCTTTGGTGGTTCACCAATGTTGGTCCTCCACATGTTTTGGACTTCCACATTGAAGATGTTCAGCCAGCATGGCTTAACAGTCAAGGATTAGGGGAACTGAAATGCCAAATATGGAAGGAACTGTATCTGTTCCTGCAAGCCAGTGATGAAACATTGTCTTCCCACCCTGGATTAAAAGACGAGATACAGGTGATGGGGTAAACTAGGGCCACACTTCAATGAAACATAACAGGTATATTTTTGCCCTCATAACCGGGGGCCTGCAGTAGTGCGGGATCAGGTTTGGTGCTGAAGGTCTCACCGGACCCCTTACCAAACTTATACGGGCAAGTCCCATGCTCCATTGTCACGCAGTCCTTAAGACAGCATGACCCCGGCCAGCAAAAGATCAAGCAACCCCCCCCCAGGCCTGTAAGCCCTCTCTCTTTGGCAGTCCTTAGCCCGGGGAGGACCCCATCCCGTCTTTTCTCATGATCCGCAGCGCCTCAAGGTTGGATGTGCTATCACCTCCGTTGTACTCCATGAGTACTCACCGATCCTAGTTCCTTCTGCACTACCTGCTATAGAATGGGGCTAGCCTAGCTATGACCCATTCCCCCCACCAAGCCGAGATTTTCAGCACATAGGCCCCTCTGTAAATCATTCAAGAAAACTTCCAAACCAGTGTCAGATAAATGAACGCCATCACCTCTGTAAAGTCCCGGCCGGTCCAAATGGATCTCCAGGTGTCCAATTACTGAACCTAATTCATTAATAACTGCCCTGAAAACTTCTTTATTAACCTTCCTACAGGCCCTCCAGACATGCTGGGGAATTATTGTGGACGAAACAACTCTTGATGATGGATACTTGGCCTTCCAGCTCTGAAAGTCCCTCAAAATATCTAACAAAATGGATTTGCCACACCTCCTGGCCAAGTCATTACCACCCAAGTGAATCAACTGGTGGTGCACCCATCACTCTTGAAGATGCTACTTCATTGAACTCTTGCCAAAGCATGCCTCTCTGCCCTTTCCAATCAACCAAGCGGAGGCACTCAGTCCTAAATCTTGGCCCCAAGCTGTCCTGGCAGCGTGTGCTGCTGCCCAGTAAATAAAGCTGTGGCCCACTAAAAAGATCTTCCATGTCTGTCTGGGCCACTCCATGGCTGGAAACAAAAAACACAAAGAGCCAGGAGCGAGTCTACAACTGCAACATGTTGCAAACAGAGAGCCTGTATCTATAGGATGACCATCTACAACCCTCTTGATCTCTTCTGGGCTATATCCCAGATTAGCCATGGTTGATGCCGCCCCAATACGGAACAAATGGGTTCCAAAACGCCATCCTTTCAATCCCACCTGTCCCAAGGCGATACCTGTGACCTTCCAGAATTGGTACTTTGTCAGTGGTGTGCCGTCACTGTGGCAGAATAGATAACCTTGTGCATCCCCTTGATGCCTCAGGTACACTTCCAAAGCCTGAACAGGGCATATTTCCTTGATAGAACATGTCCCTAATGTGATGTTTGCCCCTCTACCGACCTGATCTGCTTTAGACCTGCATGTATGCAACTGTATTCTATCCGCTACCACCGCCACGTATACTAGCTGCAACACCAGTTGAGATGTGTCACTCCTGCCAGCTGCAACCACCTCACTAACCCTCAAAGCTCTGGAAAATGTCAGTAGTGTGACTGACTGGAAAAGTGAAGCTTCATACTCATACCTACATATACTACCCCAGGTTTGGCTAAACATTACTAGGATGGCAGGAGTTAATGGGGACCTGTTGTCTGGTGTCTGAATCCTTTCTTTGCTCCATCCCTTGAGTATCTTACATCAGCTGTCATATCAGTGACCCCCAGTGCCTTGGCTTGGAATGCCAGTGCTGACATTTTTCCCTGAATAGAGCTGGGCATCAATCCTTTCCTTAAAAGGTAAATGCCAAACTGTTGTAATTGTTCTACTGGTATAGGCCATACCAGCTCCAGGCTCTCATTGACTCAAAATGCTCAAAATTCCTCACATACCGCCAAATATCCACAGCAAGTACTTGGGCGAGTGCTAACCCTATCGCTTGCTGAGCATCCCTTCTCCAATTAACCATACCTCTTGTGGCAGGACTTCAGGCCACCTGCAAGCTCCTGAAGCCAACGCCCTGAAACGCGTGATCTTTTGACAGGACAGGGCATCAGCTATACTGTTATCCAGACTAGGGATGTGTCATGCTTGGACAACAATATTAAATTGCAAGGTGTGTAAAACAAATGCCTGAACTAGTCTCATCACTCCCTCAGGTCTTGAGGACAAGTTGTTTATGGCAAATTGTCACACCAAAATCTAATGACTGAGTTTGCCCACTCTTCTGCCCACAACCAGAGGGCACCTAAGATAGAAAAGAACTCGAGGAATGTCAGGTCTCTAGTCAGGCCTGTGCTCTGCCATTTTCTGGCCAAATTCCAGCACACCATTGTCCTCTAAAATAAATGCCAAAACCCAATGACCCTGCTGTGTCCTTCTGGACTTGCAGTTCAGTCTGTAGTCATATCTCTGATCTCCAAAAGGAAATCCCATTAAAATTTTCTAAAAATTGCTGCCAAACACTCAAGTCTTATCTCATGCCTGCTGTAACCCTAGTTCTATGAAACGATATGCGCAGACCACTCATGGCAGCACATAGTCTGTGTATAAATGCCCTACCTGGAGCTACTACCCTACACACAAAAAGTGCCCTACTACCTTTTGCAACTCCTGCAGGGTAACCTTTTTTTTCAGGCCAGAGAGGTGTCTCAATCTTCTCCGCAGAGAGAAGCTTGGTAGGCAGAAGCTGACAATATTGCTGTTGGGTGTCCAGTTCTATGCCTAAAAATGTCATTGTTGAAGCTGGTCCCTCAGTTTTTTCCTCCACTAATGGGAGTCCAAGTTCCTGTGCAAACTTTTGAAAAGTCTTCATCAAAAGACTACAATGCCCAGAATGCTTTTCACCACAAAAAATAAAATCATCTAAATAATGGGCCATACTCTTTAGCCCCGCCGTGCACTGAAGTTCCCACTCCAAAAAGGAGCTGAAATGTTTGAATGCAGCACAGGACACCGAGCAGCCCATGGGTAATAGTTCCATCAAAGGAAAAACCTAACAATTTGAAATCATCTGGGTGGACTGGGATGAGACGAAATGCTGATTTGACATCACATTTTGCCAGCTTTGCCCCTAAACCACAGGCGCAAATCATGAGATGACGCATCATCAGATGACATGTACTGCACAGAGCAAATCTCCTGAGGTATAGCATCGTTCACTAAGTCACCCTCTGGATATGAGAGGTGTTGAATATGTCTAAACTCCCCCAGGACCTTCTTAGGTACAAACCCTAAAGGTGACACCCCGTGATGAGGCACCGGTGACTGGGAAAAGGGGCTTAATACCCTGCCATCTCTAACTTCCTTATCTATATTTGCCCTAATGATGTCCTCCATTCCCGGTACAGGCTTCAAATTCTTGGAAAGGCAGCCTTACACTCTCCTATCACTGGAATATGAAAACTGAACTGAAAACTGTCTAACAAGTATGCTGCATCATCTCTCTTCAGGTATCTTGCCAACCATTGTGCCAACACCCTTAATCTAATGGGGCTGGGCCCCTTTAGACGCAGCTGGAGGTCCATCATGCTTTTTGCCACTATTCTGATCCTGTTACGCCCGTTTGAAGCATTTTGAGCTAGCATGGTAGCCCCCACAGATGGAACTTTTGTATTTATATCGTCAGGACTTCCTAGAGCAGGAACCTCATGAGTTGAACTCCCAGCAGAGCAGAGGTTGAACCACCTGCCTTGCCACTGCACAGGGACTGCCAGCTTGCCCAGCCTTCCTAATAAGGCAACCACTGTCGAACCTATTGCCCTACGCTGGACGGTCAGGCATCATAGTTTGAAGTCATAGCCCTGGGTGTGGTTCATCCCACCACATGTTTGTGTGTATTGATGCTCTCATACAAAAATTTTCATTGTAGAGAAGCCATGTATTCCCAGGGAAATCCACATACACCCTGTAAATAAGGTCCAAGTACTGGACCAAAGACTGAGCCCACCATGGTTGTGCCTTAACTTAACTATGATGCCAAAATAAATCAGGAGGCCTGGCAGCCAATTAGCCCACCAGCGCTTAGGCTTTCTGCAACACTGCTTCTCTTTAGCAACCTCATTCTCTTTTTCCTCTTTTTCCAGTTCCTTAGCATCTACCTTCCAGCTCAACAATTCAAATATGTCTACATAGTCACGCTTTCAAATCCGCTCTTTAATGGCTGGAAAAAGTGGAAGGGAGTAGTTCCCAAATGGCAGGGACCTAAGGGGAACAGAGTTATACCTCGTGTCTGGCACAGACAGGTAGGACCATACACCTACCCCAGTGGAGTGTGAAAAGGTGTTGGAGGGGAAGGCACCCTCCAAACACTGGTGCTGAGCCCTGGAATAGCCACCTGACACAGCAACCCTCCCTGTATACTTGCGATTGGCTGTACCCCTGGCTGACCCTGTGCTCCAAACCCCCAAGGTGATACCACCTTTGCTGTACCAGTGTCTGGTGCGACAGTGAGCTCACCTGACCCCTGAGGCAAGACTATGTCATGGCTCATTGATGCCACCTCCACATCTGGACTGGCGTCCATTGCTGCATCCTGCCTCTGAACTTCCCTCCTTGCTGGTGGTTCAAGTCTGTGTTCTGCACTCCTGTCTGCAGTTGGGTCATCTGAGTCAGATGGCAGCCGATTCTGCATTGTCCCAGATGCTTCCAATGCACCCTGTGTATTGCCCTCTAACTCTGCAAAACAAGATAACAGATTGTCAGCAAGAGCCTTGAGTTTAGTCCACTTGTACGCCTTGGACTCTCTCGCCGAATGCTTGGGCTGGTCATCATTCACAGCCCTTACTCCTTGTCCTGCTCTTTGCTCCTCCTTTGCTGTTATCTTTGCACGGAGCTCCTCCCAAACTGGCCTGCTTTCTTCATCACATTATAACAATGCTTGCGAGGAAGCCCTAGGTGCCTTATGCTTTGCAGGCTGCTTTCCTTTGCTTTTACTTTGACTTTTCTTGGGACCCATGACTCTCGCTGACCCCACATAACCCTCTTAAGTGGCTATGAACTCTCACTGTGCCAGGCTTTAAGGGAACCCAGCCTTTCATGTGTGTGTGTGTGTATGTGCGTGGTGTGCTATGGAGTATTTATTAACTTACTTATGTATTTACTTATTTTGTTTAACAGTTATCTTTATTTCTTTTTGTGTGTGTGTCTCTACTACCTCTATCCTATTCAAGGTATCTATTTGTTTCCCTACTATTTATCTGTAACTATTTTATTAATATTCTTATCAAATGTCTATTTGTTTTATTTTATTTTTTTCTGGGGGGGAGGTCACCACTTGCAGGCCTCAAAATTCCCCCCCGCCCAAGGAAGAAATGCCCCTTGGGGCGTATCACTTCTGCCCCTTACTCTTCTTAATTCTATCTATCTATCTATCTATCTATCTATCTATCTATCTATCTATCTATCTATCTATCTATCTATCTATCTATCTATCTATCTATCTATCTATCTATCTATCTATCTATCTATCTATCTATCTATCTATCTATCTATCTATCTATCTATCTATCATCTGCTGGTGCCCTCTTTTTTCTTTTTCTTTTCTTTTTTATATATATGCCCATTAAGATGGGCTAGTCAGGGATCCAAAATGACTTCCCACTTTGGTGCTAAAGCACCCCCCCCCCCAAACTCCTTCACCAACGAACGTGCTGCTATGCAGCAAAAACTTCCTGCTGTGCAGCACGCCATCCACTGTTGGGAAAGTCTCAAAAACAGGCTGACCACGTGGGGGAACACCCTTTAATAGACACTCCCAACTTCTTATCCCGGTAACTAGACACAATTCTTGCATTATCCCCAGGGGAAGGCAAAGAAGCCCCACCTGGTGATGCTACATGCACCGGCGGACCCGACATTGCCTGGTACATGGCAGTAACAACCTCAGAACAGCTTTCCCAACCTGGTGCTTTCCAGAGGTTTTGAACTTCAAATTCCCTCAACTCCAGCAAATATAGCCTATGTTGAGGAGGATGGAGCTTGTTGGCTAAAATATTTGGATGGTGGTCAGCTGGGAAAAGCTTATATTCCCTAGAAAAGTCTGTGGGACCTTCTACAAGAGGACCTCCATACCAGAGGATGAAGAATTGTTATGTTCTCACTTCATTTTGCACATTACTTTTCAGCATCTGTTGTGAGCCAAAAAACTTCAGGAAGTGCAGTTTTATGGTTACAAGTTGTGGGTAGTTTAGGGAATAAAGATATTGGTTCAGAAATCTCATGGGAGAAGAATGCCTCTCTTTCCCTGAAGAAAAGAGATAATTTGAGACTAATAAGGATACCAACTGATTTGAAATACTGACTGATTTGATACTAGAATGTAACCAATATCACAAATAAAATGGCACCTTGTGATCTTTATTGCATGAATGAACGGCATTGCTCTCATGCAGAGTACATGCCCTCAGCTAACTTAGGTCTGCTTTTGATACACTTTGTCATCACTTGAAGACACGTCTTACGAAAAGGTGCTTTATATGTGTATATGTCTTGTCATGAATAAACGACCATGGAAGTTTCTTAATTCTGTGCACCTTTTCAAGTGCTTCGTAGTTGAATCAGTTGTCATATTCAGCCACCTGCCAAATTTAAAGAACAAAAGCAATAGACAGACAGTGGGTGACTTTAACATTAACCCATTTTAACCATCTTTTTAGTAATAATAGCTGATGAAATTGTGTGGCTTCTCAACCTTCTTAAAGGTTTTTTTTTGTGCGTGTGCAAGCTAAAGTGAGATTTTAATTTCATTTTAGCACTTCTGGTTATAGCAAATCTGTAATGACAAATCCAGGGAATTTGAAAGTAGGATTTGGAGTATGTGACAATATTTAATACAGCAGTGGCAAAACAAAAAGGATTACGAACGCCTAATGCAAAAGTCAAATATTTTCCAAATTCCCATTTTGTATTTGAGGCCATAGCTTCATGCTTCATTGTTACTAGAGCATTCCAATAAATCATCCCAAAGCCTCAAGTTTACATGTTGACATTGTCAAATATCTCATTATTAATCATGAAATATCACCTTTTGGAACAATGTAGCATGAAATAGGCAATTGCTTACCGCAGCCCAAAAATAAAAACCTGGCGCTCTGCATTGTGAATTGTCAGCCAGCCTGCATGTTATTTAATATTTAATGCCTAGTATTGTCCATTGTCTGCTGGAAACCTTGAAAGGCCTAAATACAAAACCGTGATGCACCAAGTTGAAAACTTTATTCTGTGCAGTGCATTGCTTCATGTCTTTCCGGTGGATAGTAAAGAACACCAAAAACCAACCTGATATGCACATATAGATCTACAGCTTTACCTACATCTCTGCTCTGGTTCATAAAATGTATTACAGCTAGTTCACATGGTACAATATTAGATTATATGAAAGGAGAATTTTCCCCCTTCAAATTTCCATAGCAATGAGGTCAGATCAGCTTCTATTTTACCTTGGAACAATCTCAAAGAGGCTTGAATTTGCAAAAATAAAAATAAAAAAATCTTCTTTAATACTGATTTTGAGGCAAAATGAATGCAATGCTTCATCAAGCCTAGTCTGTGGCCACTAAAGGCCACTAAAGGTTGACTCTACATACTGTTTCACTTTTAAAAGGAGACAGTGGTGAAGTTAAGGACATGGAATCCAAATAGTGTTGCTTATTGTGGAGCTGTCCACTAGAAGTCCATTCCTAAAAATCGCATAACCTGATTTGTTGTCTTGCACTTTGTTTCCAAACAGATTTTTAGCACACCCTTTAACCAGAAGTACAAATGCAAAGGGGGGGAAAAAAGCCTGATCACTGTAGAAAGAATGGGACACCGTGGGTGCTAGAATGTCTGGTGAATGTTGGGTGCAGGGCTGAATGCTTGGTGTGTCTGGAATGGGGAGGAAAGAGAGATGAAATGGCAGTTCTGCACCCTGCATGACATTATCAGTCCCTATTACCAGTCTGCAGGCCATGACCATTCACATCCTTGGAGCCCAAACAGCCAGCTGCATAGTGATAGTGGGAACACACCTGCAGATGAGACCTGGCTTGGCATCACCTGCCCTATACCTTACCTGGTAAGAACATTGGCAGGTAAGGAATATTCTCACTATTATCTCTGCTCACTGGTCAGAGATAACAGCACAGATTCCACAGCATACTACTGGCTTTCCCAGTGGGGAATTTCAGCTGATGTCAGGGATATGTATGGCATGAAATGCTCAACTACTCAGCGTGCTTATCAGGTGTCTGGAAATGGAATGTCCCAAGGCTTTTTGTGCTTAATAATCCAAGACCAGGTGTATTATCTATGGAGAGTGTCTGAGCTTGGACATATCTTTGGAAGAAGAGAAGTCCTGTTGTTCTTCTGTAAAGATTAGCAGGGTATGCTTTTCTGCTTCAATATACAAAAGTAAAATAGGAACCAGTCCAAAAGAAAGCATGCTGGTGTGGTTTGGCTGTGGGCTTGGGTATGGGCACCATGGTGCAGTGGTTAAACTGGAATACTGCAGCCAAAGTTCTGCTCATGACCTGGGTTCAACCGTAGCTGGCTCAAGGTTCACTCAGCCTTCCATCCTTTTGAGTTTGAGTAAATTGCTGAGGGGGGGGGGTTGCAATGTGTAGCCTGCATAATTAAAAAAAGTTGTTAACCACCAGAGAGTGGTTTGAACACAATGGGGCAGTATGTAAGCAGCACACTTTTTTTGCTTTGACATGGGCAATAGGTTGATAACAGCAACAAGGTTTCTCTTTCTCACATGTGGACGGAAGCACCCTGGGTCTTTGCAAGATTCTCTATGGTTACAGACAGACAAGCAAAAGACTGGAGGGTGTTCTATGTGGCTTGGCTCCAAGGACTTTACCTGAATTAATATATGCTGGGATGCACTGAGCTTGGGAGAAATTAACTGCATGTCAAAATACCCTTGGAAGACAGGAAACAGTCAAAGCCATTTTTAAAATTCAGCTTAAGCATCTGACATTCACCAAGGATCAAGAGTGTACTGCTTTAAATGGGTTACGGAACGATTTTGTATTATTGATTTTCCGCATGAATAGCCATCGTATTCTACTCCATAGAAAGCGCAGAAAAGATACTTGTATTATCTGGATGAACAAGGTGTACTAGTACAAAATTATTTACACGAAGTCTAAGGAAATGGATACTCATCTTTCCATGGGCTCCCCTGGGCTTTAGAACAGTTGCCATCTAAGGGACAATTTTGGAACCGAAAAAGACGCACTCAGCTCATTATTCTGTATCTAACAGTTGTCAGATGCCGGTAATTCCTCATTACCGGGTCCTCTGCTCCTGGCCATTTTTTTTCAGCGTGAAGTCTAGAGACAACCTAAAGTCTACAATAACTACAGCTGTGATTTTACAGAAAGACATAGAGTTGGATGTGAGAAACATGGTGTCCAGCTGTGTTATAAGCTCAGTGGGTGCCTTTGGGAAGTCACCATTACTTAACCCCAGCTCACAGAGAATATGCAGCACCAGAACCATCAAGAGAGCTCTCTTCTTCCAGGCATGCAGGGCAAGAAGAAGGGCAGAGGATGTCTGGGAAGAGTCCAATAGCTATTACTGCTTGTTACTGTCTAATGGGAATCTACTTCTGAAGGTTAATATGGCTGGCAAGGGCTGTGTTCTATGCATTCCCCCTAAGAAGCCACTTCTTGTCCACACAACAGCTCAGTCATTTGAAAGAACTTGAGTTAATTCTGCTCCTCATGGTTTAGCCATACCTCAGTGTACTACAATTTGGTAGGTTTGGACTGGGTTGCTCTCTTCTAAATTTTTACTTTAAAAAGAGCATGGTTCAGGGCTATGAAAGATGTCTGAATTTGATTAGGGCATGCAAGGATATAGAGTCTTAACAAGTTTTACTGCTGCATCATTCTGCCCATTTCCAATAGCTCCTTTTTCTACTCTTGTCTTTCTCCAAGATTCTGTGCACAAGCCAACTTTTGGCTGGCTCTTGTTATGACCTTGGAGACTCATCTGTGCATTCAGTAATTTTGAATAAGGAGAATAAGGGGAGTCAGGAAGCCCAAGGGTGCAACTGGAACTGGAACATTTAAGTCTGTTTTTAGTCATATTTGGTTCGATTCTGAAGCCTCATTTGCCCAAATCCACAGGTAGATAGAGGCTTAAGATACTTTTACAACATTGAGGATATGACGCTTGGGAAGTGTCAGCTACCAAAGCTGCCTAGTTAAACATCCACTGGACTGATCAGGGCTTACATTACCATTCGGCCCAGGGAGGCAATCACTTCAGACAGCAAAGTACAGGGGGTGGCAGTTTTTCTACTCCTCTGCCTCTTCCACTGCTAGGCCTCTGATGATCTGTACAGTTTTCCTACCATACTTGAACTTCAAGGACCCCATAGAATGTGGCTCAATAATTGAAAAGCTACTTTTTAAGCATGCCTTATTTGAAGCAGAAGCACAGGGAAAAAGCTCATTTCACCCTGGCTCTGGGAAAGTCTATGATATTGCCTCACATAAGCGCATTATGTCTTGGGTTTAATTTGTGCTGTCTAGTAGGTTTGTTTTGTTGTTATTGTTCCTATTTCACAATTTCCCCCCATGCACTTTTAAATTGCATGAGAAGAAACTAAAAGCTCACACGAACAAATGCATTTGTAATCTGTCTAACCAGATACTAGCAAGCCTTATGCCCATATGTGCATTTTGCATACAAAAATGAAACTACGAATGTATGTTCAGATAGGTCAAAATGAATCTTTTAAAAAACTTAATTATTTTATTTTATTTTGGTCCATGTCTAAATAGCAAAGTCTATTTGTTAATTATCTGTGTAAGTATGACATATGCAGAGTTTCATCCTTTTGTTATTTAGTTGTTAAGTCGTGTCTGACTCTTTGTGACCCCATGGACCAGAGCACGCCAGGCCCTCCTGTCTTCCACTGCCTCCCAGAGTTTGGTCAAATTCATGTTGGTAGCTTTGATGACACTGTCCAACCATCTCGTCCTCTGTTGTCCCCTTCTCCTCTTGCCTTCACACTTTCCCAACATCAGGGTCTTTTCCAGGGAGTCTTCTCTTCTCATGAGATGGCCAAAGTATTGGAACCTCAGCTTCAGGATCTGTCCTTCCAGTGAGCACTCAGGGTTGATTTCCTTCAGAATGGACAGGTTTGTTCTCCTTGCAGTCCAGGAGACTCTCAAGAGTCTCCTCCCACACCAGAATTCAAAAGCATCAATTCTTCAGCGGTCAGCCTTCTTTATGGTCCAGCTCTCACTTCCATACATCGCTACTGGAAAAACCATAGCTTTGACTATGCGGACCTTTGTCAGCAAGGTGATGTCTCTGTTTTTTAAGATGCTGTCTAGGTTTGTCATCGCTTTCCTCCCAAGAAGCAGGCGTCTTTTAATTTCGTGGCTGCTGTAACCATCTGCGGTGATCATGGAGCCCAAGAAAGTCAAATCTGTCACTGCCTCCATATCTTCCCCTTCTATTTGCCAGGAGGTGATGGGGCCAGTGGCCATGATCTTAGTTTTTTTGATGTTGAGCTTCAGACCATTTTTTGCGCTCTCCTCTTTCACCCTCATTAAGAGGTTCTTTAATTCCTCCTCACTTTCTGCCATCAGAGTGGTATTCTGGAATTCTCGGACTTTCTCCATAATCCAGCGCATGTTAGCAATTTGGTCTCTCGTTCCTCTGCCCCTTCGAAATCCAGCTTGTACTTCCGGGAGTTCTCGGTCCACATACTGCTGAAGCCTACCTTGTAGGATTTTGAGCATAACCTTGCTAGCGTCTTAAATGAGTGCAATTGTAGGGTAGTTGGAGCATTCTTTGGCACTGCCCTTCTTTGGGATTGGTTTCATCCTTAATTCAGAACAAAATGGATAAAAGAGAGATGGGGTTACCAAGTGTTACCCAGCATTACCAACCAATATTAAAATGACAATATTCTCAAATTCCTATGACATTAAAAACCTCTGCCATAATGGTTGCATGCTGTTCCACTGAAATATCCTTTATGCTTTGGTTACAGGAAGATCATGATGTTTTCTCAAAAAACTCTGACGCCCAAGGAGCCAGACAACCGAGGCCCTGCTAGATGCTGGCTGGGGGGAAAACAACACAAGATGCTCCACCTCCCCCAAAAAAAGCTCTCCCAAAGGGAAGAGTTGGCTTTTGATTTCTCTTTGACTTGATTTTGACTTCATTTTCTTCCCATTGCAAGTATAGCACTAGGAAAAGGTAGCACACTGAATAAGCTAAAATAATAATAATGTGCCATCAGGTTGATTCTTACTTATGGTGACCTTTACCCAGGTTTTCTAGGTAGAGAGTACTCAGAAGTGGTTTACTATTCCTTTCTTCTGGGGCTACTCCAAGACTGTGCAGCTTGCCCAGCTCTAAACAGGCTGGCTGTTCTCCTGGGAGGGCAGCAGGAATTGGACTCCCAACCTCTGGTTCCACAGCCAGGTAGGTAACTCACTGAGCTATCCAGCCAGGAGACTAAGCAAAGCTAATGTGCATTTATTTTGGGGTTGGGGGCAAGAGAGGAAAGGCCTGAAGAAGACTTTCTACTTTGCCCCGGGGGGGGGGGGGGGTGTCAAATCTTCAGTGCTGGAGAGCAGACTAGCAGAGTTTTTTTTTCCATAGACAGGGAAAGGAGGGCTATAAAGTCAAGTCCCTCTCAAGCACAGCAACCCTATAAATGACTGGCCTGGAAAATGACCTGTCATCAACATCCTTGCAAACTCAAGCTGTGGCTTCCTTTATGGGGTCAATCCATCTCATATTTGGTCTTCCTCTTCTACTGCTGTCTTCAACAACACTATTGTCTTTTCTAGCAGATATTGTCTTCTAATGATGGGCCCAAAGTACAACACCCTCAATTTTGTCATTATTGTCTCAAGAGAGAAAGAAAATTCAGGCTTGATTGAATCTAGGACCCACTTGTTTTGTCTGTTTGGCAGTCCCCTGATATTGTATCTATAAAGCTCTTCTCCAGCAGTGTATTTTGAATGAATCAATCTTTTTTCCTGTCAGCTTTGTTCACTGCGAATCTCAGCAATCAAGTAAAGAAAAAAAGTCCGAAATCGCTGTAAAGAGCCCGATTTTATTACATAAGAAGAAATAATACAGCAATTGGGAGGGTTGAAGGGCTGTTTTTATACCAAGCCATGTTTTCACTCAACATATTAGTAGGGAGCAGATTGCACCTGCCCTTACTGCAATGAAAGTAAATCATTCTAGTAATTGGAATTTAAAAGCATACCCTGTTTCCCCCGAAAATAAGACCTAACCTGAAAATAAGCCCTAGTATGATTTTTCGGGATGCTCGTAATATAAGCCCTACCCCAAAAATAAGCCCCAGTTAAGTGAAACCCCGCCCTCCACCATTGTGCAGCATTTTGCAGCAACCAGAAGAAAATGGCATGACTGTAAAATAAAATATCCCCTGAAAATAAGCCCTAATGCGTTTTTTGGAGCAAAAATTAATATAAGACCCTGTCTTATTTTCGGGGAAACACGGTATATGCACATGCATATTTAAGTTTCCTCCAAGTGAATTTTACTTTAGATTTCTTTCTTATGGCCAATATTGCCATTTTGGCTTCTTCCATCTTATGTTTCCATTCCATTGCTAATGAGTGGCACAGTATTACCTGTTGCCTGTGATTGTATTCTGGACCTTCTTTTGTACAGAGTTCTCCACCACCACAACAGAACCCACCAAGATAAGTCGACAAAAGAGATCCCAGTCCAGCCAAAGACAAGCACTCCCAATTTCAGTAGATTTCCTTGTTTCAATTAAGCATGTACTTTATTTTCCCTCACATACACACACACACACAAACACCCCAGAGACACTTGTAGTGAACTTCTGGCTCAAACTTTTTCCTAATTTGGACCATTTCTTTTATCAAGATTTTTATGTCAAAAACAAAACTTTGGAATAGTCAAGGGTGCCTGTGGGAAAAGGAGAAATGGAATCGTACTGCTTTGATATAAAATGAGATCATGCAGCATAAAAAAAATACCATAGTTTAAAGGGCTTGTGCTTACTTCGATCAAACTTTCAAAGCAAGGTGAGAAAACCTGCACATTCAAAAGAAACAGAACCTGTCAATTTTAATAAAGCTCTGATATACAGAAGCCAGAGAGGCTCAGGAGTGTTCTTCTTCACATAAAAAATCCCCAACAAAAGAAAATTCACTCAGCAGGAAAGCAAGAGAGCATTCTGCGCTAAGTCAGCAAAGTTTCCTTCTCTTGTACAATACCAACATGCAGGATTTTATTCATACCTAATGGCAGCTGACTCTCCGTAATGAAACATATTCTCAGATTGGATTGATCTCAAAAGAAGCAAAGTATGCCATCAACGGAAGATTATTATTTTTTTACATGCAGAGGAGATCATGCATTTTATTCATGGCTGCTTTACACCAGTTGACTTCCTGAGCAGTTACTGGAGAAGAAAACTGCATAGCAGTCGTAACCACTGAGTGAAGATTTCCTATCTAACTGGGTAGTCACAGTGTTCTCAAAATTGTGCGGTCCTTCCTTCACTACGTGAGAAACTGCTTGATATTAAGTCAAACCATTGGGCTATGTCACTGGCTGGCAGTAATGCTCACAGGTCTCTGTGTGCAAAGTAAATGGTCCAATATTATGATTCTTCCATCTCTGTGGGGTTTCAGAAAGGGAAAGTTCACCTGTATGAAAGCTGTAAAGCAGTATCTGAATTACACTATAATCTGAAGAACACTGTTAATTCCATCAGTTTGCAATTATAAAAATATCTTT
Source organism: Intellagama lesueurii (assembly GCA_037013535.1). Lineage (NCBI taxonomy): Eukaryota > Metazoa > Chordata > Lepidosauria > Squamata > Agamidae > Intellagama > Intellagama lesueurii. Next base: position 266,637,481 of record JBAJHW010000002.1, on the reverse strand, counting down.
CTAGTGTACCGAAAATGTGAAGATATTGTCACATCCTCCACCATTGTGTTAGCCATCTATAAAATCTAAAAAGTCTGGATTTTCACTAATCAGTTTTTGGACATCCCCTTTTTTGTTCTACGATATGAGGTTTCATTGATGGCTCACTACAGCAAAGGCCTGCGAGTTTAATGATGGAAGCCATTGATTTTCTCTGCTGCTCACTGAGGTGAAGTCTCGCTTTTCATTTGGGGCAGAAGGGCATTGAGTTATTAACAAGAAAGCAATAGCACTGAAAATCAAGGCTGAGGCTCATCAATGTGAATCTAGTTGCTCAAAGAATTGTGACCCATTTAGGTCAATCCATGAATGTCTGTTCCTTGAAGCTGGTCACAATGTTGGAATCTCCTCCTGCCACACTGTTCAAGGCATGAAACACACTCAACCCCCCACAATTGAGAAAGGGACAAAGCGGCAGTGGGAGAAAGATCTGGCTCTTTTCCAGGCCAGCCTTGATCACTTCAGAAGTGGTGCTTTCCAACTTGCTCAGGAACATTCACTGAAATCCTGTTGTGCAACTTACGCCACGGAAATGAAAGCAACAGGATTTCTATTTCTTCTTGATAGTACAGTAGGAAACCCCCTCTCATCCATGGGAGATGGGTTCTCCCATGGATACTGGAAAGCACGGATTATAGTGAATGCTATTTTAATAGCAAATGCTATACATAGCATGGTATCTGGCTCCCTCTTGTGGCAGGTTCTAGTAACTTCATCTTTTTTGTCGTCGTTTAGTCCTTAAGGCGTATCCGACACTTTGTGACCCCATGGACCAGAGCACGCCAGGCCCGCCTGTCTTCCACTGCCTCCCGGAGTTGGGTCAAATTCATGTTGGTAGCTTCAATGACACTGTCCATCCATCTCGTCCTCTGTCGTCCCCTTCTCCTCTTGCCTTCACACTTTCCCAACATCAGGGTCTTTTCCAGGGAGTCTTCTCTTCTCATGAGATGGCCAAAGTATTGGCGCCTCAGCTTCAGGATCTGTCCTTCCAGTGAGCACTCAGGGTTGATTTCCTTCAGAATGGATAGGTTTGTTCTCCTTGCAGTCCAGGGGACTCTCAAGAGTCTCCTCCAGCACCACAATTCAAAAGCATCAATTCTTTGGCGGTCAGCCTTCTTTATAGTCCAGCTCTCACTTCCATACATCACTACTGGAAAAATCCGTGAAGGGGAACTTCATCTTTAGAAATATATATTTCTAGGATTTTTCTTTTAATACTTTTAATAGTTTCAGACTGATCCTTGTATGGATTTGTAATAAGATTTGTGCATTTCCAGTTTGTGGAGGGTTGTGTGTGGCATTTCTGTTGCCGATATTGTGAAGTGGCTTAAGGAGAGAGCCACCTCAGGATACTGGCAAATTAAATAGTTCTTTGGCTCCATGGAGGGGCTGAGGAATTAGGGAAAAAATAATAATTATTTTAGGGCAGCTGCATCACTTTAAAAAATAAAATAAAATCCAACCAAAAAACTTTCTCCTTGAAGCAGGAGGAGACAGAAAGGGGCAATGAGGTGGATTTTTGTTTCCATTTTTCAACCAGCTCTGTCTCAGACCTTTGAGAGAAAACACATACTGAATTAGCTGTCTGTATCTTTCTGACTGATCAATTAACAGTCAGTTCAGTGCTTTCTGTATATATGTGCTTAGTTTCATAAAAAGAAAACTATTTTGCACAGAAACTGAGATTTTATGCATGTTACCTGTTGTGCAAGTTGCCATGACAAGAACCATGACCAAAATAATAATAATAATAAAAAATCCCTCCCCACCTTCAGTCATACTCATGGTGCTGTGTTGCCATTCAGATGATGCAGTCACAATTTAAAATATTGGCAAGAATAAGATTTCTTCATACCTGTGACTACTTAGGGTGCTATGTGATACACAAGGAGAGACCCTTAAAAGTGAAGGGTTCTATGTAGAGTACTTGTGAGCAGAAGCTGAATTGCTCAGTGGTTTAGCCAGAGGTTGGGAGATCAATTCCCCACTGTGCCTCCTCGACAGGGGCTAGACTCAATGATCCACAAGGTCCCTTCCAGCTCTTAAGTTTTTAGAGAATATGGATGAGAAGTGTAGCAGGACAAACCAGGTCCTTGCTCATCTTGGTCCTGCAAATGTTCCAGGTACCTCCCGCTCCTTTTTCTCAAGACCTTGGGAGACAAGAAAGAATACAGGTCTTGGGACACAGGCATTGTTCTTTGGGAGACAGAAAAGAAACAGGCAAGCTGTGGTAGCATCCGGAGCTCAGGTGGCACATCTTCCACTGTCAAGGATGGCAGGGAACTTACCACTCCCAGAATTCCAGTAGGAAATGGCTATGGTTTCAGTAACTTGTACACTGGAGTGGAACTGGGATCACATAATTGTCCCATTGACAATGGTGGAACTGGTGGCTTTACTGAAGGGAAAGAAAGGTGCACCATCAGGATACTGAAAACGTCTCCCCCCTTCATTCAGCTTCAAAGTAGTGCCGAAGTTGGTAGCTTAAGGTGGAGGAGACAGTCGGGGAGAGGGAGAGAATTGCTTTTAGGCCTATGTAAGTATTTGAACTGGGCACTCACAAAAAGGCTGAATCTCTTCAAGCCCATGCATTTAGAGCAAATAACACAACAGTTTAAATCACACAACGGGATGTTTCCTATCTGGAAATCCCAACTGGGGATATGTTTCTTCCAGGAAATGCCAATAAAACACTTAGACTGGCTCTAAAGAGAATAGAGGCCAAGTTTAGGGGAAATGGATAGAAGTTCTTGTTTAATCAGAAGTTTTAAGGCTTTTCCAACTTTGTTTCCAATCCATTTTTTGTTCAGTATATTGAGCAGAAGCATTTGCTGTGCACTTGCCAGAAGTGAAGGAAACAAAAACTGTATCAAATTGTCTGATTATTCCACTTTCAATTTGTCCCTCCAGCAAATAAAGTAGCAGAAAGCCCAGCTGTTTGCAACCGTTAAACCAATTTAATAAACAAACAACACCTGAACAAACAGATGGACCAATAATATCATTTAAATCCAGTATTTCACTTGAGAAAGCATTGGTAAAAGAAAGGTTTCTGCAGTTGGTAATAAGCCACATTTTTGCTCCGTGGTCCTGATTCACATTATTATTTTAGCCAGAATGTTGTCATCCCTGATTACTGCCTTCATTTGCAACAGAATTACAGCCATTTAGCCATGATTATAAACCTACAGCAGACACCTGAAATCCTGAGAATTGAAACACATGTATTACAAAGAGTATTTCAATAACACAGAGGAGAATACTGTGTGTCTGCAAAAGGCACTTTCCTTGGTTAGTGTGAACTTTTAGCAGCATCCAGCAGAGGGCAGTAGTGGAACAGGATACGGTAGCTAGACAGATTTGCTAAAATACTAGAAGAGGGGAAATAGTGGGATTACAAAAAAGGAAATGGGAGAGCTTAATACTTATTTAGTAATCAATTTTTGTTTCCATTGCTTTAATACAATTTTAGTTGATTCATTAATTTACTTGTTATACTTATTTAAAGCTGTGCCTGACTCAAGGCTCATAGTGCCTTCTAGTGATTCTGAGGATAGTGCGAGATACAACACACATTTTAATATACTGCAGCCCATTTATCCCACACACTGCTGTTCATGGCAACATTTAAAAGACAAAGAGCTCTCAAAGGATCCTGGGAATATCAAAAGTTGCTGTCCTCTAGGACTCCATATTTGGCTAACCCTGTCAAATTAGACAAATCAGGTTCTGATAGAAGAGAGCTCCTTTTCAGTGGTGGCAGCCCTATTGTAGGAAGTGATCCAATGCCTTTGTTGTGGCTTTTGAGGCATGAAGAAATTTGCTTTTAGATCTTTGGACTTTTATCTCACTACTTGTTTCAATTTAGTTTCATATGTTGTAACGGGTTATGTTCTTTGTTCCTAGTTTTCTCTTGGTTTTATTTTGCACTGCCTTCACTTATTGTTTTATTGTCTGTATGTTCTGTCTTTAAAGTAGAGCAAAACCCCAGAACCACAATCTAACTGGTTCCCTGATGATGGTTGTAAAATCATTTGTCACAAGTCAAGCTTCTTCCTCCCATTAGGCTCAATATTAAGATGGGAATTTTGTGTGTCTTGAAATTAGCAGCCTCCTCTTCCTGCCCACTTCATCTTCCCCTTTCCTTTTTCTTTTCCCTCCGACCACTGTGGTCTTCTCTCTTCTTCCTGCAGTCTCCTGTATCTTGGGTCCTTGGTCACTCGGCACTCCCCTCTCACTTCCACTGCTTCCTCTCTTCTCCCTCTGCCTTCTCCATGTCTGCTTGTTTGCTGCACACTATCCTCTCCCCTGCATCCTTTGCTGCAGTTGATGTGATGGTCTAGGCTCTATCGTCTTAAACCAACAGGAGACCTGAAGTTAGGAACTTCTGCTCACTGACCAGTCCCAGCACACCTCTTTAGCATAGTACTATACAGAGTTGCCTGAAAGTACAAATCTCATTGCAAGGTGGTTCAGAGAATCCCTGTCCTGTTCCATTCCAGATAACTACTGGGGTCATAGCAATGACCCATTTCCATTGTATCCAAATCAGGGCAACAGAACAAGCCCACAAATGGGAGTGAAAAGCCCTGGATTCAGTCTCTTGTGGGTAGTATTTGGGAAATAATGTGACTGGAACAAAACCACAACTCAGTAGGCATGATGCAAGATGAAGCTGGGGAGATTTGCATGGCTTTTCTTCTAAGGATTTCTGTGTAGAGGAAATGCCCACCTAAGACTGAAGGCCTAGCCACACTGTCCATACCACGGATGCCAGAAAATTGCCTATTTGCATGAAATATATGATGGGTTGTTTTTCATTTGCAGCCAACAGGTGAGATAGAAAGAACTGGCTTGAAAATATAGCAATGTAGTTTATCTCTCTATCCAGAGGTCTGCGGAAGGATAACAGTTCTTTGAGCTGGTGCCCTAAAACATGGTAGTCCTCATGTAATTATGTCAGAGCGTGTGTCTATTGGGCACAATACCAGTCTCCAAAAGCAAACATTTTGTACACGTGTGAAACAATAATTTGCATGTGCTTCATATCCTTCATTTTAAAATAAGATCTACTGGGCATTTGGATCTACTGGTCCAGAGCTTAGGAAAAATGCATTCTTGTGGTACAGTTCTCAGAAGTCCTCTCCCAGCTGCTCATAACAGGTGAAATGGAAGATGGATAGAAAAGCTGCTACTGTAATATTGCCCAATTCCATGGGAGATTAAAAAACTTGAGTTGTAAACTGACAACCTGATTTCTCACACTGTAATTAGGCAGGTCAATTTAGCCACGATTAGCTCTGCTGGAAAGTTGCATAATGGGGGTTTTGAAATCTGAGCCATCATTATTAGCAGTATGGCTCATGTTTACACCAGCCAAGACCATATGAAGTATTTTGATCCACATACTGAGATTCTTAAATGTCCTTTCTGACCATAAAGGCTAATGATGGAGGAATTTATTGAGATGGGAGACAAAAGAACAAAATAATAATGGAAAGGCTTTTCTTTTTTTAAAAAAAAAAATGTGAGAAGTCTTGTTCAGAGACCTTCATATTTCAAAAGGCAAAACTATGTTGTATTTGCAATCTGCCAAGCAAATGAAGTTGTTAAAAATGTAATCTCAAGAAGATTACTTCCCACTGTTGAGCCTAGAAAAGATTTTTCCCAATTTGTTGCAGGTATGAAAATATTATAGATGACTAGCAGTGCTCATCGCCTGTTAGTTACAAAATTGAAGGGGGTGTTGTTGGGTTTTTTCCCCCTACAAAAAGGAACTCAAGTTTGTGAAGTGTTTCACTTGTGACAGAACTGCCTCTTAATACCTTTCAGTCCAAATCTAACTCAGTTCTACTTTGATAATCCTAAAAGCTCAAAAACCATGTCAAGATAATGGAATAGCAGTGAACTGTGGCAGGTATCATCAGTGGAATAATGGAACAGGGCTTAATAAGAGTGCATACACTCATTGTTGCCATGCAGATGGTGCCATGGTGTGTGTGTGGCACATTTTCAAGACACATTCTTTGTTTTGCAACTGCATTCCAGCTGGTAAATATTCCTTTGAATTTCAAATTGCTCTGGAACTCTTGCAGTCTATTGCTTTGTAAATCTGTGTGTTTGAGTCTGACAACTTTACCTACACATACCCAGTCCCTGTTCCCTTCAAATGCTGGTTCTGCATGCCCCCCCCCCAAGGGTGGGTGCGATATCAAGGTGGTCATTAGGACTTGGGAGAATGATTCACACAGCAAGCAAAAAGTCTTTATTGAGGAACTATATATACATGTCCTCCAGTCTTGGCCCCAGTTCCCACGAAGGACACTTCCTGGTCTTTCCAGTCCTGGCAGGATGGTTCCCTTCCCCCCATGACTTCCCCCGAGTTCTCCCCCACCTGAGTCCATGAAGCAGTCCAGACTATGCTTAGTCCCTCTCTGCATTTGGCCAGATCCCTGGCTCCCACCATCTGGCTGCTGGTTCTTCTGCACTCATTGCCTCATTGGCTGGAACTGACACTCTTAGTTGGGTCAACCTGGGGAATGGTCCAAGAGATCCATCTGGTTTCAGTGCTTGGCCCTGGGAGGACTAGTTCCTCAGTTATCGGCTGATCAAGAAAGCCACATCCTCAGACAAGCCAGTATTTCCATCCCTTAGGCCCTGGGTCCAGGTCCAGATGGTCAAGAGGATAACAAAAGTAGGAGGCCACGGCTGGGATAAAGAGGTTGTCTACTGCCTTGGGGTGTCACTCTACTACTACTCTCCCTTTATGGCCCTCACTGCCCCAATGTTCTCATTTCTCCTCCCTGCTCCAACTCAAGTGCAGCAGCTGCTGCTGCTGAGGCAGTCTCTTTCAGTGGGTCAATCTAACAAGGGTAGGGGCAAAACCCACTAAGCCTGTCTCACCAGCTTTGGGGTAGTGAGGTCCCAGTATCTCCTACAACAGCCTGGATCCCATGAAGTCTGTGGAGGATGCCCTGGTTGACCCTTGCTCCAGGCTGTCACTCATCCTCTCATGCTGATATTCTGTTGCTAGATAATACAAGCCACTTATTAAACCAGAGATAGGGAACAGGTAGACCTCCAATTATTGTTAGATTGCAACTCCTATCATTCCTTATTGTTGTCTCTGCTGACTAGGGCTGGTGAGAATGCTGTCCAGCAATGTCTGCAAGATGTCAGGTGACACCCACACACCCACACCCACTGTGTACAGATCAGCATAGACTTTCCAGTTAAAAATCAGTTTGGATACAGCCAGGGAAATTTTGACAGTCTCTCAATTATGATTAAGATAAATAGGTGAAGAATTCTGTTGAGAGTTCTCCAACAGCCCTAAGTGTTCTCATCTCCGTAATGAAAGTGAGACACCAAGCCTCCACCCCCACCCCACCCCACCCCGCTTGGCTGATAGCTTACAAAGGCTCAAGCAATAACTTTGCTTTTAAAAATTCAACCAGAAACAAGAAAGCCATTATCTTTGTTTTAAGTTTGCGCAGTTGCACAAAACATTGGTGGTGTGAATGCACAAATTATCTCCAAAGCCAACCAACACAAATCTCAGCCTCTCATACCAAGAAGATTTATTTATTTATCCATGTTTTGTGGGGGTCTGCTTTTTCCATGTAGTATGTGAGGACAAACAAAGTCATGATTTATATCCATAGCTACAGTCTACAATAGCAACCCCACAAATATTGATGTGCTTTACCAAACGATAATTGTTCTACAATTTAACCACTAGATGGCACCCCACATCAAATAAACACACAACCACACTGTACTGAAATTCTATTGTTTTCTGCCTCTTTTTTAATTCCTACTCCAGAGAAACATACTGCTGCAAAAATCTCTTTTTGGTTTTTTACCCGTTTGTAATATATCTGACTGTTCCAAAGCCTCCTCTGGCCCTTGTCTGATACAGATACTAGCTTTACTTAGTTTTCTGAATTATAGTTTAGTGCTTTTTTTCCTTCCCATTGTTCTACCTCATGTTGTCTTCTCATTTCTAGTTTCCAGCACCTTCTGAACTACTCCTACACCTTCTGAAGAGACTCATGGCACAGTGGTTAAACTGCAGTACTACAGTGAAGACTCCACTCATGACCTGAGTTTAATCACAGGCTCAGGTAGCTAGCTCGAGGTTGACTCAACCTACCATCCTTTGGAGGTCAGTAAATTGAGCACCCAGTTCACTGAGGCAGTAGAGGCAGTATATAAGCAGCACACTTTGCTTTTGACTACTCATCTACTGTATAGAGTTCTACATTGACTGTTAGCCATGCCCATGTGTTCAACTGAGCAGCTAAATTCGTGGTGTCCATGTGGATCTCACCTGGGAGCTTCCAAAAGTCCTCATCAACCAGAAGTCATTTAGAACGCAATACACTAAATGGGAGAAAAAAATTGCAGGGGGTTACAGAGCTCTCTTGAGTGACAATTCTGCCTTATTGGGCATGTATGAAGATTTTTGAAGGGGAACAAGATTGTTTGTTTGTTTGTTTGTTTCTTTATGTAGCTGTTGCTGTTGCAAAGGAGGGAGGACTTACATGCATTCTCACCATGTATTTAGATCTCCAAGCACATGCATGAACAGGACTTCATTGGTAAATTGGGGTGGGTGGGTTTGCATCTGAGTGGGCATGCCAGATAATCAACTGATAGATTAGATTACATGAGCATCTCTAAATAAAGACAGATTAAAGGAGATACAACCAGCACCCTTTCTGTTTGCTGAGAGGCCCTGGAAGACAGCAGCAGTTAATTCTGTCCAAGTGGGTGAACAACACTAAACCTTTGGGGACTGTGATGCCTAATTGTGTTAAATGTGTTGATTTATGTGAACATGGTGAGTGACTTGCTTAGAATATATAAGGACTGTAAGCATGTGAAGGGAAAGGGTGAGTGTGGAGCATGGAATGCTGGTGAGAATGGCAGGGATGGGGAGTTGAGTTGCGGGACTTGCAATTAAATAGGACTTAAGTTGCAGCAGTGACTCAACTCAGACTCGAAATGTTTTTTTTTTTCAATGACTGAACTCAACTAGTGATTCAGAACCCACCCACCCCTCCCTTTTTTTCTGGGGGAAAAAGCTTATTTTTAATAGGGACTCAGACTTGGGACTGAGACCCTGATGTTGGGAAAGTGTGAAGGCAAGAGGAGAAGGGGACGACAGAGGACGAGATGGTTGGACAGTGTCATCGAAGCTACCAGCATGAATTTGACCCAACTCCGGGAGGCAGTGGAAGACAGGAAGGCCTGGCATGCTCTGGTCCATGGGGTCATGAAGAGTCGGACACGACTTAACGACTAAACAACAACAGACTTGGGGCTTGGGACATGGACCCAAAGACTTGCCAACATCCCTGGAGAATGGTCTATATTGACTACGTAAGAAGGAAGAGAGGAGGGGAAGGCAGGAGAAAAAGTCAAATAGGATTGAATTGATACAAGTTGAAAGCTGGCTAAAAATTAAATGGGGTTTAGGAATAAAACTACATTGTACTGAAAACTTTTTATGCAATAAAAGTTACTTGATATACTTCAAGTCAGGGGTGCTGTTAATATTATTTTTTAATTTTTTCTTTCTTGTGCTTTCTTTTTCTTTTCTTTTCTTTTTCTTTTTCTTTTTTGAGGGGGTTATTGATTTTAGATTTGGATCAGTGAACCACCCATAATGACTGTATTGTTTTCTGGGGCATGTGGGGTTCTGCGTTTTATTTGTAAACTGCCCAGAATGTTGTGTTCACTAAAGGGGTGGTATAAAAATCAAATAAATGAACAAACCCAGGCCTAATAATTCATGTGGCAGGTTAAAGAGAGAGGTGGGACATATAGTGAGTTTAAGGTGTGACAGGGACCTTATGTACCACTGGCACTAGAAGTACAATGCGTTCCTTCTTTATTAGTGAAATGATTTTAAAAATCAACTCACTAATTGGCACAGTGATAAGAGGATACTTACTAATTGGCAAAATTATAAACAAGAGGCCTTAAAAGTTTTCAGCTAATGAGAAAAATGATATCACATTAAACTTCCAGCCCAGGTGTCCAAAGGTAGGCTTTGACCTGGGACAGCTGAGATAAACACACGCCTTTCCCAAACAATCATTCATCAGATTAGGCAAAGAGCATGAGAAAGGAGACAAAGTTGTAAAACAGAACCAGCTTTTAGAAGTGACTCGGGCTAAGGATAACCAAAAAAGACCTAAGCAAAGATTGATACTTATGGAAACAGACAAGTCTGGGTGTAGGGGAAACACTGGTACATACCACTACATCTCCTTGATGTAACAGAAGTCTTCCATGATGGCATTCCACCAGTTAGGAACAGATTTCTAAGTTATTAAGGGTTTGTGTAAATGGCTTGATTGATGCAGGCTGGAGTGGGCTGATTATGGTCCCTTAAAGTCGGGTAGAGGTCCAGTATGCCATTTGGTGTCATCCTTGCATCCAATTGGCATATGCACCTCAAGTGATCCTATTTGGCCTTCCTCCTGTAACGAAAAATGACAACAAAATCCCCTCCTTGCCCCCTCCTCTTTCCTTCTCCTTCTGGGAGGAATTTTTTTTTAAGTGCTAAAGTGCATCAGTGTTATCCTAATAGACTTTTTAAAAAATGCCTCCTTTCTCTTCTCCTTTCCTGATGTTGATTTCTCTCTTCTCTAAAGCCTGGCACCTATATTCATCCATTTCCAACTAACACCAGGCTTTGAGAGGGAATATGTTTTCAAATGTATTGTGCTAGTTTTCCCTCACAACCATTGCCTGCCTTGCCTTTGTGCAAGGATCCACCCCATAACATTGCAATGATCTAGCCCCTGGTTTCAGGATTGGGGTTTGAATTACAAGCAACAGGATGCTATTTACTTGGCAATACTAAAAAAATAATGTAGGGAAGAATATTTTAAGTGAAAAAGTGAAGTGAAAATATTGTTCCTAATGAAACAAATCCCTAGTAAAATTCACACCTCAGCTACATATCTGGTACACATATAATACTTCATTGTTGTTGGATTGCTTTGTTGTTGTTTAGTCATTAAGTCGTGTCCGACTCTTCGTGACCCCATGGACCAGAGCACGCCAGGCCCTCCTGTCTTCCACTGCCTCCCGGAGTTTGGTCAAATGGATTGCTTTAATGGGTTGTTTTTAAGGACTGTGGGATTATAGTCTTTAATGTTTGGAATATGTTGAATCTTGGTATATCAAATGACCTTGATAAAAAACATGTTTATTCACCAAAATAGAGTTGTTAGTTATTCAGAAGATAGCATAGTGGCTTTAATCCCTGGGTCCAGATAGTAACAAAGAAATTTTTCAATGTGTATTTCTTCCTAATGGTCAGTATGTAATATTTTACCCAGGGAAAAAGTGGAGTAGAATTAATCAGGAAGCTTTCAGGATGAAATTTATGAGTTCCTGCCATGGAAGCTTTGTCATGGATACTCAGGGAATCCTGACATCATAACAGTGTTTGAGGAGATGACTCTCAAATTGATGTCTCTTTCATCTTTATGTTTCAAACCTAAAGAAAACTGCTGTGGAAATCTTGACCTCTTGTAGTTCGGAGAGCTCTTAATTTGCATAGCCACTGTTCTACTTGGTAGTTCAAAGCTATGCATGAATAAAGTGTTATTTTTAGCAGGGCAACATGATAACAACATAGAGAAGCCTGCTCCTGCACTATATTGATATTACCTGCTTTACAATAAAGAGATACATGGATATTTCTCCAATTAAACACTGGAGTTTTGTTCATCATAATAGTGTAGGCTGACAGAACTAGGATCTGTGTCTGTCTGCTTAGGCACACTCTTAAATGTATCAGTAAAGCTGGCTAAAGTATTATTTTTAAGATCAATGTCTTTGACTTTAAGGACAACCTGATTAGTTAACCATTTTTTTTAGTAGTCTATCCATACTTCATCTTGTTTCACAGATGGTAATAGTACTGCTCCGACAATGCAATGAATCACAAAAGAAGAAAACGTTTAAGGGCCTATTCGAACATAAAATTGAACTAAAGTGTCCCATTATATGTATCAGATTTTAGTTCCACACATCTTTTTTCTACTTCCTTCCTTTGCATGTGTACTTGGTTAAGTAACAAGCCACAGTTTGTTCACAGACCAAACTGAAAAACTATGGCTTTAATAAGCCACTGTTTTCCAGGTTCAGTAAAGAAGTGATTATCTCTATGTGTGGGAAGTAAAAGGCAGGGCAAGGGGAAAAATTGATTCATGGGATCATGAGAAACTGAGATTCATTGCAGCTTCTCCTCATAATTCTAATACTGTACATATTTATGCAAAGCAAGTGGAAGTTCCAGAGAATTTAATTGGGTTTCCTCCAAGGTGGACAAGTATAGGATAGCACTCTAAACCATTGTTTAGTTTTATGTTCTACAGCTACCAAGAGTATTGAAAGAAGCAGGCCCATCTTGCTGCTCTTTTATGTGACCTCTTGCAGGCTGGTGATAGTTCTTGGCATTTGTTTGGCACTTTTAAAGTTTTTCACAAAACTTGCTTTATATTTTCCAGTGATTTCCCCCCCCCCTCCCTTGGGAAATATTTTAGAAAAACCCTAGCCTGTAAGCTAGATATCATGGTCTCATGAAAATAGAGAAGAACTTTCAAAGCAAAACATCCTGCTGCAAGGAAAAAAATATTTGTTTGTTTGTTTGTTTGACTTCTATACTGCCCATCTGGCTACAAGGCCACTCTGGGTGGTTTATAATAAATAAAAAAATAAAAAAATAAGACACAAAATAAAGGCATCATCAAATTACAACCATTAGTGGTTGGTATAAACTCAAAATTAAGCAAAACCAAACTCAAATGGAAAATCAAAATCAAAAATAGAACATACACCGTAAAATAAAATCAACATAGATATAAATAGTTAAGAGGTAAGATGGCGGAACAGGAATAAACACTGGAGATTGCAACGCGTTACTCAGATGTCAATTCTGGAAAAGCTTGCCTAAAAAGCCATGTCTTCAAAGATCGTTTAAAAATTCCCAGTGAAGGACCCAGATGGATTTCAGGCAGGAGATCATTCCACAGGTGAAGGGTGACTATCAAGAAGACCGGGTTTCTATTCTTCTCTTTCCAGGCCTCTCTCAGGGTCAGTGGTCTCCACCTCTCCACCTGAGAAGACTGAAGATTGATAAACTGCTGTTTTCCACGTAAGAACTCTGTTGACTTGGGGCTTCCTCCTAAGTAGACATGTATAGAACTGTGCTATCTATGCTAAAGAAGGCTGACCGCCAAAGAATTGATGCTTTTGAATTGTGGTGCTGGAGGAGACTCTTGAGAGTCCCCTGGACTGCAAGGAGAACAAACCTATCCATTCTGAAGGAAATCAACCCTGAGTGCTCACTGGAAGGACAGCTCCTGAAGCTGAGGCTCCAATACTTTGGCCATCTCATGAGAAGAGAAGACTCCCTGGAAAAGACCCTGATGTTGGGAAAGTGTGAAGGCAAGAGGAGAAGGGGATGACAGAGGATGAGATGGTTGGACAGTGTCATCGAAGCTACCAGCATGAATTTGACCCAACTCCGGGAGGCAGTGGAAGACAGGAGGGCCTGGCGTGCTCTGGTCCATGGGGTCACGAAGAGTCGGACACAACTTAATGACTAAACAACAACAAATCTATGCTTGTTGACAAAACAACTTATTGTCCTGATAGGCAAGAATACCATCTTCTGTCCACCGTTTTGTTTGGCCTGACCCCATGCTTGTTTGTCCCACCCATTTTTTAAAATGCCCATGAAGTGACGTTGAATGACGCCTCATAGAATACATATACATACTTTATTGTTACAGCATCAAGCCATACATAAAACAAAATTGAAAGCAGAGCTTCAGGTACTGACATATACTGCAAAAAAACAAATCAAATAAACAAAAAGCAACGAAACTACAAATATAACAATATAAGACCAATGTCTAAGGGTTTGGCTATCTATTCTGGCTACTATGGCATGCCGCCCAAAATTTCGCTACCAGTTCTGTAGTAATCCGATTTTGATCAATTAGCAATTGGTTACAGTAGTCCAAGTCTGATTGGCTTGTCATGTCTTTTAAGAGAGGTGTAATATATTTTCCTCGAATCTTGTTATGCCTGTTACATCTGAGCATCATATGCTCAATAGATTCTATCTCACCAGATCCACAAGGGCAGAGTCTCTGTTCCCTCGGGATCTTCTTAAATCTGCCTTCCAACACCGCTGAGGGAAAGGCCTCACATCTAGCCAGAATAAAGGCTTTCCTAAACGTATATGTCTCAAGCTGTGATAAATAGGCCATGGGGAGCAAGCGATATTTTTGCGTGTCTATCACTCTAAAGTTGGGGCATCTACTAAGGTCTACCTGTCTTTCCATGTCCATTATTCTCTGTTTAAGGGCTGATTTCGCTTCATCCCATTGCATACTCAATATTGCTTGTGGAGAGAAGCCCATAACTTGCAATTTGTTTAGGACCGCTTTCAACCACTTCGATTGAAAATTGTCCTCTAGAAGTAGATGGGTTAATCCCTGTAATTGAAAATTTATTTTAAGCCAGTACTGAAGGGAGGCTAGTGTAATTTTGGCTGCCATTGTTAGTGAGCCTGTCTCTAAACGAATTTGTGCATTTGTTACGCATCTTGGAACTTCAAGAATTGCTCTAAGGAATTTAGTCTGAACCCGCTCTATCGGATCAAAGCAGCTAGATGATGGCCCTGTAAAGGTGCCGTAGAGCATCTGGCTGACCACCTTTGCCTGAAAGAGTTTTTGGGCTGCTGGAATATATCAACCCCCTTTGGAATGGTAGAACCTTAAGATGGCATTTGCTGTTTTTTCCCCTTGGGTAGCTGCATACTGTATATGAGCATTTCTGTCCCCAGTGGATTGAAGGGCCATACCTAGATATTTAAAACAGGAAACCTGTTCAAGAGATTGCCCATTTATAGTCCAAGACCTTTTCTTTTGTCTTCTGCCAAAGGCCATAATTTTTGTCTTTTGATAATTTATTTCTAATTCCTTCATTTTGCAGAAGTCTGCAAATTTTTTAAGGGCTCTCTTTAGGCCGATTGGAGTTCTCGCTAAAAGCACGGCATCGTCCGCATAAAGAAGGATAGAAATATGTCTTTGATGTAATTTTGGAGGGTGGAGACTAGGAGAGTTCAGGTATTCTACTATGTCATTTATGTATAAATTAAACAGTGAGGGGGCCAGTAAGCAGCCCTGTCTTACTCCTCTATAGGTGTTAATCGGTTCTGTTAAATTTCCTTTCCTATTGAGCCTAACCTGGAGGTTGGTATTGTCATGTAGCACACGCAACAATAGAAGTAATCGTTTATCTATTGAGGTGGCTTCTAAATTGGCCCATAGTTGCTGTCTCGAGATCGAATCGAAGGCCGCTTTCAGATCAACAAATGCGGCATATAATGAGGTTTGACCCTTTGACGCATATTTCTCTATAAGGTGTTGGATAATGAGACAATGGTCCATAGTGGATCTACACTCTCTAAAACCAGCTTGCTCTACAGCTATCCTATTTTCTTCAACCAACCAGGTCTCAAGTTTATTCTGAAGATGCCTAGCATATAGTTTACCGCATATGTTTAGGAGACTAATGGGGCGATAATTCGCCAGCTCATCCCTTAGTCCTTTTTTGAATAGAGGTACTATTATTGCAGTATTCCATTCTGCAGGAAAGAGGCCCGTAGAGTCAATATATGTAAACAATGCTGCAAGGAAAGGAGCCCACCAGTCAATATTCTCTTTGAAGAGTTCCGGAGGCAAACCGTCCGACCCTGGTGCTTTACCTATTTTCAGTCTGGCAATATGGGATATAATTTCCTCTTGGGAAACTGGAGGCCATACCGGTAGAACTTCAAATTCACCAGCTGAGACTGGTATTGGAGGAAAGTCTTTATAAAACTGATTATAAAAGGCAACCCATTTACACTGGGAGATTGGAGGATCAATTTGGCAAGGAAGGTTTTGCTTCTTAACAGTAACCAATCGCCAAAACTTAGAAGAATTTTTCTGTTTCGCAGCTAGAATTACTTCTGCCCATAGCGAATGAGTATAGTCTTTTTTTCTTTTGATAGATTAGATGTTTATGTGCTGCTTTTTGAACCCCAAGCTTCTGTTGAATTTCCTGTCTTTGTTTGTTGTTTGATTTTTTAAATTGATAATAGACAGCTGTAAGGGCTTTTCTTGCTCTTTGGCAATCTTTATCAAACCAGGGTTTGGATTTCCTATAAGTTGTTAATGGTTGGTCTTTAGGTTCAGTTAAATTTGTTTTTAGTTCCTGTACTAGACTGTTGTAAATCTTAATGGGATCATTCTGTATATTGTAGTCCAGGTCTTCAAATTTAGGAATACAGTGATCTTTGACCTCTATTACTTCTCTGAACCTGGATTGCATTTGTGCAGACCATCTCACCCTACGAGTTAGTACTTGCAAGCCTTCATGTGAAGGCTGATCAATCATAGTTTGAGTTGTAAATAAAGGTTTAACCTGAAGCAGTAGGGGGAAATGGTCACTCTCTAGATAGGGTAACACTTGAAAGCTGGTTATCAGTGGAATTAGAGAGGCACAAACTAGCATATAGTCAATAGTACTGGATCCTTGGCCTGACATGTAGGTGAACTCCGCCGGATGATCCTCCGGAAAAGTGCCATTCAGAAGGTACAAACCCAACTTGGAGGCTATCTTGGCCAAATACAGTCCTGCGAGGTTTGAATATGAATATTTGAAAAGCCTAGGGAGGGGGAGAAATTTATGAAAATCATCCGGATCACTAAAAAATTCCTTGTACTTAGATTCAAGATTAGTGTCATCAGGGCCGAGGCGTGCATTAAAATCTCCTAGGAGTAGCACCTTTGCCTTAGGGTGATCTACTAATAGGTTTGCTATATATGTCTCTAAAGAGCTCCAGGCTTCAGTTATTTGTAGTTTTAAAGTGAGTGGGGGGATATATACATTTATTAAAATTAGGCTATCTTCCCTACTTTCCAGGACTATTGCCATAGCCCTTGAATCCATGGGAGGTTTCTCTTTACATTTGAAATTTAGGGTATCTGAGATTAAAAGTGCCAACCCTCCTTTCATCCTTCCTAGACCCTCTCCCCTTCTGGCTTTCACCCAATAGTTATTGTACCCTTGCAAGGTGATTTCTTGGTTGGACCAAGTCTCTTGAATTGCTATAATATCAAATTTCTGGCGGTCAAAGGGATTATCATGTGAATTTGTTAAACAGCGAAACCACCCTGCAACATTCCATGAGAGTATCTTAAGCGGGGAGATTAATATTTGTCATTCCGTTTTATCAATGTTATCCAAGATTTTTTCGGCATCACTGAATACACATCCATTGCGATTGAGGGAGTCCCTGTTTTTTAATACCAGAGGTGGTAGAGGAGATATCATACTAGCTGTTTGCCCATTTAACTCTTGATTTGTAGCTCCAAGGACAGATGTCGATGGTGTGGTCAAAGGTATGCTATCCTCCTTAACCTTTAACAACTCCAACCCACATGTGGTGCCACTTACTAACATGGGGGGGGGTCTCCCCTGCTGCTAGCTGGAGGTTGGTCCATAGCAATTAGAGAGATCTCCTCTGCGTCATGTGGGCCCACATTGTCCTGTATGTTTCCCTCTGGTGTATTAACAGGCCTTGCTGAGTTCTGGAGTCGTGAGCGCAGTTCTTTTAACCTGTCCAGAATCTCTGATTGTGCTTCCCTTAACGGGCCCGGGAAAACTGCCGATGTCCCTGTCTCCACCGGATCTACCATATAGCTGTCCTCCTTGTGTGCAGTATCCGTTGGGTCCGACCACGTGATTAGTTCAGTTTCCATGACTGTTTCTGTCCTTGGTTTCGATGTTAGCAATCTTATTCTTGCCGGCTCTTTGTCAGGAGGCTTATGAGTGAGATTTGGGAGGAGGGGATAAATCTTGGTGTTTTGGAACACTCTAGTTGGAAAAATTCCGAATTTCTTTAATAAGAGTCTCTTCCTCAGTATCAACGATGGTATTTTTTTGGTTTTGAACAATAGCACTACTTTTTGTATCTGGTTAGATTTGTTTATGGTTTCAACTGAAATTAGGTCCTTTAGAAAGGGAGGAGTCTTCAAGAGGAAGTTTAGATGTCTTGCTACTTGGTTCTTGGTAGACCAGTTTATTTCTTTTCCTTTGTAGAAGCAGACCGTTAAGCAAATTTTCTGGGATTGCAAAGAAAGAGCAAATGTTTTAAAATCCTCCCCTGTTTTTCTTAGGCTTCCATCTAATTGCTGCCCAGACTGTTGAAAGTTAGGGGAGATTATTGTTGAGGATGCCTTACTCTTGCTCCTCATCCCTTCTGGTATTTTTCCAAATAGGTCTGCGCTGTTATCTACAGGTGCTAGGCTCTCCCTTCCATCAAAGTTCTTCACCATAGAGGAGACTTTTTCCAAAAATATAAATAGATCTTTAACAGCTTTCAGCATAAAGTCTATAGTTCTTTCCATAGTTCTCTTCATCAGTTTTAGTATTTCAGTTGGTTCAATCCCTCCCTTGGGTTCCTCCTGCGTTGTCTTTAGTCCTTCTTGTGAGTTTACCTCATCGTTAAACTGCCCCGTCTCTATATTAAACAAGGTTGCTGCTTGAGTGTCGTTCTCTCCCTTTTGATTACCTTCGTTATCACTTTCCACCAGAGGACAGAAGGAGTTGGATATGGGATTGGGAAGTGTAAATTCAGGCTCTGCAGTAAAAAAAGTCCATTATCTTGGTTTGTTTTGAAGCAGGAAAGGAAAGCAAATCTTCTTTATCAGCATCACGGAGGCATTTCCCAACACCCATCTCCTTAAGAAGGAATGCTCTAGTAACAACTCACCACCTCCTACAGATCTTGTCCCGGCCTTCACTGCCACTGTGACCGGCTAACTATAAAAGTCAGATTGATTTAAAAAAAGTAAAAAAATTTTAGGGCTCAGCCCTTCCAAATATTTATAACTGTTAAAACTATTTTAGATAGGGAGCAGAGCTCAATACAGACGCTACCTCCTCCCTCACCGGAACCGGAACCTCATAGAATGTTTAGCGGATTTCTGACCAAGACCAGCCTGTGAAGGGAGACTAAATCTTAAGGAAAATCTGAATTTGAACTTCTCCGGGTTCCAGTACAGAATTGCTAGGCAGCAAAAAATGGACTTTGAAACATTACTGTCAGACAATATTATTAACCCTATATTACAGATAGATGATAGAGAGTGCTTTGCTCTACCATCACCACCACAACCACTACCACTCCCCCCCCCCCCCGGTGAGGTCATGACAGATTTTGAACCAGGAGCCTTCTTTCTCTCAGGCATAACTCTACATCAGCATATCAACAAGAACTTCTTTGCTGTTTGGCAATTGTGTGTGTGTGCATCTGAATTTATATGCAAGGTCAGTAACGAGTTCAGTTTACAATTACCAAGAGGATGAGATTTGTTATTGTGACCAGATAAATGTGCTGATGCATCCATTATTTATGGACTGCAGATTTTAAAAACCATGCAATGTACTGAGACGAAAATCTGGTCTATGCTTTATAGTTACAATTTTCATGAGTTCTCTTATACAAGTTGGGCAACGCATGGGCACATGATGACTTAATGTAGGTATACCGAGCCATAAAGCTGTCAGGGCTGAGCTTTTTTATGACTCACATTTAGGCAACCTGGAAGACAATGTCTTCCTTCTTATATTATTTAGGAACATGGCAGGAGAATCAGAATAAAACCTTATTTTCAGGTTTCTTCAGACTCAGGGCAGATACAGAGCAAAATACAATGCGCTACACTTAATGCTAGGGTCATTGGGAACAATGTTTTACAGATAATAAAATCATTTTATTGCCAAAACGAACCTGAATAACAAATGTGTTTTGGAGGTTTTGAGCTGCTCATTCTAGCTGGTTTTGATTAAAGGCACACAGAAGACACATAAAGAAAAAAAATACATATCTAGTCCAGCTTTACTTGTGGAAAGAGGGTAAAGAGAGGAGCAGAAGTATGAATCTCTCTGTTTTCTGTATTCTTTCCCTTTTTAAAGCTTTCAGTCACAAGCGGCAGAGGTAAGTTAAGCTTTCACACACCTGGCACAACTTTTGATGTATATTTTTTTCCTCCTCAGACTAGTGGGTGCTCATACCATTCCATGAACTGCTTTTAGAAACATGCCCAAACTTAAAAACTAGCTTGTTTTGTAGTGGGTGGGTCTCTTCAATCAAAAATACTACACATAGGTAGTTAAACCAAGCTTTTGATTGAGAAAGTTAAGTAATTGGTTATGGTCCCAAGCCCTGAAAATAGTTCCTTATGATTATAGTAATAATTTTAAAAAAGATCCAAGATGTGACAGCTTGCCAATATTTCTCAACTCCATTAATCCTTATCACTTCTTTCCTACCTGTGTGGGAAAGGTACTGCCTGAGATAGCTTGCCATGTGTTGCCAGAGACTATGAGGCTCTCAGTAAGAACCCAAAGAATCTTACAGCAGGAATGTGGGTTTTCTTCTACATCACCCTTTCCTGTAGAAAGTTGAAGGCTAAGAATGACGACAAGAAGAAAAGAAGACAACCAACTTCTCAGATAGCATCATCAGTAAAGGTATGTCTCCTTAGATCATGATCTGTGATTCCATGAAGAAGGACTCCTGACCAAAAGATGAGTTAAACCTCACAAGGGTTGAGAAGGAGGCAAGGGGATGGAACAGGGGGCACCAGGACAATAGTAAATCAAATACTGGGACAAGAATGTAGATGATGTACCATAAACTGGATTCATGGAATAGGAACCTACCAATAAGTGGGAAAAGACAAAAATGAAACAGACGGAGGCAAAGAACCATGATTTCAAATGTCTGTATTTTAATACACAGAGAATTGGAATCAAACAAGATGGCAAAAACAATTTTAAAAACATGATTGAACTCTAATAGGATCAGACTCACAATGGACATGTGATAATTTAGGATATAACTCACTCAAAACTGATAGTCTAAGGGCCAGGGAGTGGGAGAATAGCATTTCCTGAGAGGAAATCTCTGACTTGAACCATGGAAGATAGGTGGAGAGCATTTGGGTAGAAACAAAGTAGAAGAAAACAACATTGACATCACCATAGAGGGCTATTACAGATGTCCAAGCTAGACTTTGCCCACCCAGTCCGGAATAAAGAGACAGACACAGATATATGGGTTAATTAGGGCCACAACTTTATTAACTTTTCTATAATAACCTAAAATTCCCTTTTACAAGGGGGCCTCCCGTAGTGCACCAAACTGGTCTGTAACTGGAGTCAACCTTGACCTTCCAGTCCAGACCGCCAATCAAGTTCCTGTACTGGAAGCACACTGCCCCACCATACAGCACGCTTCCGTGTCTCCACTAGCTGAAGTACCGAAGTCCACCCCATCTGGGGCTCCTAACCCTAATTGCCCAGTTTCCCCTGGGGTCCCCAGCTTCCCCTCCCCTCAAGTAAACCTCTGCTGCTGTCCTACTGAGAGAAGTAGGGGGATGAGAGATGTCAGGGGGCACATCCGGAGAACCCTGGGTGCCTTCTTTGGAACTCATCTAACCCTTATCCTTGTGCACTACCCGCCACGGCATAGGGACTACTTAGTATGTCCCATGCCCCCCACCAAGCTGAACATTTCAGCCCTAAGACCCCCTTGTAAATCCTTTAGGAAGATATCTAACCCCAAGTATGACAGATGTACACCATCCTCTCTGTATAACTCTTGCCATGACACTGTAACCTGAGGATGTGTAACAAATGACCCCAGGCCTTGCTGTACAGCCCTGCCAACCTCTCTGTTGACTCCCTTCCAGGCCCGATCAATTCGCCTGGGGTCATGAGCAGCTCTCCACACCAGCTGTGGAATGATCGCTGACCAGATAGTGCGTGTTTTGGGGCACCGTGCTGCAAAAGCTCTAACGTCCGCAATGACTCAGAGGATCAGCGACTTGCCCAACCTTTGGGCTAAGTCATTGCCTCCCAAATGAATCACCAGAATGTCAGGGGGCACATCCGGAGAACCCTGGGATGCCAATTTCATGAATCCGTCCCAAAGCATGCCTCTCCATCCCCTCCATTCCACCGCTGCCACATCTCTGAGGCCCAGACTGCGACCCCAACTGGTCCGACTGGCATATCTGGCAGCCCAAAAAACATAACTGTGCCCGCTCAACAGAACTTGAACTTGGGCCAACGGCTTCTTGGGACCTGTAACAAATAACAGAACAACACGCAGCAGCACCTAAAACTGTGGTAAAGGGCGCACATAAGCATGGTATTTTTGTGACAACCATCTGCCTACTTTTTTAATATCGTCAATTGCATACCCAAGTGCCACTGCTGTAGATGCAGTGCCAATCCTGAAGGAATACATTCCAAAATGCCAACCCTGTATCCTGGCCTTGCATAAGGCTTGGGAAGTAATTTTCCAAAACTGGTATTTTGTTAATGGTGACTTATCCTTATGATGCAAAAACCTCCGTCCTCCTCGCCGCAAGCTGCACATACTCTTGCGTAGCCCTTACTGGGCAAATCTCAACTTCGGAACATTGCCCTAGCAACAACACCTGTCCTTTTCCTAATTGGACTGTTTTTGACCTCCATAAATGAATAGCAATCTGGTGTTCCAATACCACCACATCATTCCTCTGCAGAAAGGATAGTGATGTGTCATGTTTGGATGCAGCCACTAATTCACTGATTCGTAGGGCCCCAAAAAACGCAATAAGTGTAGCAGCTCTAAACAGGCAAACCTCAAATTGGTCCTTGCAAACCACCTGCCATGTCCTCCCCAGCTTTGCCAATATGGGAGGCGACATCAGTGTACGAGTATCACCTGATGCACCTCGCTCTCTACTCCACCCTTCGATCATCTTCCGAATACAGAAGTCGATAGAGAACCCTTTACAACCTTGAGCCTTAGCATAAAAAGCTAGAGCAGATATCCTGCCTTGAATAGATCTAGGGGTCAGGCCCTTCCTATGTAAAGGAATTGCAAATTGCATAAGGTTGTCGTCTGATGCAGGCCAATCATGTCCCTGTCCCTCTTTTTCACAAAAGGCAAAATACTCTTTGCATGCTGCAGTATAGTTACGGTGAGTGCTTGATGCCACTGCTAGACTCATGGCTCTATTAGCCTCAGCCCTCCAAGGTTCCATACCTCGTCTGGTAGGAAGTTTGGTTTAGCCTGTGCCCAAGCGCCAGCACCCTGAACCAGTCCATCAGTTGATGGGACAGGGCATCAGCAACAGAATTATCAACCCCGGGGACATGGCGAGCCTGGAGAACTATATTGAAGTGTAAACACCGCAATGTGAGGGCCCTGACTAGCACCATTACCATTACCATTACCATTACCATTATTATTATTATTATTATTATTATTATTATTATTATTATTATTATTATTATTATTATTATTATTATTATTATTATTATTATTATTATTATTATTATTATTATTATTACTACTACTACTACTACTACTACTACTACTTCTTATTACTTATTACTTATTACTTATTACTTATTAATAATAAATAAAAGGGGTAGTTTTGATTAATTGATATTCAAATCGGTATGGGAAATTGATATACAAAAATAAAAATAAAATAAAAATAAAGGAATAAAAGAAGGGGTGATCAATCCCTGGGAAAAGGGCCCCAGCCCTTTTCACCTAACCCTTTACTGCCTTGCCTATCCCCCCCCCACACACACACACTTTTGTTTTAAAACTCTTCGCTCCTTCGGCTGACTCCCTTTCATTTTTTTTTTTTTTGGCAGCAACCCCAGTGGAGCCTACGAAGGCTCTCAGCCACCCCTGAACTGCCTCCTGACCCTAGATCCACTTGCCACCGACGCGCTGAGCGGCCCACACGGTTAAAAACAAAACTGCTAGGGACCCACTGCAATGGTGCTGGCTCCATCACTGAGACGAAGGAAGGGCGAGGTGAGGCTGGGAAGCCTTCTTCAAGGCTTGTTCTCGCCCAGCCCCCTCACCTGATCTGACGCAGGAACACTTGCGTCCGTCTCCTCCATCCAGGCGGGCAAAGGAGCCCCGCCCCAGCAGCGAAGCGCCTTGCAGAGAGGCCCTTACTCTTGGATGATTACTTCCTAATTAAGATCACTGAACAGTCAGAGATTAGAGATATAGCAACAGTGGGAGGCCTTAACTGTCCTAATTTGTTCAACTCTATCAAGAATGTAAAGTCTAACAATTTTTTCACTTGCCATACAAACAGCTTCATCTTTCAGAGATGCACTGAGCCTTGTAGCACAGTGGTTAAACTGCTGTACTGCAGCCAAAACTCTGCTCATGACCCGGGTTCAATCCCAGGTAGCTGGCTCGAGGTTCGCTCAGCCTTCCATCCTTCCATGATTTGTAAATTGAGTACCCAGCTTGCTAGGGGGCCAATGTGTAGCCTGCATAATTAAATTGTAAACTGCCCAGAGAGTGCTTTAAGTGCCATGGGGTGGTATATAAGCAGCACACTTTGCTTTGCTTTTGCAAAAAATGACAAGTAAATCAGCTCTTACAGACTTGGTCCTCACCAAAAGGCCAGGACTGTAACTAGGGTGCAGCAAGTGGGGTTTTGCCCCAGAGCACCAAATTTTAGAGGGCACCAATATCTAGATGTGAATCTATGGGTGAGTGTTAGAAATATAAACAACACCTCCTGGTCCTATTCATGTTCCTTTTTCAAAGAGAGAGAGAGAGGGAAAAAAAACATCCTCTGCATTTTGACATCATCATGTTTCTCCTCTTGTGCTCTTGCTTCAGGGCAGTGTGGGTGGAAGATGGTGTCGTATGTTCTAGGTGCCAAAATGGCTAGTTAGTTACATATCTACTGACAAGGAAGAACTGGTCAAAAATAGCAGAAATGGTTTGGAAGTGACCATGACCTTTTGGGATTTCTTATACTGAGGAAAGAGAAAGCTGAGTTTAGTATTCTGTACACTCTGGACTTTGAAAAAGCCAATTTCAATAAGCTTAGGGAATTACTAGGCGAGATCTCAAGTCAAATACACTGAAAGAGAGCAGAGTTCATGACGGGTGGAAGTTTCTTAAAGAAGAGATACTGAAGGCACAATCACAAAAAATTCTTATGAAAATGGAAATTACGAGGCAGCTGCCTAAGGAATGTTCAGATTAATTTTCAAGGAGGCATGTATAGGAAGTACAAGGAGGGGCAGATCACCAAGGAAGAATCCAAATGAGGAAGAAGGTCAAAGGCCAGAATAAGCTCAGACTTGCAAGAGAAGATAAACATAACAACAAAAGTTTTTTCAGCTATACTTAGATCAAGAGGCGGAAGAAACAACCAGTAGGTCTGCTTCATGAAAAGGATGACAAAATGCTAATGGGTGGCAGAGCAGTCTTGGAATGGTTCAGTTCTTACTGTGCCTCCATTTTCTCTCAAAAGGACATCAGTGCTCAACTAGTGCACGCAGAACAAAGGAGGCAGTGGCGGGGCTGAACACAGAGGAATACCTGTCCACTTTTATCTGAGTTCAGTCCTCTAGTGTCAGATGAAATGCTTCCAGATGACTACAAACCAATCAAGAGGAAAGGTTCTAGGAGAGACCATTAATCATTGGGTCTGTGAGCACTTGGAAAAGAACATGGAGATTACTAAAAGTCTGCATAGGTTTCCAAAAAAATAAGTCAGGCCAGACTAATCTCTCATACAGTTACAAGCTTGGTACTTTGGGGAATGCAGTGTATGTGGAGCACCTTGATTTCCACAAGGCATTTAACAAGGTTCACCTTGATGTTCTTGTGTTCACACTTGTAAAATATGATGCAATTTAGGTTGCCACATGCTAGTTCTCCAAATCTGAGCAGCCTGATTTGTGTAATATGCAATTTGCAAATTAAAGAGTCCAATCTCTGTATTGTACAATGGCGCATAAAATATGCTAATTAACACAGATTTTTAACATTAAGCATATTAACTGTTGCATATTTTTTCTACCAAAGGCCAATATTGCATAGCATAGCTATGCTAGTGCATCAGGAATTAGATCAGCAGGAACAGCAGATTTCTGT
This sequence comes from Intellagama lesueurii, assembly GCA_037013535.1. Taxonomy (NCBI): domain Eukaryota; kingdom Metazoa; phylum Chordata; class Lepidosauria; order Squamata; family Agamidae; genus Intellagama; species Intellagama lesueurii. The sequence continues at coordinate 266,611,359 of JBAJHW010000002.1, read as the reverse complement.
TAATTGAAGGGTCGCTGCTTCCATTTTAGGGTGCATTTGATGCACACATAATGAGATGAAGTTGTGCACACTCTGAAATGGCAGCAGCAACTCTTTAATTAGAAATAATCTGCTATTGTTGCTGACACCAATCCAGCTATGATGGCATAGCTATATGACAGCTACTGGCCAATGTATTTTAGCCTTGGAATAATTTATATAGTAACCACTGATCTGATGGATCCAGTATAGCATAATGGTTAAAGTAATGGGTCTGGAGCAGGGGAACACAAGTTGAAACCATGCTCAGTTACAAAGTTCTTATATTTTGCTCTGCCATTTTGTCTCAACCAAACCTACTTTACAGGGTTGGTTATAGAATAAAATGAAGAGGGGAAGCTACCTAAAGCATGCAGGTACATTTCTGATGCAAATAAATAAATTATAACATTTTTCCTGCACATGTTCAGCTTTTGCTAATATTCTTATGAGATGGCTGTTATTTTTCCTATCAATGTTTTACTGTTGCCAAAAAGAAAAGTTTCCTTCAGATACATGAGAATATCACAGGAATCTCTGACAAGTGACATACTGTCACCTAATATTTAGGGAAAAAATGCAGGGGAAAGTGAAGACAAAATGCAGAAATCACAGGAAAAATGCAAGCTGTCACTTCTTTCAGAGATGAAGATTGAATATTTTATTACAGCTAGAAAATATCTTAGCTCATCTTTACTCGCCACTTTATTTCACTCACAGATATAGATATACTGCAGCCTCTGCAGCCAAATTAATACAAATTCAGTTCTTTAAAAAAACATCCTGTTTAAAAATGTGGGATATTGTGCTTTTGTATCCATGATTCAAAATGCCAGGAAATGGCCCAGTTTTGCTACACAATATCACTCCTGCGTAGCCAATTGGAAAAAGGATGCCAAACGTTACACAGCAAAGGGTAGCCTGAATGTTGATGACACCCATGTCAGCAGTCAAGATAGTCTACATGATACTTTCTTGTGCTCAATAGGTATTTTGATATCTAGAGATCTTATTGAAAAGCAGCCCTGACTATTGCTTTATGTTTGGGTGAAAAGTGGTTAACTGATCCCCCATCACCTTTTGAAATTAAAAAAAAAGGGGGCTGGGTGTTAGCAAAGATTGTCACTAAAGATGGGCACGAATCAAACTACAAACTAAAAAACCCCACAAACCAGGCTGGTTCTTGATTTGGTTTGTAGTTTGGTTTGGAGATCCCATTTTAACCAAATGAAGCACAAAACGTTTTTCTGCTCAGAGTTTTGTTTTGCTTCAGCAGAATGGATGCCTCGTCCCCTTCCCTCTACCCCCGTTGCTTCCCAACCTGGTCCTGCCACCTCCTTCTCTTTCTCCTCTGCTGCCTCCATCTTCAGAGACAGCAGCCTGGCTTCCCTTCCAGAAGTCAGGCCGGCTGTCTGTGCATTCACACACCTATCACTGCTACGGGTTAATTGCTTTCTATGTGAACAGTACGGGCATGTCTGGAAACAAACAGTAGATTTCAGCTGTTTGAAAAAGGACAACATGTACTCGACATTGCAACATTTACCCTTGAAACTGTGGGCTGCTTCACTCATTAGCTAATCCCATGGAAACACTGATTCTCACAAACTGTAGGCCAAGGCACTGACTCCACCTTTTGACTATCATCTCTGTTCTACAAGGGCTGAAGATTCACAATCCTTTTAAAATGAAGGCTGGGAATCCTGGCTATGTAATGGTACAAACAGGCACTGTGAGGCACCTTTAGCAATTAGGTGAGCAGCTGAACAGGTAATATAGCAACCCTAGCTAGATGATGTTGGAGTTAAGTGATAGGTCATATCCAAATAGTGGTCTACTACAGTTCCTTATCACCCTGAAGAGAAATGACAAGTGAGGTTCTGCAAGGTACTATCCTAAATCTAGTGTTTCTGAACATGTTTATGAAGGACACGATGAAGTAGAAGGAGGTGCTCACTGAATCTGCAGATGCCACTGAAGTGGGTGGTATAGGTAAGAGTTTGAAATCAGTAACAAAGTGTTTGGGGGGGGGACAGAAGTATCTGGACATTTGTTTTCGTGTGTTGCCCTTTCTGATGTCAAAGGTATGCCTTTTCATTACCATCACCCCTACCTGGCATAGCTAATGGTGAACAATCATGGAAGCTGTGGTCCATATCTGGAGCGCCACACATTGCCCTCATGGAACCAAATTCTGGCATGATAGAATACTTCTATAAATGTGTGCATGTTTTTGAATGTGGAATGTGTAAAGGAATCTTACCCAAAGATAATATCTGAAAATTGCTCATGTTAAAAGAGAAAAGAAACAAAAAGCAAACAATTTGTTCTTTTTAAAGAAAATATAATTATGTTTGATTTTAATTGTACACATTTTAAGATAAAATAAGAAGAGAAGAAACAAACAAACAAAATAACAAGGAAATGAAAATAGATAGCAAATTGTAAAAAGTGAGGAATATACAAAATATAATCATGGGTTAGGTGTATATATTAATATAAGCTGATCATACATCTAAAAATTGTTTGTGTTTGGCATGGGTAGAATAGAAGTTCTATAAAGAACAGATTTGCATCACCAGACTCAATTGACCATGAACCAGGATAACTATCAGATGAAACTGATGATAAATATCAGGGAAACATGCAGAAAGACTATTCCTATAATCAGAAGAAAGAAAAACCTAACTGATAAAGTGTAGTATTGGTAAGGACAGGTGAAAAGGAAAATAAGAGGAGACAAAAAATATGGTCAGAATCCTAGATGTTGTCATGTAGAAACCAAAATCACTGCAAAGAAATGGAAAAACAAAAGAGGAAGAAAAAAAGAGATATCTCTTCCATAAAATCTAATCAATCAAAGGGAAATTGAAATCTGAAGTAGGAACACTGAAAGATCAGCAAGGTAACAAATTACCTGACCAGAATCAAATAAAAAGAAGATGGAAAGAATATACTGAAGAGATAAAGGGATCGATCGATCGATCGATCGATCGATCGATCGATCGATCTATCTATCTATCTATCTATCTATCTATCTATCTATCTATCTATCTATCTATCTATCTATCTATCTATCTATCTATCTATCTATCTATCTATTAATGCTGCCACTATCTGGGCAATTTACCATATGCAATAAAATCATAACAAAAGGTTGATAGATTCCTTTGAAGAAGAAGAAGCATGTGGTGAAGACGTTTCACGTGTAGAAAGCAAGGCAAAAGCCACTCTCAAAGCACTTCTAATCTTGCCACTGTGGGCAAGAAAGCTATGGAATCTTTATGGAAGAGTCCTTTCCATTCCTTCCTCCCCTCAGTCCCTCCATCACTTTGGTGAAAGTCCCTGTAGATATCTGGATAGTTCTGCAAGACCTAGGTGCCATTTGGACACTGCTTTGAGTAAATTTTCCGTGAGCTGGTTCTGAAAGTCAAGGAAATAGTGAGATCTTCTGACACTGAATAATGGATTGAGCATGTTTATCTTTCAAATTTGGGAGCCTAAGTCTTTTAGTGATGTTAAGCACTCTCAAAATCCAACTGTGCTGGCCATCAGTTAAGTTCCAAGTTTCAGGAACATAGTTTAAAACTATGTACATATCTACAAATATATAGGATTCTTCTATTACAAAGTTGATATACTGCAATGCACCCAACAAAAAAGGGGCCACCACTGGACATGCTGACATGCTCTCAAGAAGCAGCTCTACTGCAACACAAAAATATAGCTGAAGTGGTCCATTCCCCCCCCCCCGCCAAATAAACATTGCAATGCCAATAACTTTGAAAATTTAATTTTTGCTGAACCAAGCATAACTCCTGATCTAAAGAGATTATAGGCAATGAAGCTACGGCAAATTTCCGTTGGTTAATTTAAACTGGACAGTCCATTTCTTTGTTCCAGTACATTCTTATTCCATTAGTATCAAATTTAGTGCTTTTTAATAGTGTTGGCTTCACTTTCTCTGCAACTGCAATTAATGACTTCAAGGAGTTGCTGAGGCACACAAGGTTGATGGCCCACATATGTTGTAACTGTAAATATTCTTTTTCTCGAAAAATTAAGTCATGTGTGGATCTCAATGTTTAAAATGATTTTTAAAATTTACTGTGTAGGCTTATCCATTGATGAAATGTGTATATTCCACGATCAATCTATTTTTTCCTTGTAAAAATGGTTGCCTCAAAATTTTAAAATCACGAATTATCCCAGAAAGTTCATATATCATGAGTATGGGACTTAAATTTTAATTGACAAGAAATCATACTCCAGGTCAGCCTGGCTACTAAAATAGTGGGAAGGAGAGTGTACTTCATCAGCAGTTGCGTAAAACCTAAAGCAGCCCAGCTAAAAAGCAGTACCGAATAGGTTGGTTCCACAAATGTCCAGGTTGAACTGGAGTATTTTTGCCAAATATTTGTATGGGGGAGTGGAGGGTGGAATAGCTTGTTCATTTGTTTGTTTAATTTATATACTACCCACTAGCAAATTGCTACTCTGGGAGATGTACGACTAATTAAATGTACATATATAATAATATACACAGTAAACTATCCCAAACATAAATCATAACCTAAAACGGGTGGTGAAACGATTTCCAGAACACACTACAGATCTACATTACAATACTGAAGTATTCATCTCTTCCTTCCTCCAGTATCCCAGCTATTTGGGGGGGATACTCCCCAAAGAATCACCCCAAAGGATTCTCTGAATAGTTCTGTTTCTAGGAACTTTCTAAATATGCAGAGTGAGGGCACCTGTCATATTTCCTGTGGGAGAGCATTCCGTAGAGACGGTGCCACTGCAGAGAAAGCCTGATCATCATTTTCTGGGCTTCTCTGGGAGTTAACATCTGCAGGCATGAGGTCTGTGAGGACTGGATCAGACATACAGTCAAACGTGGCAGAAGACATTCAGACTTATGATGCAGACTCAAAATGGGAAAATTGAATCTGCCTTCCAAGAATGGCAACTGCATCTTCTTAAGTGGGAAAAATGGGGAAATGAAGTTCCCTGTAAAAATGTCTAAGTACAGTGTTCATTTTCTGACAGAATGACTGAAATCCTGTTGCTTAGCACAGTAAGTTGCAACTAAAGTAGGCCCATTCAGTCAATGGGGATTTGATGACTCAACTCCTCCATAGTTTCAGTTGATTCAATGGTCCTATTCTAGCTGCAACTTACTGCTCTAAGAAACAGGATTTCAACCTATGTTTGAGAACTATAGAATGGGATGCAATGTTTATGTTATGTGCAATTAAGTTACTTCCCAACGTGCAGTGCCTCTATGAATGACCTCCAAATGACCTCCAAATGTTGATATCATTAACATCCCAGCTCAGGTCTTGCAAATTAAAGACTGTTGTTTCCCTTACTGAATCACCCATCTTTGGTTAGGCCTTCTTCTTTTCCTACTTTTAGTTTTCCAAGGGAAATAATAGTTCCACTCTGTTCTGCTTTGGTCAGACTTCGCCTAGAGTACTGTGGCACCACAGTTGAAGAAGGACATTGCCAAGCTGAGATTTGTCCAGAGAAGGGTGACCAGGATACTAAAAGGTCTCGAAGTCAAGCCCTGTGAGGAACAGCTGAGAGAACTTGGTATATTTAGCCAGGAGAAGAGAAGACTGAGACGCAACACAGCTATCTTCAAATGAGGTTAATTTGTTTTGTTTTTAATAGGCCACTAGAGGATGCAACATGACTTTTTCAGCTTAACCCCCCCTTTTTTTAAATTAATTCCATTTTCAGTTAACAAAAAAAGTTATTACAACCTTCACTGTACATGCTCGCTACATTTAATTTTTTTAAAATCCAATTAGCCTCTTTGATCCTATCCCTCCCCCATTAGTCCTACTGTCTTGAGAGTTAAAGGCTGCCAAATGTACTCAAAGAGGACAGAGAGACCATTCTCCTTGAGCTCCCTTCAGGCTGTATTTCACCCCTAGAGACAAATCTCAGCCCTGGAATGTGTTGGCATTCATACCATCATAAATACGTTGATAACGCTTCCGAACAATAATGATTGACACCGAAAGCAAAAGTTACAGCAGGTATGTACAGTAAATGGATAATGGATAATGGATAACTAATTTTTAAATAGTCCATAAAAAATGAAGAAAATTTCCTCCAGCCTACCTAATGCTAATACATTTTGCCTCTGAGGTCCTTTTCTGTCCAAGCCTATCTATCATATTGGGACAAAAATGTTGGCAAGCTATAAGGAGCTTATACAAGAAGGAGAAGTGACACAGTCTTGTTATCAGAGGGCTGGTCCCATTTTGAAGGGACACAGGTGTTCTTAATGGGATTAGGAAACACAACAGGTAGTGTAAATTTATCTGCTAAATCTAACCACACTACACACACTGCTACTCATGATGTCAGAAAAAACACCATAACTCACTAAGTGGACATATATCAGGCAATAACAATACACAAGCATGTGCTTGAGTGCGCACACATGCACACACAAGAAACAAGAACATTGTGGTACTTGAAAGACTAACAGCTATATTTTAATGTGAACTTTCATGGACAAAGACCACTCCCTCAGTCATAACAGTGACGGTCATATTTATACATGGCTCCATGACTATTGGTGATACCAATAATGGACAAAGCGACAATGGTTCATTAGTAAAGGACTAGGCTATCAGGCTATGATTAACTTCAATGATCAGTCCACAAGGTAACAATAGTATAGTTGACACAAGTGGCAAACTGTGGGGATCAATGTAGGAGATCTCCCATTTGGGGGGCATGTGTAAATATGACAGTCATGTAGTGTCACTCTTATGTCTGGTCTTGAGCCATGAAAGCTCCCTTTAAAATGTGGCAGTTAGTCTTTCAGGTGTCACAACATTTTTGTCTCTCTTGTCTTCTTGTTTTTGTTTTGCTTTTTCATCTGATATGCTTGCACAGGCTAAAATGGCTACTTCTTTAAAAATTACTAACAAAAGTAGAGATGGGGGTATTCATATATGAAGACCCCCGCACAGCTGGACTTACCCCCCCTGGGGCCAGACTGTCCATTCAAGCATCCACCGGTGGTAGCGGCGTCGCTCTTCCTTCCAATCATTCCCGGAGCGCCGCTCGGCTAGTGACTCAGCAGCCTTGCAGAGAGACTCATCCTCGAGAGGCTAGCCAAACGGGGCTCTGGGAGTGATTGGAAGGAAGAGTGGACTCACCGGATGCGTGAGTGGACCCTCGTTAAGTCCAGCTGTGCAGAATACAAATACCCCCATCTCTTAACATAAATACAACAAACCTAAACATAAAGGTAGTTTTCTTTTTCTTTTCTTCTATATGTGGGATAAATAAATGGGTGCTAAGATGGCTAGAGTCTTGTAGAAACCCTTTAAGTCATGTTGTGCTCGAAAGACAAGAGTAGTTCCACAACACATTTTACTCTTTTTGAACTGTGGTCACAAAAGATAATGTTTATTGCCTCATAAACTGGTGAATTTATTCAGCAGGTGCATTCTAGATGCCTTGCCAGATATACATTTAAAAGAACCTATCTGTGGTTTTTGATTCGTTAAGTTCTGTTCAAAACTAGGCTCTTTCTTCCCTCACAAAGACTGCAGTGCACCCACTGGGAAGTGGGTCCTTTTTAAATCAATAGGATTTATCTTCAGATTTAAATGAGACAGGATTGAGGAAAGGATGCAAGTTGAGCCATACATTCTCAGTGCTCTGTTACAAATGAATAAATGCACTCAGTAAACTGTTAGAAGCATTCACGTTGTAGTCATAGGCAAATATTGTAATGAAAATAAATACTTAATGGTAATGAATATCATACCTTATGGGGCCATTAAAATATGACTGTTTATATATAAAAAGCAAAGCTACCACTGAAACAATGGGAAAGCAGACATATTTCCTTGATTTATAATAACAAAAGAGAAAAGAAATTGCTATATATACTGCCATTGCTCTCATAGGAGGAAAAAAGGTACTGTAGGTGTTTTGTGCTGTTCAAAGGCTGAAACCATTTGTATGCATGTCACAGTAAGAAATGTTGGTAACATGAAGGCCTTTTCCCCTCCAGTACGACAGCAAATAGGAAAAAAGTTCCCTTTGAATCTGCATGTGCCCTATAATAATGAAGGTTATTGTAATTGTGACAGACTCAGAAACAGAAAGTATATCACATAGATTAAATGCTTCATAGAGGTACAGATAGGGGCACACACAGAAGCCATTTTAAGGCATTCAGCATGGAAGCATGTAGGTCTTAAAGTGTTGTGATGAAGCAAGGACATAAATAAGTACTCCCAACCCTGTGCATACCATATCTGGAAGATATTTGCGCATTCAGTCCCTAATGCATTCCTGTGATTAGCAACCCTGATAAGAAAGGTCTGCCAATCACAGGAACACTGTAGGTGCATTTATTTCAAGACAGGACTTTTAGGTGGGTGGGGATGTGAGGGCGGGGCTTATAAGTATATCCCCATTTGCAATACTCCTTTTGAGATTTCCATGGTTTTCTGCTCGCTATTTGAATTCCTTGACTTCTCAGTGGTCTGATTGTCAGAGCACAAGCTTTCCCCACCTTTCATAGCTTGTGAATGAGTTTGCTTTGTTTTCTGATTGGTCATGGGGAGATTTGTTTCTAAGGCATTAAGTTCTTGGACAATGTGTCATTGGATAACTAATATGTTTTCTGTTTTTAAGGAAGTGCACTGCCTAGTTTGCTCCTAAATGTTATGGGATCCTGATTCTGGGAGCTGCCTTAGGATCATGAGTGTGGGACCAAAATCACACTTTGTATACATATCCTTGCAGTCTACAACCTCTCTGTCTGCTATGTGCTCTTTAAAACAAACCCTCACACTTAACAGATAATAATCTAATGATCTGGGAAAGGACAGCTGATATATAGAGAACAATTGATGTTAATGGCTTCCCTACATGGCCACAAGAATGAGTGTGGATTATAACTGCATAAGATTGCAGTTATGATATTGGGTAGCAGAGCATATTGACATACTACAAGGCAAGTTTAAAAATGGGAACAGCCAAAACAAAGAAATTATAACTTTGAAATGAACTTCAGATCAGCACCAAATTTGGCACATTTGTAGCAGACCATCTGCTGTTGTTCTGTGCCAAATTTGGGGGAGTTTGGGCAAAGAGGTTTCAAATTATGATTTTTTTAAAAAGTAAAACTGTTTCACCCCCATCCCATTCATAAATAGGTGACCCCAAACAATCCCATTTTTAAAACACATCATCATATAAATTGAAAAGACCAATCTTGCTTATTATGAAAAAAATAGTTGGCCTCACATGCTTTTTTTTTTAATTTGGAAAGAGTCCAGGCTGCAGGGGCTGAAATATTGATCCTTAAAAAGACTTTTCAAATGGGAAAAGTAGGGACTTTGTGATAACATTGAACATATGTGGTACAAGCTAGCCAGCAGGAACTTCATAAAATGATGCATTGCATACATTTGTAGACAGGGAAAGGAGATATTTGGTGAATTGCATGGCAACTATAGGTCACAGAAACAGAGTCAAAAGACAGATTTTTTTTTTTAAAAAAAAGCAGGTGAACATTAAAGAAAGTAACAGAGTGACAGTTCTCTAGGAAGGGGAACATTTTGCCATATATCTTTCAGGGAATTAGCATAAAATTATGTAAAGCATCTTCAAAATATTTCCCCATACTTTAGAAAAACAGATACCAATTGTGTTTTATTCTAGCACTTTCAGTAAATATTCTCTTAGGATTTCTGAGATGAAATCATCTCCTCATAAGATTTCAAATGAGATATTAGTTCCACATCTCGGGCAAACTGAACTTTTGCTTCTGTATATATATATATATATAATGTAGTTTTAAGAGAAAGTATTGCTCTGATTCATAACTACGTTTTTCCACTGTGCTAGTATACTATTAAATCATTCTACTTTTTTAAAAAATTAAGGGCAGGGGAAGTGATTGAATCAACAGCTATATGCAATGGAAGCATGAAATACATGGACAACAAAAATTGTATTAAATCCTTGTCTCCAGAAGATGTCGTTTATATCCTCTTATGTGATAGAGCAGGCAGGAAATGGGCAGGACCAAAGTATAAAAGGAAGGATAAAGGCAAAGGAGCAGGTGTTGATATCACCAGAGGAAGATGGTGGTGAAGATGATGGGGGAACTAGAGAAGAATTATTATAATATCATGCTCTGTGTGGACAATTGAATTGTATCATCCTGGGCTAAACAATTTGCGCCAATACAAGCAGCATGCATCGACAAGGAACAATCATTCTGTTTGTTCATGTCTTGAAAAAATGCATATTGATCAGATGCAGGCAAAAGATGTACCGAATGCTTGTAAATGTCCTGATCCTCAATGAAAAAGGTGACTTTATACATTGAGAAACCCTGCTGAAAAAAACTGTCAACAGGTGAGTGATTTTTCAGTTCTGCGTGAGAAAAAAAAAGACTGGCCTTTTTTGTCAATGGCAGGAAAGTTGCATTTTATGGGGGCAGGGTGGAGTTCATAGCACAGCAGAAACAAACAGAAGGCACCTCTAGGCATAAGCAGTGCATCAAATCTGTCTCACTTTTCATCAATTTCTGCTTCAGGTTGATAACAAAACAACAGTGAAATTATTTGTCCAGGAAACCACCGGAGGGCGCTCTGCAATGCTTTTATTTCCCTTGCCCTTTACATTGTAAGCTGCAATACACCTAATTTTGGTTTGTCCTTTTTGAGAAAAATAGCATTTTAAAACACTAAGTGGAACCAGAATACAGTGTTCTCTTGGATGCAGGAGGAAATTACTGAAATCTTAAATTCCCCCATCATATTCTAATATTTTTCTGGAGGATAAAGAATAAAAATGTGCCATCTAAAATACTATAGGTGTGTGTATTTACAATACTTTATATATATATATATACACACACACACATCTACACACTATTCAGTGTAAATAACATTGTGAACTCAGGTCATCATCCCAGTATAAATCACATGTGCATTCTAATGTTGGCTATCCATTACTACACCTATGTTTTCTGCCCAAATCTGTGCAGCTGGCATTGCTACTGGACAATTCAAGCTGCAATACTAAAGGTATTTACTTGGAAGTGAATCATGTTGAAAAAAAGGGAGTTAACTCTGGTGAAATATAATTATGACTGGATAGAACACAAGGCAGAGGATGAAAGTGCATGAAGTACTGCCATATTAGGAATTGAACGTCTTTTAAAAGGTTTTCTAAAACTGGGAAGCAATCAAAAGGTTTACCCCTGTTTATATTAACAATCAAAATGATTGTCTTCTCCTTGCTTTTTATTCTTTCTTTGGATCAAACAATTGCAAATAAGAAAGCCATGGGCAGATCAAACTAAAGTTAAAAAAACACACACCTGTCTTTTCAAAAGCATACCAAACTGAAAGGGTTAGTTTGCATGAAGGATTTGCTGTCCACCTTTAGAATCAGAAACACATACAGTCCATGGTGCAATGCAGAAAGACCTTCATGTTTTGAGTATTTCCCACCTTTATGGAGGAACAGTGCCTGTGAGCTTCAGCTGTGGAACAAGAAGGCTTGCCCTCAAATCTCTCTTTCTGTGTGTGGGTTGGACCAGTCTCTTGCATCATTCCCTATGGGCTTAATTATTCTTCCTTATGAATTTTCCAAATATCTTTCCAGATGCTAGGTTAGAGATATAGCTCTTATTTGATAAGGAATATTTATGCAGAGAGTGGCTAGTTATAGGTGGCTTTGGTGGCCAACCAGGACATTCTCATTGCCAGGGCATAAAGCTGCCATGATACGCTGAGTGTTTTGTCCTTCGGAAAAGTTTGGAAAAGTGTATTTTTTTAAGAAAAGAAGAATAAACATAATACTGCTATGCTGAAGCCATGCATGATGGATCAGTGGTGTATCGATATACTGGGATTTAGGGTCATGGGGCTGTCAAAAGTCTATGACACACATTTACATTGAATTTATCAGAATCCTGTCAGCATTCTATATGAGGGAAGAATTTCTGCTTGTCTTCCTTGTCCCCCACCCTCAGCCTTTATCTCCCTCCTTTTAACCCTGTCAAATGTACTCTAAAGCAACTCAGAAAAAGGACAAGACCTAAGCATTAACCCCTAAATATCCATAGTGAGAGGAGTGAGTCGTTAGACAATCAATCCTACTATGCACACTGGAAGTAGTAAATCACACTCCCATTGAATTTAATGGGTGAATACGTTGGTGTTTTTACTGGTAGAAGTGGAAGAATGCTTGAGGGATTTTCTTGGGGAAACTGGAGAGAATTTTCCTGCACTTTTCAAAGGTGCAACAAGAATGCTGGTGGCAACCCAGTCATAATAAGCAACACAAGTTACTTTCTTAGGATGCGGTAATGTTGATGATAATGGCTTGATGCCTAAGCAAAGAAATGAGTAACACAACTAGAAGGGTCTTTTAAAAGTAATGTTCCAAGCTCTGATTATAAAGGTAAAGAATGCTTTGCAAATTTTTAATTCTCAGCAGTTAAGGTTATCTCAACTTGATGAGATGCATTGGTGAACAACTATCAAATACTGTGAGATTCCTTGCCTCCAAGGGTGCACAAGACAAAGAGTGCTATTTTTCCTCTTTAGCAAAATTAAAACAATGTCTGAGCTTCTGCCCATATCTGTGGCTGGGACAAGATGCCCAACCTCCCTCCGCCTCATTAAGGCCAGTGTTGTGAGAAAGACCTGGAATTTTTGTATTTGATTAAGTATTGTTGAACTCCAATCATGGTGAAGAAGGCATTGCTGAGTTTGGGCTAAACAGTTACAAATAACTAATTACTTGCAATTAGTTTCTTTCCCCAAGAACAAAAATATAAATATACTACATTATGGGTATAACTTATCAAGAAATAAGGGAACTCCTTTTGTGATATAACTGCAACTTTTAGAGTTACTTTTTATAGGAGTGTGCCATCACCAAATAGTAGAGGGGGTATATTAGCTAATTACCTTAAAAAGTAACTTATAAATATGTACCTGGGGGATGAAGGGAAGCTGACAGAGGTACAGAACACTTTGGGTCTCTTGCAGAGACCATCAAGCAGTTATTGAAAGTAACTTTGCCTCACATGTACTTAAGAGATACCCAACGGACAGAATGAAAAGGATGTTTGCTGTTTCTTCAACAGTCAGAGGCTCTTGGCCGCTTAAGTTTACAACAACAGAGCTGTGTCCTTCCAAGTTCTAACAGTACTAAAGCTGGCTCCTTTTTTTTTTTCATCTGAAAGAGTTTCTGTTTGAATTTTGGCCCTGTCGAAAGTTGGCTGCTTATTTTACAAAAGTAGGCCCAGAATGCTGATCAGTTCATTAGTTTATGTACTTCCCGAGGAGTCAAAAAAGCAGCGTTCTCAAGCTTTGCTGTTCCTGTGGCAACAGCCATGAAGCTGTGAGTTTCAGCTGGGTGTGCCTTCTCCAGGTCTACTTGCCTAGCGTGGGAAAGCACAAATTAAAGTGATTAGCTAACTTGGTTTGACGTTTACCTTAATTTTGTTTTGCATTTGTAATCTGAGGACTGGAATTTCAGAGTCTGTGTCTAATGTCCATGTGTAATGGAGAAAACATAGGCTGTGTTAACTTCTATGCTTTCTTGCTTCCCTGCACCCAGTCACCATTGTCTCTAGCAACTCATCAGCTGGGGAGCTAGTTTTCTCCACAGATTTATGACCTGAATATTTTCAGAAATGATTGGCTATGAAAACATTTCGTGGCTAAGGCTTGGTATCTGCAAACAAAGAGTGCTGTTTTTCCTCTCTTGGGACTAATTAGAGAGATACAAAAAATAAATAAATCACCATTGACAGGGTTCTAGATGAGGCAGACCATTCTGGCTTGGCTAGACAGCATCTTGAGAATTCTTTACTATTCCCCTTTCGAGATTTTGCCTTTCACATGAGACAGAAATACCAAACAGCTGGCTTTAGGCCGTGGGTACTGCAACCTGCATGAAACATGGTATGTTGCATGGAACTCCTGTCTCTCTCTGCCAAACTAGAGCCTTTTCCCCTTCATGAAGCTAGGAACACATACAGGGCCAACACAAGAAAGGTAAGACACAAACAGCCGATTCAGTGTTGCTTCGCTTACCAGTTCATACAACAAAACAAAAATTATTGTTGGTTTTTTTTTCCATTTTGTGCCCTTTACAGAAATTTACAAGAAATGATCCCAAAAATACATAAAATCTCTCTATGATTCAGCTCCACTCCTCATTGCACTGTTTCCTGCAAGTAAGTTTTTTTCTTGTTTGTGTTCTTTTTTTCTATAAAGAGAGAATGGGCCAGACCATGATTTACATTGTAGAAGTAATTCTGATGTAATATCTTATTCTAATAACCCATGATGCATTTGTCCCAGGAAAAAGTTTTAGGCAAAGTTAACCCAAACCTGCTCTTTGTTTATGTACTGCTTGTTCTTTGTTAATCTGCTCCTTTTAGTGCTGAAATTGCTAAGGTAAGTCCAAATCAGCCCAATTTGTAATTTTAGACCAAGAGTCATTTTTCTACAAGTGGTATTATCCTCCTTTTTTACCCACGTTCCGTGTGTGTGTGGTGTGTGTGTGTGTTTGTGCATGTGTGTGTAAGGAAACAATCTGGTTTTTTCTTTCTTTCAGGGAGTGGAATCTTAATGCAAAAATTCAGCAGATACACAGGTAAGAAAAAATGTTTGGGAGTTGAAAAAGCAGACATTTGGCCTGATCAGGACAATCAATAGCCACAAAAACACCAACTGCCGCTATCAGCAAAAGAAAAGCCAAAGATAAAGTGCTGCAAGAGAAATGGAATACAGTGGTGCCTCGACTTACGACCATAATCCGTTCCAGAAGATGGACGTAACTCGAAATGGCTGTAGGTCAAAGCACCATTTCCCATAGGAATGCATTGAAATGCAATTAATCTGTTCTGGCCGGAAAAAAAAATCACCAAAAAAAAAAATCACTGCAAGACTCATTGGAAATGCGATTAATCCCTTCCAGCCGAAGGGGAAAAAGAAAAGAAAAGCAATCAAGCATGCATGCAAGACACATTGGAAATGCACAGAAAACAAATGGAGCAGATCGGAAATGCACAGAGAACAAAGGGGGCAGGTCAGAAATGCAAAGAAAACAAAGGAAAAAGCAAGGGAAGCATGCAGGACCCATCGGAAATGGGGGAAAACCCCCAAAAAGCAACCAAACCCCCCAAGACCCATCGGAAATGGGGGGAAAAACCAAAAAACAAACAAACCCCCCAAGACCCATCACAGCACAGAAACATAACCCCCAGCTCAAAACCACACTGCAAAAACAACCAGAACAGTTTTTAAAAAGCAGAAAACAGCATCTTACCAGGCAGCCTGAAGCCTCCCTGCAAACACACACACACACACTCTCAGAAGCAGAAGGAGGCAGTCCCAAGCCTCCGACAACGCACACTCTCTAACTGCTGGGGCGAAAGAGCTACAAAGAAGCAGCCTTGTCGCCACCTACAGTTAGAAATTTGAATTTCCCACCTTTTTCCCCTGCCTTTTTCTGTTTGTAAGTGGAAGCTCCGGTCGCAAGTAGAAGCAAAATTTTGCAGCCGGAGCTGGTCGTAACTCGAAATGGTCATAAGTAGGGACGTTCGTAAGTTGAGGCACCACTGTATACGAGTATAACTTCACCAACATCACACAATCCCCTGCATGAAAACACTGGGAAAATTGTGACTAGAGATTGTAAGGTAAAGGTAAAGGTAAAGGTTCCCCTTGACAAATTGTCCAGTCGTGTTTGACTCTAGGGGGCGGTGCTCATCCCCGTTTCCAAGCCATAGAGCCAGCGTTTGTCCGAAGACAATCTTCCGTGGTCACATGGCCAGTGCGACTTAGACACGGAACGCTGTTACCTTCCCACCAAGGTGGTCCCTATTTATCTACTCGCATTTGCATGCTTTCGAACCGCTAGGTTGATTGTAAGGTAGAGCTGATCAAACAGCAAAGTCCAGCTCCACTCCGCTATGCCCATGATACAATCTTGACACTATATAGTGCTCTTTTGCAACATTCTGGACACATACTGCCTAACTTTCTTTCAGTGCTGAAACTGCCTAATCAGTCCAAAATGATTCAGACCAATCTAGTCTGCTTTGAACTTGCTCTGACTAAGAGTGCAGCTACACTGTGTTATAACTCTTACTGTGCCTCAGATTTGGCATGTTTAAAATAAATGCTGCAATGCTAAACCACTTTACCAGATGAAATTGGCAGGCACTGTTAGGGAACTGTCAGTTCCTCTTTCCCACCCCCATTCCCCTGCCTTCTAACCTGAAATCCTAGCTACAGCCTCCCCAAGAGCCAGAAGAAATTAGCAAAGTTAGTCTATTTCACTAGGTTGATAAGCTTTTAGAGAAATTCAGTGTTATGTCACTTCAGAAAAAAACCTATCTAGCTAGATATTTTAAACTCCAACCAATTAAAAAAATTCCAACACAGCCTTAGTCCAAATTAGACCAATCGATTTCAGGATTTGGCTGACTCAATTGTACCCTCCTAGTTTAAACCAAGGTAAAGCCAATATAAATTAGCACAATCAGTCCAGGTATACTATACACCCTGGATAATTAAGAATGCATATTTGCTCAGGTTGCGGACAATTGATTAATTATATCTCTAACCTACACAAATAAGTTAATGGCAGATAAGCAGTGTGGGCTGACATGAAGGTGAATTTCTCAGCCTAAATCCATTCTCATCAGGGTCTTCCTGTTACATGGTGGAGACTAGTCTTTGCCAGATGTGGAACACTTTCTGGGGAATTCCATTCACTTCTAACATTCGAATGCTGGAGTTTGCATCCTTGCCCGTAAGATTCTATTTTTAGTAAAGGCTAATCTGAATTATATTTCTTGATACCTGAATTTACTGGTGTGACCTGATACTGGTTTAGTTATGAGACTGGTGGTCACTACCCATCAGAGTAGTTTTTGCATGCTTTCATCAATGCTAAAAACCTTCTGCATTTGCTACATTTTGCATGGGACAGACAGAAACCTCTTCAGGTAATATCACATCATTTCACAGAGTAATGGGGTGGAATGTCTCACTGTCTCTTCAGGTCCCTTTACTACAACAAACATGACCAGTGGTAGTATCAACATGCAGGATTGTGGATAAAGGAGGCATCACCGAAAACAGTGTGTTTGGTGGGGACACTGGAGACAGCTTTCTCTGTCACTACATCCAGACTCTGGAACTCCCTCCCACAGGGAGTCAAGCTGGCCCCATCTTTGCTGTCCTTCCTCTAGCAAACAAATACCTTTCTCTTCAGGCAGACTTTCCTTTAGTGATGAGCCGTCTGGGAGGGTTTTTTCAATGGAGCAATGTGCCTTGTTACCCATGCCAACCCTGCACTCAGGAGCTCACAGCAGAATCTTATCTGAGTCTATTCAGAAGTAAGTCACATTGTTGGTAGTGTGCATGATCAGTATCTTTTCTAAGCATTTTTTTTAAGCCTGTATGAGTTGTAGTTGCATGATTGAAGATATATGGGCAGTTCTCTTCAATGTCATAACTCAGATGAACCAGACTCTCAGCAGCTCGGAAGTGGGGTTTCAATTATAGTTTCATATAAGTGCTTCCCCAATGCAAAATGCAAGGTAAATTTGGAGCTCCTGCTTTTGAGAAATGCCCATGGAATTTTGGGAGAAGCCCAAAGGCACAGTATTATACAGGAAGGTCATGTCTTTCTAAAGAAGAAAACAATTTTTGCCTCAAACCCCCCCCCCCTTTAATTACAGGCATCATAGCTATTATTGGTTCTTACTAGAGTCTTCATTAAACCTGCCACATGACATCTCTATCTGTTTCCCCATCTGCTGCCAGGCTAACATTATTAAAATATCGTGGGGCAATTTGCACTCTATCAAGTAAAGGACCACAATACCAAAAACCTCACCATGGCATTCACTGAATAATCAATCAAATGATAACGAAATGCAAATTGGAAACAGCTTGAAAACATCTCCTCATTTAGCTTAACAGAGAAGCAAGTGTGGAACAACTCAACCTTAAAAAAAAGTTAATAGAAAAAATTCTATGCATTCACATGGGGATTCCCCCCCCCCAATTTTTTGGCTACACAAATAGTTGATAAAATATATCGATACATTCTATAAAATTGTGCAAGAATGCAATGCATTGATCCAATCATGTACATATAATTAGAGGCTGACTCATTTGTAATGTGTTCTATTCCCAATGAGATGTGGAATAAAACCAGATTGGTAGTATGGATTAATGAGCTGATGAAATGAACAGGTATTATTGGCTCTTGGGTGATGAATTACCTTTGCTTTTTCATGCATACTGTATTTCATTAAAAGCATCCAAGTGTGTGTTTAGTATTGTGCTAATCCATAATTTTAAATAGTAAAAACATTATATAAAAGGAAAGGGCAAGACATGGCGGGAGCCAGGACCCAGCTCAATGTCAGCATTGCAGTGTATGCTTATTAATCACTGCTTGTGTCTGCAGCTCAACAGCTAGCACTGAAGAAGGATTGTGATTCCACAGCCCAGATACAAGAAGCTAGTTGTAAACATGCAATTAAATACACTGGTAAGTATAAGGCAGCTGAGGCTCCTTCCCTCTTCCTGTGATTTGATCCTTATCCACACTTCCTATGGCAGAACTCATAGTCTCATAGCCAGAAAGGATTGGGAGAGATCATTGTGACAGGAATGTACAAGGAATGCAATGGGAGGAGCCATGCCTGCCTCATTGACCAACTCATCTGTGTCCACTTTGTTAAGGATTCATTCATCATAAAGAGTCACAAATGGTAAGTAATTGGTTAAGCCTCATCTTGAATATTAGCTCTGTCTCCTTGTAGCAGCTCTAGTTGGAGTGCTCACTGCTTCTTCCCCCATGATAATTTGTGATGTGCTGCTTGGAAACTGAGTTGGAGACCAGAATATTATTGCTTCAAAGCCCGCTTCTGTCATAGGCTTGAGCAGGTCCCATCCCTATCTTTATGCCCACCATTGGCAAAGCTGGGTGGCAGCATTTATGTAAAGATTTTTTTTTAACAATTGAGTTTTTCAAAAACACCTCTAATTTATGAATGTGGGATATTGTGATTCTGTATCCACAATTCAAAATGCCAGGAAATGGCCCAATATTGTGCCCACGTTGCCAGCAGGAAAAAAGATGCCAGACTTTACATAGCAAAGGGCAGCCTGAATGTTAACAACGCTCATGTCAGCAGTCAAGATGGTCTATAGGATACACTCTTGTCCTCACTATCATTCACAAAGAGACACCAAGCAGGGCAAAATCCCAGAACATGGCTCCTTTTTTCATCACTTCTCTCCCAAACACAAAGCAATTGTCAGGGCTGTTTTTCAACAGGTTCTCTAGATATCTATTACTTGGAGCCACAAAGAAATCAAAATGCCCAGAAAAACTGTGTCTTTCAGATTAACTGTGTGCACTCAAGTACATATCTGTGCAGCTGGAAGGTATTGGAATGTTAATTCCCAAGGATTTTACAGGAATTAGGAGTGCTTCTGTCCCGTGCAACCCAGTGCATGGCACACCGAGACATCTGTATTGGGGAAAAAGTCTTGGCCATGTTCCTTCAGGTCTGATTTTCGTTTATGCTCAAGTGTGGAATGCAACACATTCAGAATTTGAGAGAAAGCTAAAGAAAAGATATGGATACTTGTTGCAAAATCTCATTTTAAATCATTATTAGGGATATGTGGTGTGGGTCTTTGCAAAATTATGCTTACTTGGGATTTACTTGAACCTTTCGGAGGGAAGTGCAATTGTTTAAATTAGGACATCTGATTGGCTGTATCTTTTGGACTGAAAATGTTATGTTAAATCAAGTTCAAACTCACAACCACCTTTCTGTATTTGCTGAGTTCCTGCTGTACATCAAAATGAAGGAAGCAGCAACCAGTGTCAATTATTCTCTGCTTCCTTAATACCAGAATTTATGAATTACCAACTTGTGTTTCAAACAGCATTCAGATTCAAAACCAAGAGTAGTAGAAAAAACCAAATTCAGCTGGTACCATGCTTCAGCAAAGAAAAAGAAGGTTCCTGATGCAGATGAGAAGGTAGTAGAAAGATCTCCATCCATTGAATCTGGATACAAAAGCCCTCACATTAATAAACTGGAGAGTTTTTTTTAAAGAATTAGTGTTTTCAAATGGAAATTAAAGTATACATACAGTAGACACAAATTCCAACAGCAACTTCCCTCATGCAGAATTACCCAGTGATAGAGGATCCCAGAAGATGATCAAATGATCTGTAATAGGGTTGCTGTGGGAGGACAGAACCAAGAACAGCTGGGAGATGGTGGTAATCTTCTGTGCCAAAATATTTTGAAGAGCCATTTTGGACTTAACAAAATGGTTGAGCAAAAGTGTTAGTCAGAGCAATAAATGCAAAAGAGAAATATGCACACCTGTTAACCTCTCAGGTAAATGAATGCAGCTATGACTGCTCTGGATGGGCTGCACATTAGCAAAGATTGTCAGGAAACCAAAATCAATATCACCCATACTATGTGAAAGACAGACAGTGAAGAAAGACAGAGGAGAGGGGAAATCAACTCACTTGAAATCTGGTGTTCGATGAGAGCCGTGCAGATGTCATAGACCACCAGAAAGTGTAATAAGTGGGTGCTCAATCAAGTCAAGTCTGAACTCTCACAAGAGCAAAAATCCGTAAACTGAAGCGATGCTACAATGCACATATAATGAGAATACAGAACTGACTGGAAAAGACAATATTGCTGAGTAAAGTGGTGTGGTGAGCAGTAGGAAAAGAGGAAGATGTAACATGAAATGGATTGACTCAGCAAAGGAATCCATAGCTGTTAGTTTATAAGACCTGAGCAGAACTTACAGAAAAAGGCAATGTTCCTAGGAAGAACGAGAGAACAACCTAAGATGACATGCTGTCAGTTTGCAAGATCTGAGCAGAGTTGTTAATGATAGGACTTTGGGGAGGTAATTAATTCATATAGTCACCATACATCAGAAGGGGCATCTTTAAAGATGTAGAGGATTTTTTTAAAAAATTACCAAGCAGTTGTATAGTGACAAGATGGGTGGAATGGAGACTTTGACAGGAGACTATGGCAGGATATCAGCACCAAATCTCTGCTAATATTAAGACCATTACCTGCCACAAGACAGAAACACGGTAATTACACAGCTTGAATGAGTGAGCTTCTGAATATTTGTATTCTCGAAGGCTTTCATGGCTGGGATCCGATGGTTGTTGTAGGTTTTTCAAGCTGTTTGGCCATGTTCTGGAGGTTTTTCTTCCTAATGTTTTGCCAGTCTCTGTGGCTGGCATCTTCAGAGGACACGAGTCAGAACTCTGTCTGTGCTCTGGTGCAGTTTGTGGGATAGTTGAGTATTTATAGCTGTGGGATCAGCTTTTTTCCTTTTCAGCAGATTTGGTGATTATGGTGATCAGCGTGTTTTTTTGTTGTGGGTCTAAAATTCAACAAAGCCTGGCTCCCAGCACTGAAAAACACAGCTTGCAAAAGGTCAACGAACTCTACCCAGCCACAAGGACTGGTGATTACTGCACACAAAAGACCAGCTAACGACACCCATCAATCACAGTGACAGATAATCTCTCCCCCTTATCACAACAATACACCCACACTCTCATGCAGCAATAATGTCCACTAATACTTATGAACATGCTAAAGTTCATAAAATCATATGAGTTAAATATTGTATTAACAGGGCTGCCCTTGTGTCCCTTAATTTGGAGGTCAAACCCTGGATTTTGGGGCTGTTTTTTTTGTTTGTTTGTTTGTTTGTTGTTGTTTTTTGGTGCCAGTGTCCACATTGGGTCTCAATTCAATGTGATCTGATATGCACCAACAGCCCATGGCCACCCTTCCTTTGATACCACCCACCTGGCAATCCCCAGCTGTCTTCTCTTTCTTTTTCTTTTCTTTTCTTTTTTTGCCTCTGCACAGGTCTGCACACGTGGTCCAGCACTAAACTAATGTATCAATGCAGTGATGCTAAACACAGTAGTTCTGCCTACAAAAAAAATACTTTGGGGTGAAAGATCACAGAGATAGGTGTTCCTGCTGTCCCCAAACCCTGGCTTAATATGTCACCATAACACCACCCAGAGTCATGCCCTCCCCTTGACATTGTTAGATCAGAAAAGAAAGAATCATACAGAAAAAATGCCGTTCAAATCATTCTGCCTTTAAAAAAAAACCAGAACTCCCCAGCAGTGGGAGAATTTTAAAAAAATCCTCTGAATCAGAAGCAAAAAAGGCCCAGTTGATTTGCCTCGGCCTTTTCATCATGTGCTCCTTGCAAAATATTTCATATTTGCCCATGCTAATTGTGGAGCAAATCCCAAAGTATTTGTCAATGCAATCGCAGCCTGACCCAGAAATTCAAGTCCCCAACCCTCCCACTGACTTGCTTTGAAAAACAAGTGTAGACATAACTTTTTTAAAAAATTGATGTATGAAATTCAAAGACATCACGGAACTTGAAAAGAAGAGAAAAACTTGCTGAATTTCAGACAGCAAATTTCAGGTGTTTGTGTACTAGACATTTTAAAAATTTGCTGTTTTCAAGAAATCAAAATACAATTCCTGAAAGCATGTGCTCAGTCCTGATTTTGTCTTCCTAGTGTGCTGCTAGCATTGGCAGCACCATGCTAGAGCCCTCAGAAAATCCTCACACTTATAAAGAACTGCAATAAAAGAATAGCAAATTTTAAAAAGAAAAAAAATGAAATAAACACCAAGAAGAGTTTCACACCAAGAAGACAGCTCATGGCTGTCTCTCTTCCTCTCAAAAATGAGTCATATACTACCACCACAAGATTCCAACTCCTTCTTTAGGAAGTGGCAGGAGTTCTACCATTTACAGTATTCTCCATGGGTAGTTCTATACTTTCTGCTGTCCATTTGGAATCACCATGTCCAGAGTGTTTTCTCTGCTCGAGTGGCTTAGAATCACTACTTGTGAAGAGGATCTTGGACTATTGTGTCTCTTCCAGCAGCATGGAATCACTATCCATTCAGAGGTCATGGAACTGTTGTTGTTCCAGTGGCATGGAATCACTGTCCACAGGGAGGGCCTGATATGGATGTTGTTGTTCCAAAGTCAGAGCATACTTCCTGATGGTCCTGATTCTCTATGTCATACTCCTCCACATGCTTGCCTCCTGATTTTGACATTCTTCTTCCTCCCCAAAGGCATCTCTATTCTGTTGCAACTCTGAGAGACCTTACTCAGCTCTATCCAGAAATGTTTCATTTCCCATGGTGTTAGGCTTCTACCTATTGCACCTTCCCGTCAAGCAGGGCTACCAGCTTGCACTTGCTGCTGTAGTTCACTGGCTGGGGGTCAGAAAACAGAATATCAAGTGAATCTTAGTAAGTAAAAGCATAAAACTTCATTGCTTTTGAAAGCAGGAGAATCACTAAAGTGGCTTTTGCAGAATAATAAAAGTTGTTCTTTTATAGCTCTAAGTGGTAATTCCAAACAAGAAAAACAAGAATGCATAAAAAATAAAATAAAATAAAATAAAAACACTATGCAACTACAAGGACAGCTTCTCTGTTCAGGAAATAATTTATCTATTATAGTGCATCTGTTTGACCTGACTCAATGAACGCAACTTTTCAAATTTACTCTGATGCCCAAATATGGATACTTCCACATTCTCTCTCTTCTCCCTCACTGCAAGTGTAGCTTCTTACTAGAGATGGGGGTATTCGTATTTGTATACGAATCCCCCTGCACAGCTGGACTTAACAAGGGTCCGGCCCCTGGGCTGGACCATCCACTCGCGCGTCCGGCTAGCAACACAGCAGCCTTGCATAGAGACTCATCCTCCCATTGCCAGGAGTGGCTAGCTGAGCAGGGCTCCGGCAGTGATGGAAGGAAGAGAGGGGCCGCTGCCGCCGCTGGACATGTGAGTGGACTTAACAGCTGGACTTAACCCTCGTTAAGTGCAGGGGGATTCGTATACGAATATGAATACCCCCATCTCTACTTCTTACTTTCTGAAGCAGGAAGACAAACATGCCACAAGTATTGCACATCACTACAACTGCTCCTTCAATGTCCATTTTTCTGGACACAACACTCTTGGGCTCCCCCTCAAACTCCCCTACTGAACATCCAGGCAAAACATCTGTTTACTCATCCTGTTGACAAGTTCCTCCCCAGAGGTGTCCAAGGATTCTGAGTGCAGCTAGCGACTGGCAGCTGCTAGCTCCTCCTCTAACCATGTCAGCAACTCACTTCCTCTCAACTATCTCTTCCCCTAGCACCATGCATTTGAAACAGCTGTAATCATTCAAAGATGATTGAAAATACACAATAAACCTCCAAGCAGCTCAGACAATAGTCAGCCTCCAGACAATGCATGCTGCTCACCTTCTCTTGTATCTTTCAGCAATCTCATGCAAAACACCTCTGTTTACTTGCTCTGTTCATGAATTCTTGGCCCCAAGGTCCCAGGGACTCTGAGTGCAACTGCAGTCTCAAAACATCTCGGTTTATTTTAGATTTTTATTTATGAACTGTTTTTAAAATATTCAATTTTTGTTGTTGTTAAAGGGGCATTGGATTATAGTAAAGGAGAGGAGGGTAGGAATAAGATTTTGTTAAAAAATAAAAAAGCAGGCATGATGGTGAGTGACTTTGAGAACCATTGTTTCAATATCAACTAAAGTACTATCAAATCAAATCAAATCATCTTAGAACTGCAAAGCTGGAAAGGACCCTCTGGGTCATCGAGTCCAGACCCTCTCAAGGAGGCAGAGCAGGGAATTGAACACCCAGCCTCTGGCTCCTCATCCAGTGACCTAACCACTGAGCTATCCAGCAGTTCTCCACCCTCCTTATGTAGATTTAACAATTTTTAGTAACTGTAAATACCACTTAGACACTTTTAAAGAAGAATGCTACATTCAAACTGTAAATCTCCATTCCAAAGGTCAACACACTTATAGAAGAGATTCTGCTGGATGTCAGTGACTAAAACAAAGGCTGATCCAATGTGTGCATTTTTTTGATTGATTGAGATTGTAGAACATTCTCGGGTGTTTAGCCAACATTTTTACAATGGCTCCTAATATCCCTGTAAGCTAAGCACCAGTTGCCTTCCATGGTTTTAATGGCCTCTTGTTTTTGTGCACTGAGTGACCTCAGGTGAACTACAGGAAGCAAGAGAATTGTGTTCTTTGGCATGCATCTACTACTTTTTCAGTAGCCTCCCTGAATGTTATTTATTCACACTAGCTCTCCAACATGACATCATTGCATTATTGTTCTTTATGTAAGAGGATGGAATATGAATAAAATACATCCCCAGTATATCTTTACTATCCTCATTTTATTTACATTGAAATTAACAGGGTTTTTTCTCCATACCCTTATTGTGGTGTTTTCTTCCCCCACCCCCTTCTCCTTCTTTACTACCTCTTTGCAGAAACCAAAGGGAAAAATGATCAGTTGCTCTGCCCCATTTATTCCAGCCTCCTAATAGCATTTTTTTAAATGAAGGGAAGCATCTAGCATAAAACATTTGCCAAAGAGTGACAGAAAGTAATTTATTCAGTGTTTATTTTTCAGTTCCAAATGTTTGCCCAAAAGGGCAACAGTTGGAAACCATGTTATGCTTTCTCATCAAAGTACCTCAAGGGTGTTCTGCTTTGTAGTGATGTCATTTCTTAATATAATATATGAATTGTGTAACAATGGTACGAAAATAATATTAAAATGATAGTGTCAAGTATGTAATTACAATGAACTTCAATATTAAAGACACAGTGATTGTCCTTTTGCAAACAAATTAATGTAATCTCCAGTCTCATGCAGATCCCCTTGTGATCCATGAAAGAAAGATCTGGAACAAAGTGTGGTGCAGCTTATCTGTGTTATATGTGCAGTGTTAAAATCATTGAATCATATATGAATGGCACACAAAAATAGCTTTATTACCAGCTTTTTGAAATATCCTCCCAAAAGAGCTAAGATTGCCCTTGATTCTGGCTCTCAGGATGTTGTATTCATTTTGGTACCGGGGGGGGGGGGGGGCAATTGTATTTGTTCAAGCATTTTGAATACATTTTATTACTGAAGTGTTTTTCTCATTTACATTATTACCTTTCATATTGTATTATGTTGCTTTGGTTTTTATCAGCCCGTAAGAACTTTGACTCCATAATTATAGATCTAAAATTATTTATACATATATGTTTGTACGTGTCTCGGTCTGCCTGTCCATTTAGCTCTGCCATCAGTCCAAGCCTAAACATCTGAAAATCGGCACCCCAAAGACATGCGTATCGGGACAGTTTACATTTTTCAAACAAATTAATCAGCTCTAATTGATTAAAGTCTATCTGTTGCCTGTAATACCACAGTGAGTCACTAGGCCACTAGATGGTATACAGGCACCAGTTGCCAAATGCTTTTGGGTGTTTTGGAGTGTGCCTATGAAGGACCAAGCTACAAACATCTTCATTTCTGGTTTTTCATGCTGGAAGAATACAGGTCCTATTATTGTGTAACTCGGCTACAGGTAACTTGTGCTTGTTCTTGACTCAAAGTATCTGGACATCTGTACTCAGTGGTGCTTATTTCTGAGTATACATGGCTAGGATCGTACTATTAAATATCTTTATGTCAAAGGTGTGGAGCCTTCTGAACATATTCAGAAAAAAGTGGCCCTCAATGCCTTCTTTGAAAATGCAGCTATTTTCTTTTCTCAGAAGAAAGGTACTCTGGAGAATCAGCATTTAATTTTGTAACTTCTATTGTTACAGGGTTCATGAATAATATAAGTGTTGTTCACAGAGTTTTGGAAACATTACTCTTTTGCACTGCAAATCCCAGACACACACAGCTAGTGTAAGCTTGTAGTTCAAAACACTAACTTTTCAAGCTTCCCCCCCCCCCCCCCGGGTCATACAAAGCATGCTTCCTACATCATATTATTAATCCTTATCCTTAGAGCAACCCTAAGCATGAGCCAAACCAGTACAAAAGTTCACATTTTGCAAACAAGACATGGCATGATATTGAGCATAGGCAAAGTTGTGTAATTTTAGACCCTGTACCTAACAGTTGTAGGTGTGCATAGCTATTTGCTGGGTATTATTTCACAACTTTTTCTTAGGTAATCTTCTTGTGTTCCTTGCTTGTCTGTGGGGCATGCTGCAGCTCTTTGGGGACTCCCTTTTGGCCTGAAGTGGATGTTTGTAATAGTGCTTATAGTCGTTCAATTGACCAAACGGTCTCTCTGTGTTTTGGGTATTCCACAAATCTGGACCAGGAATGTAAGTTCTTGCTTCTCTCACATTCTCACAAGCTGCCAGGCTGGGGAAATATAATTTTCTTCTCACTGGCAATGATGGCAAGGAGATTCTTGTGCTTTCAGTAGATTTCTTGCATTATGCAAAAAGGCCTAATTTTCTTTATGCCAATATTTTTTGTACATCATTTTGTAATTCATAGAATTCACAAAATGTGTGAATGGCACAAACTAAAATAGTCATTGTTTTGTTCAGAAATGCGTGACACTGGATAGGTTACTTGAATTTTTCTGAAGAACCAGCCAGCCCATCTGTGCTTGCTGTGTCTGTGCATTTCTTAAGATAGGCAAAAGTCAATAGAGACATGTTGTATGAATTGCAGAGAGCTTGCCACTGGCGAAAGATATGTTTTTCTTGGTCTCCCTCTGAAGATGAGAAATCTTGCAGAGCTTGGAAATCCTTTGCTAAGATGTTTCATCATATTGAGACAGCCCATATCAATGAGATCAAGGAATTTAGCAGATGGGGGAAAAAATTGAGAGAGTGAATGACTGAACAAACAAGACGGAAGAGAAAGAGGAAGATGAGTGGATAAGAAAACAACAGCAACAGCAACAACAACAACACCAACAACAACAAGATGAGGCAGGGTTTCTAAGCCACCATAACCTGATACAGGTTATGTATCAGACCAGCGGGGGTGGGTGGGTTGTATGTCAGTGGAAACACATATTAGGAATGTTTATATATTCACGGGTTTTTATGTTTTTCAGAATTAATCACTTATAAGTGGATTCCAAATGAGTCATTTATAGGGAAAGACTATGCCAAATAAATCACAGATGCAGAAAAATGCTTAGGAGTTTGATCCCCCACTGTGCCTCCTTGATGATCCATAGGGTCTGCAGTTCAGCTCTGCAGTTCAAATTACTCTTATCCTTGTACTAGTCCCTCTGCCCAGGAATGTCTACACTGAAAGTTTCTTTTCAGTATCTTTGGCAGATTTTTTTCCCAATCATCTGCCACCTGATCTTCTTGCTTGGAGAAGCCGAAGAAGTACATCTGGGACTTTCCAAATGCAAAGTGTGTGTTCTATTGCTGAGCAAGAATGCCTTTAGAGTTCCCCTTTAATTGTTATAGTGGTGGCATATTTATCACAGAAAAGTAGCTTTGAGATGATCATGGCCTTACATACAAATGGTGGTACTCCATGCAGTTGCCACTCATAGTGTTACCATATGTTAGAGATGACTTCATGGCATGTAACAAGAACAAAATGTGGTCCAGAAGGACAGCTTTTGTGGACTTACACGGTTGATCTTTTTTTTTTAAAAAAAAAGTACTGGTCTTCCCCAACTGGATGACAGTTTAATTGGAAATGACAGAAGTTAGTTTTGGGAGTATCTGTGTACAAAACACATTTCTTACCATGCCTGGTACACAAACCAAACAAGCTACTAGTGGATCTAGAATGGCTGGATACCTCAGTGGTTTAGGTATCTGGCTGTGGAGCCAGAGGCTGGGAGTTCGGTTTCCCACTGTGCCTCCTTGATAAAGCCTGGATCTATAGGGTTTCTTCCAGCTCTGCAGTTCTCAGAAATTATTAAGGTATGCATTAGAGATGGGCACGAATAAAAAAATTAATCACCAAATTCATTCAAAAATCGCTAATTCATCAATTTGTATTTGTACAAATCAATGCCCCCAACAAATCATGTATCAATGGAATTTTAGTGATTTTTTATTTGCTGATTAGTTTGGTTATAAAACAGCCTTCAAGGCACCTAGAGACACCAGAACTGCAGGGAAGCTTCCTCTGACACTCTTCTACAATCCCTCTGAGTTCAGTGAAGTTTGGGCTTCAGATGTCTGAGTTATACACCCACAAAGAGGGCCCCCAAGTAAAGTTTCCCCCAGGTACCTAGAGACACCAAAATCACAGAGAAACTTCTCATGACTCTCCTGTACAATCCTTCCAAGTTTGGTGAAGATTGGGTTTCCCCAAGCCAGTTGCTAAGGGAAATTATCCTGGGGGGCTGCACTTAGTGAGAGTATAACATGGACGTCTGAAACACAATCTTCACCAGACTTGAAGGGTTAGTAGAGGAGCATCAGTAGAGGCTTCTCTGCTATTTTGGTGTCTCTAGGTGACTGGGTGTGTGTGTCTAATTGTGGGTGTATAATTCAGACATCTGAAACCCAAGCTTCACCAAACATTCAGTGCTGCAGTTCTAGGATGATGATGGTGATGAATTCTGCCCCAACTACTGCCATCTTTGGGCCTCCCAGCCCTTTCATCTATCCTTCAAGACAGTTCCCTCATGGGAATATAGGGACTTTGTAAGTGTAACACTGTGATTTTGAATGCTGTCCTTGGCAAGAAACACTTGATATCTGCTCAAATGCTTCAGGAGCAAGCAAATAACTTCATTTTGTCCAGCTTTTAAACTTGTGTTGATCTGTATTATTCTTGATCAAAGATATAAGCCAACATCCAGTTGCATTTTTATCCTAGCAAATGCAATCAACGTAAATCTCACCAGCGAACTGCTATAAATTAAGAAGCCGTGGTGGGAATTAACACCATTATTTTATGCTATATTTTTTAGAATCTTGATTTTAGATCTTTTAGTTACTCTATTGCATCTTTACTGTTTGCTATAATAATCAGTCTATATTTGCCACATCATAAAAGGGTAATTATATAGTAATTATACTCATTAGTATTAAAACAACATGGTACCAAGAAAAAAAGGAGGTAACACACAAGTATGTAAATTATTTGAAGAAGATTTTTTGGTACTTGTTCCATGCCATTGCTGCCTTCACTATTGTAATGAGAAGTTTTAGCACTGAAGCTATGACATTTATAAATGAGCCCATGACTATTTTGTCAGTTTGACTGGCACAATATATAGTCTTTTTAGGTCTGAATAAAAAAGAAGTCTCACTCATTAAAAACAACAACAGCCAAGCATGTGTGAGCTGGACAAAAAAAGGACAACACCACAAAGATCAGATGTAAATGACAAAGAAGTTTAGCTAATCAGAACACAAAACAAGAAGCAAGAGTCAAGATAGCAGAAAAGCTCCAGAACAGGCAAATAATGCATGGGAATAAAAGAAAAGGCATCCCAGATAAAAGCTGAACTGGAAAAAAAGTGAAGGAGGAAATATCAGGGGGTGGGTGGTGGGAAAGGAAAGATAAAGTTCAGAATCTGAAATGGTGCTCCAGAGAGTGGGTCACTTTGTCTTTGAACGCAACACATTTGGACCAAAATCTGAAACTTCCTACATTCCTATTGATAAGCAAGTGGCTATCAGTTTGTGACTTTTTCATACACAACTGGATGCAACTTACAGTTGTGTACAATCTGGTGGTTTGAAATACAGCACATTTCAAGAAATAAGGGGAAGGATTTTTTCCCAGTAGGAAACTTTAAAGTTTTGTTTTTAATAAAAAGGAAAATGTCTGTAATTTTTTTATTTCTTGGAAGAACTGGGTCACATTCAAAGATGTTAAAATCAGGAAAATGCTGTGTAGTCGTAAAGATTACACAAATGCAAGAGTAGGCAAGACCTTTATTAGACCACTAAAAATCAAAGAGATATACAGATCTGTTTTATGCCTGTCTTTATATATTAAGAAGGACTTTTATTCTTTGGGGTTTTCTAGGCAATTAACATAAAACAGTTCACATTGTAGGTGCCCTTAAATAAGTGTCCTGATAAACTTCAGAAGGATAACAGGAAGGACATTCTTAGGTGCCAATTCACAGCAAACAGATGAATTAATGACTTCTAACAGGTGCTATAGTTAGCAGGTCTGGCAAATTTAATTCCTTTACTGAATAAATTCATGCCACAGTAGGTCCTCATCTTTTCCTACTGCCATCAACGTCTCCCAGTATTATCATCTTTTCCATAAGACCTATTTTTGCATACTTCCAAAATATGAAAGCTTCAGTTTAATAATTTTAATCTCTAGTGAAAAAGTTCAGGTGTGATATGATCTTGAATCTACTTATTTGTCTTTCTAGAGGTCCATGATATCAACTAAACTTTCCTCCCATACCACAGTTGGAATGAATCAATTTTCTTCCTGTCTACATTCTTCACTGTTCAGCTTTCACATCCTATATAGTACTTGGGATACTTTCATACAATATTGGCATGGCTCCAGTGACACAGTGTGACACTTGATGATCCCTATATAGCTTCCCTTCAAAGTCTAAGTCAGTGGTTCCCAACCTTGGGTCCCCAGATGTTCTCAGACTGAAACTCCCAAAAGCCTTCACCACTAGCTGTGCTGGTCAGGATTTCTAAGAGTTGTAGTTCAAGAACATCTGGGAACCCAAGGCTGGGGACCACTGACCTAAATGTTTTTCCGATTTCTTCTTTGCAGTCTTCATTTGGATTAAAGATTGAACCACAATATAAGACATCCTTAACCGTTTCAATTTCTTCATTGTCTACAGGTCTATAGAGCCTGTGTCCTGAGTACACTCCTGTACTGCAGTAAGTCCTGGACCCTTTGTGCACGGCAGGAGAGGAAGTTGAACACATTCCATATGTGTTGCCTCTGACGCATTTTTGGTATCACCTGGCAGGACAAAGTTCCAAATAGAGCAGTCCTAGAACGAGCTAGAATTTTTAGCATGTATACATTACTGAAACAGCGACGTCTACGTTGGCTTGGGCATGTCGTGAGAATGGCTGACGGTCGGATTCCAAAAGATCTCCTGTATGGAGAATTAGTGCAGGGAAATCACCCCAGAGGGAGACCACAGCTGCGATACAAGGATATCAGCAAGCGGGATCTGAAGGCCTTAGGAATGGACCTCAACAGATGGGAAACCTTGACATCTGAGCTTTCAGCCTGGAGGCAGGCAGTACATCATGGCCTCTCCCATTTTGAAGAGACACTTGTTCAGCAGGCCAAGGCAAAGAGGCAGTCCCGAAACCAGCAAAATCAGGGAGCTGGACAGGGGACAGACTGTATTTGTCTTCAGTATGGAAGGGATTGTCACTCTCGAATTGGCCTTCTCAGCCACACTAGACACTGTTCCAAGCCCTCTATTCAGAGCACGTTACCATAGTCTCTCGAGACTGAGGGATGCCTACATTCTTCATTGTGAACATTAAAGTTATGTAATTCTTCTGTAGTCATTACTTTTGTCTTCTTAATGTTCAGCTGTAATCACATCTTTGAATTTTCTTCTGTAACCTTTCTCATTGGCTCTTTATCCACACCTTTGGAAACCTTACCTCTTTTTACTTTTATTCATGATGTAATCTTGTGTCCTTTGGGGCCCTTTGGGGTTTGGTATACTGTCTAATGTTTGTTCCAGTTGTTCTTGCTGCCATCTTGAAATCTAGTGATGCCTAGGTGGGTTTAGTGTGGGTTTTGGTTGTACGTTTTGTTTTAATTCAGGTTGAATATTTATGTTACTTTTTTTTTTTGTAACCACCCAGAGTAGTGGTTTGCCACTAGATGGGTGGGGCACAAGTCCAACAAACAAACAAACAAACTCATTGGACAAAATCCTGTTATGGAAGGCATAACTTTTAGAGAAAAATTGTCTTTAGTTATCTCTGTAGACATTATCTGTCATGGAACTGTACATATGTACATATGGCTGTATACTTTGAGTTTGCTATCCATTTTATACCCATAACATATTTGTCAAAGAGTTATGGAGATGGGCTCATGTATCATGATGCATGTTTTATGGTTGTATATGGATCTATAGTTCCATTTCTTCAAAAAGTCCATAATCTGATCTTTACACCATTCTGGCTGATTAATTACCTACATTTTAACCATTTATTTAAATTGATAATCATTCCAATTTTTATATTACCCTATACTTTATGCAGCACCTACCAAAAAAAAAAAAAAAATCCAGGATGCCACAATAGTGGGAAAAAGCAATATTTATTTGCTTGTTTCCTTTACAAAAAAATGCTGTCATCTTCTGTAGCAGTGGTTTTCATTTAATGAGCTTGGAGGGTGGGGCTTAGACCCTCATTCCTCAAAATCAAGAAAGCAAGAAATGGCCGGGGCTGAACTTTCCCACATCTCCTGAAGTCAACAAGCAGTGAGAAGAAGGGCAGATAACAATGTCTTCCCTGTACAGCTGTCTCAGGCTGCTCACCAAAGCAGTGATTCTCAACCAGCAGTACAAGCAGCGCTAGCAGGAAATAGGATTTTCCTGAAAGCTGCTAAGAAATTTTTATCTCTCTGTTTTATAGTTACTGCCGCAGTAAAATTTATACTCAGACATATTATTATAACTTCAGCTACTGATGGAATTATTTTTGTTTATGCTTACTTCCAACAACTGTCACAGTAAAATTTATACTCAGCTGTGTTTACAATTTCAGCTACTAATGGAATTGTTTGTTTATGTTTACTTCCAACAAAACTGTTGCAATTTTTGTGTCCTTAAAACTAAAGTGTAATTGATAGGTGATATATATTTAAAGATCTAAATGCCCTTCACAGAAAATATGAGCTCTTTGTATTGATCATGGTGGGACCTAAAACATGAATAATTGAATTATGAAAGGTTGGGACAACCACTGCATTGAAGGTATCTGTTTCTTTTTCATTCAGCCTTTACTTTCTGCCAACTATGACCATGTCAGAACCTGATAAAGATATCTAACTCCCCCAGGAGTCCTACAGAAGTTTATAAATCTCCCAGGCAAAGAACAGATTCTATGATTTGTCACAACTGACATTATCCCAGTAAAGGATTAATCCCAGAATGAAACCATACAATCAGTGACAAGCCTTTCCAAACTCATCTCGGTATCTCATTATAAGTCTTTTCATTGTTGCAACAATTCCAGGCAGTTCCAAAACTTCTTCATTCTGAACAAGTTTTATCTACAAGTTTACACTATTTCTAGGTTCCACACTTAGCGAATCCAAAAGATATCAAATACATTCTTAGTGAGGAAAACCTGTAAGCATAAAACTGGATGCTGAAATCCAAAATACGCACAGTTATGCAAAAATTGTAGGGTTACATAACATATATCCCTGTAACCTGTAAAAAGATGCAAGTACTGAAACTTAGGTTATCGGCAAAATTTAAGACATGTTATAATTTAGAAAAAACAACAACATTAAAATACAGGAGCCAATTCAAGGTTGGAGTTAAAGTCCCTCTCCCTTGAGCAGTACTGACCAGTACAATACAATATACTGTCAATACTGTCAATACAATACAATACTAATGCCTATTTCGTCTTTCATGAGTTCCCATCCTGGCCACAAAGGGTGGAACAAAACCATCTCCTTTAGAGGACAATGATTGTTGAGAACCATGTTTAGGATTGTAGAATACAGCTTGCAACCTGATATTGAAGCTGATGACTGAGAGGCACATCTCAAAAACAATATCTCTGTGGAAGAGAAAACAGGTTGACCATCAGAAATACAAAGTCACCTTAATAACCCTTTTAACCCAAAGTTTCTTTCCAATACAAGTAGCTGTTAAGAAGGAGTTTAGGTATTGCCCCAAATTCCATTAAAGAAGAAGATTCACTTAGTTGGATGAATAGGTGCAAGGCTATTAAATGCATTGACAATGCTGGCTGGATCACTCCGCGAAACTGGTATGATTGGGAGTTTGGTTTCCTATTGTGGATCCCGGAAAAGTAAGCCTGCATGGCCTTGAGCAAGCTGCACAGTCCCATGGTGCCCCCAGAAAAATAAACTGGGAAAACATAAGACAAAACTGACTTGATAGAACACAATTATTATTATAGACTTCATAGTGCATAGAGGAAATGTTTAGCATTTTAAATACTATCATAATGGGATCTACTCAGAATAATCTAACTACACTTGCTATCAATTTTGGGAAGTGCAAAACCAACAAAAATCACCTGCTCGGCTGTAAATTCTTGGGCAAATTTTGTCAAGATAATCAGCAGCAGGCTTGTATGGACTGTATAATTTTCCAGTGTTTATTATTCTCAATAATGTCAAGAACATCTTTGTTGTTGTTGTTTAGTCGTTAAGTCATGTCCGACTCTTCATGACCCCATGGACCAGAGCACACCAGGCCCTCCTGTCTTCCACTGCCTCCCGGAGTTAATGTTGGTAGCTTCGATGACACTGTCCAACCATCTCGTCCTCTGTCGTCCCCTTCCCCTCTTGCCTTCAAACTTTCCCAACATCAGGGTCTTTTCCAGGGAGTCTTCTCTTCTCATCAGATGGCCAAAGTATTGGAGCCCCAGCTTCAGGATCTGTCCTTCCAGTGAGCACTCAGGGTTGATTTCCTTCAAAGTTTGTTCTCTTTGCAGTCCAGGGGACTCTCAAGAGTCTCCTCCAGCACCACAATTCAAAAGCATCAATTCTTCGGCAGTCAGCCTTCTTTATGGTCCAGCTCTCACTTCCATACATCGCTACTGGAAAAACCATAGCTTTGACTATGCGGACCTTTGTCGGCAAGGTGATGTCTCTGCTTTTTAAGAAGTTGTCTAGGTTTGTCATCGCTTTCCTCCCAAGAAGCATGTGTCTTTTAATTTCGTGGCTGCTGTCACCATCTGCAGTGATCATGGAGCCCAAGAAAGTAAAATCTGTCACTGCCTCCATATCTTCCCCTTCTATTTGCCAGGAGGTGATGGGACCAGTGGCCATGATCTTAGTTTTTTTGATGTTGAGCTTCAGACCATTTTTTGTGCTCTCCTCTTTCACCCTCATTAAGAGGTTCTTTAATTCCTCCTCACTTTCTGCCATCAGAGTGGTATCATCTGCATATCTGAGGTTGCTGATATTTCTTCCAGCAATCTTAATTCCGGCTTGGGATTCATCCAGTCCAACCTTTCGCATGATGTATTCTGCATATAAGTTAAATAAGCAGGGGGACAATATACAGCCTTGTCGTACTCCTTTCCCAATTTTGAACCAATCAGTTGTTCCATATCCAGTTCTAACTGTTGCTTCCTGTCCCACATATATCTATTTTAATTGTTTTATCTTGTTATTGTATTTTTATTGTATTTTAATTGTTGTAAGCCACCCAGAGACCTTTGGGTAGAGTGGGCGGAATATAATTTAAATAAATAAATAAATATAGATTTCTCAGGAGATAGATAAGGTGGTCAGACACTCCCATTTCTTTAAGAACTTGCCATAGTTTGTTGTGGTCCACACAGTCCAAGGCTTTTGCGTACTCAATGAAGCAGAAGTAGATGTTTTTCTGGAACTCTCTGGCTTTCTCCATAATCCAGCGCATGTTAGCAAGAACATCTACAGTGGCTAAATCCCAAGGCACTCTAATGAGAGATGTTTAAAAATGCATTTTTCCAGGTGATGTTTTTTTCTACAGATTGGAGATGATGCTATACCTCAGGGCTTGAAGACGATGCACATTCTTGGTCCTTTATCTTCACTAGAAGTTGCTATACTTCTGTTTTAATGGAGAGAAAGAGATATCCCACATGGCATACAGATCTGAGATGAGCAACCCATTCCTCTTCATAGCCTATGTATCAAGTTTTTCAAAGCTCATTGTGTTGTTTTCAAATCAAAGA
This sequence comes from Intellagama lesueurii, assembly GCA_037013535.1. Taxonomy (NCBI): domain Eukaryota; kingdom Metazoa; phylum Chordata; class Lepidosauria; order Squamata; family Agamidae; genus Intellagama; species Intellagama lesueurii. Next base: position 266,574,452 of record JBAJHW010000002.1, on the reverse strand, counting down.
TGCATATATATATATATATATATATATATATATATATATATATATATATATATATATATATATATATATATATATATATATATATATATATAATATTAGAAGTTAACTCATTAACTATGGGCAAACAAGTGCTTTCCACAGTCTGGCATCTTTCCAAGTTATGCTAATATGCTCCTCAAGGTGGCTTCCCGGATTGCTTCTGTCAGTCACTGCAAGCATTTTAAATGTAAATCCCATGCAGCCTTATCCATTCCTGCCTCCACATTATCTTTCTTAGTATTCTGTGCCACTTCTCTTCCTTCTTGGTGGAGGTTGTTCGGTTCTTTGGAATTGCTAGGTGTTCCACAAAGGAGAAAGATAACAAGATTACAGGAATACTGATAGACAGTGTAATGACGTGAAAGAAAAAAGAAAAGGGATTAGTTCAGCATGTGGGGAGAAAGAAGAAGTAGGAAGTGTCTTGTTGTTGTTGTTTAGACATTAAGTCATGTCTGACTCTTCGTGACCCCATGGACCATAGCATGCCAGGCCCTCCTGTCTTCCACTGCCTCCCAGAGTTTGGTCAAATTCATGTTGGTAGCTTCGATGACACTGTCCAACCATCTCATCATCTGTCGTCCCCTTCTCCTCTTGCCTTCACACTTTACCAACATCAGGGTCTTTTCCAGGGAGTCTTCTCTTCTCATGAGATGGCCAAAATATTGGAGCCTCAGCTTCAGGATCTCTCCTTCCAGTGAGCACTCAGGGTTGATTTCCATCAAAATGGATAGGTTTGTTCTCCTTGCAGTCCAGGGGACTCTCAAGAGTCTCCTCCAGCACCACAATTAAAAAGCATCAATTCTTCGGCGGTCAGCCTTCTTTATGGTCCAGCTCTCACTTCCATACATTGCTACTGGAAAAACCATAGCTTTGACTATGCGGACCTTTGTCGGGAAGGTGATGTCTCTGCTTTTTAAGATGCTGTCTAGGTTTGTCATCGCTTTCCTCCCAAGAAGCAGGTGTCTTTTAATTTCGTGGCTGCTGTCACCATCTGCAGTGATCATGGAGCCCAAGAAAGTAAAATCTGTCACTGCCTCCATATCTTCCCCTTCTATTTGCCAGGAGGTGATGGGATCAGTGGCCATGATCTTAGTTTTTTTGATGTTGAGCTTCAGACCATTTTTGTGCTCTCCTTTTTCACGAGGTTCTTGAATTCCTCCTCACTTTCTGCCATCAGAGTGGTATCATCTGCCTATCTGAGGTTGTTGACATTTCTTCCGGCAATCTTAATTCTCTGGCTTTCTCCATAATCCAGCGCATGTTAGCAATTTGGTCTTGAGTTCCTCTGCCCCTTCGAAATCCAGCTTGTACTTCTGGGAGTTATCGGTCTACATACTGCTGAAGCCTACCTTGTAGGATATTGAGCATAACCTTGCTAGCGTGTGAAATGAGGGCAATTGTACGGTAGTTGGAGCATTCTTTGGCACTGCCCTTCTTTGGGATTTTGATGTAGACTGATCTTTTCCAATCCTCTGGCCACTGCTGAGTTCTCCAAACTTGCTGGCATATTGAGTGTAGCACCTTAACAGCGTCATCTTTTAAGATTTTAAATAGTTCAACTGGAATGCCATCACCTCCACTGGCCTTGTTGTTAGCCATGCTTTCTAAGGCCCACTTGACTTCGCTCTCCAGGATGTCTGGCTCAAGGTCAGCAACCACACTATCTGGGTTGTCCGGGACATCCAGATCTTTCTGGTATAATTTCTCTGTGTATTCTTGCCACCTCTTCTTGATGTCTTCTGCTTCTGTGGGTCCCTACCATTTTTGTCCTTTATCATGTCCATCTTTGCACAAAATGTTCCTTTAATAGCTCCAATTTTCTTGAACAGATCTCTGGTTTTTCCCTTTCTATTATTTTCCTCTATATCTTTGCACTGTTCATTTAAGAAGGCCCTCTTGTCTCTCCTTGCTATTCTTTGGAAGTCTGCATTCCATTTTCTGTAACTTTCCCTATCTCCCTTGCATTTTTATTCCCTTCTCTTGTCTGCTATTTGTAAGGCCTCGTTGGACAGCCACTTTGCTTTCTTACCTTTCCTTTTCTTTGGGATGGTTTTTGTTGCTGCCTCCTGTACAATGTTATGAGCCTCCATCCATAGTTCTTCAGGCACTCTGTCCAACAAATCTAGTTCCTTAAATCTGTTCTTCACTTCCACTGTGTATTCATAAGGGATTTGGTTTAGATTATACTTGACTAGCCCAGTGGTTTTTCCTACTTTCTTCAGTTTTCTTCAGTTTTTCCTACTTTCTTCAGTTTTCTTCAGTTTGAAGAAAGTAGGAAAAGAAATGGTAAACCATTTCTTCAGTTAAACTTTCTTCAGTTTAAGCTGGAGTTTTGCTATAAGAAGCTGATGATCAGAGCCACAATCAGCTCCAGGTCTTGTTTTTGCTGACTGTATAGAGCTTCTCCATCTTTGGCTGCAGAGAACATAATCAATCTGATTTCAGTATTGCCCATCTGGTGATGTCCATGTGTAGAGTCGCCTCTTGTGTTGTTGGAAAAGAATGTTTGTGATGACCAGCTTGTTCTCTTGACAAAACTCTATTAGCCTTTGCCCTGCTTCGTTTTGAACTCCAAGGCCAAACTTACCTGTTGTTCCTTTTATCTCTTGACTCCCTACTTTAGCATTCCAATCCCCTATAATGAGAAGAACTTCTTTTTTTGTGTGTGTCAGTTCTAGAAGGTGTTGTAAGTCTTCATAGAATTGATCAATTTCAGCCTCTTCAGCATTGGTGGTTGATGCATAAACTTGGATTACTGTGATGTTGAAAGGTCTGCCTTGGATTCGTATTGAAATCATTCTATCATTTTTGAGATTGTATCCCAGTACAGCTTTCCCCCCTCTTTTGTTGACTATGAGGGCTACTCCATTTCTTCTATAGGATTCTTGCCCACAGTAGTAGATATGATAATCGTCTGAATTGAATTCGCCCATTCCCGTCCATTTTAGTTCACTGCCGCCCAGGATGTCAATGTTTATTCTTGCCATCTCCTGTTTGACCACATCCAGCTTACCAAGGTTCATAGATCTTACATTCCAGGTTCCTATGCCGTATTTTTCTTTGCAGCATCAGACTTTCCTTTCACTTCCAGGTGCGTCCGCAGCTGAGCGTCCTTTCGGCTTTGGCCCAACCACTTCATTAGCTCTGGAGCTACTTGTACTAGTCCTCCGCTCTTCCTCAGTAGTATGTTGGACGCCTTCCGACCTGAGGGGCTCATCTTCTGGCGTAATGTCGTTTAGCTTTTTGTTACTGTCCATGGAGTTTTATTGGCAGAGATACTGGAGTGGCTTGTCAGTTCCTGCTCCAGGTGGATCGCGTTTAGTCAGAACTCTCCACTATGACCTGTCCGTCTTGGGTGTCCCTGCACGGCATAGCCCATAGCTTCTCTGAATTACTCAAGCCCCTTCACCACGACAAGGCAGCAATCTGTGAAGGGGAGCAAGTGTCTTAACATATGCAATTTATGTAGTTATCACCGTACATGGTGGGAGCAGATGGTGCCTTCAGGGAGCTGAATATTCCCATTTCTGTTCTAACACTGCTAAAGAGGTGTTTCGGGAGGGGTGGGTGGGATTGGTGTTATCTAGATCATCTGCCCAGCAGAAAATAATTATGATTATATAACTAATGGCCCAGGGAGTGAAGGACATGCCTGAATTAGGAAGGAATACTGCCAATTTATGCTAGTACACATTTAGACAAGGAAGACAACCTGATGATGGAAGAAAAGACCTGTGGAAGAAAAGAGGACAAGCATAAAGTGGAAAGAAGGAAGGAAGAAACAAAGGAAGGAAGGAAGGAAGGAAGGAAAAATACATAGACATATACAGTATCTGCAAGGATTGTGGTTTATATAGTGGAATATTCTGCAGCTGCAGTTCCTTTAAGGACTCAGGTGTGACATGCAGCTACATGAACACAGTGTGATAATAGAGAATATGAGTAGCTGTTGTTACTCTGGAGGCAGGAAGTCACTGAATGAGGTTGAAAGGAAGACAGAAAATGTTCCGTGTTCATTGTTGGGGTGGGGGTGAGAGGGAGAGATGGTGGGGTCTTACTTTGCCTAGCTCATAACCTATGGTTTTCGATACACATGACATCTAGAAGTCAGGAACATCTTGTGGACCAGGACAGAGGGGAGTCTTACTTCATCCATGTATAACCATTGTACAAACCTTTTCTATAAGCATAGGTGATGGATAGCCACTATATTTGGATCAAAGGAGACAATTTAATACTCCAGTCATGATCTGCTCTCCCTAGCTATCCCCTCCTTTTTCTCCCAAGTTCTAGTCTAAGTGCTTTACACAAACAAAAACAGGGAAGGCAGCCTCAAAAGACTGGGTGTGTGTGTGTTCAATTGAAATACTTGTTTGATACCAAATATGTTATTTTTTTTTAAATGCTGTGCTGAGACTATTTCTCTGCATTTTCTTAGGTCCCTGAAGATCCTTTCCAGGCAAATTAATAGGCCATAAGAGAGATCTTTAATACTCTTTTTCTGAAAAAAATTGCTACAGTCTTGTTATGCGATGCAGAGGTATTTTGCAATCTCCATCACAAATTACACTTCTGGTCTGGAACAGGAAAATCGAAAGTGATGTAAAAACATTAAAATAGCAGAATCTGGGATTTGCTGTGGATAGGCACTTGCTGTTAAAGTAATTTTTTTTAAAAAAATCTGAATTAGCTCAAGCTATGTAGCAATAGGACTTTTTTTCCTGTGCGTTTAATTAGAACTTCCTCCTGAACAAATTGTCTGCCCCCCTACAGAGAATTGGACATGGATCACAAAGCACCCTGCACTGAGTCAGCACCAGATACAGCCCTTTACCATATGCTGGCCTATGTAAATGAATGTGATTATTTCCACTCATTGTGTTTTAGACAGGTGCCTACATCCCAGTAACACTGTGACAAGCGACATCTTTGTTGACAGCACTGTCAGATTAATTGGACGTCAGAGCCAAGGTAATTCTCAAAGCGGCAGGGTTGAGAGAACAATTTCAGGACAACTTGAAGATTTTTTCCCCCCCAGCTGCTGCCTACTCAAGACTTGCTTTGTCATCAGAGCATGGTAGCTTTGACTGAGTGGATTAGGGGACTAGATGGCAATTCCCTTCAGAAACTATCAATGTATAGCAAGTATACAAACTTCTTCTATAAGCATAGGTGATGGATAACCCCAATATTTGGATCTAAGAAGACAACTGTTTTATGTACAGTCAGTCCTCAGGATCTATAGCAATGTCTTTGTTGGTTTCAGATGGGTAGGAATTTTATTTATATTTTTTTTCCTTTTTTCCTTTTCCTTTTTCCTTCCCCCCTTCCCCCCCCCCCTCTTTTTGCTGCTGAATCACACTGTTGGCTCATGTTGTGATTGTCTTCTGATGTATTAGCCACTCCTTCAAGTTTGGTGTCATCTATAGATTTAAAGAGCATCTTCTTCATGCCCTTACTGAAGTAATTTATAAAGATATTAAACAACACTGAGCTTAGGACATAACGCTGTGGCACCCCACTTGTCACTGTCCTCCAGGATTATGATGAGCCATTGATAAGTACTCTTTGGGTGCAACCCAAAGTGGCAGCAGCTTTATGTGTGTTATATCTTGTGTTGGCCATTACGTGTGTTAGAATATCTTGGACTAACTTTATGTTACAAAACTGAAGAACTTCAGGCAAGAGCTCATTAAGAGTAGGATCCCTGCCAGCTGTAACTATTCATTACATTGACAGCAATAACGGTATGTGTATGGAATAAAACCGAAGCCCTGTCCCATAACCTAGGCAGGTTGCCAATGTACAAATTGTTAACCATTATGTTTTAGGGCACTTTACAAATTACTGAGTATTTCAAATTCTTTCCCTCTTATTTAAAAAGCACAAAAAGTTTCATTTACATGCCTTGATAATATGAACTCTGTCTTTTATATGTTAAGTTATGCTTCTATTTTTGGTCTTTTTTTTTTTTTTTTGATCCACAGGTTTGAGTCAGCAGCAGCTTCTTTGTGATGATATTCAATGGTTGAAATTCAGATGGCCTTTCGGAAGCTAGGCTGGCTGTCTCTGCACAAGCACACACTTATGTCCTCACTTTGGCAGCACATATGCTAAAACAGCTGATAGGTATGTGCATCTGCAGAGACAGCTGGCCTGGCTCCAGAAAGGAAAGCTGGGTCTCTCTCTCTAAAGATAGTGGTGCCAGAGGACAAAGACAAAGAGGTGGCAAGACCAGGCAGAATGGTGACGGGAACAGCAGGAAGGGGTTGGGGCATCTATTTTGCCAAAAGCAAAGTGCTGAGTGAGAAAAAAAAGTTTGGCACTTCATTTTGTTTCAGCAAAATGGGATCCCCAAACTGAACCATGAACCAGCCTGATTCATAGTATCTCTCTGTATATATGTTAATAGACTACGTTGATATTTTACTCTCTCAGTGTTATAGTGTCTTTGCAAACTGAAATCTCCTAACTCTGCTTATGTCCTGAGAATACACATTTAACCAAAATTCTCAACAGTATTTGCAGTAAACAGATTGTTGACTTCACAGAACTCTATGAGTCATTCTCCAGCTTCATTTCTGTCACCTAGACCAAATTTACCAACATTTGCTTCTGCTTTGTTCCCTACTTTTATTTTCTAGTCGCCTATTATTATAAGCATTCTTCTTGGATGCTTGCAGAAAAATGTTCAATTTCATCATCTTAGTACTTCTAGTTGGAGCATATAATTGAATGGTGGTTATATTGATAGGTTTTCTATGGAGTATGATGGACATTATTTGGCCAGTCCTTGCATTATAGCCCCTAACTGCCTGTGCTGCCTCTTGCCTCAGTATTAGAGCCAATTCATTTCTTCTGGATTTGTCATTTCCAGAACACTTTGTAGTTGTCTGACTGAAAATATCCTGCTACAGAATGCATTCCACTTCTTGCTTTATGATTTCCAGTTTTCCTTGATTCATACTTCTCACATTCCATATTCCAATTGTACATGTTGTATGGCATCAGATTTTCCTTTCACTTCTGTGCACACCATCCACTATATTTCCTTTCACCTTTTGTCTAGTTGCTTCATTAGTGACTAGATGAAAATCACTGTCACCTTAGTGTGTGCTAGAGTGTCAAAATTTGATCTGAAACTTCTCTCTTTGGTTTAACCACTTTTAAAAAAATATCAATACATTATTTCTAATTAAGTGGCTGATGTCAGTTTTGCCTGTGTGTGAATCTGGAGTAGTCCACAGATTACAAACACAATGACAATATTTAGCCAAAGCACTTTACATTTGTACGCTTGCCACTGTAGATGCGTGTATTGATTAATATCTGATAAAGAGAAATTAAGAATGTGCTTTCCTACATATGGTTGTTCAAGTAAGACATTTGCCTGAAAGAAATAAAATAGATCTAATAGAAAGTGAAAGGGAAGCATTAAAACAAACCTTGGAGATTAATTAAAGCATTTCAAATGGGAGAGAAACACCAAAGTTTAGCTTGCAATTGGAATTTAAATGCAGTACTCCTAATTCCATAACCAGTGATATCTGCATGTCCACCTCTCTACACTTAACTATTCCAATATTTGTGTTCCTAATCCCTCTTTTCTCCAGCCATCTGGAGCCTCTCTACTTTAAAAATCAGCTCTCTTTTTGCTCAAGTAACAGTAGATTAACAATTTTAAATCTGTAAACTACTTTTAAAACTGTATAAACACAGGTCACTTAAAAAAAATACAGACAGCAGCTTGAAAGATTAAGTTTGCATTCTACCTGTCTCATGGTCTCATTTTTCTTGCCATCATAATTTGCATTCCTTCCGGGTATTGAATCAGAAAGAATTTTGAGCTTGTTCACATTGTTTTAAAAAAAGCAGGGTGGGGACTTGCTTCTTAACAAAACAACACAAGGCAAACACTCAAAGCAGGAAGTTCAGCATTCACTCCATATCTATATGTACATCATTAACACAAGGCTTCAGTCCAGCAAAAGAATAATCACATTATATTCATTATATTTCAGAAGTGGCACATTTTACCTAGACTGACATGTTGCTTGTGCCAAGCTCTATCAAAAGATCGTCTTAAAATACACATTCATATGGACAGTTGTGACGTTGGATCAGAATTAAAAAAAATTCTCAGTGTGTCCTTATCTCAAGTTGGCAGAGTAGATGGCCTGAGTAGAGAAACTTGCTGCTGTTACCTGGGGTTTCACATCCCATTGATTTTCGAAATTTTTCTAGGCCATCAAGCAGTAACTGATCAGAGTTCATTAGTCATACAGTATTCCATTAAATGCTTCATTCTGAAACATCCAAGGTGATTAGATAGACTAATATAGTTTAATTACATTTTTAAAAATGGGAGTGGGGGAGAACAGAGAATGTGTACAAGCCTTGGTACAAGTACCATTGGGATCTCTGTAGAAAGGGGTATGGTTGTGAGCTTCAGAGCTTTAAAACAGACAGATGAAGCAGGTCACAGTGAAGCAACAGGTTCTGGGAAGTGATTTTTGTTTCAGATGTTAGTCTGGCCAGCTTGGTTTTCTGTATCATCAAGGTTTTTCTCTCTCTTCATAATCAAATTGGTTGTAAATTTAAAGGTGGCTGATTAAGTAAGTGATGCCACATTCCAATACTGCATCCACAGCCCCAGGCATGAACTGCTTGTGCTGAATTTGGAATTCAAAAATTTGCCATCCACTGCAATAGATCAGGTGGCTATTCCCCCACCCTCCTTCCTTGAGGGGAGAAAAAGAATGTCATTCAGAATATGTTCAACATTTGAGTGACAGTGAAGTCATTCATGCACATAGGGGACTGTGAGGACAGTAAAAGTGCACAGGCACTCCTGTCAATGGATCATCTCACTTTCATCCAGGACTGTGAGCACCCCAGTGGACCTGGGGGAGGCCAAGTTAGCAGAAGGCTCTTCAGGGAAAGTTGGATGGGAAGAATTTGGGCAACAGGAATAGGGAGCCCAGACCAAGGCTCTGGAGGCAGTGGCACAGGCTGAAAACCCAGGCATGGAGGAGTGACACCCTAGAGGGAAAGGGGGGCATGTGGGAACTAGGGGATATAAAGGAGGCACCAAAAGCAGAGACCCAGACCTCAGGTGGAGAAGGAAAGGAGAACATACAGCAGGGTGTCCAGATGTCATAATTGAGGAGGAGGAGTTGGAGGAGGGGAGTTCCTGAGAGGACAACATAGAGACCACAGTTGAAGGCTTCCATGTGGCAAAAGGAATGAACCAATCCATCCCCACAGTGGACCAAACAGTGTGACAAATGCCCATGTAATCACCTCCTTAGCTGCAGAGTTTAAGGAGTGCTCCTTGAGCCACATCACTCAGTCAGAGTTTCATCAGCTGGTGTGAGGAAAGCCAGCTCCTGTTTGGGTTGCCTAAGACCTGAAGACAACAGTATGGCTGTGGGTGAAGAAGCCTGGCCTCTCACCCAGTTCAGGTTGTTCATGCTGCTACAGATAGTTCTTGTGCTGGTACAAGAAAACCCTGTCTTTCCCTCTTTGCAAAGCAAATACAGTATCCATGCATTTACATAGACTCAAACCTTTGATTCTTCTAGCTTCACTGTTCATAAGTGACCAAATTTCGCTATTATTTCCATCGTCCATGGAGGATTGAGGTTTTATTTATCACATTCTCTTTCAGTCTAATAGACATTATTATTCCACTCAGATTTTCATTTCTCATTGAATTAATGTTTTGGACCATCTCCTCATAGAATATAGATACTCTCATGTAGGAACCACATGTAACACATTGTCTAGCCCACACCTTATTTCACAGAAATGGCCTAGCTTTCTAGTCTTACATCACCTAGGACAGTCTGTTTTCCCTCTATGTTATCGCTTCACAGAATAGCACTGGTAATGCAATAGATCACACTAATACAACAGATCGCATCAGAAGGCCATAGATTCTGAAAAGAATAGATCTATGTGCCTGCAGCTTGACATGTTTTTCATCATCAAAGTATCCATCACTGTAAGGGAAATGACCCAAGATGATAAAAATGCCACCCTGGATCTTTTAAATAATGACAATGGAAGCATATATATCCCTTGTATTTTGAGGGGGGGGGGGTTGAATGTACTTGTGCTTGAGGATAACAGAACGTATGTGAAGAGGATGGTTATATGCATGACTTTGATTTAAGACATTTGATTCAATATAAGATTTTCCTTTTCAAACCCACAGACATTTAAATCAGTCTTGTGTGATAAAGTTGGGCTTAGGTGCAATTTTATTTTATTTTATTGATTTACTAGTGAATGTACCTAGCTTTGCCTGGATTAAAAACCCATGATTCCCCAGTGCCTTCACTCTTCCCTTCTTCTTCTTCTTCTTCTTCTTCTTCTTCTTCTGTTTATTTTTGTGTAGGTTTATCCTCTATTTTCATCCTAGACATAAATCAGTTTGTTGCAGCTTTGCCTGGGGCAGAAGTGTGTTTTTCTCTCTCATCCCAGTACTGTTTCCTGGGTCTCCCACCCTATTCTTTGTCTTCCCTGCCACCTCCTTCAGCCTTCTCATCTCCTTGCCCTTTTCTGCACCATTACCAGCCACCAAGAGATCCTCTTCCCTCTCTTAGCATTGTGTATTCACTTTCTTCAAATACAGGGAGCCACATTTGCAAATATCGCAAATAATTTAATAATTATACAAATAATGTGGTAAGCCATGGAAGTGCTCAACATTTGACTGTGTATATATACACACCATATATTTCCTACTGAGATGCATTATTTTCAAAATTGACATGAAATAGAAGTTTTGGGGGGGATTATTCCCATGTGACCTAGGGGTGCACAAAGGGTTTTGTGTATTCTCGTGACCTCTTGACCTTCTTTTTTTCTAATAGAGCGCCAATTCTTTTAAGAGCTGCAGGCATTGCAAAATATTCAACAGGTAGGACTTCATGAATGTGGATTCCAGAAAGTTTGTGACCTATCTTAAGATGTTTAAAATTATCTCAATGATAATTTTTCTTATGGCCATATCTGTCTTCAAAATGGGAACAATCATACTGATCTTTCTTGGAGTTGAGGTTGTTACAGGGATAATGAGCAAAGACAGGTAAAATGCTTTGTATATATATATATTTAAAAACCACATTCAAGTTCTGCCAAAAACCATTTTATTGTTGCTGTTATTATAAAACTAGTAACACTAATCATTAGTTTTATTTACTATATGATAAGAGGAATAACATAAATAAATGCATTTACAGTACAGAAAAAAAAAATGGTGGGTTGGATCCAGTCTTAACCAGAGCAGAGCCATGTTTGGGCAATAGACATTAAGATAGAAAATGACTATGGTTTTGATCCAGATTTATTTGTGTGCAGCTGAACTGACGGGAACTGACCATCTCATGGCAGCTCTCCCAGTTCCTTGAAAATGCTATATTTTGGGGGTCTCCCAGCTTATGTGAAGCTACCAAATGGGATGAGCTGTGATACAGTGGGGGTGGGGGAAATCATCCAAATTGGACTGTGGCATTTTTTTGTCACCAGGTCTTTGTTTCCATGGAAGTAGATTCTGGACACAATTCTATAAATTGTATCTGAAGTTGTGTGGCGCAAGCAGAGTTCTGCTTATGTGATTGGACTTTACTCTCCAACACTACATCCCAGCCCCTGAGGAAATTTATTTTGGATGGTCCCCCAATCCTCCTCTGCAGATTTTAAGGATGCATATAGACTTAATGGGTCTACATTAAACATGACTAATTTCGGCCACAACACCAGGCCTTTACCATAAGTGCATCCAGCAGTGCTCTACTATTTCAGTCATCATCTTTGAATGATAGAAATTACAAGATTCCCTTTTCCTTGGTTTAGTTATAAAGATGACATCTACTCACAGACGTTTTTGAATTCACATGGGGTCATGTCACTTAGGATGAACCACATTTTCATTAGAAGGAGTGTGTCAAGCTGCATGTAATGCAGTTCCATTCAAAACATGTTTAGAATAATCATCCTCTCCATTCTTCTCAGCGTGTATAGCTATTTGATGCACTTGTTGATTTGTTTATCGATGGAGGCCTAGCTTCAGCCCCATCTCAATAAAGTGTGAACCAAACGGTTCATAGGTTTGACTTCCACGTCATTTAAATAAAATCACGGAGGCACTTCACAGATGATTGACAGCAACTGTTCAGTGGGTTAATGTTTCACCTCTTCTTCCTGGATGCAATAATCTACAACTTTGAAATGTGACAACCTACAGCCAGTTCTCCTGTTCACTTCAGTCTCAACCTGCTTTTATCTTTGTTACTTCTACAGTTCTCTGAGGGTCCTTATATATATATATATATATCATCTCTGGAGCTCTCCTGTGAATCCTTTCCAACATCTTTAGAATGTGCTACTCGGAACTGAACAGCCTTTATCAATTGACCTAGGACTCTCCAGTACTTCACTTAAGCGTTATGACCAACGTTTTGAATGTAGTTACAGGTGACATTTTGAAAGCATTTTCTACATTCACTATTTGGGGATGGGGGTAGTGGGGAGTCTGTCTTTATGGTGGCACTCTACTAACATTTCCCATTGGCAGTGACCTTTATGACAGGTTGAAACACTGAAACATTCACGTTGGTTTAGCAGGAAAAGAAGTCTTGTGCAAAGGACAGTCAGTTGCCTTTTTATTACAAGACAAGAACACTAAATGGAACTTTCCAGCACTGAAAGGAAAATGGAACCGGGGGGGGGGGGGGACTGAGGGAGAGGGATGGTATACTCCTTTTTTAAAAAAATCAAAAAACAAGGTGGTTTAGTATAACAGATCTTAAGACCATTTAAGAACATTTTTAAAAGGTTGGGTTTGAAAGCTAAATTTAAAAACAGATTAGAAAAGAAACAAGGTGTGCTGTTATTTGTGTGAATACTATTAATGTGCCATTGTTTGTAAACATTGGCTAAGATGGGTCCTGAGAAAGCTGAGAAGCATGGCATTGGGAATAAAGAGCATGGGAAGTGGAGTCCTTCACTCCTGTGATGAGGTTCAAAAATTTCTAAGGCTGCTGCTTGCATTTCAAGGGAAAACAACACTTTTACCGGAGTGGAACTTCTCCCCATCCTATTTAGTTTCAGGGTCACTTGGGATTCTTCTTAGCAGCTGCTACTATCATAACCCATTGGCCGGGAACCTGTATGTTGCCACATAAACAGAAAGTTACACAAGTATAACTTTTCCTGGTGCAAACCACAGACAACAAGGATTGTGTGAGTCAATTGCACAATCGATTGTGCAGTTCAAATTGCATCCCGTTGCATGAGGCACCTGTGGAAGTACTTCAATGAATAGCACTTCCATCTTGATACTATTACAGTTACTACTTGCATAACATCAAGTTACACAAGCATAGCTGATTCAGTAGGATTTCAGCCATATTATATTAAAACAAGCATCTCAACTACATTTCCAGAAATAACATCAGATCTGATTTGGCCCAGAGTTTCAAATATGTTAGCAATCCCCTCTGCAGCTTGTGCAGCTATATTTCAGAGAAGTTACATTTTTGGTCTACAACCCTCTGAATTCTTAATTCTGAGGGTTATAGTCTCCCAAAGTGACTTTCCCTATTGTCAAATGTTGTCAAGTTACCTTTAATTTAAAATATCCTGTCCTCAGCTCTTGGAAACTCAAGCCTATGGCTTCCTTTATAGAATCAACCCATCTTTGTACTTGGTATTCCTCTTTTCCTGCTGCCTTCAACCTTTCCCAGAGAATCATGCCTTCTATGACAGCCTTCGTTTAATCATTTTTGCCTCTAGAGATATTTCAGGCTTAATTTAATCTAGGATTCATCTGTTCATCTTTCTGGCAGTTTGAGTATGTGCAAAGCTCTCCTCCAGCACCACATTTCAAATGAACTTTTTTTTTCCTGTCACCTTTCCCATCTGTCCAGCTTTCACATCCATACACAGTGACTTGGAATACAAGAGTGTGGGTGATCTTGGTCTTGGTTTCCAGTGACACATCCTTACACTTGATTTAAAAAAAAACCTTCATTGCTGCAGTTGGTGGTTTCAGGGAAGGCTCCCTTGCAAACAGGAGGGCAAAATACCCAGTCCTTTGGCAAGACTGGGCCAGGGCTCCCTCTCTCAAACATGCGCAGACACCAAAGATATTGGAAGTATTCATCTGCTATTTATGGCATCCAGGGGTGGAGGCTTGGAACCGATCCCCCACAGACACCTCAGTCCTAATGTACAAGCTGAAATTCCAGATCTTTTTTTCCCTCTTGGAAAAATAAGGATGTTGGATTTTAATATACTAATTTTAAACATCTAACTGATTACACTTCACTGGGGTAAAAACGGATTCTCTTCAAAGCTGCTCTCAACATCAGAAGAGTGCAAAGAGCTCAACCATTTTTTATTTAAGCTCAGAAAATGGGTGATTGAGATGAGATTGGGGGGAGAAGTAAAAATGATGAATAATGAGATATCCTTAGATGATTAGAGATTTATGCCAAAGTGTCTTGAAAACAGAACGATTTCATGCTGTGTAACATCAGGCAATCAACTCCTTTTCTGCAAGGACATTAGTATTTGCAAAATATGATGGTAGATAGAGTAGACTATGTGAAGCTTAACAGGTTTAAATGTTACCTTTTGGACCCAAGGTACCTTTGCCTTTAACTAGTTTTCTACAGTGTTAGATCAACTGGTAACAAAGATGTTTGAAAACACCTGATTTTTTTGCGCATTTATTTTGACTGGCAAGTTAAAGCTAAGTTTTATAGCTTTATTCAGCCAAAGAGAACACATCAATATGTGAGAACTTTTGTTCAATATTTTAACTGTTTTTACCTGTCTATTGTCCTCCTTAAGGTCAAACTACATGTTGTACATTTGGTACATTCTCCCATTCCCCAGTCTTCAGGAGTAAAGTGTCACAAACACTTTACATGTTATCAACAGTTCATCAGCTTTCAATTCAAATAACATAACATGAGTGGAAAGGAAAAAGGCCTGAGGGAGAGGGAAGAGAAAACAAGCAAACTGAGGCAAGAATCCTCAAAGGTAAACAGCCATTCTCATTGTAATAATCTGCTGGAAATAGCTCAGACCGAGGAAGGGGAGCTGGTCCCTCAGGAGATCTTGCAGTTCCCCTCCCTCTGCTTCAGCCTACAGTTGTCACCCACAGGGGGGAGCCAGGGCTGCTGAGGGAAAACATAATCTATGTTCTGCAATCCACTCCAGTTCACCACAGTTATGTAGGTAATGTAGGAAAAAACAAAGGTGTAGCTACAGGTGGCACAATAAGTGTATCAAATAGTTTTAAGCTTAGTTGTTTCTCTTTTTCTCCTAGAAAACATAGGCATCAGAAGCAGATACTCTCCAAGTCCCAAGTCAGCAGCTATTAGGATGCAACATCATATTATTTGGATAACTGTAAAGGTCCATCACTGAATCTGAACCATTCTTTTCATGCCAACAGTTGTCTTTGCTTTTAAACCCTTGCCCACAATGAACCTGAATAAGCCAAAGAGAACAACTTAATATTTGTCTTCATCTAAATTTTCAGTCCTAGACATGTTATCTTGGCTTGATTTAGAAATCAAGAGATATTACCATTTATGTTTTCCCAGAACTCACCAACAACAACAACTGATTACTGAATGGGGGTGATATTTATAGCTGGGCAGAAGGAAGGTGGGACAACACAGCCATGGCCTTAGACTACTTAAACCAGAGCCATCCCTCAGAAGGACCATTAGCTTGGCTGCTGAGTGATTTGCCTCATTGTTGGAGTGTTCTAGTTACCTGCAATTTGCAGGATGTTTTCTGCTGGGAGGTGACTTCTGGAACACAGTAGCTGGGTTGCTACGTTTCTTCTGCTTGGCTTTTTTTCTGATATGTTGCCCTAGTTTAATGAAACTTTCAGTGGCTTGTGATTTACTGTATTCCTGTCTCCACAAGTAAATTATTCTGCCTGCCCTTGGGCCATGGTCTATAGTGTAAGGTGTGAAGGAACTACAGAATTTAAATGCCTAAGGCAGAACTCTGAAATGTTCCTTTACTGATCTGAACCTACGTTGTCCCTCTACATGACTGAGCCCTGATATTTTAAAACAGATATCAAAGAATATAGTGTTTGTATTTTGTGTAATTGCAATTCATGACATTGAAAACGTACTAGGGATTAATCTTCTGATGTCATAATTTCAAGAACACCTGCAGCAAGCATGAATTCCTATTGCTGTAATCATGGCATGTCCTGCTTTAGTGAAGTCTGTTAGACTAGACCATCTAATGCAGTGATTCCCAGCGTTGGGTAACCCATGTATTCTTGGAATGCCTTCAACACCAGCTGTGCTGGCCCAGGTTTCTGGGAGTTACAGTTCAAGAACATCTGGGTTACTTATCTAATAGATCTCTCTGAACTTTGTAGTGCTATAATTTTTTATTAGTTCTTGTTCTTTTGACATTTAGTCAAAAACAAGTTTGCATCCAAAGTCATAGCAATAAGTGCCCTAGGATCTGCAAATATGACTTCTTTGTTTGGATGATGACAACCATGACAACCACAACAGTGATAATAATTATAAATTAGATTATGCAACAGCATATTGCTGTTTACATTTAGAGTCCCAGCAACTCTGTTTCATTTCTTATTCCCCACCTCTGATCCATAACCACAGTGGCCTTTAAAGCCAGATGGACAATATATAAATTGAATGAATGAATGAATGAATGAATGAATGAATGAATGAAATTAATTCCTTCAGATTCCAGACTTTTGTTAGTCCCTTGGATTTAGGTGGAAAATTCCAGGCTTCAGGCATTTTTCCACTTGGCTCCAAAGCTGTGGAATTCTCTCTCCTAGCACCTTAGAACTACAGGATTAGAGTTGGACAAATTTAGACAAGGTTTGAAAACCAATCTGTTCAACTTGGAGCCATAGGTGTTGGGTGTAGGGAGAGGTCAGTGGCTGGTGTAATTTATTTGAAATGTTTATCTGTTTTTTTAGCAATTTGTTAATTCTTCTTGATCATTGCTTTTTCTGAAGAATTTTCTGTATATATTGTCTATATCCAGATGGGCCTGTTTGAGATCCCCTTTCCTCCATTTTGGATTCCTTCACTTTTGCTGGGGATCTACAGTGGGCACACTTCTACGCAATCTTAGCTGCATCAATCTTAATATCAATCTTCGCTACATGTGTGTACCAATGCTGGGAGAAAGGTAGCATAAAAATCAAATCAAATCAAACTAATCAAGTCTATTATTTCATTTCATTACTGACTTTTTTCCCTACCCCTGAGATATTTTATGGTATTTTAAAATAGCTTCTCAGTGTGAATGATGAAGGGATCCATCCAAAAAATATGATGGACCTTTCTATCTTCTTTGTATTTCCATGTGACTCCTCCTTCATGTTCAGTTTCTCAGTTCTATTCTTCTTGGCACACTGTCTCTCCTCCTCCACTTATCCAACTCTCCATGTCCATGAGATGTTATGGCAGTTTGGTTTTCTTCCTTCTCCTTCTTGGTATTTTCCTGCCTTTTGTTTGTTTGCTTGTTTTTGCCATAATTGCCATAGTCACCTACCTGCCAATGTTTTGCCATAATTGGGGTTAGTCTCCAGAGTCTGCAATGCTGGTCTAGATTTGGCTCCAGTGTGATGATCACAGGATGGCTCAAACTGGCATTAGTATACAGCTACATGCTTATACTGATTGTGGTGCCGATGCTGCTACTGTTCATGATGATGGTAATGGTATAACTGACAACATCAGAATAATAATCAGATACTAGAAACCTTACTGCATTGTTCTATATTGTTAGTAACTTGTGCTACTAGTTTAATATCTGCCATGCTTCCTCTTTTATTTCTTTTAAGTTCATCAATCATGTGCCACATGGCTTGTGCTGAGGCTAATGTGCCTTATGGTCCCTCTGGTGCTCAAGGCATTATGATTATGCATTTTTATCATATGTGAGTTCTTTGGCTTCCATTAAAGAACAGTATGGGCAGAATTAGTGCTGTACTGATGATGCTGAGCTCATATCACCTATGTTTCTGCAATTGATGAGTCTTATTTAAGTATGCAGCTGCTTGGCAAAGATTCCAGACTGAATGAACAGCAGGTTCAGAAAGCATCACCAAATATGATATTTCACGGCATAAATTTATAACCATGCAGCCTCCAAACTGGTCCATGACAAATTGGGCTGTTTTCTGAGCTGGGTTCAGATTCAGGTTGTGGTCTATGAGGATTCGTATTCTGATCTAAACTCTCCATTGTTTCATGGTAGAGTCATGTCCCTTCCAGGTAGAGATTGGAAAAATCTGTCAGGTTCACTTTCTGTTACACTGGGATTTGTAAAACTGTAATTTCTTTCCTTCCCATATATTTGATCTGCTAATTTTAGTAAATGAATCAGAAAATTGTTTAAATGAACTTATATGAAATTTCCACTCATCTGCATTTGCCAAATTCAAAACATAGAGCTATTTTCAGAAGAGAAGTATGTTGTACCTGCCTACTGTATATGTCTTAAAGAATGAGGAGAATTTTTTTAAAAGTCACAATCCAACTTCAGCACTACTGTGACTGAATACTAGGGAGTTCAGTGCCAAATTATAACATTGAAATAATATTGAAATTCCTGGATGGATCAATCTGTCAGTGTAGCTTTCTCCCATATTTGACTGGGATGTGTGTGTCATACATTCTTTGCATTCCAAATATGAAGAAATTTGCCAATTTGAGAAAAATATATATATTTTTATAAAAGTTTACAAATATATTATAAAAATGGATTGAAAATAAATCTGTAAACTTAAACCTGTGTCACTGTTTAGATGGGTTTGTATTCTGGGATATTATTTTTCTTCATTCTCTGACTCAGTTTAGTTTACCACATTTACTTAGTTTACGGGCTACATGACATAATTATGTGACTTGTCCACTCAAAGCCCATGCAACAATCATCCTTCCATAATCACACCCACACCCACTCAACAGTTCAGCATGGATCCACGCAGCCACCTTGGGTCCTTTTAAGGAGATAAGTGGGATAAAAATGTTTTAAATAAATAAACTAAACAAATTCTGTAATATTTAAGAAAGTTTAGTAAACTAAACTGGGTCAAAGTATGAAGAAAAAGAATACCGCAGAGTACAACAAGACTATCTAAAAAGTGTCACAGGTTTTTCTGTTCACATGCAGCTCCATGGAAAAGCTGGAGGAGCAGCTGCAAAGGGATATACTCTGTGACCTCAGTCCGAGTCCCCTCTAGTGCCTGAGTGATGTGAGTATCCAAGGGAGATGTAAGCCTTTAGTGCAATCATTCACTTTGCCCATCTTAGTAGCTCAACCTACTATATTGCTTCCAGTTTCTTCTTTTCTAAGTTCAAATCCCTGACCATCTTTTCAACCCTAAAAATATGTTAGGGAGTGCCCACTGGCACCCCTAGTGGGTTGGGTGTTCCCATCCCATGCCTCCTGGAAGACCTGGAAAAATATGACAGCTGCTGGGTCTCAGGTGGACAGTCAGCCCAGGGTGGGGAGAAGGAGGCGAAGATGGGTGATGAGAGCCACCTGGGTGACAAGGCCAGGGTAGGTCTGGATCAGTTGCTGGGAAAGATAAAGCTAGAGGAGGAAGGGGCAGAGGTGAAAGTCTGGGAAGGGAAACAGCACAAAGCGATGCTGAGGTGATGGGAGACCTGGAGACTACCATCAAGCAATCAGAGAAAGAAGGTGATGCTGTGGAGGAGCTTGTACCAGTCCTCTTCACTGAGGGGGTATATGACTTTTGTTGTTGTTGTTTAGTCGTTAAGTCGTGTCCGACTCTTCGTGACCCCATGGACCAGAGCACGCCAGGCCCTCCTGTCTTCCACTGCCTCCCAGAGTTGGGTCAAATTCATGTTGGTAGCTTCGATGACACTGTCCAACCATCTCGTCCTCTGTCGTCCCCTTCTCCTCTTGCCTTCACACTTTCCCAACATCAGGGTCTTTTCCAGGGAGTCTTCTACACTTATGTAAAAGACCCCTGGACGGGGGTCTGGTGCAGTTCTGCCTGCTCCAATGAAGGGGGCACAGCTGAGGCTTTGATCTCATCCCCAACCATTCTCCACCATGCCCAGGTGATGCAGAAAGAAGCAGCAGCCCAATGGATAGCTGACCTCTACACCAATGCAAAAGAGGTGCCAGAGGCAATGGGAGCATCAGCAGTGTCTGCAGGAGGAATAGGCCAAACTTCCTCGTTGATGGTTGCTTGGCTGTACAAGCCACACTCACACACACACACACACTGCAGAGTACTGCTTGGTCAAGGCAGCCCCTGGGGCTCCTGTCTGTGCCCCAATTCATGTTTATGCTGGTCTCAATAGAGGTAATGGGGGCTAGTGATTGGAACTCAGTCTCCCCATGGACAAGAGGGCTGGGCTGGGGGTGGTCTTCTGATTTCAGGAGCTGTACCACCTGCCCAAGGGTCAATAATGGACAGTGTGCTTCAACCTATCAGTCTAGAGTCTGAGGAAGTTTCAACCACTGTCACAGTGCTGAGCAGGAATGGCAGTGCTCACAAAAAGCTAAATAGGGTACGATGGATCCATTGTGGTATTGTGCCACACCAAAGGTGAAACACAACATCTTGTTCTGTCTCCTAGTCTCTCTAGAATCACACAAATATCCCTGATGTAGTTCATCTTCCAAGATGCATCTATGCTCTGAGACATAGTTGATAGCTTTCCCTTTTCCTGTGTTTTTAGTTATCTGACATTAAAGATGCCTCAATCAAATTACAGAGATTCCATAGTGACCTTCCATAGGACTAGGCAATTCAAATATACTTGTAGTTCCCTAAACTCTCACTGCAGATTATGTAGAAACCCACATAAATTGCAAAACAAAAGTATTGGCTCTGTTTGGAACTGCCCTTCATAGTAGAATAGATCATATCCTTGGAGAACTAGATCTCAGACAAAGCATTTAAAAAAATATAGAACTGAGGAAGGTGGGGAAAGCTAAGTTCTATCAGACCGAACCTGACAGTACACTGAAAGTTCTGAGCTTTAGTGCCTTTCTTAAATGTTTGGTTCCATGCAAGACAATTCACTTACACCCAAAGGAGAGCAATAGACAGGGGATTGTCTTGACAAGGCACAGACATCTTCTGTGACTATATAGAGTGTGAAAAGAGGATCGTGGAGTACCTAACCTTGGTGGATGCAAATGTGTGCTAATGTGGCGGCAGTGCCTTAGGCATGGAACTTTCCTTATCAGAGCTGTAGATAAGCCACATAAAAGGTGCATATGGAAGACTTGTTTTTGGATTTGATAGAGAATAAGTCAGTTTTGTATTCTGGAGCTTTCCTGCCACTTGCATACAGCAAGAGACACTGCACATTTCTATGTAAAGAGAAGGCAGCCTATGCACTATGACTTTGATCAATTTTCTTTGGAGCCTAGTCTCAGTAAGCCCTGCCTTTTCACACAAAATATGATTGATTGATTGATTGATTGATTGATTGATTTTTTTATACCACCCCACTTAGTGAAAATTCACTAATCTGGGCAGTCGTATAAACAGAAATCATACCACACTACCCATCTCACCCTCCAAAAACCAAATAAAAATGACACTAGAAAACTCACACACACACACACACGCTCGCACGCACACACAAACACCAAAACTTAACAAAAACTAAAAACTAAACTATCCTCTAAGAAAAGGAACCAAGCCATAGTTCAAATTGCTACCTAAGGGGAAGAATGTCCTTAGAGCCTTCTTTGAACAATTCATTTTTTAAATAACTGCTTCAAAGTCTGGAAGGAGGGGAGCTGCCAAATCTCCAATGGGAAACTGTTCCAGAGTGACAGGGTCACAGCAGAGAAGGTCAGATTCCTAGAGGAAACTCTCCTTGCCTCTCTCAGGATAGCCACTTATAACAACAAAGCCTGGGAAGACAGGGTCGGATGACCAGCACTTCTTTGGGAGAGACACTGTGACAGGTATCAAGCTCCCAAACCATTAAGGGCTTCATGTGTTAAAACCCAAATCTTGAACCTGGCATGGAAAGGCATAGGTAGACAATGCAGGTGGGTCAGGACTGGAAAGACTGGAAAGACACGATCAACCTCATTCATTCCGCAGACCAACCTGACCACTGCATTCTGAACCTGCTGAAGTTTCTGTATCAGTTTCAAGAGAAACTTCACATAGAGAGCATTACAGTAATCAATCTTTGAGACTGTCAGTGCATGAACCAACATTGTCAGTGGTCTCCTTTTCAGGTAAGGTGCCACTGGGCAATCTGCCTAAGCTGGTCAAAGGCAGACCTAGCCACAGCCAATTTTTGCTGTTCCATTGAAAGTGCTAGGTCTAGAAGAATTCCCAAGTTGCAAACTTGATCCCTGAGGGAGAAAGTAACTCCATCCAACTTAAGGAAACTGGTGGGTGAGAGGTCCAAAAAGAGGATCTCTATCTTGTCCAGATTCCGTTTCAACTTATTAGTTTTCATTCAATTCATGATGAAGGCCAGACAGTCTCAAGGACCTGGACAGAACCTGCAGAAGATGCAAAGGACATATAGAAATGAATCTCATCAGCATGACCTCTCCTAATGGCTTTACAGAGATGTTAAAAAACATTGGGGAGATGGCCGACCCCTGAAGAAACCCATGACGCAGGACCCATGGGGTTGAAACTGCCTCCCCAAGTTGAACCCTCTGGACCCAGCCATCCAGAAAGGACTAGAACTAGTGGAGTGCCAGACCACTGATCCTTAGACATGACAGACTATCTAGGAGGATGGATGTTGGTAGTATAAAAAACCACTGAGATCCAGAAGAACTAAAAAGTTTGTACCTCCCCCATCAGCCTCTTTTAAAAGGTCATCATACAGCATGACCAGTGTTGTCTCAGTGCCATGGCATGGTCTAAACCCCAACTTGAATGGATCCAGAAGTCTGTTTCCTCCAAAGGTATCTGCAGCTGCTCTGCCATCACCATCTCAATCAACCTGCCCATAAACTGAACATTCATGACAGATGTATAGTTATTTCGACCATTCATCACAAGGTTAGATTTTTTTTAGAATGGGCTGAACAAAAGTCTCTTTCCACCAAGAATGGATACAGCTTTCCTGTAATGAAGAATTAATGAAGAATTAATAACATGTGTGGCTCATTCTATCATTACCTCCCTAGCAAATTTAAGTAGCCAGGATGAGCAAGGATCAAGTGAGGAGATATTATAGTATACCATTACTTTCTGTTTATTTCTTGGGAGCCTGGACACTCCTAATTGAGTCTTTTTTTCCAGGACAACCAATCTGCTCTGTTGCCCCAGGCTTAGTGTCCCTGAATAGCTTTTGTCACCTTGGTTAAACATTGATCTGAAATTGTAAACCTCTGGATCCAGGTATAAAAGACTGACATTGCATTAATTCTCTAAAGTTAAGAGGTTGGATTCATAAAGCTGTAGCTGAAGTCAAGACTGGAAAGATTTATGGGGCAGTTTAGGAAAGTTTCAGTTTATAGATGATACCAATCTGAGAAGTTGAAAGAAATGATCCCAGGAGCATTTCTATACGTTAACCTGGAGAGTAGGCTGAAGGAGAAAAAAAGTTGTGGAGATTTTACTTCCCCAGAGAATACAGATATGTATCCCAAGGAAAGGAAATGAGCCATTATTCTTTGTCATATGGAACTTCGACACCTGTTGATGTTTGTTCACAAACATAGCTTGGTGTTGGCTAGGACCATGTTTTCTTCTATAGGGAACATTTGAAAAAATGACAGAGAATAATACTTCATTTAAAGGCATCTTCCACTTGAGGTCCAGTCCAAATCTGATTTAAAGAGAAAGAATCATAAGCTCAATTAGCACCTGGACAGCAGATTCACCAGGCATGCAGGTCACCTGGTC
Source organism: Intellagama lesueurii (assembly GCA_037013535.1). NCBI lineage: Eukaryota > Metazoa > Chordata > Lepidosauria > Squamata > Agamidae > Intellagama > Intellagama lesueurii. The sequence continues at coordinate 266,550,490 of JBAJHW010000002.1, read as the reverse complement.
CATGTTCCTCATGCAAACGAAATGTACTGTAATTCTATTTAAACTATAAAGATAATCTCTCATTTTCCATCTGTACATATCGATCAGCATATGAATCACTATGCAAACCAGTGCCCTCTTTTGTTCTGTTTTTGGTGATGGGTAAGTTGCCACTCTAGGCCAATATGGCTCTAAAAATAAAGTTATTCACACATGAGCCTACCAAGGATTTTCCACTTTAATATTAAAATAGCAGTATGGATAAAGAGCTATTTCTATTTTGGGGATCATGGGTTGTTCCTTGGACTTGGATTGTTTTGTGCCCTTGCTTGGACTAAATTGCTAGCACTGTGCCAACCATTGTAGTCCAGTGGGCTGCTGGTAGTGGTTATGCTGCTGTTTAAGGGTTAAGAATCAGAGTTTTCCCAGGTTATAATTTCTACACGTATTCATAGCAGAGTTCCTTTGCCCGCCTTACCTTTTCATACTTGAATTGCCACACTGTAAATGTACAATGTGAATATGTGAAAGGCAAATCAAGGAGACTTCACACTGAGGCACTGCCCTTGCATCTGTGTGAAGTGCATTCATCAGATTACGCATTCAAAACCCTGACACTGCTTTGGCACCTCTTTAGACATTTAATTACTTTAATCCTTCTTAAACAACAACAACAACCCTGTATTTAATTCTTCAAATTCATTTCATTTTTTTTTAAAAAAAAAGTTAAAATGCCAGTTATAAAATTGTAGTTTTTCCCCTGCTCTTGCTGCCCATCTTTTTGGAGGCCCAGATGAGTGGCATACCTCAGTGATTACAAATGGCAGGAAAGGGAGGCTGGGACGCACCCTCAGAAGCCAGTTTTAATAGTTATGGCTTTTAAATAGAGCAGCATGCATAGTGGATGGGAGAAAGCCGTTGAGTTGATGATGTCAACACAACAAATTGGCTCCAAAATGCCAAGTAAACAACCTCCTGTTAAAATGATTCAAACTCACTTCACACTGTCAACATGCCCTCCTCTGTAACTATCCCATTCAAAAGCTAGCTCTTTGGTCCTTGGCAGAATGTTCTTGGAATTAAGTTTCTGGCTTGTTCAAGTAAAGGAATGTAGAAATCTGAACTTCTGGTTTTTATTTAATTTTTATTCCACTCTTTTCCTCAACCTTCACTTTTTTTCTAATCCTTTTATGACTGTTTTTTTGTTGGCTTAACAGATGTACTTCTTGTACTCTCTTAAACCCTTTCTTTGTGTAACCCTTTGCTTAAGGGAAGAAAAGAAATGAAGGGAATCCATGGTTCACTTGAGGTACCCTCAGTAGGCATTCACAATTAACAATTGAATGCATCAGTTGCTTTAAATAGCATGACTACAGTCATTCATAACAATAACAAAAGATAGATGACGGACTAACATTCTCTGAGGTTTGAAGTGTTCTAAATTTATTGATGAGGTTCTGAATGGGAATATTTTTCTCACACACACTTTCACATCTGTTGCTACATTGGGATCTATGTTAAAGTTGAAAGGAGGACTGGCACAGTCAATTCCTTCCATGAAGCAATATTCCATTTCCAGCATGGGGTTTTTTGGTCTCTCATTCTGTTACTGTTTCATTTTCTGTACTAATTCTTTGCTACTACTAGAGTACAATCACTGGGTTGTGAACGACCTATCAGCATGGAGCTTTCTCATGTTTAGTCTCTTGACTATGAGCAAAAGAGAAGGTTGACTAGCCATAGAAGCATAGGCTTATTTCAACAGAGCTTAGCTTCTCAGGGATGAGGGTGAAGAGTTGGGAAATGGGCTTTACCATCAGCAGCAGCCTTCTTTGCAGAAGACTGTGGGATGAATGACAGCCAGGCAGCTGGGGTGTATGTTGGAGACCCATGACAGAGAGAGACAGACAACAGCATCCAGCTCCTGGCAGGGGAGTGATTGGACATTATCACCCAGCTACCAGATGACCATATGTGTTCTTTTAGGGAGGATAGGCCTCCATTTGAAGAGCTGCCTTCCACTTTGATGGTGCATGTCCTTCTTTTTGGTGACATGCAAGTGGCTGCCATAGCTGCAGTGAGTTTCCCTGGCTGAGCAGGGAAGTAGAGACTTTGGTTGGTTAAAGTATCTGTTCAGGACGCTCTCATTTTTAAAGCAAAGTAGTTCAGGGGGAGGGATCATTTTGTAAGAAAAGCCACAAACCCCACACACTGACATAACCCCTGGTGAATGGCAGGAAGGATATGGTATGACATGCCAATTCTGTATGAGTTTCAGACATGAGGTTAGTCCAGGAATGGACATTCTGAAAGCCCTGTTCAGGCCCTTCCTCTGAAATAACTGACTGTTATCTAACTAGATATTTCAACAAAACTACAGTGTAGTTTGATGGCACGTGACTTCCTTTCTATAAACATTGATTTTCAGTAAGCTGCAGAAAATATAAAGAACAGAGCATTGAAGAGAGTTATTACAACACTATGCTGGGGTGGTGAAACTTTGACACTCCAGATGTTTTGGATTCCAACCCCCAGAATCCCCAGCCTGTATTGCCGAGGATAAAGGACTATGAGAGTTATAGTCCAAACCATCTGGAGTGCCAAAGATTTGCCACCCTTGCCCTATGCTTTATTTATTTGTTTATTTGAGTTGTATCGCATTGTTATTTCAATGCTGTGCTCAAGATGGTTACATAGTCACAGTCTTCTGCAATATGGTGAGCAGTAGAGTATTTTCACTTAAATTATAGTAATGCTGTCTAATTGTGCTGTTATTTGCATATATTAGTTTAAATTATTATGTGCAAATGTAATAGAAAATGGCTTCCTTTTCTGTGAAGAGTATCTTCTTTTTTTGGTGCTCCTTCTCCTCCATGTCCTCCTTTTTGGTGATAGAACAGCAGACACCCTCATGAGTGCCAGGTGGGTACTTACAGGTGGAATGGATCCAGGAAGTGGTGTGAACTAGGAGGGAAAAATCACAGTGCTCTTGAGGAAAAGGAAGGAAGCAGCTCTGACAATAGCACCGCTCCTTGCATGAGGTTCAAAGAAGGGTGGGGAAAGGAGTGCCCAGCACTAAGCAGCGTTAAATGACCTTCTTCCATTCACTCACACATGAATGGTTCACTTCTCTCACTTCCCAGTTGCTCTTTCACCCAGTACTGGCTCACTTTTGAACTACCTACAATCAATGGGGTGCTCTTTCCTTCCTCTCCCTACAGAAGTCCACAATTGCTGCTAGACACACTCCATGACTTGCCTCTTTCATGTTTGTCATTGTTGTCAATGACAATGTGCAAGTGTGCACTCTCATGTAGGGAGAAAAAAAAAACCTTTTAAAACTCCAGTAAATGGGTCATTTCCAAAAAGCAAAAAGCAAGTGACAGAAATGTATCAAACTACCAGTGCTGATGTGTGAAAACCCAAAAGAACGAACACATGTAACCTGGCAGTAGGACAACGTCAGACCACTGTGTCAAAACTCCCAGTGACAGAATTCCAAATGAGCTCCTATTCTGAAATTTTTCAGATTACCTTTTTTAAAATTGCAGTATATTGAAGTGCAGCAAAATAATGTGTCAATATTAAACATTTTGCCTTAGCCACACAAAAACTACAAGCACCGCTAGAAAAGCAACAAGTAAAAAACATTCCGAACACAAGTCCGTCACCATCAAAATGCCAGCATGTGAACGTTTTGCCTTCTTCAGAGCAGTTTATAATTTTCTTAAAGAAGCCTCAAGCATATAATTTAACTCACTGGTTTTATAAGTTTTTTAATAGCTTCTTAATGTTTCCTTAGAGACGTTGGAAGCAGCTCTACACATACACATGCAGCAATACTGGAGTAATGTTAACTTGTAAATTCAGCCCTTTGAAACTCAGAATTATTATCTTGAGTACACTTCTGCCTTTTTAAAGGAATCACATCCACACTTCTTTCCAAGAAAACATGTGTTTATTAGGGAAATACACTTTAGATAGGAAAAGCAAAAGAAATCCTAGTGTTTGCTTGCTTGCTTCATATCAGAGAGTTGCACAATTTAAAATTATGGACGTATGTGAAATGTAGGTAAAATTAAAAACAAATTAAAATATCAAGATAGACTTTTTTTTTCCCCTTGGCCATTTGCCCGATCTTTTGTATACATGATGGGACATTTTGTACATGTGATGCTGCATTGATTGAATTTCTCCACAGTCACGGAAAATTTGTCCTGTATCTAAGTAGCCCGATTTTACTTGATTATCCTTTGGGAGACATAGAAGGATCTTCTCTGAAGAGTGGGAAAGCATTATGAGTACACAATGTACAACAGTGTGTAGCTGGCCAATCCTTCACTTCCTGAAGTGTTGCAATGGGAACCTTTAGTCCAAGCTAAATAGACTGGAGATGTTAGAACCCATGGCTGCCCCTTTCATCTGTAGAGAACAAAGTCAAGGAGGGACAAGAGAGAGAAGGAAGGAAGTGACATCAGCAACTGTAACTGAGAAGGTTCTTTCTCTCTCTCTACTCTTCCTCATACAAAAAAAATGCATTTTCTTGGAAATCATTTGAGTTGCACCCAGTCACTTCCAGTCAGAGGAACACCAACCTTTTTATTCAGTGGAACTCCCAATAAAACATTATGGAAGTATGGGCTACCTTTTTGAAACTCGCACAAGGAGACATCCAGTACCTCATCATGGAAGCAATTCTCTGTTCAGCCAGCTGCAGCTCCTCCATCCTGAACCAGGCACTCAACCTTTCAGGAGGCCCCAGAAGGCTTTGCAGATGCCACTGCCATCTCTCAAATATCTGTTAAGTATGCTGGGGGTGGGGGGAGCTTTTCATTCCTCCAGTGTTCTAGAGGATGTAGGCCACCATGTTAGGCCAAATAGGATTATTGTTCATTCACTTACTGCTCTTCATAGTAATCTTTCATGTTTGTATAGCCATAACTTTGTTCTCAGTGAGGTGTAGTGGGCAGCATGTTACAGCAGTACTCAGGAGACTCAAGTTCAAATCCTCACTCTTCCATCGAAATTCTTGGGGATAAGGGAAGACTGGCAATGGCAAAGCACTCCTTGAACACCTCACATACCTCAAAAACCCTACTGAGACTCCTGTGATTTGGGAGTGATGTGCCAGCGTGTAACAACAATTTTGTGCTATGTAAGGCTTTATTAAGTCAGAAGATTTTAAGCAAGGACATGAAGCAGAGTAGCATAGGAAGCCAGCTTATTCTAAGTAAGGTGATTTATCTGTCTAGCCCATCAGAGGTTCAAGCAAGGCTTTGCTATAACTTGCTACTTTTAAAACATATGTACGGGGTGGGAGAGAGACACCTAGGGATTTCTATATATGAAACCCAGATTTGATTTATCCTTTCATCACAAAGAAATGGTCCGTCCCATTAGAAGACAAAGGGGATGCTTTCTCCCAGTTATGATAATTATATGCTAGAAATAGAAATAAAGAGATAAAGAGAGTGGGTAGAAACCACTTGCTTGTATTGTTACATTTTCTCATATGGAGACATTTGCAAGCAGAGGTGGATTTTGACCTAAAACACACATTTCAAATGTGTGTATGTTTAAAAAGAGACCATCTAAGAAAGCAGAAGGTGATGCATAATGTAGGTCAAAGCACCCACCAGATCTATAATTCAATCTCAGTTTATCACTCTTCACATAAGGCTCTCTATTAATGGAATGACACTTTTCAACCATACTATCAGTGATATCAAATGAACCCTGAAAAACCCTTGTCCGGAAACAATCCAGTCTTTTGTTGCCAAGCATACCGTACCTTCTGATTTGATCTTCTTTATGCATTTCCAAGCCAAACCCCTATTGTTCCAGGCCTTAACAAGAATCTGAGCATAAGGTAACAAGGGCACTCTCCTACTGGTTTCAGTGACTAGGAGGACACCAAGCATATGTTTGCTGAGATGTAATTCTGGATAAATATCACACATAAATCACATTCATGTGAGGCAGCATCCTGCTGCAAGATGTATTCAACAATGTGAGTTTTCACTTAGCTGAGAATTAGCCATTCTTCCATGTGGTAGGCCGAACAAACCTTTACATCAGGGATTAAAACCACAGGGAGAAGTAGCTGGTAATTATACATGTCAGTCTTTTCCCTAAGGTGATCATTTTTAACAGATCTGAATTACGGACGGCAAGGGATATCTCTTGGCAGATGCTGAACCTATCTTGAATTGAGGAAGGATCAGGCAGCAGTTATAAAAACCAAATAGGAATGAAAAGTCAACGTCTTCCTTAGAATCAGTTAAGGAAATGTCAGGTGTATGCTATATCAAGTCCCATAGGCCACCTACCCTGACCTTTTAACTTTGAGCTAAAGTTCAGAGAACCGTTATTCAGAAACACCCAGTAATTGGACTAGGAGCTGTCCTCCGCCCTGTTACATACATGATTTATATAGAAGTAAGGGTGCTACAGAATGATGTTTTGAGAGGGGGAAAGCCCCCACTTTTCCATTACATTATATTTACAGTGTACTTTCTGGACACACAGAGAGAAACCCACTCAGATACAATAATGCAATAAAGGAAACTGACCCTTGTATTTGGGGTGTTATTTTTGTTCAGAAATGTAAAACACAGGGGAAAATGTGGAGGGGGGAGGGCATGAGAGAAAAACAGTCTCACTACAGCTTCTTTCTTAGGAGCTCATCACCCTTTCCTTTCTCAACAAACAAACAAAATTAGTAATGACAGAAGAGTAGAGATGGGGACAAAGCGCCAAAATGGTGCTTCGTCTTACTTCATGGGTCGTCAGTGAAAGCGGGACCCAAGCCATCCCACAGCCGCGCTGCCTTTGCAAAGGCTTGGGTCCCCTTTGCTCCTCTTCCTATGCCCTGGTGGAGAAAAGGAGGAAAGCGGGACCCAAGCCATTCTGTAGCTGTGCTGCTTTTGCAAAGGCAGCCAGGCTGGGGGGTCGCCTTGATCCCTTTTCCCCTCCTCTTCCTATGCTGTATGGACATAGGAAGAGGAGGGAAAGTGGGACCCCAAGCCATCTCGCAGCTGCACTACCTTTGCAAAGGCAGCAGGGGTGGGGGATCGCTTGTGTCCCCCTTTGCTCCTCTTCCTATGCCTGGGGGGGGATAGGAAAAGGAGCGTAGCCTGTCAGAAGTGATCCCCTATCCCCGCTGTCTTTGCGAAGGCAGCCAGGCTGGGGGATAGCTTTGATCCCTTTTCCCTTTTGTGCATAAGCAGATAGGGAACAAAGGGACAAATATAAAAGTGTTATATTTGTTGTTTCATATTTGTCAGGGTCCCTGGACCCCAGGAATATGAAGCAACGAATATCTGATGAACCAGGGATATTCAACGAATATCCCGATTCTTTTTTATATTTGTCCCCATGTCTAGGGAAGAGTATTAAAAAGAACTTGTATGAATTTTGGCTTTTATGCTGTTAAAACAAATAGTTTAGACCTGGTAAGAAAGTATTCTCTAGCGTGAGAACTCTACTGGGTCTGCATTTTAAAGTGGATTTATCAATTTTGCACAAAATCCTAAATGACGGTATGGACCAAAATGCAGTCATAACTTGAAACCTTCTATTTTCTAAAATGTCCTATGCCACTGCTGCCAGTTTTTTAAAATATGTTTTCAGACTGTCTAACCCCTGTGGACTATTTGGTCCAGCCCTGTGGATGAGGAAATCTTAGGAAAGAGTTGAGATTCTAAATTGCTGTTTGGAAAGAGAAAAGGAGAGCTGGAGAGGGCAGGAGCTGTTGATCCCATGGAGATGATATAGACCCTTATCACCTTGGTTTAGGTAACAGAACTTCAATATGTTTGCACAGAAGGGGCATGGGAAGCGTGCATCCATTTTGTCATGTCATGTATTTGTATCTAATTTGTATTTTATTTTAGGGCCTTAAAGATGTATACCAGGAGTTGTTTTCTTTGTGCTGTGGATTTTCTGCCTTGCCCAGTGAACGTGTCTGCAATTTTGTTCCTGTTCAATTTTGCTTTAAAGAGACACAACTTCAATTTATTTTTCCAACAAGCAGCTCTTCCTCTGGCATAGTGTTGGTGAATGGAACGAAAGGGCACACACACACACACTTTTTCAAATCTTTATAAATTTCCTTGTGTTTGCAATAATAATGTCAAGAAAACAGCCCCAGAGAACCAGAAAATGGTACAATTGCACACCTTGAGAAAAATATATGCAGCATCATTTTGTTCTAGGAATAAAAATGTGTGAATTTCTATCCAAGAAATTGCACATAGAAGAAAGCAGAATGTTATGTGTTTTCAAAAATGATATCTTCAAATTGGTATGGAAACAGGAAGAATTTTTAAGTACAGAAATCCAATTACTTTCGGACAAACTGACAATTGTGTATATATACTGTTGTATATATAGTTCAATTTTTCCATAACTTACCAATTTTTCTAAGGGAGGAAAAACGGGAAAATATCTGTTTGAAGACTTTTTTTTTTAAGATGAATTGGCTGCAAATATCTAATTCCAAGAAAGCTGTAGTATATGAAATACAGGGTAGGAAAAACTCCTGGGTTGTAAAAATTGTAAAATATTCAGCAGTATTTATTTGTGCTTCTTACTGCAGTTTTTTTTTTAAATTGCTGTTGCCTATCAATGAAGGAAATGCTTTGTAGTATGGTGCTGGTGAGATCATAAACAGTACAAGAAATGAGAAAAGCATCTGATTTCCAAATATATGTTATTTCTCTGTTTTTCAGACACTTCAAGTCACAAGAATGTGCCAAAGTGCAGTTCAGGGTGGATCTGAAATGATACCGCTGCATGAGATGTATGAGCCTGCTCAGGTGTTAAGTTCATCAGGAGAGGCCTTTCTCTCAGTCCCACCACCTTCACAGGTGTGCTTGGTGGGGACATGAGAGAGGGCTTTCTCTTTTGCTGGTCACAAACTTTGAAACTCCCTCCCACAGGAGGCAAGGCCATCTTTGCTGTCCTTCTGGAAGCAGACAAAGACTCTTCTCTTCAAGCAAGTTTTCTCTCAGTGATTGGCTGCCTGAGAGGTGAGGGGTTAAATGGATGGTTGTGCCTTAATGCTTTGAAGGTGTTTTTGGTGTTGCTTTCCTTTAATGTATTTTACGGTAGTATTTGTTTGGTCCTTCTTAGTATTTGTATACTTACTGTTTTTAGCTTTAAATATTGTCTTTGAATGATGTAAGCCACCTTGTGTCCTTCTTAAAGAGAAAGGCATGGGATAAATAAATAAATAAATACATACATACATACATACATACATACATACATACATACATACATACATACATACATACATACATACATACATACATACATAAATGTTTCTTGAAGACCGTCATAAGAGACCAACACTTAAGTGTCAACTGGACCCAAACTGTGTCTGACACAGGATTTTAAAGTGTTTTTGAACTATACTTTCCACAATTATGCCGGTTGGGGCTTTGGAGAGAGCTATAGTAAAAAAAAAAAAAGTAACTTTTCCAAGTTCCAGTTTCACATTGAAGTTCACACTCCCAGCCTCCTTGGTCAACTAGAAAATACACTGCATTGAGCTGAAAACCAGCTTCTGTCAAAGTAAGGTTCATTTCTTTGGGCTCCGTTAAGATGTGGTGGGCAAAGTCATCCTCCCCTCAAAAATCATAAAATACTCCTGCATAATTTATGAACAGCCAACCCAAGTATTTTCCAGTAGCACATGATGCAGCTTTGGCAGAAATGTTTAAATATCCTGTTTTTACTGCCTGCCCAACACTAGGGATTACAGGGCAAGGCATTTAAGCACCTGGCACACCATAACATGTAGCTGTTCAGCTGCATTCTTGTTTTGACATGCTGTGCAGGTGTGTGCTACCGTATAATGTTTTCAGCCGGAATCCATGTACAATACAACCTTTAATATCATGAACACACTGTGTAGATTCCTTTGCTGAATCATAGAAAATTTTCTTTCAAAATATTATCTATTATCACAAGTATATGGGATGGTATCATAGGCCTGCCAGTATCAAAAACTCAGGAACATGCATGTGGTGTTTTTTATCTCAGCACAACTTCCCCAAGTAACACCTATTGTCAGTGGCTTAACATAAAGAGTCCTGCATGTGTGTTGTGCTTGCGTTCATCGAAACCCTTGCCTGTACCACCTCTGTAACAACACAAAGATCTGCCTTTTGTCTTAAGGGTTTCAGCCCTGAAACCTGAGGGAAGGAGATGCTGCTGATCCGGGAATCTTAGAAAGGATATTCTCTTTATGTCCCATTGTTCATTCTATCCTCCCAACTCCAATGTCATGTAATGATTTAGGCAGCAACACATCAGGGCTCAAAACCTAGAAGATAATGGGAAAGGTACTCCAGTTGTACTCAGGGTGCTATATCTTACCTGATTTTAGTGTGCCCTCTAGTTAGACAGTGTGGATTTCGAGCTAATAGATCCACCACTGAAATGGTATTCTCCCTCCGACAGCTTCAGGAGAAATGTAGGGAACAACAACAGCCACTCTTTGTGGCCTTCATAGATCTCACAAAGGCCTGTGATTTGGTTAGCAGGGATGGCCTTTTTTAAAATACTTCCCAAGATTGGATGTCCACCTCGACTCCTTAACATCATCAGGTCCTTTCATGAGGAAATGAAGGGCACTGTAGTTTTTGATGGCTCAACATCAGATCCCTTTGACATCTGAAGCAGAGTGAAACAGGGCTGTGTCCTCGCACCGACCCTGTTTGGGATCTTTTTTGCTGTCATGCTGAAGCACGCCTTTGGAACTGCAACAGAAGGTGTCTATCTCTGGACTAGATCAGATGGAATGCTCTTTAATCTCTCTAGATTTAGAGCAAAGACCAAAGTCCAGCTGAAATGCATGCGGGACTTCCTCTTCACCGATGATGCAGCTGTTGTTGCCCACTCTGCTGAAGACCTCTAACAACTCATGAATCATTTTAGCAAGGCCTGCCAAGACTTTGGACTAACAATCAGGCTGAAAAAAACACAAGTCATGGGCCAGGGCGTGGACTCACCTCCCTCTATTACCATCTCCACACAAGAATTGGAGGTTGTTCATGACTTTGTGTACCTTGGCTCAACGATCTCTGACACTCTCTCCCTAGACGTCGAGCTGGATAAACGCATTGGCAAAGCAGCTACCATGTTCTCTAGACTCACAAAGAGAGTATGGCTTAATAAGAAGTTGATGGCATATACCATGATCCAGGTCTATAGAGCCTGTGTCCTGAGTACACTCCTGTACTACAGCGAGTCCTGGACCCTTTGTGCACGGCAGGAGAGGAAGCTGAACACGTTCCATATGCGTTGTCTCCGACGCATTTTTGGCATCACCTGGCAGGACAAAGTTCCAAACAGAGCAGTCCTAGAACGAGCTGGAATTTTTAGCATATATACATTACTGAAACAGCGACGGCTACGTTGGCTTGGGCATGTTGTGAGAATGGCTGATGGTCGGATTCCAAAAGATCTCCTGTATGGAGAATTAGTGCAGGGAAATCACCCCAGAGGGAGACCACAGCTGCGATACAAGGATATCTGCAAGCGGGATCTGAAGGCTTTAGGAATGGACCTCAACAAATGGAAAACCTTGACATCTGAGCGTTCAGCCTGCAGGCAGGCAGTGCATCATGGCCTCTCCCATTTTGAAGAGACACTTGTCCAGCAGGCCGAGGCAAAGAGGCAGTCCCGAAACCAGCAAAATCAGGGAACTGGACGGGACAGATTGTATTTGTCTTCAGTGTGGAAGGGATTGTCACTCTCAAATTGGCCTTCTCAGCCACACTAGACGCTGTTTCAAGTCCTCCATACAGAGCACGTTACCATCGTCTCTCGAGACTGAAGGATGCCTAATCTAAATCTAGTTAGGCAAATTGCAAATGAAATTGAAACTAGATAATTGACTTACAATATTTTCTCAATGCAAAATTGTGGAAGGAATCACCTTGCTGTGAAGATCTGCCAGGTTACCCAGATTTTTGTTTTCAGGCTGCAATCCTATACAGACTCTCTATTGTTAGTATAAGATGGCCTTAGGTGACCTTTTAATTTCTCTAAGCATTTAATGCCCAATGATCTGCTGTTTCTCTAAATGTTTAGATACTGGTTTCCTTAAATTAACATGTTTTACAGCAGCTATTTGATCACTGTTCAGCTTTTATTTGTGTGATTTTGGCTGTACTCTCTTTACCCTTTGGAAGACACCCAAATTACTGGACTGTTAGCTGAAATACCTGAGTTCTTTTCAATCTCAAATCTCAAGGCAAAATTTAGTCTTACAAATAGGTCTTTTTGTTTCTGAGCCTTTCGCGAAATAATGTCGGCTGGAACACTAGAAAAAATATCCATTTGCCTGTCCACCTGTGTCTTGTGTTTGCCTCTCCGTGTCAGTCTCTTTGTAAGCGTGAATTGATTTTCCAGTCTGAAAACAAAATCTGAGACCCAGGAACAATCACATGACCTGAGGGATGGCTCCAATTATTTGCCTTGTTTGAAGTGGCTGGCTGATTTTGCCTCAAATGTTACAAAAGCTGATAGAGACATATTATCTATATGATGCTGGCTAGCTGGACTCTATGGGGGCCTTTAGGAAAAGGAGTTTTGTGTTGGGTTTACAAATAATGAGCAGTTAGTAAAGTTGTCTGAGAATGTGGCTGAGATAAGAAAATGTGCAAATATTGCCTTGGATTGCCTCAGAATTAGCTGCAATTAAAAACTGAAAGATACACATGCTGCATTTTGTTTTATCATGGTAAGAAAGCTTCATGCCAAATGACAGCTGCAATAGAATGGGTTATAGTCCTCAGGGGAACAGCCATCAAACCGAATTGGTCAAGTTACAGGAAATTTACAATGCAATGGTGGAAAATTCTAGCTTTCTAAAAGCAGAGAATGATAAGGAAGAGTAAATGGGTAGCTGCACTCCAATTAAGAATAAGGCACTGTGAGCTCATTCACAATGCTTTTGTTTTATTCCTGGCCAGTAAACCAGGGTGAGCCTGAGGTCATCGAGATTCGGATATCATTCTGAGTCACCAAGATGAAAGCTGCAGAGATATGACAGTTGGTGCTATGATAACTGTCCAGATACAGTTCTCCCAGCTCTAAATGCCGTAAGTGCAAATACCCACTCTAAATAGCTTTTATCCAGCTTGTCTCAGAGCTGCTATCCCACCTGCCCAGGGTCAGTGGAGACATGGATAGTTACTAAAGGGCTTATTAGTGTTGGAAATGGGATTTGTAGTAGCAGCAGGAATACCTTTAATTCCTCTTTATTGCTCATTACAAGGCCAGTAATTAGGAATTAGAACTAAACAGCAAGTTCCCAACCCACCCCCACTGCATTGACTAGCATAAATCACAGTATCAATGAATAATTGAGTTGGAAGGGTCCTACAAGGCCATCAAGTTTGACTCCCTGATCAATACAAAAATCCAAATCAAAGCAGATCTGACAGTTGGTTGTCCAATTTTCTCCTGAATGCCTCAAACATTGGAGCTCTCAGCACTTCCCAAGGTAATTAGTTGTCATACTGCTCTAACAGTAGTTTTTATTTGAAAAGTGCTATCATATCTCCCCTCAGTCTTCTTTTCTCAGGGCTAAACATGCACAGTTTTTTTTTCGGCCTTTCCTCTTGAGGCTTTTTTTCCCCAGTCCCCTGTAACTCATAAATAATCACTCAGAAAGCTATTTAAGGTAAAAAGAAAAAAGAAATGTTTACTTGTTGCTATATGTAGACTTGACAAAGCCTCAGAGGTTAGTAGATGGAATAAAGAAAATTAAAAGGAGCAAAACCAAAAATGGATATCTCTCTCAGCCCACATAGCTGAGGAAAATGGTGGGCACATTACAGAGAAGCTTGAACCACAAAGGGCAAAAAAAGTGTTCTAATCAGGCAAAGCAAGAGGAGAGGACTTCTTAGCATTGAAAGAGAGAAGGCTCACTAATTGGACAGTAAGAGAGAAACAAGCAAGCAAACAAGTTAGGTGAAAGATTCCTTTCTCCTACATGACCATGTGTTAAATTGGTGTGCAGGATTGTAAACATTCCCAACAAGTAGGAAAATCTGGCATATGGATTGGCATGAGGTAGATATGGCGGCTGCTGCTTGCCACTTTATTGCATTTCCATCTCACCTTTTCATAAACGAAACAAAACTAAACTAAACTAAACTAAAGGGGAAGACAACACTCTCAGTTTTTTAAAAAAATAAAACCAGACTATCATTACAATAATCAAAACCAATAATTAACAGCAATTTAAAATGACAGTTTAAGGGGAGGGTATCCTGCAACCTGGAAGCAATATAAGAGAAAGACATCTCACCCACGACAAAAAAGAGGCATAATCAAAACGCTGGTAGACCGTGCAAGTCAGAACTATGAAGCTCAATTTCTCAGCACTGAACTCAACCACCCAAATTGGGCCCCACAGGCAAATGGCTATTCCAAGAATGAAATCAAAAGAGCCATCAAACCAAGAAAACAACACTGAACTGAAGAACAAAAACAGCCAGCCACAAATAAAGTATTTCTGCCATACATCAAAGGGGCCACGGACTGCATGGGGAAACTGTTGGAAAAAACAACAACAACCTACAAACAGTATTCAGGCCCACCACAAAAATCCAACAAATGTTACAGTCAGCAAAGGACAAAAGGGATCCCCTCACCACTGCAGGAGTATACCAGATACCTTGCGTGTGGCCAGTTGTGGCCAGGTATATATTGGGACCACAAAATGCAGCATCCACACCAGAATCAAAGAGCATGAAAAAGACACTAAAACAACCGGAAAGACTAAAACAACCAGAAAAATTGGCAGTAGCTGAACATGCCCTGAAACAAGCTGGACATGAAACCCTATTTCAAAACACAGAAGTACTGGACAACACCAGCAATCATTATGTTAGACTACACAGGGAAGCCATTGAAATCCACAAACACCAGCACAGCTTCAACAAAAAAGAAGAAAGTCTAAAAATCAACAAAGCCTGGTTCCCATAATTGAAATACCCAGCCACAAGGACCGGTGATCACTGCACACAAAAGACTAGCCAACAACAACCATCAATCACAGTGACAGATCATCCCCGCCTTATCACAACAATACACTCATAACAAAAAACACCCTGATCACCATAATCACCCAATCTCCTGAAAAGAACAAAAACCCTGATCCCACAGCTACAAATACTCAACAATCCCACACACTACACCAGAACACAGACAGAATTCTAGCTCCTGTCCTCTGAAGATGCCAGCCACAGAGACTGGTGAAACGTTAGGAAGAAAACCCTTCAGAACATGGTCAAACAGCCCAGAAAACCCACAACAACCATCGGATCCCAGCCATGATAGCCTTCGAGAACACAAATACATATCCTTTATGCTTCTCAGGTGAACCTCCAGGACTGACAGTATTCTGAAGATTTTACTCTCTGGACAGGTTCATAGTAAACTTGCTCATAACAAACCCTCTACAGTTGTCATTTTGGCTGCTCTGAACTGTCATGTTGTCGGAGGGGGCTTCCAGCTGGTCTAGCCTGGTAAACAGTAGATGATGGGAAAACAGTTTGAATAGTAGGTTTCAAGGGTGGAAGCTGGTGGGTCATCTGCAGATCAAGAAGTGTGCAAGGGAATTTCCCTAATTTGTCCTTAATGCTGTGGAGTCCATGGACAGTGAAGGGAAAGGAGCTGTCTTGGATTTTGGGACTTATCTGGTTCACATACCAAAGACCCTAAAGTTCCTGGATAGCAATAATCAAGTAGACCACTTTCAAAGTGAGGAAGATGGGATGAAGGAAGCTAGCTTCTGTCTTCATATGGCAGGGTCAATGTCTCCCTCAAATGGGCATGTATGAGGAGGTTACATAGACTCTTCCAGACTTAAA
Organism: Intellagama lesueurii; assembly: GCA_037013535.1. Taxonomy (NCBI): domain Eukaryota; kingdom Metazoa; phylum Chordata; class Lepidosauria; order Squamata; family Agamidae; genus Intellagama; species Intellagama lesueurii. Next base: position 266,534,612 of record JBAJHW010000002.1, on the reverse strand, counting down.
CAATTCCTGTACAATGATAAAGATTGTTAATTCAGTGGTCTTATTTCTAGGCAACTCGGACTACTGTAAATGGCAGATTTTGGACATTATTAAAGAGGCAGATTTTGTTACAAATATAGAAATGGAGACAAACCACCAAAATGGCAGTTCATTGTGGTTCGTGGGTTGTAAAGGTTGACAACCCATGACCCACGAGTTTCCCCAGGAATTTCCAATGAACCACAAATTGGTTCATTGGTTTGTTCAGTTTTTTAGACAGTCTGTGGCTGTCTTTTAAAAAGTCTGAGCCCCCCCGCCCCCTTCCCACTGCCCCCCTTTGCCTCCTTACCTTGGGCTGCCAGCAGCAGTGGCAGTGGTGTTGGCTCTGGAATGGAAGCTGTGGTTCCTGCAGGCAAGCCTGCTCTCTCTGCCTCAGAGGGCACTAATCAGATGATCAGTGCCCACAGAGGCAGAGAGATCAGGCTAGCCAGGTAGCACAGTTCTGAAAAGCTAGCCTGCTCTCTCTGCTTTGGGGCCAGGCCCTTAGGCAGAGAAAGCAGGCTAGCCAGGCAGAACCATGCTGGCAGGTTCTCTCTGCCACCATGGGTGCCAATCAGCTGATCGGCGCCTACAGAGGCAAAGAGGTTAGACTAGCCTGCCTGCACAATTGCACCTGGTTAGCCTGCTGTCTCTGCCTATGAGCCGGACCCTTAGGCAGGGAGAGCAGGCTAGCTGGGCAGAACCATGCTGGCATGCTCTCTCTGTCTCCACGGGCACCAATCAGCTGATTGGCACCCACAGAGGCAGAAAGATCAGGCTAGAGTGCCAGAATGGTGGTTTCGTTTCCAGTGGCAGCGAAGACGGCAGTGACAGCGACAGGACAAAATAGGGAGGCAACGGGAGGGGGGCAGTGGGAAGGGGGCAAGGGGTGGGCTGTGGGGGCAGAGGGAGCAGGCCTGCTCATAGGCAGAAAGAGGAAACGAGCTTGCTCTTTGGGCCCAGGCCAAAGAAGGGATGAATAAAAAGGGTAAATATTTATCACTTCATATTCGCCAGGGCCTCTGGAACTCATGAATACAAAGTGATGAATATTACATGAATCAGCAATTTCTGACGAATATCACAATGCATTTTTTATTCATCCCATATACCCTGTTTTCCCGAAAATAAGACCTAACCTGAAAATAAGCCCTAGTATGATTTTTCAGGATGCTCGTAATATAAGCCCTACCCCCAAAATAAGCCCTAGTTAAGTTAAACCCCGCCCTCCACCATTGTACAGCAACTAGAAGATGATGGCATGACTGTATTTGAATAAATGTAGATGGTTGTACATGAAAAAAATAAAACATCCCCTGAAAATAAGCCTTAATGCATTTTTGGAGCAAAAATTAATATAAGACCCTGTCTTATTTTCGGGGAAACACAGTATTATATTAAAAATCTCACAATTCTCTGAGGGAGGCAGGATTTTCTGCCTCAGAAACTGAACTCTCATGGGCCAGCTCTGTTTGAACTTCACTCAAACTGTAGAAAAGAACAGAAATGGCTCCAAAGTTTGTGTGGTGTAATGTTTAGAGAGCTAGGCTGGGTCTTAATCACCTCGGAGGCATGGAAATCATGGAGTGACCTTGGGCTGGTCACAATCTCTAACTTCACTAGCCTCACAGGGTTGTTATAAGGAGGAAGCAGAGAGGAAATTCACTATGTACATTCCCTTAAGTAAATTACAGGAATTTCAGGATTTAAATGTAATCAATAATTTTATAAATAATGTCTTGATAGTATTAAACAAGACTGGGCCAATGGAGGGAAATTCAACCGGAGAATTATCCCTTATAAATAAGTCTTCGTACTGGAACCCTGAGAGTCCATCCATGTGAGAATTTGCACAGAGCATCAATAAGGAGAAAATAGCCAGAAATTACCTTAAAAATGAGTATAATGACATTAAGGAGGAACAGCAAAACAGAGGTATTTCAAAGGCAATATCTGACACAGGTTTATATTCTTTCTCTGTGAATCAAGGCAGAGTCCGCTAATTTAAATGTAATAAGGAACTGTGGCTTAAAGGAAACTAGAATTTTCACACTGAAGTCAGTGCACAATGGGAAGAGGGATGAGAACGGGAGGAAAAAGGGAATTTCACTCTGACACTCATGTCTAGCTTTATCAGCCATAGTTTATATGAAGCTTCAGACTATAGTCAGATCTGAACCGCAATCTATTGCTTTGCTCTTTTTTGTGTAAATGGGATCATAATCCTCCTCACCAACTTTAAAACTATGCTAAATTGTATGTTTACGTTCATACCTTCTTCAGCCACAAAACTAATATGGTTCCCTTGAGGAATTTCTGAAAACAAAGCCTTAATAGTGATTAATGTCATCAGCTGTAGAAAAATCAATGTAAACTTCTCCTTCCCCTGATGTTGAGTGTAGATTTACTGTAGAGTGTAAATAATGATAATTATATAAACTAGTTACTCATGGTGTGAATTTGCCACCATGCCACTGTTATATTTACATTTACATATCTGCCCATATTTGAGTATTTGTTTCTTCATGGGAGTGAGGGACAAAGCAGAAAGCAAAAGGAAAATGTGGTGCTTATAATACTGCCACGTAATGCTTAAAGCACACTCTGGGTGGTTTACAATTTCAATTACGAAGGCTATACCTTGCCCCCCCCCCCCCCCAGCAAACTGGGTACTCAATTTACCAACCTTGGAAGGATGGAAATTTGAGTCAACCTCAAGCCAGCTACCTGAGCCTAGGACTGAACTCATGTTATGGACAGAGGTCCATAATTAGCTCTATTCAGGCATTTTATTCATGGGTTAAAGTAAACACACAGGTGAAAGAGCACCCCAGCCCTGTCCCCATTACCCTTTTTTTTCCTGCATGTGGAAAGTTGCATCTAAAGAGAAATGCTATCTGTACCCATGGGATTTCTTCACATGATAAGAAACTTTGGAAAATCAGGGGTCCTGGTTGTGTGGAGATGCTTCCTACATAGAGATGCATCTCCCCTTTTCTGCATGAAGATTTAGTTTTCTACATGAAGAGAGTTATGAAGGAGGGTATGGAACTAGGGTGCTTCATCACATATTCATTTTAACCTCTTAGTAGAATGCATGAATAGGTCCATTGTGTCCAACTGCTCCTTTTTTGCAACAAGAAAAGTAAGGAGTAGAGGCACGGAAAGCACCATCTCTATTCATTGGTTTTGAATTTTACATTTGATACATATTAAACGAAAAGAAATTTTAATGCTTATAGAGTTACAAAGACACAATAGTGGCTGAAATGCCAGTTTCTGAACTTTTGTTCTGTAACGCTTTTTCACATTGTCCTGTATTGTTATTTTCATCAGTTAATATAATTTTCCTCATGCTCTATTTCCTCACATAAAGGGCATTAGCACATTTTGGAAATGATGCAAGAGTTGTTTTCTGTTGATCTTACATGACCATGACGACATGATAGGTATCTAAAAAGTCTCCAGATGACACATCCTATTGCACATAGATCGTGGCATCTTTTGATGTGCAAAAGCAAAGACAGCAAAAACAGATTTACTTACTATTGTCCTTGTAACCATGGTTACCCTATTCAGTTTCTGTATTGCACTTGCTCTCCTAGGGAAGAAATTTTGGCCACCTCACATTCAGTCTTATCTCTTCGCCCACCAATGCTAGAAATCTACTTCTTTTTAAAATTGAAGCTAGTATTCTCAGGATTCTAATAGGAACTCGTCAATCACAAAAAGACCCTCAGGAAGAATATATGACGATTAATCCCTGATATAAAGGATACATTGAAGATTTGAATTCTCTACTCAGAATCCTCCCTGTCCCATATAGGAAAAAAAGATTAGATTGTATAAAGTGTATCAATAAACAATAGGAGAATGTTTCTTACATTTGTGTTGTAACATTGCATTAGGAACTTTGGATATAGGTTATATTTCATCTGTAAATCAGTAGGGGGTGGGGAATAGTGTGCTTTTCTGGTATCTGCTCTGCCAACTCTACTATCCAGTGCCAGTAGAATAATATGCATATCTTGTATCCCCAGGTGAGGACCAAGACACAGGGCTGGGCAGCAGGTTTGCAAAGTCATAAAACAATAGCTCATATTTACAATGCTAAAATTATAGTTCCTATTATCTATGGCATTATTGTGGGTGGGGAGAGCAGCTTGTGGAACTTTTTGGCTCAGGTGTGGAGTGGGGTGGGGTGGGAGCTTGACTTGCTCTGTGTAGTATGTCTACATCTTGACTTGAGCCTGGGACATTGTTTTCTCACCCACCTCTGTAAAACTTATATCTAAGGCCAGCCTCTATGAAAAGCTGTAGCCTTAATTTATTATCTACCACCACTTCCCCTCCTTGATTCAAGATGAATGGAGCCCTTGTTTTCTAACATATGGTAGGAATTCTCTTGAGCTACTGTCTCCTTTCCAGGATCTGGGAGGTACAACAAACAAAAGATAACACACACACACACTCAAAAAAGGAAAAGATTCCAAACCTAGCAGCTTGCTTTCCTCTTCCTATACTGGAGAATGTTATGGTCCATGAACCAAGCAGAGGGCAATGGGTGGGCCGAACTATTTCTGAGACAGACCTAATCTTAGTTGCATCTTAAAAGAAAAAGAGGGTAACGCATTAAGACAAGTTAATGCAACAGAAAAATCACAGAGACAGGTCTCTGGCCACTAATTAAAAATTACAACAATCGCATAAGGAACAAGGAAATATATGAAGCCATTTCCAAATAGCACAGTGAAACGAGAGAAGGATCATAATCCTGGATGTGACTAGCTTGTAATGGCCCTGATTCTACTCATAGCTTCTCATTGTCTCTTGCCTTCTACTGTTCATGGGAGCAGCTCTCCCTAAAGGCCCATTAGAAGAGGAAGTACCTAAGAGAGAACAAAGGAAGCACTTATTGGATATTAAAAATTCCTCATTCAGCCTGATTGGCCAAAACCATTAGCTTCACTACTATCACAATTTACCCTTCCAGGTATGCATGTTTGCAAGCCTATAACAGACACATTAGGATTTTTGATATATGTTGCTGCCTAATGACACAGATGAATCTACTGTCACAACACCAGGCAAAGAGAAGTAAAATAAGACTGATCAGAGACACCTCCAGGGAATGAGAGCTGAGTTAGAAGAAAATGGATCTCTTTAGATGCTTTAAAACAGCAATATATTCCACCAAACCACTTTCTAAACCACTTGTAGTTTCCAAGCATTCACTGAAGGTAGTTTCACTTAGAATTCACTATAATGGCTTAATTTTGGTGGAGAAACAGTGTGGTGTAGTCAATAAGGTGTTGCATTAGGACTCAGGACACTTAGGGTAAAGTCCTCCCTTCAGCATCTCACATACCTTGAAAACCTGATTAATAATAATAATGTACAGTCAAGTCAATTCTGAATTGTGGTAACCCCTTTTCAGTGTTTTTCAGGTAGAGAATACTCAGAAATGGTTTACCTTTCCCTTCCTTTGGAAGCATCCTGGGATTTTGCCACTTGCCCAAGTCCACACAGGCTGGCTCAACTCACAGGAGGCACAGTGGAGAATCAAACTCCCAACTTCTGGCTCTGCAGCCAGATACTTAAACCACTGAGTTATCCAGCCATCTTCTGAATACCTGATTGGAGTTGTTATAACTCAGAAGCAACTTAACAATATATAAACAGCAACACATTTTGATAACACTCAGACATTAATGACTATGTTCAAGCACTAAATCCAACTATAAAAGACACACTGTAATCATATGTCACTTGTGAATAATAACTCCCATTCATTTCTATTGGTTTGCATTTGTTTAGGATAACAAATATTATGGCATTCTTGATTACCATGTACAGATGTGGAAGATGAATAGTGAAGAAAGCCAACAGGAGAAAAAAATTCATCTGAAGTGTGTTGGAGATGCTGGATAGCTCAGTGGTATCTGGCTGCAGAGCCAGAGGTTGGGAGTTCAGTTCCCCACTGTGCCTCCTTGATAGGGGCTGGACTCAATGATCCAGCTCTGCAATTCAAAGTTGATGATGATAATGAATAAAGAGCTTTATGGGCACCACAGATGTGCAGAAAGACAAATAAGTGGATGCAGGACCAAATCAAGCCAGAACTCTTTTTAGAAGGAAAAGTTATGAAACAAAGCCTATTACACTTTGCACATATCTGGAGAAGAAATTATGCACTGGGAAAAAATGAAGGCAGCAGGAAACGAGGAAGACCAAATATGAGATTCGTGAAAGGAAACCACAGCTTTGAGTTTGCAAGGCATGAGCAGGGTACCTTTTGGAGGTAATGAATTCATAGGGTTGCCATAGTCTGAGATGACTTGATGATATGCAACAGCATTGGACTTCGCTCACTGTCTTTCCTAATTAGGTGATGGCAGAGGAAGCCATTGGGGACGTGGTGGCGCTGTGCGTTAAACCGCAGAAGCCTCTGTGCTGCAGGGTCAGAAGACCAGCAGTCATAAGATCGAATCCACAGATTCCAGGTGTGGCTTAGGAAGCCAGCCTAAGCTGTAAAAAATGCTCATCTTGACAACAGTTCTCACCAGACCATCCAGAAGGACTTCTGGGTCCCAAAGCATGGCTCCAACTCCATCTAAAAGCAATTTTCAATTCTTTGCAGCTATCAAAAATGTATTGGGAACACCACTCCTTAAATATCTCACGTGGCATGAAATTAGAGTCACTAGACATTGGCAGGGACATGCCAGCACATAATAACAATAACAGTTATGTGAAATAGCTACAATTCATATTGTGTTTTTATTGTACAGGGGGTTAGATGTTGGAAGACACTTTGGAAATACTATACCCTAAAAAGGAAGACACAAAAACTACCCACCTAAATAAAGTTATTTAAATAAGCAAACAAAAGATATTAATACAGTGTAGAACTTTTCTCTTTATTTACTTTTGGCCATTCATTAGTGAAGGAAAGAAAACTGCACCCCCAAATTGTAGGAAAGTATGAGAAAGGTCTGAAAAAGGTTGCAGAAAGCAGGACTATGGGGATTCCATCCTTACCTTACTGTAATGAGAAGCTCAAGACACATGTTTGTGCTATGTATTTTGCAGCTGATGTGCCCTTCTCCTGTTATTTGCAGCCTCCTCAGCTTCATGACCCCTTCAAAGGGCATAGTGTCATCCCTTGGGGCTTTCCAATGTGGCTGCCTGCTGGCTACCTGAAAACTGAGGGAGGTTGACTTGTGTTTCTTTTTAATTAAAATTATTTTGCATCTAACAGCAACAATGATCTTGCTAATCTTTCAAACACTTTATAGGAAGCAGCACTGGGAGATCCTAAAGGAGAAGCTGGGAAATGTCCCCGGGGGGGGGGGGGGGCTCTCCAGGAAACAAGAGCAGGTAGAAAACCAGCAGAGCACTGAAGAACAGTCCCTACTGTCTAAAATAATAAACATTAATCCCTTGGCCACATTGTTAAAGTAAGGTAAACAAATCTAGGGGATCAGTATGTCCTCCTTTAGAGAAGATAGTTCTCCATTTGAAGAACTGCCCTCCTTTTTGACGGCCTATGTCCTCCTTTTTGGTGACATGTAAGTGGCCATCCCTACTCCCATACCATTGAGTTTCTCTGGCCAAGCAGGGAAAGTGAAGTCTCTTGGTTTGCTCTACTGCACAATAACATAACTGCACTGTTGTGCAGCTATAATCTAAGGGCAAAGTTAGGTCAGCAGAGGATAAAGCAGTTCAAAGACAGTCAAGGAAACCTGAGGAGATCATCTCTCTCTATTCTTCTCCATGCAAAGGCATGCATCTTCTAGAGTGCAAGATGAGTTGTATTCAGTCACTTCTGACATTAATAGTATGGTGATTCATTTATCTAATGAAGTTCAGAAACTGTTCACTGCCATGGGAGTTGGACTGTTGTTTCTCCAAAGAAATCACATTATATGTTAGCTCTTTATCTCATAGACATTTGCAGCACATTTTCTTGCAATGTTGAAATGCTTGGTGGTCTCCTACAATGAATGGTATAATCACTAGAACAACAAAGCAATCCATTGTGAATTGAGAAACCTCTTAGCATGTCTCTGTGCCTCTCTTTCTTTATCCTTCTTGTTCTCTCTTCAACCCCAAAGAGGAAAATAAACTAAGAAAACAGAAAAGGAGAAGAATCTCAGAAACAAAGTCACATCTGAGCTGTAGCTTCCAGTGGTGACATTGAATCAGCCCTATAGGTATGAAAGCAAACTAGAGATACACAAGTCCCTTCAGAGGTTTGCTTGGGAGCAATAGTATGTGTTTTGTGAGTCTTTTATAAAGCAAGAAGGACTTCACAAAGGCCTCCCGCTAGAGCTGTCTAACAATGTTTAGTAGCATCAATAAAGAATGCCCTGAAGAAATACAGCTCTGTAGTTAGGGTCTGATCTTGCTGCTCTTGCTAATGGAATTACTCATATAGGTTACCGTTCTAGGGGAGAAATTCTTTAGTAACCTTTGAACCAGATTTATAGTTCTCATTTTTACAAATGCTAACTACACAACCCTGGGCCAGCCACATACACTCAGCCTAATTTATTTCACAGATTGGTTCTAAGGATGAAATGGAAGAGGGAAGAAGCATTCATGCTACCCTGAATGATCTGAAGAAAGAATTGAATAAAAATGCAAGATGCTATCTATTCATTATCATCATCATTATTATTATGAAGATGTTCAGTACACTCAAGGATTTGATGCATCTGATTGTGGACCTAGGGGTCAGAAATTTGACTCCCCACAACAATCAGCCTGTGCAGCCTTGGGCAAATTTTATAGTCCCAGAGAAAGTAGTGAAACATGTCTGAGAACTCTATACATAAAAAACCCTGGAAAAAGGACACAATGTCCAAGATAATAATGCTTAGCATAGTAAATACCACTAGAATACTCCCATGGAATCAACAGGGATTTAATGTGTCAACTCCTCCATAAATTCAATTGATTCCAATGGGCCTATTCTAACTGTCTTAATATGCAAAAGTAAGTTGCAGTTAGAGTACTACCATTTGAATCAAAGGAATTTAAGGAAAAGTCAACTCACTAAATTCCTATTGATTCAATGGGTTTACTCTGATGCAATTTACTACACTAATCAACAAGATTTTGGCCACTAAATTGGAATCAACTTGATAATGATGATGGTGATGATGGTCTATTTTACAAGTCAGTGTCCTGGGTAGTCTCCTTTGTAGATGGTGAGAATCGTATAGAAATAATATATCTTGACTTCAGCAAGATATATTAGTTTGCCTTTCTGATTAGCAAACTAACTTACTAGATAGAACTAGGTGGATAGACAGTTGGCTACAGAATCGTACTCAGAGGGTGATAATTAATGGATCCTTCTCAAACTGAGAGAAGGTAACAAATGGGGAACCACAAAACTCAGATCTGGGCCCTGTACTCTTCAACCTTTTTATTAATGACTTCGATGAATGGGTGCAGGAAATGCTTATCAGATTTGTGGATGAACAACATTGGGTGGAATAGCTAATACCATGGAAGACAGAAACAAAATTCAAAAACAGCTCGAACACTGGGCTGAAAACAACAGAATGAAATTTAACAGGGATAAGTTTGAAGTTCTACACCTGGGAGGAAAAACCAAATACACCATTACAAGATTGGGGATCTTGGCTCAGTAGTATTATATTTAGTAAGAATTTTGGAATTGTTGTAGATTACAGGCTGAATATGAGCAAACAGTGTGATATGGCTTCAAAAAGGGTCAATGATATTTTAGGCTGCATTAATCAAAATATAGTCTCCAGATTCTGTGAAGTACTAGTTTCCCTCTATTTGGCACTGGTTAGACTTCATCTAGAGTACTGTGTCCAGTTCTGGACACAGCACTTTAAGGAGGCTGACAAACTGGAATAAGCTCAGAGGAGGGCAACAAGGATGATCAGGGGACTGGAAACCAAGGCCTATGAGGAAAGACCAAAAGAACTGGGCATGTTTAGCCTTGAGAAAAGAAGATTGAGGGGAGATATGATAACACTTTTCAAATACTTGAAAAGCTGTCATATAGAGGAAGGGAAGGATCTGTTCTCAATAACCCAGAGTGCAGGAAATATGTAATAATCAACTCAAGTTACAGGAAGTCAGATTTAGGCTGAATAACAGGAAAAACTTCCTGACAGTTAGAGGAGTATGACAATGGAACCAATTACCTCAGGAGTGGTGAGCACTCCAGTGCTGGAGGCATTCAAGAGAAAATTGGACAACCATCTGTCAGATATCCTTTGATTTGGATTGCTGCATTGAGCAGGAGGTTGAACTTGATGGCCTTATAGGCCCCTTCTAGCTCCATTTTTCTATGATTCTAAACATTGTACCACATATTTTCAATTCATTAAGTTAAGGCTTAGTGCATTCACCTCTTTACTGAAACATAACAGTAATTTTAATGAATATTGTCAAACGAGATGGTCAACCTGTGGCCTCCCAGGTGTTGTTGGACTGTAACTGCCATCATCCCTCATTGTTGGCTGTGATGGGTGCAGCTGATGTGTTTCTGAGTGCAGAAACAGCATAGGTGAGGCTAATACATGCAAGGAATCTGCATGCAAAAAGCTATGTATATCTAGGCTCCTTCTGCTTCATTCCTTTGCCAGACATACAGAGGCCTATGGGAGGAGTCACCTGAACCATTTGCTGGACGTGCCGAGTTGTGTGGCATCCCCACCCCCATGCATGCCATAAATGTGTGCAGCCACATTTCAGAATACATCTTCCTTTGAGCCCTTGCCACCTCTGATCCAGTATGGTAGCTAAAGTCTGGTTATGTGGCGATAAAATACAAAAGCAGGTGCTTCTCAGTTTAGTGGTGGGAGTGGGAGTGCCAGTTTTTTGTCATTAGGTAATATATGCTACAGAAATATCCTTGTGATTTATTTACCTGCAGAAATATTAGCACTAATTTGAGCTAAAGAGTTGATTCATCAACTCCATGTTTTTGTAGTACATTCATCTTTATTGGTAGCTTCAGGCCACCAACAAATAAATTACCCCTACACGTACCCCAGTAATTTCAATGCTCCTCATACTGAAGCTGTCGAAAATGATATGTTTGTGGATTTATTGGCTAGCAATCAACTTGGCATTAGTACAGCTTTTGCTGAAGATCAGACTTGACTCTTATCCCCTTTAATCCCATGCAGTCTCTCTCTCTCTCTCTCATTCTCTTTCACACACACACACATACCCCCACACACATGTATGCGCACACAGCATCTTTTTAAAAAGATTTCTGTCATAAAGAGCTTTGTTCTAATGGCCATTACTGAAAATGGTGTGTCAGTAACATTTATTCTTATGGCTTCTGCTATTATTTGTCTTATAATATGATCTTTGCTTTAGACGACACATAATCCTAAATCCCACATTCATAATGACAGAACCGTATATCTCTCAAAAGGTTTGCATACAAATTGCATGAAGCTCTAATAGAAAAGCAAAGGCATTTTCTTTATTTTGTAAAAAGGAACACATTGCTTCAGAACCTAACGTATTGTTAAGTTTTGTATTTTTTTGAGACAGATAACCATATAATTAATTACAGTGTTTATGGCTAGTTGCAATGATGTCTTAAAAAATGAGAAGCCTAAAACAAATAAAGCAAGTTGCAGATATCATAACAATGTACACTTTACAAAGTGTGTTGAAGCTTGACTGACTGAAATAACTCATTCACCCACACAGAATGGTATATGTTAACCCAAGCGCTTCACCATTTTCCTTTCATCAAACCATTGATTCTTTTGTATTGTTTTTAAGTGTTCTGGCACATCAGGTAATTTATCACTGAGAGTTATAAGAACCAGCAGGCTACAAAAAATAATTGAATTTTGTAGACATTCTCTAAGGGATTGGAAGAAAAATCTATAAGTAACTTTAAATATTATAGTTTGTAATAGCTGTTTGCTATTTCACACGCTAGCAAGGTTATGCTCAAAATCCTACAAGGCAGGCTTCAGCAGTATGTGGACCGAGAACTCCCAGAAGTACAAGCTGGATTTCGAAGGGGCAGAGGAACTAGAGACCAAATTGCTAACATGCGCTGGATTATGGAGAAAGCCAGAGAGTTCCAGAAAAAACATCTACTTCTGCTTCATTGACTACGCAAAAGCCTTTGACTGTGTGGACCACAGCAAACTATGGCAAGTCCTTAAAGAAATGGGAGTGACTGACCACCCTATCTATCTCCTGAGAAATCTATATGTGGGACAGGAAGCAACAGTTAGAACTGGATATGGAACAACGGATTGGTTCAAAATTGGGAAAGGAGTACGACAAGGCTGTATATTGTCCCCCTGCTTATTTAACTTATATGCAGAATACATCATGCGAAAGGCTGGACTGGAGGAATCCCAAGCCGGAATTAAGATTGCCGGATAAAATATCAACAACCTCCGATATGCAGATGATACCACTCTGATGGCAGAAAGTGAGGAGGAATTAAAGAACCTCTTAATGAGGGTGAAAGAGGAGAGTGCAAAAAATGGTCTGAAGCTCAACATCAAAAAAACTAAGATCATGGCCACCGGACCCATCACCTCCTGGCAAATAGAAGGTGAAGATATGGAGGCAGTGACAGACTTTACTTTCTTGGGCTCCATGATCACTGCAGATGGTGACAGCAGCCACGAAATTAAAAGACACCTGCTTCTTGGGAGGAAAGTGATGACAAACCTAGACAGCATCTTAAAAAGCAGAGACATCACCTTGCCAACAAAAGTCCGCATAGTCAAAGCTATGGTTTTTCCAGTCGCGATGTATGGAAGTGAGAGCTGGACCATAAAGAAGGCTGACCGCCGAAGAATTGATGCTTTTGAATTGTGGTGCTGGAGGAGACTCTTGAGAGTCCCCTGGACTGCAAAGAGAACAAACCTATCCATTCTGAAGGAAATCAACCCTGAGTGCTTACTGGAAGGACAGATCCTGAAGCTGAGGCTCCAATACTTTGGCCATCTCATGAGAAGAGAAGACTCCCTGGAAAAGACCCTGATGTTGGGAAAGTGTGAAGGCAAGAGGAGAAGGAGACGACAGAGGACGAGATGGTTGGACAGTGTCATTGAAGCTACCGACATGAATTTGACCAAACTCCGGGAGGCAGTGGAAGACAGGAGGGCCTGGCGTGCTCTGGTCCATGGGGTCACGAAGAGTCGGACATGACTTAACAACTAAACAACAACAAAAATAGCTGTTTGAAATATTATGCCTGCCCTCTAACATAAAATTGCTGTCAAAAATAGTTAAAATGTTGTAATTTAACAAGTTGCTGGAAAGCTCAGTGAGCTAGATATTTGACTGCAGAACCAGAGGGCGGGAGTTCAATTCCACACTGTGCATCAAAGAAGCACCAGCCTGTGTGGCCTTGGGCAAGCTGGACAGTTCCAGGGTGCTTCCAGAATACGGGAATAGTAAACCACTTTCTCTACTTAGAGACCATGAAAAGTGTCACCATAAGTCAGAACTGACTTGATGGCATTCAATTATTATTAAGGTATAATCCAAGACTTAGTAAACATGGGAGTGCTCTGTTTGATCATCAAAATACTGTAGATATTAGGCAGAGTCAGCCATAACTATTGCTAACCAATTTTCCCAATTGTAGTGTAAGACAAAAATGGTCTGAAGCTCAACATCAAAAAAACTATTGTCAACACCATTCAGGTGCACCAGTAGGGCCTGGCGTGCTCTGGTCCATGGGGTCACGAAGAGTCAGACACGACTTAACGACTAAACAACAAAGTGTAAGACAGAGCGCTCATTCAGTATCATGATTAATGTATACATTTAGCAACCATATCTCAACACACACAGCCAAGAAGTAAAATAGAGTGCCTTTTTGAAGTGCAATTCCAGGAACAGTCGTGGAATGCTTCAGCCAATGAGGTTAAGACAAAATGACACCTCCCCAGCCATTCTTCTCAGTTTTGATTCCAAAACTTCAGTTCTTCCTATTGATTTCAAGCTCCTGGAAAACTTTCCCCACACATTCCAAGAGCTTCAGACCTTTTTATGATTCTTTCTGTATTTCTAAAACAACTTTCCTTCTTGCTGTGCTCTTTCAGCAACTTCCTGCCCACTCTTTCCATAGCTGCTTGGGAGGATCTTCACAATGACCTGAATGTATGATTTGATCATACATTTGTGATGGTCTGTGAACATGCTACCTGTGTTGGACCTGCTTGCAAGCAGTGGCATCATCAATTCAAATGCATATTCTAATGCTCCCAAAGAGAATACAACCACCACACTAGAGCAGTGGTTCTCAACCTTGGGCCCCCAAATGTTCTTGGAATAAAAATCTCAGAAGCCTTTGACACTACCTGTGCTGGCCAGGATTTCTGTGAGTTGTAGTCCAAGAACATTTGGGGACCCAAGGTTGAGAGCCACTGCTCTAGAGGACACAACTATACTGGTGCAAAGTGTGTGTGTGGGGGGGGAGAGAGAGGCTGCATGCAATAGTAATAGCCACACAGCTACACTGTGCTTGGAATCACTAGCAATGACATTTCTGCTTGCTTTGCTGTTTGGCCCTCTTCCAAAACTTTCAACCGTAACCCCAGCCTCCACCAAAATGCAGCCTCTGAGATCTTTGCAGACTGGGGGGTGGGTTTCCACCCATGCCTCACAGGGTGCTCCCAATGTATAATCACCTGGAACAATCTGGCCCTAAATGTTTATTTTGATCAATGGCAATTAAGGAAAAGTTGACTCTCCAAATATCTGCTGATTCAATTGGCCTCATCTAGTTGTGACTAGATGGGGGACGACAGAGGACGAGATGGTTGGACAGTGTCATCGAAGCAACCAACATGAATTTGACCCAACTCCGGGAGGCAGTGGAAGACAGGAGGGCCTGGCGTGCTCTGGTCCATGGGGTCACGAAGAGTCGGACACGACTTAACGACTAAACAACAAACAACAAGTTGTGACTCAACTACACTAAGCAACAGGTTTTAAGCCAATGAGTTCCTCGTACTGCAGCCCTTTTTCATGCTTCCTATATGTAGGAAGGCAACCAATTACAAACCCCTTTGTGATTCCTGGATTGATACATGGTGAAAATTGCTCCACAGATCACAGTTCTTTCTACAGTGGTGCCACAATTTGTGGAATGTTGAAAAACTACCGGATTCAGCATCCTAGAATACTGGAAGGCAAGGCTTACCAAGATACATTTATTGTTTTCTGCCTTTGGCCAGATCTCAATGCTTATACATGTGTTGCTGTTTTATAGTTTCATTTGATGGCTTAGTTTTATGACTTGCTATCGATCATGGCCTGGATCCAGAGTTCTTATGAGCTGAACACTGCTCCCAATAGAAGAAGAGAAAATTACAGCTTCCTGCGGCATTCTCCTATGCCCCTTGAAAAGCTGGTCTGTGAGACTTTGAAACCCTCCAGAACAGTACGGGTCCAGGAAATGGTACAGGAGACTGGAGAAGGAATCAGCAAAAACTCCTGCCTTTCTGCCAACAAGAGTCATCCATGGATTACAGGCTCCTTTGAAAACAGAAGGAATTTCTCAGTCTCCAGTCCAACATTAAGTATTTTATGTGAGTTATATGTATAACGTTGCAAAGCACATTACACACTTGTGCTCGGAGGGGGCGGAGGGTAAGGATGCATGATTAAAAATAATAACCAAACATTGCCCTTAATCTGCTTTTATCTGTTGAAAAGTCTGAGTCTCAAACAGTTGCTAAATAACCATCAGTCATATTTGGAAGGTGAGTGAGTGGCCAAGTGTTTGACTGCATGGTGTTGACAATATTTTTTCTCAACCAGACATGTTGAAGCTTTGATGATTCAAGCTGACAACCAGCACACAAAGCTTAAGAAATAAATCTGCTCAATCCCTTGCTTACTGTTTGCACACAGGCTTGCTAGCCATATGGATTTTTAAAAAAAAAATCAGGGAGGGGAGAATTAAGAGCAAACAGATCCTATGATAATTGATTGCAATCTGATTTTTTTAAAAAAACAAGCAAGCTGCAAAACCATTTATTATGTCAAGCAATGCTGCCTCGTCCTAAGATGGATCATTTAATATAACAAATGATGCCAAGGCAATGTACTGCTTGCATCCAAACTATACAATTGTTATCAAAAAGCATTTTTAAATAGTCCTTTGCAGGCTCCTTTGCCTGTTTCTGGTCTAGAAAATCACATCATTAGTCTTTGTTTGCATGTACCTCCTGCAAATTTATCTCACTTTTGTCTTCTGGTAGAGATCTTTCAGTTGGCATGAAGTAGCAGAATAATTATTTGGAAAGAAGCTGTATAAACATGTAATGTATGGATAATATGGTTACCATAGTTCAGTAAGCATATTGATCAGGTGTTAGCAATCCCATCAGAATCTACTCTGCAGAGAAGCCCATGTTGCTAATTATACATCACTATATCATGTAATTTGGGCATTAGAATGTGTTGCCTTATCTGGCATTGTTCAGATATAATTAGGGATGCCAACAATGCTTACTTCCTCTAAGCCTGGATCAATTTCAATCTTTCAGTGTCTGCTGTTCAGCAAAGGCATCTCCTAGGTGAGCAACTATGATCAAGATCAAGGCTTAGTGAAAGTGACCATTCATTATTTATGTCTATGTCCCATGTGAGCCAGTTTTTGTTCTTACATATTTGTAAAAGATCTAGTAATCACTCCTAGGATGGTCAACTATTGGAGCTCCTTTCCTGTACTTCAGACCAGATCATATTAAATCAGAATTATTCATTTAATAAATGCAGAGAAGTAGGTAGAATGTGCATGGTTAAGTTCTTAGTCATTTTGCTTCTTTCTTTCTCTACCACAAATATTATTATATCATGCAAGCACCTTGAAAATGATGCAGAAATAACTGGAAGCCAACATGGATACATCAAGAACAAACATTTCCAGACTAATCTTATCTCATTCTTTGATCAAGCAACCTCCCTGGTAGATGGTGGGAATGCTGCTGATGTTATATATCTTGACAATAAGTGTGGATGGGCACCTTCAAGGTTTCTGAAAAAAAATTAAGGCTGTTTCTCTTTCAATCAGTTTTGGACTGAACAGCCAAAAGAGGACATGTAATCACCTTACTGGAAAGTTCTACTGAAGTGAAATCCAGACACTTGTTTTCCATCAAATGTTTGTTGCTTACCAAAATCTGAGGAGAACCCTTTTCATTTAGACCTTTCAGTCCTTAGGAAGGAGAGTATAAAAGCCAGACAGAGGCATACAAATTTGCTATTTATTTATTTATTTATTTATTTATTTATTTATTTATTTATTTATTTATTTATTTATTTATTAGATTTCTATCCCGCCCATCTAGACCAAAGGTCTTCTCTGGGCAGTTTACAAATTTAAAAACAATAAAACCAATAAGTATATATTATAAATCCAGGATGGCAAAAATATAAGAAATTAAGATACAGCAGGAGGGAAAGCCTGCCCAAATAGCCAGGTTTAAAGTTTGTTCCTGAAAACACCCAGAGAGGGAGCCTGGCGGATCTCCACTGGCAAGTTGTTCCAAAGGTGAGGGGCCACTGCCGAGAAGGCCTGGTTCCTCGTTCTTTCCTTCTGGACCTCCCTTGGCATTAGGCCCCTCAGCCGCCCGCCTGGCTGGAACGAGTGACTCTGGCAGAACTGGGTGGGAGAAGGCGGTCTGCCAGATATCGAGTTCCTAAACCGTTTAGGGCTTTATATGTAATTGTAAGAACTTTGAAAGCAACGCGGAAATGAATGGGGAGCCGATGCAAGGTGGCCAGAGTGGGGGAAATATAGTGGTACCTTTTCACCCCAGTAAAAAGTCTGGCCGCCGCATTCTGCACCATCTGAAGTTTCCGCGTCAGTCTCAAAGGCAGCCCCATGTAGAGCGCATTACAGTAGTCTAATCTCAAGACTATGAGCGCATGGACCAAAGTGGTGAGTGGACCCACATCAAGATAGGGACACAGCTGGCCAATCTGCCGAAGGTGGAAATGTGCGGAATAGACCACTGACTACGCCTGGGTCTCCACGGTGAGCGCCGGGTCCAGATGCACACCCAAACTGCAAACCTCACTCTTGGTGGTAAGAGTTACCCCCCCCCCCAAAAGAGAGTGGTTTCCCAGACCACTGATGTCTGGGACACCCACCCGAAGGACCTCTGTCTCGCCTGGATTCAGCCTCAGTCCATTCTCCTGCATCCATTGCTGAACAGCCTCCAGGCAGCACTCAAGGAACAAAACATCATCCACTGTTGTTGGAAAAAAGGAGATGCAGAGCTGAGTATCATCAGCGTACTGATGATACGAAGTCCCACATCCCCTGATGACCCCTCCCAGCAGCCTCATATAGATGTTAAATAGCATTGGAGAGATAATAGAGCCCCTACGGAACCCCACAATTGAGGCTCCACGGGGCCGAGAAACTCTTTCCAATCTGCACTCTCTGGGGACGGTCCTCCAAGAAGGAATGGAGCCAGGCAAAAGCCAGGCCACCAATTCCCAACTCAGAGAGCCGCCCTAGGAGGATACCATGGTCGATGGTATCAAAGGCTGCTGAGATATCGAGGAGGACCAACAGAGACATTTTGCTCCTGTCGGCCTCCCCCAGTAGGTCATCAAACAGGGTGACCAATGCCGTTTCCTTGCCGTGGCGTAGCCTGAAGCCCGAGTGGAATGGATCCAGGGCATTGGTTTCATCCAGAAGAGCCTGCAACGGATCGGCCACCACCCTCTCTACTACCTTGCTAAGGAAAGAAACATTGGCTACGGGCCTATAATTACCAATATCGTCTGCCGCCAACCTCAGTTTCTTCCTAATGGGCCTAATGAATGTCTCCTTAAGGGCAAGGGGAACCTTGCCCTCCTGGAGAGACCCATTAATTATTGCCGTAGCCCATTCAGATGTTATAGGCCTGGCTCCTTTGATTAGGCCGGGCAAGGGTCAAAGGAGGAGGTGGTGGCACAACAGCGGTCAAACACTCTGTCCACCATATCTGACGTCACAGGATGAAAGTAGTTAAGTCTCATCGGGCAAGACAGAGTGCTGGATGTTTCTACTCAATCCACTGTTTTCAAATAGGGGGTGAGATCCCGGCGGATGGCCTCCACTTTTGATTTTAAAAAAGCTGCAGATTGGTCAGGTGAGATGCTAGTGGGAAGCTGGTCACTATGACCAACTCCGGATAGATCGCGGACTATACGTAAAAGTTCTGCCTGCTGGTTGGAGGCTTCGCTTATCCGGACAGTGAAGTAAGATCGACTAGCAGCCTTCACCTTAGATTGGTAAAGGTTAGTCGCGATTCTGACAGCTATTTGATTATTTTCCATCGGGTTCCGCCTCCATATGCGCTCTAGCCTTCTCCTATTTCGCTTCATTGATCGCAGCTCCGGGTTAAACCAGGGTGAAGGGCAATCTCTGCACCGGAGAGGGCGTTTAGGTGCAATCGTGTCAACAGCCCTGGTGGCAGCAGCAAGCCAGCTATCAAACAGAGCCTCGACAGGAGCGCCAGTCAAATTGGCTGGAATCCCTCTCATGGTATCCTGGAATCCTATAGGATCTAATAACCTTCAAGGGCGAACCATTAAAACAGGTCGTTGCTCCCCGCATGGAGGGAGAGCCACTGTAAGGTTGCATTTAATCAGGCGGTAATCCGGCCATGACAAGGGGACAGACACTAGGTCAGTCACCATCGGAACACACACACTCTGCTCGGTGGAGAACACTAGGTCCAGTGTGTGGCCACCCATGTGGGTGGGGCTATTGACATGTTGGGACATGTCCAAGGAGGACATGGTCTCCAAGAACTCAAGAGCCGGACCAGAAACCTCCGCCTCCGCATGTATGTTGAAATTACTCAAGACCAGAAGCCTTGGGGACCCCAACAGTGCCGTGGAGATGAAGTCCGCCAGTTCTGGTAAGGAAATGGCTGGGTCGCGGGGAGCACGGTAACCCAGCAAGATCCCTATACCATCCCTGGCCCCAATTGACACGTGGAGGACCTCTAGACCCGGCGTCGCCAGAGCGCCTAACAACCTTAAGGGTGTTTTTGTAGACAATGGCTACTCCCCCCCACCCCTCCAGTCTACCCTGGTGTTGGACTGCATAACCAGGAGGGCAGGCAAGAGTCAGGGGAACGCCCCCTTTTCTGCCCATCCATGTTTCGGTTATGCATGCCAGATCTGCATCCTTCTTCAGAATCAGGTCTTGTATAATCTGGGATTTATTTGATCTGGCATTCAACAACATCAGGTTTAGAGTGGAGGGCCAGCTGAGTTGACTACCTCGAGTCTGGCAGGAGGTCACAGTGCCAGAACAGTGAACAGATTTCAAGCATCTGTTCACCATTCTTCTGGAACTAATGACAACTGCAACTACACCATATCTCCCTCTGCCAGAAATCACTCTGATGTTAAAAAGACCCCCTCTGGGGGGGGGGGGGGGCAAGCCTTCCACTCCATGCCAACCAGAAAGGAAAAAAGAAACCAAAAGATTTAACAACTAAAGAATAGCCAATAATTAGTAACAATCAAATCAAATAAATGATCAAACAAAACAAACAGTAGCATAATAAATGCAATAAAATCCAAATTAATTAGACATCAATAACAATATACATAAACAAATTAAACAATTAACACTATAACTCATATAGAATTGTGCAAAAAGAAAGCAATTCAAAGAAAGTTAAACAAAATAAAAATAATAAAAGAGCATAGACAAAGAGTCCCCCCATCACCCCTCCCTCCCCATTGGACTTAGATAATAGGGACTGGGGTGTATGCAGGGATTGTATGCTGGGGTGTATGCAGGGATTGTAAGGGTATTTATGTTAACAATATTGTTGAGACACTGCATGTCCTTTTAATTTTCCACATGTTTGTCTGCCATCTGCAATTTAATAAATATTTAGTGGGTCAGCAAAGAAATACAAGAATGTTACACTGAATGAGTTTCTCATGGTACTCCTGAGATACTCATGGATCCTCAATTGTGGGGTTCCGCAGGGGTTGATCATCTCGCCAATGCTATTTAATATCTATATGAGGCCGCTGGGTGAGGTCATCTGGAGTTGTGGGGCCCGGTGCCATCACTACACTGATGACACCCAGCTCTACCTCTCCTTTTGTCCAAGTGCAGTGGATGCTGTTCCAACTCTTGAACGCTGCTTGGAGACCGTTCTGGAGTGGATGAGGGCAAATGGACTGAGGTTGAATCCAGACAAGACAGAAATCTTGTGCGTGGGCGGCCCTGGTGTCAGTGGGTTGGGAAACTCTCTCCTTTGGGGAGTGACTCTTCCCACGAATAATGAGGTTTGCAGCTTGGGCATCTGTCTGGACCCGGATCTCACCATGGAAACCCAGGTGGCATCTGTAGTCCGGGCAGCCCATTTCCATCTTCGGAGGATTGCCCAGCTGTGTCCCTATCTAGACGTGGGGGCACTCACGACGCTGATTCACGTCCTCATAATCTCAAGAAAAGACTACTGCAGTGCTCTCTACATGGGGCTATCCTTGAGGCTGATATGGAGACTTCAACTGGTCCAAAGTTTGGCGGCCAGATTAATAACCATCCCTTTTCCACCCTTTTACCATCTTCATTGCCATCTGTTTTAATTTATCTTGTTGCTATGTGTTATTTTATTTTAATATTGCTCTTTATATTGTTGTTAGCCGCCCAGAGTGGCCTGGTTGCTAGATAGTGCGGGGTATAAATCCAATAAAATAAAAAAATAAAATGCTGTTGCTGACATCCTTCCCCTTTCCATTTCATGAAAACAAAGGGGTGGGGGAAGGACGAAAAGGCCTCATGATTTTCTGACAAGCAAAAATGACTGTAACGGCAGCCAAAAGTCAGACACAGTTAGAGTGGAATTGATTTCTTCACATCCTCCATCTGATTCTGACTATACTCTGCTGTAATTTTGCAGAATGAAAGGTTATTGCAGGATGTAACATTTATCCCTTTCGTCTTTCAGGGCTTTCTCCCTCCTTTTTTTTTCTTTTTTTCTTTTTTTGTGGGGATCAAAAGAAAAAGACCAAAGAGCTGTTCATATTTATTTATCTGAGGTAACACAAGAAGGCTTTCTCAGGATTTTGTTGGCTATTCGAGAGACGAATAACAGGGTTTGTTTGTCCCAAATTTGTGAAGTAAAATGCTAATGTTCCCAACAGAGCAACTCTTCCTAGATTAATGTTACTTGTGTTTCCATAGTGTTTTTTTTTGGGGGGGGGGTTAGTAGGGAAGGGAAGTAATTCTAGTTACAGGAAACTTCAAGGTTCTTAATGAACATGAATATTATTTATATTGTGCTGAAAGAGATAGGGAGAGACACAGAAGCTCTGATTGATGCTTAACACTCACTTGTGCAAATAAAAGAGGAGCAAACAAGTATTCTAAGAAGGTGCTTATATTGATTTTAAAAACCTAATTAATTCAGGTTCAGGCTCTTTCGAATTGCTGTAAAATTGGGCAACTTCACAATGCATATGTAAGAGTCTATTAATTTGATGGGGAATTGTGCTTTTTGGAGTGGCAGGGAGTTATTTTACTCCTCTGCCAGAGATTCATTTATTTTAACCTGGCTGTGGAATTGACCTCCTATTTGAATGCCTCTGTCCACGCTAATCAGCCACTTGCCCCCGCTGTTGTTGTGTTAAAAGCAGAGGGATGGGGGAGAAGGCCAGCCACCAAGCAGCCTGCAGGAGGCTCTTGCCACTCATTTGCTTGCCCAAATCATCTTCCAGTTCTGAGATGGAGGCAAGACTGATAAGGCAAAATCAATCCAAGGAGGCATCTCTTCGCTGAGCCAATGTGCAAGCCCCAAAACCAGCAGCTGAAAGGCAAGTAGGTAGGCAGGCAAAATGCCACCGCCATGACCACCATCTCTCTCTTCTTCTCTCCAGCAGCCAGTTTCAGCCCATGTCTCCTCCCTCAAAGCTGTGTGTGCACGTGTTTTATTTGTCCATTTGTGGCATGTGTCACCCAACTGTTGCCACCAGGCTTTACCTATATTGGTCAGTGCTCACAAGGCGCCACTGTGAGCATGAAGGCTTTTCTAGCACCAGCTTGCTTGGCTGTTTCCTATTGCACTTTCCTCCTACACACCTGCCCACCTGCCTCTCTGAATTCCAACCCTGGGTTGGAGAAAGAGTGCACATGTCTGGCAAGGATGTCCCTTCAAAAACACTGGATTAAATGTAACTCAGAGTCGACGTAAATTTACACCAATATATTCCAAACTAATGCTTTAGTGTAAATAGGTCCTAGATCTTATGCTCCCCCTTTTAAAGCCCATCAGATCCAAGACACAAAGGGACATTATGTTTCACAGCAACACTGGCATGAACATATCCACAGATTAGTTGCCACATTATCGGTCACCTCCACATTTGTCAGTGGAGGTACATAAGAACCAGATGAGTTATCATAATTTTTCTGATCTTCTGTCAGAGAGGAGGGTTTCCCCTGGTTACTGACCCCCAAGATAGCTAAGCAAAATGTAATTTTTCAATCTAGAAAGGGGTGAGGTGCTCAATTTATTTCTCTGTATTCCTGCAAACTGCCTTCTTAAATCAGATTCTGCAGTTTTCCTTAGAAAACAGTGTTATGTTTGTCCAACAAGCTAAAATAATTCAAAGACAGAAATTGGGATGGAATTTTGAGATTTATAGGAACATAAATACATTAATATATCTCCCCTCTGCTCCTTCTTCTTCTAATTTAGTTTTGGTCCTTCTATCATGTATGAAGTGGCTGATCAGAAGGAGTCAAAGTAATTTGACACAATAAGAATATGGGCAGGAGCCTTTAATATATGTCTGCTTTGAGCAACATACAGATGAAATAAAGAATAAATGCTGACTGGAAGAGATTTTAAAATGTGAAAACTGTTTGGAACAATACATCTCAGTACAGTTTAAAGCCTACCAAGTCAAAGTCAAGGTTAAAACTATGACATTTGAACACTATCCTCAGAGCACTATAACACTTTTTAACACCCCTTGATAGTTTGAGTCTGTGGTGGTCCATCACAGCTAACATTTAACCCCAAAAGGTTAAATACCAGTGTGAATCAGATAATCAAGACAATCATATCAAAGTTCATCTGGGTATCAAGGTAAATGTCATTTACTTGCTCCTGCTTGACTCACCAAAAATATCAATTAATAATTCATTCATTAATGAATCTGGTCTCCTGGCTGGCTCGCCATATATGTAGCTTCCACTCTTACTCCATCTCTCTTCAGAGAATGGGAAGAAATCACTATTTCAATTCATAGTGAAGTAAAGAGAGAAAAATGAATCCATATAATATTAGCTTGCCTAATAACCTTATTCATCTACATTGCTTCTATACATAAAACTTCAAAAGATACTGAAAACATGTAACTTTTTCAGAAGTCAAAAACATGTGAAATCTAAATATAATTCTTACAATCATGAACTAAACTGCAAGTACATATACTTAAAATATATGAAGACTGAACTTAAGTTGTGTGCAAATACTTAAATCAGACAAATATATTTCAATTGTACATTTTTAGCTAAAAAAATTGCAGACAACAACTTAAATCTGAGTTCAATCCAAAATACAAGAGCTTATAGCCTTAAGAGCACATGTCTTTAAAATGTAACAATTTATAATAGTAGAGAGATATTTCTTAGCCATTTAGCATATTTGAACACACTTGTGAAAAATGTTTTCTACATGCTCACCCAGTAATCTGCCAGTTTAAATCTTTGGAGGAAAATCTATGATTTCTGTGTGTTGGCTCTGTGTTGTTGTCTCCAGCTGCTGTTATATCTCCCCCAGCCCCGCCTGGCTTCTCAGCTCAGCTTGGCTCTGGTGTGGCTCAGTTGGCTTCACTGACTTCTTGCTGCCTGGCTGGAAACTTACTGGTTTACATGACATCAGCTCTTTTGTAGATGTGGATGTTTATATTTTCTTATCTATTGTTTATACATTTTTGCTCACATTTGCTTTCAGATTCCACCAGAAAAAGGCTAATGCAAAACCTCATAACTTTTCTACCCAGGTGAACTTTCTCTGATAAGAGCAAACAATAACATTCTCTTCTATCTTTTTTTCTGTCCTAAATGAGCAGACTCAATGCATTTTCTCATTGAGTCTGTTTCAGTAGTAAACTCTATGAGAGTTGCTACAGTTGCAGACTTAATGGACTTTTGCATAGACTCTGCTATTCAAGCAGAATGGGAGATTTGTAATTACTCTACAGTGAGCTCCAGTGAACATTCAGGACATTGCTACACTTATCCTTTTTGTTTGTTTGTTTGTTTTCATTTTCAAGGTTACATCTCTTTGTCTTAAAGCAGACCTGGGCAAAGTGCGGCCCGTGGGCCACATACAGCTCGCGAGCTGCTCCTGTCCGGCCTGCCGCCAGTTGCTTATCTTTAACATACCGCAAAAAACCTCTTTAGTATTTGTGAAGATTAACAAGTTTAAAATAAAAACAATCATAACATCACTGTTTCATTTTATTTTTAAGTAAAGTTGGTTCGCCCCCCGAACACAGTTCAGATTTTTCATGTGGCACCCTATAGAAATTAATTAAGTAACATCTACCAGGCAGTTAACTGCTGTTCAAATTTCCATGTTATACTTAACATTTCACATTTCCAGGGTTACATTTCTTAAACCCCTTAATCATTTAATACTTCAAATAATCGTCAGTAATAATTTAATACTCCAAATAATCTGCAAACTTCAATAATCATTTAATCATTCAAACTGTGACAGTTTCCTCCATCAGTTAAGTGCGGGAGCGTCAACTTGTAGGTTTCCTATGTTGCTCAGTAGTCCTATTTAGCAATAATGACAGGAAGAAATATTTAAAATGCAAAAACTGCTTGGAACAGAACATCTCAGTACACCTTAAGGCCTACCAATCCAAATACAGCCTTTCTGTTATGCACAGTAGTCTGTTAGGAGGCCAATCAATAATTTTACTTGGGTCCTTCACTTACAATTTCAGTAGCAGGGTTTTTTAGCACCTGGTTGGACACAAAACTGGGTCGGGGAGGCCACTTCAACTTGGGGGTGGGGGCGGCAGAGGAGTTGTCCAGCCCTGAGAGTTAAGAGCTCATAAATCTTCACATAGGCAGGCCAATGACTTATGAAGCTAGAATATGCTTGTTTATGACGACTACAATTGTGACTGAGTCTTGTGGTTTCTAAGCAGGCATATTAGGAAAGCAAGCAGATTGGAGAGGCCAGGAAGAATTTGAAAGTTATTAAAAACAGCCCTTGCTGTCTAAACTATGCTATTCCAAATTCAATGTCTGTTTGAGCATAAGACAATGTAGGTGAGGAAACAGTTTTCAAAGAAAACAAAAGTGTAATGTTGATATGTCAACTATATTATATTCACTTACTTCATCTTTTCAGTAGTATGATAAATATGTCATATTTAATATTCATACATTTCCACTAGGCTACTGGATTTTTAAGCACTTTCTTTACTAGAACAGCTATATCTAACATCCTTCAGTGGCTGAAATCCTGTTGCTTAGCATAGCAAGTTGTGACTCTTAGTTCTGTGCACTTGAGAGAAAAGCCTTTTGAAGAACATATTGAACTGTATATTTGACAGCTCAGATTCAAGCCTAATTCAATTCAGACTTATCAGCTGAAATCCAGTAGTAAATCACCACTAGAGTAGGCCCATTGACTCAATGGAGTTTATGAAGGAGTTGACTCACCAATTCCCCTTTGATTCAATGGGACAACTCCAGTTTTGACTTAACACACTAAGCAAGTCAGCTTCTCAAAGGTTGTTTTTTTTTTTTAGAACAGTGCTTTTCAGACAGGCAATCTTCTTTTTATGGTGCATTGGCCACTGGTGGAGGGTTGCCAGCTTGGGGCATGGGGGGCGGGAGGGAAAAATTGTAAAACAATGTTTTAATTGAAAATATTAAAATTAATCATTATATTTGGCTAAGAAAAAGATTTTTTAAAAATAAGGTTACTAATATGTATTCAGTAAATATGTTGACAGAACTGTGATAGTCATTTCTAAAAAGAGGAAAGAATATGCTGTGCCCATGTTGGCTGTAAGGCCAATTTTAAAATTGTGAACAAATAAGAAATATTTTATGTACTGTATATAACACAGGTCAACTGGTGGAAGCATCTGTGTGCATACCCAACACAAGGGAACTTGGCTTCTCTCCAGGATCCTACTGGTGTTTGTGTAACTTGTTACAATTAATTGTGCCTAATTGATGATGTACTGGATATATCCCCATCATGTGGCTGCTCACACACACAGTTACAGAACTGAGACATGCACCTTGTCAATTAGCCACTATTAGCTGCAGCAGGTTACACAAACCCTATGTGAACATTAGTAGGATTCCAGCTGCTATACCTATGCGCACAATATTCTCTTATTTCCACATAAGATGACATCACCTGTAGTGCTGGAATGTACAATCTGTGGCACCATAACATATCCATGTCTGGCTTCTGAAAACATACCTATTTCTTTCCTAGAAGCTTGCTGTGGACTGGTGACTGACAGCTTTCAGACCAGCCCTTGTCAGCAGTCCATTTCTTAGAGTACCATTCAATATGATCTACTTTTTGAAAGAGTTTTCCTCTGACTGTTGTATTTTACATCATGTTTTTAATTTATTTGCATTTGTACTTTGTGAATTAAGAATTTATTTTTCATTTTAATTTTATCATTTTTCAGCTCTTTGATCACATTTTAAGGTGGCATGGTGAGATTTAAATTAAATAAATACATTCTGCTGTGATCACATATAATAAATAGCCACTAGGCTGGAGTTGTTTTTGGTGAATGCTATTAAACCTTTTTGTTCACTTTCCCACATTTAAGGGACTCTGCCTTTTCCTCTTGCAAATTCCTTTGCTATCAAAGTAGTTCATGGTCACAGCTCCATCTGTGAAGGAGAGAAAACTCACTGAAGCTTCATCTCCCAGCAGATGTGGAAGAAGCAAGTGGGATTTCAGGAACTAATACACTATGTCAAATCCTATTTTCCTATCTCCAAAGCATGCAGAAGACTGCAAGTTAATGTATTTTATGTCCTACGGCTGCTGCTGTAAATATTTGTGCTTTAAATATTTTGAACATCTTGATGCATATTCCGATCATGTTCATTCATTCCCTCAGTTTCTGCTATTTCTGAACTTGAATCTCATTCAACTTTTCTGAAATATTGTTTTAACAAATAATGTTCACTGCCTATTTGAATGACAATACTCTCAAAAATAAGGCACATTCTCTTTGTCTGAGTGCTTCTCTCTCATTTTCTTTCTCTGTGTGCATGAGCATTTTACTCTTTCAAAACAGCTATGCAGCTATCATCCAGACATAATTATCTGCAAAGGGGCCAATGGTAGCTTATATCTGATGAACAGAATACTGTACATTTTTAAAGGTATTATGAAAAGAGGGGGAGGAAAACAGAACTTTGTCTTCATCTTGGAAGCCTTCTTGCTGCTAGGACAATAATTCTGTCTCCATTTTTATATGGAACTTTAATGATTATTCATTGTTTATAAGCCTTCTCAGCTGAACCATCTGACTCACTAAAATCCAAACACATGAAATGACCATCCTGTTCACACACACACATACACACACACACACATCCCTGCAAGAAAGCAAGCCAAAAGAAATATATGTGGTTTATTGGGAATGATTATTGCCTCTGGATTAATGACTGGCAAACTGCAGTTAGTGCAGATAACTGCAGAACAATGAATCCTGGAACAAAAGGGGAAACATGGCCCATCTGCTAAAAGGGAAGATGCTGCCGAATACTGATTAGGGAAAGAGATCTGGGAGTTGTTGACAAAAATCTCCAAAGCATTCAGCGTAATGTGCAACAGCAACAAAAGGGAAAACAAATTCTGAATGGTGTTGCTAGCACAGGACATTATTAAATGACAGCAGCTGGCACTGCTACTGTAAGGCATTGTTTTGTGACATCTCCTAAAGTGCTTTATTGGGTCTTAGCTGCTATGGGGCCCCAAAGAATGCATCTCCTAGAGAAATGTGTTTGCTGTACACTGTAGCTAAAATAGCCGATTTGTAGGGAGACTGGAAAAGATTCTGCTCAACAGGAAATGGTGAAAGACTGCACTGTTGATTACAATCTCCTCCTTTCCATCCCAGCGATGCCCAGTTCCTTCTGAGCTCCCTGTCATGAAAATTTAAAAGCAAGGAAAATTTATCCAAGGCACACATTAAGGTTAATGTTGTGATTCGTGAATATACTTTCAGGAAATATCAAACAGAGTGTAAATGGAATAAGGGGTGTAGTACACATCTGATTGATGCAACATGCTTACTAAGGCTAAAGAAGAGATGGGAAGGGGAAGCAATGCGACCACCAAGTGTCTTAGATCTCCCAGAGTCTTTTTTGCTCCAGATTCTGTCATGGCTACGACCACATGACTGACTGTATGGGGTAAGGATCTGCAGGCGATGGCATCGCTTGGTGTAGGAAAAGTTGCTGGGGAGACACTTGGACCTTACTTCCTACAGCATGTCTTCCAAGACCCTATGGCATCTGTTGCAAACCATCTCCAAGGCAACTTATGCACCCTGAAGGCATGGGTGCCTTTTTGAAAGCAGGAAATGTTTACCACAGCATTGATGCAGACCCTTAACAAACGGTGGCCCAGCCTCCACCATCTGTACCTGACAGGGTCTCCATCAATGCTCCCCTATGACTGTATCCCCTCCTCTCTCACCACTCTAGTGCCTGGCTTCTCTGAGATACCTTTTGATTCTGGTTCAAAGTGCTGGGAGCCCGTTGGCCCCATCAGGCTTTCCCAAAAATCCAGCATCTTGTCATCAGTAGTATCCCTGCCTTCTCTAACAATCACCTGTTCAACATCTCTATCCAAGCCACTCTCAAGACTCTTGTCCTGCCCAACACTCATCAGGTACTGGATAGAGGGATCCAGAGAGCCTCACTACATCTTGGAAAACTGGAGCACCTCGCCTTGAAATACTGTAGCATTGGCGATTCAGCCACACACTTCATTGGGTATCACATGGAAAGCCTCCACACTTTAGACCTTGGGGGAATTTTCTGTCTGACAGACACTGGTCTCCCTTGCTTAAACAGCTTGTCCCTCTTGGAGGATGTCTCTGTGACATCTTGCAGGAAGCTTTCCCCTGAAGCCATTCTGGCCTTTTGCCAAACACTGCCCCAGTTAAGGCATTTTAAAGAATTTAAAGATGAGGTCTGCCAAGCTGCATGGTGACTGTCTGGAATATCAATTCCAGGGTGAAACATCCATACTTAATAATCTCAGCCCTTGCTGTACTTGGTTGAGGCAGAACATTCAAAAGCAGGAACTTTTCACCTCTCAGAGGCTGATGGTTTAACTACTGTTGTGCTAACCACACAGTCAGTATTGTTGCCACGATTTTCCCTGACCATAGTATAAGTGGCTGGGGGTGAAAGAAGACCAGTAATAGCTGCAGGAACAAACACCTGAGGATACAGGCTTCAGGTGTAGATCTGTCTCCTCTCCAAAATGCTATGCAGATCCAACCCCAAACACCTTTTTTTTCTGTTATTGAAAGGATATCTGTCTTCATACATCCCATTCTTTTGTCCTCCTACTTTGCTGAATGACTTGGTAAAAAATAAAGCACTCTTAAGAGGACTGCACATCTGAAGTAGCAGCTGCTGCCTGAACTTCACGAGCTTTGACATACTGTTATACTATTGTGGTGTGAATGGGGTGAGGGGTGTTTTCTTATGTTTATGTTTATCCTTTTGTTGAAAAGTGTCCAGAGTACAAGCATGCCACTATATGGTGTGGGATAGACAGACAGACAGACAGACAGGGGTCAGGTCAGCCCAGGGTTGGGTGTTTCATTAGGTAGAAGCGAGGTAGCTGCTTCAGGCAGCAAATTTTCATGTGTCATGAAAAGGTAGCAAAATTCCAGTTACTTATTTTATTCTCATTGTATACTGATTGCCAGGTATTAGGAGAGTTGCTTGTGGGTTTTTTACCTCATGTCCCAGCTGGTTTTAGCTATTATGTACCTTGACCTGGGTGGGTGAGTTCAGCATTTTCTACTTTCTGCTTCTGGAGACAACACATTTCAAGCTGGTGCCAAGTCAGTACCTAAAGAATGAGTTTTTTAAAAGCCTTGTGTGATGTAAATATTAGTGTGGGGGGGGGTAAAGAGTATGTATGTAATAAACCAATGCACACACCTGTTTTGGACTGGATACATAAAGATAATAGATAATTAGCTTTCAAGAGATGTAGTGTTTAAAGACTCTTCTCTGGCTTAAGGACACAGAGTACTATCCTACTCTATATGCAAAGTTGCATATAATGGGAGTTGCATAAGCATCCCAACTGCTCTGACAGGTTCCTTATTGGGTAACCAGTTGTGTGAATGATCTTGCAACCAGTGTGAAAAGAGGCACATGAAAGGGACAGTTCCAGAGGTGGAGGTGGAAGCTTGTGCAATTCCCTTTCCACTCTGTGTTCAGTCAACAATGTACTAGCTTTTATATTTTACAAATGTAGATTAAAAATATGTTTTCATGTAAAAAGTTAATAATAAATTCATATGCAAAGATATAGAAAGATATACAAAGATGCAGGAATTTGTTGAAAAACCTCAAGAGCTGGTAGGAAGCTTGATTTTCTGAAAATGAAGATGTACTTTAATTAAGCTGATGCATAGCAATGAAGGCAAGCCTCTTTTTATAGTAGAAGCCTTCAAACAGCCACTTAGCAGTGGGGATAAGATGGTGGATCTTCAGTGGGTGGGTTTGAGAACATGGGAAGAGGCCAGACAGTGGGGATGATAATCCTCATTTGTCTTGCTCTTGTACAGAAGAAAGAGGAACTGCGAAAATGTTCTCCTCCTCAGAAGTTTTCTGTTAATCTCAAGAAAGGTTTTCACATTTTAAAGAATGATTTTTGCATACATTGCCCAAATTGTGTAGGTTATAATAGATGCTTCCTTGCTCAAGGAGCCTTTAAACAGCAGAAGTGTTGAATCAGTAGTTTGCATCATTTTGATCAGCCATCTTGTTCTTTTGTGCTTGATGTTTGGGCTTGCACAGAAACATTTTGCGCAGATTGCGAAAAACTAGTGTGTGTTTTTAAAGCGCTTATTGTATCATTCTTCTACTGGAGACAGAAAATCATATGTCGGTTAACAGCCCCTCAACTAGCCTGTCTCGATGTGTCATGTCTCTGCAAGAATGAGTAATTTAGTAAGATTTCTTTCGTGAGGTACCATGGACCGCAGCATCTCCCAAAGTCGTGGTGGCTAAGGCTACAAAACTATGCACACTTACCTGGCAGTAAGTCATATAGTACTTCATGCAGGTAAACATGTTTATCTCTTCCTCTCCAAGAAATGCAACAAAAACAGGATGTGGATCTGTTGTAAATTGATCTGGGGAAATGAGAGATTGCTTTGTTATAATTATAAGCACAGCCAGAATCCTATTGATGTTTGTGCAAGGCTGGCATAACTTGCTAGGCTATATAGATAATGGCTGTATATCATACTATTATTGTGATTAGATAAATGTGAAGTGTAAGATGTGGTGTGCTAAACGTTTGAGATAAATATATATTAGAAGTTGTTGATGCTTAGAAAGGGGAATAAGGCAACTTTCTCTTTTGATTGTCTATGAGGTGACTGATATGATATTTGCAGGCATTCAGTTATTCTTGACTGAATGAGTGTGCGGATCAACAAGCAGTCCACCTACCAGTTATAACTACAAGTTGTTCTTTTAGTACAGCTTGTAGCTTCTATTGTGATTGTATCTTCTTCTTCTTCTTCTTCTTCTTTTTTTACACCTGGATTTAGCAGAAAAAATGATATGCCTTTAGTGGTAACCAATTGGCATCAGGCATAGCCATTACCTGCAGAAGAGTGGTTTGCACAGCAGGGAGCTTTGCAAATGTTGTCGTTTTCGATCCCCACTTTTCATCTTAAACCGCTTTAGGTTCACTCATCCATTTCAAATATAGATTAACTGTGAAGAATTAAAATCTGTAGTGGAACTATTAATTACAGATGGGCAAACGGGCTCAGACCAACGTGTGGGTCAATGTAAGGCATTCCTTATCCTTTACAGAAGAGGGTTGGCAGCCTCTTATCTTTCAATGGCAACAGCACTCTTCTAAATACATGCCCTTTGTATCAGTTCTCTGAATCCTGCATATTCTTCTGTAGTTTGTCTCACCTTCAGGTCAAACACCAAGAATAAATTAGATGGAATAGTGGTACAATCTTGAACGGTTTCTGCTGTAACAGTATTTATTAATCAGAAAAGTCATTCATGTATAGTTATGATAAATTGCTTTGCTACAGGGTAATATAAACTTTAACAAGTATGATGAATATTTCTGCTTCGCCAAGAAAGCTGAAGTATTTAAAATATGTACAGCAGAAGGAAGGAAGATGAGAAAAATATGCTGAAAATAACTTAACATCTATGCTTCTGCTTATTAAATCCAAGAACAGATTTCCTAGATAAGCATTTAAACACAATCCTTCTGAAGGGACTCACAAATATCAGAGGTACACTGCTGGCATCTTTGATGGGAAAAGAAAACAGGATGCACTGAACATTGGTTTGTAATTTGGGTTGCATTTCTGTCTGATTCTATGCCATCTGATACCCAAAAGACATGCAATTATGAAAAAGGACATTAAACTGACAACAAACATCTCATGAGTCTAGTCTCATGAACTGTCTCATCTACTAGGAAGAGTAGGCAGATCTGTGGTAGTCCCAGGCACTACAGAATGAGGGAAAACTGTAAACTAGTATCCTGACACCTTTGTTTTATACTCCATCTGCAGTCTCCATGTTGCTTGGCCAGCTTTAAGAAAAATAATCACTACATCTGGCCTGAGTTTTTGGTCTTTTGCCTTCCACTCTTCTCTCTGCCCTGAAAATGTATTTTATTAATTAATTCAATTTATATATCGCCCATCTGGCTGAAGGCCACTCTGGGCAGTTCACAGCATAAGAGAGCCCAAAAGTTCACCTTGTAGTGGAACTATTAATTACACCTTGTTTGTAAGTCTTTGGTGATTCAGTGGTGTTTCTGATTGCTGTGTACAGATGTGAAAGGTAGATAATGAAGAAAACTGACCCAGGGACGGGACAGACAATTCATTTGAAAATGTAGTGTTGGAACAAAGCTTTGCAGATACCATGGATTGCCAGAATGATGGATAGGTGAGTTCCAGATCTAAAACCAAGGATGAACTCTTTCTAAAATGTTGTGCCTTCTATACAACTGGGATAGTGCCAAATTGACCAGTATGTACAAACTATAGGTACTAGCAGGAGAAAAATGAGGAGCAACTGGAAAGGAAGACCAAATGATAGGAATCAGGGAAGATCTGGGGGAAAGCATTTGGAGCAGACAGATTTATTTATTATTTTATTTTGTTATTAAAAATATTTTTTCCCCACCTTTCTCCTAAAAAAAAAAAAGGAACCAAGGCAGCTTCCATGATTAAAAAAGACAATATTTGAAAGCTTTAAAAGTAAGTTATTTGGAGATTAAAAAGAATTAAATGAACAGATTCAAAATGTTAGATAAAAGTATTACTAAAACAGATGTAAAAGCAACCAAAAATACAAACCATCCCATTTTAAAACCCCTTTTAGACAGACAGTCACTAAAAGAAAGCCTGGCTGAAGAGAAAGGTTTTTGCCTGCTTACTGAAAGACAGCAAAGATGGGGCCAGCTTGGCCTTCTGTGAGAGGGAGTTCCCGAGTCTGGGAACAGCAACCCATGCGTAACTCTACCAATTTTGAGTGTGGGAATCCTGGGCTGGAAAGAGAACATAAACCTATACGTTCCTGGATGTAGAAAGACAAATACAGAAAATAATAAATAATAAAATGCAGCTCATAATGTTACATGTTGTAAGTTTTATTCACAGTTATATCTATGGGTTAGAGTATAAGAAAAGAAAGTGTCACAGTCATGCTTCATAGCCTTAAGGAAGACTTTATACCATCTCTGGAGAAAGCAGACCAGCTCTTCAGCCCAGGATATATTCCACAGAGTAGAGAGAGGGACCTATTCTTGGTGACATACATCCTGTTTGCTCTGTCAGATGGCCCTAAAGGTCACTTTTACATGAACTCTTGATGGGCCATTTATAATTGCAAGGCTGAAGTAACATGCAGTGGGGGATCAGCTTTTAGCACAGACAAGTAAGGACTTTCAGGGAAAGTCTACGGGGCCACCAAATGAGCAATGATGAACAAAGAGCATAGTCATGGGTTATGGCAGTAATTCAGACTGTCATTGCAACAGGAAGTTGAAAGAATGACCTTTTTATCTTTAAAGGCAGGAGGTTTGCAAACAGTGCTCTCAGTTGAGCTTGTTGTGTCCTTCCCTGTATGTATTTCTCTGCGCTGTACAAAGTATTCTAGGACGATAGTGCTTTCCATTTCTGTCAAATATTTATGCACACAGGTAGCGCACCCTGGCAACCATTTTTTTTATTTGCCACTCCCATTGTGAAGCACCTTCAAAGCCTTACATTTGTCAGAT
Organism: Intellagama lesueurii; assembly: GCA_037013535.1. Lineage (NCBI taxonomy): Eukaryota > Metazoa > Chordata > Lepidosauria > Squamata > Agamidae > Intellagama > Intellagama lesueurii. The sequence goes on along the minus strand of JBAJHW010000002.1, from coordinate 266,498,997 downwards.
TTCTCTGTATTCCTCTGTGATCCAGATCAATTCAATTTCCATTAGGACTTTGTATACAGCATGAAAAGAAGGAAAGAAAACGGAGGCAAGTGTGCTGAGAATGCTTCTTGTCAATGGAAGAGGAAAAAAATGAGGGGAATTTTAACAATTGGCTCAGAGTAGAATTTATAGCTGCAAGGACAAAAAAAAAAATCATACTCAGTAGCTCTGTGTTTCTATGGCTTCTCCCAGATATGGCATCTGGCCAAATATAGATAAACCTAATAAATGCTGAAAGTGGAGGAGGAATGGCTAGGATGTGCCTTGCCCTGGCCTACAATAATCTGCCTTGAAAGAGAAGTTCCTGTTCCTGTCAAAACCTTTAACCTTGATCTATAGCTACCACATCCATTTGGTCTGGAAGCAGGCCAATGCAAAGGTGCATTGCTCACATGGTTTAAAACTAAAGAGCCATAAGAAGGGAGAACAGAGGCACAAAATTTTCCCATTGACAGCAGAACCTGTACAAGAGAACCTGACAGCAGAACCTGTACAACATCCTTGTTACAGGGTTCTTCCAGTGGTAAAATTGTATCCTATTTAAATTCTGTTAATTATTTCTCATTTTGAATGTATACGTGTAGATTAGCAGATGCAGATTCTATCAATGAATCAAAAACATTTTGGACATTTTCATAAAGGAAAAGCTATTTGCTCAAACTCACAGTCACCACCACCACCTCTGGGAATGGTAACTCTTTCACGCTCTTTCAGCATTCCTCCAGAAAATATGGTTTTAAAATAAAGAAGAAGAAAGGAAGAAGAAAAGGCATGAAGTTGGCAATTCTATATCCAAAAAGGATATCTGTCTACTTGCCTCAGAAGAATCAGGGCTGAAAGACTCCTTGTAAATTGTTTCACTTCTCTTTTATTTATTCTGGTTTTTAATTTGCAGGGAGCTGAACCCCTGCTAAAACCTAATTTGCTCATCTTAATTAACTGCAATGAGCCCTTATTATAGCTGCTACTGCAGTGAGCTGCTCTGTCAGCTCAGCTTTTTCCACATTCATTCCATGTTTGCCACCAGCCAAAAGTACTGCTCAGGAAATCCCAGTGAAGGAATAACAATTTGGTAGCACAAGAAAATGCCTGCAAGGAATTAAAAAAACCAAGGAGGAAGGGAGATTTAAATCAGTGATGCAGAGGTTGATTGACCCTAATCCTGACACTGTTTCCTTAGAGTAGACTAAAGGAGTAAAAAATCTACAGTTGGCTGAAAAGGTAAAAAAATTAACAGAAGATGAATTTGGCTCTGTACTACTTTTGGCCAAGAAGCATACTCTGTAGTTTGGCTGATGAAATGCAGACACGAAGCCAGGAATGTTTGTTGCCTGGACTAATTTGCTCATATACAGTGAAGACTTCATATGCAATGCAATCAAGTTACAGATCCAATATGTATTGCCATCTCCAGCAATGGCATCAGACATTTCCCCAGCCAACAAGACCATGTCCCATCACTTCCACCTATTTTTCTAAGCGTGCACAAACCATGCAATAAGAAGGTTGAATGAAATCTAACACAAATCTCTATTCTCTTGCTCAAATGAGATCCTGGACATAGGACTGTGTTATTTCCCCCCCAAAAAAAAATCCCTCTGTGTGGTATCAGTCCTGTATAGTTTGGTAGAGGAAGCTTTGGACCAAAAAGATACGAAAAAATAAAATGGGACACTAGCTGGGAACAAATAAATTTTGTTCTCAAGTCAACCTTGTGAAATTATTAACCCTCTGGGAAGGGCTATATTTACAGTAACTAAGGGGCAGTCCTCGCTTAGTTGATAGCATGCAGCACTTTGGGGCAGGTTCTGGATTCCCAGCAGTAGTTCAGGAAGCTACTTTTAGGAACATTGACTATATTGACATTTGAAGCCATCTGCAACTGAGCTGTGAGTACCAGAGCAGCTTCAGCCTCTCATTTTATTCAATCTTCTTAAAAGCAATTTGCCAAGCTCTGGACCTGAAATCATATGGATGACGCCAGTCCTGGCCTCATAGTGCTTGGGTGGTCATGGTCAAAGGACTTCTTTAAGGTTCCATCTTTTTCTTTTCTTCATCTAGATCAAAGCATTGATAAGGAACTCCCTCTCTGTTCTTGGTTTTTGTCCTTCTGCTAACATCTACTTTTCATAATCTTCCTCAGGTGTAGTACTTCCTTTATAGACCCTTTCTCCTTCTTTGTCCATATTTTAATTCATCCTTTCACACATTTTCCACATCAGTTCTGTAACAGATTCAGAGGCGAAAGAGGACAAGCTGCCTATGAAGCAGAAGAAGAAGAACTTGGGATCAAGGTTCATCTGAATATGGTATTTACTTATTGCACACTTAGAGAAGACATTTTGCTGAGCCACCCAAAATGCCACTATTGCACTTGGGTTGGTGCTGCCATGGGGAAAGGTTTAATGTGGACCACTTGGTCAGCAGGCACAGCGAGATAAGGAATGAGAGCTTGGTTGGTTGGAGCTTCCAGAGTCTGTCCAATACAGCCTTCATGAAATAGGATCCAGTAGATTCCCCCCTGCAGCCTATTTTCTCCATTAAGAAAAAACCCTACTATTGATATAACTTAAAATATAGAAAATGCAATTAAACATTTACTAATATTAAAAGACCATCGAATGTAAAACAATTTAAAACAAAATCCACAGAAAGCCTTCCTTTCAGTCCTGCCACCTTCACAGGTGCATTTGGTGGGGACATGGGAGAGGACCTTCCCTGTTGATGCTCCCAGACTCTGGAACTCCCTCCCACAGGACTCCAGGCTGGACCCATCTTTGCTGTTCTTTCGCAAGAAGGTGAAGACCTTTTTCTTCAGGCAAACTTTCCTTGAGTGCATTGAATGTGCTCTGGTGTAACTTATGTTTTGAGTCTTTTAGTATTATTGAGTCTTTTAGTATTATATACTTGTTGCTACTAACTTAAATTCTGGCTTTTAATTATTGTAAGCCACCTTTGATCCTTTTTAAGGAGAAAGGCAGGTTAAAAATATTTTAAATAAATAAACATAAAGTGCAGCATTCTCCTGTTAAAAACTCTTTTATCTTCAGCTCAGTAAGTGACCAAAGCTTGTCTAAAGACACAATTTTTCACCTGCTGGTTACATACACAGCAGAGAAGGGTCAACGTAGCTTCCTGAAGAAGAATATTCCACATCATGGGAGCAGCCACCATGGGTGCCTGTGAAGGAGCTAGGTCTAAAACAGGAGCTACCTCACAAGATCTTAAAACTGAGAAAGGCTCATGGGAGAAGGTGCAATCATTCTGATAGACTGGACCTGAAAACATATAGTGCTTATACATCATAAATTAGCACTTTGATTTGGGTCCTCAAATGGACAGGTAGCCAGTAGATTTGCTGTAGGATGGGAGCAATACATCCTTCTTTTTTTAATTTATTTTTTTATTTTTAAAAACTAGGGATAAGGTAAGGAGTACAAAAGGTAGAGGGGGATATGGGGGAAAAGAAGGGGGAGGAGAACACAAAATGTACTGTCATCCAATCTGTTTGTTCATGTTGCGATATCAAGTCCACTTTTCGCCTTTCTACAATTTGATTGCCCTCCAGGTTTCAACTTACAGTTACATCTAGTTTAATTCTATGTTATTCAAGCACTATCTGGTGACTCAAGCCATTTATATAATAAATCCCATCGTTCAGTTGCCTTTTGTATTGGACAGTCTTTCAACACTTCTGATAGAATATCCATTTCTGCCACTTCCCATATCTTCTCAATGAGTCCCTCTTGTTTCGGTATCTCCGATTTCTTCCATTTCTTAGCATAAAGAATTCTGGCTGCAATGACTATATATATAACTAGGTAGTTCTTTGTCTTATCTATATTATCTGGTATAATGCTCAGTAAAAACAATTCTGGAGTAAGTGGAACATTGTTGTTTGTTTAGTCGTTTAGTCGTGTCCGACTCTTCGTGACCCCATGGACCAGAGCACGCCAGGCCCTCCTGTCTTCCACTGCCTCCCGAAGTTGGGTCAAATTCATGTTGGTTGCTTCGATGACACTGTCCAACCATCTCATCCTCTGTCATCCCCTTCTCCTCTTGCCTTCACACTTTCCCAACATCAGGGTCTTTTCCAGGGAGTCTTCTCTTCTCATGAGATGGCCAAAGTATTGGAGCCTCAGCTTCAGGATCTGTCCTTCCAGTGAACACTCAGGGTTGATTTCCTTCAAAATGGATAGGTTTGTTCTCCTTGCAGTCCAGGGGACTCTCAAGAGTCTCCTCCAGCACCACAATTCAAAAGCATCAATTCTTCGGCGGTCAGCCTTCTTTATGGTCCAGCTCTCACTTCCATACATCACTACTGGAAAAACCATAGCTTTGACTATGCGGACCTTTGTCGGCAAGGTGATGTCTCTGCTTTTTAAGATGCTGTCTAGGTTTGTCATGGCTTTCCTCCCAAGAAGCAGGCGTCTTTTAATTTCGTGGCTGCTGTCACCATCTGCAGTGATCGTGGAGCCCAGGAAGGTAAACTCTGTCACTGCCTCCATATCTTCCCCTTCTATTTGCCAGGAGGTGATGGGGCCCGTGGCCATGATCTTAGTTTTTTTGATGTTGAGCTTCAGACCATTTTTTGCGCTCTCCTCTTTCACTCTCATTAAGAGGTTCTTTAATTCCTCCTCACTTTCTGCCATCAGAGTGGTATCATCTGCATATCTGAGGTTGTTGATATTTCTTCCGGCAATCTTAATTCCGGCTTGGGATTCATCCAGTCCAGCCTTTCGCATGATGTATTCTGCATATAAGTTAAATAAGCAGGGAGACAATATACAGTCTTGTCGTACTCCTTTCCCAATTTTGAACCAATCAGTTGTTCCATATCCAGTTCTAACTGTTGCTTCCTGTCCCACATATAGATTTCTCAGGAGATGGATAAGGTGGTCAGGCACTCCCATTTCTTTAAGAACTTGCCATAGTTTGCTGTGGTCCACACAGTCAAAGGCTTTTGCGTAGTCAATGAAGCAGAAGTAGATGTTTTTCTGGAACTCTCTGGCTTTCTCCATAATCCAGCGCATGTTAGCAATTTGGTCTCTAGTTCCTCTGCCCCTTCGAAATCCAGCTTGTACTTCTGGGAGTTCTCGGTCCACATACTGCTGAAGCCTACCTTGTAGGATTTTGAGCATAACCTTGCTAGCGTGTGAAATGAGTGCAATTGTACGGTAACATTACAAAGCAGTATTTTTTTGTAACAGAGTATGTACTGCTATCCAATACTGTTTCGCTACTCTACAAGTCCACCACATATGGTAAAAGCTTCCCTCTTGTGCTTCACACTTCCAACAAACATTTGACACCACTGTATAAATCTTTGACATTTTTTTCGGAGTCATATGCCACCTATAAAACATCTTATATATGTTCTCCTTAAATTTTACCGATTTTGTGAGCTTTATGTTATTTTTCCATATTTGCAAGCATTGATCAATATCAATACAGTATTATGTCCTATATTTTGTGCCCACCTAATCATACATTCTTTTACCATCTCATCTTGCATTTTAGTTTCAAGCAAATAATCATACATTTTCCTAATTACTTTATCATTTGAGCCCAGCAGAAGTTTATCGAATACTGTTTGTTCTGTGTAAAAGCCCTCTATTTTATATTTTCTATACCTAGATTCCACTTGTGCTCTGGACCACCAGTCTAGATATATGTTTTGCGTTTTGGACCTTAACTCACAATCATTTTTAATAGATCTTGATATCTTAAAAGTTTCACTTCTGTCATGAGGTTAAGTTGTGTAAAGGCCTCTATGGGTGATACCCAGCCTAGTGTTTTTTGGTAAATCTGCTGGATGATCTTTTTCCAAGTCCCTAGTAGGGCTCTTCTTGTCATATGTGAGTTGAAACTTTTCTGCTCTTTATCTTTTTTGTACCATAGAAAAGCATGCCAACCTAACTGTAAATCATGTCCTTCCAACTTGAAGTTGGAAGGACAATACATCCTTCTTAATAAACCCAAGTCTGGCTGCATTAGAGCTGTAACAAGTAATCACACAATTACTTGTTTTATGTGATTTTCAGAATCTCACTGTTCTAAGACACCCCCCCCCCCAAACAAAGATTTTTTCCTTGCATAAGTGAGGTTTCCCAGCTTCTTGCTAAAATGAAACTGGAGTTCTGTTTCACCTTTTATTTATTTACTTGCTTAATTTTGCTCTGCCTGTTGTTCTATGCAGAAACATCCCAAATTCTGCCCAGCTTACATTTCCAGTGAATTCTGCACAGGAAATATGCCATTTAGCACAGGAATTGTAACAATCCTGTATGGATTGTGTTTCTTCTACTCCTTTCAAGTGGATCCCGTACAGACAAAGATGCCATTCTGTGAAGGACTTATGATGATCCTTGGCCACTTGGCATTTTCTTCAGAAAAAAATACATTTCTGGTAAATCCACTGAGATTTCCTGCAAGATTTCTTGAGGGGAGGGGGAGAGTTATTTTGTGTGGAGAAATCTTGCTGTGAGAAGAAAATAATCATTTCCACCCTCACCCCCAGTTTCTCTCTGAAAGCTATGGGATTCACATCCATAGACTGGAGAATTTTAGGCCAATTAAAGCTTCCATACACTGTTCTAAGGGAGTGCATTGTGGTACCCAGAGTGCATTATGGTAACCAAGTGGGACGTAACTGTGACATACAGTATATCACCATAGTCAGATCAGACATCTCAAGGAATGGGCTCTGCAGATATTCTTACCATAAATTAAACCAATTAAAACTTGCCTACTAATGTAGGAGGCATTTTGATCTCTCACTGCAAACCTGATGCCAGGCCTTTCAACCAGAGATGTAGTCAACCAAGTAATATTGAAATCACACAAAGCTATAGAGGATGATTCAAAGGACAAATCATTTACACTGCACTGTTCAAATCTCTACTGGCCATGGAAGCTTACTGGTGGGTGGCACTGATGAAACCAGTCCTTAATTATCTAACTTACCTGGAAAACCCTACAAGGGCTGCCATAAGTCAGAACTCTCTCTCTCTCTCTCTCTCTCTCTCTCTCTCTCTCTCTCACACACACACACACACACACACATTTGAGGAGAAGACAGGTGGGAAGGGTGGTAATTTTACAGTCACGTAGGACAAAACTGCCGGCTTTTGATTACCTTATCTGAGGCTAAAAGATGCACTTTATTACCGCTTCTCCCACAAACACAAAAAAAGGCTGAAGGTTTCATCAAGAGTTGCTGCAGGCTAGCCAGTCCTTGAAGGATAGAGGTGTTGCACATGAATTAGCTGGTTTGTAATCACACATTTACATAGTGGAATAGCCTTTGAATGGAGGATTATTATAATACCTAAATACCTAATTGAAACAAGGTACCACAGTTAACACAATAACGGCTTAATTTTGTGCCTTTTTATCAACCCAAATGTAATTTAATGGGAGAGGAGGGGGAAAGCCCACCATAGAAAGTAGGTAGAAAACTAATAATGATATTGTCTCACATAAGAGGCTTATGTAAATGAAGCACAGTAGAACTCCATTTATTGCAAAGCTTTCAAATGCCTGAATAACTTACAGGTTTTTTAAAAAAACCTTTTAATCTAGTTTCATCTTGTGGGACATCATAAAGCCAGTATTAATGTGTAAGAGTGGTATTCAAGAAAATAGCAAGAGCTTTGTTAGGACCAAATGTGAAAATTCATATTATTGCCTGCATATGATTCTTGCCTGAATTTGTATTGACTTCTTTATATGGGATTTCCCCCTTTCCATATACTGCTTCTTCACTGATTTAACCCTTGAGCCAGCTTCTCCAGAAACAGTTCAAAAACTAAAAGCAAAGCCAACTTGAATGATTGACATCCATATTCAAACTGCACCTTCATGAGGCCAAACAACCCATAAATTACAAAATATTGTGCATACTTCATGATCTCCAGAACTCTTCCTCAGGCTACAGAAGCCATGGGGCTTACATTCATATCGTAAAATGAAATCTGTGAGGAGCTAACTGGGTCCATTAGCTTGAAGAAAGTGAAGATCTACCAAGTGCTCTGGTGATTTCTTGTTGCACCTAAGATTGTGCCTCAGACTGCTGATATGAAGACATAAGCAATGACTGATCTCCATTTTCTTGAAAGTATGAAACCCATCTAGGATTCTCACAGACCTGTCTCTATTTGGGGAAAACACAAACATGCCTTGCTTAGAACATGAACATCCCGTGGTACAAACACATGCTATTTTAAACAAGAGAACAGCAGGGGTGACCGGCAAGGGTTAATGTTATGTGGACTAATGTTACATATGATCATAATCGGCACAAGGTTTTGATACTCCTAGATCACCATAGGGTGTATGAACTAGGTCACTATATGTTGTAAAAAAGATTATGAAGCCAGATGTTACTTTTTCCTGAGTTATTAATGTCTCTAGCTACGGACTAGATTCAATCAACTGCCATTAACCCCAAATACATCAATGGGCTATATTTGAACAAATACATATTCATACAGTCAGCTTTATATAAGTGATATTTGACACAATTGTTGGGTATTTAATATCTTCTAATTCCAGAACAGGAAGGCTTTATACCTGTCAAGAGCTGTATGGCTCAAATCTTGAATCTAACCCAGCATACAGAAGATAGAAACACATAAAATAACTGGAGTAGTATTTGTCAGCCTCACAGCAGCATAAGATACTGTCCACTATCAACTGCTGCTCAAAAAACTCTACCTCCTTGCGCAAAACCATGGACTAACAGAAATGGTTGCTGTTCTACTTAGAAACCAATGATTCTTGGTTGAATTTCAAGGGAGGCACAGTTGCTGAGAAATCAAAGGAACAGTTTCCCAAAGGGTAGAATCCTGGAGCCATTACTTTTTAACATCTACACAAATGATCAACTGACATTCCTGTACACCTGGAGTTTCATCTATGTTGATGATCTTGCCTTGACAGTCCAGGGGGATACCTTTGAGTCCATCAAGTACCAGCTAACGTCAGTATTAGAAGACCTTTCCTTATATTATAAAAACAACCAGCTGAAACCAAGCCCTTTAGAAACACAGGTCTGTGCTTTTCACTTAAAGAACACAGAAGCAGAAAGGAAGCTCTGAGTTTGTTGAAAAGGCAAGATTTTAGAAAATTGCCCTATCCCAAAGTATTTGGACATCACTCTAGATCAAACTCTTAACCTACAAAAAACATTGTTTAAACACCAAATGGAAAGTTGCCACCAGAAATAACATACTTAAGAAACTGGCTAGGTCAGATTGGGGTGCACACCCACAAACTATAAGAACAGCTTCATCTCTGTGCTGTATGGTATAAATCAACACATGCCAAACAGGTGGATGTAGCTCTTAATGAATCATGCAGGGTTATTACTGGCTACTTGAAATCTACCCCCATTGAAAAAGTCTGTTATTTGAGGGGCATTGCCCCTCAAGGAGTATGTCGAGAGGTGCAAACAAATAATGAACAAAACAAGGTAATACAGCACCAAAGACACCCAACTTTGTGGACACCAGTCCCCTGGATGATGGCTAAAATTGAAGAAATGTTTTCTGCACACATCTCAAGCTCTAATCCAGAAGAGGGTAAGCTAAACCTATGGAGAGAGAAAAACAATGCACCTTACCAAATGGATAAATGCCATAGAGTGTTTCTCACCAGGACAAGATTCTGGCAGGACCATCTGGAAGTCACTTAATAACTTGGAAGCAAAGTAAGATTAAAGACTAATTAAGTAAAATGGGGCTCCTTGGATATAGGACAAATTTTCTGTGACTGTGGAGAAATTCAATTAATGCGGCATTTATGTGCATGCAATTTATACCTCCCCTTGAGTACAAAAGAAGATCTAGTAAAATTAACATAAGAACATAAGAAGATCCCTGCTGGATCAGGCCAAGGGCCCATCTAGTCCAAATTCCTGTATCTCACAGTGGCCCCACCAGATGCCTCTGGGAGCACATGAGACAACTAGATACCTGTCTCCTGATACCCCTCCCCTGCATCTGGCATTTTGAGTTACCTTCCTTTTAAGCCTCGAGATTATACATTCCCAATCATAACTTGTAACCTGCTATAGGCTTTTCCTCCAGGAATCTGTCCAATCCCCTTTTAAAGGCATTTAGGCCAGATGCCATCACCACATCCTGTGGCAAGGATTCACAATCCCTTCTGGTCTTCACCACCCAGAAACGTTTCATGTCATCTGCAAACTTGGCCGCCTCACTGCTTATCCCTGTCTCCAGGTCATTGATGAACAGGTTGAAAAGCACCGGTCCCAGGACAGATCCCTGGGGCACACCGCTCTTCACCTCTCTCAATTGTGAAAATTTCCCATTGACACCTACTCTCTGTTTCCTGGTTCTGAACCAATTCTCAATCCATAAGAGGACCTGCCCTCTTATCCCCTGACTGTGGAGTTTTCTCAGCAGCCTTTGGTGAGGGACCGCATCAAACGCCTTCTGAAAACCCAGATAGACAGTATCCACTGGTTCACCCATATTCACATGCCTGTTGACCTTTTCAAAGAATTCTAAATAGTTTGTGAGGCAAGACTTACCCTCAGCAAGGCTTGTTCTTCTATGTGTTTTAAGATTTTATCTTGGATGAGGCTTTCCATCATCTTCCCTGGAACAGATGTTAGGCTAACTGGCCTGTAGTTTCCTGGGTCCCCCCTCCTTTCCTTTTTAAAGATTGGTGTGACGTGTGCTATCCTCCAGTCCTCTGGCACTGTGGCTGTTTTAAGGAACATGTTGTATATTTTAGTTAAAAGATCAGCAATTTCATTCCTCAGTTCCTTAATAACCCTTGGGTGGATGCCATCTGGGCCCGGTGACTTATTGGTCTTCAATTTCATTGTTTTCTTTTTTCGTTTAAATATTGATTTATACTTTGATAACCACTTTAATTATTTGCTAGAAATACAGAAGTATGATAAAGGCACTTGGAAGTAATACTTGTCTATCTTTCTGTCTCTCTATTTCCATATTACTTTTGATTTTACATCTATCAGATAATAGCTTACATGTATTTATTCAAATAGACAGACAGACAGACAGACAGACAGACAGACAGACAGATAGATAGATAGATAGATAGATAGATAGATAGATAGATAGATAGATAGATAGATAGATAGATAGACAGGCAGGCAGGCAGGCAGGCAGGCAGATATGAAATTTTGCCATGATTGACCAGAGTGAAACTCCAGAGATATGAAAGTTCGGAGCCACGGATCAAATTTCATAAGCCTGGTTAGGGATCTACATATCAGTCTGCAGCTCATCTTTCTCATATATTGCATTATCAATATCATCTATATATTTTATTCACAGGCATTAGTTGATTTCATTTTGCATCATTCTGCAATATAATCTTTTAAAACTGCACCCCTGGCCTAGCTGCTGATAACTGTAACAGTGCATAGCAAGGAGATTCACACTATCACACCAATAGAGGTTTTGGATGCTAGAAGACATTACAGTCCAGGTCGACTAGACATGAAATACATTTCAGATCATAAACAAAATTGCACAGATTCAGACTAATTCTGACAGATTCAAAGTGGATTAGATTAGTGCAAATCACAAGAAAATAGAATCCAGAGTGGTTTGAATCGCTTTGGACAGATTTGGCAATTCAGACATTAGAAAATCCAGCAGCATGTAGACTCTTGCAAAACATTACCAGTTAAGGCGAATGTTTGATTGATGTGATAGGTAGGGAGAGCTGGATTTTGCTCTTTGATAGCTCTATTTTACAATCTCATCCACAGTTCACAGTCACAGTGCTTGCCAGGAGAGACTGTGTGTTGCTGAACAAAGGTTCTTTCATGCAGGTCTATACTGTTTTGATTTTCTTTAGCTGCTAATAGCAGAACATTTTCTCATGTTCATCTGCATAGTCTGGTACAGGGAAAGGTTATATCACCAAGGACAAGTAGCATTTTTCTGATTTTTGGTTTACCAAGGGCTTCATTTGCAAGGTGGTGGGGCTAAAGGGAAAGGGGCATGGCCAAAAAAGGCCAATTTACAAATGTTATTTATCATTATTTTGTTTTCAGTGTAGTGGTATATAGTAGCATGTACTGTAAAAGTTGGTACAATTGACTTGTTAATTGAAAAAATGCTTTTAAATAAAAAGTTAAAAGTTTTTTATAAACAGAGGAAGCCTTATGCGTTTTTTTAAAAACAAATAAACATTATTTAATGTTTTTAAAAAATTGGGGAGTGGGACAGGCTCAGGGAGGCCCACAGTGCTAAGAATTAAAAAAAAAATGTCCCCAGGGCTACTAGTTATCTACCCTTGGTCTGGTCTAATCCCCTTTTTTCTTTTTTTTTTCTTTATTTTTAAAATGTGTGTGAGAGGGTAGTAACCTCTTTATTATGTGTGAATCTTAATATGTCAGGACATATACTCACACATCCTGTACACCCAGCTTTCAGTCGGGGTAAGGAAGAATCGTATTATTACTTATTGAAGTTTTTGAAAGAGCTATGTTGAAGCTTGGTCGTAGTTTCCTGTTTTCTGTCTGTGCCTTTTCTTTGCTTGACACATCATTACACAACCTGCCTTCAGATAAGTTGGAACTAACAACCATAGTTTATCAATGCTATTAGCAAGTACTAAATTTGATGTTAATGAAATGAGAATGGAGTGGAACAAAGAATGGGACTAAGCAGTGCAAATGAATCAATGGAAACCTTTCCTGGAATCAATACCTAAAGTTTTTTTTTTAGCTCAAAGGCTGTGGTTGGTGCAGCAAAAACTGATGCTTAAGGCCATCGAGTCCAACCCCCTGCTCAATGCGGGAATACCAATCAAAGGATTTCTGCCAGGTGGTTGTCTGAATTTCTCTTGAATGCCTCCAGTGTTGGAGCACTCACCAGCTCTTAAAGTAATTGGTTCCATTGTTGTACTGCTCTAACAGTTAGGAAGCTTTTCCTGATATTCAACCAAAATCTGGCTTCCTGTAACTTGAGCCAATTTTTGAATGTTCTGCATTCTGGGATGATTGAGAAGAGATTCTGCCCCTCCTCCGTATGACAGCCTTTCAAATATTTGAAAAGTGCTATCATATTTCCCTTCAGTCTTCTTTTCTCAAGGCTAAACATGCCCAGTTATTTCAGTCTTTCCTCATAGGGCTTGGTTTCCAGCCCTAATCATCCTTGTTGACCTCCCCTGAACTTGTTGCAATTTGTCAGCATCTTTTCTGAAGCGCGGTGTCCAGTACTGGATATAGTACTCAAGATGAGGCCTAACCAGTGCCGAACAGAGGGGAACAAGTACCGTGCAGGATTTAGAGACTGTACTTCTGTTAATGCAGCCTAAAACAGCATTTGCCTTTTTTGTAGCCACATCACACTGTTGGCTCATATTCAGCTTGATATCTATGATGATTCCAAGATCCTTCTCACTTATAGTATAGCTGAGCCAGGAATCCCCATCTTAGAACTGTGTGTTTGGTTTCTTTTTCCTAGGTGCAGTACTTTGCACTCATCCTTGTTGAATTTCATTCTGTTGTTTTCAGCCCAGCCTATCTAGATAATTTTCAATTTTGTTTCAAATGTCTTCTAGGGTATTAGCTTGTTGTTGTTTAGTCATTAAGTTGTGTCCGACCCCATGGACCAGAGCACGCCACGCCCTCCGAGGGCCTCCAAGGGTATTAGCTAGTCCACCCAATTTTGTGTCATTTGCAGATGTGATTAGCATTTCCTGCACCCCCTGATCCAGGTCATTAATAAAAATGTTGAAGAGCACCAGACCTAGGACTGACCCCTTGGGTACTCCACTTGTTTCCTCCTCCCAGTTTGAGAAGGAGACATTAATCATCACCCTGAGTACAATTCGGTAGCAAACTATGTATCCACCTGACAGTTGTTCTATCCAGCCCACACCTAGTTAGCTTGCTAATCGGAATATATGGGGCATTTTGTCAAAAGCTTTGCTGAAGTCAAGATATACTATATCTATATCACTCCTTCTGTCTATCAGGGAGGTTACCTTATAAAAAAAATTGAGATCTGATTAGTCTGGCAGGATTTGTTCTTGACAAACCCATGTTGGCTTCTAGTTATTACTGCTTTATTTCTGATAGTTCTTCAGCCAGTACTTCATGCCATACCCCACTTCATTTATCAAAATCAACCAAACAAACCTGGCCCTTTCAGCTAAATATTTGCAATGCAGATAATGCTTTTCCGAGGCATATGATGTGGGCGAGTACAGTGGAGGCCCCTATTTGGATGGATTTGTTACAACAAATTAATTTTATATTAGAAAAATTACTTATATCTGTTGATATATATGTACTTTTATAATATGTTCCTGAAAATAAAAGAAATATCTGGTGGTCAGCATAGTTGGCTAGAAAGATACACACCATCCATCATTCAATGTTCATACAATCTTGCTGCTTTATTTACATGGGTCTGTGATACCCATGCCAACTCCAGATAAAACTCTATTCGAACACATAGAATATATTAATATATATGCCTAGCCCATGGCTATATTGGCTGAAATCCTGTTACTTTGTTACACATGCAGAAGACAAACATTGTATAACATTCAGATGCTTCTAGCTGGAAGTTAAAGAGTCACTGATGGGATTGTTGGGAACACATCCCAGCTAGCTTGTTGTGTGCTTGAGCACCCCAGCAGAGATGCATTAATTGCTAGCTAGAAGCAACTGAATAGTATGCTGGTGCCTTCCAGATGCATAACAAAGCAACATTGTTTTCTCTATATCTGTCATTTCCCCCATTTCTCTGCTCCTTTTTTCATTTCTTTAGTTTGAAATGCATAAAAAGGTTAAGAAAAAACAAACAAAAAATCAGCACACAATCCTTAATCTTTCTTTCTGAATTCTTGGTTCCACCCTTCCTTACTCATTTGCTGTTTATTTCAGAGAGTGTCTGTCTTATTCTCAGTGTTATTTTAAAAACAAGGCAGTGGCAGTTCCCTAATCTCTTTCTCAACATATTTTAGCACTCTGTTTTTGGATTGTGTTTGATTTTGGCTTCAGCTTGTGCAGTTCAATGTAAGGCTTTGTACACAACCACCACACGTAAGTCTCAGAATCACTGCATACCTCACAGACCTTGCTGTAGTGCAAAAAAGTGTCACACATGTTAGTAAGCTATGCCTATTAAAGGAAATTTTGAAAGTGGATTGCACTTGGTCAGTATGAAACATGTCAGAATTATCAGTTTAGAAAAGACTACAATTTGGTGCCAAATTTCACATACTTACGTGGATAAAATTTAAAGGATTATGGCCATTTTGAAGGGAAAAAAAATGTAAACATAGCTAACACAAAAGCCCCTGGACCTACAGTCATGGGAAAAAGAAAGTACATTCTCTTTGAATTATATGGTTTTACATATCAGGACATAACAAAAACCATCTGGTCCTTAGCAGGTCTGAAAATTAGGTAAATACAACCTCAGATGAACAACAACATATTACACCATGTCATGATTTATTTAACAAAAATAAATCATAAGACAGCAGGTAAGCACAGCATTATCCTTAGAGAAACTAGGTTAAACTAAGTGAATTCCCCATAGTATTGTTATACCCATCACCCACCTTTCCAGACCTTTTGAAGGCATTCCACCGATCAGGCTCCTAGTCAACCCAGATCTTCCAGAAGGAAGTAACTTTTCCCAAAGTAACTTAAATTCCTCCTCATGTTGATAAGACACAGCTGGCAAACCCTTCCAGTTAGCAAGTAATTTATCTCCTTCTCTCCTGACCTACCCATCCAAGCACAAGACAACATGCCTGAGTTTCAAAAGTGATCAAAACCATCATCCCTCATTTTTCAGTTTCTTGACAATACCTTTATTTAATCTGTCCCTATACTTCTAGCATATGGCCACTGGGATCTTGCCAAGAATTATTTTTGATGGTTCCATGTTACCCTAAGTACCTGCAAAAGAATGTTCACTGCTGCAGCATCTGTCTGGAATTCTCTTCCAGTTGACATCAGGCAGGCATCCACTTTAAATGATTCCTTAGGATATCTCTCAGATATTTCTATAAAACAGATGCCTTTACAGAAGCTTTACAGAACTGGCTGAACCAATTAAACTGGTTTTATTGCTGACCTGCAAAAAATATTTTCTGAGCTATTTATATTTCATAGATGGAACTAAATTCTATTGTGAGATGGTGTGGTGGACAAAGTGATGGACTGGTACTCTGAAGACCAGGATTCAAATCCCCGCTCAGCCATGGAGCTTCACTGGGGGAGTGGAACTGATAAAGCGACTCCTTAAATATCTCATTTACCTTGAAAGCCCAGTTAGACTTGATAGCACATGACAACAACAACATGTACATCTGTAAATAAATGAGCAGATATAAATGTATAGATTTCATCCAAATCAAATTAAACCACTAGATTTATTTACACTACATTTTTATTTAAAAATGAGAGTTAGATCTGCAAAAGTACCATCACATCACCAGCAGATGAACGATAGTGATATTGCCTCTAAACAATGACATTTCTTTGCAGTGATTGCTCTCTGAATTATTTTTTTATGTCCTTTCCCCTCTGAGTCATGAAACATATTTTTATGCATCCCTTTACTCCCAGATACCAGTAGCTGAAAACTGATCTGCAATTAGTGCAATCTTGCTTTTGCATGGTAATCTTTTCTCCAATTCCTCAGCTGCCTTGAGAATTTCTCCTTCAACAGAACTGATCCATGGGTTCAACAGAGATAAATTTGACAGACTGCTACCTTTTAGGAGCAAACCTGGCTAGTTAAAGTATACTGTCATTTTTCTTCATGAGAATGGACAAAAGATACTGGCTGATGTGATAAACTTGTGTTTTCACACCCTTGCACAAAAATCAAACCAATATTATTAATATTGTCTTACAGATAACATTATTCCCATTTCCTATTTCTTTCTCAAAGCAATCCATCTTTGCCGTGTTATTTTCCTGTTGTGAACTGCTAGACTTGTTTGTCAGCTACTAATGGATCACTGGTTTGATGAATATGAATTCCTCAAATATGAAGCACATGTCAGTAGACATGCTTCTACAGTGACATATTAACCCATGACCATGCTGTTTTACATTACAAATCGTACTCCAGTATGAGTACTGAAGCAGCACAACTCTATCTAAAATGGCCTGCCACAAATAGAAGCTTGTTTCTGAGCTGCCTAAAAACAATTTGAATGTGGCTTTACAAAGGAATTACACAAATATATACTATCTAATTCTTTAATACTCTGGAGCCTTATTCAAGCACTCTTGGAAAATAGGGTTCTTCCTAGTGGGGAGACCTGACATATGAGCAAAAAATTCTCTTCTGCAGCCATGTGGCTTTTCACACAAAAAAGGTGATTATAGAATGGAGAGAAACTAAGTGCTTCCCTGATCATGTGATAGATACAAAAGGGATAGAAGGCTTATTGGACAATCAATACTATATATAGTAATCTCATTCACACACATGTCCATGCATATGCACACATAATTATTTATTATTTTATTTATTTAAATATTTCTTTCCCACCTTTCTCCTTAAAAGGATCCAAAGTGGCTTACATCATTAAAAAGACAATATTTAAAAGCTAAAAACAGTAAATATACAAATATTAAAACAGAATTAAGTAAGGATTATATTTCAAATGGCAAATAAAATCAATACTAAAACACATTTAAAACAACAGAGCACAACAATCCATTTAAAACCCCTTTCAGACCATCACTATCAAGGTTTATTCCTGTCAGTCCATTGGGCATAAGCTATGCATAAGGAATAACAAGAACATTTTGCCCATACCAGCTTTCTCCCCATAGCCAACACTTAATCATAACTATCATATTAAGGTGGATTGTGTTGTTTTGCATTTCAAACTCTAACATTTGGGAAAGAGTTTAATAATGAGCTATCAGAACCTGATTAGGATAACTAACTCCTCCAGGGGTCCTACAGAGATTTGTAGACCTCCCAGGCAAAGAGAACAGATTCTATGATTTGCCATAGCTGACATTATCCCAGTAAAGGGTTAATACCAGAATGAAATCAGTAATCAGTATTAAGATCTTGCAACTCATCTGGGTAACTTCTTTAAAGATTTTCCATTGTTGCAATAATTCCAGGCAAATGCAGAACCTGTTAATTCTATACAAGTTCTATTTATTTACATGATTTCTAGGGTCTAAACTTAAAATAGGAATCTGAAATCATCAAAGACTGTCTTACAGTTGTGAGAAAAAACTGTAGGTACATATGCTAAATCCAAAGGTCATACAGGCATGCAAAACTGTAAGCTTAAAATACTGTAGGCTTATTTAAAAACATCCTTGCAACTTGTAAAAAGTATGCAGGTATTGAAAACTTAGGTTATAGCCAACATTTAAGCCATATATGGATTAAAATAGAAAATGAAAAGCATTATTCAGCTCTAAGCACGTCATTAACACAGACACATTTTCTCTAAAAAGAGAAAAGCTCACCCAGCCTTCGCAGCCAATGTCTAAGGAGGAAACGTAATAAGCTGATGCAGCGTAATATCTTTGCCATGTTCAGTCCATATGCTACGTGTGAGTCACATTCTCCACCTCACTCCATGAGAACAACTGTCTCCTTTTCACCACCTTCAGATTGAATGTTCCTCTCTTTTATATCCATGCTTGAAAGCTCACAGTTTGTAGCCTTGTGAAACGTTGTTAATTAAAACAAACTCCATCAGAGTTTATACACTTCAACCAATTAGAAGCCTGCCTGTTTAAGGTCAGGAAGCCTCTTACCTTAAGACTCTCTCCTCACAGACCGATTGAAGTGAAACTCCTGGCATTGCCAAGGCTTGGCTTGCAAAGCTCCTTGAGAGCACCAAGGCCTTGCCTTCAAGGTTGGAGTAAAATTCCCCTCTCTTGGCTAGACTGATGTAATACACTGACAATACGACACACTGGGGACAGTACAATACATATGCACATTTTCATATTGCAGAATATATACAGTTTGATACTCCTTTTAAAACTAAAGCCTTATAAAACAAATGACACTTTGGTTTTTCTTCTCTTCTTGCTTATTAAGAAACAAACTGCTTAATATAATATTCATTTTTTTTCCTTTTACACTATTTTGCAAACACTTCACTTTACAATGTATTTTTATTCTCATTTGTTTAACATAGGTCTTCACATCTCTGTTCACATAATGTAAGCATTGTATTTACTTTTTTCATCGGGAAAACTGGCATGAAACTGAATGACTTCTGCTGTGTTATCTTATCAGTTACCTGTCATACCAAAACAATTAGCCTTAAGGTAAACAATTTTCCTCAGCCGTAGTTTTTCAACAGTACTTTCACTTTTACTGCACCTTTCCGAGGCACATTTTTAAAGAACTTTTCAATTTTAGGTCAACACCTCTGCACCCATAAAATAATTTTTTTGAATTCTAACAGGGCAAAAGCCTTAGTCATACCAATGATGATTCTCATTTCCTGGAGCCACCATGGCTCTAACACTCATGCGAACTTACCAATAATGTGTAACTTTTATCAGGTCATTTCCATTCTTAAATTTCTTTCTTCTCTGATGCTGAAATATTGGGGGAAATGCATTGTGGTTTGGATCCATACTGAAAATAGATGCAGAGCTTGAGAGATCCTATTGAAAACAATGGAAGTGCAGGGAAATCATGACTGGCTATTTCAACTGACTTGAGGGAGTCTAATCATGACAAAGGCTAGATCCAGCTTAAATATACAAGGTGGAGAGAATTGTTTTGGATTTTTTGGCCAATGGCCAAATTCCGTTGTGTGAAAGGTCACAAGTGAAAAAGTACAGAAATTGGGCAGAGGACAGAGATGATGGGATCAAAGCAAAGTAGATGGGGCCCAATTTGGATATTTTCCAAATAAGCATGGAAAACTCATGTGCACTAATCACTCTAGAATTTTCAGCTGTACTCACTTTTGTGAGTAATCCTAGGAATTTACCTAGGATTACTTCTAAGGTTTGGTACAAGAAATGCCAGTTTTCTCAAAGACCATGTCTATTATTAACCAAACTAATAGGTCTATGAGAAAAACCAAAAAGAAAATAAAAGCTTTCTACTTTTCTGTAAGGGGACTCAAATCAACACCCATGAGCTGTTGCATCACCTTGAGTAGTGTAAAGTATGAAATGTCAAAATCCAGCTTCTTTATTTAGTGCCACTTTCTAGATAATTTGGGTAAAATGTTCAACCATTCTTCTCACTGACTTGACCAATGGTGAGTTCCTTTTGTCCACTACAGACATCATCATTAAATCTGACAATGGAGGAGAAATGCATTCAGTTTTGTTTTTAATATAAATATCACTTTTCATATAAACTAAAGGAGAAATCAACTGGAGATAAATACTGTTGCCAGAAAGAAGAAAGAGTGGAGGTCTGTCGTGAATCTAGAACAGGAGAAGCTGAACAGAGAGAGGTGAAAGCTGTGTTCTTGTCAGGGGAATTATCTAGAATAGCTTTGACTGGATGCATTTATCTCTGTTCATTTTTGTTTGCCTATGCAGTTAACTCTCCAAAATGTTGTGAATTGATAGTAATATTTCCATTTGAAAATATCTTCTGAATAACTGTTTGTCTTGTTGTTTCACTAAATTTCTAATTAAAACCAAGTATGAGTTGGCAAAAAACTGTCTGAAACCTCCTTATTCACCCTATATCTGAACATCATACAACATTGCTGATACTTATGAATATTCTTTGAATAATTTAACACCCTGAGATATTTCATTTTAGTGTTTCATATCTGACAGCTGGTACTTGATCGTATTTCATAACTGGCATGCAAGTGCATTGCATTTATGCATATATTTTTTAGATCATGATCTTCATCTGGAAAAAAAACCTCCCAGTGTGCCTTACAGAAGATCAAGGAGAAACAAGACAGTTCTTGTCCTCGAGAGTTGTTAGATGTGTTCATTTTTATACCTTAAGGGAACACTATTATTTATCCATTTTCTGCCAATGAATTTCTGCATGTCTCTCACAGAACCTTTGTGCACTCAATGTGTTCTAGGAAGCTGTTGTGCCCTCAAAGACTGCCAGACTAAGATACACACTAGGGAGAAAATAACCAAGTAGAATCTTCTGTTGTCCCCGAATGGATGTTATGGTTTCTTGAGTACCTCCACTAAACAGCCCTTTCACTGCAGGAGCTGGAGTACTGCTCCATCCAATTCTCTAACACTGGAGGGAATACATGTCCTTCATGACAGACAGCCACTCAGTCTCCATATATTTCTTCAAACCACTTTCAAATCTGTCCAGGTTGGCACTATCACTAATGTTTGTGACGATGAAATCCACAGTTGAATTACATGTCTTACAAGGAAGTGCTTCCTTTTATCTGTCCAGACATCCTCAACATTTGGCTTCACTGGATAAGCACACCTTATGAGAGAGGAAGAAATGCATTTGCTGGATACACTGCAGTGTTTTATACAACTCTTGTTTTATATTACACAACCTTACATGTCTTTTTATCAGTTAAACAGCTTCCAGACGAAGGATGTACCAAATACTCACAATTGTTCTCAGTCCTAGTAAATGAGAATATACCCTGTCAAAAATATTAAAATAAAATAAAATAAAAAATACCTGAGAGATTATTCACCCCTCCAGGAGAGCAAAAAGAGAAAGACTCTCCTTTTTAATGAGAAGCAGCATTACCAAAACAAAAACACAAACAAACAAAACTTGAAACCTTTTAGAAAACCTTATATTTTGCCCAAAACTGTGTTTTGTGGCAAAAAAACCCCCTCATGTTTAGTACAAAACTCTGATATTTTGCACAAAACCCGGTAATGTACCAAGCAAAATCCTAATTCTTTGTGCAAAAATCACTTCCTCCATTTTTTGGGGGAACAGGAGTTCTGAAATGTCAAATAAAAATCACATTCCAAACCTCTCACAATCTCCTACAGCAGAAAAAAAAAAGGTTTATGAAATTATAGAATTTTTAATTCTCATCTGCAAGATTTACACCCCTACTCAAAACATGGTACTATTCCCCACAGAGGAGTTCCTCCTGTTTCTTAATAAGTTTGGTGGTCCTTGTCTGCACCTTCCCCAGTTCTATGATTTCTGTTTTCTGGTGTGATGACCAGAGTTGTCAAAATCTGGTTGCAATGTGGATTTATATAAGGGCAGGATAATATTAGCACCTTTATTTAATACATATATTTTTTTTTCAAATTATGTCCAACCTAGAATTTTCTTTCCTTTTTGTTTTTCAAACAGCAGCTGCTCACTGAGCCCACGTTTTCAACGGGTTGTCGGTCGCAATCTGAAGAACTTTTACGTCCAGTCACTGTCAGCTCAGATCCCACCAGTGCATAAGTTGGGACATTTTAAATCTGTATTACTTTTTCCCCTCTTTTGCCTCAGTGTGCATCACTTTCCCACTGCTTACGCTGAATCTCATTCTCAGTTTTCCACACCCGTCGTATATAGGATGAAGATGGCCTCTGTACTGAAATTGCTTGTTCTTTCCAGGGATAATTCAAGCATTTGCAGTTTTAGCGTTAAAATACCAGAGTGGGGACGGGGCTGGGGGAGGGAGCAAGGGAAGCTGCCACGCAGACACAGTCTATAAACTAAATTATATCTTGCAAATTGGCAGTTAAGCAAATTGGGCAGAATCACATCCAGGCTTATATTTTCTGGCCAGAAGTGGTTTTTAATTAAAAAGAGCCTGACTGCATTGTGTCACCAATGTCATGCCCTTTTCCTTCAGTGACATCCCCTTGAGTTAGTCTTCGTTTACACCAGTATAATCAATTTTTTGCAACCAGGCATGCAATCTTTCCTTGCCAATTTGATTTGCTTTCCTGGGTTATCCTCCTCCCAAGATGTACAAGCAGAAGGGTTTTATACAGTACAGGTGAAAAGGCGGATGGCTAATTACGGCTGATTAGTCACTGTCATTCCTCTATGAACTCAAGCCAGTGACATTCAAACAATTCATCTTCTTCCCTCACAGGGTCACAATTTAAGCACCTGAACTCATCAGAATAAACAGCCCTAATCGCTCTTTATCCACTTCATCATAGTTCAAGCCATATTTGATTCCCACTTGCCTTTCTTAAGCTGCCACTCTGAGCACACTACATGAATTTCATCCCACTCAGTGCAGAATGTATCACAGTGGGCCACATATATCTTAGTTGAGAAGCATTTTTGTCACCCCAGACAGCTGCTGGAAATTTATGATCTCTCATATTTCTGCCTGGTAGCCTATTGAGTTTGGCTTCTCCAAGCTAAACACAAGGATCTCCTCAGGGTAAGGTACAAGTGACATTCTTTTGCAGGTTGGTTAATTATGTTACATGAATTAATAAGACATATCCAAAACAGCCCCAGGCGGCCGGACCTTCTTTATCTGCACCTGTGGGGGGGATATTTGTATTCGTATACGAATACGAATACCCCCATCTCTAGTCCTAACAGTAGCTTCTTGTCCACAATCAGGACAATTCAGTGCTGAGGCAGACCCATTTTTTTCAGAACAACCCATAGTTTCTCATGAGCTACACAGTCAAAGACTTTGCTGTAGTCTATAAAGCATAGATAAATCTTCTTCTGAAGTTCTTTAGTGCCAAATTTGTAGTGGATATTTGTAATGTGATCTCAAGTGCTTCTTCCTTTTTGAAATCCAGTTTGAATATCAGACACTTAAAAGACAATTGCCTTTATTGCAACACTGTGAGAATCACTTTGCTTGCATGGGAATTAAAGTTATAGTTCTATACTTACTGCACTCCTTGGTATGTCCTTTCTTAGGGATTGAAAAGTATGTTGAGCATTTCCAGTCTGTGGGCCATTTTTTTGTTTTCCGTATTTGTTGGCATATTCTTGTTAGAATTTTGACAGATTCAGTCTCTCTGGCTTGAAATAGTTCTATTGTAATTTCATCTATCCCTGGTGATTTAATTCTTCCTAGTGTTTTCAGAGCAGCTTTCACTCCACTTTCTATAACTGCAGGTTCTTTGTCAGGTTCTTTGTCTGTCATCCTTTTGTCTCTTCAGTATACTGTTTCTGCCTTCTCTTTATTTTCTCCTGGTTAGATAGTGTGCTTTCCTGTTGGTCATTCAGCTCTCCTAATCTAGGTTTAAATTTTCCATTGATTTCTTGTATTTTTTTCCATCTTTATAGTTCTCTTCTGTTTCTTTATACTGGCTATTGCAATAATTTTCTTTGTCTGAACTTGACAGTCACTGAAAAACTGCATTCAGGGTTCTGAGCCTATTTCTGTTACATTTTTCTTTTGTTTCTTGCCTGTCGGTAACAATTTAATGTGATTTTTCTATCTAGATTTTTTCTTACTTTTACTACTGGAACTATATTTTCCCATTCTTCCCTAACATGATCTCTGGTTTCAATCCACAATTCTTCTGATTCATAGTAAATTGAATCTGGTAATCCAAATCTGTTCCTTCTGTTGCTTAAATTATATTTGCTGTTCTTTTTTCAGCTTTACTCTAATGCTGGATAGTAACAGTTCTCGATCAGTACCATAGTCTGCTCCTGGTCTTGTTTTGGCAGAGAGAATACAGTTTATCCATCTCCTGATTTTAATTACATAGTCAATTTGGTTTCTATATTGACCATCCATTGTGTACAGCCATATGGCCAGTTGTTTTATTTGCAATAAACAGATTTTTGACTTCACAGATCTCTATGAGTCATTCTCCGGCTTTATTTCTGTACTGAAGACCAAATTTTCCAGCAACATTTGGTTCTGCTTTATCCCCCACTTTTGCATTCCAGTCACCTATGATTATAACTGTGGGAAAACCCTGCCCAAGGCCGTTAGCTGTTATCTGTTACAGTGAAGAGCAAACTCTCCTGGCAGAGAAGCAGCAGCTCCCAGCGGGCGGGGTGACTCCTCATTCTGCCTTTTCCCTTAGAGTTAGATCATAAGTTCAAAGACTTTCTCTGGCCAATCCTAAGTGGCGATTAGGTAACTAGTGTCCTATCTGAATTCTCACAACATTCTGTGTAATTGTGCTATGTTAATAAAAAGAGTTCTCAAGGGGTTGCTTTAAGCTCCGCTGGCTCAGACATCTGTGGTCGGCTCTTCTTTGTAATTTCTCTGAAAGCTAATTGCCTTCTCTTTGTTCTGTGATCACCTACAATAACCCTGTCTTGTTTTGGTGTGTGATCAATTTCCTCTTGGAAGCTTGTGTAAAACCTTTCAATATTATCTTCTTCAATACTGATAGTTGGAGCATAGATCTGAATGCTGGTTATAATGGTAGGTTTTCCATTGAGTCTGATTGATATTATTTGCTCAGATCTTACATTATAGCCCCTAATAGCCTGTGTTACATCTTGCCTCAGTATTAGAGCTACTCCATTTCTTCCAAGTTTGTCATTTCCAGAGCAGAACACTTTGTAGGTGTCAGACCGAAAATATCCCATGTCAGTCCAGTTTAGTTCACTGACACCAAGTACTACAATGTTTATATGTTCCATTTATTGCTTTATGGTTCTCTCATTCCATGTCATGAAGCCAATTAATCAGTTAAGCTATGTTCATGTAACTAGTTAATATTTTTCTACACAATGCTGTTTGTTTTGATCTGTGAAGAAATGTGAGCAAAATGGAACTTTTAAATTCTTTCTCTTGCTAGTGTCTCTGAGTTGAGTTATTGAGACAGTAAGTGCCAGTTAAGGAGAACCACTTGAAGCTAATTCTGCTCTGTAGGTCCCTGAAATTTTATCTGCTGCATAGTTAAAAGGTCTTTAAGCCATAAAATTTCCACATTCTTACTATATTACAATTCTCCTGAATAGCTAGGTTTTTTTAATGGTTTGCTTTGTAATTTTGTGTATGTGTGTGTGTATGTGTGGTGGAGTTCAAGTAGCAGACAGCTTACGATTTTAGTGTAAATCTACCACTACAAAAATAACAAAGAAAATTCCAGCAAAGAAGGTCATTTTAAGGGGTTCATCAAGATTTTTTAAAATGTTTTTCTATTAAAGATCTGTTAAAGATAGCTGATTTCCAATGGGGATTAAATGCCACCAAAGATTCCAACTGGAATCATTTTATGTTACTCCTAATCTTCCAATAAACAAACAGAAAAATATCCATGAGGCAAAATCATTTTACAAGTTTCTTCAAGAATTCTGAAATATTTATGAATGGTTTCTTAGGGAGATGCTGGTTTCTTTAAGAAGAGAACTGGATTTTTAGAAGTGTGCACAGAAACCTTACTGAGCTCCACACAAACTCATTACCAAACAGCACAAATAATCCATCTGAAAAAGCCTAGTATAGGCTACAATATGATTATTTGAATTTGTTTTGACATGGTTATAGGTGCAAAGACGGTTTCCTTTGACGGAGGAAGGCTTTCCTTTGGGGGATGTTCTCCTAGAACTAAGCCCTTATTTTCTAGAATATCAACAGCAGTAGCAGCAGCAATATATATATATAGGTGCTTACTGTGTTTGCTTTATGTTGGTATTGCATTAGCACTTTTTATTTACCACTCTAACCATGCTGAAATCAATTGGGGGCAGTTTCATGGTTAGTCACACTGAAACTACAAAATCAGTCAGATTTTTGTAATGAGGGACTTAAATCCTACTGATTTTAATAGCCTTACTCGAAATAGGACTAACATCTGAATCTGTCTTGTTGAATGGATATGCATTTGATCACAGTCAGCAGAAGTGATAAACAATGGAAGTCATGCCACAAAATAATTGCATTCTTTTGTTTTGTTTCTAAAAAACATTCCTCAGTAATGGGTTATAGCTTTTTAGCTCTACATCTCTTTTGCTAGTGAACTATCTTTTCAAGAAAGGTCAAGATGTTTTTTCAGTTAAACTTATTAGCCATGTCACAAATATTATTGAATTTGAATAGAAACTTGTGCTAGCTAATAAGCAAACTTTTGTTTTTTATTACTTTGCTTTGCTTGAGCCAGGAGGAAAACTACTAGTAACTTTAAACTTCGATTCATAGACACATCAGAAAAGGGAAATTGCCAAGATGGAGCCATGGCTAGTGACTGGATTTTGGCAGATTTTTATGATCCTCTAGGGATTGATATAAGGTTTTAAAATCTCCCAAAAAATAATATAATGCTACGTCTCCACTGTTATCTCCATCAGACATCTAGCATCCCAAATAGCATCCCACATCCCACAGCATCCCACAAATCCAACTTTTGATCCAGATTATTTGTTGTTCTACAAAAAGATGAAATGACAGAAAATAATTAAAGAGCACAATATTGGACATGACTGAGTACACACTAGACAGCTGACAAGGTTGCACACACTGCTTGTGTCATTTCTAGTTTATCGTTCAGGACACCAACAGGATTTTGGTCAATATATTTCACAAAAATAATAGTAAAAGTATGTTTTACAAGGACATTCACATTTAAAAAACCCAAACAAACCTGGATACCGTTTTGTCAAAAATCTTCAAGTTTGTTAGATTTATAGATATATGGTCAAGTTTGCAAATAACATAATATACTTATATATAGTATGTTTTAAAACCTATATTTTAACTTCTGTATTTGTATAGATTGCAATGTTAGTAATAATAATGTATCCTCAATCAGATAATAAATCACATATGTTATGTGATGACTTTTAGTAACCCCAATGGCCGAGTACGGATTTGAACCCATGCCTTCCTAGCTCTAATCCGTCACTCTATAAAAAATATAGTAGGCTGCCTCCCTTTCCTTCTTCCCTCTTCTTCCTCACAACTCTCTCCCTACTTCCCTCCTCATTCTTCATCCTATCTCCATACTTTCTATGTTTCTTTCCTTTAATGTTGCCTGATTTGGTACTGGAAGTTTCCATTTTGTGAAGAAGGAGGCCTTCACTTTTTCCTAACATGGAGAACAGTTTTCAGAATTTGAAGGAGAGCTTATAGCTGTTAACATTTTCTTTGGTTAAAATGTATCTTATACTAATCTTGCAGGGCATGAAGCAGAGGGTGAGAGGCAGCTGTGCTAGGGACAAACTCCTTAACCACCATTTAGAGAGGCAGCCTTGAATATGCTTAGGACACATCAAAGATTATTATAGGGGAAGTTCTAGTTCTGTATGTCTTCACAAGACCTGCACCCAGGTTGCAATAATAAAAAAACCTAGTTCCTCAGAGGCAATATAACCATAAGGTGGAAGAGAAGTTGTTGTTTGTTTAGTCGTTAAGTCGTGTCTGACTCTTCATGACCTCATGGACTAGAGCACGCCAGGCCCTCCTGTCTTCCACTGCCTCCTGGAGTTGGGTCAAATTCACGTTGGTAGCTTCGATGACACTGTCCAACCATCTCATCCTCTGTCATCCCCTTCTCCCCTTGCCTTCACATTTTCCCAACATCAGGGTCTTTTCCAGGGAGTCTTCTCTTCTCATGAGATGGCCAAAGTATTGGTGCCTCAGCTTCAGGATCTGTCCTTCCAGTGAGCACTCAGGGTTGATTTCCTTCAGAATTCATAGGTTTGTTCTCTTTGCAGTCCAGGGCACTCTAAAGAGTCTCCTCCAGCACCACAATTCAAAAGCATCAATTCTTCGGCGGTCAGCCTTCTTTATGGTCCAGCTCTCACTTCCATACATTGCTACTGGAAAAACCATAGCTTTGACTACGCAGACTTTTGTCGGCAAGGTGATGTCTCTGCTTTTTAAGATGCTGTCTAGGTTTGTCATTGCTTTCCTCCCAAGAAACAGGCGTCTTTCAATTTCGGGGCTGCTGTCACCATCTGCAGTGATCGTGGAGCCCAGGAAGGTAAACTCTGTCACTGCCTCCATATCTTCCCCTTCTATTTTTTTGATGTTGAGCTTCAGACCATTTTTGGCGCTCTCCTCTTTCACCCTCATTAAGAGATTCTTTAATTCCTCCTCACTTTCTGCCATCAGAGTGGTATCATCTGCATATCTGAGGTTGTTGATATTTCTTCTGGCAATCTTAATTCCGGCTTGGGATTCCTCCAGTCCAGCCTTTCGCATGATGTATTCTGCATATAAGTTAAATAAGCAGGGAGACAATATACAGCCTTGTCGTACTCCTTTCCCAATTTTGAACCAATCAGTTGTTCCATATCCAGTTCTAACTGTTGTTTTCTGTCCCACATATAGATTTCTCAGGAGATAGATAAGGTGGTCAGGCACTCCCATTTCTTTAAGAACTTGCCATAGTTTGCTGTGGTCCACACAGTCAAAGGCTTTGGCATAGTCAATCAAGCAGAAGTAGATGTTTTTCTGGAACTCTCTGGCTTTCTCCATTATCCAGCGCATGTTAGCAATTTGGTCTCTAGTTCCTCTGCCCCTTCAAATCCAGCTTGTACTTCTGGGAGTTCTCGGTCCACATACTGCTGAAGCCTACCTTGTAGGATTTTGAGCATAACCTTGCTAGCGTGTGAAATGAGGGCAATTGTACGGTAGTTGGAGCATTCTTTGGCACTGCCCTTCTTTAGGATTGGGATGTAGACTGATCTTTTCCAATCCTCTGGCCACTGCTGAGTTTTCCAAACTTGCTGGCATATTGAGTGTAGCACCTTAACATCGTCATCTTTTAAGTTTTTAAATAGTTCAACTGGAATGCCATCACCTCCACTGGCCTTGTTGTTAGCCATGCTTTCTAAGGCCCACTTGACTTCGCTCTCCAGGATGTCTGGCTCAAGGTCAGCAACCACACTATCTGGGTTGTCCAGGACATCCAGATCTTTCTGGTATAATTCCTCTGTGTATTCTTGCCACCTCTTCTTGATGTCTTCTGCTTCTGTGAGGTCCCTACCATTTTTGTCCTTTATCATGTCCATCTTTGCACAAAATGTTCCTTTAACATTTCCAATTTTCTTGAACAGATCTCTGGTTTTTCCCTTTCTATTATTTCCCTCTATTTCTTTGCACTGTTCATTTAAGAAGGCCCTCTTGTCTCTCCTTGATATTCTTTGGAAGTCTGCATTCCATTTTCTGTAACTTTCCCTATCTCCCTTGCATTTTGTTTCCCTTCTCTTCTCTGCTATTTGTAAGGCCTCGTTGGACAGCCACTTTGCTTTCTTGCCTTTCGTTTTCTTTGGGATCATTTTTCTTGCTGCCTCCTGTACAATGTCACGAGCCTCCATCCATAGTTCTTCAGGCACTCTGTCCACCAAATCAAGTTCCTTAAATCTGTTCTTCACTTCCACTGTGTATTCATAAGGGATTTGGTTTAGATTATACCTGACTAGCCCAGTGGTTTTTCCTACTTTCTTCAGTTTAATCTTGAAGTTTGCTAT
This sequence comes from Intellagama lesueurii, assembly GCA_037013535.1. Classification (NCBI taxonomy): domain Eukaryota; kingdom Metazoa; phylum Chordata; class Lepidosauria; order Squamata; family Agamidae; genus Intellagama; species Intellagama lesueurii. Next base: position 266,468,665 of record JBAJHW010000002.1, on the reverse strand, counting down.
AAGAAGCTGATGATCAGAGCCACAATCAGCTCCAGGTCTTGTTTTTGCTGACTGTATAGAGCTTCTCCATCTTTGGCTGCAGAGAACATAATCAATCTGATTTCAGTATTGCCCATCTGGTGATGTCCATGTGTAGAGTCGCCTCTTGTGTTGTTGGAAAAGAGTGTTTGTGATGACCAGCTTGTTCTCTTGACAAAACTCTATTAGACTTTGCCCTGCTTCGTTTTGAACTCCAAGGCCAAACTTCCTTAGTGTTCCTTTTATCTCTTGACTCCCTACTTTAGCATTCCAATCCCCTATAATGAGAAGAACATCTTTCTTTGGTGTCAGTTCTAGAAGGTGTTGTAAGTCTTCATAGAATTGGTCAGTTTCAGCCTCTTCAGCATCGGTGGTTGGTGCATAAACTTGGATTACCATGATGCTGAAAGGTCTGCCTTGGATTCGTATTGAAATCATTCTATCATTTTTGAGATTGTATCCCAGTACAGCTTTTCCCACTCTTTTGTTGACTATGAGGGCTACTCCATTTCTTCTACAGGATTCTTGCCCACAATAGTAGATATAATAATCATCTGAATTGAATTTGTCCATTCCTGTCCATTTTAGTTCACTGATGCCCAGGATATCAATGTTTATTCTTGCCATCCCCTGTTTGACCATATCCAGCTTACCAAGGTTCATAGATCTTACACTCCAGGTTCCTATGCAGTATTTTTCTTTGCAGCATCGGACTTTCCTTTCACTTCCAGGTGCGTCCGCAGCTGAGCATCCTTTCGTCTTTGGCCCAACCACTTCATTAGCTCTGGATCTACTTGTACTTGTCCTCCGCTCTTCCTCAGTAGCATGTTGGATGCCTTCTGACCTGGGGAGCTCATCTTCCAGCATCATATCTTTTAGCCTTTTGTTTCTGTCCATGGAGTTTTCTTGGCAAAGATACTGGAGTGGCTTGCCAGTTACTGCTCCAGGTGGATCGCGTTTAGTCAGAACTCTCCACTATGACCTGTCCATCTTGGGTGGCCTTGCACGGCATAGCCCATAGCTTCTCTGAATTACTCAAGCCCCTTCGCCATGACAAGGCAGCAATCCATGAAGGGGAGTAGAGAAGTAGGCTGAATTTATTTGAAATTCTGATAACATCATGTGGATGTTGTTAAAATAATCTGAATCAATAGGCAACCAAAGCTGCTCTTAAACAGAAGCAAAAAGGATGTGTTGGATAGGCTCAAAAGCCAGTATCCTTCATGTTGCCTAAACAAGGAGTGGAAAGGAAATCACCTAAGCATCTCTCTTGCTCTGGCACACTTCCTGCTAGTTGACCAGTTCCATGGCTAATCTTGTAAGGAATGCAAGAATGGCACCCATTCTGGAGTGAGGAAGGACACTTGAATGATCTCCCATTTGCTCCTTGTTTTGTCAATATGACGCTGCTGTTGTGTCTCCAGAACCTGATACATTTCTTCTCAAGCCCTCATATAAGGAAAACACCAGGGTAGGCTAGGAGTGAAGGGAGGGGGGAGGGTGTTTAATTTTCGAACTGCATTTCCATCTTCCAAGCACAATGAATGTTTTTACAACAGCTCTTGAAGCCCAATGCTTTAGGATAAGGATGTAATGAACAGTCACACATTTTTGTATTCTTGACCTAAGAAGTGTCTAGACACATTGAGAGATCTCTGAAAAAACTGTCAATTGCTGCAAGATTGTTGGATCCTGTATGAGAATGAAAAGACCAGCACTTAACAGCAGCAGCATTATCAGTATTGTTGTATAATGTAATAATGTGATCCCCTCTGTAGAGAAAAATATCCCTGCAAATTTCATCAGATCTGACAAAAAACTAAAAGTGTATCTGGTAGTTTTATATAAGGAAATAACTAGACTTAAAGGAACGTAACTTATGAACCTATAAGGCATTTGTATGAAGGTATGCTTAATCATAAGCAGTTAAGCTGCAAATCTCTTTTAATTTTGAGAGGTAGAAGAAAATTTATAACCATTTCTTGATTTCCAATGACAGTCAAATGGAGGCACAAAGATACGAATTGGGATTTGTGAAAATAAATTTCAGTTCAGTTGAATCAGGTAACCTCTTCACTAGACTGAGCTGAATTGAGCTGCTATGAACTGAATCTCATCATCAGTACACATTCCTACTAATGAATGTATTTATTTATTTATTTTGTTTATCAAATTTCCAGCCTGTCTTTCTGCCAAAAACCATACTTAAGATCTGTTCTTTAAAAAAAAAAAATTAGAGAATCAGATTAAAACAAAAAATCCAAAATCCTATTGCAGAAGGCAAAACTGCATAACTCACAGCAGCTTCTTGCTAGCAATGAATAAATAAATCCCTGCTTGGGATTTCTGGTGCAAGCCAGTCTGGTGAGTTGGCATGTGCCCAAAAATCCAAGTGGGGACTCATTAGTTGCTAGCTACAAGTCTATGCAAAGTTATGCCATTTGTCTTCTTCAGGCATAACTACGCAATAGGATTTTGGCCAAAGGTAGGTTAAACACATAAAGCATATCAATAAAAAGGCAACATCCAACCAATCAAAACTCATTCCAACAGCAATCCAACTTGAATCTCACAGGCCTATCTAAACAAACTAGATACCAAGGGATGAACCATCAGAATCTGGTTATAAATTTATTTTAAACAACATAAGTTAGAAATCAATAATTATTGCCAAAAAAAAAGCAGTAATAAGAAATTCTTGCCAAAAAAGTAGTACTTGTGAATTGCCTATCCATAGTTATCTTGCAGAAAAAGAGCTCACCACGTTGCAGATACAGTTTGACTGAATTATGTGTGTGTGTGGGGGGGGGGGATATTGCATCACTGATGTGCTTTTCCAAGGGCTGTTTATTGTTTGTGATGTTTGTTTTTCTTCTTATTTGTTTTTCATTTTGTTTGTTTTGTTTTTTACAGAGCAGTCCTACACACATTTACTCATAAGTACCTCCTACGCTTTTGACGCAGCCTATCTCTGGGTATCTGTATTCAGTTTGCACCATTCGCTTATTACTTTGTTGCTCATTTATTGATTATTTGAATAAAATACTTCTGCACATTGCCAGATTGTTGATGAGGGGAGTGTTTGATAAGGAACTGAACAATCTCAACCGCTGCTTCTTAGAGGGAAAGATCATTCTTTATTTTTATTTTTACTTCTAATCATAGTAGCACACAAGAGCAAAATATATTAGTAACTTTTAATTTGAAAAAATCAGTATATTTCAGAGATTGAAACAGTAACCTTTCCAGAATATTTCTCCCAGAAATTCCCTCCACATCTGCTGGAATGGCCAGCAGCTCCTTAAATTTCAGTCCTGCTGATTAAACCTGTTTTGCTTGACCTTGACTTCTATTAAAGCTTAGATCAAGTGACCAAGTCATCTTATCTGTCATTAAAATTATATATATGTTATATAATATTTTATATTATATATATATAATATATAATTATATATATAATTATATATATATAATATAAAATTATATATATATATATAATATAAAATTATATATATATATATATATATATATATATATATATATATATATATATATATATATATATATATATAATTATATATATATAATTATATATATATATGATTTTAATGACAAACAATACATCTCAAATATGTGCTCTTGTTTTCTCCTCTCTTTCCAGATTCTTTTTTGTCATTCACTTCAAACTCTATTCCAAGGAAAACTGGCTTTTTCCGAAAGCTTATCAAGCATTTCATCATTAATGAAAAGTACTTTCATCATGGTGGACAAACTTTTTGTGAAAGACAGCATGCCTGCCCTATTAATCTTCAGCAAAGCACAGCTGTGGGAAAATGTTCGATATTTATACATCGGTATCAGTTCATCTGTTGTGATAGAGAAACCTATAATGTCTGACAACTGAACTGAATGTCTGCCCTACAGCTAGTCATGAGGGAACAGCCCTCAGCTTGTCTTGCAATAACTTTAGTTTATTATTAGGAAAACCTTGGGTTTCCTTAAGCCTTAACACCAGTATGATTGCCTTCATGAAGGAAGGTGGCAATTTGCTGGAGAAGCCATGTTAGCCTGTTATTTCTGGCAGCTCTCCTCACCCCAAGTAAGCACACTTTTGCAGTAACTTCTGGCATAGAGGGCCACTGGGCAAGTATCCCCATTAAGACCTGAACTTTCTTAGTTATGCTCTAGAACACCATTTCTGATAAGAGTATGTGAGGTATATATTATCTTCCTCTGCCTCATTTCTTAACAAAAGGCATTGGAAACCATATATTCTATACATTTGAGCATAATGACACCCTTGAGTGTGCACACAAATGTCCCGGCATCAAACATTAAGCCAATGAAGCCTCCCCTACCACTAGTATTTCTCCCCTCACAAAATTAAATTATTTGGGGAGGGTCACTGGAAACGATTTCTCAAGACATAGATTTTCGGACAGGAGAAAACCCAGGCTGTGTGGCCTTGGGCAAGCTGCACAGTCTCAGGATGCCTGCAGAAGAAGGGAATGGTACAGCACTTCTGAGTACTCTCTACCTGGAAAATCCTGGAAAAGGTCACCATAAGTCAGAATTGACTTGATGACACATAATCATTTATTGGCTGGGTAATTCAGTAAGTTAGGTATCTGGGAGTTGGACTCCTCATTGTGTGTCCCAGGAGAAGAGTCAGTCTATGTAGCCTTGAGCAAGCTGCACAGCCCCAGGATGCTCCAGAAGAAGGGAACGTCTGAGTACTCAACACCTAGAAAAATCTGGAAAGGGTTGCTAAAAGTCAGAAGTGACTTGACAGCATGTAATTAGTATTTTAAGCTCTTTGCCTTCACTAGGTGAAACTGTCAGCTTTGCCTTTGCCCATATTCACTTTTTTCTTTAAGTCTCTAGCTTTTCTGAAAACCTGCTTTGGGCCATTACAAACTGTCAATAGTAGAGCATATTTTCATGTCATGTAGATATGTCCAGATGAAATTAGTGTAACCATAAATCTAGTGCAAGACAAAATGGTTTGTGTAGGACCAGAAAACATTCACCAACAAATATTCACTGGATCTCTCAACAGCATCTCAATCTCTCCCCACTGTTCATTGGAGAGCATCTGAAAGAAAATAAGCAAGAGGAATATCTCATCACTTTATAAAAGGTAGATGCAAGCCATAAAACCATGTGCACTACAATCCTTCAGGGAGTTTGCCACAACAATCTCCAGCAAAGCCCATAACAAAGCCATGTAGATAAAACACAGTATTGCTCAGTAGCATCAAAGCTTATTATCAGCCTCCAGAGGACATTCTGAAGACTGAGCATATCTAGCCACTGGGGAATTGAGATCTGCCCCATAATTACCTCTTTTCAGCACATCTGCTGTTTGTATGTGACACCTGCAGAACTGTGTCTGCTCTTTAAGGAAGTCTTGAACTCAAATTATGTGGACTTGGAATATCATATATATACTCTCTGTGTGTCTCTCTCTCTGTCTATATATGTTATATGTGTGTGTGTGTGTTTAATATTTTTCCCCTTATACATACTGTATATACAGTGGTGCCTCGACTTACAAACGTCCCAAGTTACGACCATTTTGAGTTTTGACCATTTTGACCAGCTCCAGCCACAAAATTTTGCTTCGACTTGCGACTGGAGCTTCGAGTTACAACTGGAAAAAAGGTGGGGAAAAAGGCAGGGAATTCAAATGTACTAACCATTGTTCGGCAAAAAGGCTGCTTCTTTGTAGCTCTTTCGCCCCAATGGTTAGAGAGTGTGCGTTCGGAGGAGGCTTCGGACTGCCTGGTGCTGCTTTCTGCTTCTGAGTGAGTACATACAGGGTTTTGCAGGGTGGGTTTGGGCTGGGGGGGTATGTTTCTGTGCTGTGATTTTTTGGTGTTTTGGTGTGTTTGTTTTTTCAGCCCCAGCACCTTCCGATGGGGCTTGCTCTGTTTGGTTTTTTTTGTGATTTTTTTTCGGCCCCAGCACGTTCCGATGGGGCTTGCTCTGTTTGGGTTTTTTTGTGATTTTTTTTTTCCGGCCCCAGCGCGTTCCGATAGGGCTTGCATTGTGGTTTTTTTTTGTTTTTTGGTGATTTTTTTTTCAGCCCCAGCACGTTCCAATGGGGCTTGCTCTGTTTGTTTTGTGTGTGTGTGTGTGTGTGATTTTTTTCCGGCCCCAGCACGTTCCGATGGGGCTTGCTGTGTGTTTTTGTGTGTGTGTGTGATTTTTTTTCCCAGCCCTGACGCGTTCCAATGGGGCTTGCATTTTTTTTTGGTTTTGGTGATTTTTTTTCCGGCCCCAACACATTCCGATGGGGCTTGCAGTGGTTTGTGTGTGTGTGTGTGTGTGTGTGTGTGTGTGTGTGTGTGTGTGTGTGTGTGTGTGTGTGTGTGATTTTCCCCCCCGGCCGGAATGGATTAATGGGGTTTCAATGCATTCCTATGGGAAATGGTGCTTCAACTTATGACCATTTCGAGTTACGACCATCATTCCAGAATGGATTAAGTTCGTAAGTCGAGGCACCACTGTATATACAATTGTGTGTGTGTGTGTGTGTGTGTGTGTGTGTGTGTGTGTGTGCATTTATTTTTATTTTATTTATTTATTCAATTTCTATCCCGCCCTTTTAGACAAAGTCTACTCCGGGCGGGTTCCATTAAACATTATAAACTAAAACAGTTAAAAACAATTCAAAACAATAGTGATTAGTAATGCTCAAGATGGGAAAACAGGAAATTATAATAAGAATAAGAATAAAGTCAAGTATTGACAGGAGGGAAGGCCTGCCTGAAGAGCCAAGTTTTTAATTGGCTCTTAAAAACACCCAGCGAGGGAGCCAGGCGGATCACTGATGGGAGGCTATTCCATAGCCGAGGGGCCACTGCCGAGAAGGCCCGGTTCCTTGTTCTTTCTCTCCGGGCTTCGCTCGGCGTTAGGCCCCTCAACCGTCCCTCCTGGCTATAGCGAGTGATTCGGGTAGATCTAGGTGGGAGAATGCGTTCTGCTAGGTATCAAGGTCCTAAACCGTTTAGGGCTTTATACGTCATCATCAGCACTTTGAAGTCAATGCGGAAACGAATGGGCAGCCAATGCAAGGCAGCCAGAGTGGGAGAGATATGCTGGTATTTTCTCACCCCACTAAGGAGTCTGGCTGCCACATTCTGCACCATTTGAAGCTTCCGCATCAATCTCAAAGGCAGCCCCACGTAGAGCGCATTGCAGTGGTCTAATCTCGAGATTACAAGCTCATGGACGAGAGTGGTGAGGGCCCCACCATCAAGATAGGGTCGCAGCTGGGCAATCCACCACAGATGGAAATAAGCGGTGCGGGCCACGGATGCCACCTGGGTTTCCATGGTAAGCGCCAGGTCCAGATGTATCCCCAAGCTGCGCACCACACTCTTTGCGGTGAGAGTCACCCCCCCCAAAAGAGAGGGAGTTTCCCAAACTGCCAATGGAGGGGCCGCCCACCCTCAAGACCTCCGTCTTGTCCGGGTTCAACCTCAACCCATTCAGCTGCATCCATTGCAGCACAGCCTCCAGTCAGCGCTGAAGGGACAGAACGGCATCCACTGAGGTAGGTGAAAAGGAGATGTAGAGCTGGGTGTCATCAGCATACTGATGGCACGAAGCCCCACACCCCCTGATGACCCCACCCAGCGGCGTCATGTAGATGTTAAACAGCATTGGGGAGATGATCGAGCCCTGCGGAACACCACAATTGAGACTCCACGGGGCCGAAACGCTCTCCCCAAGCTGTACTCTCTGGGGACGGTCCTCCAAGAAGGATCGGAGCCAGGCGAGCGCCAGGCCACCGATTCCCAACTCGGAGAGCCTCCCTAGGAGGATACCGTGGTCGACGGTATCGAAGGCGGCTGAGATATCGAGGAGGACCAACAATGACATTTTGCCCCCGTCAGCCTCCCTCAACAGGTCATCCAACAGTGCGATCAGTGCCGTTTCTGTGCCATGGTGCGGCCTGAAGCCCGACTGGAACGGATCCAGGGCATTGGTTTCATCCAAAAGAGCCTGAAGCTGATCAGCCACCACCCTCTCCACCACTTTGCTAAGGAAAGAAACATTGGTGACGGGCCTATAATTGCCAATATCGTCCGCCGCCAAATTTGGTTTCTTCCTGATGGGCCTAATGAGTGTCTCCTTGAGGGCAAGGGGAACCTTGCCCTCCTGGAGAGACCCATTAATTATCACTGTGGCCCATTCCGTTGTTATAGGCCTGGCTGCTTTGATTAGCCAGACCAGGCAAGGGTCAAGGGAGGAGGTGGTGGCCCGACAGCGATCAAGCGCTTTGTCCACCATGTCTGGCATCACAGGCTGAAAGAATTCAAATCTCACCAGGCAGGACGGAGTGCTGGACATCTCTGCTCGATCCACTGTATTTAAAAAAGGAGAGAGATCCCGGTGGATGGCCTCCACTTTAGATTTAAAAAATGCTGCAAATTGGTCAGGTGAGATATTAGTAGGAGGCCTGTCACCTAGACCAATTCCGGATAGATCGCGAACTATACGGAAGAGTTCCGCCTGCTGATTTGAAGCTTCGCTTATCCGGTTAGTGAAGTATGATCGTCTAGCAGTGCGCACCTTAACAAGGTAGCGGTTAGTCGCGATCCTGACAGCTTTCTTATTATAGACCATCGGTTTCCGTCTCCATTTGCGCTCTAGCCATCTCCTGTTTTGCTTCATAGCTCGCAGTTCCTGATTAAACCAGGGCCCTGGCCGAGCTCTGTGCCGGAGAGGGCGTTTAGGAGCGATCGTGTCTACAGCCCTAGTGGCGGCAGCAAGCCAGCCATCAACCAGAGCCTTGACAGGAGCGCCAGACAGATCAGCTGGAATTCCTCTCATGGCATCCTGGAATCGTAATGGATCCAGTAGTCTTCGAGGGCGGACCATTAAAATAGGTCCCTGCTCCCTGCGGGGAGGGAGAGCCACTGAGAGGTTACATTTTATTAGGTGGTGATCTGACCATGACAAGGGAACTGAAACAAGATCAGTCACCATCAGACCACACTCGCTCCGCTCAGTGGAGAACACCAGGTCTAGCATATGACCACCCATGTGGGTGGGGCCGTTAACAAGTTGGGACATGTCCAAGGAAGCCATGGTTTCCAAGAACTCAAGAGCTGGACCGGCAATCTCTGCCTCCGCATGGATGTTGAAGTCACCCAGGACCAGAAGCCGTGGGGACTCCAACAGTGACACGGAGACAAAGTCCGCCAGCTCTGGTAGGGAAGTGGCTGGGTCGTGGGGAGCGCGGTAATCCAGCAAGATCCCAATACCATCCCTGGCCCCAATCAACACGTGGAGGGCCTCCAGACTCGGCTTCACCACCGAAGAGTGCCTTATAACCTCCAAGGTATTTCTATAAACAATGGCTACTCCCCCCCCCGCCCCTCCAGTCTACCCTGGTGCTGGACTGCATAACCAGGAGGACAGGCAAGGGTCAGAGGAACTCCCCCTTCCCTGCCCATCCAAGTTTCGGTTATGCACGCCAGGTCTGCATCCTCCTCCAGAATAAGATCTTGTATAATCTGGGATTTATTGGACACAGACCTGGCGTTCAACAGCACCAGTTTTAGAGTGGAGGGCCGGCTGATCTGGCTACCTCGAGACTGGCAGTTGGTCACAGTGCCAGAACAGTGAACAGCCTTCAAACATCTGTTCACTGTTCTTCTAAAATGAGTAGGCACTGTGCCAATGCCATATCTCCCTCTACCCATAATCACAGTGATGTTAGACCCCCCGCTGGGGGGGCAAGCCTTCCACTCCATGTCAAGAAAGAAAGAAAAAACAAAATACACTAAATTAATACAATGAACAATAGTAAGAGGATTAACAAAATAAATTCAACATTAAACAATAATACAAGCTCAAACAATTATCAAATTAATCAAATTATTGAATTAAACAATTTCTCAAATTAGCAATTTAAATAAAATTTAAATTGGGCAACTTAAATAAAATTTTAAATAAAAATACATTTGTTTCAAAAATAAAAATAAAAATAGAATAGAAACAGCATAACAACTAATGTATGTAAGAATATAAACATTTTCTTCTCTTTTAATCATACTAGAGATGGGGATGAATCAGAAAAAGGGTGCTTCATTGAGATTTGTCATTTGTCAAAGTTGACAAATGGACAAAGCAACGAAGCACCAAATTTTAGTGACAAATCGATGAATATTTATCAATTCATTTTTAAAACACAATATCCTGCTGAACTGGAGGGACATTGACTGCAGAAATGGAACCCATTTTCTGTTCCTATAGCCAGCCTGCTTGTCAATGTCCCACTGATCAGCTGATAGGTAGGACACTGACAAGCAGGCTAGCTATGGGAAGGCAAACCCTGGGTTCAGTTCCTGCAGCCAGCCTGCTTGTCAATGACCTAACAATCAGCTAATGGTCCAGTCATTGACAAGCAGGCTGGAACTGAAGGGAGGTTTGCCTTCCTGCAGCCAGCCTACTTGTCAATGACCTGACCATAAGCAGATGATCCAGTCATTGACAAGCAGGGTGGCTGGGAACTGAACCCGGGGGTTTGCCTTTCCACAGCCAGCCTGCTGGCTGGTCAGGTCATTGACAATCAGGTTGGCTGTGTAACAAAACCCAGGTTCATGTCCTGCAGCCAGCCTGCTTGTTACTGTCCCGACGATCCGCTGATCAGTGGGACATTTACAATCAGGCTGGCTGTGGGAAGGCAAACCCCATTTCTGTGCCGCAGCCAGACTGCAAAAAGGGATGAATAAAAATGGGTAAATATTTGTCCTTTCGTATTCATCGGCGTCTCCAGACCTGACAAATATGAAGGGACAAATATCCCACAAATCAGCAATATTTCATGAATATCACAATTCGTTTTTTATTCATCCCCATTTTAACCCGTACCAATTTTTTGTTCATCATTTTAAACATGCAGGATTTGTACTATTTCAATTTTTGATAATTCATTCCCAAGTTATTTAATAAAAACCCATCAGTATAATTCAAACCAACAAGGAGGCAGTTTTCCAGTAGGCATCAAGAGGGATGCTGTTTTTTTTTATAACTCCCTCCTCCTTTCTTAAAAAATGCTTTTAAAACATTGCAAAGAATGTAAAGTCCAATAAATAAGAGGCAAATATTTATGGGACTGTGTCTATACCAGAGGATTAAGCTGAAAATATTGTTTCTTCTTTCATTCAAAACTACTAATTTAGTTTAAACTGGAAACTAGAGTTTGGATAATATCAACAACCTCAGATATGCAGATGATACCACTCTGATGGCAGAAAGTGAGGAGGAATTAAAGAACCTCTTAATGAGGGTAAAAGAGGAGAGTGCAAAAAAATGGTCTGAAGCTCAACATCAAAAAAACTAAGATCATGGTCACTAGTCCCATCACCTCCTGGCAAATAGAAGGGGAAGATATGGAGGCAGTGACAGATTTTACTTTCTTGGGCTCCATGATCACTGTAGAGCAGCTACAAAATTAAAAGACGCCTGCTTCTTGGGAGGAAAGCGATGACAAACCTAGACAGCATCTTAAAAAGCAGAGACATTACCTTGCAGACAAAGGTCTGCATAGTCAAAGCTATGGTTTTTCCAGTAGTGTTGTATGGAAGTGAGAGCTGGACCATAGAATTGATGCTTTTGAATTGTGGTGCTGGAGGAGACTCTTGAGAGTCCCCTGGACTGCAAGGAGATCAAACCTATCCATTCTGAAGGAAATCAACCCTGAGTGCTCACTGGAAGGACAGATCCTGAAGCTGAGGCTCCAATACTTTGGCCATCTCATGAGATGTTGGGAAAGTGTGAAGGCAAGAGGAGGAGGGGATGACAGAGGACAAGATGGTTGGACAGTGTCATCGAACCTACCAACATGAATTTGACCCAACTCCGGGAGGCAGTGAAAGACAGGAGGGCCTGGCGTGCTCTGGTTCATGGGCTCACAAAGAGTCGGACACGACTTAATGACTAAACAACAGCAGAGTTTGGATATCTCAACAATATCAAATAATTATTGGGATATGCCAAACCATACATCCATGGTAGTAATGTTTTGTAACAGCCTGCCCTTGTCTGGCATCCTACAGCTGTTTTGAAATTAAAATTTCTAGTTGAAGGATTATGGGAGCTATAGTTTAGCAGATCTGGAGGGCAGCAGACTGAGGGAGGTTGCCTTAGTGTTCTAACAGCATATGATCTGATCAGTGTGCAGTCACTGCCTAATATACACTGGAAATATGCCCTATATATAAAGGTTTGGGTTCTGTTTGGAGATGCTATTATTTTTTGGAGAGATATACCAACTGTGGTGGGTGAAAGTTTTTCAGAGTGGCTAGAGACCTGATAGCACTTTTCAAATACCAGAAAGACTGTCATACAAAGGAGGGGCAGAATCTGTTCTCAGTCATCCTAGACTACAGGACGCGTAACAATGGGCTCAAGTTACAGGAAAAACTTCTCAACTGTTAGAGCACTACAACAATAGACCAATTACCTCAGGAGATGGTGAATGTTCCAACACTGGAGGCATTCAAGAGAAAATTAGGCAAACATCTGTCAGATATACTTTGATTTGGATTTCTGCATTGGACTGGATGGCCTTATAGGCCCCTTCCAACTCCATGATTCTATGATCCTTTGATTTTTTTAGAAACTAAAATCCTAGTTGCAACAGCTTCATTTACCGTGAGACTTTTGTTTCTTTTTCTTATACTTTATCACATATTTTCTCTCTCTTCCATACTCTACTCTCTTACTTAAATTGAATTTCCTGAAAAAAATGAGCTGAAAACAAAGTAATCCATCTTCAGCAACTCCGTGAGATTACATCTTACAACAAAGATAAAGGGGTTGTCTTCTTCAAGAATGGACAGGGGCAGAAGATGATTGCTTAGAAAGGAATTAATTATTCAGTCATGGCTGATGAGTAGAATGGTACAGAAAATAAAGACCGAACAAGACCTAATGTGAAATAAAAATTTGCCTTTATTTCTTTAAACATAGCAATGTACTCTAGCTTCAAAACAATTCAGCCAATGAGATTGTGTGGAGAAATATTTTTTACTTGATGAAGTAAAAGAGCAGTTCAGGAAGCCCCCAGTTGCACTTGGATCAGTTAGGGCACCTTTATGAATCACTGAGGTTTGCTTTGATTTTTTATTTTTATTTTTTGGATGTTAAAAATGCTGAAAAGTGATGAGTGAGTCTCAATCAGAAAGTGAAAGCATAACTATAGCAAAGACCAGGAAGTACCAAAGCAAAGGGAGGCTGACAGCTGCAGTGCCAATAAGGCCCAAAGCTCTCTGGGAAAACTCAGTCACAGAGCCCCTGGGGAGGCTCAGAATAGCTTAGATGTATTTCCTGGTATATCTCATGTGGAGCCATTTTGCTTCTTGGCATGGTAGAGGGAGAGTAATAGCTTGCTGTTCATTAAAGTGGGCATGTTCAATACTTTTTTTTTCTTATTTTAGGTAGATGAAAATCTCTAATGAGAGATTAATTGGATGTTCACACACACTTTGTCATAAAGGCATAATGCTTAATGACTGAGTGCGTGTGAATGTCCAATGAATGTCTGATTCTCTCATGTGGGTGGGTAAGTCAAGCAGTATTAGGAACTGTGACCACAACTAACCCACTCACTACGGGTTGTCTGTGGCACATAGTTTTGCCCACAGTTTTTTCTACCACACCCCACTAATTTCTTCTTCTTTTTAAATACAATTGCTGGCATTTATTTGTGTTTTCTTGTGTGTTGCTGCTTTTTTTTTTTTGCTGCGGATGCTTGCCTTTGAGATGAGAGGAACAATGCCAGCACGTTTTGTCACAGAAAAGGGAAGGTGTCCTGCTGGCAATCGCAATTGGCACTAGCACTGAGATATGGAAGGTAACAGAAAACCAACAGATGAAATCTTCTGAAGGCATTTGTCTGAAGGCTAGACAGAAACATAAAAGGGTCCTTCATCTCCAGAAGACTATAGATGGCCAGAGGTTACTAAGAATCTGTGGTTAGATTAGGAACACAGAATGTATGAATTATGTGCAAAAGCAGAAAAAATAAATCCAAAATAAAGTACAAGAAATGCAAACACAACTAGTAAATCAGCATAGTACATCACAACTGGAGTAGGCTCATTTGAATCAATGGAATTTATGGAGGAGTTGATTAACCATATCCCCGCTAATTTAATGGATGTTCTTTAGTGCAACTTACTACACTAACTAATAGGATTTCAGCCAGTGAAATGTACTTGGCATTGGGGAAAGCAACTAATCATCAGTAACTAGTTATTTGTACCCAGATGAATACAACTAGTTATTTGTAACTAGTTATTGTAACTAACTTGTAAATGGTTACTTGCAAATAGTTATTTCCTCACTGTAGTAACTAGTAGTGTGAAAGTGCAATGTAGCTGAGTGGATATTTGCCTTGTTGTACTTGGAGTCTGCTGGCATTAGAAGGAGCCATTATCTGCCAGCATGGTACAGCATTTCAAGTGGTGGACTAGGATCCAGGAAACCGAGGTTTGTCTCAGCTTCACCTTGCACAGAAGCATCAAAGTCACGGCTTTGCTTTAATAAAATCTTTTTTCAAGTATTGTCTACACAAGAGAGAAGTCAGTGTTAAACAATTTATCCATGAGAAATTCAAACCAATATTTGCTTTCCAGATTGTGCACAGTGCTTTCTAACTTATTTGGGTGGGGAATTGGTCACCACATCATACGTGGCTATGTTAGGCGAGGTAGTAAGCATCTGAAGACTTTTTCTGTCAGGTTTTTATTTTCTTTTAAATTTGTTTGCAATATTGTCTTAGAAAGGTGGAGGGAAGAGTGGTTGTAAGGTCTATAGAATCAGGATGAGAGATCTGTAAGGGTCTGTAAAGGTTTTCACTGTTGCTTCTTGGTATTATACGAGACCCGGACTATAGCTTAAGTTCTAGGATTGAGATGTGGCATCTGATTTGAGTTATGGTCTTTTCTAATTCTAATTCTACTTATGTGGCACTGTTGGCATTAAAATGAAATATATTGGAGAGTTTTTGATAATACGACTATTTACACATTATCAAGTAGACATGTGTCTAGATGGGCGGGGTATAAATTTAATAAATAAATAAATAAATAAATAAATAAATAAATAAATAAATAAATAAAATAATGTTTACATTCAATAGGCCTCCAGGACATCGTCACGAAAGAATGTGTCCCCAGCACGGGGGCCACCATGCTGCCCCAGTCCCCTGGAGCCATTACACTCAAATGACAAGAGCAGGCTACATAATGCCTTAGTGGGGCATAATTTCAAGTTCCAAATGAGATGTGACATGTGGCATGTCGTTTGGCCTCACTGACTTTTTCTTAATTGTATAGTAAAGGCCTCTCCGTTTGATTCATGAGTATTTTTACCCTGCAGCATCTATCAGTTTCTCCTAAGTTACTGTTGTGGTTTGGAAATGTTCATGAGTACGAAGACTGATGTTCAGTGTTATCAGCTGCCCTGAATGTAAGCACTAGGAGAATGGGATATACATTCTTCTATGAAAGCATAAACAGATGGCTTGAGGGGGGCTGGGTGTGGGATTTCAGGGCTGTGACATAGAGGCGTGGACCTTTAACCTGCCATGTCAGTAATAGGAGGAAGTGGTTAAAGACCTTAGCCCCCGCCCCACATGCCATGGTCCCCATCCAGCCTGGGCTCTCCCTGGTTTCCTAAAGAAAAATCCAACTTGGAAGAACAAGATAAACTTCTAGTTTGGTTCTAACAGAAAACATTTAAAAAACAATGAGTGCCATTTATGCAATAATGTCATATTGCGTAAATGTATTTTAATGCTTTCTGACTGTATTGTTTATTTGTGTTTTATCATTTTTATTTCATGTCCAATTGAATTGGTATTTTAATTATGTCGCCATGTGTCTTTGTTGTAAACCGCCCAGAGTGGCCCTTGGCCAGATGGGCGGTATAAAAATGAAGCAAGCAAACAAACAAACAAAGCAACAAATAATATTTCTCAGTAGCATGTATACCAATGCTTTTGCTTTCCTAAGTTGCGAATTGTGGCAGGGGGGCAAGACCTTTAGTGCGACATTACAAATTATCATAACTCTTCTTATACGTATAGTAGAAAGAGGTCATTTCATTATATGAGAAATGGAATAATGTGATATGCAGTGCTTGCAGTTTTTCTGGTGGCAGTTAATGATAACAAGCACATATGTGTGGAAAATCTGATTTTGTTTTTGGAACAATATCTTAAAATTATCTCCTATTTTGTTTATTTAATATTGTTCTGAAATTGATAACTGTTGTGCTGTGAGTCACTCTGGACACATCAGTGTGAAAATGTAACAACAAATGAAAATGTCACAGTGAAGCACCTACAGAACATGATCTGTCAATGCTCATGGCAGTTTAAATCCCACAAAAGAAAATAAGCCAGATCTTTTGCAAATTGTAGCTTCTAGCTTTAGGAAAACCAATCTACTGCAAAAAAAAATTTTTTCCAATGCATTGTTGTTAAGTTGTGTTGTAAATGGGGCTTGTTCGACTTCTTCCAGGAGCCCTTTTCTCACACAAGGAAGTTTCTGCTATTTACTGGAGTTTGGTGTCATCTGTTCAGAGTTATGGTGGGATGCATTCCTGCCTAGAGTTTGCATGTTGGCATGGGGATTCCTTTCTTTGTTGATCATGTAATGGATGTGTGCTATTCTTCAAGTGCACAACACATGCTAGGTCCAATTCAGAGCCCTTGTAATGGGCGGGCCTTGTCAGAAGTCACAATTAATACCTTGCTGAGAGACTAACTCTGGAATTTACATGCACTATTTCTTTTCAGAAATTCTTTTTAGGCACCAACATGTAAACACACAGCCTATGCCGATTCATTTGGCACTGCCATGTATCCAGCAACAGCCAAACTAAATGGAGGGGGTGGAGCAGGCATGACAATTTCTGTACAATCTGAAATGTTATTTTTATGCTTTTACAACACACTTCGAACAACACTGAAATCTGTAACTTCCACTCAGTCTAATATTGATCTCTGGCATTAAATACTGTGCAATAGCCATATAAGCAATGACACTTTGTAATGTTATTTCACCCAAGGGTCTCGTGGCATTTATGTCTCAGATCTTAGTTAACCAACCAGCTACAGGATATGAAAAACATTTAGAAGAATAAGAACTGTGGAGTAGCAAAAATCCACTACTTCCTTTTGCTGCCTAAACTGAGCTCCCACCAGATGTAATTTTGAGTGCTTATAAAATGAGAGCCAGTGCAGTGTAGTGGATAAAATGATGGACTCAGGAGAGCCCTGGCTTTGAATCACTGCTTGACTAAGTCATGTGGGGTGTGGCAATGGTTAAAAAAATCTTAAATATCTCACATGCCTTGAAAACCCTGTTAGTATTGCTTAGATGCAACCCAATGACACATAACTAGAGATACGTAGATATTTGCACAGTTTATTGTTTTGCATAACTTCTATACCATTTTGCCATTACATTATAGACATTTTAAAGAACACTATTTTACTGGAGATGGAGTAGATCCATTTTGTGAATGTACATTTTTCTTATGTGTAAAAGTGGTAGCATGATTTTTGAAGATCTGGAAAAGTAAGGCTATAGGAGTCAGAGTAAACAAAACCAAAGGTAGAGCAGGGGACATAATCTTACATCTGCAGCTTTCTCCAGTCTGCTCCACCCAAACATGATGCCAGACCAGATGTATTTGCATGCAGAAATCTCCAAATGACATGGCATTGCAGAACCAGTTGATAAAATGTACGGCTGTTTTTTTTGAAAAACAGGCATAGATAATGTGTACATTTAAAAAACCTAGAAAAATATTTCAAGGAAGAGGTGCAAGCAAACAATGTGTACAATGTGGAAAATGCATGTCTATCCAACATATATTTTCATACTTCTGTCCCCAAGGCATGTAAGTGAGAGGAAATCTTCACAAACAGGCTTGGCAGATGTATGCATCCTTTTGTTTGGGTATGGCAAACTTTGGCTCATCTAAAAAACTCATTCACTGAGTTTGGCAAAGCACTATGCTCCTTCTAATTTACCCCATTGTCTTAGTTTTTCCACTTACAATACCTGAGTACAAGACCTCATTCACTCACTCACTTGCTTGTACTGTTTTTTTTGGTCCAAGGATCTCATAAGAGAACAAAGTTTCACTTTTACACTCATAACATAAATCATTTACCAGTGAAGCAAATGACAGTATTGGGCTATACAGAATACTTTACTTAATTATATGCCATTTGATTTATCTCTTCCAGGGTCTACCTCAAAGGAGTTTTGAGGGATGAAGAAAAGGATTTGAAACATGATAGTTTCATGTCCTTTCTTTAAATTCCAGTTTGTGCCATTTACTTTCTTTCTTTCCTTTACCACTACTTTCTTATCTCTGGTTGTCTCTTTGAAGCATCACAACAACTCTCAACTTAACTATGGATCTTGCTCCTCTTAGTTTTGACTTCCTTCACCCTGAAACTGAGTCCACATATCTGAAAAGTATGCTACAATACTATAGTCCAGGGACGGGAAACATGTGGTCCTACTGGTCATGCATCACCATTGACCAATTTAGCTAGAGATGATTGGAAATGGAGCCCATCAACATCAAGAGGACCAGAGGTTCCCCAGCACTGCCATAGTCCTTGCTCAGCTGGTCAGCCAATGCCATATGTACTTGTAACGAGTGTCATGCAGTGGATAAAGTGATGGACTAGAACTTGAGTGACCTGGTTTTGAATTCCTGCTTGGCCATGGAAGTCCACTAGTGCTGTGGCACTAGTAAAATCACTCCTCACTTACCTTGATTAGGGTCATTGTAAGTCAGATGCAACTTGATGGCACATAACACAGAGACACTATTTACTCAAAAAAGGGTTTCAGTAATGTGCTACTTTGCTGTGACATTCATATGTCTACTAAACACTTTCGTCTGTGATTCCACTTAGATCATTCAGATAAGAATAGAAATGACCTCATCTACCAATGTTTCTGATTGTCCAGATGCTATCTAGCCAAGAAGCAGATGTATGGACTGCAAGTCTCAGGGGCAAAATCTTTTCTTGTTGTATTATAAATTACTAAGATCAGCATCATGTTTTTCTTTTGAGACATGACTCAGATATTTTGGGGGGAAAAGATCTATGGACACCTTTCTCAGCATCAAAACCAGCTGTGTAGTTAATAGTTCAGAGACGCCAACTGCAGAGGTACCCACAGCCACTGTTCTTACCCCAAGCATAGATGTTATGCAACTTTGTTCAATATCTGAAGAACTGTTAAACCTGCCTAGCTTTGCTTCTGTGCCTATGGAAACTGATGCAATTATGATGGAGTTGTGCCATTTTTTCCTACTTGTAGAAATGAAATCTCTAGAAAATCTCTACATCCAAATTCCTATAGAAGGGTTAAGCTGCTGCCATCTTCATCATGCCTTTGAAAGCAGATCACAATTGTGATCTCTGAAGCAGACAAAATTGTTTAAGTTCTGAAACTCTTTGTTTTTGTCTTTTAGTTCTTTCTTCTCCAAGTTTTGGACAGTTTATTGTATCTCCTCCTCCCCACCCCCAGCTGCCTCTGTCTTATCTACAGCTGTCTCTTTAAAACATGACAAAAAAGGTGTTTAGAAATAAATGCCTCCTCTTTGCCATCCAGGAAAGTCTGCAGGAGATGGAAAACATCTAGATCAAAATGAACCATCTGTAAGAAAGGTGGTGGACCAGATGGGAACCTCATGCGGCTCATGGGCTATTGGTTTCCATGTCTGCTCTATAACAAGATCAAGAAAGGGCTTACTGGAGACAATCTTGCTCCATATGTCAAAGTAGTGCAAAGCAATTGTGTCAAGTAAAAAATCTGAAAAAAAAGGCAGACTTATACACAGAAGCAGTCTGGGTGACAGGTGATTAGAAGCTGTAGCTGTCAATTGCAGATAGTGATGGATGAAGAGTTCATTTCAATTTACAGGGAATCCACCAAAATTTGTATGTCTATGAAATGCTTTGGCCTTCCACTTTGGTCATTTAAATAAGGGTAGACATGAATACACAAAAATTCATACAATTCTAACACAAAATCTCCAGATTTGATCATCATTATCAACAACAACAACCCTATCTGTGAAGATTCTCAGTCATCCAGGTGCGGTTGTCTGGAAGTTGAGTCATGGCAACTGGACTTCTTTCTTCCAAACAACAACCCTAATTGGTCTCCTCTCCTTTACTCCTCTCCTTACCTTAGCAGGGGAATAGATCAGTTTTTTGCACATGCAATGTCAGGGTCTCTTTATCTTCTAAACTGAAATTTCTATTTTACGGGAGGCTTGCATTTGGATTCACTTTGCTTTGGAGAAGCCCCCATGGTTCAGAGATCTCATGGGTTTCTTGTAATGAGCCCTATCTGGAATGTGATTTGCATGGATCCAAGGCATACCCCCATGCACGCACATGCACCCATTTTGCTCCCCTTTGGTATTTTCCTTGAAGACTGCCAATTTGATGCCCACTTACCTGGAACTAAGATCTGTTGAAATCCATAGGATTTACTTATGAGAAGAAATGTGTAACATTGCACTGTGACTCAAATTTTAATTATACTTGAGATTTTCTCATATTTTAATGCAATGACCTTATCCTGATCTCATTTTAAATAATAATGCTGGCTAGGTCATTTGCAATGTGGTCAAAGGAAATGAACACCAACTTTGATCATCTGCTCTCTGCAACATGAAATAAATTCGCAGTTATATAGAATAGAAATATTGTGAATTTTAATTGGTTTGATGATCATCCCCCACGCCAAAAGTGAGATAATTACCTGTGTTTTATTTTGT
Source organism: Intellagama lesueurii (assembly GCA_037013535.1). Taxonomy (NCBI): domain Eukaryota; kingdom Metazoa; phylum Chordata; class Lepidosauria; order Squamata; family Agamidae; genus Intellagama; species Intellagama lesueurii. Next base: position 266,447,791 of record JBAJHW010000002.1, on the reverse strand, counting down.
TTTTCAAAGTGCCATCTCAGTATGAAACTGAAGTTCTTGATATGAGACACTCTGTGTGACTAACAGCACACCATACAGTCTAATAAATTCAATGGGACTTACTCCTATATAAATGGGTATAAAACTGCAACCTAATGAGCAGAACAATCATAACACCACTTCTAGGTTAATACATGTATATGAGAACCTCTTCATGCAAAGCCAGCCTCAGCACATTTTGGGGTGGAGCAGCATTCTTGTTTCTTCTTTCCTGTTTCCAACCACTACTTTTTATATTACTTTTTAAAAGCCAGCTTTCCTTCCCTTGATTCCAATAGAAAGGAAGTCAATTATATCAGTGCCAGGCATCACATAGATCTGGTCCAGGTTTGTGGGTATGTGTGGGGACTCAGTTGGGCTCCTAGTCTCATTTTACCTCCTTTGGTATGCACATAAGGCATTCCTACAATGCCTCCTTCTCCCTCTCTATGGTTTCAGAGTTCAAGCAATGAAAACCATGGACATTTCTGCACTGGCTCAGAGGTGAGGCTCCATGGCAGAAACTCACCTTGGGAGATGAACCTCTCTCACAGCTGGACCTGGATGATGTTGGATTCATAGCCTCTGGAATGGTAATTTCCCTGCATGTATGCATGTTCATGCACTATTCATATGAGTGTGCAGGCAAGCATGAAATGTTTGTGTGCTGCTACTTCTGCATCTCAAGACAAATACAAAATAAAACAAATAGCACCAATTAGAATTGATAAATCAGGATCACCAGAACAATAATGATGGAAACAGACAAAAACCAGGCAATCTTTGTAGTCTTTATTTTGCCTTTTCAGCAGACAGAGGAATAGTTCAATGGGTTGATGCAACCTTGCTTTGTGAAGGAAGATTTGGCCAACATGTTAGATGAAATCCTGTTGCGCAGTTCTACCAGGTGTAAATGGTGATGATCTCATCATCTGGTGGCGTTAATCTTTAATTTAGTTTCATTTGAAACTTCCTATTCATCTGCTTTCAAATTTTGAGGCTCCTTTGGGGTCTCTTTTGCCCTAGACAAGCCTTTGGAAAGCTTGAGAAATGGAGGGAGTCTTTTATTGCAATTTTGCTACTGGTGGCTCTGAAGGCAGATTAGGACTGGCAACCCAGCAGCCATTTTCTGATATTAAGGGGCCCCTGCCCTTCTTGAGGTTCTCATAGACTTCCCAAGGACAAAAAGGATCCCTGAGGAGCCTCAAAACCTGAAAGGGTTTTCTTTATGGATTTCTAATTAAAATTAAAAAAAAGATTAGTGTTGCTACGTGATGACATTTAAGCCCAGCAGAGTTGTGCAACAGGATTTTAGCTATTGTTGCCTTGTATTTCAATAGACTGGCCAGTTTAACTACTACAGGTGGGATTGCTATGTCTCTGAATACTTTAAGTCCTGTTCCTTTCAATTCACTAAAGAATAACATCGCATGAAAGAAAAGAATGAACACAATAGCTTGCATTATAACAAAGGGAACCATGAGATTCATTTTTTACTCAATAAACATCACTGTTCACTAATTATCACTGATCTCCTCCCATATCAGTGCTTCAAAGTTTCCAGTTCAGCAATTCAAAGTTACAAAATGCTTGAAAAATCCTTGTAATAGGTGTGAAGTCTAGTAGTTTTCATTTTATGACAGATGAAACTCTGGATTGCTGTGTGAGGGAGACATGCATCCATCTGGCCACACTGGCCCTACTCCATGTAACAGTAACTTTCTGAAAAGCTGAGTGGCAGCCATGCCTTTTTTCTATGTTTTGATGTTGAGCGTACGTTTCTCCAGACGTGTCTGATTTGCTCAAGTCACTTTGATCTATACGGAGACACATGAATGGAGAGGCATGCTGCTCTGGCAGGCAGATTTTCAAGTCCTTTCTTTGAACCCCTTGTGTTCAGGGTTGCCGCACAGCTCCTTGCTAAAAGCATGCAGATGCGAAGTGAATGAGTGTCCCCCGCTCCCCGCCACAACAGAAAGGGTGAAAGGAGCTCATATGGCAAGTCTTAGCCTCACTACAGCTGCAAGACTCCTCTTTCAGTCCAATCATGTTTGTCCTTGGAACCCATGCTGGGAAGTTACTGTACCATACAATTCTGCATTGAAGGGCTCTTTTAGAGAATGTCATTGTTGCTTAATAAAATGCCCCCCTACACATACAACAAACACAGACACACAAAAAGGCATGTTAAAGGTCACATTTTGCTTTTCCTTCTCCACTCTTCCAAGGTGGGAACAATTAATTCACAACCCAAAGCTGCTAGGATTGAAAATTGTAGATTTTTTTTTCAATTTTTGTTACTATTGCCAAAGCCTTCTATGGAAAATTTGCTATTTCTGCTGAGTGTCAAATAGCTGAAACAACCTCATCCACTTAATTAGAATATCACACTAAATTCTGATAATTATGTCTGCAGCTGAAAAAGACCAAAGGAACCAAAGGACATCCTTACACATTATTATCATTTATTTTCTCCACTTGATAGCAGTGCTTTTTTTTTAATTCATTGTCACTTTCCATTCCTTACAGTACAAAATGCATGAACAATCTTTTGCCTTGCAATCTTTAAAGAAGAGACTGGGGCCCGAATCCTAACTTCAATCCTCAGCAGCTCTAGCTAGGGCAGAAATAATTATTATCCAAAACTAAATGGAGATCTGTAGGGTCATATTTCTGCATATAGTGTGGGGTTCAGGGTTGGCCTGCCACTTAGACAGGATAAGCTACCTCAGGTAGCAGATTTGGGGTTGGGCAGAAAATCTTTACTTATTTTGCTTGCTATTACTGGATTGTAACTCCTAGGAGAGGGAGGAGTGTCAGACTGTCCGTATCCATTAGCCCATATAACGTGCCCAGCTTTCAACAGAATATACTTTGACATGGATAGTCAGGCATATCGTTTGCTGTTCTGCCTCTGGCCATAAAGTGTCTTGGGCCAACCACCACAGGTTTTCCTTGGAACATTTTTGGTTAGCATGCCCTTCCTGCTCAATTATGTCCCCTTCCCTGAGACTCAATGCTAGGCAGTCAGGGAGTTTTATAGGAATAGCACTGTGTGGTGGTGGAGGTGGCGGGTAGAGGGGTAATTGTACTCTTCTTTCTCAATGCTGGGAATCAGTAACAAGATGGGATATCCTACACTGAGCATTTTAACATACAAGTTACTGAGGAGATAAAGTGTGTGTTATGTGCTGTCAAGTTGGAATTGACTTATAGTACTGTAACTCTAATGGGGCCTTCAAGGTGAGATATTTAAGGAATGGTTTTAGCAGTTCCACACCCCAAGTGAGTTGCCATGGCCAAGAAGGGATTTGAAGTATTCAGATACAAATAACTAGTTATAAGTAACTAGTTGTGCTCATCTAGGTACAAATAACCAGTTGCTTATGATTAGTTCCTTTCCTCAATATAAATTGCATTGCATTGTAACTACAATTTAACAGGGATAACTTCACTCATTTTGAAGTTTAACAGTAACTTTTTTCATTACATTAATATTTATAGTAGTGTGGCCTGAATGTTTGGTGAAGAAGGAATATCGCACAGTTCATGTGCTCACCTGTTCCGTGCCACGTGCTGTTCCCTTGGATACTGAAGCAACAATGAGGTGGAGTGTATGGGTTCAATCCAATGTTATTCTCAAACAGAGCTGATTGGTTGAACTCAAATTTTTAAATTGCTGTTAATGAACAAGTTACATCCACTTTAACAGGACTAATCTAATTGGAACAGACATTGAATTTAGCCCTGTATTTGTTACACCTATTCTCAAATTCAGTTTTTAAAAAATATTTTTTTAAAATAACTACAATTATTTTTGATAAATGAGAAAGAATTAATTTTTAAAAGACAGACACATCTATTGCAGTAGTTAAATACTTTTCAGGTGTGGAAACCTCTGTGGCTATGTATTCTTAACACATAATTAATGAAGCTCAACCCTTTCCCTTTACTGACACACGTGCATGCACACACACACCAGTGCCAAAAAGCATGCCTGTATTCACCATGCCATAGTCATCAGCAGTTTTGTTTTAAAATCTACTTGACCACCAGTATGGGAGAATGGGAGGTGTTTTGTACACAAATTGTTCCTCACATGGTCTTTTTACCATTCAGTTGCAAATTAGTGTCAGTATGGATTTATCCCATGATTACTTTCATTATGGCATTTTTCTCTTTTTATGACATCAGGTGGAAGCTGCTGGGTTGGGTAGGTGCCCAAAATTAAATGGGTAAATTAACAAGGACTTTTTAATTTTTATTTTTGTAATGCACTGCCTTGATTCTGTGTCCTTCCTTCTGCTAGGGGACCACTTTGAGGCTTAGGCTGGTCATTTCTGAATACTGACAGAGTTTGTGCCATTCTGAATGAGAGCCACTAGTGTCTATATAGTAGCAAAAGGCAATTGTAAGACACTGAGTCAGTTGTGTAATCATGTACTTGGTGGGAAATAAAAAACTGTCATGACCCCCTCAGGCAATCAATTTATGCCCTGAAGCATGAGATTTGATTAACCATGTTATTATCTTGCCTTGCATGGCTACAAATGTTATATGTAGTCATAAAATTATCGAGCCTTTAAAATGTATATTTTAAAAGATGCCAGAGTACTTGACTCCCTGACCTCATGAGACTGAATGCAAGAGCTATAACCAGCATTAAAATGGAGACTTATTTTATTTGCTGTAAATTTGTTGCTATTTTACAGCATTGACTCCCCCCTCCCCATTTTTTTCATATTCTCCATCATTATTACAGCCATGTCCCACTATTTCTCTTTTGAAACATTGAATGCCCCAATCAAGAGTCTTCTGAGTAAGCCTTTGTGTGGTATGGCGCTAAAGAGAAATAATAGGCATTTGCATGTCATTTTAAAAGCATCCGGAACCATGTGAATGCTACTTCAATTCCTCCCTCTTCCCCTGTTATTTAAAGATTAGAAATGCTGATGAATGCTGCTTATGCTAACCATGCTCCTACTGGTGATAGACAAAAATGTGGCAACTGTTTCTTAAGAATAGGCTTTCAAAGGCAGGCCCGAGTCACACAGAGAACCACTTCACAAACAAATAGCTTAGCCATTTCAAAGTGTGTCTTCCTAGCCCTGTTTCAAGTGAACAGAGAAATGGGCAGAAGTGGAACCCAGGATCAACCGCCTTGGCTCTCAAGAACCCCTGTATCACTAGCCACTCTAGTTGGTGTTTTCTGGGAGTTCCACTCCAACAAACATAATGCTTTCTTATCTCTGCACCAGAAGCTGTTGTTACTGTGCATTACTAGGGGAGAGAAGAGGGCAAAGATGGTGGATTGTTTTGGCCAGGGCTGACCTTAGGAGAAACAGAATCCTAGATGAGGAATGTTTTCAACACCCCACCCACTAGTTTTTACAGTACCCCAGTAAAGGGTAGCTGGCTGGATAGGGTCAGTGAGCTGAGTACCTGTCTGCAGAGTCAGGGGTCAGTGGGTTTGATTCCCCATTGTGCTGCCTGGGACAAGAACGAGTTTGTGTGGCTTTGGCCAAGGCTCATCTTCCCAAAGCACCCACAGAAGAAACGACTGGAAAGCCACTTCTGAGTACTTCTTGCTTATAAAACACTGAGAAAGGTTGCCAGAAATGAGAACTGACTTAAATTATTTTTTTATTTATTATTAAACAGTGCACATGTACTATACAGTTCTAGAAAACTGATTCTGCTTTTATTACCATGGCTCTATCCTATGGAATGCTAGGGTTTGTAGTTTAGCGAGGGACTTAGCATTCTCTTCTAGAAAGCTCTAGGGCACTCATGGAAAAATCAGGAAAAGACCACATGGTCGTGGAAACAAAACACATGCAGGAGCAGGTAATACCTTTAATCGAGCATTAAGAATATAAAACAAAAACAAAAAAACAAATAGTGAGCTTTCAATAATAAATCATCTTCTTCAAAGCTGTGCATCAAGTTCTTGTGGGCAGTTCCAAACTTATGTGCTTTTTAAAATGTCCCAAATTCACATTGCTGATGGTGTAAAAGCCAGGCAAGTTTCTTAGATGGAAATAGCTGCAGCATGTTGGTTTCAAGCTCTTCTTCATCTAGCAATTAGGAATTTATGGCCCATCTCTTAAAACTGAGGATTTTGTTGTTTAGTCGTTAAGTCGTGTCTGACTCTTCGTGACCCCATGGACCAGAGCATGCCAGGCCCTCCTGTCTTCCACTGCCTCCCGGAGTTTGGTCACATTCATGTTGGTAGCTTCGATGACACTGTCCAACCATCTCGTCCTCTGTCGTCCCCTTCTCCTCTTGCCTTCACACTTTCCCAACATCAGGGTCTTTTCCAGGGAGTCTTCTCTTCTCATGAGATGGCCAAAGTATTGGAGCCTCAGCTTCAGGATCTGTCCTTCCAGTGAGCACTCAGGGTTGATTTCCTTCAGAATGGATAGGTTTGTTCTCCTTGCAATCCAGGGGACTCTCAAGAGTCTCCTCCAGCACCACAATTCAAAAGCATCAATTCTTCGGCGGTCAGCCTTCTTTACGGTCCGTAATGGTCCTCACTTCCATACATTGCTACTGGAAAAACCATAGCTTTGACTATGCGGACTTTTGTCGGCAAGGTGATGTCTCTGCTTTTTAAGATACTGTCTAGGTTTGTCATTGCTTTCCTCCCAAGAAGCAGGTGTCTTAATTTTGTGGCTGCTGTCACCATCTGCAGTGATCATGGAGCCCAAGAAAGTAAAATCTGTCACTGCCTCCATGATGTTGATCTTCAGACCATTTTTTGCACTCTCCTCTTTCAACCTCATTAAGAGGTTCTTTAATTCCTCCTCACTTTCTGCCATCAGAGTGGTATCATCTGCATATCTGAGGTTGTTGATATTTCTTCTGGCAATCTTAATTCCAGTTTGGGATTCCTTCAGTCCAACCTTTCACATGATGTATTCTGCATATAAGTTAAATAAACAGGGGGACAATATACAGTCTTGTCGTACTCCTTTCCCAATTTTGAACCAATCAGTTGTTCCATATCCAGTTCTAACTGTTGCTTCCTGTCCCACATATAGATTTCTCAGGAGATAGATAAGGTGACCAGGCACTCCCATTTCTTTAAAGACCTGCCATAGTTTGCTGTGGTCCACACAGTCAAAGGCTTTTGTGTAGTCAATGAAAAACTGAGGATAGTCACAGGCAATCTGGGGGCACACACCTTCTCCCTTACTGCCTCTTTGAAACTTGAAGAATTTGTCTTTAGCTGGGAGAGGGAAGACTGCCCAGGTAACATGGCCTGCCTATAACAGAGTTGAGATTAAGAATTTAGTTAAACCACCAGGAACAGTCAATTTAAACCAAATTAAAGCCAAATAAATAGTTTTACCTGGTGGATGCTCTCTTTAGTATGCAGTACTGCTTGTTTGATGTCAAGAGTCTATGATCTTTAGGGCACTCGCCTAAACTATAGCAGGGAATTTGAAGTACCTCACAAAAAGTATTCTGCAGGATGGAGACATAGCAGTTAAAGGGGAATCAAACTGTTCTTACTATGTATATATTTATTTTGTTGAATGTGTTTATAGTGCTGAAAGTGATGGGTAATGCTTTCTCAAATAAAGCCTTATGGCACCGGTTTTAAAATATAGAACAAATGATATCCAACTAGAAATTCCTTGGGCGGGGGGCCATAATGCCCAAAATCCATTACGGCTGATAATATCATCATTTTTGGACATTTTTTGGAAGTTAAATATTTTCAGTTTCTCTCCCAGGAAAGTCTTGAGGTTTCTTGTGTAATCACTTTCATTGCTAGGAAGCCATTGGAGGCTGTGGGACTGGAGGTGGTAGTCTTTAATTACTGAGAAATCGCTGCCATGATAATTTCACCAGCAGTGGCAATTTCCAGTAATTAAAAAAAATTATCCTACATGTATATAGGGCATAGACATAACTAGTTACCACACCAGTACAAAATATCTAGCCAACTGGTGTCACAAGACAGACAGAGGGAGAGAGACAGAGAGACAAAGAGAGAAGCCGGCCAATGCTATTGTGGCCAGGAAGCACAGGCTGAGCAACAACACTATTCTTGCCTGAGGAGCAGCTCCAATGACTCCCTTTTTTGCTGTATATTGAGACCCAGCCCAGTGCTGTGAGTAGCTGGGAAGCCTTACAGCACAGGTTGGACAAGACATAAGATCTGGTGTCATTTAAAATGGTGCCAATATTCACTTTTTAAAACTGCACTAGGGCTTGTGTCATGTGAAATGACCAAAGTTGCTGCAAAGTGACTTCAGTCTTTCCTGAAACTGTTGTTGTGGCCTATGCAAAAAAAGATATCTGTTGATTTTTTTTTCCAAATCCTATGTGCTCTGTGTCAAAATTCTAATACTAAAAGCTCACAGACATCAGACAACTCACTAGCTTTCGACCCTGTACAGGTCTTCCACCAGGCTGGGCACCATAAAGTTGTGGATGGTTCCGAAAAAACACAAAAGTTCTCAAACTCATGGCCAGGTGTACGTATGTTCTAGGCTCCTATGTTAAAAGTATGTTTCAAAAATATGTTTCAAAATGAGGGCTGAGGACTCAGGTCAGAGGTGTGAATTTCACATTCCGCCTCTGGTGGTGTTGATCAGAATATTTCTTCCAACACTCCTGGTCAGAATTTGCAACCAGCACTTTGAAAATTACTTTTAATAAAGAAGCTGATCATGATTTTGGAAGTTGTATGATTTTTCTGCACTATCCACAGCTCTGTGATGCCCACCCCAATGAAGACCTGTGCAGGGTCAAAAGTCAGCTTGTGTTTGTGATTTATAGTGGTAGGCCACCCTTGCCTTTGGATGGTGTATAAGGACCACATTTTTTAAAATTATAATAGTGAGCCTGTTTTGAAACAAAGTCACAAAGTCAAATAATCAGATATTACATAACTTATAAACTTCCCCCAGAGAATAGCCCAAGAACTCCCTCTTAGCTTTCAGTGTGATTTTCAGAATTCAGTATCTTATAGAAAGCCTTCATGGATAAAAGAAACTAACCCATTCAGTTAGTCAGGCTCCATATTTAGATAGCAAGATAAATGTTGGCAGAGGGACAGGTATTTTCCCCCATCCTCATCTACTCTAGTACAAGAGCTATAATGCCCACCAAGACTTGATTTTGTGTACCTGATACCAAGTTCTAAAAAGATATTAACTCCGATGAGACCTACAACCCAACCACTGCTTTAGTTAATCAAGAGATTTGTCATGAATCATAGAATCATAGAAAAGTGAAGTTGGAAGGGGCCTACAAGACCATCAAGTCCAACCCCCTGCTCAATGCAGGAATAGAATCAAAGCATATCTGCAGGTGATTATCCATGTTTTTCTTGAATGCCTCCAGTGTTGGAGCACTCACCAACTCCCGAGGTAAATGGTTCCACTGTCGTACTGCTCTAACAGTTAGGAAGTTTTTCCTGATATTCAACCAAAATCTGGCTTCCTTTAACTTGAGCCCATTGTTGCGTGTCCTGCACTCTGGGATGATCGAGAACAGATCTTTCCCCTCCTCTGTAGGACAGCCTTTCAAATATTTGAAAAGTGCTATCATATCACCCCTCAGTCTTCTTTTCTCAATGCTAAACATGCCCAATTCTTTCAGCCTTTCCTCATAAGGCTTGGTTTCCAGCCCCCTGATCATCCTTGTCGCCCTCCTCTGAACTTGTTCCAATTTGTTAGCATTCTCCTTGAATGGTTGGCGCTATTTAAAATGTCAGCCATCAAGAGTTTACATTTCACAGAGGATTTTATACAAATATTTCCTGTTCAGAACAGAGTATCTTGATGACAGGAAAAGTAAGCATATTTCTATTGAAGCAAAGTTTTTCTTTATAGTTATAATGCAAAATATTTATAAATATTTTCCATATTTTCATAATAATATGGAAAAGAATGTTTGGCACCTTTATGATGGGAAGGTGCCATTTCTTTCAGATGTTGTTTAAATAGATGAATTCCATCATTTTTCAGACTTCAGTGGAAGTCTGAACTGAACAAATTTTATATACACTGAAATCAGTCTTAACCATTAAAAAAAAAGAAAGAAAAAAGAAGCCACAAGAAGAAAACCTAGACTACTCACCAGTGTATAAACAGCCATTCTCTCCCTTCCCAGATGACCATAGAGTTCATTTTAAAAGCATTTAATAATCAACGCAATTCACTTAGCATTTAGACTGCTGTAGACTGGTGAAGTATTAAATATACAAAAGCTCAAATTAATGAATCCTGCATTTCTACTAGATTTCTTAAAATAGCTTCCTCATTTTCATAAATGACACAGCTTAGTTATTAGCCGTCTTCTATAAGAAACATGCAGTAATGATTATCTGACAAGAAAATGCTGGTATGAATGAGAAATAAATGTGGCGGGGGGATAAAAGTTGACGGTTGTCAGTAACACAAAAAGAACCCAATGTCCAAACATACAAACTGACTTTTATTGTATCACTGGATCCAGACTAGGAATGAAGGAGAATATGCATTAACCATGATTCTTAATACATTAATTTAATTTATAGATTGCAAGCCCATTAACTAAACTCCACACATATTTTTAAGTTTTACAGCATTGGTGGGGGGAGCGAATATGAGCATCAGAGCTGTCTCTGCCAGCCACTCTTTTCTTTATCCCTTAAGTTGCCCTGCTGCCCTCAGGTATGGTGCCTGAAAGCAAAGCATCAGCAATAACAAAGACAGATTCTGTAGCACATGGAATGTTAGATAAGTACCATTTTCTCCATTGCCCTGGGCAGCAAAATATCTTGAACCAGTTTTTCATGAATTAAAAGTCCCAACATCAGTCACAGAGTCATCTTTCTCCAGTTCTGTGATACATCTTTTGAGCAGCAAATAAAAGAAAAAGAAAGGGGGGGGGGGGAAGGCAACGTGCATGTCCCTTTTTTAAAAATTCAGAAGTATAAAAAGTCTTGGCATTTATATAATTAAAATATCAGCCATAACTTTGCATTAATGAAAGTGTCTGGGGCCTGCTTGATCCTTTTTATACTTTATTTCTGCTTTCTTTTGCCCTATTGGCATATGGGTTCACCCTTCCTCTTAACATATTTTCAGTATGTGTCACAGTCTTTTGTCAAATTCAATGTGAATTTTATTCACCTTTTCCTATCTATAATTAATCCAACCTGTACAATTTTACCTGAGGTGAAAATATATGATTCTATGGCATTTCATACAGTTCTTCCTGTTCCTCTTCTGAAGTTGGTTTTTAAAGTTCTTCAGTACTGTAATAGGCGCTTGCCCCAATCCATTGTTACATATTCATAATGAACAGTTCTTTAGAATGATTACTGTTTAGGGCACCTATTTTGGTTTGGAGGCCAAAACTGGGAGCTTTAGGATGTATCCTAATCGAGTTTGGAGCCATTTATGCCCCAACTCATTTGGTTTCTGCTCCTGATGCAAACTGATTTGTAAAATTGTATTAGTTGCATTGGAAAACCAAAATGGCTATAACCTTTTTGTTTTTGCTTTGATGTACATGACATTTACAGACCTTAAACCTGATTAATTTCAGTCAGCTAGCTTCAGAGGTTTGTATACTTAATATTTTTAAAATCGCAAACCAAACCAAACCTACCTAGTACTCATTAGTTATTTGTGCTCCTTCCAGTGCAGTTTGTGCCCCATATCTGAATCTATTTGTAAATTCAGTTTTGCTTTATCTTTCATCAGAATTTGGCCACACCACTTTTATACAGATGTCATGCAAATCAGTCCACATTAAGCAGATTTGGTTAAGGATTAGGAATGTGGCTGAATCCAGTGGTCAGCCCTTTTACTGTTCCCTCTTTTAGACAAGGCATAGGAAGAGCCGCCTAGAGTGGTCACAATTGACCAGATAGGCGGGGTATAAATGAAATAAATAAATAAATAAATAAGAGAGATAGAGAAGTACTTAGAAAGCTACAAGGCAGAAGAATTTAACTTCTATAATGCTAGAGAGAAAAAATATAACCTTGGTGTTTTCTTATTTCATTTGATTGAGACCCAAAAGTTAATGTGATACACCAGAAATGTATTTCCTGGAGGCAAGAGAGAAAGTAAAGGACCTTCTCAGATGTCCATGTAAGATGACAGAGAAGCCTCCATGATCAACCCATATTTGGCTGGATTGATCCCAAAAATCTGTTTGTCCTTTGTCCTCTTAGCTCCTGTCTGTGTGAATGGCAATGATGCAACACATCTGTGCTGCATCCCTTTCCTTCAAGGCTCAGGTGTTGTTTTGGACAGAACTCCCTCTGTGATTCCTAATAATTAAAGGCAGGCAATAATAGCAAATCCCACTTATCCTTCTAAAATCCTAGTCTCCCAGTGGACAAGTGAGTCATGCATTCAGGATACTAGGTCTTCAGGGAGCATTACACAGATGCATAATGCTTCCTGTCCCAACTTTGCTCCTCCACCCCCGCCCCTTGTTCCTGTATTTGAACATCCTCAGACAACTTTGACAGTTTCTGAAAAGAAATATTGTAGTTGATTTTCAGTAGCAGGCCATATCTTCCCAGCAATTTTCAAAACACAGTAGTGAGTAGAGATGCATAAATCATCCTGGTTTGTCTCGTTGAGAGTCTCTTTTTACTGAAGCAAAAATCTCATCACAAGTCAACTCCAATTTGGACTTAAAATCCTTTGTTTCCACATTGAAAAATTATGTATTTCCATCTTCATTGTTCAAAATGGAAGCATTCTTCAAATTGACTAGATTAACTCCAAAGTTTTTCTATGCAGGCTTTTTGGGAGGCGGTGGGGGGGGGGGAGATTAATTTTTGTTTGCTTTATGAATTGCATCACAAGCTTGGAAGTGGCTGGATTTGCACCTCCAGATTTGGAGGTCCACATTTGTATCTAGTAAAGAAGGAAAACAATTTTGTTTAATTTAGCCGTCTTTATTTATGGATGAAAACAATATTTTTGCTTCTCCTAATGTGATGTGACATTTTGGAGAAATAAAGACTGCAGAAAATTTCAGCAGGAATGGTTTCTTTGCCACAAAGGAATGGACCCAAAATTATGATTTGGCTTGTACTAAGAAACAGGAGATGGCAAGAATAAACATTGACATCCTGGGCGTCAGTGAACTAAAATGGACAGGAATGGGCGAATTCAATTCAGACGATTATCATATCTACTATTGTGGGCAAGAATCCCGTGGAAGAAATGGAGTAGCCCTCATAGTCAACAAAAGAGTGGGAAAAGCTGTACTGGGATACAATCTCAAAAATGATAGAATGATTTCAATACGAATCCAAGGCAGACCTTTCAACATCACAGTAATCCAAGTTTATGCACCAACCACCGATGCTGAAGAGGCTGAAACTGACCAATTCTATGAAGACTTACAACACCTTCTAGAACTGACACCAAAGAAAGATGTTCTTCTCATTATAGGGGACTGGAATGCTAAAGTAGGGAGTCAAGAGATAAAAGGAACAACAGGTAAGTTTGGCCTTGGAGTTCAAAACAAAGCAGGGCAAAGGCTAATAATATTTTGTCAAGAGAACAAGCTGGTCATCACAAACACTCTTTTCCAACAACACAAGAGGCGACTCTACACATGGACATCACCAGATGGGCAATACCGAAATCAGATTGATTATATTCTCTGCAGCCAAAGATGGAGAAGCTCTATACAGTCAGCAAATACAAGACCCGGAGCTGATTGTGGCTCTGATCATCAGCTTCTTATAGCAAAACTCCAGCTTAAACTGAAGAAAGTAGGAAAAACCACTGGGCTAGTCAGGTATAATCTAAACCAAATCCCTTATGAATACACAGTGGAAGTGAAGAACAGATTTAAGGAACTCGATTTGGTGGACAGAGTGCCTGAAGAACTATGGATGGAGGCTTGTAACATTGTACAGGAGGCAGCAACAAAAACCATCCCAAAGAAAAGGAAATGCAAGAAAGCAAAGTGGCTGTCCAACGAGGCCTTACAAATAGCAGAGAAGAGAAGGGAAACAAAATGCAAGGGAGATAGGGAAAGTTACAGAAAATGGAATGCAGACTTCCAAAGAATATCAAGGAGAGACAAGAGGGCCTTCTTAAATGAACAGTGCAAAGAAATAGAGGAAAATAATAGAAAGGGAAAAACCAGAGATCTGTTCAAGAAAATTGGAAATGTTAAAGGAACATTTTGTGCAAAGATGGACATGATAAAGGACGAAAATGGGAGGGACCTAACAGAAGCAGAAGACATCAAGAAGAGGTGGCAAGAATACACAGAGAAATTATACCAGAAACATCTGGATGTCCCGGACAACCCAGATAGTGTGGTTGCTGACCTTGAGCCGGACATCCTGGAGAGTGAAGTCAAGTGGGCCTTAGAAAGCACGGCTAACAACAAGGCCAGTGGAGGTGATGGCATACCAGTTGAACTATTTAAAATCTTAAAAGATGACGCTGTTAAGGTGCTACACTCAATATGCCAGCGATTTTGGACACTAGTTCTGCCCAAAGACAATTTGCATAAAATTAAGAAGTTCATAAGGAAGGGGGAAAAACATTGCTTCTTGTCTTTCACCTGTGAAAGAAAGGTGAAGAATCTCTGTGGAGCTTGAAGATTTCTCAATGAGATGTCTCATCAAAATGAGACAGCCTAGATTGACAAGAGCAGATTAGGCAAGTATGGCATCCCTATTAAAATGCGAACCCAATGAATTTCTGAAATACCCCAAGGAATGAGTGAGAATTAATCAAAGGAATGGTTTACAAGCTTTGGGTGGGTTGGTAGGAAATATATGAGTTTTATGTATTGAGTTGAAGTCGTGTCTAAAGTATAGCAACTGAACCAGTCCTATGTCTTGATCTAGGTTTGGTGACAACATGTGTCTGCTTCTCAGTATCTCAGCACTACCCCCCTCCCCTTGAATAAAGCAGCCTAGAAAATGCCGTGACAGGCATCTAGAGAAGCTCAATTCCTTCACTGAGCCTGAAGTCTCAGTAATGGAAATTCCAGCCCTCTCTCTCTAACTGCAGATTGATTTCTCCATTTCTTTTCCCTTCACTGGGTTTAAGCTAATCAGTCCATTCCTTGACAATGTAGAATGGTTCCCTAATGGATCTTTTTCCCAGTCAAGTGTCCAGTCTCTTTTTAATTAGCTTAGATAATGGACTCTCTACAACCTCCCTTGGGAAGCAGTTCCAAGGTTGTAAAGCTCCCGCGATTTGTAAGTTCCTGCTCCATGCTTCTTCTTTTCTTGAATTTGTCCCATCACTTTTATATAAAGCATTACAAACAGATAATCAATGCATTCTCCTCTCAAAGCTGAACAGTTAAAAGTATTAGTCAAGAAAAACAGGACTTGACAAGGATTTCACTGGAACAGTGAAATGAAGAGATGGAGACAGTTGGCCAACATGTGACTTCCACAGAGGTACGTGGTTAATATTAGTAATCTGTGATGCAACCAGAGGGGGTTAAGCCACAGATAACAAAGCATAGTGTGTGCAAGGTTAATGAACATGGAAATCTTAATGCATTTGCCACTGAAAATTGTTCTGCTTGCTTTAGTTTATCTCCACAAGACAACTATGGAACTGAAGGCAGATTAAAAAAATACAGAAAGGCCAACCAAAATATTCAAGAGGTTTGAGAATTTTTCATATGATTTGGAACTACAGTATTTAGTTTCTTTAAAAAATGGCCAGGAGAAAATATTATAAAGTCCAGCTGGATTGTATCACTGTCTCAGTCTTCTTTGTCGCAGTCTCCATGACCCTGGAATAAGAAGAGAATGTTCAAAATTATGCTTAGGTGCATAAAATCAAATACACAGAGATAAAACCTTCCTACTTGGTTTCCAAGTTTTTTGGTGTGAAAGTTTTAGTTCTCCCATCTTACCAGGATTAGATGTCAGACACTGGCATTGATTGTGGGTCAGATTTTCTTCTTGACACAAAGCTTAATTAGTGAACAGCATTCACTGTCACAAAGATGTCTCCTCACTTAGAAACTCACATTGAAGATACACCCATGATGGACATCATTTTTACTACATTTTGAAAGCTCAGCTATCAATTATCTGAAAAATAACCCTAAGCAGTCCAAAATAGGAGACTGAATAGTCATGTTGTGAGAAACAGGAAGCACACCAAGGTTTTTGCTTCATAGCCATTTTACCGCAAATCTTAAATACTTTTGATAAGGAAACCAGCTGTGAAACATCTGTCTTAAATAGATGCATAACAGACATGCAGACATAAAGAGATAGTCCCTTCAACAATCCTGCCATTTTGATTCAACCCAAGAGGAAAGAAGGATGTTAGCCCCCATCTCCTTTCATCTCTTTCTTCATGCGAAGAACAACAGCCTGAAGATACTTTATCTACCTAGTACAACATCTTAAACTATCTCCAGATGTGTCCATCCAGATACAGTCTGCCTCATCTCTACCTAGCAAATAGCTGTGGCCTTTGAACAGGACAGAGGCATGCTTGAATTTACAGCTGGACTTCTTGCTTAATTAGCAGATGGCCCAAAGTTCCCCTGCTTCTTTGTTCTCAGCAAATACAGTAGCTATTTTCTGTTACAGTCTAACACCAGCAAGTCATCGGCAGAGCCATATTTCAACATCTGTGGATTTCTCACTTCCCTCACAGCTGGGTCGCAAGTTGATGGGACATAAACATTTCAACATCTGGACAGTTTTTGCATTTTTCATCTCTCTCCTTTCTGCACTCTCTTGTCGCAATTTTTACCTGAAAAGGGAATTCTACTCCAGGTGATCTAGGAAGCTGGCTCATCTGGAGTGTGAGAGGCCTATGAAGGTGCTAGCCTAATTATGAATCTGGATTCTAGGGTCTGAAGAGGTGAAACTCTGCTACATGTGGATGCTCTATATGATTGAGAAATCTCACAGATTTTCCCACCACTAAAGAAAGTGATTGATTCTGCAGAATGAGTAGATAAAGTGTTAGTGACAATAGAGAAACTGAAGGAAAATAAGAATGATGATAGAATAGTCTCTGAGAATCAATCTGGATTGAGGAGACTTTAAACAAATTTTGAGTACTCCAAATAATGGAAGCAATTTGACTCTCCTCATGCCCAATTTGGCCTTGGGGGGTGATATTATGCCGTGATAAATAAAAATATGTCCACTTTGGCTTTAAGGTTATTACTTATGATTCAGTCTCCACCCATTAAAATCAAAGCAGATCTGCTTTTGCTGTCACTGGTAAGGACTTGCTTCCAGTAGCACATGGCTTGTTTCATCAGGTATGCACAGGTGTTGCTTGGTTATGTTTATCAGAATTCAGAACATTTCAAGAAGGCCTGGAAGGCAGGAAGATGAAAAGAAAGGAAGGTTGAAGTAGAAAGGACAACAGGATAGGGACTGGGACTGAAAGCATGTCTGTGTGTGTGTGTGTACGCACGCACGTGCGTGCACACACACACACACACACACACACACACACACACACACACACACACACACACGTATGCAGAAAGGGTATTGGATCCCTGTCCCTTTTAGAGTGTAAACCCTTTCCTCTGATTTCGAAACCCCGGATATTTTTTCTGTGAGAATTAACAATGTGACAACTAGTAACTTAACAATTGTATCCTTCTTTGTTTTTAAGCAGAGAGCCTGGGTAAACTGAATTTTGTATCTGAAATCAGATTCTAGATGGTGCTAATCATATGGATGCTTGGAAATGTCAGACACATAATCCATTTAATATCTATCAATAGTGAATAAAATTTGTACAAAATAACATGGAGAAAAGAGAAGGATGCCTCTTTCCTTGTCTTTACTGTAGTAGAATTTTCAAAACGGTTATCTATGGATTGTGTCTAAGGTTAGATGAGAGTATTAACTAAAGCTGGGCAGACTACAAAAGCAATATAGAATTCTTCTCAAATTTTTGAAAAAATAAACATTGACATTTTTATGTATAGACTTTGACCATCACCCTTTATTATTCTTTGTATTTTGTATTGTTTAATCAGTGGTAAGGTCAACTACTGATACTCTTAACTAGCGGGCTCCAAACTTTTCCGTATGAGCACCACATCATATATTTTATACATTTTCTAGGGCTGAAGGAGGGAAGGGGGACTCAAGCGATCCTCCACCCCTGCTGTCTTTGCAAAGACAGCAGGGGTGGGGGATCGCTTAGATCAGGCTTCACTCCTCTTCCTATCCCCACTCGGGCATAGGAAGAGGAATGAAGGGGGACCCAAGCGATCCCCTACCCCCACTGTCTTTGCAAAGACAGCCAGGGTGGGGGTTCGCTTAGATCAGACTTTGCTCCTCTTCCTATCCCCACTTGGGCATAGGAAGAGGAATGAAGGGGGACCCAAGCAATCCCCCACCCCCACTGTCTTTGCAAAGACAGTAGGGGTGGGGGATCGCTTGGGTACTCCTTCCCTCCTCTACTTAGGCCTGGGCCGGATAAAAAGGCAAGGTGGGCCGGATGTGGCCTGCGGCCCGTAGTTTAGACACCCCTGCTTTTAATAAACAGGCATGCATCTATGGTTCCCAGTCTTGGGTCCTCCGATATTCTTGGATGAAAACTCCAAGAAGCCTTCACCTCTAGCTTTTCTGGCCAGGATTTCAGGGAGTTGCAGTCCAAGTATATCTGACATCCCAAGGTTGGGTCTATACTGGACAACAGAAGGTTCACGTGCTTGCTATGGCAACAGAAGGTTCAAATGCTTCCTATAGCAATGCAGGATGACGACAAAGTAGAATATCTTTGCTGAGTCTCAGGCATTATGTCATCCCATATAGATTTGGGCCTGAATGATAAGACCAAGTATGACACTACACAAAATCATTGCTGATCATAATACCAGGCTTAGCTCCAAAACTCTTGGCCTTGTGGAGCACAAGCCAAGATGAGATAACTTAAACTAGCAAGGCGTTTTCACAATCAAATTATTATTTGTCTCAACGTATAGGGTATGTGACAGAAGGAACAAAGTGAGAAATATGGAATCCTCCTAACACACAGCAGGTCTTCCCTTATCCAACCCTACCCTCATTGTCTGCTAGTGCTGGACTAAAAAAACAAGCTAGACATTCTTTTATTTGCACTCAACAATGTATAAGGGTGCTTTACAAGGTTTTCTCTCCACATCCAACCACACAGAGACCTTGTAAGATAGATCTATTTAAAGAGATGTTGGATAAAATAAAGCCACCTTACAACTTCTTTACTGAGAGGGATCTTAGTAGATGTTCCTGTCCAACATCTTGCCCTCTAACCATTACACTATACTGGACCACTGAAACTCGTGCTTTAAAATAAATGGTGCCAAGGTTGAAACAGTGGCAGAAAAGCAATGCAACAATTACATAAATGCAAATTTATATGACAGGCAATATCCCCACCCCACTCCCATTTGAGGACTGGAATATGGCAGTGCCACAACACCCTTTCTTAGTTACTTTTGCAGTTTGGCTGATGTTCTGGGCATAGGAAAAGGAGATAGTTACACATGATGCATTTTTTAATGCAGTTCTTAATGATTTTGTCACAAGATAACATATGCTTTTGCAGGGGAGGGGACAGAAGGATGTCTAGTTTTCAAACAATTGATCCTGGCTTTATGTCACATGGTTTAGAGTGTTCTTTCCCTCATCCCCTTACTCACTCTCCCTGTGGTCTTTCCCTCGGTGTCTTCCCTTTGCACACCAGTTTCAATGCTGGGTAAATTAAACACCAAATTCTGTAAAACGTCTGAAAAACAACTGGCTTAGTAAAACTCGTTATTTTATTTACTAAGATCAAAATGTGGGTTGAGACATTGATGAATAAACTGATATAAATCTGTTCCAGGAGAACAGAGATGATTGTCACGGCTAGTACATGAAATAGGGGAAGGGACAAGAAAGAGCAAGCAGGCTTCTCATTTCCAGTTAAGTAAAACATGTTTTAATTACCCATGAATGCTATGTCCGAACTGGCTAACTGCACTGATTTAGTACAAAGAGGTGAACAAACAAGGAGCAGGAGATGGCATGGGGATGCAAGAATGAAGAGCTACTCTGTGGAATTACTCCACTCTCAGATTTGTCAAACCCAGAGCAGAACTGAGATAAAATATCCCCCATTTTAATGAACTCCTGATCTCTGTTTAAAAGGGTAAGGGAAGCAAATCCCCTCTGCTGCCCCACCCCATAATTAAAGAATTATCCGGAATTGGTCTAAGTGATGGGCCTCCTTCTAGTATTTCACCCGACCATTTTTAAAATCTAAAGTGGAGGCCATCCGCCGGGAGCTCTCTCCTTTTTTGGATACAGTGGATCGAGCAGAGATGTCCAGCGCTCCGCCTTGCCCGGTGACTCTTGACCTCTTTCAGCCTGTGACGCCAGATATTATGGACAAAGCACTTGATCGCTGTCGGGCCACCACCTCATCCCTTGACCCTTGCCCGGCCTGGCTAATCAAAGCAGCCAGGCCTATAACAACAGAATGGGCCACAGCAATAATTAATGGGTCTTTCCTGGAGGGCAGGGTTCCTCTTGCCCTCAAGGAGACACTCATTAGGCCCATTAGGAAGAAACCTAATTTGGCGGCGGATGATATTGGCAATTATAGGCCCGTCGCCAATGTTTCTTTCATTAGTAAAGTGGTGGAGAGGGTGGTGGCCGACCAGCTTCAGGTTCATTTGGATGAAACCAATGCCCTGGATCCATTCCAGTTGGGTTTCAGGCCGCGCCATGGTACAGAAACAGCATTGGTCGCCCTGTTGGATGACCTATTGAGGGAGGCTGACTGGGGTAAAATGTCTTTGTTGGTCCTCCTCGATATCTCAGCCGCCTTTGATACCGTCGACCACGGTATCCTCCTGAGGAGGCTCTCCGAGCTGGGAATTGGTGGCCTGGCGCTCGCCTGGCTCCGATCCTTCTTGGAGGACCGTCCTCAGAGAGTACAGCTTGGGGAGAGAGTTTCGGCCCCGTGGAGTCTCAACTGTGGGGTTCCGCAGGGCTCGATTATCTCCCCAATGCTGTTTAATATCTATATGAGGCCACTGGGCAGGGTCATCAGGGGGTGTGGGGCATCGTGTCATCAGTATGCTGATGACACTCAGCTCTACATCTCCTTTTCTCCAACCACAGTGGATGCCGTTCTGTCCCTTCAGCGCTGTCTGGAGGCTGTACTGCAATGGATGCAGGAAAATGGGCTGAGGCTGAACCCGGACAAGACAGAGGTCCTGAGGGTGGGTGGCCCCACCATTGGCGGTTTGGGAAACTCCCTCTCTTTTGGGGGGGGTGACTGTCACTGCGAAGAGTGAGGTTCGCAACTTGGGGATCCACCTGGACCCGGCGCTCACCATGGAAACCCAGGTGGCGTCTGTGGTCCGCTCCGCCTATTTCCATCTGTGGCAGATTGCCCAGCTGCGTCCCTATCTTGATGTTGGGGCGCTCACCACTTTGGTTCATGCGCTCGTAATCTCGAGATTAGACCACTGTAATGGGTTCTACGTGGGGCTACCTTTGAGATTGATGCGGAAGCTTCAAATGGTGCAGAGTGCGGCGGCCAGACTAACACCAGCATATTTCTCCCACTCTGGCTGCCTTGCATTGGCTGCCCGTTCATTTCCGCATTGATGTCAAAGTGTTAATGATTACATATAAAGCCCTAAACGGTTTAGGACCTTGATACTTGGCAGAACGCCTTCTCCCACCTAGATCTACTCGTATCACTCGTTTTAGCCAAGAGGGGCGGTTGAGGAGCCTAATGCCGAGGAAGGCCCGGAAAGAAAAAACAAGAAACCTGGCCTTCTCGGCAGTGGCCCCCCCGTTTGTGGAATAGTCTCCCCTCCGAGATCCGCTTGGCCCCTTCGCTGGGTATTTTCAAAAGCCAACTCAAAACCTGGCTATTTAGGCAGGCCTTCCCTCCGGGCACTATCTGATTTATTTCTTATCTCCCATCTTGAATGATATGCTTATTACTGTGAAATTGTTGTTGATATTTTTAATTGTTTGTTGTTGATTTTTTAATTCTTTTTTATTCTATTTTGTTGTGAGCCGCCCAGAGTAGACGCAGTCTAGATGGGCGGGATACAAGTTTAATAAATAAATAAATAAAATAAATATTATGGATATGCATGGTGGACATGAATAAACGAAGGAGAGCTAATGCAAATGTTTTGTCACAAGTATTCAATGTGTAAAGTGCCAAGTGCCAGTTCATAGTCTGACTGGACCAAATATAATCACTTACAAGCACACATCAGTTTAGAATATGTCATCAAAATTGCTGAGACTGGTGTGGCAACAACAACAAAAAGTGTTGCAACAACAACAAAAAATGTGCTGCTTATATACTGCCCCATAGCACTAAAGCACTTTATGGGCAGTTTACAATTTAATTATGCAGGCTACACATCCCCCAACCCCACCCCAGCAAGCTGGGTACTCAATTTATCAGACGGATGGAAGGGTCAATGAATCTCGAGCCAAACTGAACTCCAGTTGTGAACAGAGTTTTGGCCGCAGTACTGCAGTTTAACCACTGCACCATGAGGCTCCTACTCCATGAGGCCCCTTAAAAAGAGCAAAGAGAGTTGTAGGTTTTGTTTGGCATAAGCTTGCACGGACTGTAGCTCACTTATTCAAATGTACAGAGTATAACTTCCAGAGGCAGGCATTTACTGGAGTAGAAATTCATCAAGCTCACAATGACACTTGACCAAAGTTATAAATGTCAGTCTACTGAGGGTACACTCTGTGCCTTCAAAAATGAGCTACAATCCAATAAAGCTCATGCCAAATAAAACTAGTTAGTCTTTAAGGTGCCTTTAAAACTCTTTATTGTTCCATGGCCAGCTTATTTCTGCCCGCATCTTTTATTTTTCTGAAGTATTATGTAACTGGGCTCGCTACAGCGAGATAATCAGAACCAAAGCAACAATTCGTTTCCATTGCAGTGGGTGTAATGTTCAGCTGAATCCACCAACAGAGGCTTGCCTGTGCTGCCATCACACTGGACTCAACATCATCCGCATGAGCCTGCTGCTGCTTGATCAGTACTTATAGACAGAAAGTCTCTGCTTCTCCTGAATCACAAACATCTTCAATGGGTTTGTGCAACTTCCATTCTCTCTCAACTCATCCACAGTCCTCAGTGATTTGGGAAAAATGGAAAATGATACTGGCATAACTCAGAAGACCATTGTGAGGACATTTGTTGTAGTGTATCTGAACACCCAGAGAGAGTCCTGTATGAATTCTAAGTAGCACTTTCAAGTCAGGGCTGTCTGCCATGGCTATATGCAGCCTACTACCTGTTTGTAGGTGGCCTGTGGCACCCCTCCTCCCACTAATCAGCATCATTAGAGCAGCAGGGCAGTAGCTAAGGAGTTGGGAAGGTGGAAGGTGCAGATAAGCATCACCTTGACCTACAGATAGTCTCCTTTTCTCTGCTGTCTAACCAACCATGTGGGGGAAGGGAATGAATCTTCACCAGGAGGAGCAGTTAAATGTCTCTCACACACATTGTGACTGCAAGTAGATGCACAAACACAGCTACAGCCAACCCTCCCACCACCTTGTGTAGGCAGCTTCCTTGCTGCTCAGCATGTATGTATGCATGCATGCATGCACAAAATAGCATTCATTTTCCTTCTCCTTACGTCATAGCCAATACCATTTCATAATTCCTCTAGTTACTTCCCAGAACTAAGGAGGAGTTCTTGGATCCACAGCACGACACAATGTGATTATTCAAAACAAAGGTTGCACATTTATTTTGTTTTCTTTTTAGAAGAGGGGCGGGAGATCTACTAATGTTCTTCAAAGGACATATCCCTAAAAGGCAAAGAGTTCTTCCGAATACCCTTTTGGCATGGGGAGTATCTTTGTCAACTGGTCAATTGTCTGCCCTTTGCCTCCTTCCTATTTTTCTCTCCCTATCAGTATTGTGCCCCTTCACGGATTGCTGCCTTGTCGTGGTGAAGGGGCTTGAGTAATTCAGAGAAGCTATGGGTTATGCCATGCAGGGACACCCAAGACGGACAGGTTATAGTGGAGAGTTCTGACTAAACGCCATCCACCTGGAGCAGGAACCGGCAAGCCACTCCAGTATCTTTGCCAAGAAAACCCCATGGACAGAAACAAAAGGCTAAAAGATATGACACTGGAAGATGAGCCCCTCAGGTCGGAAGACGTCCAACATGCTACTGAGGAAGAGCGGAGGACAAGTACAAGTAGCTCCAGAGCTAATGAAGTGGGTGGGCCAAAGCCGAAAGGACGCTCAGCTGCGGGCGCGCCTGGAAGTGAAAGGAAATTCAGATGCTGCAAAGAAATATACTGCATAGGAACCTGGAATGTAAGATCTATGAACCTTGGTAAGCTGGATGTGGTCAAACAGGAGATGGCAAGAATAAACATTGACATCCTGGGCGTCAGTGAACTAAAGTGGACGGGAATGGTCGAATTCAATTCAGACGATTATCATATCTACTATTGTGGGCACGAATCCCGTAGAAGAAACGGAGTAGCCCTCATAGTCAACAAAAGAGTGGGAAAAGCTGTACTGGGAAACAATATCAAAAATGATAGAATGATTTCAATACGAATCCAAGGCAGACCTTTCAACATCACAGTAATCGGAAACGACTTAACGACTAAACAACAACAATCAGTATTGTGAGGAGGGCCTTCCGCCAACCCCAAGTTTTTAGAATCCTTCTCCTCCTTTCTGCAAGGCAGGGGAACTTTCCAAGTCACACCTCTAGCTGCTCCGAAAAGGCACATGAGGCCGGAAGGGAGTGGCACCAGAGATACCTGAGGAGTCAGGGAATAGAAGTGTCAGGCACGAGCAACATGCCAGGACTGGACTCCCTGTAACTCTCAGCCCTTGGGCACCTGGTGAAGTAGGAGGAGAAGGCGGCTGGCATCCAATAGTCACAGAAAGAAAAAGGGGTGTGTGCCTATGTCTGTGCGTGTGCGAGAGAGGAGGGCAGCCGTACCAAAGGAAGCCTCTCTCCATCCGCGGGGTGCCCACGGTCTCCCTCCTCCTAACCCTCTCCTCGTTTTCTTCCTGACTCCAAGCAACAGCTTTGGAAGAGAAGAGGAACTCTGCCGATCTTTCAAGGTACGACGCGCTCCCTAAGGAGCTTCTTGTTGCTCTTGGTAACGCGGGTGGTTCAGCATGGCAAGGATCTCGGGGGGTGCGCGCGCGCGCCAGGGCGCGCGTCCACGCGAAGCTGTTCGCACGCAGGGGGCGAGGATCGTCTCCCTCTTTTACCACCCTTCTCGGGGACGTTCCCAGCATTATCGTCGAGGCATTTTACTCAAGGCACTGATTTGCACCTTTGCGTCTGTTCATCCTCTCCCCACCCAGCCTACTGATGCCCCTTCCTTGCATCATGTCGGGGGTGAAAATCTGGTTTAGGGTGCCTCGACTCCCCACCCCACCCCACCCCACGCTTACCACCTCTTTGATTACTTGTCCAGAGTTCAGGGAATTATCACTTCATTTTACGATCGGAGAGACGGAGGAAGAAGGGGAGCCGGGAGAGGGAGGGAGGGAGGGAGAGACTCCGAGCCTCTCCCTTCCTTTCCTCCCTGCCTTGTCTCTAAAGGGAATGCTCATTTAATTTTTATGGATCAAGGGGAGGAGTTCCACACCTGGCTCTATCTCTGCGCCTCTTCCTTCTGCTATCTCACCGCGGCGTTTCATTTTCTTCTTTCCAAAAATGCTTGGAAGGAAGGAAGGCTTCACACCTGGATTCAGTAGGAAAGGGGGACCCCATGTATCCCTAAGTGTCTATTTATTATTACTGGGTGAACTGAAAACGGCGAAACTGCTCCTCCCCGTCAGTCAATTCCTGCCTGCTTCTTTTCCAGAAAGAGACACAGCCTCTCTCTCTCCCCCCACAGCCCAGATCTTACTTTTGCGGGCGTGTAAAGACATCTTTTGTCGCACGGTAACACCCCTCTTTCCCCTCCAACAATGCCCGGGTCGCCCCACCATGAGGGGGTCCCTTTTGTACAGTATTCCAGAATGTACCAGAGAGTCAAGCCAGTACGACGCCACCCAACGGTGGTGGGAGACCCGTGACACGCCCCCCACAAACAGGCAACCCCCCCCCTCCTTTTCTTGCCCAGGGAAGTCTCCTTGCTCATAACAGCGCCCTGGGCGCCCTTAGCCTTGCTGGCGTGGAATAGGGCGGGAAGAGCGGCGAGAGGACTCTGGTTGCCTCTCTCCACCCCCCCCCCACTCCCTTGAGGTGCAGGACCGGTAGCAGCGTGTTGTGTGCGTGTGCGTGCGTGTGTGGAACTGAGAGATTTGGGAGGTTTAGGGGCTCGTTGCCATGACTCCCTTGAAGCTCCGCCGAAGGAGATATTGATGCCAGTCACGAAGAGACCCTTCTTCCTTTCTGCACGCTTGATATTTTCTCCCCTTCTTCTTCCTCTTCTCCTCCTCTTTGCTCCCCTCCCTTTTTTTTTTTTTTTTTGGTGTAGAGAAGGCGTAGTAATTAATTTCGTGAGCTGGGACAGGGCGCTCGCTCGCTCGCTCTCTCACAGCTGCTGCTGCCGCTGGTGTCGCCGCTCGCGCCAGCGAGCCGGAGCTCCGGAGCGCCTCGCAAAACTCCTGCCTCTTCTCCACACACACACACACACACACGCGCGCGCGCACACCCGGGCGGGCGGGCGCGCGCGCGCTCACACCCACCGACAGAGCCCTGCGCTCCCGGCAACACCCCCCCCCCCCGTCAAGCGGCAAGGTAAGATGGACAGGGGTTGGGGACTTGAGGGGTATATGGGGGGGGGGAGAGAAGGGAGGGGCTCCCCCGGGCTCACCTTGATGGGTAATCGATCTCCATTGGCTTCTTTGACGGCTCCCGCCGCCGCTTCGGGTGCCTGTCCGAAGGGCTGGGCTGAGTGACAGGCGCGAAAGGCGCAGGAACAAGACGGGGCACGGGGAAACACCCCCCCCCCCAAGCTGTGGGAAGCCGCCTTGCTTTCCTCGGATAGGCAGGGGCTGGGGGTGTGCCTTGAGGGCGAGTGGGACCGCTTTTGAGGGGAAAGATGAGGCGCCCATATGGGTCACACACCTGCTGGTCTGGGTTTATTTGTAGCCTCGCCGGTGGCGGCTGGGCTTCGTTGTGGCTTGGGGGGGGGGGGAGGCACAGTCGGAGGGAGCCAGGATCCAAAGGGGGCATTCCTGGACGCGCGTGCATGCACCGCGGAAGGGGGGGGGCACAGGTGGGGCCCTGGAAAGAGGCAGGCAGAGTGGATGGGCGGGGGGGGGGGGAGGGAGAGGCTGAGCATGAGGGGAGGCAGTGCCCCATAATGGCATGCTTGCCACCACCGCCCACACTCCTTTCTCTGGCTCTCTTTTTAACGTCCTTTATATATATATTATATCTATTTACAGGCGTTTCCAACCCACAATGTGATTTGGAGCCAGCTCCAAATGAATAGGCTCTGGGCACTAATGAGGGAACTGGGCTATTTTCAGCTCTGCTGGGGAATTGGTAAATCTTTCTGTTTGCCTACATGGATCATTTCTACTTGTGCCTGTGTTTGTGCACAGAGAGGGGTCCCAAGATAGAGAAAATAAATGGCCACACATTCTGGTCACAAATGTTAGGAAGTTGAGACAAGATAGATTTCTGCTTTGGCTTGAAGCCTAGCCTAAAATCTTGTGAGATCATTGAGATTTGTAATTTAGATGGTCCAGATGGGGGGGGGGGGACCTGCATTGATGTCTTCATAAAGGTTATATAATGGTACGGTGCTTTCCACATACAAGGGGAAACCTTTCCAAGGAAACCTACTTGGTTGTTTCACACACTGTAAGTTCAGGTCTATGATCCTCAGCCCTGATGCTGAATTTGAAGATTACCCAATTCGGTTTGGTTTCCTGGCCAAAGCTAGTGCTGGTTTGGTCTCATTTATGTTTACGGAGACTGGAGGTGGTAGGTAATTGAACAAAATGTAGGTTCACCAGAGTTCGTGCTTCATTGTAAAGGTTTGACATGTATTTGCATGGAAAAAGCAAGGTGAAGTTTTTTTTCCCTTCAAGCACAATTTGCAGGTGAATTGCAAATCATTACAGGACCTCTGACTCAGTATGTGGGTCATTTCAAATCCCTTTACAGTGGGAAGAAGCTGCATTAACCCTTCCTCTTCCCATGCTAGGCTTCCTCCTTCCAAATTTATCTCCTCCCACTTGTTTTTAATTCTGAGGGAAATTATTGAAACCCCACAGGGAGAAAACTAAATGGTGGTGGTGGGAACACCTTAGCAAGGGTGTGGAAAGGATTTAGCATCTTCCTTCCACCTGCATATATCCTATGCCCACTCTCTTAGAGGGGAAAAATGAGAGCAAGCAAAAATGGGTCTGACTGCTGGCATGTCTAGGTTGGGATTTTCTTCTGATACATGATTTCTTATATTTACAAGCTACTTTGAATAGTAAGGTTTTATAGAAATGTAAGATCCAAAGCTGTTAAATAAATGAAATGCAAGCATTTTGCTCTAGAAATGGCTTGAATTCATCTGGTTAGATCCAGATAAAGTTCATCACACTTAGATCCTATTGAAATAAAAGTGAAAAGTTATTCCTAGCTAGTTTAAATCCCATTAATCTCAAAGGGACCTACGTGCAAGTCCCTATATGTGGACCTAATCCATTGGAAAGAGATACAGGACATGGATACTTCAAACATGGCTTTATTTGACAAAGGACCTGGATACTGCTTCCTCATGCATTTGTGCACACTAAGTTCATCTTCTCAGGCTTCAACTTGTCATGTTGAGTGACAAAGTTCGAAGTAGGTGGGCCTCAAGTGCTGATAGCACAGAGTGTTCTTCTTCCATTTCAGCAAACACAAAGAACTTCATTGCTTCTTAGTATGGCTAGGTTTAGATTCAGAAGACAGAGCTAATACATCTATCCTCTTTGCCTTATACAGATATGCTACACATGTTCAATTTGGGGGTGGGGCTCCACCATGGGTTCCCATAAAATATTGGTCCTATGCAGGTGTTTCGAGTCTGTGTAAGCTAAAGGTACAATCAGGGGTAGTCTAGCTTTTTAAATGCAAGAGGAGGCAATCTTTATCCATGTGATTTTGAAGCTTGATTCTGCATTGTTCAAAACTGGAGATTACACAGGTAGAGAGTCTTCCCATCAGAAAACCGGCTACCACGTGCAGATGGGCACTGTCAACAATGAGAGACTTTGCTAGTATTGTTCCTCTTTTTGCACATTCATTCTACATATCATCTGAATTCCTGTGCCGAGCTCAAATTGGTACATTCTATAGTCTCTAATGCTTCGAACTGAATCAAGCCTCTAGCATCTCCTTTACTGGATATGTGTACATATTGGTGTGATTCTTACAGGTGATTATTGGATAGTTCCTGTGATGTACAGTACTCTCCACCTGGTCTTCCCTTTTTTCTCTTTTATTCACATTGTAATATCTAATATCCAATCATTTTAAATATTTCCTTCTAATTACATTTGTTTTGTTGCATGATGTATACATATTGCACATTGACAATATAGATATGTGTGACATGCAGTAGAATCTGTTTTCCCTGAATGGTTTCCACTTTTTTTTTGGTCATCCTTCTGCCAAGTCAAGTTCCTTCTGGATTCTGTAGATACTGAACTGTTGGATTGCTGAGCTGTAGAAGCTGAATTGCTAATTAGCTGTAAAATTAAGAATTAGAAAAATGCAGCAAGACAATGCCTTCTTCCCATAATCCCATAAAGTTGTTTCTAGCCTACACAGATTAATGACCTACTGTAAAAGAAGGGTGAGAGCTATCTTCTGTATCCTCATCTATACATGTTTTGCACTACCCATTTAGGCTGAAATAACACATCTTTAATTTTAACAAAAGGCGTTAAGAAGGAGATAGGAGCAAAATAACAACAGTCCAGAGTATAAGGCTACTTGGATACAGGGTTTATTACAATATTATTTGATTACTGTGTATGCTTTCCAGCTACCCACCAACCAAAGCTCTCTAGGCAGTGTACAGTCAGTACTACCTATCTTCAAATATAGATAGATAAAATACATTTCTTTTGTTCTAAAATAGACAGGAATGAAGAATTAACATATAGAAGAGGTAGGAGATGTGGAAAAAGAGGCACCGCAGAATAACAGATGCCAAAAACAGGAGTGGGATAGTTATAGAAGCCATATACCCATTCTAGAAACCAAATCAGATGGGAGGAGGAGTTTAAATAAGATGCCTTAGGCAAGATAGGTAACTGAAAAGTCAGGAAGGTACAAGAGGGAATATGGAGATAAAAGAGTAAGCTATGGGCATTAGCCATTTGAAGATCAAAGAGGAAGAAAGAGTTTCACCTGCTGTGAATGCAAAGATTGTCCGTCTTACTGGGATTCCAGTGCCATGGGAGTGAATCCTGATTATATGAGTGGTCAGGGCACCCCAATATTAGACAAGCTGCTGCAGTTTCTTGACCAAAGACAGCCAGGAGAAAAGGCTGTTGGGGGAATGGACAGATAAATTGATTAGTCCTTGCATTTCTCTTGAGATCAGTATGATGTGACTCTTTATTATTAAGAGCTGGAACATGCACAGTGACAAGGCACAAGTTTTCCTGGTGCTTCCCATCTTTGATAATGCAAAATTAGAAGATGGGAAGGTGTCACATTCCTAGGGGATTCAGCAGGAGAAAGTCCAATAAGCCAGTCCAAGGTCAGAAGTCCAGGAGATACAAAACAGATGCCAAATTGTCAAAGCCAAAACACAAACCATAGTCAGAAATCAGAGTCCGAAAGCCAAGGGTCAAGAGAGCGAGGTTCATGATAAGCAGAAACATGGACACAAGCCAGGGAATTGACCTGTTGCTTCCAAGCCCCTGAGTACAAATTATATAGCAGCAACAATCACCTAATTCCTAGAAACATTCCATCCTGTTAAAACTCTGGGCTGGTCAACCTGATGTTCCTGTGAGAAGCATTCATACAATCCTCAGACCTCTGTGTTGTGAGTCTCTGCCAAAGCTTATCTCTCACTCTGACTAGTGGGGAAGGAGAATATGGTGGTGATTCAGCTGTCTGTGATACTAATTGCCCAGCCTTTTCCTCAGCTGTAATTAACTCCTCTGATTCCAGGCCTTCTTCGGCTGAACTCATGACAGAAGGTAGCCTTTGCAAAGCTACCTTAAAAGGCTGAGATGTTTTCTTAATACAAAAGGAGAAATAGGAATGGATACTTTTGTAAGTGTATGATTTTCCCTTTCATATGGGTTGAATGATTGAATGGATGGAATGAAATGAGAAAGGGAACTATATACATCTTGCATTGCAGCATATGAACTTTAATGAGTGCTAATGACTGGCTGAGTATCCATGGTGTTAACCGCAGTTGGTGGATTTCTTGTGACTTCCTTTATGTAATCTATGACTTGCAAATTCTCACAAAGTAGCTTTAGTTGTACTGTGATTAGAGCATGTTTGAAATATTCATTTAAGTTTTCTAAAATAACCATCCACATTCATAAAATTCTTCATATTGGGAATGGGAAGAATTTTAGAGTAGAAAAAACCTGAATGTAGGAGAAATTGAAACTGACATATC
Source organism: Intellagama lesueurii (assembly GCA_037013535.1). Lineage (NCBI taxonomy): Eukaryota > Metazoa > Chordata > Lepidosauria > Squamata > Agamidae > Intellagama > Intellagama lesueurii. The sequence goes on along the minus strand of JBAJHW010000002.1, from coordinate 266,416,197 downwards.
TATGCATCCAGGCATGCTTAGTTCTTCAAAGTCTGTAATAATAATTCCTAACATTCAGAGTCCCATTTACTCTTATAGATGAAAAAGCAAAGGGCTAAGTTTCTGCTTACTAGAGGAAAAACTGAAAGTAAAACCTATTTCTCAGGCATCCTGGAATGATTTCTTGAGAAATGAAACTTAAAGATGCTTTGGCACCAAAGGTATTGGGGTGAGAGTGTCTCCTGACTCAGGCTGCCATGGGTTTTCCAAGGGAGGGGGGCTAAGGTGAGAGCAAAACCTGTAAATGAGGTCTGTCTGCTCCAATGAAATCTAGAAGCAGGCACAGACACCAGAAGGTGTTTTCTTCACAGTGGTTCTTTCCATTTGAAAGGTGGGCATTGAATCGAATTATCAACTCAGTCATAACTGACCCTTGGCGATTTCATGAGCCAGTTCTCTCCATTATTTCCGATCTTGTGCAGCTTCTTTCATCTGCTTTATATTTTGGCCAGTGTCTGCTTTTATTACATCCAACCAATGTGTTCTTTGGTGTCCTCGTCGTCTTTTACCACTGACCATTCTAAACATAATGTCTTTCTCCAATGATGTTGATCGCATGACATGGTCAAAATAACTAAGTCTTAGTTTTGCTATTTTCCTTTCCAGTGACATGTCTGGTTTTATGCGCTTCAGCACTTCTTTATTCGTTATCTTTGCAGTCCATGGAATGTGCAAAAGCCTCCAACACCATAGCTCAAAAGAATCAATTTTCCTTCTGTCCATTTTCTTCATAGTCAAACTTTCACAGCCATATGTATTTATGGGAAACACAATGGTGTGAACTAATCTGCACTTGGTTGTCAAGCTGACATCCTTCCTTTTCCATATTTGATTCATACTTATCATTGCTGTGTGACCTAGCATGATTCAACATTTTATTTCTTGGTTGCAGTTTCTGTTTTGATTGACCAGTGAACCAAAAAAGATAAATTCTTCCACACATTCAACCTCCTCTCCACCAATTACTATTCTGATGTTTCGATTCTTTTCAGTTGTCACGAATTTGGTCTTTTTAATATTCAACAAGAGGCCAAACTTCTCACTTTCTTCTTTGAATTTCATTATCAGGTACTTTATACCTTAATGGGTTTCTGAGAGGAGGGTTGTATCATCTACATATCAAAGATTATTGATGTTTCTTCCACCAATTTTTACCCCAATTTTTGATTCTTCTAACTCCAGCTTTCTGATTATCACTTCAGCGTACAAGTAAAGGTGACAGTATGGAACCTTGCCACACACCTTTCTCGATATTAAACCAGTCAGTGTCTCCATATTGAGTTTGTACAATGGCTTCCTGATTTTCATACGGTGATTTCACCAACTTCACCAAATGTAGTGGCACCCCAAGGTTTTCTAGAGCTCTCTATAATTTGTCATGGTCAACACAGTCGAAAGCTTTCCTGTAATCGATGAAGCACATGTAGATGTTCTTTTGGTGTTCATAACATTTTTCCATTATTCGTCAAATATTTGCAATGTGATCATGGGTGCCACAATCCCGATGGAAACCAGCCTGGACATCTGGCAGTTACCTTTCGATGATTGATGCCAGGTGTTGTTGTATAATTTTCAGTAAAATCTTAATAGCGTGTGAGAGGAGAGCAATCGTGAGGTATTTAGAACAACCTTTTAATCCCCCCCTTTTTTGTAATGGAATAAACACTGATTGTTTCCCGTTTTGTGGCCATGTATTGATTTCCCAAATTTTCTGGCACAAGACTCTAACAATTGTGATTAATATCAGCAATTCTACAGAAATGTTATCTACCCCTGGAACTTTGTTATTTGGCAGTTGGTTCCTTGCCCACATTAAGGTGGGCATTTGTTGTTGTTGTTATTCAGTCGTTAAGTCGTGTCCGACTCTTCGTGACCCCATGGACCAGAGCACGCCAGGCCCTCCTGTCTTCCACTGCCTCCTGGAGTTGGGTCAAATTCATGTTGGTAGCTTCGATGACACTGTCCACCCATCTCATCCTCTGACGTACCCTTCTCCTCTTGCCTTCACACTTTCCCAACATCAGGGTCTTTTCCAGGGAGTCTTCTCTTCTCATGAGATGGCCAAAGTATTGGAACCTCAGCTTCAGGATCTGTCCTTCCAGTGATCACTCAGGGTTGATTTCCTTCAGAATGGATAGGTTTGATCTCCTTGCAGTCTAGGGGACTCTCAAGAGTCTCCTCCAGCACTACAATTCAAAAGCATCAATTCTTCAGCGGTCAGCCTTCTTTATGGTCTCACTTCCATACATCGCTATGGGAAAAACTATAGCTTTGACTATGCGGACCTTTGTCGGCAAGGTGATGTCTCTGCTTTTTAAGATGCTGTCTAGGTTTCTCATTGCTTTCCTCCCAAGAAGCAGGCGTCTTTTAATTTCGTGGCTGCTGTCACTATCTGCAGTGATCATGGAACCCAAGAAAGTAAAATCTGTCACTGCCTCCATATCTGCTTATAAATACCATGAGCATTTGCTGTTAGGATATACTGTGGTACAAGCCTGCACTGCAACAGTTTTCTCCGTGTCCTTTTCTGAACCCTCAGCTTATATTTACATTCTCTGCATCTCATTGTATATTGCCCCTGCCCCTCCAGCTGCACTTGCCCCACCAGTTGTTGCAACTAGTGATGGCACATTAGCAATCTCTGTTAGGAACAGTTAGTCAAAAACTGGAGCTCCCAAGAAGTCAAAAATTTGGAAGCATTTTCAACAGTGTTCAATAGATGCTCATGTGGATGAATGCATGCACTGCAAAAAGGTGTAATAGTAGCATGCTCAGCCAGCCGAACACTCAGCACAGGGCATTGCTGCTGGCAAATGAAGTGGGTCCTTTGGGGCAAGAGGCTACCTTACTGTGATGGGTAAGAATCACCAGTCATTTCCCAATACTTAGACACTGCTGGCTGTTGGTATGTACTCTTTTTGCTCGGCACAATCACTGAGAAGGTGTCAGAGGACACAGGGCAAACTGTTAAAAATATTTTGCTTGTTTGTGTTTTTTTAAAGGGGAAAATAATGACTGTGTAGCATTCATATTGACTGTAATGGAGTTCCAGATATATTTAATTTATGAATTTTTAAAATTCTGAATTCTGAATCTAAAACATTGTAATTCTGAATTGTGAATCCAAATTTTTGTTCTAGTGCACATCCCTATTTTTTGTCCATGGTTGGAAGGGTTTTCTATGTACAGAAAGATTCTCTTCCAGTGAGCTTTTCTACTGGTAGTACTGAAAATGAGTGCTTGCCTTCCCCAGTGGTCTCCAACCCCACCCCGAAAAGCTGTTCTGAAGTTTTAACTGTAGTAATTGGAGATATACCAATAAGGGTTGTAATGGGAGAAGGATGTCAGCAAATATCACTTACCTCTGTCCTGCTGGATAGTTTTCTGAGTAGAATTCTACTTAGGCAATGTGGCACAGTGGTTAAACTGTAATATTATAGTCAAAACTCTGTTCATGGTCAGCATTTGATTTTGGCAGCCAGATGGAGGTCCACTCAGCCTTCCATCCTTTCGAGTACAGTAAAATGAGTACTTAGCTTACTGGAAGGGCAATGTGTAGGCTGTATAATTAAAAAAATGTAAACCAACCAGGGAGTGTTTTAAATACTATAGGGCAGTATATAAGCAGCAAACACTTTGCTTTTCTTCTAGTGGCAGATAACTGGTTTGCAACCCCAAAAGCAGAATTACATTTTAAATCTACAGGGAAAATATCAAACTTTTAACAGCATTCATAAAATTGAACTTTAAAAATCCCATCTGAATTGTCCAGTCCAAAACACTGGCAACAAGTTTCTGACTCATGCTTTAAAAAATAATAATAATCTTTGCATCAGCCACAAAGAATTAAAGCTGGCAGGATTTCTTTTTCTGAATACATTTTCTCTATCCTAGCACTGGAAGGAATCCCTAGTCCATACCTTTGCTTTTCTAGCTTCCTGCCTTGACAAAGATGAATTGCCTATTTGAGGCTGACACAAGAAAAGCCTTGCTAGTTCAAAATCAGTCAGATTCTGTCTTCGTATAAATCAGTGGCCCTCCGATGAGACAAAGAACAAAACTGGGATATTTTTACTAGACTAGGTCCTTATCAACTTGGCACCTGAGTAGACCTATGCTGAGTTGCATGCTAAGTTTGAACCTAGCTTGGTAAGTTACTCAGTTTGACCTATGTAGAAGTACTTTATGTATGAGAAATACTGGTTCTTTAAGAGATAAAAGGTGAAGGTAAAGAGGTAGTTTATCCTGCCACAGGTCTAAAGTCTTTGCAGCTAAGTAAGTTGCAAATTAGCTTGCTTTTGATTGGTCCTTGGGAGGTAAATAATGAGCTTGAAAGTTGATTGTGCAGACACTGAAGTTCTGAAATAATGCTCTCTGGAGAGATAATGTTTTCTCATGTACTAATTGCAAATAAGGAATCTCCTGTAGTTTGGCCCTGAAGCACCTAAGAAGCAATATTGTACTGGTCTATCCGTTGCAGATAATCATGTGAGCAACCTACATATAAGGCAGCAGAAAGGGAAAGCAGGATGAAATTTGTTGTTGTTATGTGCCTTTTAACGACCTCATAAATGAGACATCTGCAAATGCCCTGTCCTCATCAGTCCTGCTCAACTCTTCTAAACCCAAGCCTAAATAAATTAGGGAGTCAATCCATCTCACATTTGGTCTTCCTCTTTTACTGCTGCCTTCAACTTCTGCCGGCATTGTTGTATTTTCTAGGAAAAAATGCCTTCTCATGATGCTTACAAATATTACAGACTCAGTTGCATCATTTTTGCCTCCAGAGATAGTTCAGGCTTGATATAATCTGCAACTCACTTGTTTGTCTTTCTGGTGATGGTCCAGCAGAGCTGTCCTCCAGCATCATATTTCAAATGAATCAATTTTTTTTCCTGTCAGGTTTCTTTACTGTCCAGCTTCCACACCTATACCTGGTGATTGGGAATACCTGAGTGTGGATGATCTTGATCTCCAGTTGATCTTTTCTAGTTCCTTCATTGTTGCCTTTCCAATCTCAGTCTTCTCCTGATTTCTTCACTGCACTCTCCATTTGGATCAATAATTGAACCACAATATACAAAATGTTTAACTATTTCAATATCTTCATTGTCATCATTAAAGTTGTGTAGTTCTTCTGTAATCATGATTTTGGTCTTCTTAATGTTCATCTGCAATCCTGTTTTAGCACTTTCTTCTTTCTCTTTCAATAAAAGTTATTTAGTGTCTGAAGTCTTGTGGTCTGAAAAACCAACTTTTACCAGTTCTGGGCAGGAGAACAAAACTCCAAAGCAAATGGTTTCAAATCACTTCTCAGGATAAAGTTGGGATAAAAGCTTTTCAGTGCTAGAAGTAGTTTTTAGTAGAGTTCGGAAAGGTTGATGTTGCTTTGGACTACTAATTCCAGAATCCTCATGGTGGCTGTGGTATTCTATAAATTGTATCCGGAAAAATTTTTTTTTTTTCAAATTCTGCTTTTCACTGCCTTTGTATCCTAATTGGCCAAACCTTTCATGCCTGGAATTATACCTTTGCAATAAACCAGGAAAAGTGTATTTGCTGCTGGTTAGCTGCAAACGGGCAGAGCCCTTGCTTGTAACACACACCCATACTGAGTACTTTTTTTCTTTGTTTTCATCTGGTGTGTACACTGTCGCCATAGGCGCATTGGTGGCTGGGTATGATGTAATATGATGGTAACGTCATGTCCTCTCCTGCCTCTCTTTTATTTTTTGAAGAAGGTGTTTATGAGTATCTCCATATGTGCAATTTTAATTACAGATTAAAAAAGGATTCCACATCTGCATGTGCAAACAGAGGTACCAAAAAAAAATCAAACACACAATCAGCCCAATCCGGATCAGTGTCCTGAACCCTTCCTTGTAAGTAAAAAGGGAAAGGGAAGCCAAGCTGCATGTTACATCTTTAGCAAGATGTGTAATTTAGCCCTTAGACTGCAAAATCAATAATGTTAAGACATAATAAGGAGCAATAGAATATAATCTGAAGAATGTCTGTCTTTTCTCTCTCTCTTTGGGCATATTTGAATACAGTTTTTATCACTTTTATTTCTTTACCTATTAGTCCTTTCCAAGACATTTTGATTATTATGACCCCTGTTATGTATTAATAATTCAATTATTTATGCAATAATTGGCAACACTTGCTTTGGAATGGCAAGACACTTTTGGTATGGCATTGTTCTCTGCCTTGCCTTGTATTCATTTTCCTTTGTAGCTGGCTTGCATCTGCCCCTACACTTCATCTTTAACTTGGTAATTCAGATTTCTGCATTTGCAGGAGAAGGACAAATGTGTGAATTTCACACTGTGTTTTCACACAGCTTTGTAGCATCTATTATGGAGTTTATACACTTCCTCAGTGGTTCCTGGCATCGAAGGTATGACAATGAAATTTGGAAACAACAAGAATAGTCATACGTCTTCTTATACTTTGGAAGTTTGGAAGTCTAAAGTAGTTTATGTGAGATGCAAACGAAGCGAAGTACTTCAACAGTTGTGTTGCAACCATGTCATGTGCTTTCCAAGCATTTCTGGATATCTAATATTGTGTTCCTATAACAGCTAATTTCAGCTGCTGTCAAATGCATGTAAGTGGCAAAGAGTTAAGATAGGATTTCCCCTAATCAAAATCTCATGTTTTGCCATGAGCTGAGAAAATGGCCTTTGGCAAACTAGTTCTCATTCTCTAACCCTCTATAATTATGCTGGAAACAATATTGTACAGTACAGGGTTACAGTGTGGGCTCAAGGAATAAGATATATGGAATTTTGAATAAGAAGCATGATCTAAATATTAGGACAGCTGATTGTTACACAGCTTGTGTGTGTGGATGAAGTGAGATCAATTAATACTCAAGTATAATGCTTGCATTCTTTCCATTAATCTACCTTGCATTGGCTTAAATATTAATCTGCCTAGCATTGGCTCAAATATTATGTTATACTGATGGTCCTATTTACCCGGTTGTTATTTTAATGTGTTGTTACCCACTCTGACTGTAGGTCTACTGGAAATTAAAGAAAAGCTGTCCTAAACTTAAAGTTTAGAAGGTCTTTTCAGACTTACACAGCACTTGATTTGTTGTTGTTATGTGCTGTCTAGTTGCCTCTGACTTATGGTGACCCTATGAATGAGTGATCTCCAAAATATCTTGTCCTCAACTGCCCTGCTCAGCTCCCACAGACTCAAGCCTGTGGCTTCCTTTAGGGAGTCAGCCCATCTTGTGTTTGGTCTTCCTCTTTTTGTGCTGTCCTCCACCCGTTCCTTCATTGCTGCCCTTCTGAGTCTCAATCTTCTTCTGATTTCTTGGTTACAGTCTTCATTAGGATTGATTGAATCAAAGTATGCAACATCTCTAACTATTTCAATTTCTTCATTGTCAATGTTGAAGTCATGTATTTCTTCTTTATCCATGAACTAAACTAATTCAAACTATGTTTTTAAAATGAAAACAGCGCATCCCAACAACTTGCCACCAAAACAACAACAACAACAACAACAAAATCCTGAAGTTCAGACAGCTCATCAATCATTATGGCTTTACTGGGAACAAGCAGTTCTGCTCAACTGACAATTTCCCCTTCATCTCAAACTTATAAATGACACCTTGAGCAAGGCTGTGCCTCACCACAGACTTAAGCCCTCTATCACCTGCTATTCCCTTTCAAAGTGGTCAAAGCACTCTTCACCTTCAGGAACCAGAAATAGCAGCAAGATGGTAGAAAGCACCAATAATGATAGCAGATTTTTCCTGTTTCTGGAAATAAATGTCACTGCTGATTTTCTGGTGTGTGTTTTTTTAAAAAAAACAGGAATTCCCAGCCCTAACAACTCGCAGGAAATTAAGGTCAAGATGACATTTGCAGATGCTAAAAGATCTAGACTAATGTGAAGTTGGGAGGGTTGCTTGTTGTTTCGAAACAGTATTCTTTTGAGTATTATTTCTCCCAGCAGGAAAGACCAAACCTCCAAGGACAGTGCCAGACTTTTGTGTGGACCAGCCACCCTTTCCACTATCTCCGTCTACCCATCTGCACCAAAGCCCTCCATCTTTAAGCAATATTTCTTACTGAAGATGTAATGGCCGCATTAGTACTCCTAGGGTCCCTGAGGCCATCCCACCACACTCTTCTGCTTTTTGAGAAAGCATTCAGTGTTGTGATGTGGGGGTCTTTCTTCAGAGATGGTCCAGAGATCATTCATTCCTCCTATTACTACCATTGAGTTCTATATAGTGGCAGGTGGAGGAGTGCGGGACTTGGCACAGCTGGGGAGCAGGAAGTATTATGGGCAGGGCCCTGGAGAACATTTGTCTCACCTTTGCTTAGCTGTAGTGTCAAATATGGTCAAAGTTCAACAATTTTCTGATATTACAAGTGAAACATTCTCTGTCACTGCCACACTGTCTCCGTCTGGTGAAGGCCCCTGGAATGGCACTGGCCACGTTGCCAGAGTAGCATATGTTGTTTAAAGGTAATCAAATGCTGGCAGAATAGAAGGACTGCTTCTACAATTTGATGTGAGATACTGCATGTCTGATAGCAGGGGAAAGTGTCAAGTGAGGTTGAGTGGTGGCAGCAGCAGCAGCAGAAAGTAGGACAGTGGAAGCAAGCAGACTGAAAGAGTGGTGGGAAAAACAACAGTGTTTTCTGAAATTGGACATTGTGAGTAGGAGAGGGGAAACAGGCAGTAGGAAACTGTCACTAGATCCTGAGTTTCCTATCAAACATAATCCTGGAAGGTTCCTTCTGAGTGACAGGAATGGTCAAACTATTCTTAAGATTTGTGAAACCAGCATCATGCTCCCACCCTGCCTTATTTTGTGTTATTCTTGTGGTCATTCTGATTTAAGCCAACCACTGAAGCAAATACTTAGAACAACTCAACCAAGATAAATATTTCCTAAACAGTGTTTAGGTGAGATACCATGGGAAATGCATATTGGATAGTTAGAACATCTGGAAAACCAAATGGCCAGCTGTCAGAGATCACCTGCTGTTGCTATTGCTGCTGCTGCACTGAATGTTCTGTTTACCTGGTTCAGAATACAATTTTTTCCCCGGCTTTATTACCAGTGCAGTGCCACTTACCAAGAAATTATTCTCCAGTTAAAAGTGAACACCAAGTTTCTGACCGGAAGTCAGCCAAGAGTCTTAGAACATGCAGTTTTGTATCCGTCGGAGTACTTTTTGAAGGTTCTGGATGCCCAGAAAACAAAAGGGCTTCTTTCAACTACTACTATTTTATTTGCCTTCCTGAAAATGTAGTCTTTCAATGTTTTGGGAAAGGTAGTGAGTTTGCAAGTGGCTGAGGGCATAGCAAACTGTATCTCTATATCTATCTGTATCTCTATATCTATAAATATATCTACATATAGATATTTATATAGATATATATATCTAGGCATAGCTCCCAGAATCCTCCACCCAACATAGCCCTGGCCATGCAGGCTGGGAATTCTGGGAGTTTTAGTTCAAAAAAGTAATTTTTCCAAGCTTTGGTGAAGGACCAGGAGCAGAAGCTAAACTGAAACAAAGCTTTGCTTGGAGTTGGCTGTGTGACCCTCAATTCTGTTTGCAACAATTCAAACAAAGGTATTTTCATAGTTGAATTGTCTGATAATAATTATGAATAAAATTAATTTAAACTTTAACACCAAATATCATTGTATTTGCCCTGTACATTGGGTTTGTGCAGTTTTACTTATTAATGTAAGAACAGCATCCATGTCAGCAAGGGATGACATGGAGAAATGAACAGCATTCTTTATGGGGGCTAAAGCAAGAAAATTAGGCATTGTACATTCAGTTGTGCCCCCTTTGATTACAGTTTTGTACTGAGCACAGTGGCTGTCACTCAGAGGAATGCAATTATTATGGGGATTTAGCATGTGCTACATTTGTAATTAAACTTAATGAGTGAAAACATAATAGCCCAGCTAATTTTTCCAGAAAGCCCCAAGATAAGTATACCTATAAACAAAATATTATTTACAAGCATTTCATGTTTCTTTAGTACAGTTTGAACTGCAGCCATCTTGTTTGCTACTAAAATGTTTAAGGAAACACCTATCACTGGCTGCAAGGAAGGAAGTCAACAAAACCTAGTTTTAAGATTTTGTATGTATTATACATGGAAAGAACGCTTCCTTCTTTTTTTCCTTGGTGGAACAGGACAGGAACATCGCAAACAGTACTAATTACTTGAGTTTATCTCACATGTGTTATGCTGGTGTAGTTAATTATTGCTTTTCCCATTAGCAGTGTTTTAAAGAATAACAAATTAACATATCACATCCATCGAAAGAACATCTACAAAGTTTATCTTCTAAGAGCAAATGTGTTCTTGTGTTTTAGGAAGGCACTGTACTTTCCCAAGGAACAAAATGTATTGGGATTCCTTTACAAGGTGCTTTAGACCTTGATGAATGACTTGAATTGATCACCAAGGAGTGACACTGGAAGTACTGGTTGCTTAGCAACCCAAAGCAATTCTGCAATTCTGGGTGTACTTTCACAGCAAAGGAGAAAAAAAAACTGTTTTTTTTTTAAATTAAGGAACACTTTTTGTGAGTACAAAAGCCACCCCATCAAGAAATTGAGATGATATGTTACCCAAAGGGGTTCTGTGCCACAGTTCATAATAGAATATATTTAAAAAGGAAAGACTGATTATTGTTAACTTGAAAACCAGAACAATTTGGAGACATTCAGATGTTTCGAGTGCTTTATAACAAGTCATAATTGCAGATTTGTCCTTTCGAAGTCATACATCAATGGAAAGGCGAGCAGCAGTGGGGGAAATAATCCCACTGGAGGGATTCATCCACTCAGAGCTTTTGAAATGGTTCATTCATGCTGTCTTGAAGTGTGAGGTCTTGCTAGGTCATGTTGAGTTACATCATGTTTCATTATGAGTAAATGGAATATAACATGGAGCATGCCGTTCAGTGATTGCTCAAATTATAACAGGGCAGCTTGGCACAGTTTGGGGTTTATAAACTTGGAACCTTAGCTGGGTTGTCCCAAGGGCTGAAATTGATTTTATGAATGGCTCGTCTTTTGTGCTGCATTTCCTCCAAAGTCTTAAGTTACAGGGAAGAAGCAGGGTGAAATTGTGTAACCATGTTAATATAAGACAAACATAGGAGTTAAGCCAACTCAGAGGATTTAAAAAAAAAATTCCTTAATAGCTTTGTTTTGAAAGAAGATAGCCTTATTTTACAAATCACTAAAACAATGATGATGCTATACGAAAACAAGTACAGTTCATTGCTACACTCTGATGGGATAAATGTTTTAAATGAGCCTACTCACATCTCTCTATACCATATCTAATCATTGATTTTAGGTTGGTTTTTTTTAATATTTAGTAAACTGGCAAAATATGACCCTAACTACCAGATCAGTGCTGCCCAACCATGAGCAGCAGTATCAACCTCCTGTTCTGCAGCTGGATACATAACTCAAAATGTGGTTACACAAAGAAAAAAAATTGTATTTAAATCAAATTTAGCATGTTTTACATTGATTTCAAAAATAAGGTGACTACACAGTGCACTTGGAAACATGGATTATATTGACAGGGAATTGTTTTAGTTTGATCAGGAGCGATCACAACTCTTCTGCGAGAAGACTGTTTATTTTAACGTGGGTGTCAAATCAATTTAATTTGAATTGATTCACCATATGTGAATGCCTCTGTCAGCGTCAATTTTTAACATGCCTTCACACTGGTTGCCTGTCACAGCCATTTTCCCCTGCTGTTGGTGTTATTTTAAATATTTTTATTTTTAAAATTCTTGTTATCTGGTATAGTCTTATATTAGATAGTAAGAAATTATTTTTTAAAAATAAAATAAAGCATTGTTTTGCCCTGCTCTCTGTTCGCACTGTCTGCCCCTCAGCCCTCTTGCAGGTCTCCACAGCCATCTGCCTTGCCAGCACACTGCTTGCTACTGGGCAGCAGCCCCTCCACAGTTTGTAGGGTGCATCGATCAGCTGTTCAGCAGGCTGGTGCTGACTCCTCCTTCCCTTGGCAGTGCTTCGATCACCTGTTCAGTGGGCTTGCCTGTCTACTGGCTTGCTCTTCTGAATCATTTTAGCGCTATGCCACTTTGGAATAATAAACAAACAAACAAAAAAGGAGTTCACTTCATAGGTGATAATAACATAACAAAAATCAGTAGGTCAAAATATTGGTTTCTTAGGCATGACACAGAGCTCCATGAACGTTAGGTAAACATCACTATCAACAGCTGTCTTGGAAATGCAAATGATTTAAATAAATGTATTAGCGAAGGCAAATACTTTTAAATAAACATGATTTAAGTTGTGAGTAAGCTATCCAAGCCGGCTTATTAAGTAAGCTACTAGAGGCAAAATAATACTTGCTTATCTTCTATGAAGGAAAGGGCCTAGTAGTAGAGAAGTGGATAGGAAGACATGAAATCCATTTTTGTCTGCTCCTGCAGGCACTGAAAACTATTTGAGAACCTTTGGGAAAAGTCTGTAGAATTCTGGCTGTATCAATCTTCCAAAAAATATAACAGAATGTAACTGAACCCACAAAAAGACAATTACAATGTTGAAAGTTGGGATGTCTTCTTTATGAATAACATATTCAGTGATAGCAATACTGTAAAAGTTCTCCTCCTCCTTCTTCATGTGAGGATGCATGTTAGGAACATAAAATGTTTATAACTTAGTAAGTAGAGAGGGGCACTTACCACATTTTGGGGCTTCGGTGTGGTTTGGTGGATTGGGCCCACAGGTGTTGCACAGGCGTCCTGAATATAACAGCCCACCTTCTTCCATGGGCACCCTGCCAGAAACAGCATTTTGAACTTCCCTGCCCCACCACCTCCTCTGAGTGGGTGCCCGAGGGAGAAGGTGGCACACAGAATCCAGGGCACGTGTGCAACACCTGCAGGCCTGATCTGCCAAACTGTGCCAAAGCACCAAACAGCAGTAAGTGCCCATCTTCAGTTGAAATCTCAGGTGCTCTGGGGTCTTACAGTACTTTATTCAGAACTTCATATTTCTGTTTTTGCTTCTGAGCTCTATAAGTGTTATTACATGGAGTGAACATCCCAAGGCATTTGTAATTTGGCAAGGGGCCTTTGTTATGAGTAAGGTCTGAGGGCACTAGCTGGAAGCTCAAGGAATTGCTATCCTCCAAGTCTCTCGGCAAGGAGACAAATCTCAGAGCAAGCAGTGCTGGAGGAGGATAAAGATGAATTTTAGTTTGTGTGGAAGCTCTAAAATCTAGGCAACCTTTCCCTCCCTGTCAGTTCAGAAAGTCTGATGACTGAACTGCTTTCTAAAAGCGCTATAGGCCTGTATGGACATTTTGGAAGAATCAGGTTTGTGTTCATCACAGCTGTAATTTATCCCTAAAAGGATTAATTCCAGTATGAATCAGACAAATATTTTGCACCTTGTACAATTTACTCTTTTTTTTCCTGAATATCCTTTTTTGCTCCATGAAAAATGAATAAACAGAATGTCCAGAAAAAAAATATATGTTTTCTTCTTGTTATTGAAGAAGCATATGGAAGCAACTATATGTGAGTACTATTGTTTTCTATCTATAGTATATCCAAAATCTGTAACTACAAAAACTTACTATAATGTTGTAGGAATATAACTATGAAAACTTAATGAAATGTATAAGTGAGTGTTTTAGCAAACTTAATATGGTACTCCACAATGGAATAATAAGAACTTACATAGAGGAGTGCAAGAACTTAACAAAAAATATTACAGAAGTATAATAACTAAGTCGAATAACCCTTAGTTAAGTTCTATTGATAACTGAAACTGAATTAACTGAACCATAAGAAGTTACAGGGTCACATCAGCATAACCCCTCCCTACAGCAGAGTTCCCTTCCCTCTGCAGGTGCTCCTTGCCCAGGCCATCTTTTCAATACCATTCCATTATTATTAACCGTGCAATACTTGCAGTCTTGACACTTCCCACTCCAAACTGGTGCTAGTGCTCACTGATCTAGCATGAAAGCATGTTCATGTGTGTTGTGTGCCTAACATTTGTTTAGGGGGAAGTGCAGGAAAACCATATAGTTTCTCTTTCTCACATAGGCACAAACACATACATTTTACTTTGCAACTGTCACACAAATGGTTGCCCTTTGAGATTTCTTGTGGACCATCTCCTGGTATCAGGTTTTGGACGTGAAATTTTAAGTAATGAGAAGCTGCTGGCTGGACATGACTAGTCCTCATCCTGCTGTTGAACTTAGCAAATGCTAATCACAAATCCTGTTCCCTGTAATCTACCTTAGAGGTTCTTACATTTATCTGTGTGTTTTACTACAGAATGCCTTTTCTGGTCCACTTTGAAATATATTCCATCACACTCTTTATGATAGTGGTTGGTCAAGATTATTCTCCCCTCATTCCTGTAAATATCTCTTGTCACTCAGTTTAAAACAGTGTTATATTCTGCTGCTTTTGGTGGGGCAAGAATACATTTTCCTGAATGTCTCTGTATGTGTGTCAGGGTGGGTGGCCCTTTAATTGTAGAAAGTAGTGAAGAATCATTTTCTGTTTTTATTATTATTATTATTATTATTATTATTATTATTATTATTAGTCCTCACAAATTCACAGTATACAGCAGGTGAGGCAAATTCTAGAGGTTAAGAGGCTGCATTAAGTCTCCTCTGGAATCTGCATGACTGATGCCCACTACTACTTATGCCCATGTGAAGGGACGGGAAGGGAAGGAAGAAAATGGTGGTGGAAGTTCTGGATTGACCATGGTGGTACTCCTGATTGTTGGTGTCATTGCTTTTCAATTATAGTGGCTGCAAAATGGCTGTAGGGCTCCATGTGTGGCTCACACAATATATGTTGGCTTTCTGTAGAGTAAAGAATACTAAACTAAATGCTCCAACCTGCTATAAGACAGCCTCTTGCGACTTCTTTACTGTGCACAAAGTGCAAACACAGTGTTGCTCTGAAGAATCTGATCCTGCATGGTGGCTTTGTAGGGAGAGAAAACCTACAAACCTGCAAAAACTGTTATGCTTGTTTACAAGAGCCCAAAATTACTGGCAGTTTTAGCTAGAATCAACTGATTCTTTATCTCTCTCAGAATACAATGAGAATGACTTGAGACAATTGCATCCTGCTTTTAGACATGTCTATTTTTGAAATGAATTCCATTAAAACAATTTCTGAACAATCCACGATTCTGAGACTCTTGTTGGGGAATGCATTTGCAGCCAATATTCAGGAAGTCAAAGAAAATCTGCATAAAAGCACATTTTCCCTTTGTATTTTGCACACTTTTATGCTTGTCTACTGGCATGCACAGACACCTGAATGTTAGTGCCTGCAATTGTAGTAATTGTCTCCATACAGTTGCCAAGCAAATGCATAGTTATATACCCCTAATTTAGTCCCTTCACTTTGCTTTGTTAACCATTCAATACCTTAATGTCGGAGAAGAATTTTGAGCCCTTTCAATACTCTGGATGATTTTTCATAGGTCTAGTAACTTGTCACTAGATTCTGTTATATATTTTTTGGAACAGAAAAGGCATTGATAAACTCAAGGACATTGTTCAGATATCAGAGGACTCTGCAAACATATTAAGGTTCTGCATGTATAATTCTGGTGCCAGTTCGATACTGCTGATGTACTGTTATCATTCTATCATTCTTGGATTAATTGGCTAGATCTCACATTTGTAACATTGGTCCATGCTCCATATATCTATGGAAAACTTTCTTCAAATCACCAGCACACCAGATGGATATGTGGATCAACTTGCAAGGAAGATGTTTCACATGATTAAAGCTTTATCTTATACATGGTGTTATTTGTAACTACATTAGCAAAGTACTGACGCAGGCAGTATTTTTTAATGCTGATCTCCTAATTCTATGTGCATGTTTCATTCTTTTTGAAGACCATTATAATGAGATGTCTATTTTTCTCATATGTCTCTCAGCAAATTTAACTCATGGAACAACTTATGCATTGGCATGCAGAATAAGGAGGAGCTGCTTTTTACTTTTTCTTTAACCTGGAAAAAATAACTAAAGAATCATTCTAACACTAAGGCCCCAGGATGACAAAAGATTATAAGCCTTTTTTGAGAAAGTCAAAACTTGCTGGAGGGCTCTTTTTAAAACTTGGGGGAGAGGGGACTGATTTGGTGATGCTGGGAAAATAAGAAGAAATGCTAGCATTAGTTGTTTCTCAAAGAAATATTATATTGACCAGGGATTTTGATACCTTACTTATTTAGGGACATAACATATTCTGCTTTAACTAGTAAAATAAGGCTGTCAAGAGTCTTCGTCCAGGGCCTAGTCTTTCAGTGTGGATGGGATGGTAGCCTTGTAGGATTTCTAAAGGATCTTGAGGAAGTTTGTTTTCCTCATTAAGGGTGTTCTATAACACCCTGTACATAGTAGCAGCAGTAGTACTTATTGTTGCTGTTGTTATTATTATTGTGGGGCAGTTTTAAAAAGGTATATTATACTCGACATACCCATTGATCAGAGCACTGTAGCTCTTAGAAGAATTACAGACATTAGACTTCAAAGCTCTTCTTCTTCTTCTTCTTCTTCTACTACTACTACTACTACTACTACTACTACTACTACTACTATTTGAACAGATAACCTCTATGAATAGCTCTGGGAAATGAACACTTGCAGTCAAACATGGCATGGAAATAATGGCATTCCCTGTTTTTCTCTTTGAGATTCCTACATTCCTACATTCTTTCAGTTTCAGAGTACCACACATTCAAAGCTCAATAATATTGGATTAATTGGCTAGATCCCAGTTTTTTCTATGGTTTTACATAACAGGTGGCAATAAAAATCATCTGGACTTTAGAATGTCTGAAAATTAGGTAAACATAACCTCAGATGAACAAAAACATATGACATATTACACTGTGTCATGATTTATTTTACAAAAATAAAGCCAAAATGGAGAAGCCATGTGTGAAAAACTAAGTATACCCTTACTGCTTCTATAGGAATTAAGAGGCTAAGTAACAGCCTGGTGCTACTAACCAAATGCTCTTGAGTCATCAGCAAATGTGACCAACTCTGTAAAAGTAAAAGTTTTAGCAGTTTGCTGGTCTGGAGCATTCAGGTGTGTGTTAACACAATGCCAAGGGAGAAAAACATCAGCAATAATCATAGAGAAGCAATTGTTGCTGCCCATCAATCTGGGAAGAGTTATAAGGCATTTCCAAACAATTTAAAGTCCATCATTCTACAGTGAGGAAGATTATTCGCAAGTGGAAAACATTCAAGATGGTTACCAATCTTCCCAGTAGTGGATGTCCAAGTAAATTCACCCCAAGGTCAGACTGTGCAATGCTCAGAGAAATTGCAAAAAACCCCAAGAGCTACATCTCAGGCTCTATAGGCCTTAATTAGCATGTTAAATATTAACATTCATGACAGTACAATTAGAAAGACTGAACAAGTATGCTTGTTTGGAAGGGTTGCCAAGAGAAAGACTCATCTCTATAAAAAGAATATGACATCATGGCTTAGGTTTACCAAGTTGCATCTGTACAAACTACAGGACTTCTGGATCAATGTCCTTTGGATAGATGAGATTAGAGTGAAGATGTTTGGCCATAATGCGCAGCACCATGTTTGGCGAAAACCAAACACAGCATATCAGCACAAACATCTCATACCAACTGTAAAGCACAGTGGTGGAGGTGTGATTATTTGTGTGTGTTTTGAAGCCATAGGACCTGGGCACCTTGCAGTCTTTGAGTCGGCCATGAACTCCTCTGTATACCAAAGTATTCTAGGGTCAAATGTGAGGCCATCTGTCTGACAGCTAAAGCTTGGTCGAAATTGGGTCAATCAACAGGACAATGATCCCAAGTGCACCAGCAAATCTACAACAGAATGGCTGAAAAAGAAAAGAATCAAGGTGTTGCAACGGCCCAGTCAAAGTTCAGACCTCAACCCAACTGAAATGCTGTGGTCGGACCTTAAGAGAGCTGTGCATAACAAATGCTCACAAACCTCAATGAATTGAAGCAACTGTTGTAAAGAAAAGTGAACCAAAATTCCTCCACAATGATGTGAGAGACTGGTAAAGTCATACAGACAAAGATTACTTCAAGTTATTGCTACTAAACAGCTATTGAATCATAAGGTGTACTTTATTTTTCACATATGGCTTCTCCATTTTGGAGAAGATTATAGCACTAAATAAATCAGTGTTTTTAGAGGTCACAGCTATGCATCTAAATTATGTCCTTCATCACAGAAAAAAAATTCCATAGATGTGCTTTTAAAGCAACTCAACGAGCTCTATTGTCCCCCATTGTCTGCTTTTTTAAAATCACTGGCAATTGAAAAATTGCATTCATTTGCAGAAGTTATCATAAACACATGTGTACATTAATAGTTGTAGAAGTCTGTGTATGGGATTTATAGACCACTATTTATTAAACGGAGGGAGCAACAATGTGGGAGAGTGGCTGAGGGGCTACTGGATGTAACATTGCTCTGCTAATAGGATGGCACAGCCAGGGTTGGAGATCTTGTTTCCTCCCATACAGTGGCTGAATAGATTTGTTCTACTGGTTGTATGTTTTTCTCTTGGTCATAAAGGCTGAAAGAGTGTTCAAAAGTGTGTGAGGAGAGGGCATGGATATCTGTAGGATCCTAGAACTATTCGCCTAGAACTAACTCCTGATACATCTTCAAAGAAGCCCTGAAATGGTTGCAGTCCTGTTGGTTCCTTCCAGCCAAGACAGAATACCTGGAGGTATTCCAGGGGGGCAGCTTTTCCCAATTTTCTCTTTCTTCTTAGCTGTTGCTGCTTTTCCCCACTTAAACTGTTTCATAATTTCCTTCCAATGTAGTCTGTGGAAAGGAAAATAAATGGACACCTAAATAAGAAAAATAGAAGATGCCATCCTTGTGTCTGCCCATTCTCCTGTCCTGGCTACAATGAGCTGGCAGTGGTTTGTGTATAGCAGATGGTCTACCACATTTGACTGCCAGGTCTCAGTGTACCAAAATTTATAGCTTTCCCTGTACAAAAGGACACAAATCTCAGGAAGATTGGTGGCCGAGAAGGAAAAAGTTTGATTTTTCTGACTGTATGAAGTACCTTTAAAACATGGACGCTTACTGAAATGGATGGCAATTGTCAGTCCTAACAAGCTTCAGTGCCATTGTTTTCAGTGGAATACTATAGGTAGCATTAAAATTGCATTTAGACTTTGCTTTTTTACAATAAGATGTTTAATATTTGGTATAATGAGCAGGAACTAAATTAGAATTATATCAAAAGCAGTAGCTGCACATCCCTGTCTTGAGCAAAGCAAAAAGGGCTTAACCAAAAGCTTAGGAAAAGCCAATTAGGCATAATAATCATCCAACAATATTATTAATTGCCATTATTACATTATTATTTCACATAAATGGGTTTTTCCATTGCCCTTTTTGATCCCTGGCTTAAGGTTTTTTACTAAATGAATACTACCAAGAGATGAACAAGAGGACAGAAGGCTGACCATATATTTAGGTAGGAAACCAAGACCTAAACCCTTTATTCAATCAATTTTCTCCCTATTGTTACCAGTGGGAAACCCATAAATGCAGGGCTTTCCACATTCTTGACAAATGTAGGTTTTCATCCATCAATTGATTCTGTTTTTACTCACTCCTTCATCTAGAAATCTGTGATATTATTATCCCTGATTACTCTATTGAATTCCATCATTCCTGCTGTTTGTCTCTACGTAGCATGCAAGCTGAGCTTCAGCATGCCCTGTTGGCAGGTGATTTTATGATAATACCTGCCCCAACTAGAGCTTACCTGCTGTGAGGCACTGTAATTGGAAATGGAATTTTGAGCTTCATTTCCTGTTACATCCTAGTGAGCAGCCAGAAACACAAAAAATAATCTGCATTATAATATAAACATACAGGTTTAATCAGGAAACATTACAACCGGGGACTAGCAGCTAAACTGTGTAATATACAGGGGCCAGTAAATAGATAGTATTTATTTGACTGGTTCCCAAGATACAGTATTTGACTTGTACAAGTCTTGGAGCTAATTATGCTTTCGAATTGGGAGCTTTTATGCTCAGCAAGAGAGTTGGCTTCCTTGTCATAGTGTTGTAGAATCTCTGAATTTTGCTGTGTTAGCTTCCTTCAATAATGCAATAATTTTAGAGAGCAATTCTAACCATGTCAGGATGAAAAATTAATCCGCTTTGTATTGTAAATAACCCTTTTTCTCATTGGAAGCCAGAGCAGCCCGCTTCTGAACAAACACTGTGCACTTAGTTACAACCTGACATTAAACCCAAATTTGAAATGATCAGTGAGTTTGTAAGGTCATCAAAAAGCCAAACTACCAAACTGATCCAACTAAATGTTTGTGGATATATCCACTTTGATTTGGTCCAAATTGTTTTTCTTAAAAATTATTACTGCTTCTGGCTGATTTGTACCCCATCAAATTCTATATATATATGAATATATTAAAGTATTTGTATTCATTTGTATTTGTTTGAACAGTGAACAAAACATGATAAGGGGGAAAAGGGGGGGCTCTGGCTTGGAATGAGAGGTGAAACTCAATGTCATCAACTAATTAGTAGATTGAGCAGAGACATCCAGCGCAGCACCTTGTCCGTTGAGATTTACTCGGTTTCAACCTGTGACATCCGTAAAGGTTGACAAGGTGCTTGATCTCTGTCGTGCCACCACTTCCTCTCTTGATTCTTGCCCAACTTGGCTAATCAAAGCAGCCGGCCTGTGACAACTGAATGGGCTACTGCAATAATAAATGGGTCTCTCCAGGAGGGACGGTTCCTTTTGCCCTCAAGTAGACACTCATTAGGCGCATAAGGAAGAAACTGAACTTGGCGGCAGACAGTATTGGCAATTATAGGCCTGTCGCCAATGTTTCTTTTCTTAGAAAGGTAGTAGAGATGGTGGTGGCCAACCAGCTTCAGGCCCTATTGGATGAAACCAACGCTCTGGATCCATTTCAGTCGGGCTTCAGGCTGTGTCATGGCACAGAAACGGCATTGGTTGCCCTGCTAGATGACCTACTGAGGGAGACCGACAGTGGCAAAATGTCCTTGTTGGTCCTCCTTGACGTCTCAGCCACCTTTGATACTGTCGACCATGGTATCCTTCTGGGGAGGCTCTCCGAGTTGGAGATCGGTGGTCTTGCTTTTGCTTGGCTCTGGTCCTTCTTGGAGGGTTGTCTCCAGAGAATACAGCTTGGGGAGAATGTATCGGACCCATGGTTCCTCAATTGTGGGGTTCTGCAGGGTTCAATCATCTCCCCAATGCTGTTTAATATAGGCCGCTGGGCGAGGTCATCCGGGGGGTGTGGAGCATCGTGTCACAAGTATGCTGACGACACTCAGCTCTAAATCTCATTTTTTCCATCTGCAGTGGATGACGTTACGTCTCTTGAGTGCTGCCTGGGGGCCATTCTGCAATGGATGCAGTTGAATGGACTGAGGTTGAACCCGGACAAGATGGAGGTCTTGAGGGTGGGTGCTCCTGGCATCAGTGGTTTGGGCAACTCCCTTTCTTTTGGGGTGTGTCTCTCACCACAAAGAGTGTGGTTCGCAGTCTGGGGGTTCATCTTGACCTGGCACTTACCATGGAGACCCAGGTAATGTCTGTGGTTCACTCCGCCCATTTACATCTATGGCGGATTGCCCAGCTGTGTTCCTATCTTGAAGTTGGGTCGCTCACCACACTTGTCCATGCCCTTGTAGTCTCGAGATTAGACTACTGTAACGCTCTCTACGTGGGGCTTCGAGATTGATGCAGAAGCTTCAAATGGTCCAGAATACAGCGGCCAGGTTACTAACTGGGGTGAAAAAATTCCATCATATTTCCCCCACTTTGGCCGCCTTACACTGGTTACCTATCTGCTTCCGCATTGACTTCAAGGTTCTTACAATTACACATAAAGCCCTAAACGGTTTTAAGGCTTTATGTGTATAAAGCCCTAAAACCTCAATACCTGGCAGACTGCTTCCTCCCACCTATATCTACCCGTATCACCCATTCTAGCCAGGCTGGGCGGCTGAGGGGCCTAACCCCAAGAGAGGCCCGGAAGGAAAAACCTAAAAATCAGGCCTTCTTGGCGGTGGCCCCTCGCCTTTGGAACACACTGCCCACGGAGATTCACCTGGCCCCCTCGCTGGGAGCTTTCAAAAGTAAATTGAAGACCTGGTTCTTTTGGCAGGCCTTCCCACCAGCTAGTACTTAGCTCCTACTCTCATCTTTCCCATCTTGGATTTTCATGTTACTTTTATTTTATTTTTACTGTTTGTTTTAATCCTATCTGTGTTTGACGGTAAACCGCCCATAGTGGATTTCTCCAGATGGGCAGTATAAAAATCAAATCAAATCAAATCAAATCAAATAAATAAATAAATAAATAAATAAATTGTTGGACCTCTAGTTTGCAGGCAAAGCTCTCACCAGTTTCCTTCCTTCTTCTCCCATCCCGTGATGGAGGCCAAAGAACTCAGATAGTGGAGGTCCTATTCCTAATGCTACTGGATCTGCCCCACTCAAATCTCCACATGTTGGTACAAAGTTCACAAACAAAGATACTAAATCAATTGTGTTGAGAACTCCAGTTGCCTAGAAGCAAAGAAAAAAAATTATCCAAAGCACCCCCACCCTACCTCTTGAAAATTAAAACAGTACAAATAGCTACCTTTGTCCAATTTTTAATATCCTTCCCTCTCAAAATGGCTGCTCATCATCAACCACCACAAAGGAATTCTGTGACTGGGATTTCCTGAGGAGCTTGGCCTTTTCATTGGTGTATGAGTTTCCTGCTTCCTGGTTCTTATGTTATAGTATTCTTTTGTTTTCCTAGTAATTTTTTAAAATTATTATTATTATTATTATTATTATTATTATTATTATTATTATTATTATTATTATTATTATTATTATTATTATTATTATTATTATTATTAAAAATAAGATAATCACACTTCATGGTTTTGATCTAAAGAAGGGATTTCCCCTCTTTAATTTTGTTTTAGCAGAACTCCCCAAACAAAACCAAAAACAAACTAGAATGAATCTTCTATTAATTTTTGCCAAGGTCTAATGTAGCTGACAGAAAGAACATCAGTATGTGGTAGAAAATGGCCCCCAGATCCTACAAAGTTGCCCAGCCTTGATATAGAGGAAGGCAGAACTACAGTTCTTCCATTGGGGAATTAATTTTCTTGCACTTAGAAGTGCCTTATTTGGACATGCTACTATTGAATATTCTGTACATTACCTAAATATTAACTGTGCAATACAGATGGATATGACATCTTAACACAGATATGGGAAAAGATGAAACTAGGATTGCAGATCGGAATGAGGTGACTAATTGGTAATGAAGTAAATATTAATATAATGTTAGTCTATTTTGCAAGTGAAATAAATGATTTGTTGACTTTGTTTTCATTCTGGAGTTCATAAGGAATTAGAATGAAGCTATTTGAGATGGTCACTCTTTCTTCTAATACTTTTTCACTCCATTTATTAAAATGTCATACCTCTCTTTTCAGCATCTCAGGAAGTCACATCACCTTTTTTTTGTTATATGCATGTTGAACTAAACACAATTTATTACTTAATCACTAAAGAGGCAGATAATTGAAACAGATAAAAGATATATCTAAGAGCACTTGCAAACATTACATACCATTCTACACGTAGCAGAATCTAGTAACAGAATTTATAACCTTGAGATTCTTTGTGAAGATTAACTTAAAATAACTTTTCTTTATATTTTTCTTGAGTCTGACTTCAGAGCTGAAAGACCATGCATACATATCAGCATTCTCAGTAATTGTGGACTCACTAATTAAAAATAAAATAAAAAGGGAAGCAGAGCGACACAGTTATATAATTTGGCCCTTGAATTGTTCCATAGTTCTTTATCAGAATATGTCTAAATTAACTCAGACTTGGAATATGACTAAATTAACAGTGGTTCTGCATGGAGAGTTTATATTATTACAGTGTAATCCAGACTGAAAGATAAACCAGCTGAAGTAGGTTTGGAATGAGCAGAAGCCTCTTGTGCCAGCATAAGCACCCTTGTGCCAGCAGAACCACTGCGCTGGCTGCAATCAGCCAGCAGAAGGGTCAAAATTGAAGCAAAGAAGTGGAGGAGCTGAATTATACCAAATTCCAGCCACCTCTCAGTCCTGATTTATAGCCACTACATGGCCACAAAGTTAGGTAAGGGCCAAGGTAGTTTTAAGTAATTTCCAATATTTCTAGGCTGTGTCTCAGCTTAATATTAGCCTAAGGCACAGTACTAACTAACCAACATGGCTGAGAGCTGGCTGAGCCAACAGTAAGCCAGCTGAAGCTGTGCTGAATTAAAGCCTCTCTCAACCTAAAAAAGTGGGAATTTACTTAGGACTACATTAACCCTGATTTAACTTGGTTCTGGCACAGTGCCTGTGAGTCAGGGCTGAGAGTGGTTTGAATCTAGCCTAACTCAGCTCCAACTCCTTTCCCCCCAGCTTTTTGGCTGTCAGATCTCAGCCAGCACAGCAGTTATGCTGTCAGATCCAATTGTGCCAGTATATCTAAGTTGAGCCACCACAAGGATGTTGTGCTGGCATGAGAGGCTACTACCTATTCCAAACCCACTATAGCCAACTTGCCTGTGAGTTTGGATTGCACTGCCTTCTTTTATTTTTCCATTTTTTGTTCATTTCTGTTGGTCATTATAAAACTACTTCTGTTTGCAAGAGGCAGCAACAGTTATTATATTGCTAGCCAGACCACCATTTTGCTTTTTTCAACAACATCTGCTTCCTTGTGTTATTTGTGGTGGTACCGGTAGAAAGGCACCAACTCCCCTGCCCCAGAGAAAATTTAAAACTAATTGTGAAGGTAGCCTTCTATTTCTAGGGCAATAACAAAAAGAAAAATCTCAGAAAGTTTCTCAGCAAATTATTTTCTTAAAAAATTTGCTCAGTATTCATTGTCATTCTTCCAGTCTTCCCCAAGTACATTCAAACTTCCCCAAGAACATTCAAACTGTTCTATTTTTTAGAGTGGTCATATTAGGGATGTGTAGTGGCTTTGGAGAAAAGTGTTCAGTTGAGGTTGAGCAGGTATACTAAAGCTGATGACACTCCATAGCACCCCCTGTCGCAAGTCATTGTTTGTTTGTTTAGTCGTTAAGTCATGTCCGACTCTTCGTGACCCCATGGACCAGAGCACACCAGGCCCTCCTGTCTTCCACTGCCTCCCGGAGTTGGGTCAAATTCATGTTGGTAGCTTTGATGACACTGTCCAACCATCTCGTCCTCTGTCGTCCCCTTCTCCTCTTGCCTTCACACTTTCCCAACATCAGGGGCTTTTCCAGGGGAGTCTTCTCTTCTCATGAGATGGCCAAAGTATTGGAGCCTCAGCTTCAGGATCTGTCCTTCCAGTGAGCACTCAGGGTTGATTTCCTTCAAAATTGATAGGTTTGATCTCCTTGCAGTCTAGGGGACTCTCAAGAGTCTCCTCCAGCACCACAATTCAAAAGCATCAATTCTTCAGCGGTCAGCCTTCTTTATGGTCCAGCTCTCACTTCCACACATCGCTACGGGAAAAACCATAGCTTTGACTATGCGGACCTTTGTCAGCAAGGTGATGTCGCAAGTCATAGTCTTCTATGTTCCACATTTTCTCCCAGTCTAGAAACATACAAATAGATACAAATATATGTGCAGAAACCTGAGAACAAATTGGTTCAGATTACCTTTAAATCAGCTTTGGGCAGGCTGATCCTTAGTTGTATGGCAAATATTTAAATAGAAATTGGATCGGATAGTATTCACACACCTCTAAAATAGTTAAAGATACTGCACATTTTCTCTTTTCTGCAGATACTAACACAGCCTTTCCCCCATGTAATGGATGGTGGTGTTTTGTCCAGCTGCAGGGGAAAAGGTGAAGCTAGTAATCATTTGTTCTTCAGTTTTCCAAAAGTTTTGTTTCTTCTGGAAAATAAACAGGCTTCCATTTTCTATCCCATTCCTATGGGTCAGCAAATGGTCCCTTAGGATTTCTTTTGATTATGTTTGTGAGCTTCTCATAATATTAGAAAGTGGTCATCAGTACTGCATTTATATATTTTCATTCCATTACCCATGTCATAATCACTCAGCAATTTCCCTGGCTGCCCACATTTCCTGAACTGAAAAAGTATTGTGAAAAGAATTATAACAACTTCCCCTGGCTTTTATTGAAACATGAGAGGCTGGGGTGGGACTAGCTGGCTGGCTGTTTGCTGCCAGAGATATGATTGTATGATGAAAGTCAAGACACATCGACACCTCAAAAATAATGTAAGGATGAGAATCTTGAATCCCATCCAAGTAAATTTATCTAAACATTTTCTGTTTTTGGAGGAATGATTGCACTTTTTATGGGAGAAATTTTAATCAAAACACTAGTGAATATTATTATAAAGGAAGAACAGTCTCAAATTCAAAGAGACCTGCAGCATCTGAAAACTGGAACAACTTACTGAAGCATTAGAGCCTTTACACAATGCTTGCACTCTCAAAATTTACCAGTAGAATAGGAGTTTTGCACTAGTGGCAGGTACTTACTGTTGCACAAATCAGGGTTCTACTTTTCACCACTTCTAACCACTGCAACCTGTCACTGGCTCTGAGCATTTGGGTTTGACAAATGGAAGGCTAGAGAAGTAACGTATGAGATGGGGGATTACAGAAGGTAGAGGTAATTGGCAAAAACTAGATGCCCAGACCATCTGGATATTCTGCTGGTGAAAAGCCACCTTTGGATGAAATGCATAAATGACATAAAAGGTAACAAGTGTTCTTAAACCCACCATTTATTAATGCATTCTGAGTACATAGAATCAGTACACAGCCTAGCCTTGACTGAATGAAATCTGCAAGGATTTCCTTCTTCAACTTCATTGTCATTTGAAATACCGCACAGAAAAAGATCAAGTGCATGGATATGGAAAAGAAGTAGAGGGAAGGAAAGACAGAAAACAAATAGGACAAATCAATCTACCAGCTAAGAATGAGAGTTTCTGCTTGTGTATTATGCTATGCTCAGATGGGAATGAGGGTAAAGGTAGAGAAAGCTTGGCTTTGACAGAGAGGAGATTTGCAATGATTTTTATAAGGACAATTGCAGCAGAGTACAAAAAGCAAAACCTATGACAATATCTTCTATTGCAAGGAGAGACAGAAGTAACTAAGACATCTGTACTTGACTTAATAAAAAATGTATAAAAACGTTTATTTTTTAGCTTATGAGAAACTTTATTAAATGTAAATCCATATCTTTTTTTTTGTTCAATAAATTCTAGAAATGTGAAAAATATTTGTAAAATTAGTCATTCCTAAAACCAGATTGCTGAGAAATTACTAACATTTGTGAGATTTCTTAAATACAGTAGGACCCCCGTATCAGCAGGTATAATCTACCATGAATGCCTGAAACTGTGGGTAGTAGTGAAGTTTATATACAACATAAAAAGAGATGGGACAAACATCACAATGGGGTAGGACAAAGGCCACAAGGCCAGCCCCCTTGTATGTTCTTTATAGAGCTGTGGTAACTGAACCCACAGATACCAATCCTACAGATACGGGGATTCTAAACAGAGGAGGGTCTCCCCAGCAGATCTTAATAATCAGGCAGGTTTATATAGAGACAGACACTCTTTTAAATATTCAGGTTGCAAGCCAGGGCTTTGTAAGTCATCATCAACACCTTGAACTCCAACCAGAAGTGTATTGGTAGCCAATGCAAATCCTTCAGAACTGGTGTCACTGTTGGGGAAGGATAGTCCTTCATCCCAGCTTGTGTGTGCTGGCTGGGGAATCACAAAACAGAACACAGAGTGAATATCAGTAATAAAACAATAAAACAAGTGCTGAAATGCAACTACTACAAGGACAGCTTTCTCTGCTTAGACTGCATGATCAGGGAATATGTTTTCTATTAAAATGCCTCTGTTTGACCTGGCCCAGTGAATACAAACTTCCATATCTGCTCTGATGCCCAATTCTGGATACACATTTATAATTACACATTCCACATTCTCTCTCATCCCCCTCAATACATGGGTTCTGAAGGATGTTCCTGCTAGCAGTCTAGCTGCTGCGTACTTACTGTGTCAATATTCAAGAGTAGCCTCACACAGAATGCATTGCAATAGTCCAACTGGGAGGTTGTCAAAGCATGGAACACTGTAGCCAGGTTTTCTCTGCCCAGGAATGGTCATAACTGGTGGAACAGTCAAATCTTGTCAAGATTCAGTTCAGTTTATTAGCCCTCATCCAGCCCATTACAGTTGCCACA
This sequence comes from Intellagama lesueurii, assembly GCA_037013535.1. Classification (NCBI taxonomy): domain Eukaryota; kingdom Metazoa; phylum Chordata; class Lepidosauria; order Squamata; family Agamidae; genus Intellagama; species Intellagama lesueurii. The sequence goes on along the minus strand of JBAJHW010000002.1, from coordinate 266,387,738 downwards.
CATTGGTCCAGTACCTGCACAGCCTCAGCCAACCCCAATGATAAGGAGAAGTAGATGTATTATCAGCATATTGATATCCCATCATGGCTGATAAAATCTAGCAGGGGCAGACTGATGCCAAAACTCTAATGACATTTTCCAGTGGCTTCATATAGATACTAAACAGCATGGGAGACAGAGTGGAACCCTGTGACACCCCACAGCTTATTAACTAAGGAGGTTAGCAGAAGTCCTCCAATGCCACTCTTTGGAGGCAGTTCGAGAGGTAGGAATGGAGCCACCATAGTACAGTGCCTGCCATTCTCATTCCACAGAGCTTGTCCAAGAGGATACCATGATCAATGGTATCAAAAGCCACCAAGAGGTCAAGGAGAATCAAGAGGGCTATGCTCCCTCTGTCTTTAACTTGGAGCAGGTTGTAAGGCCGCTTCAGTATCAAACCCTGGCCTGAAATTAGACTGAAATGGATCCAAATAACCAGTTTCCTTCAAGGAGACCTGAAGCTGACCAGACATTACATTTAAGCATCTTGTCCAAAAAGAGGATGTTTTCAATGGTATGGCAGTTAGGATATACCTCTGGGTCCAGAGAAGTTCTGTTTAGGAGAGAGTGCACTGCTGCCTCTTTCAAGGCAGAAGAGGCACCATCCCCTGCTGCAATAAGGAATCTGCCACCTCTGGAATCCACCCAGTCAATCCACCCCTGCTATATCTTATCAGCCACCATGGGCAAAGGTCAAGTGTAAATGTGATGGGAGAGACTGACTCAAGTGTCTTGTCCTCATCATCAGGCCACAACAACTGAAACTGATGGGGAGGGGGAACTGACTAGACAGTTCATTGGATACCTCCCTAGACATAAATGTAAAATTTGTGGCATCAAGTTCCAAGCGAATATGAGTGACTTTCCCCTTGAAGTGCCTAGCAAACCTCTCATAGCAGGGGACTGAGGATTCCCCTAATATTCCTTCTCATTCTGATCCCAGCAAGCTCTTAACCTCCCAGGACAATCTTGTTAGGTGGTAGATGGAGGATGCAGCATAGTAGGCACACTGAGAAGTCTTTGGTGTTCCTTAATCATAATAATTAATTATAATTAATAAGATCATGTAAACTTTCCATAACTTGCTATGGCTAATTGAGGTTAATTGATAAGCTACCAGGACACATCTTGGTTGCGCATAAGATGCATCATCAGGCAAACAACTGAGACATGCCTTGGCACTTCATCTGTTAGCTGCAAGTAGTGCCAGAAAGTTACACAAACTCTCAGAGGATTCTGGAAATTTGTTTTTTTTTTTTTTTAAAAAAAGGAGTTTAACCAGGAATGACTTAAATTCTTTGGCAATATAACTATTAATTATTAGTTACTTTTACAGTGGGGTATATGGAGGAAGAGGGATATCACATGGTTCTGGTGCTGGCTTCATATGGAAGAGTTCAGATTTTCCAAATGGTTAAATATCTAAAAGCAATATTTTAGATACTTTTGAGAAATAGGAAAGCATAAAGTTTTAAAAATTGAAAGCAAATATGACAATGTGTGGGTAAAAACAAAATCTAGGCAGAAGAGGCACCATCCCCTGCTGCAATAAGGAAGCACCTGAGCATAATACTTTATTACAACCTGCAAAAATATAACAAAAGATTCAAGATTTTCGTTTTCCAAGGACTCAGATTAGGATAGTAAGTATGATAGAAATGGGGGTGAGGTCTTGGAATTATAAAAAGTTCCTTGCTCTGGAATTTCTTTTTGAGGAATAGCTATTCTTGCGTTAAAGCATGACATAAAAGACAAATTAAGACTGAAAACACCCTGTTGTGAACATGCGGTGAGAGACTGTGATTTTCCCATTAACGCCCAAGGCTCTTCCTTGTCTTTTTGTTTCTATAAATATCCCCCTCCCTCCTGTACGCTTAATAGATGCTGTTAGCTTTTAGCGAAATGCAGTTTATAGTCTGAAGAATTTAGGACTTGGAACATCCACTAATGATGGCTCTTAAATAAAATCTCACATTACAAATCTTTCTGAATTTATTGATCCTTTCTTCTAGGAGTGTGAGCCTTTTCAAATAGCATTTTATGTAGGTTTCCACTTTGAAAAACTTTTTGGATGGGAAGAAAGGATTACAGTGGTAATGGAGGAAGCTAGAGATTATTGTGAGCATATGTATCATGATCATAGAAGTTGTGGTTATGGCTGTTAATATTTTTATTGATTAAAAGGAGAAAATCTATCAAACAAGTTGTAACTGCCTTGGTGTGTTGCTATATTATGCAAATGACTGCTTAGCCCACTGTCACGCACAGTAACCCTATCATGAGGCATCCGCATGACCAAAGTCTGGAGGAGAATACACATATTTTACTAGAGCTTACATGTCCAGAGAAGCCAATGCTGGGTTTCAAGGCACATTACCTAAATGGGAAATAAGGAAATTTCATATATTGCTTTAGGAGGTTCACATTGACTTACAGCCTTGTAACTGTATGATATGTTCATATCTTGTAAGATCTTGTGAGTTTTTTTGGAGCCTATTAAAGATGATGTCAAAAAATAAGTGCTAATCATGATGTTCCAGTAGGGGAGAGAGAGGGGGGGGGAAGTAGGGTGCGAGGGTGGGAGAGAACATGAAGTACAAGTGCCAGAGTTTGCCATGAAACTGGCAACAGACTGAGGCTATAACAGCATGGAAGAACACTGTGCTTTCCTGTCACCTGGTGTGAGGCAGGCTCACCAGTTCTTAAAGTCCCACCTCAAGATCTCATATGAATGCCTCTCCTGCTTTTGAGGTGGTGGTGTGCCAGTATGCCTTGAACACTATCTTTTAGTGGGAAGGCAGGACATATGGTGTGTTAGATAGTATTATGAATTCAATATTTTCAGCTATTTAGAGAAATGGAGTGGGTATAGTTGCATATTCTGAAACAATAGACAATATTTGTCACTTGTTAAGGCCTTCTAACAAGGAACAACACATAACAATCTATGAGGTGCAAAAAGAAAGAGTCAAGTGTGTGGGCCTATTATTTTGTATATCAGTGGTTCCCAACCTTGAGTAACCCAGGTGTTCTTGGACTGCAAGTCCCAGAAACCCTGGCTAGCATAGCTAATGGTGAAGGCTTCTGGGAACTGCAGTCCAAGAACACTTGGGTTACCCATGGTTGGGAACCACTGTTGTTGATGCTGACTTGTATATATTGCAATTGACATCTGGATTTCATTACATTTGAGAGAAAACAGTAAAACAAAACTTGTTTTTTTAAAAAAGTAGGGAATGCAGAGGTTGTGTTGTGATGCATGGCTCTAAATGAGGTGAAAACTATGTCTCATATTGCCCAAGTATATCAGCTTTCTGCTGACGGTTGACAGCAGTCATTTGGATAGGTCATTAGTGAGAACATCAGTACTGCTACATACCAAAAGAAAGATGATTCTATGTTATGCCATTCAAAAACCTACTACTTCATGTGGGGCTAAACTCTGGAATGAAACATTTGTATGTAGGTTGTTGTTTATCTGTTCATTTTATAGTAGATGTTTGTGATGAAGTTATGCAGGACCCCTTAGGGGGGAAAAAGAGCAGCCCTAACTGGGCACCACAAAGATGGTTAAACATACAGGGATTCAGTTTCTGATTGAGTTTGGCAGTATTTCCCAGAACTGTGAATTCTGGGGAATCCTTGTTAAAAAACAACAACCCAGAAATTATATTCTTACACATCTCTTTATTGTACTGTAACTGCTGAATCCAGTCTTTATCCTCACATTTTAGTTTTACTCAGCCATTTTATCTGGGTTTGTCAAATAACTTGGAAGTGGCCCATTGACAGCTACAGGTTAAGACACATGGTTTTTGGGAGCTGAAGTGAAAACGTGTGTGGCATTGCTTGGTTTGAAACTGACACATTAAAGCCTTTGCCTTTCTTAGAAGAAAAATAGTCCCAGGGGCAGAAACCAAGACTTTCCAAAAGCTGTATTTTTTCCGAAATTATTTTGTTCAGTCTTCAGTGACAGGGTTTCTGCCTGAGCTCATGCATATGATATTAGTTTAGCTTTCCAGAAAGTAATAGGAGTGCTGACAGCCTCCTATATGGTGGCAAGGAAAACAAACAGAAAATGAAGAAGCAAGTACGGAGACACAAAATTGTTACGTCCCATCTAAGCCCATGCATTTTAAATGAATCGTTTATAGGATGGTCCTTTCATCCTGTGAATATGTACATGCAGATATTTCAAATGCAAAGGGCATTTTAAAAAAACAAACAAACAAAATAATACTCTGCTGGATGAATAGTCAGTTCTCATCATTGCTGTGGCCCATATTTAGGTTTGCTCTTTGAAATGAAAAACACCTCTGTAGGAAGGGCATCTAAATGGGTTGCTCAGAGCTGGTTGCAAGTTTCATTTTTCTCCTTTCTTTACAAGAACTGCCTAAAATTTGTAAATTTTGTAATCAATCTTATTGACACAGCTTGAGATTTTTAAAAATGAAAAGAAATGGGAACTGTTAGATCTAGCCATATAGCACAGGATCCTTAAATATTATAGGGTGCAGCTACATAAGCGCTCCAGACCAATCTAGTCTGGATTCCATTGGAATGGTCAGGCTTGATTAGATCATTCTAATCAAACCTGACTATTCCAAAGCCAATATTGTAAAGTGGCTTAATAAGGAAGCCACTTCTGGCAAATTAATGACTTCCCCTGCTGAGCTGTGAAACTCTCTGGGGCAAAGAAAATATATTTTTTATTTTTTAAAAAATAACTAACATATCACATCAGTGATAGTCTTAAACAGGAAAAAAAAATCACTTCCCTTGCCCTCTGCTGAGCTAGGGAAGTGATTAATTTGCCAATATCTGGAATTGGCTCACTTATTAAGCTACTTCACAATGTTGCCAAATTGATGTTGGAAAGATCTGGTGATCATACATCAAGAAAATGTGTTTATTTGCACGTCCTTAATTGTTCCAAATAAACAGTAAGCTCCAACTCTGCATTAGGGATGGCTTGGAACAATGTTTTTTAGAATGATCACCAACCGTTCCAGCAGGAGGTTACAGTGTGATTAAACTCCTGTGTAGCCAACTTCATAGTTTAGATTTCAGTCTTTATACATTCAGTCTTGTTAAGGAAGTTGCCCTCTTCCTCCCTCCATCCCTTTCTCTCTCTCTCTTTTAAATAATGGCCCCTCCCTCCACTTCTTTTGTGCCTGAGGGACTTATTTACAGAAGGAATAACTGTACCTGTCAATTTGGCTATTGCATGCATGTGTTTCAATTCATTTTTGAAGGTTTGAACAAATTTTGCAGATTTCTTCATAAGCACAGTGGAAAAAATTGAAGTGTTAAAATGCGAATGCAGGAGAAATCAAAATGTAAACATCTAGATCACATGCATATGTCCTTATTCTCTCTGCTGGAAGCAGTAAGCTTAGTAGAAGATGATTAACACAGTTCACTGTAATGATGCTATTAGAATAGTTACTGAGGCTCACTAATACTTAATTAAAATCAAAAGAGCCATGATTATGTTTACCCTCTGGTAAGAGGAGGAAGAGGAAGAGGAGAAACATTTATTTAAGTTGTTAATTGTTTTCTATCAAATTTCCCATCTTTGTTCTGTCTGAAATAATAACGACCAACTGCACAAAGTTGTAAGGCTGTGGATAGGTATGATGTGTACGTGAGGAGATAAATTTGCTTTTGACATTGTGTTACCCTGTTTCCCTGAAAATAAGACCTAACCTGAAAATAAGCCCTAGTATGATTTTTCAGGATGCTCGTAATATAAGTCCTACCCCAAAAATAAGCCCCAGTTAAGTGAAACCCCGCCCTCCACCATTGTGCAGCATTGTGCAGCAACCAGAAGAAGATGACATGACTGTAAAATAAAACATCCCCTGAAAATAAGCCCTAATGTGTTTTTTGGAGCAAAAATTAATATAAGACCCTGTCTTATTTTCGGGGAAACATGGTTACATGATTATATTGCACTGTGGCACAAAAATGATAGGTGTGCATGTGCCATCACATCCAAGAAGGTAGATATCTCCACAATCAAAGACAGACAAGGAGTCTGCCTTTTTAAATATGAGTCATGCTGAAAGAGTACTTGAGTCTTTTGGAAAAACCTTTGCCTTTGGGCATGTATTGGCATGGATAATGTGGTTGCAGATTTTAAAGGCGAAACTATTCACTTTTTCAGAAACAACTATACCAAATGTTGCATGCTTCTGCTGATACTTTAGTTGAGTAACTGGGACTTTTTCATTCCACATTGCCAGATTTGTAAACTAACCTTAGTTAAACATTCCCCATGCTGTCCTCAGGGAAACACTGCTGTGTTTTGATGTTGTACCACTCCTTTTTCAACTTATCCTTTACTGAGTGGTACAATAAGGGAAGAATCAAAGCGAAAGCTATGGTGGGCTTTAGTCCATAATAGACTGCTCTCTTGAGGAAGCAGAGAGATTAAAAAGATGGAAAATCCTCTTGGAGATTGTCACTCAGCTAATGGTTAGATTAGCCTATAGCAGTGATACAGTTGATGCATAGCAGGGGTTAGAAACCAATTAGTCTACTGAAGAAAATACTTGGTCCATTGGGCAAGGTTATTATGGCTATTTATAAAGTAGGCTAGTGAGTCAGAAATGTGGAGTACCACTTATGCATTAGGTGGCCCTTGTCATCTTGGCATTAGAAAGTGTGACTAACAGTACAGATGTAACACAGGTTAGCAACCATCCAGATGCACATTCTGACAGTTGACTGAAACTTGTTTTTAAAGGTACATACACAACTAACAATGTGATGTAAGAAAGGGAGAAGTGACTGTTTGGAAATTGTTTAATGTTTCTGTTGGAATAATTTCCCCTAAACAATCCAAGAAGTCAAAATAAGTTCAGGATTTTACTAAAACAAATCCTGGACATTTGATATCCAATCCAATCTGGCAAGAGGAATAACATAATCTTAGGCCTGTTTATTAGTAAGTAAATCCCACAGTGCTCAGTAGGGCACACTCTCTGGTAAGCCTGTTAAATATATCCTCCAAAACTATCCCATTCTCTGTCTTGTCAGTTGAGCAGGACTGGCCAAAAACATTTTGTTCCTGAGGTGGAAGAGTAGAATATCATGTCCCTCCTTGCCATCCACATCGAAGTGTGTAGTTTGGTCCCAAAGGCAAGCCAAGGTATTTTGGTGCGCAAGGCATAAAATCTGATAAACACATCCCAGTAGTAAAAATATAAGAATAACTAACCAAATTTGCTCTCCATTAATTATACCCAGAACTTTCTGTCTGATGCAGCTGCCTTACTCTAAATAATGATAAGGCCAGCCCTAATGTTAGCCACTATTTACTTTGTTAGACCTCAGTTAGGACCCACCCCATCTCACACTAGACCAGACAACATATTTTGTAGTTCAGATTTACTCAAGCAAGAGCAGATAGCAGCTTTAGAAAATAAAAGAAAAGAAAAGAACTTAACTCAAGGCTATGAATTTACAGTATTTGAATATATTGTAGAGCTTAAGTGCAATGTTACTGAATTTGAATAGTTACATGCTGGAGGCAGTGATTGTGAAATTAATCCTGTACACATATATGTTTGTATGATAATGGTAACTATTTGATAACATTATAACTTTTTGTGACTGTAGATAGCATTTAGGACAACAAGAAAATATGGCTAACCACTTACATGCTACACAAAACTTTTTGACTTCTCTAAATATGTAACACATCAAATACTCAAGAAACAAACATACAAGCAACCTGTGACAAAGGGGCCAGACATACCATTAATTAGAGGAATGTGACCACCTCAGAGGTGGCAATATCCTCTTTGTTTTTCTATAACTCAGTGACTGTTTTTGGTTATTGAAGGACAGAACTATGTGTACAACACAGCCAGTCCTGTGACACACATCAGTCTGCTGCTTTGGCAGTAGATATGGGCAGTTTCCAGTTATCAGTGCTGAAGTATGAAGTAACATTCAACTTCTTGCTTTTTCTTAAACCCTGTTGAATCATTTTGCAATCCAGAAACATCAGCATAGCCACAGGGGAGAGGCTACTCTCACTCTCATTGTTTTGCTTATCCAAGCAACAATGTGTCTGAAGAGGAGAGGGTTCCTACTTATGAGCAGACTCTACATATCAGCAAGAACCCACCTTTTCCAGGGGGCAGAGGTTAAAGTGCAGTACTGCAGTGGTGACTCTGCTCATAATCTGAGTTCGATCCCAATGGGTTCAGATAACCGGCTCGAAATTGACTCAGCTTTTCATCCTTCTTAGGTTGGTAAACTGAGTATCCAGCTCACTGTGTATGGGGGCAGTGCACAGCCTACATAATTAAATTGCAGACTGCCCAGAGAAAGCTCTAAGCACTGTGGGGCGGTATATAAGCAGCACACTTTGTTTTGCTTTACCTAAAAACAAGACTTTTTTTTTTCCAGACACATTGCTGCTTGCATAAGCAAAGCAATGAGAGAGGTACACTGGGCTAATTTATCTCTTCTAATAGTGTTACTATTTCTGGATTACGGAAGGGTTGAAATGCCATCTTATCCTTTGCTTCAGGTAGGAACAAGTGACGGGCTGGCCCTGCATGATGTGTGTGATGCCAGGGTCTCAGAAACTAATAACAGCATAACACCTCTTTGATATTGAGAAGCACAATGCATGTTGGTTCTGGTTGGTTTTTGTAATAGTACCTTTATTTTCTGTTGTACCTGTGTTGTACCGGAGATGTGGCAGTTAAATGGGGTAAAAGTGCTCTTTTCACGACAAAGATTCAAAACATAGCAGACTCTCCAGGGATCTCATTAAAGCGCTCTCTTCCTAATGCAGCCTGATGTAACAGCCGCTACTACCATAATCCCCCACAGTGCGCTTTTCAGATAGGTTAGTTTACACAGAATTAATAGTCTAATTTTGCAAGCAACTAGTGCAGTGAACATTGATTTTTTTAAAACATAAGCCTTGAATGTTGCCTTTGCAGAGACTGATTTCCAAACCCACCCCCCACCCCCATGTTTTAAAGGCAGCCCTAAGCTTTCAAAGGCTCATCAATATGCTTAATCACAAGTGCGGCATATAACCTCTGGTTTGTTCGTATTATGGTTTTCTTACAAATTTATCATAGTAAATTGGCTACTTTACTTATGTATTATTTCTTTAACTTTAGAAGCCTGCATGGTAAAGTTGTAAAAAGCAAAAGAGGACTAAAATAATACAAGGCACTGTGAAGGAAGTGAATAGAAGGTAGAGGTGGAGGGACAAGAGGATCATAACCTAAATCTTTCAGAAGCTTCTGTAGCTTCATCAAGCAAATCTAATTGTGGTTCAGCACAAATCCAGCACTCAATAAGTTGGGTTTTCTTCAGTAAGAGGGTGAGGCAAGGATCCAGTTAAGGAAATTTATTATTGAGTCAGGTGTTCCATGAATTCATTAAAAGAGCTGAAAGGAATATCTTCGAACTAAGATTCAGTTGGAAATTAAAAATGTGATTACATGGCAAAATAGCTTGCATTTTAGGCTACTTGGGGTGCGGTCGGGTGCAAGCTGTTTCCTGACCATCACATGACTTATAGCACTCCAGCCTGATCCCAATCCATGCCTAACGGGATCTTTTTTGGTCCAGCATTAGGACTACTACCTTTTGGGGCTGGGCGGGAGTGATTCCCCAATGGACAGAAGTGTCTGTTTAAAGGAGACTTACCCTTGCAAAATAACCTTTTCTGGTGCAATCAGACGTGCACTTTTCTTGCCATCAGACTGCACACTAAGATCTGCAGTTTGGGAGTACTCTTGCATTCACCATGAGCCTGGATATGCTTACTGTCTGGGAGTAAATCTGCACAATTTAAGATAGTGCACCAGCTATGCCCATTTATTGACATGTCTGATGCATGCCGTAGCTATACCGTGCTTGAACAGTATAGCAACCCACTCTACATGCATTTGCTTTTGAATTGTTGTTGTTGTTTAGTCGTTAAGTTGTGTCCGACTCTTTGTGACCCCATGGACCAGAGCACGCCAGGCCCTCCTGTCTTCCACTGCCTCCCGGAGTTTGGTCAAATTCATGTTGGTGGCTTCGGTGACACTGTCCAACCATCTCGTCCTCTGTCGTCCCCTTCTCCTCTTGCCTTCACACTTTCCCAACATCAGGGTCTTTTCCAGGGAGTCTTCTCCAAAGTATTGGAGCCTCAGCTTCAGGATCTGTCCTTCCAGTGAGCACTCAGGGTTGATTTCCTTCAAAATGGATAGGTTTGTTCTCCTTGCAGCTCTAGGGGACTCTCAAGAGTCTCCTCCAGCACCACAATTCAAAAGCATCAATTCTTCGGCGGTCAGCCTTCTTTATGGTCCAGCTCTCACTTCCATACATCGCTACTGGAAAAACCATAGCTTTGACTATGCGGACCTTTGTCGGTAAGGTGATGTCTGCTTTTTAAGATGCTGTCTAGGTTTGTCATCACTTTCCTCCCAAGAAGCAGGAGTCTTTTAATTTCGTGGCTGCTGTCACCATCTGCAGTGATCATGGAGCCCAAGAAAGTAAAATCTGTCACTGCCTCCATATCTTCCCCTTCTATTTGCCATGAGGTGATGGGACCAGTGGCCATGATCTTAGTTTTTTTGATGTTGAGCTTCAGGCCATTTTTTGCGCTCTCCTCTTTCACCCTCATTAAGAGGTTCTTTAATTCCTCCTCACTTTCTGCCATCAGCGTAGTATCATCTGCAAATCTGAGGTTGTTGATATTTCTTCTGGCAATCTTAATTCTGGCTTGGGATTCCTCCAGTTCAGCCTTTCGCATGATGTATTCTGCATATAATTTAAATAAGCAGGGGGACAATATACAGCCTTGTCGTACTCCTTTCCCAATTTTGAACCAATCAGTTCTTCCACATCCAGTTCTAACTGTTGCTTCCTGTCCCACATATAGATTTCTCAGGAGATAGATAAGGTGGTCAGGCACTCCCATTTCTTTAAGGACTTACCATAGTTTGCTATGGTCCACACAGTCAAAGGCTTTTGCATAGTCAGTGAAGCAGAAGTAGATATTTTTCTGGAACTCTCTGGCTTTCTCCATAATCCAGCGCATGTTAACAATTTGGTCTCTAGTTCCTCTGCCCCTTCGAAATCCAGCTTGTACTTCTGGGAGTTCTCAGTCCACATACTGCTGAAGCCTACCTTCTAGGATTTTGAGCATAACCTTGTTTTTGAATAGGGGTCAGAAAATTCAGATGGTCCAAAGGGCTGCAATCAGACTGTTGTCCAGGCACACAACTTCCTTGTTATAATAGTTAAATTGACTAATTGTCTCTTTCCAGGGATAATTCAAAATGCTGGTTATAAAAGCCTATAAATGTATAGGCCTCCAACACTGGAGGCATGGAAGAGAAAATTGGACAACCATCTGTCAGATATCCTTTGATTTGGATTGTTGCATTGAGTAGCAGGTTGGACTTGATGGCCTTATAGGCTCCGTCCAACTCTATTGTTCTATGATTCTATATATTACTTAGATCCAGACTATTGAAAAGGCTGTATTATCTGAGAGAAGCCTGCAGAGGTTTTGAGGTCTTGAGGGGAGGCTCTTTTGTCTAATCCACTACATTTATGGAAATGTTTGGTGGGGACATGAGAAAGGGTTCCCTCCATGGCTTTTCCCATTTATGGAACTCCTTATTAGGCTGGGTCTGTCCCTATTTTCATTGTATATTTTTGCTCTGCTGGTCATTAAACAGTTTACTAGCTGCTTAGAAAAGAGCTTTCAATGGGTGGTTGCAGTACATTGATGTACTTTTAAACTGATTAATGTCATTTATTCATTACATTTGCTTTAATCATTTCACTTCTTTATTTAACTGCCCCTGCAGAAGGGTGATGATGTAACCAGCAAGGGGAGATTTTAATAATGAAAGACTTCCCCTTTATTTCCAGAAGCTCTTCTGACTTGCAGATAATCCCTTTCATCATGTTGAAGCCATGGGAGCTGCGGGATGGAAATCTTTCCTTACCAAAAATTGCTGCTCTCTGATTATGTTACTGGCAGGAGGAGGTTGGTTTTTTTTTTTTTGGTGTTGGTGGGGCTTTGTTTTTTGTGGGGTTTTTTGGTAATGAAAGACTTGTTCCTTCCATCCTCCCACACTTTTCACACAATGAAGCAGATCATTTGCAACACAGCCAATCCATGGTAGAGAAGGGGAAGTCATTCATTACCAGAGCTGTCCCTCTTCCTCTGAAATCACCCCCGTTCACCAAGATTTATTTTTGTTCTTATTTGTATATATTTGTGAATCTTTTTGTGAGTGACTTTGAGTTCTAGTTTGAGAAAGCTGGGATATAAAACAATTCAATTAAAAATAAACTCATGCTGTAAATCAGTCTAGATGTTAATGGGAACCATCTCATCTTTCTTCTTCTATCTGAAATGTGAGGTGCTTACTATGATTAAGTCATTCATTCATTCATTCATTCCATTTTTATAGAGACCATCTGGCTGAAGGCCACTCCTGGTGGTTTACAACATACACAAACAACATAATTAAAATGCAATTTAACAAAGCAGAAAATAAAAAGAATAAAATGCAAATAAACAATACAATCAAAAGCATTAAAATAAATTTGCATAAAAAGGTAAATCACAGTGTTCACTTATTTGAATCAATAGAACTTACAACGGAGCTGTCTCACCAAATCTTTATTGATTCAATAAGTCAACTCTAGTGTGATTTACTACACTAAGCAATAGACTTTGGTCACTGAACATTGACTGACTGAAATCCTAGGTATTGCACAATATATTCCAGTGCACTCCCATTTAACTCTGTTGAGATTACTCTGTAGTATGTAAACTGAAAGGTATTAGCTATATAATCCAACACAAACCTTCTTTATTTGGAAACAAGCTCTGTTTATGGCAATCAAACCAACTTTGGTCAATTTGCCCCATTTATGGTAACCACCTTTAAATGTGAGATCACAGCCAAAGAGAAAATGTGGACAGAAACCAGAACTTAAAAGTCATATATATTCATATATATTCTGCTGCAGCTGTGATAATTAAGTGCTTGAATTGAAAATGCTTGAGGCATGCATTTGTGTGAGCTTATTGGAGCATAACCTCTTCTGCAGGTGGTCCAAAGGGGCATCTCAGGAGACCTTTTAGATCAGGCCTCGGGGCATGCTGCAGTTGCTAGCTGCTTAAGAACCAGACAGCCAATTCCATATCTTCAATATAATTTGTCACAAATATTCATTAACGCGTAAATCCTTTAGATTATCACTGAAATCCAGCAAAGCAGATTCAGAAGCAGGTGCCCTCACATTGATGGTTCTTTACAATCCTCTTGAGTGCATCAAGGGAAAAGGAAACACATCCAGCACTTGCAACATATGTGCAATGTGCATGCAAAACCAAACAGATGATCTGAAAGAGCTTATCCTCTCTTTTAAGGGAGACTAAATCATTTTTATCTATTCAGGAAAGGTGATTGAACTGAAACAGTATAGAGACTTGCCAAATAATGGGAGCAAGAACATCTCTAGAGTGAAAATCATGGGAGGGTGTATTTTGAATAGCTATTATTTAATTAATGTGTCTAAATTGGAGAAACAACAGACTTTAAGTTTATAGGATCTTCTTATCGCCCTCTGGACCTGAAGAACTAAAAAGAGCTCATTTTCATTCAATACAAAAATCCCATTCTTTTTCTTCATTTCGGTAAAATAATTTCAGTGTGGAGTGGAATCTTTTACTATTGGAAATCAGGAATCTTGAAGATACCAAGGCCAGTTAAAAATATTTTGCTGTCTGAGGCAAAGGACAGGATGTTGCCCATTCCCTGTTCCATGTACAGAACTCTACGAAGCTGCCATGTGAGGCCCAGGACAGACTGCTTACCATGCACAGCCTTGTCCTCTGACACAGGGAACTGCCAGGCTCAGAAGAAATAGTCAAAGGTTGTTGCTGCCACCCCTGTAATATCTGCTGTCTGAATCAGTCACCTGACTCGGCCTACTGGTATGGACAGTCTTACTCCAGAAGATCTAAATCTACTTTCCATCAAGCCCTTATATCAACCGGTCAGTGTGCTTAGAAATATTGTTCATGGTCCATATAGGAGGGACCGCAGTTCAGTGACAAATGATGTGTTTTACAGCCATGAGCCCAGGTTTAGCCCTTGTTCTCTTTGACTGAAAAGGATCTAAGGTGGGAAGACTAAAAACAGCTTTGCCTGTTACCCATAGAAATGCTGTAAACTGGAATGCACCTGGTGATAAATGGGTTAATGTTCTGACTTAATAGAAAGCAGTTGCCATGTGTTTTGTTACTTGGATTTGAAAGCAGACATCTGTGGGTTTTGTTTTTCAATACAGTTCCATATTGAGCCTATGTATGAAAAAATAAGCATATCTGAATATCATCTATTGATTAGCATAAGTTATTTGGAGCACTGTATTGTATTTTCTTGGAAATGATTTCACATATGTAGATGTAGGTAGGAGGCTTTGACTTGGTTTTTGGCACTGAGTGTGAGCAGTCTCATGTCAGATCCCAGCTCTCTGCATCTATTATACAATAATAAATTCTTCCATTTTTATTCAACAGAGGCTGAATTGCATTGTGGAATATAATTAAGCACTGGAAATATGATGGGCAAAAAAAATAATTAATACTTGGATGTGAAGCTGCCTCCTTGACAGCTTGCTGTGCTATAAAGTGACAGGGCGGAAAGCGAAATGTCACCTTCTGAATGGGCAAAATGATTTCAACAGATTAACACGAGAGCAAGAAGCCAAGAAAACCTGGTACAAAAACCAAGTGTGTGATGGATCCTAGGAAATGGGTGTCCAAACCAAAGCCCATCTGTTCCCCAACAATTGCCATAAGGTTTTATGTCAGATTAAACTGGATCAATTTTTGTGGAAATCAGAACAAAACAAAGCCATGTAACAGCAGGTTTTTATTTGCAATGAACTGGAATTAGTGATTCTTCAGAACAGCAGGAAGGGTGCTAAAATAAGCTATTCACCTCTCTTTGGATTGATGTCCAAAGTGTCTTTGGAATCAAGCATGAAGCAGTTTTCGCATTATTACTGAGCTAGGGAGACTGTATGCCACATGCATGGTATTTTGCCATCTAGGCTGTCATCCTCAAGGTCTAAAGAGAGAAATTCCAAACATTAATTTTAAAGAAGGCTTTATACAGTCGGTATCTTTTGGCAGATGGTTACCTTGTTCCTCAACATATTGAGGTACTGCCACTTTCAGCAGAATAAAAAAACAAAGGAGTGTGTCTTAAGTGTGAATGGGTTGCATTCAATGAGATGAGAGAGTGGGACTTCCAAGTCAGTGTGCTTTATTTAGTGGCAGCAGCTGTGGACTAGTTAGGCCAATTAGAGTGTTTGTATAATTGTGTAAATGCTATGTTTCTAATGCTTGTGCAGCAAACTAATCACTAGGCCCAAAGATGGCAGAGATGTGTGAGCCCGAAGGTCAGCTTCATGAGTTTGCCTCACACTGCACAATACTAATTTCAAACAGAAACATTTCATTTTCTATACCGATATTTCTGAAGGAAGCAAAGTTCTTCTGCAACCAGTATTTTTATGTAGTTAGGCAGGGCTGAGAATGTGCAGCCCTCCAAAGGTTGCTGGATTCCAACTCCTATTATACCTTTGTCCTGTCTAGACTTGGTGATAACTGCAACATGTTCTGGAGGGTCATACATTCCCTACCCTCTGGTTGGGGATGGGATGGATTCATGCTTCCGGAGGGAGCTGACTCAGCAACTTTGCATTGGAGTGACAAGGAACCAAACAAAGGGAGGGAAAATGGAGAGAAGAAAAGGAAGTGATGACTTAATTTTCTGCTTTTGGTTATTCGGTTTAATTTACTAGTCTAAACTACCTGAAAGTGCTTAATGTGTGTAAATCAAGAAACAACTCGGTGTTATATAAACTTTGCTAAGTATTAAGTTATTAAGGTATAAGCCTGGGCAGATATTTTGCTGATGTTATGTATTACCCAAGGCAAGACTAATTATTTTAGAACATGGATTAAAAATCCACACAGGTTGTTTCATTCTCCCCAACAGTTAATATGCAGTGATAATAAATTGAATAACTGTGATGTATTAATTGAAGAATATTAACATCATTTCCTCACATCCAGGATCAACTGCTCACTTGGTGGTAAGGATTGGACCCAAGGCTAGATGAACAAATGGCAAAATGCAGGAATCATCATGATAGCCTTGTATTTCGGGTGTGACATGGGCAACAGATGTGGTATAATGAGAGAGCAGCAAAGCTATTGGAAAGGATGCTTAAGTCCATCTATCATATATAAGGTTTTTGGAATATGAAGCACCTTGCATGTGAGGAATGCTATTCTTTCAAAAAGACCAGTATATACATCACTACAGTATTTATTTAGAGGACTGGATGATTGTGTTTGGAAATTGTCCAGGGAGCAATGAAAATCAGTGGCTATCACAGCCAATGTTTTTAGACCATGTTTGATCCAAGAAGTCATATTGTCTCTTTTGTTAGTTCTGATGGTTAGCAGCATAAAAGGATTGTAATTCATTCCTTTTAAAAAACAAAAACACATAGCTATTTATGTGCCAGAAACTGCTTTTTAAAAAAGTTATTTCATGTCCCCCTTCCTAACTCTCTCATGGTTTGACATGATCATGCTGTCGTCTTTTTTTTAAGCTATGTATTAAATGAGAGATGACTTCAATGCAATCTGATCAAAGGGTGTGAAAGAACAGAAGGGCACAAAGCATATGTCTGCCTGTGTGTCCCTTGAAAGACCTGGGAGAGTCATAAACTGAGTTCAAAGGCTTGGCATTTGAATTCTTATATACTGGACCCATCAACAGGCAACAATTAGAGTTATGTATACTGTTCTGTGTAAGAATTTAAACTCTCAAGTTGGTCAGAGCCTAATTCCTTGACCTTCTTTGCAGTTTTTACTCTGCTACCCATCTGACAAGGATGGCCATCCCTGTTGTGCATGCAAGCATACCTAAATAGCAGAGCAAAAAGGAACGGCCATTGCAGCAACAGGGTAATGGTAGGCATCTCAGATAATAGTGTGCTGAAAATAGGACCACAGCATGGAAATTTTACTTTTTCAGAGTCCTGAATGTGCTGGTTCATAGAGTTCAAAAACAACAACAACAATCTGTCAAGTGAATTCTGACTTTTGGTGATCCTTTCCAGGGTTTTCCAGGTAAAGAATACTCAGAAGTAGTTTACCATTCCTTTCTTCTAGGGGCTTCCTGAGACTGTGCAGCTTGCCCAAGACCACACACAGGCTGGCTCTACTTGCAAGAGGCACAGTTGGTAATTGAACTCCCAACCAATGTTCCCTCTAAGCTGCACAGAGCTCTATTGGGACTGCACATGGGCAGCCGGCAGCCAGTTTGTTTACCTCCCATTTTGGATGAATCCCCGCTCCTCCGCATGAGCATGGGATGAGGCTCCCGCACAGCGGAAATAAAAATTAAAGGGAATGTTGCTTCCAGCATCTGGTTCCACAGCCAGATACCTACTAAACCACTGAGTTCAAGACCTTATTGTAAAGGAATACCTTGTTGGGTCATGGGCAAAATCCTCCTTGACACCTTTTTCATTACCCAAGAACTCTGTTTGATTTCTTTGAAATTCCTCACCTGAGAAGGAGATTCGAAATTTGTTTTGAAATTTGTCTTAGGTTAAACCTAGTGATAATTTAGGAGTGTGCTGAAATCTCTCAGGCATTTATCCTTGGAGCCTGATTTGGAATGGAGATGGGTAAGATAATATATTTTCCCTCAGAAATCAGACACTACAACCTCTCACTAGTTCTGGAGATCAGTTGTGTTATCAGTCCTTCCCACTAGCATAATTTATGAAGGGAAAGAAAAAAGAATGATTGCAGAAACAAACTTTTAACATAGCAAGTCCATTCTGAAATGAACCTAAGTTTGAATGGAGTGGAGAAAGATTAGCATACTGACCATCTGCTTATTCTAAAAGTTGGCACCTTGACTGCTTTTAAGTACTGTACGTGGATATCTTGATTTGGCATGAGTTTCCTTTTTGTGTATTGTCTATCCTAAAATAAAAACAAAAAGAAAACACGGCTCAGAAGCATTGGCTTTGCACAAGCATTTTTAAAAATGTTTGAGAGGAAGAGGAGGAGAACAGGCAACAAGACCTTTCTAGCAGCCATCCTTCCATGTCAGAGACTTCTAGACTAGTTTAGAATTTGGTTGAAAGACCAATGGGATCACAGCCAAACAATAAAAGAAATAGAGATGGCCCAGCTTTCTGAAGATAAAAAATGTAATTTGCAATAAAAATTATATATTGGTATGAGAATGAGCATTGAATACTGGGTATTTCCAATAGCACTGTATTAACCACGGAGTCATGAACTCACACAGACAACGTGAACAGAAATAGTAGTTGAAAGTTGGTTTTATCATAGGATGGTAAGAATTTTGTGGACTGAGAAGGTGATCAACTAAGAAGTGTAAAGATGAATGAATAAAGAACAAGAAATAATAAAACTCATAAAATGTAGAAAGC
This sequence comes from Intellagama lesueurii, assembly GCA_037013535.1. Classification (NCBI taxonomy): domain Eukaryota; kingdom Metazoa; phylum Chordata; class Lepidosauria; order Squamata; family Agamidae; genus Intellagama; species Intellagama lesueurii. The sequence continues at coordinate 266,369,135 of JBAJHW010000002.1, read as the reverse complement.
TGGAAGGAAAAATAATAGAAAAGAAGTACAGAAAGAATAAAAATATGTTGACTAATTAATCTTGGAGACAGGTTTCAATGTACCACAATATAAGTGTTCAGAGCTGTTGCATGCCAAGTTAGTACGTCCACCCTCCAGTAGGAAAAGATTCATTAATTCACTCATTTATTCATGTATTTATCATACTGTCTCAGGGATACTTGTTCACATTGAAGATGCTGGGAACACATTTTAGAAGCACTAAATAAATAAATAAATATCAAACACAAATTTAAAAGGTAGTTATTGTATTAGAAGCAGTTCAACTATATTCTCATTATAGTATGCATATTTTTGCTGCAAAGTTGCAACTTCAATCCCAGGCATATACTATATTATTAGTGTCAGATAGCCTTGGAAACATAATATGATGGACAAGGAAAAAGGAAATTGTTCATATGCATAGTGAACATTTGAATTTAAACACACATGCGGCTTTGCACACATACTTATGTATCTCAGTTAGGCTACAAAAACTTGAAAAATGTTCTTGAATGAGTGGCAAAACATTTAATCAAACATGACTTCAGCTGTGGATTAAGAAGTTATGTTTTCACCCATCAGTTTGGTTTGACAAGTAATATACAGCGGAATGGTGATAAAAATCAATTACTCAAGTGATATTTATGGCTACTGAATAATGTATTTGTTATTATTCATTCTTATTCCCACACATTCACAAATAAAATATGGGAAGTGACAGCTATTAAAATACATTTACTCTACAAGAAACTGAAACAACCAACATTGAAAAGGTTGGAGTCTTGGATTATTTAGAAATGAAAAATATTTATAAATATTTGAGGTGGAATAAATCCCATTGCTACCTCTTGACATTTTGTTTGGCAGTGCTTAACTAGAGGTGGATCTTCTTAGAGAGGCATTCGATGTTTAACCTGCCCTGCTGTTTTTAGTCTGCATCTTTTGTAATGTTGATATTTTAATGCTTTTAAAAATCTTTTGCTGATTTTTATGGTTTTACAGTGGGACAGGTTTCTATTATTTTATTAAAATATTAGCTGAATGTTGCTTTTAATCTGTTTTTATTTCTTTTAATAACTTTGTAAGCCACCTGGAGTCTTTTAGTTGAAAGTAAGTGTAAATAATGGTGAAGGTGGTGGTGATGATGATATGGTTCTTTTTTGCTACCTTTGTGACCCTGAAACCTAAATGAATCTTCATGTTTCCCGGTTGAGCCCAAGTAGGGGGAGCGTTCGTTCCTCAACATCTGAAGGACAAGAGTGCATTGAAATATATCTGTGGATGAAGCGTATCTAAAGTGTAACCTACTCATAGCACATTGTATGCATGTCAGATAACCTCACCATTGACAATGATCCTTTGAATCAGCAAGTGCTTATTTATTCAGTAAGAATTTAAAAATTCATAGCAAGAGTATACATCCTTACCATATTAATCTTTATATCTTGATGCCATCTGATTTTGAATGTTGATTGCAACTTTTTATTGCTGGAACATGTTGCCAATTATATGAATATCTTGTGAATTCAAACCTTTGTCTACCAGCGGTTTCATCAGCTTTCCTATCTGGACTTCAGGAAAAGCTTTCCTGCAGTCAATAAAGCAAGCATACATATTTAGACTCAGGTCATAGCATCTCTCCCAAAGTACATATAAGAAAAATTGTGTTTTCTACATCCTTGTTGGAAATTAGGATGCATGTCCCAGCTCTCCAGTGATTTCTTTGCAGTTCCTTTAAATTTTGTACCTTCGGAGTAGCCCTCATAGTCAACAAAAGAGTGGGGAAAGCTGTACTGGGATACAATCTCAAAAATGATAGAATGATTTCAATACGAATCCAAGGCAGGCCTTTCAACATCACAGTAATCCAAGTTTATGCACCAACCACCGATGCTGAAGAGGCTGAAATTGACCAATTCTATGAAGACTTACAACACCTTCTAGAACAGACACCAAAGAAAGATGTTCTTCTCATTATAGGGGACTGGAATGCTAAAGTAGGGAGTCAAGAGATAAAAGGAACAACAGGTAAGTTTGGCCTTCGAGTCCAAAACGAAGCAGGGCAAAGGCTAATAGAGTTTTGTCAAGAGAACAAGCTGGTCATCACAAACACTCTTTTCCAACAACACAAGAGGCGAGTCTACACATGGACATCACCAGATGGGCAATACCAAAATCAGATTGATTATATTCTCTGCAGCCAAAGATGAAGAAGCTCTATACAGTCAGCAAAAACAAGACCTGGAGCTGATTGTGGCTCTGATCATCAGCTTCTTATAGCAAAACTCAAGTTTAAACTGAAAAAGTAGGAAAAACCACTGGGCTAGTCAGGTATAATCTAAACCAAATCCCTTATGAATACACAGTGGAAGTGAAGAACAGATTTAAGGAACTCGATTTGGTGGACAGAGTGCCTGAAGAACTATGGACGGAGGCCCGTAACATTGTACAGGAGGCAGCAACAAAAACCATCCCAAAGAAAAGGAAATGCAAGAAAGCAAAGTGGCTGTCCAATGAGGCCTTACAAATAGCAGAGAAGGGAAGGGAAACAAAATGCAAGGGAGATAGGGAAAGTTACAGAAAATGGAATGCAGACTTCCAAAGAATATCAAGGAGAGACAAGAGAGCCTTCTTAAATGAACAGTGCAAAGAAATAGAGGAAAATAATAGAAAGGGAAAAACCAGAGATCTGTTCAAGAAAATTGGAGATGTCAAAGGAACATTTTGTGCAAAGATCGACATGATAAAGGACAAAAATGGTAGAGACCTAACAGAAGCAGAAGACATCAAGAAGAGGTGGCAAGAATACACAGAAGAATTATACCAGAAAGATCTGGATGTCCCGGACAACCCAGATAGTGTGGTTGCTGACCTTGAGCCAGATATCCTGGAGAGCGAAGTCAAGTGGGCCTTAGAAAGCATGGCTAACAACAAGGCCAGTGGAGGTGATGGCATTCCAGTTGAACTATTTAAAATCTTAAAAGATGATGCTGTTAAAGTGCTACACTCAATATGCCAGCAAGTTTGGAAAACTCAGCAGTGGCCAGAGGATTGGAAAAGATCAGTCTACATCCCAATCCCAAAGAAGGGCAGTCTCAAAGAATGCTCCAACTACTGTACAATTGCACTCATTTCACACGCTAGCAAAGTTATGCTCAAAATCCTACAAGGTAGGCTTCAGCAGTATGTGGACCGAGAACTCCCAGAAGTACAAGCTGGATTTCGAAGGGGCAGAGGAACTAGAGACCAAATTGCTAACATGCGCTGGATTATGGAGAAAGCTAAAGAGTTCCAGAAAAACATCTACTTCTGCTTCATTGACTACGCAAAAGCCTTTGACTGTGTCGACCACAGCAAACTATGGCAAGTCCTTAAAGAAATGGGAGTGCCTGACCACCTTATCTATCTCCTGAGAAATCTCTCAAGCCAGAATTAAGATTGCCGGAAGAAATATCAACAACCTCAGATATGCAGATGATACCACTCTGATGGCAGAAAGTGAGGAGGAATTAAAGAACCTCTTAATGAGGGTGAAAGAGGAGAGCGCAAAAAAGGGCCTGAAGCTCAACATCAAAAAAACTAAGATCATGGCCACTGGTCCCATCACCTCCTGGCAAATAAAAGGGGAAGATATGGAGGCAGTGACAGATTTTACTTTCTTGAGCTCCATGATCACTGCAGATGGTGACAGCAGCCACGAAATTAAAAGACACCTGCTTCTTGGGAAGAAAGCGATGACAAACCCAGACAACATCTTAAAAAGCAGAGATATCACCTTGCCAACAAAGGTCCGCATAGTCAAAGCTATGGTTTTTCCTGTAGCGATGTATGGAAGTGAGAGCTGGACCATAAAGAAGGCTGACCGCCGAAGAATTGATGCTTTTGAATTGTGGTGCTGGAGGAGACTCTTGAGAGTCCCCTGGACTGCAAAGAGAACAAACCTATCCATTTTGAAGGAAATCAACCCTGAGTGCTCACTGGAAGGACAGATCCTGAAGCTGAGGCCCCAATACTTTGGCCATCTCATGAGAAGAGAAGACTCCCTGGAAAAGACCCTGATGTTGGTAAAATGTGAAGGCAAGAGGAGAAGGGGACGACAGAGGACGAGATGGCTGGACAGTGTCATCAAAGCTACCAACATGAATGTGACCCAACTCCGGAAGGCAGTGGAAGACAGGAGGGCCTGGCGTGCTCCGATCCATGGGGTCACAAAGAGTCGGACATGACTTAACGACTAAACAACAACAACTGCTCAGTTCTCTTCAAACATCTCTTCAATTTACTCACTGCATTGTTTGATTTTTGTTCTTGATGAAAATATTAAAGAATTATTGTTGTCCAAAGCAGTTGGCATTATTGGGTTTTTTACCTCAGACAATGTACAAAAAGAAAGAAAGAAACCGTACTAACTAGAGTCATTACTTACCAAACTTTGACTACTCTTTGGAGAAGAATATAAGAATAACAACAATTCACAATATTACCAAGAATACTTAGACTAAAATACCTGTAACTGAAGTATGGTAGAACAGCCAAGTAAAATAAAATTACCTTCCCACCCTACTCCCCGAAAAGTGTTACCACAGCATAAAACTCTGAAAATCTTTTTGACAGTTTAAAAACTTGGGAAAGCAGAAATGTCTTTGACCAGAGCTAGACTGAGAATAAATTGCCAAGCAATGATCCATGGAAGGACAGTCACAAGCGGGATGCCATCAACAGACAAGTTTTCCCTCTGCTCAGTACCTACCTACTTCATTTCTGATGATAAAGGCACAGAAAGAATAGCTGCTGAGGAAGATTTTGGTAGATTGTCATTGGTAGGATAGAAGATGATCTGACAGACAGCTGAGATTGTTACTAAACAGGCAATTCATAAGTCATAAGACACAGAGGTGTATTTTTTTTCCACAGCTAGCCTTCTGGTGAAAATGGATGGATCCTAATGTAAAACTCTTTTGAGACTGGCACTTCTTACTAACGACTTGTTATGTACATCTGCTTCCATGTGTTTCAAGTGACAATCATCCTGCTGCCTGTTTCTGTTCAAAAATAAAGCATAGATTGTTTCACTTAGAGATGCCTCCATCTTTAATGATCTCTCTCTCTCCCTTATAAAATTCTTCACCTCCAGTCAGGTGTACTTCCCTGATTTTCAAATCAAGTCAAGCTGTAAAAAATTTAATTTTTTAAAAATTTATCAAGTGGGTCATGAAAGGGGTACCAGGAGGCAGTCTTGATTGCTGTTAAAAACTTTCTGAAAGTGTCATGAGTAATTTCAAATTGAACTAACAAAACTTTAAACAGCGGTGTATTCTGGGAAGACATTTCTCCCACTGTAAATGGAGAGAGGGGAGAAACTTCTGGTCCATGGCCTAGGTCATGGTCTGTTTGACAATAAGAGTGTGCATTTTATTAGCTTTCTCACTGATTACTTGAAAAACATTGAGGACTAGTGTGGAGTGATGTGCTAAATTTGGAAGTGCAGCTGCTCTTTGAGACAATCCCAATAGCCTTCCCCCCTCATAAGAAGAGTCCAGATATGTAGATAGCTGGATTGGTGCATACCAACAGTTGAAGAAGAAAGAGTTTTGTAAAAGCTCTGTAATCCAAATTTCCCATTCAAGATCAAACCACAGAGACTTTGCATTACTACAGAGATAGTTTGCTTGCAATAGGGATGCTCCTCCTTTTTTTCAAAAAAATTCATTCTTTCCCCAGTGTCTGCAATGATCACTGCCAAGCTCAAAGGGAACAGGGAAGCCTCAGGGGGTAGATGATATCACAGTCCCTTCTACTCAGAAAGTCTTGGAGTTTTGAGCCTGTGAGTCTTGGCCCTACTTCTTCTCTGCTTTTTTACAGGCCTAAGTTTTCGTGTTAATCGTCCCCATCACCAATGTAAAAGTAAAGTTATTTTTGTTCTGTCTTTCTTACAGAGATAATGAATTGGGAGAAAAGGCCAATAGTAGGTGTGGCGAAATGCCTACAGGTGACGTCATTCCTGCCTGTCAGTCACAGGAGCTCTAGAGGGAGGAGCCAAGGATAGAGCAGGAGGGGCGGAACCAAGGGGGACAGTTAGGGAAGTGGCTGGGTTAAAAGGCCCCCAGCGAGGGGCCTTTTAACATCCCAGTGATCACGGGTAGTGGGAGATATGGCGTTGGCACAGTCCCTACTCGTGTTAGAAGAACAATGAACAGATGCGTGAAGGCTGTTCATTGTTCTGAGACTGTGACCAACCCTCAGTATCGAAGTAGCCAGCCCAGCCAGCCTTCCACTCTATCCTTGCTGCTGTTGAATGCCAGGTCTGTGTCTAATAAATCCCAGGTAATCAACGACCTTATCCTGGAGGAGGATGCAGACCTGGCATGCATAACCGAGACGTGGATTGGTGGGGAGGGGGATCCTCCCCTGGCCCTCATCTGTCCGCCCGGTTATGCCGTCCAGCACCAGGGTAGACTGGAGGGGCGGGGGGGAGTAGCCATTGTTTATAAATCCAGTTTACAGGTTACTAGGCGCTCCTTTGTGGTGAAGCCAGGTCTAGAGGCACTCCACGTGTCGATTGGGGCCAGGGATGGTATTGGGATTTTGCTGGGTTACCGCACTCCCCGCGACCCAGCCACTTCCCTTCCAGAGCTGGCGGACTTTATCTCCGCGGCGGTGTTGGGGTCCCCGAGGCTTTTGGTTCTGGGTGACTTCAACATACGCACGGAGGCAGAGGTCTCAGGGCCAGCTCTTGAGTTCTTGGAAACCATGGCTTCCTTGAACATGTCCCAACATGTCAACGGCCCCACCCACGTGGGTGGTCACATGCTGGACCTGGTCTTTTCCACCAATTGGAGTGAGTGTGGTCTGATGGTGACTGACCTTGAGTCGGTCCCTTTGTCATGGTCAGATCACCACCTAATAAAATGTAACCTCTCAGTGGTACTCCCCCCTCGCAGGGAGCAGGGACCTATTTCTATGGTCCGCCCTCGAAGGCTACTGGATCCGGTTGGATTCCAGGATGCCATGAGAGGTGTTACGGCTGACCTGGCTAGCGCTCCTGTCGACGCTCTGGTTGACAGCTGGTCCACGGCTGCCACCAGGGCCGTAGACATGATCGCGCCTAAACGCCCTCTCCGTCGCAGAACCCGCCCGGCGCCCTGGTATAACCAGGAGCTCCGAGGGCTGAAGCGACATAGGAGAAGGCTAGAGCGTAGGTGGAGGAAGAACCCGACGGATTATAATTGGATAGCTGTCAGGGTCGCAACTAACCTTTACCTGTCTAAGGTAAAGGCTGCTTGTCGAACTTACTTCGCTAACCGGATAAGCGAAGCGACCAACCAGCAGGCGGAGTTATTCCGTATAGTGCGCGACCTATCCGGAACTGGTCCGGGTGATAGGCCTCCCCCTAGTTTCTCACCTGACCAGTTTGCAGCTCCCTCGCTGGGTATTTTCAAGAAACAACTGAAAACATGGATGTTTAGGCATGCCTTCCCCCTTTCCAGTTAACTCCTATTACTCTTTTTTCTTTTTCCACTATAATGCACCTTGTTTCTTGCCATCTTTGGGAAAATTATGTTATGTTATGTGTATGTTATCTGTTTATTGTTTTTAGTGTGTGTTGTAAGCCGCCTAGAGTGGTCACAATTGACCAGATAGGCGGGGTATAAATGAAATAAATAAATAAATAGACAGTTGGAACCTGAGAGAGAGTTGAGAAGTTGGAGCTTAGAGAGAAGAGAAGAATTAGAGTGATCTGAATAGAGAGTTAGGAAAGTGAATTAAGAACAAGGTTATTAGAATGAACAAGCAGGAATGAGAACACCTAGAATAATACAGATATTAAGTGATTGAAAATACATAACACAAGCCTGAATATATGTCCCGTCCTATCCAAACTTAATCAAACCCCTGTTACAGTGACTACGTGATTTACTTTGTGAAATGATTAATAATAAAAGGTTATCTGTTATTCAAGCCAACTGATTCTGTAGTTCAATAGGCCTTGCATGTGGCAGCATATGTGTCTAACACTCAGAGGTGGTATTAAGAAAATAATACCTGGTGACAGCGAGAGAAATCAAGAGGGAGAGAACCTTTGTGAGGGCCACAACAAACACAGCCACAAGGGTGATCTCCACAGTAGGAAGACAACTTTTTTCCCCATTTTGTATCAAACAATCCTCCAGCCAATGTGATAATGGCTATACTAGTTGCAGGATTTTAGGAGCTGAAATCCCAAGAACCTTTCCAAGGTCCAGTTCTGAGAACTATCTGAATCTGTCTGAGCCAAATCTCAAAACTGGAAGTCCCCTTTCACAAAGAAGGAACACACTTGAGCCATCTTAATTATTCTTTTCTCTCAATCTCTCTCTCTTTCATTGCTGATGGTGAAGAAAATCTCTTTGGACCTGACCAAGGAGACTTTGGTATATTACTTTTAGACCATTTTTCAAAAATTGAAACCTACTAAAAACAAATACAATTCTGACAAGTGTTTTGTTGGCATCTTTCTGTGGATGGTTCCTATCAATTGTCTCATCTCACTGACATGTATCCTTCTGAAAAGCATGGTAATTGCTGTGGGCCAAGTAAAAGATTCTCAGGCGGTTGGTCATCTGTTGGGCAGCACACCTGTATTAAAAACCTTGAGAACAGTAAAGAGGATCTTAATGTAGGCACATCTATAAACTCTTTGTGCATCAGAAAACTGTTTATTCTCACCTCCCATAGTTCTAATGCACAGATTACTTTTACCGTTTCCCCAAAAATAAGACCTAACCTGAAAATAAACCCTAGTATGATTTTTCAGGATGCTCGTGATATAAGCCCTACCCCAAAAATAAGCCCTAGTTAAGTTAAACCCCGCCCTCCACCATTGTGCAGCATTGTGCAGCAACCAAAAGATAACATGACTGTATTTGAATAAATGTAGATTGTTGTACATGGAAAAAAATAAAACATCCCCTGAAAATAAGCCCTACTGCGTTTTTTGGAGCAAAAATTAATATAAGACCCTGTCTTATTTTCGGGGAAACACGGTATAATAGAAGCATTAATACAGTTGTATATTAGTTATCTCTATTCTGTCTCCTAATTAGCTGGTTTTATTGGGTTGTAATGAGATTATACATTCAGTGCTTGTGGCTTCTAGTGTTTCAGAGGATTTAATACATCACTCTGAAGAAAATGGTAGTTTTCTTGCCCACATTATGTTGTTGTTATGTGCTATTTGACCAAACTCCGGGAGGCAGTGGAAGACAGGAGGGCCTGGTGTGCTCTGGTCCATGGGGTCACGAAGAGTCGGACACGACTTAACGACTAAACAACAAATGTGCTGTCAGGCTTCTGACACATAATGACCCTGTGAATTAATGACTTCCAAAGGATCCTATCATTAAAAGCGTTGCTCAGTTCCAGCAAACTAAAGACTGTGGCTTCTTTATTGAGTCAATCCATCTCATCATAGGTATGCCTTTCTTGTTTCCCAGCATTGTTGTCTCTCCTAGTGAGCCATGTCTTCTTCCAATATGTCCAAAATATCATAGCCTCAATTTAGTAATTTTAATTTCTAGTGAGATTTCAGGCTTAGTTTGATATATAATCCTTTTTTTTTTCCTGGCAGTCCATGGTATCCAAAAAGCTGGCTGGATAGCTCAGTGGTTTAGGTAACTGGCTGAGGAGCAGAGGTTGGGAGTTTGATTCCCCACTCTGCCTCCTGTGAGTAGAGCCAGCCTGTGTAGCCTTGGGTAAGCTGCATAGTCCCAGAGCACCCCCAGAAGAAGGGAATGGTAAACCACTTATGAGTGTTCTCTACTTGGAAAATCCTGAAAAGTGTCACCGTAAGTCAGAATTGACTTGGTGGTACATGATGATGATGATGCCATCCAAGAAGTTCTCCAACACCACATTTTGACTGAATCATTTAATTTTGTTGTTGTTGTTGTTCCTTGAGCTTTCTTTATTGTCCAGCTTTCACATCTGTACAAAATAATCACAATTATCATATCATGGGAGATCTTGGCCTGCAACACATTCTTACACTTGCATTTGCACTTTAGTTCCTTCATAGCTGCCCTTGGAAGTCTCAGACTTTTCTGTTTTCTCAGCTGCATTCTCAATTCTGATTAATGGTTTATTTATTTATTTATTTATTGGATTTTTACCCCGCCCCCCTAGACAAAGTCTACTCGGGGCGGCTTACAAATATTATAAAAACATCATTATACAATAAATATTTAAAAAATCATTAAAACATCATAATTTTAAACAATTAAATTAAATCGATACCAAGATGGGAATAATTGAAAAGACAAAAAATAGAAATCAGTTATTGACTGAAGGGAATGGTTGAACCAACTTGTACAAAATTTTTAAATATTTTGATTTCTTCATTGTCAACATTAAAGTTTTGTAATGCTTCTCTAGCTTTTTAATATCTTAATGTTGAACTGTCTTTTGTTCTTTAATCTTCTTTAAAGACATTGTGTGACTTTCACATTTCAAGTTATGAACTAGAAGTTTTCCTATTATGTTTAATGCATTGCTTCAGTTTTATACTGTTTTTAATAAAGGGACAGATGCTCTATTGTTAGCAGAGGACAGGGCAGATGAAAGAGATGAGCAAAAACATTGTGTATTCTGACTGCTTGAACAGAGACTTACTTTACGAAAGCCCTATTCAAAAATCCAAAAATTGTTTAAACCAATATATGAGGAAGGAAGTGTTCTAGTTGCTCTCTGCTTTCCACACACAAAGAGTGACCAGACCAGTCTGAAGAAGTTAAAATTGCAGGCCATGGCTGGGATGATTAGCTACCTGCCAGGTAGCTTTGGCTGTCATAGAATGATCAGACAGGTCTGAACAGAAGAAGAGATTCTTCTACCCATGAAGGGTTTCAGTGTAAGCTAGAACCCTGGGAAATGTGAGTTCTCGTTCACATGGGGAGCCTCCCCAGTTAAAAGAGGCTCTCCGCTTCAGACCAATCACTTTTCATGGCAACAACACCATCTACTTGTGAGTGATATATCAAACCTCACATATTGATTTGACCAATTTTTGAATGCCTGCTTGGGCTTTTCTTAGGGACACAATATTTCAGACAGTTCTCAGAAGAAAATATTTTTACACAGAAAAAGAAGCTGCTTTGGAGGGAAAGTAGTGCTTTTGGTGAAGTAAAACAGCAGCAGTACCAAAAAGCTCTCCCAATGTTATGGTAGCTAGATACTAGATTTTAAATGGTCTTTTAATGTCAAATGTTTTTACAAGGTATTTGGAATTTTGGAAACTGTAAATGTCTATGTTTTTCCCCCTGTGTAATTGGTCTAAGGATCGTAACTAGAGATGGAGATGAATAAAAAAAATGGTGATTCGTTTTGATCTGTTATTCGCCAAGGTTAACGAATCAACGAATACGAATATACGAATATTCTTTGACGAATCGATGAATCGATGTGTTTTCAATATCACTATCCCATGTTCTGAAGATTAAGAAGTGTTTTGAAGGATTCCGTGTGTATTTGGTGTTTACAGAGTGCAGAGGCCTAATGGTGACCTTGCCAATATTGAATAAAAATGATGTTAATGATGGACAATGGTGTTAAGTCAAAGGGGAGAAATTACTGTATCCTAAGAAAACTCATTTTAAGGATAGTCCGGGAGTACAGAGGTCTAAACTTGGTTACAGCCCCCGCAGATGGTTTCTGTGTATACAGGACTGCTCTGTGATTACAGAAGAGACTCCAGCTAAGAGAAGAAAGAAGATCTTGAGAAAAGAGGATGAAGAGGGATGCCTATGAGTACCAATCTCCATGTAGATCTAGAAAAGGCATGGGGTGGGAAGCACATGCACTGTCTGCCTATTGTGCTCCACCACTGGTGCAGATCATTTGCTATATGCGTGGTGCTTTATTCCAACACAGTACTTCATATGGATTATCTAATTATACACCTTAAAACAATGCTGTAAGGAACTCAGTAGTGTTATCTGGCATATTGCAGATGCACAGGGAAGGGACTGTGAGCTGAGAAAGACAGCAGCTTGCCTGAGGCTCCCTAATAGGTTAATGCCAGAGACAATATTGAAAACTGGATTGTAGATTTGTAGCTCAGTTTCTTGACCATTACATTACACTAGTTCTCTCTCATATCTTAATAAAAAAATATTGCATGTTCTTACTTCTCTCAGAGTAGGCTTAGGCGAGACAGTGCTTAGTATAAGCAAGCAGTGTGTGTTTTGTTGACTGGGGTCTCTGTTCTTGTTAACAATAACAGTATTTCTTAGATGTAATGCAAATAATAATTATTCAGCCTATTATTTAACTGTTAACATTATCCTAAGTACTTCAGGGTTGGATTGGCCCATCAATTTATATACTTGTGGCCACTGGTAGGTTGTATGAGACCTGAAAGTCATGATTTGCATTTCGTTACAAGAATTAATACCCAACAACAGGTCTGTCTGAAAACAATTTATTATGCAAATGAATGCAAACACACTGTAAATAATTTCTTTTGCAGCAGATGTAAAGTGGCAATTGTCCCCCTTAAAGGGAAATGTGTGCTCTTCAGTTTGCATACAGGTTATGTGCATATTGCCCACCAACTGTTAGCAAAATACTAAATGTTAAATTGACTTGCGGATTGCTGTGCTAACAAACTTTAATGGAGGTGTGTTCCTCTCCAGTTCTCCACACTAGAGGAATTCTAAATTCAAAATAATTTCAGCCAATATAAGCAGGTACTTACTTCACAAAATTCTGACCTCAGGTGAATCCAAGCAGCCATCCTGTCAATTGAGAGTACTGACTTTAATTGACTGTCAGAATTTATTGACCCAAGGGGTAAATATTGACAGAGGCAGCCCTTGACAGTTTCTGTTTCCTGCAAAGGAGTGATAAATCTTGACACTCACAGTAATATGTTATTCACATATACAGGAAGTTACTTTTGCTGCTCTGCACAATATTGTATGTACTGCAATGAATAATATTTGGAGGCAAGTCATTGTGTGACATTAAAGATAAAATAAAAATGTATACATGGATGAGAAAGAATACATGATAAACTAATATTTCTGTCCTTATATATTTCTCACTATATAATTTTGTTTTTCATCGTACTGGTGCCACTCAAGGAAAGTGGGAAAAAAATTAGCATGAGTCTGCCAGTGATTAGTCTTTTTCCCCACTTCCATGTCTTGCCACTTAACTTGCTTTGTTTCATGCTTGATCACCAGGAGGTAGACACAGGCTCAATTTGCAAATTTGAATGCTTGAGCAGCCAGTTCTAAGATAATCCCATTGCAAAAATGGCATGTGCCAGAATTTAAAATTCTTATGTCAGGGAAAAGTTTCCCAAATGTAGATTCCTCTTTTCGCAGTAGTAGGATCTTTGTAGGGCATTTGTATGATAGAAAAGTAGGTCTGTATATCTAACTGTGCCATTAAAGAAAAAGTGGGAGAAGACTACTTGCTATTTTCCTTAACATTTTAAATAGCCCATGTCTCCTGGATCCGTGAGAAACCAGGCTTATATTTTGGGACTAGTCCTTCCTTTAAATTCCTCTGCAACCTGATTAGTAGGGATATGACATACAAGGAAAGCGACAGAGAAATTATTCTCCATGAAAGGTGAAATATTTTGTGTGCCCTTAGCACACAAAATGAGAATGATTTTTGCACACAATAAGCATAATGGAAAAAATTGCGCAAACAGAGCAAATAAAACAACGTGTGTAAGAGAATAGAGTACAGTGGTGCCTCGCAAGACGATGTTAATCCGTTCCAGACAAATCGCTGTCCTGCGAAAACATCGTCTTGCGAAACCAAATTTCCCATAGGAATGCATTGGAATTTAATTAATGCGTTCCGATGGGAAAGAAAAGCACAGAAACTTAAAAAAAATTAAAAGAAAGTCACTTACCAGGTACTGTAGACTGAGCCCGGCTTCTCATAGTGCCTGGTAGCAGCGAAACATCCAGAAAAGAGCACCAAACAGCTAAAAGCCAGCAGGCAGCCAGCAGCCATTTTGTGCTCTTCTCCGCTCCTTCCCCCCTCCCCTCTCCCGACCAACAGCTGATAGGAGGCTTCTGAGGCTTTTGCGGCACAGGCAGTGGAAAAGCACCCCAGAGGCTTCTGGAAGCGGGGCTTTGCCAAGAGGTGAGTGGGTGGGGGTGGGGGTGGGGGTGGGGTGTCAGGGGCAGGCCTGCCACCCCCCCCACAGCACCCCCACAGCAAAGCGCTGCTTTCAGAGGCTTGCCGGGTGCTTTTCCACTGCATGTTTACCTGCTGAAGAAGCCCCGGCAGCCATTTTGTCCTCTTCTCCCCTCCTTCCCCCTCCCCTCTCCCCACGAACAGCTGATGGGCGGGCTAAAAAGAGGCTTTCTCTGCCCTGAAAATTCAGGGGGGAAAGCTGGAAATAAAAAAATTCCGCTTTTCCCCTGCGCCCCGGGAGGCTTCTGAAAGGGGTGGGGGGGTCACGGGAGAGGCCCCCAAACATCGTCCAGCGAAAAGCGCCCATAGGAAATCGTTTTGCGAAGCGCAACAGCGATCGCAAAACCTCATCGTCTAGCGGATTCGTCGTTTAACGAGGCAATCGTCTAGCGAGGCACCACTGTATACTGCTTTCTTGGAAGACTTTTTGAGGATGAAAAACATCAGTGTGATTGTTTTCCTCTTTTTTGTGTTTTTGCTTTTCAAAGATAGAGGATACTAGTTTCAAAGGGAAAGCGATACACTTTGTGCAAATTATGGAGACCTTGATGAGGAAAGATAGCATTCCTTATTGTTCTCTTGCCTGAGGAATATTGTGGGGTTTGAAACAACCTTCTGAAAGTGTCTTATTAAGTTAAAATCACCTAAATAATTAAGAATGAATAGTTTGGTGGGTATTGACTACATAAAAGCATTGTTGGACTGGAAGGGACCCCTCTTCACAAGTCACCAATCCAGCCCCACCAAAGTACCTGCAAGGTAGTCGTTCCCTCTCTTTTGCACTGGTTAGGTCTCATCTTGAGTACTGTGTGCAGTTCTGAACACTGCACTTCAAGAAGGATACTGACAAATTGGAACAAGTTCAGCGGAGGGCAACAAGGATAATCAGGGGGCTGGAAACCAAGCCATATGGGGAAAGACTGAAAGAATTGGGCAAGTTTAGCCTTGAGAAAAGAAGACTGGGGGGAGATATGGTTGCATTTTTCAAATACTTGAAAGACTGTCATATAGAGAAGGGGCAGGACCCGTTCTCGATCAACAGAGTGCAGGACACGCAATACAGTGGTGCCTCGACCTACGAACGTCCCAACTTATGACCATTTCGAGTTATGACCAGCTCCGGTCGCAAAATTTTGCTTCGACTTGTGGCCGGAGCTTCGAGTTGCGACTGGAAAAAGGCAGGGGGAAAAGGCGGGGAATTCAAATTTGCTAACCGTTGGTAGGCGAAGAGGCTGCTTCTTTGTAGCTCTTTCGCCCCAACGGTTAGAGTGAGTGCGATTGGAGGAGGCTTCGGGCTGCCTGGTAAGGTAAGGTGCTGCTTTCTGCTTTTTAAAAACTGTTCTGGGTGGGTTTTGCTGAGTGGGTTTGGGCTGGGGGGGTTATGTTTCTGTGCTGTGTTGTTGTTTTGGTTTTTGGTGATTATTTTTTTTTGCAGCCCCAGCGCCATCCGATGGGGCTTGCTCCGTTGTTTATTTTTGGGTTTTTTTTTTAAGCCCCAGTGCCTTTGGGGCTTGCTCTGTTGTTTATTTTTTGTTTTTGTTTTTTTGCAGCCCCAGCACCTTCTGGTGGGGCTTGCTCCATTGTTTATTTTTGGTTTTGTTTTGTTTTTTAAGCCCCAGCGCCTTCGGGGCTTGCTCTGTTATTTTTATTTATTTATTTATTTATTTATTTGCAGCACCAGCGCCTTCCGATGGGGCTTGCTCCGTTGTTTATTTTAGTTTTTTGTTTTTGCAGCCCCAGCACGTTCCTATTGGGCTTGCAGTGTTTTATTTTTATTTTATTTTTTGGGGGTATTTTTTTTCTTCTGGAAAGGATTAATCGCGTTCCAATGCATTTTAATGGGAAATGGTGCTTTGACTTACGACTATTTCAAGTTACGTCCATCTTCTGGAACGGATTATGGTCATAAGTTGAGGCAGCACTGTAATGGGCTCAAGTAACGGGAAGCCAGATTTCAGTTGAATATCAGAAAAAATGTCCTAACTGTTAGAGCAGTATGGCAGTGGAACAAATTACTTTGAGAAATGGTGAGTGCTCCAACACTGAAGGCATTCAAGAGAAATTTAGACAACCAGCTGGCAGATATCCTTTGATTTGGATTGCTGCATTGAGCAGGGGGTTGGACTCAATTGCCTTATAAGCCCCTTCCAACTTCATGATTCTGTGATCATATGAAAGCAGGAAATTCACAACTAAAGGATCTCTAGCCATCTAGCCTCTCTTTAAAAATCTACAATAAAGGAGAATCCACCACCTGCTGGGGCCATTGATTTTATTGTTGAACAACTTTTATGGTAAAAAAAGTTCTTCCTAATGTTTAGGCAAAATCTCCTTTCACAAAATTTGAATCCATTACTTTAGCTCTTATCCTCCAGAGCTACAGAGAACAAGTTAGCTCGTTCTTTCACTTGATAGCACTTCAAATAGTTGGAAAAGGCTGTAATATCATTTCTCAGTCTTCTCTTCTGCAGGCTAAACATACCCAGCTCCCTCAACTGTTCCTTGTAGGGCTTCATTTGTCAATATCCTTCTTAATCTAACAGGTAGAAGAGGGAAGGAAGAAGCTCACCCAGACTCTGAACCATGCAAGTGGATGCCAAAGGAATCCTAAGGGGGTAGTGGTACTAGGTAGCTGTCAGAGAGGGAATTTCAAACTAACCAATCAGTAGCTTAGGAGGGGTTGATTATGCATTAGCCACTTGATTTCAGATAGGTTGGTTCTGTTGCAATGTTCTGAATTTCTGGTAAAAAAAATTGCTACGCAGTAGAAGTAGAGAGACCCACAGAAGATAATAGCTACAAGTTACCCAGAATCTATCCCTTTCTCATTAACTGGCACTTAAAGTATCAATAATTCACTTCATTTGTAAGGGAAGAGTAAAAACACTACTTCAAGTTTGTAACTTGAAGTTACAAATTTGTGTATGCTGCTTTCTATACTACACTTATATTTAGCAACCAACTGAACTGATCAACAGAAAACAAACTGCCAACCCAGAAAAGAGAGGAAAAGAGCAGAGAGACAGGATTCACAAACAGCAAGCAAGATTGCAAATTAAGGGAAAAAAAGGTTCAGCCTGAAAGGAACAGGGAAATGCAAATAGATCTACAGTCATGGTTTTTATGGTGGTGGTTGTTTTTTGTTCAGAGATGTTCCCAGAAGGGAAGTGGAGATTGTGAGGGTTTGATTTATAACAGAGAGCTATGCCTTCTTGCTCTTAGAATCACAAGGGTCTTTTTTGAAGTGGAATTGAAAAACCACCTAAAGTGACTGATGCTTAAGTATCACTGACATCAGTGAGACTTGTGCATATGTACTGGATGGCAGGAAAGGAACCCTCTTTCTCCCCCCACTCTACAAGTACCACTATAATTGTCAATGTATTTAATATTGCAGACCAGAGACCAGTGAATACGTTCACTGTATTACCTCACTGTATTACCCTATGATATAACTCTTCCTGCTTATCCCAATCCATTTAATGGTTAGGTTCCTTTCATTTTTATTGCTCCCTTTGTCAGGAATAAGTGGAAGATTTAGAGTATGCTTGTTAGCAATACCATTACATGTCACTGTGCCATAAATTATTTTTTGCAAGCGTGCATGTCAGAGATTTCAGCCATGTCATCTGTCATATTAATCTGGGTAAGTTAAATAGATGATTTCTGTACTTCAGGAAGTAATATCTATGCCTGCAGGAACGGATTAAAAGTAGCTGGGATAAGAACAGAATCTGTGTTAGGAAGGCATAATCTAACATGAAACTTCAGCAAGTGACAGACTCCGGTTGCACCCTGAGTCATGTGCTTTTCATATTTGATTTCCATTTGGAATGCTTAGACTAGGTCTTGAATAGACATGGAGACGAATATAACAATGAATCAGGATATTCGTTAAATATCCCTGATTTGTCAGATATTCGTTGCTTCATATTCTTGAGGTCCAGAGACCCCAACAAATATGAAGCAACAAATATAACCCTTTAATATTTGTCCCTTTGTTCCCTATCCGTTTATGCCCCTGCAGATCAGCTGTTCTTCGGGGCATAAGCAGAGAGGGGGTTTCCTTTCGGGCGGCTTGTTAAAGCCTGCCTGAAGGGAATCCCATCCCCAAGCCTGGGGGATGGCTTGGTTCCCCTTTCCTCCTCTTCCTATGTCCGCATGGCATAAGAAGAGGAGGAAAGGGATCAAAGAGGGATCAAGGGGATCCCCCAGCTGCTGCGGGATCACTTTGATCCCTGCTTTCCCTCCTCTTGCTATGCCCCGCATGGCTTAGCAAGAGGAGGGGGAAAGGGATCAAAGCAATCCCGCAGCCACAGCTATGCGATCATTTGATCCCTGTTTCTTGCTATGCTTTGATCCCTCTTCTTGCTATACCCCGCAGGGCTTAGCAGGAGGAGGCGAAAAGGGATCAAAGTGCTGTGCAATCTCTTTGATCCCTGCTTTCCCTCTTCTTGCTATGCCCTGCGGGGCTTAGCAAGAGGAGGGGAAAAGGGATCAAAGCAATCCCGCAGCCCTGGCTGCGCGATTGCTTCGATACCTGCTTTCCCTCCTCTTGCTATGCTGAGTGAGCATAACAAGAGAAGGTAATGGGGGTAAAAAATGACCCGACAAATGTTGAATTGATTTGGCGTTTGTCGGGTCACTAGGGGGCAAGTCATGATTCACGAACCAAGACGAAGCGCCATTTTGGTGCTTCGTCCCCATCTCTAGTCTTGAGGGTGGCAGGCATCCAAATTAGGAAGTGCAAAATTCTCTTGTACTTGACGTTTCTACAGAAATCCATGGGATTTAGAAGTGTGTAATGTTTTCAGGATTTTAAATAAGTAAATAATTATTTTCTTCCAAAATGTATTTTGATTTTATTCTTACTGTGAAATATTGTTGCAACTGTAAGCCAGGTTGAAGAAAAGGCCACAGCAAAAACACATAGGTTGTTTTTCAAAAGAAACTGCCTGGCTTAGTTAATTAAGATTCATAACACATTCTAGTTTCTCATAATATGTCAATGAAAAATGGTAAATTCATTTTTATTTTCTTTCTTTCCACAATGATAGAATGTTCCAGATGTTTTTATTAAAGACTGAATCATCATAATATTTAGAGATATGAAAGTCTTGTCAGTAGAGTGGCAGGTATGCAATTATAATTTGCATTCATAACATAAATGTGTAACACCAGTTTCCAAAGGTTCCTCGTTCATCTTTGTCCTCTCCTTTTCAGCAATTCATTCCTTCATGATGTGGATTATGTGAGTCTAAAGGCCCAATCATGATGTGCTGTCTTTTTTTTATCCACATGCTTTATATGGAATAACAATAGCACTAATTCTTACCCACACGCTTCAGTTTTTAAGGACATTAACCTTTTTTCAAAAGTATCCATGTGGCTTGGCAATAGTCAGTAAAATAGCTGAAATCTCAACAGACTATGGGAATATTTTTGTAGATCTTTTATAGATCCAGGATTCTACTTCACACAGAGTGTGAATCAGATTTTTAACTGTAATATTTATTGTGCTGTTTCTCTGGATCTGTATATGGAAATGAAAATAAAATAGTTTTTTTTAAAGACATGTCTGTAAATGACATGTCTTTTGGTGGAAGCCAAATGTGGGTTTTGTTCATCATGTATGATCACTGTAGGCCAGTTACATTTCATGCATTGGTTACTTACACAGATGGTTGGTGGTGTAGGGCAAGCAGGGCTTACAGGTTTTTTTAAGCTCCAGGACTCTCTGAGTAGCAGGATCTATGACTTAATCAGTCAATTCCCTCAGGCTTTCCTATTCCCTCTCAATTTAGCTCCAGTCCTTAGATTAGCAGAAAGGGAAGTAGACTTCCCTAGTATCTATTGTTTCAAAGCTACCCATATTCTAATACAAAATATTTAAGAATAGTTTGAATGAGTAATAAAATACATTAACTTTACAAAAAACCTCATTGTTTGATTTGCAGCAATTCAGCTGTCTGCATTTTTGGGCTTTCCTTATGGGGGATGCTGGCAATGGGAATTGTGGGAGATGTGCATATTTTACATACTGTACATACGTGCATGCATGTGATGCTGCAAATAGATTATTAGGTGGCCCCTGTGCAAGATGTGCCAGTTTATGAGCCTATGTTTCTTCACAGGTCTATACTGTTATGATCTGAAGAATCCGAGTGGCTTAAAAAAGGAAGGAGGTTGCTTAAAATGTGTTTTGAGTTTCCTCCCCCCTTTCCTGTTGGCCAACGTGGACAGTCAAACAGTGGATATATCTTTTAGGTTAGTACCCATATATGCTAAGATCAGGAAAGCCAACAGTCAAAATAAGACAGGGCATTCTGGGTATCGTGCCTATATGTGATAGAATTTTGATTCTAAGACTGGCAGCCTAAATGGGAAGTGGATTGAGTCAAATTCCTATTAGTTATCACAACTCAGTGTTTTGCTGGTGTGCCTCTAGTGCACCCAGACTTCTTTAGAAGTGTGTGTGTTTGCAATCTTGGAATTAGCCACCAGTTGAGAATATAGAGCAATGGTGGCAAATATCCCTGACTCTCATCAAGCAGCAGCCATGGTGTTCCCCAGTCACTTTATGCACAGGCTAGATGTCCAGCTTCTCACATGGCTAACTTGCTCCCCCCTCCTGCCACATTAATTTTCCAAGCATCCTCCAGGTCAGATGAAACATAGACTCCACCTCAGTGAATATGTCAAAATTAATAAAACCTCCCCACCCTCAGCAGCTGATTGATCCAACCCCTTTGACCCTCTTGAAAATTGGAGACGCAATGAGGTGGCTCTAATAATAACAAGTGTGATTGCAAAACAGGGAAACTTAAGGAGAGGCGGTGAGACTCCAATTAACAATACATGCCCATACACAGACTCAGCAGTGTACCACACAGAAAAATATATTTTCCATTTGTGCCAAGTCTGTGAGGCAATTTACTGCACATTGTTTGGAATCATTACCTCTTACAGTTGAATGTTGCAGCCAACAGTGATTAATAAGAAGACGGTCCTTTGAGGCAGCAGAACAGCATCAAAGACTCCATTCTTTCTGTAAAGCTGTCCTTTACTAAATGTAGCTGTTGGGGGATGGGGTTGGCTGATGAGGATCTGTTTGCTGCTTGTAACACTTCAGACCAGGACTACCCATAAGGAAACTTCTCAAGGCCCTGGGTGCCTGCGGTAGTGATCAGAAAATGTTCATCTCCCCCAGCATCAGAAAACTGCTAGTGCATCAGTATGATCTTCTTTGCTTCTCTGTGAAGCTGTCAATGGGTGCTCTTGACTTCAGTGTGCCTTGTAGACGTCATTGCTGAAGAGTAATTGTTCTTTGCAGAGAGAAAACTGCAGGTTTTTCATGCTTATTAGTGAGCTGGTTCTGGTAGCTTGGGGAACATCACTTTTCTGTTTGAATGCTATCTGTGTGTCTGAAGTGTTTCCATGACACTGATCTAATTTTCCTGGTAATGTGTGAGGTTTGAAGGCCCTTTAGAATTACTCAAGACTTGAACAAGAATGTAAGGCAGTTCTGTCTGCCATAGGTTTCCCACATATGAGATACAGTATGTATAATACATATGAAGTATACACATTTTTAACAGCCATGCATATGTATCAGGGAGTCATACCTCAAGGTATACATTTTTAAATTTTTTAAACTTAATTTTTTAATGTTTAAGAGTATGTGTCTTTCATTCATATTTCATCTATTGTCTGAAAGAAGTACTGGACCTGTAACTTGGGTCTTAGTAATGGGTGAGAGAGAACCAGTAGAGTGGTGTGGATAGAGGATCAGCTTTCTGGGGTGAAGTCCCCATGGGGCCACTAGAACTGAATGGGGATGACAATGGTAAATCACCTCAGGAACATCTCACATACCTTGAAAAGCCTATTAAGGTGTCCATAAGTCAGAAGCAACAACAAGAATAGTTGAGAATGGAAAGGACAGTCTATTGTCTGCCTCCGTGCCTGATTCAAGGAGTGTTATGAGATTATATGTTCCTAGTTTTACTTTGTGAGATCCAGGCATATATTAAGGAGTAGGGAGAGTAAAGGACGTGGTTGTGACAAATTTGAGAAGGCTATTGGAGGAGAGAGAAGTCTGCCAACGGAGAATGTGGATGAGTAGGTGATAGTTTGTTTGCAACACTTCCCTTCTTCCAGGAGTGAAAACAGTGGTGTCACTACAATGTATTATTATTCTCAATAAGGTCTTTCCAGAATTTCTGTCTTGGCTAAACCATGGTGAAATTTGCACAGTTATTATATAGAGAGAATTTCTCATGGGCTGCTATGTAGCAATTAAAACTCCTTCCTCAACAGAAGGTGTGGACTTTGCTGAGGTTCCAAGGGCTATACCCATCCCATTTTAACCCCCCCCCCCCAAAAAAAACACTTCACAGAAATGACTGGACTTTTAAATGGCACAATGCAGCATTACCTCAGCATTTGCCTACCACAGTATGATAGGTGGCTGCAAAAAGCTGTGTGTCATCAGAGATGGTGAGGTCAGTGTCGTAAATGTGGGTCCTCTTAATGTATATAAAACCTCAGGCGGGCTTTGGTAATACGTATAATGCTTAAGTAATGTATATCTCACATTGTGAATGTAGCTCTTTAAAGAACAAAGGGTTATTATTGATCTCCATACTCCAAAATAATAGCTTGAATAAATAAAAACGTTTTAATAGGATAAATTGAGTCAAATCTCATTGCTGGAGGCACCATAATAACTTTAGAAGAAATATTTCATGTCTGCATGATCACTTGCATATTAAGTAATGGCAACATTTATAATCTCAGGCAAAGCTTGACTGCGTGCCTGTATTTTTCTTTTTAAAGAAAATGAAAGCTGTTTAAGATTCTATCCTTCTGTATGGTATATCAATGTATTCATGCTTTCAGTCTGAAAAGGCAGAGGGAAGAAGCTTCTCCCTGGGGAAATAGCAACTTTATCTAGCCTGAAACCAGATAAAAAGATTATTGAGTAGCAATGAGAAAGAAACCAAGCAACTGCATTTCTTGTTCCATCTCACACTTCTCCCTGGATGTGCTCTGTGTGATTTATCATTCTAGCAATGATTGGCACAGGGAGAGAGAAACCGGGGGGGGGGGGGGGAATCACGGTTAGAGATACTAAACAATGAAGTCAGCATCTTTGGTTTTTCATGTGCAAGTTAATGGCACATAATGGCTGAAAATTAGGTTATGTTTCCCAATGAAACTAGAGGAGGTGGAGGAAGGTACCAACAGTGGAATGGAAAGCATTATATATACATTATATGTACTCTTGCTGAGACCAGAATTTAGACTAAGCAGTTCCTTCTTTCTAATCTCTCACAGTCCCTCTATTTTCATACTGCAGCAAGTCATGTTATTTGTTTGTTTATTGCTCTTTATTTACCACCTTGTTTCCCAGAAGTGTAGACCAGACCTTAGGGTTTTTTTGGGGTGGGTGGGGGGAAAATATCTTAGTTCAGGGATCTTAGAGCAAATCACAGAAGTGTGCCACATTGCCAACTAAACTAAAGACTGTGGTATCTCCAGTTACAATATCAGGGATTAGATGAAAGGCTTCTATCTAAAGCTAGGGAAAGCTGCCATCAGTATAGACAGTACTTGGCTAGACATATAAATAACCTGACTTGATATAAGATTGTTTCATCTGTTTCTCCGATCATCTATTCATCTGTATTGTGCTTTCACTTCTGGCCAGTGAGATGCCTTTGGATGTTCACAAGCAGAATGAATCTTGATTGTCTAGTTTTGTTTTTCTCTCATAATCTGCTATGTTAAGCAATGCCCTTTCTGAAAATAGAGATTTATCTTAAATATCAAGATCAGTGGATTTGTATAGGCCTTCATGAGTTATGGTGACATTAGCAGTCACAGCTATGTCTTCCACCATACTCATTTTATTCTCTGTAGGAAAAAATGAGATTATCAAAAATACATACATAAAAAAGCTGCAGTTCTAGTCAGGGTTCCTGAGGTCTGGGCTCCTACGGACCTCAATCAAATTTGCTACTAAGGAGAATGAAGCATGTTCCATCCACTTATAATTTACATAGGGATGAAGGTATGGGTACAGCAGATATATGCCATCTATGCCATATCCCCATATTTTTGATATTTCTCACATCTGCACACCCTTTCAATTTAGAATGGGCTTAGCTGATTTTTTTTTCAGACCCGAGTAGGATTTTTACCCTGTTTGCACTTTACTGCAGGGTATTTTTGCCTACTTTTCTTGTACTGAACCAGGTGGTTTTATATTTATGGTGGCTGTGGGTGTTTTTAGGCTAATTCATCCAGATCTGGTGAATCTATAGCAGAATCTTCTTACTTCAAGCCCAGTTGACTCAGCTGGTTAATTTGATATAAAAGATAATTAAGTTCTGTTTCAAGTTAATTTAATTACATTTGGTTTATGCTGGCAGGGTTGTACAGGAATTCTGTTAATGGATAGGATTGGTAGATACTCATAGGTTTCTTTAAAATAATAGGTGGTTTTCAAAATTTGCAGGTCAGGACTTTGAAACCCGAAGAAATGACATGGTTCATACTTGGAATCAACTTCAATCTTCTGCTCAGAGTTGTGAGGTCTGAGATAGGGGATGAATGTCTCCATATGCCACAGATGGTGATGGCTGTGTATATGACAATCTAATATTGTTGCTCAAGAAGGCTGGGGAGACATTTGCCAGTAGATTTTCTGCAGGCTTACAGTCTAGAGGATGGATTCCTTCAAAGTTCAGTTTAAATGGATGTGGCTGTAGTTAAATCTATTTCTTGTGTTTTATCTTTTCACTGATGACTCTCTCTGCAAAATGATAAGGCAGAAGAGTGTATTGGTTCAAATGCAAACTCAGCAACAGAAAATAAAGGCAAAAGAGATAAGGTGATTATTACAATATTATTTATTGTTTCTATTTATTTATTTATTTATTTATTGTATTTATATCCCGCCCATCTGGTCAGTTGACCACTCTGGGCAGCTAACTATTCTATTATCAGTAACTACATTCAAAATTTGTCAGAGGCATCAGCAAATCTATTAATAGTTCATTTCTGTTTATATTTCAGTTTACTGAAACGTACCACGAAGCAAACAGAATGAAACAGATTTGAAAGCATCATCACATTCAAGGCTGGAACAAGAAGCTGACCTTAACGGTTAGAATAATTATATCTTACTTACTGTGGTTTTAAAAAGGAAATCATACTAATTTTGCCAGTCTGGTACTGTTCATTTGTTACTCAGTTTAAACTAAAATTTAATGGGTTTTATTTAAGGTAAAGGTTCCCCTTGACAATTGTCTAGTCGTGTCCGACTCTAGGGGGCGGTGCTCATCCCTGTTTCCAAGCCGTAGAGCCAGCGTTTGTCTGTAGACAGTTTCCGTGGTCACATGGCCAGCGTGACTAGACACAGAACGCTGTTACCTTCCCACCGTGGTGGTACCTATTTATCTACTCACATTTTTACATGCTTTTGAACTGCTAGGTTGGCAGGAGCTGGGACAAGCGATGGGAGCTCACTCTGTCGCTTGGATTCGACCTGCTGATCTTTCAACCTTGCAACCCAGAGGCTTTGCGGTTTAACCCGCAGTGCCACCACGTCCCATCGTGGTGGGTTTTATTTAAATAAAGACAATTGAAAATAGATTCAAGCAATAGTGTCATTGTAGGTTCTTTCTGTTCCTTATGCACTTAAGAAAGTAACAAATTAATTAAGATTTGGAAGATGTTACAGTTCACAGACAGGACCAGAGGAATGAGGATAAGACTTCTACTGAGAGCCTCCAAGACTTTCTTCTGCAAGCACAATTGTAGGTTGTTTTTGTTACCAGTGTAGGGATGGGATTTTTGGATGTTCTGAACTACTACAATTCTCTGTTCTGGGAGTTCCACCTACCTTACAGGTACTTTGCAAATACCTGAATGTAATGCACCTGAAGAAAAGCCAAAATTAGAAAACTTCCAGGCTTAGTTAAGCCAAGTTCCACTCATGTGTCCTGTTCCTATCCCAGCTGGGAGCTTTATTTATGGGCAGGAAGCAAGGGTGGAGTTTACTTAAGCTAGGCCTCAGAGTCTTCTAATTTAGACTACTGTATTCTCCCAAGTGCATCACAAAGAAGAACTTGCAAGGTAAATAGAGCTCTTAGAATGGAGAGCTATGGTATTTGTAGTTCAGAAAATCCCATCCCTAGTAACCACATGCAAAGTATCCAGGACCACATCCTAAGTGTGGTCCTGGATACTAACTCTTTAACACTAACCGAGTGCTAACAAATTAACAAGTCTGCAGTTGCATTCTGTTTAGAAATCCCTTTCTGAGTGAATGCAGATTCTTTTTCCCTGTAATGTTACAGGGAACAAGAAAAATGTTTGGCTTAAATTTACGGCCTTATGTGACACAAGTTTTCATGGATAGTAGGCCACTTCATCAGAGGCTTGGAGTGTAGTCTCAGAAAGCAAATATCTGAGTATACACTCTGCCCATCTGATAAAGAAGTCGCCCTTTAAAGTGTTGTTAACAGTTGTTTTTGCTTCAAGAGACAATGTGACAATTCCCTAGAAACGTCATGATAAACTAAATCAAAAAGGAATCTAAATAATAGCCAATTATAATAGGCACGAACCACTTCAAAAGAGTTTATTCTCTACTCTGCAACACAAATAGGACAAACTTCATCAATCATTGATCATTTTTTCCTCCAGTTAAAAAACATTTTACAAGCTGTGGACTGTGCAAAAAAGCATGACATTCACTTGTTATTGTCACTGTGCTACTTAATATGCTGTTTCAATCTGTTGAATACTGCTGGATTTTATAGATGAATGGCAAACCTTATCTGGCTTTTCCTTGGTTTCCTCAATATGTGATCATTTAGAATGGCATGACTGACTATTCTGTACTACATGATTATATCAGTACAAAAAAGGATTAAGGAAATTGGCTTCGATCATTTCCAAACTGTGGAAACCATAAATAGTATTGTGCCTAGGCTTGTGCTTAGTTCTGGCCAGATGAATAGAGCTACGTTTGTTTGGGAAAAATGGATATGATCTGCTTTGGACAGGGGCGGTGATGGCTGCTGTGTAGAAAAATGGAATTGACATTTGCATTATTCCGAATGTTTGCGGTTTGGCTGGGAAGGAGTGAATTTCAGATATTTTGAAAAAGCTGAGTTTCATGTTAAAAGGCCATGGAATACAAAGACTCTGTCTTGGCAATGACATGGGCAAAAAGTACTCTTTAACCAAGGTTGTTGGGCTCAGTACCATCAAACTATTTCTCTGCTATGAATGCTTTTTCTCCACAGTCTACTACAGTAGTCTCTAACTCTGTCTGGCCTCCCCCTCCTCCTCCTCCTTCTTCACAGTAGAACTACAAATTGTAAAATGCCTTTGTATCATTATAAAGTATACATATGAATTTTTCAGGAGTTATAACTACAGTGAGAATCAGTGGACAATATGAAATGGAGATCTGCCCATCCTATACAATCTTCCCAGCCTGGATGGTTGAGAGTATTGACCCCGAGGGAGGCCTGGAAAAAGCAACTACCTACTTGGTAGTTGCTCCTCAACTCTGGAATAACCTCCACCCAAAATTCACCTGACCCCTTCATTGGGAATTTTCAAGCGATTGTTAAAAACATTAATTTTGATTTTATAACTATTATGTTTTTTGCTTTGTTCTTGTTGTCTTTTTTGTTTAATAAGTAAACCGCCCAGAATGGCCTTGGCAGCCAAATGGGCGTTATAGAAATCAAATAAATAAATAAATAAATACAATGGAGAGCAAAGTCTAAACTTTCATTTCAGCAAGTGCTACCAACATTGTAATGTCCTCTAACAAAAATGTCAAATCTTTGATGGATTTTTAGGCTGCAACTTGTATTTAAGTTGTCATACTGGCCAAAATCCTCTTGCATAGTTACACAAATGGAGGCAAACTGCCATGCTGAGAAATCGTTGTCATTATCAATTGCTTTCTGAATCACACCACTGCATATGCAACAGATAATGTTTACAATGATGTCATATTCTACCATAATTTGCTTTCAAAAGTTATGCTGTTTGTGTTAATGCCAGCATAACTATGGAAGACAATTTGTGCCATTGGGTGTTAATTGATCTCATATAATAATTGTTTGGGAATTTAAGCCCAAACCAGCTCTTCTTATTTATGTGTCTCAAGTTAATTTTGTAGACCCCAGCCAACTGCATCAGTCTGATATTTCGATAATGTAGCCCTCCTTAAACGGTTTGGCTGGGCTCTAGTATGCTGCTCAGGTAACAGGAGAAATATGAAATCTAAAGAGTGTTTGCTAACCTATGGTCCATGGGCCACTGGTGTGGGTGGGTGTCTGTGAGAGTGCAGCAGGTGACCTGTGAGGAACCATATAAACTGATAAACTAATATGCAGAAGGGAATGTAGTATCCCCCCCACACACACACACACACAAAGGAAGGTAAGATCAACATTATGGAGTGCTTCAGTTTATTTCCTGAAAGATGATGAAGATGAGAAGATTATGTCTTCTTTGCTTTTGTTTTTATAGCTGCATTTGGCTTTAGAGACCTGCCTTTATATGAGAGCACCCTGCAGTTGCTTTTGATGCTTATATTAATTTAGGGAGATTATAGTGAACTTTGAGGCCTATATTTAAGGAACCTGGCAGTTGGCCAAGACCTCTCCTCTTTATTTTTGCCAATAAACTTAACTCTTGATTCTGTATTCTATAATTGTTATTGGTTGTGGCTGTTGAGGCAACAAGAGAATGTCAAGACTATTTAAAATGGTTTGCTTAAGTGATGGTTCACATAGCTTTCAAAGACAACACAATGTCCAAATAAGGGGAAAAGCTGGAAACCATTGGCCGAAATCCTTTTGTTTAGCATAGTAAATAGGACAAGAGTAGGATAATAGAATCAGTGGGGATTTGTTTAGTCAAATCCTCTGTAAGCTCCATTGAAGTTGTAACTAGAGTAGGCCCATTTGAATCAAGGGACCCAACAGAGTATGACTCACCAAATCAACACTGATTCAATGGGCCTACTACTGTGTGTGCCACTATGCTAAGCAGCAGAATTTCAGCCACTGAATTAAAATGCTGAAGCTGCTATAATTCTGGTATTCTTCCAAATATGTTTCAACCTGTAGCTCTGTGTGACTTGAAGTGCAAGCCTATATATGTCTACTAAGAACTGAGCTCCACTAACTTACCCATGTGTAGCATCACAGCTATACATAGTGGGTATAGCATTCATTATTGCCACCATCCAATGAGTAGCCACTTGAGATTAATAATTTAGTCTACTTTAACCTTCTCTGGGACTGCAACCTGATTGTACAACGTTCTGTGCAAGAGATACCAGAAGTTGAGTTGGAGCCAAACAGCTATGCTTAGAAAAGGTGCACTACTGCACTTCATAGGATGGTGCAATGAACCCTACAACAATAACAATTATGTGCTATCAAGTCAATTCTGACTACGGTGACCCTTTCCAGGGTTTTCTAGATACAGAATATTAAGAGGTGGGTGACTATTTCCTTTTTCTGGGGGCACTTTGGGATTGTGTACATCAGCTGTCCCCAACCTTTTTAGCCTTGAGGACCAGCTGGGGGAGGTGAGGCACCCCCTTGCGCTCGTGCGCATGCGCGAAGGAGCACAGACGCTCATGTGCATGCACAAAAGGGCGGCGCAGCGCTTGTGCGGGCGCGGGCGCACTCATGCGCAAGCGCAAAGGGCGGCACAGTGCTCGTGCAGGTGCGCACGCGCATGCACAAAGGGTGCCGCAGCGCTCATGTGGGTATGTGCATGCATGCGCAAAGGGCGGTGCAGCGCTCGTGCACGCTCTCGCGCAGGCGCAAACGGGCTGTGCGGGAGGGAAGTCTCTCTCCGTGGACCGGTCCGGCTCAGGCCACGGACCGGCACCAGGCTGTGGACCGGGGGTTGGGGATCTCTGGTGTAGATGGCTTGAGACACACAGGCTGGCTCTACTCCTAATAGTCACAGTGATGAAACAAATGTCCAACCTCTGGCTCCACAGCCAGGTACCCAGTTGGCTATCCAGGCATCAATAAGGTCTGTTGTAATAAGGAACAGGCATCTTCCAAATAAAAATCATATTGCAATATTGAATGACATTTTCAAACTCCAGAAGCCTCATTGAAATTGCAGTATTTCCCTTTGCAAGGCACCTTCACTTATTAAAAGTGAGAATCGCTGATCAAGAGCATTTTAGCTCAGAAAATTTCCATTTAGACTGGGAAACATGCCCAAAGAGGGCAACCAAAATAATCAAGTTATTATTGTGCATTTGCTATCAGGAAGGTCTCAAGTAGTGATGTGGAACGTGTAGCCCTCTGGATGTTACTGGATTGCTACTATCATCAGCCATAGCCAGTATAGCCAGTATTGGGGGATAATGGGAGTTGCAGTCCAACATTATCTGCATGGTCATATGATTTACATCTCTGATCAAGAGCACTGGGCTCTTTTTATGGAGATTGTTTTTAAAGAGACAAGAGGTGTGGATAAAGTAGATTTTGACAAATATTGTCTTATATAGGTCATGTAGGAAGTTGAAATAATTTTCATTCTCATGCAGCGTTTTAGCAACACTGATAATTCAGTTTTTCACAATGTAAATATGGTGTCTATTGTCTGAAAGGGTTTTTAAAACTGGACTGCATCAATTCCAGGAGGACAGATCTGTGTACAATTGTTACCCATAATTAAAAACAAAGACCTCCTATGTTCAGGGCCAGCATGCTCTGGACTCTTGTTGGAGAACAAGCAATTAAAAATGGCTGTTGCCTTCATATTCTGCTTCTAGATATCTTGAAAGTAAGATACTAGCCTAGATAGACATTTGGTCTCATTCAACAGGGCTCCACTCTGCCTATATTCTTATGTTCTCACAAACTGGATATTCGATTAATCTTTTTATGAAATGACTGTGTGGAGAGGACACGGCCACAGATGCCCCTGTTGGCAGTCCATCGACCTTAACCCAGGACCTGCACAGCTCAGCCCCAGATCCCAAGAGCCATTCCTGGAGGAAGAAGCTGCCATTACCCAAAAGTCTAGGGGAACAGGAACCCAAACTGAGGCATGTCATAATGGCAATCATGGGGGTTGGAAAGCAGCCAAATAAAGAAAAGGCAGTCTACCCATGGAGACTACCCAGTATAAAAGAGGCTTTTCTGATAAAAAGGAGGAGACAAAGACAGAAAGAATGGAACGAGGATGGGGTCATAAAAGGGGGGACTAAAGAAAACTCCCAGGAGATTGAACCCCAGAAACAAATACATATAGAAAATGTAGACTATAGGTGAAAGAATACCTGAGAAAAGGGATAGAAAGGAGGAAAACTCTAGTCAACTCCCAGAGACAGAAGAGATAAAAAAAAGTAAGTGAGGGAAAGGAAGGAGAGGATACTGACAAAGAGGACTGGGGAGATGTAGTGTAGGAATGGTCAGGAACTTGCTAAGTGGAATATTCCCCAGTAGACGATCCCAAGCCCCCCAGGGAGTGGGACTATATGTACAGTATATCACAGAAGTGAGTACACCTCCTCACATTTCATAAATATTTTAGTATATCTTTTCATGTGACAACACTGAAGAAATGACACTTGGCTACAATGTAAAGCAGTGAGTATACAGCTTGTACAACAGTGTAAATGTGCTGTCCCCTCAAAATAACGCAACACACAGCCATTAATGTCTAAACCGCTGGCAACAAATGTGACTACACCCCTAAGTGACAATGTCTAAATTGGTCACAAAGTGTCAATATTTTGTGTGGCCACCATTATTTTCTACCACTGCCTTAACCCTCTTGGGCATAGAGTTCGCCAAAGATTCACAGGTTGCCACTGGAGTCCTCTTCCACTCCTCCATGATGACATCACAGAGCTGGTGGATGTTAGAGACCTTGCGCACCTCCACCTTCCATTTCAGGATGCCCCACAGATGCTCAATAGGGTTTATGTCTGGAGACATGCTTGGCCAGTCCATCACCTTTACCCTCAGCTTCTTTATCAAGGCAGTGGTCATTTTGGAGGTGTGTTTGGGGTTGTTATCATGTTGGAATACTGCCCTGTGGCCCAGTCTCTGAAGGGAGGGGATCATGCTCTGTTTCAGTATGTCACAGTACATGTTGGTAGTCATGGTTCCCTCAATGAACTGTAGCTCCCCAGTGCTGGCAGCACTCATGCAGCCCCAGAGCATGAAACGCCCACCACCATGCCTGACTGTAGGCACAACACACTTGTCTTTGTACTCCTCACCCGGTTGCCGCCATACACGATTGACACCATCTGAACCAAATAAGTTTATCTTGGTCTCATCGGACCACAGGACATGGTTCCAGAAATCCATGTCCTTAGTCTGCTTGTCTGCAGCAAACCGTATGTGGGCTTTCTTGTGCATCATCTTTAGAAGAGGCTTCCTTCTGGGACAACAGCCCTGGAGACCAATTTAATGCAGTGTGCGGCATATGGTCTGAGCACTAACAGGCTGACCCCCACCCCTTCAACCTCTGCAGCAATGCTGGCAGCACTCATACGTCTATTTCCAAAAGCCAACCTCTGGATATGACGCTGAGCACGGGCACTCAGCTTCTTTGGTCGACCATGGCGAGGCCTGTTCTGAGTGGAACCTGTCCTGTTAAACCGCTGTATGGTCTTGGCCACCGTGCTGCAGCTCAGTTTCAGGGTTTTTCGTAATCTTCTTATAGCCTAGGCCATCTTTATGTAGAGCAACAATTCGTTTTTTCAGATCCTCAGATAGTTCATTACCATGAGGTGCCATGTGGAACTTCCAGTGACCATCTGAGAGAGTGAGAGTGATAACACCTGCTCCCCCTTCACACCTGAGACTTGTGACACTAACGGGTCTCATGACACCAGGGAGGGAAAACGGTTACTTGAGCCCAATTTGGACATTGTCACTTAGGGGTGTACTCACTTTTGTTGCCAGCGGTTTAGACATTAATGGCTGTGTGTTGCGTTATTTTGAGGGGACAGCACATTTACACTGTTATACAAGCTGTACACTCACTGCTTTACTAAAATATTTATGAAATGTGAGGGGGTGTACTCACTTCTGTGATATACTGTACATAGAAGACCCTTGGAGAAGTGCCCTGGTGCAATTGAGAATCCCCAAGGGGAGAGCACAAGACTCCTAATCTTCCCTACTGGTCCTTGTATTGGGGGGAACAGGAAAAGAGAGAATCTGAACAGCCCTGGAGGGAGCAGAAGATGAGTAATGATCCATCAAAGGGAGGAAGGAAGGAAAATACCCAAGTAATGACATCAGGTGCATCCTGTGCCAGGGAGAATCCTGCATGTTTCTTCATGCTGCAGACATATTCACCCTCCTTGTTAATTGCTAAACAAGGCTAGAAGGGGCTAAGGTTTGACTGTGGCCAATTCACTGAAGACTAAGTATCAAGGATGTACTGAACTATCTTATGCCAGAGACGTTTCCCTCAGTGAAAAGAACTGGTAGAGAAGAGACTAACGAACAAGATCTTGACCCAGTGAAGGCAACTAGGGGCCAACTTGGACAAGTTTCAAGCTTGTTTCTGTTCCAGTTTCTACTCGTTTAATAAATATGTTTCTGGTTCAGTTTAAAGGCATCTATGGAGTTGAGAATGGAGGAAGGCTTTCCCTCTGAGGGGTGGGGGATCACAGACTCTAGTTACTAGAGTTCTTTCACAGATCATGGTTTAGTAGGGAAAGTTAGTCCTGTACTCCAGTCACAAAATAACAATAGAAATGTTCAGTGCAGTTTGAACAAGTGAGGTGTCCTACCAAAAGGCAGAAAGGAAAACGAAAAAGAACAAAATATTTACTCCTACTTTCTGTTACGCTTACAGTCTTGTTTTCCCATTTCTTCTGTGGCCAGTTCATTCACTCAAAGACAAGTTGAGAGAACACTTTGTCCTTCACCCCACTTATTCTGTCTCAGCTGGTTTGCTTTCTCTCCTTGTCTCTCTCTCTCTTTTACATGCAAATTCCTAACAGTATTTAAACAGTTTCCAATTGCATAGACCTTTCAAGTGACCCATGCTCCGCCTGACCAGAGCATGAACCCTCGGTCTTATCATTCATAGTGGCTTCCCCCTCCCATGCAAGTAGCTATCTGCTATAATAAAATTATAGAGTACATTGTTAAATGCACACTCTTTGCATGAAAAGCTTCTTTTTTCTGCTAGGCTACTGCATTTATTGTATACATAGCTGGTAGTTCAGAAAAGGGCTTTCGAATTTACATCCTATATTTTCTTTTTTACTTTAATTTTTATGTTGTTTTGAAAGATATCTTTCATCAAGTATATGCTGTCATGATATAATTGATGCTATTTAATTGTGAGCTTAAAAATTCTAAGCATAATTCATGCTGTCCCAGTTAATCAGCATAAGTTATTGCAACACCCTTTCTCTCATTGCTTCCGAAAATCTAACCGATTTAGTTAAGAGAATCAGTCTTGGTGATTAGGATGACTCATTAAAAATTAGCTGATCTTGGATAAATAGAGCTTCAGTACACTTCATAAAGATCGTAAGAACTGTAATAATTTATTAATTAATAATGCATGAAGGGAGAATGACTCTAAAGAGATCCACCAACTCTCTCATCTCTGAAAATGGAACATTATTGAAAGAATTATACAAGGGCAAGTGTCCTTGATGGCAGGTACTGGGCATTTTTATATTCTGGTATATTTCCAGGTTTCTTTCAGGTTTAGAGACTTGAAATATCCAGACGGATATGTGCCTTTGCAACTCAGGGGGTCATTAGTTTTTCAGCAGGTGTTTATGAAGGGCAACAGTCTGAACATTCATCTCTTTTTAAAATTTTCTTTCATTCTCCCGCACCTCCACCCCATTTTTAAGGGAAGGAAATATTTTCTACTGCTTAGTGGATCAGACAATCTAGGTTAAATATGGACATACAGAAGCTCATGCAGTGCCCAAGACAAAATGGTTTCTGCTGAAATGAGCAAGATTTGGTCTAAGAAATAGATGAGAACGTTCCTGTTTGGTTCACTCGATGGTCTGTCAGATTTACCCTTCCAAAGTCCTATCCTGTCCCTTGTTCCCAGCACTACAATTCAATCTCTTTGATTTCTAAAGGTTCAGTCCTAGAGCTCATCTTTCCATGCTTGTGCTTAACTGTGGAAACAAAATACTACTTCTTGATAAAAAAAAATAAAGAATAAAAAAGAAAAGAAGAGGAAAAAGAAAGAAAAGAATAAGTTCAGAGGTCTTATAATTGTACTGCTGTCATTTTAAACATGTGTTACAAACAATAATAGAAAGCTAGTGACCCCTGGCATTTATTTTCATGCTGAGCACTTCAACCATGATTGTCTGATTGCAGACTGATCAATGAAATTGGCCATGCTTGTTCTGCTAATGAATTGTTCCTATTTAGATGTCCGACAGTGTGCTCTGCGAGGACATCCTGAAGTATGGAGTTGCTTCATTCTGTTCCTTTGGATGTTGGCACACAAATTCTCACCACAACTCCATTGCCAGTGATCATGCTCAGTGGTCACTAGACTATTTTTGATCCTACGTGTAGTCACCCCACCCCCTTTCCTCTTCAAATCTTAGTGTTTACCAAAGCAGTTGTGGATGCTGTCATTTCGGTTTCATAAAGATCTAGACTTGAATTTGCTATCCATTTGTATGTGTGTGAGAGAGTTTGTGTGCGCACACACACACACTTGTGGAAACAGAAATACAGAAAATGGGAAACAAAGTATTGTTTCTAAGAGGGCTGAAAATGAACAGAGGGGCAGGTTTAATTCACCACGCACGCACAGACACACACCCCATCTTGTTTTTTTTATTTTAAACAATAAACACACATCCCTTTCTTTTGCACCACTGTTATGTGAAGGTGAAAAGCAAGGTATAATGTGACTCCTGCAAAATCTTGCAGAGGTGGAAGACGGATCAATACACAAACCACAAGTCTTGGTGCCTATTTAAAACCACTGTCGTCTCTGCAAAATCCCTTGCCTATCTCCAGCCTGATAGTATTCAAGTGTAAGATCAAGTCCTATAAGTGAGAATATGATGCACTATACTGATGGGGAACCGACAAAGTGCAAATGGAATATGTGTGCAAGACATTCAAGAGTTTACATACATTTTATTTATGTATCTGTATGGCTGTATTGAGCCCATTATTACATGCCAATGGATATTTTTAGATATCTATAGTGAATATCAGTTTGTTCAAATCTTTCCTTTTCCTTAAAAAGCATTGGTCAAAAGTGTAGCCTATCTGTGCCCCAAGGAAAGGTCAGTTCATACTCAGCTGCCTAGCTGGTCCTCTACAGGGACTGAAAGAACAGATGGTGTCAAGACCTCCCACTATTCCTTTAAATAGCTTTCCAGAGGTTCTCACAATTCATCTTGGTGGACAATGCTCTCCAGGAAACTCAGCACCTCCCAGGGTGCAGAATGGATTAGCAACACAAATCTTGAGTTGGACATTGCCTTAAATTGTGTATTAATGGCATGACTTTCAAGAAATATTGGGATTGCTTGTAAATTTGCTCTCAGATATCCTGCCAAGACAGTGAATTAACCACAGATCATTCATGTGGTTGTACCGAGACAAGTTGAAAAGCCAAAGAATTGCAGAGTATTAGAACAATGACAAATAAAGCTATTGATTTCATTTTTTTTTCCCCTGTGACATTCTTGAAAAGCATTTGTTTTAAAAATAGAAATAGAATCTGAGTGATGTAGCGTGATAATGTCACACGTTCCCTGTGTGATTTCTTTCTGGAATCCCATAAAATAGAACAGACTGTTTTTGAGTTCAGAGTGCTTTGCCGTAAAAAACACTTTTTACTTCTTTGATGAGATAGCTATTTATAATAGAGTAACAAATGGGATAATTATAGTATAGACTCAAAACAGAGGTATTGCATTATAACAGCAATTATTTGTTCGCATTGTAGTATAATGTTTGAGAATGGGGGAAAGTGTAAGCACATATTTTATTAGGTCTGAGGACCACACGACACCACCTCATCCCAGTGACCCTGCTAGTTGGGGGGGGGGGGGTACAGGGTACTGTAATCCCAAAATATGACTTTTCCAGGTTTTGCTTCTGGTGAGGCAAAGTATTATTAGATGCCACTGGCTGGTCTGCTCTTTCCCTTTAAGTTTAAACAGTCAAGGGAGAGTAAGCAGGCCATGACAGAGAGGAGAAGGAGGGTCTTCTAAATGTCTCTTCTCAGTGACACCCCCCCAAAAAACCCTCCACCCCTGAATCTGGCATTCACTGGAACCAAAACAAAATTTGTTTAGTCCTTCCGCTGTGTCTTTTAGATCTACTGTAGTGCATTCTCTCTCTGACACACACACACACACACACAAACACAGCTCCTGTGTATGTTATCCTTATATTCTGCTGCAAAACTGAAAGTAGGAGTATCAAAAGAAAGAATACTGGTTTCATATTCATGATAGAGAAGAAAACAAGGGAACTGACCCTAGGATTATTGTTTTCTGCTGACATAGGCATCAGTCCCTTCAAAAGTAGAATAGGATCATGAAGTCAAAATCCGCCCTCAGCTGGCTTTCACCTGCTATCGACCATGGCTGCATTTCAATCGATAACCTTGAGATAAAAAGATCCTATTTTGCACTATGGATCTCCAAAGCCATTGGGTCTTCAATGCACCATGTACAATCAATGTCCATGTGACATTTCTTTGGATACAATCGTTTTCTTTATTAATTATTATTAATATTAATGACAACAATTGTTCTGATGGATGTACTCATCATTAGCAGTGTCTATAACTACATACTCTGTCTTCCTGTTGCTGCTTACATCTGTTTTGCCCTCTCCCTGCATAGATACCCAGCACTGATAAAGAAAAAAGCAAAGGAAATAAATAACTATGCTCGATTTCTTCATGCTTCATCCTCATCCTCATCCTCATCATTAAATAGACAACGATAAGGAAATACTATAAAACCTCTAACAGCTAACAAATAAATAAATAAATAAAAATAAGTATAATCCTGGCAAAGATGGTGTGTTATTTTCAGTATATTAAAAGGAGAAATCCTATTTTGATGACGAAATAAACATGTCTGCAGAGGACCATGTGAGAATATTTTTTAAAAAAATGATTTAAAAGAAAATCAGTGAGAATATGCAACACAGCACTGTAAATCACCAGAGCCAAAATTCAATGAAGGGAGAAAATTACATGCCCTCGATGGAATGGCTTTTTGCCTCAAGGAAATAGAATAGAAAGTGGTCATGTTAATGGAGAAAAAAAATCTAGAAAAAGGTCTCTCAAATCCAAGCCCCTTCTAAAATTAATTTTAAAAAATCAAGGAATAGAGGATTAGTTCAATAATAATTTTAAACTGCTAAAAAATTATAAAAAGAAATAAAAATCTGACATCTGCAGAATCAGGAACGCACATGCACACACATATACAAATACATCCAATCATTTGTCAAGTGGGCCAAATGCTGATATAACTGATGGAATTATATATGCCACAGTACGAGTGATCCACAAGCATTTGAATATAATGTGCTATATGGATATCAAAGTTCAGTTCCAAATACTGAGTCATGAAACAGCTGCAAAGAGGACTAAAACTGGATATGGTAAGCAGAATATACAGAACTCCTGCTTTTTAAAATGTGTTTCAATTACAGCATGGAAATTACGCAACCAAAGACATCACAGCTACTGAAGTCACAAAGGCTTTTCGGGGAACCTGAGAATGGATATCACTAGCAAGAGGCTTATCATAAAGTCCCAAGTTAGCCCTAGATCAAAAGGCTACAGTGTTGATTGGAGCAAAACACCTTGGTGATCTCAACATTAATTCTGATATTATCTCAAACAACTCAGTTGAAGAGTCTTCTGACAATAGAATTGGTGGCAGAGTAATAAATTAATAAGTTGCTATCAGCCTCTTAGTATCCAGCAGCAACGTACATGCATTTGCTCAACATATAGGGTATGTGACAGAAGGAACAAAGTGAGAAATATGGAATCCTCCTAACACACAGCAGGTCTTCCCTTATCCAACTCTACCCTCATTGTCTGCTAGTGCTAGACTAAAAAAACAAGCTAGACATTCTTTTATATAATTCAGAAAGTGCATGGTTTAATTAATTTCAAGCATTATATGTAGTATCATGTGTGTGAAGAGTTAAAAACCTAGAAAAACATTGTGTGTTTTGGGAAATTTGATAATATGGAATCTCATTAAAATAATTATTGATTAAGAAGGGGCAGTGAGTGTTCAGAATATGTACAAATTTAAATAAGCAAATTGGTTGATCTAGATAACATGCATCTTTAGGGGCTTAGGGAATTAGTTAATGAATTTACAGCTCACAATTGTCTTAAACAGTCTTCAGGGCTTGTTATTTTAAACTAGACCAATTGAAGTCAGTGTGGATCAGATATTCTAAGTAATTAGAAGGTGTGGCAAATCTCTATGTTGATAATTTGCTTGTGTGTATCTATGCTATAAGATGCTATTTCCCTTTTTCTTGTGAGAGTCAATGAAGGGAACTTCTGCACTTTTTCCTATACTTAGCACCTGCTGAATTTTAAGTACTATTACAAATAAGTGATGATGGTGATAAATCAAAGAGTGGATTAATTAAAGTATGAGTAAACTTTAATTATATAGTGAAGAACATAGTGAAAAATCTTAAATTTGACAGTGGAGATATAATACTGTTATTTACTCTTTCTTATTCTCACTCCATGGCAAAAAAAGCTGTCACCACAGCTCTTTGAAACGTCCTATAGTTTCTGTGCCTCACTCCTCAGAAAGGTGATTCTGTGTGGGGTGGCCTCAGAAACAACTATTTGCTGCATGCTTTGTTCTCATCATTTTTTGGCTACTCAGCTGGACACATTAGTGAGGAATTTTCAAGTTCCTAGAGGTTCCTTGCCCCTAGGTGAAAGAAAGACAGGAGACTAGTTTTTTTCCCCAAGCCAAGTTTCCTTAATTGTGCAAGTTGTCTCTGCACAGAAGCAGTATCCTTTCCCTTATTGCAAAGCACACAGTAAATACAGAAATACTAGTTGATAGTTGAAAAACAACCTCTCCAAAGCTTGTAATCCTTTCAATCCCATTTAAAAAATAGCAACTTTTGCCCAGTTGGGCAACTAATTAGTGTTATTCAAAAGGGGTTATGGATTCAGTAGGAGAGTGCCTTACCTCACAATGTTTTGAAGGGAGGAATGCTGCCTTACCCTGATTGGAAGCCCTTTGTGATTACTTGGGCAAAATTTCCTAATCATTCCCATTCTGTTGGTGAGAACACTACGAAATGCCTTGTCCTTTTGCACGATGACGATAGTCATTTTACAGTTGATTGTCATTGCATGCACTGAGGAAATAAGCAAGGATTTCCATCTCCACACCCCAAAACAGGGTGAAATCCTCCTGCTTTTTTTTCCTGCCCTGCATCTATTCTGTTGGTCAGCTTTCAAGGTATCTGGTTTGCTTTCTTGGGTGGCTTTGTGCAATTAGATGAGTCTTGCACAAGGCCCATGGAAATCATTGGACTTTTCCAAGAATACAGATAAGGATTTGCATAACCTCTGTGTCCTTGCACAGGGAAATGTCTTCAGGGTATTGTGATTTGAATCATCTCACATATTAAATGGCTGTTGAGTATGGGAAATGGTAATTTAATATTTAATGTTCACCAGCACACCTCAGGTCTTGAAGTAACTATTGGGAAATGTATTATTTTCAGGCACCTTGCCCTATGGCTTGGAGAAGTGACAGATCTGATTAATTAATAAAGCAACTGAAAATACTAGATTTTTAGCAAGCTTGCATGGTGGCTTTCTGAAGTGGCTGAATTGAGAATACTCAGAAATGAGGAAACGAAACATGATCTATCTATCACATTACATTTCTTAACAGAGGTAGAGTTCACATAGCAAGATATTATGATAAGTGGTTATACTAAATATTGACTAAATGTTTGTTCCTAGTGGCACCAGTTCTTAGTTTCTTTTGTAAGATTTGCATGCGTCATACAAATGTACTCTTGACTCCCAGATAATAGTGAGAAAAATGCTACTGCTGAACTTCTTGACTGAACACTTGATTAAATGGACATCTCCTTCCTGCACTCTGTCTTATTCAAGTATAGTATTTTACAATAGAATACTTGGATCTCTGAGATGAAAGTATGTTTTTCAAATGGGAAGAGGGATTCTAAACATCGGAGTCAACTCATTGTCTTAGCAGGGGGCAGCCTCAATCTCCTAGTTTTTAGAGGGTGCTTAACTATTCTTCATAGTGTCACAAGACAGTAGTAGATTGAATATTCATTCAGTTTCTTCTCATCATAAATACAAACTTGAGAGCCTTTTGAACTGCCTCTGACTGCATGGGGTGTATCTGTGTGGAACACTGGTTCCCACTGACTTATTCATACAAAGTATATAAAGCAGCTTGGAGCTTGAGATCCCATCAGTAGAACTCACTAGTAGGGATGGAAAAAGGCAGTTTTCACTGATACCACCTTCTCCTGCAGCACTGTAATAGGGGTACAATATTATTTTAGAACGCATCCTAAGTCACACCATGGACTTATATTTGTTGTTATATGCTGTCAAGTCAGAACCGACTTATAGTGAACCTAATAGAGCTTTCAAGATAAATGAGATATTTCAGGAGTGGTTTTATCAGTTCCACACTCCCAAATTCCATGTCTGAGCAGGAATTTGAAACTAGGTCTCCGGAGTACTGTTCCATCACTCTGTACACTACAGCACATTGAGTATCCTATGGAGATATATAGGACCTTAAGATTGACTTGTATGGTAAATGTTGAGAGAAGTAGCCACTAAATATGTATTTATGGACTGTAGAAAACCCACAGTTTATTTCCAGAGGACTTCTTGACTCATCATAATCCAAGTTAGATTTTAGTATGCCTCTTTTCCTCTTCTTTCAATGATATCCATTTATCATAGCAATTTGTTCCCCCAAATGTGTATGTCTGGTAATGGCAACTAGAGACCACTAGATGGTGTTCATTTTCAGCCTTCTTTAAAGCTAAAGCATTAAACAACAGACACCCCCCCCCCCCCCCCAGGAAAGAGTTGTGACTTAGGGAAATATCCTCTTGCTTTTTTACTGTATACATGAGAAATTCCTGAAACTTACTGATAAGATGCTGGTTGCACGTTAGTCACTTGCTTGGTCATGCAACCACCATGTGATTGTTACCTGGTAATTAGTCTCCAGCAGCTTCCACAATTTCCCTTCTACATACAGTAAAAAGCAACAGGCCTTAGTATGTATTATAACAAACAAATTCAACTGAAACCCAATAGCGTAGACCTATTGGTAAACTGTAAAGCAGGAACCAAATAAAATGACTGCAGATGAAATTAAAATACCAAACATTTCACTCTTGCAGAATGATGTGCAGTGTCATAAGGGACTACATCTGCACAGACAATATGGCATGTATTTTTTTCAGCAGAGTAGACTCCTTGAAGGGAGAATGACATCCAGATATTGCAGTATTTTTGGTTTGATAATTATTGTTTGAAAAATAGCAGCTGGCATTAAAGGTAATCTAGCTGGTAGCTGTATTAGTCTGTTGTAGCACAAGAGAAATCAGATGTCTTGTAAAACTTTTAAGACAAACTGCTTTTTATGTTTCATATTTTTTATAAAAAAATAAAAAATAGTCTTAAACGTGCCACAAGAGCAGTTGACATTGTTTCGAAGAGTTCTGTTATTCATAAAAGGTTGTTTCCATGAGTTTACAACCATTTAATACATCATCAGTCTCCTCCTCTGTCAGCAATTACCTCTCCCTAAATGAATGAAAAAAAGAATGGACAAGAAAAGGTTTTTAGTTCCCAAGGTGTCTCTTTGTCCCATTCATGAGCTGCTTCTGAGCTGCAATCTGTGTTGCTACACACAAACCTTTAAATGCCAAAAAAATCTTCAGTAGGATAAAAATATGAATGTTGAAACAGGCAGATTTACAGAGATTTTTTGGGTTTTGAAAATTTTAACACATTGTAATATCCACCCCATACTTCTTCAATGATTAAGCTGTCATTGGTCCCCCTTTTAAAAGGCTATTACCATTATTTGTAATCATGTCATTTTAGAACAGACACACATGCTGAATCAAGTTATATTATTGTCATCCATAACTTTGCATTTAACAATCCTATTATTTATTTATTTATTTATTTTATTTTATTTATTTTATTTATATCCTTCCCACCTAGACAAAAGTCTACTCTGGGTGGCTAACAACAAACAACATTAGGCCATTTCATGCAGCAGATTGTAGAAAATGGATCACTAGGTAACCTACTCAATGGGGGGAAATGATATGTAACCTACACGACATATAAATCACCTTGATGATAATTTTTGAAGATGGCATCCACCCATATAATCTTTGTCACCATATTCACAATAGATCCTGCTACTACAAGCAAAAAATAATATTGCAATAGTCCTGCTACTAGGCGACAAACGAGAACTATATCATCCACATAGCAGTTGGTCAGAGGAACTATATTACAACAGCTATATAACTGAAAATAATTCATATGTGGAATTTTATAATAAGATACATAAATGGAAAACAGTGGCTAGAACCCTACTGGTGGTGTTTGTGTAATGTTTGGATTCCCCTACCACAGCTAGTTGCAGCTAATTGTTGAAGTTCCAGCTTGCATTTTAATTCACAATCAGGTGTGTGACCAGCCATGCAACTGAGATGTGCTCTGACAACACAGCAACCCGCTGCAGTTATTTGTAGCAAGTTACACAAATCTTACATGAGGGTTCCATCCCATAAAAGTAGAATTGAGATAAACCTATTATTAGGTGTTT
Organism: Intellagama lesueurii; assembly: GCA_037013535.1. Taxonomy (NCBI): domain Eukaryota; kingdom Metazoa; phylum Chordata; class Lepidosauria; order Squamata; family Agamidae; genus Intellagama; species Intellagama lesueurii. The sequence goes on along the minus strand of JBAJHW010000002.1, from coordinate 266,324,974 downwards.
AAATTATTACCACATAGTTGTTAGGTTGATATCACTCTTTGTGTTCTTTTCTTCTAAAGTGCTTTTAAATCTGCTGTTGCTAGCCACTGCTGCATATGAATATTGCATTGCAATCATTTTTAGCAGTTGGAATGAGCTGGATAGTATTTATTATGTTGCGTACAGAAGGGACAACCACAATTCATCCATTAATTCCTCTACAATCCATCCATTAATACATTAGGCATCAATCATTTTCTTTATATGGGCTTATTAAGAGTCTTTAAACTAAATGACAGACAGTCATTAAATCCAATACACTGGACATTATTATCAGTATAATAGGCACAGCTTTTTCCCACCTTATTTCTCTGTTGTTTTGCTGCTTCAGTAATCTGCATAATATTTGGATGCACTGACAGATGCTTCAGATATCTAAGGGTTTGATCAGGCTTGTAGCCTTTTGAGATTTAGAAGAGCACTTGTTGAAAGCCTCAAACAACGAGATGCCAACGTGCTGACAAGACCTACAAAGCAGCTGTGAAGGAAGGGAGGATTTTGTAATATAACCAGTTGTTTGGAAAACTTTTGTTGGTTGGAGGTTATAGTGTCCCTTTTATCAGAGATAAGTTTTGGCTCACACCAATTTATGGGAAAACTGTCTAATAATAATGTTTTCAACGTTGTGTCCAGAATGGGTCAGAAAACAAAGACACTTTGGTCTCTGCTCATAATCTCTTTTTGGGATTAATGGGACAAAGAAAGGCCTTTAAATAGAATCTCTTTATCTAGGAGAAAGCACTCTCCCCAAAATCCTGCTTCTGATTCATGATGTACAGTTTGATTCTTAGATCCTTCACCAGCACAAAAATCCCTCAAAATAAGGTCGCCTTGGACAGGCCTTGGAGTGAACTGGAGGCAGCTCTTCCCTGCTCAACAGCATTCATAGGATAATAGGATTTCCTATATGCTATCAAGTCACTTCCAACTGATGGAGACCCTATAATCCAACAGCTCTGTTCAGGTCTTGCAAACCAAAAGTCATGGCTTTAGCAACTTTCCACTGGGACTGCACTCTGTCACCATTTCAGTGTAAGTTTTTCTGCCATGCTGTTGCATTTTGTAAGTTGTGGGTGCCAACTCATTTTTTACTTTAAAGCAAAGCACATGGTGAGTGCAGATACTGAGATGAGCATTAGTTTTGGGTTTGTTTTTTCTATTTCTGTCCAGTTTGGGGCAAACCTGGAAAGAGAGAGAAGGGGAAGAAAAGTGTGCACTGTTTTAGGTAGAGGCAAAGTAGTTTGCTTTAAAAACAAGATATAGCCTTTTCCTTTATTTCCTACTACTTTCAACATTGCTAGTTCTTTTAAGTTTTAACAGTTTGCCGCCTGAGGAGCAGGACAGGAACTGAGCTTCCAGGAAGGAAGGATGGTTCTAATATTTTCTGTCCCATTTCATTAACTTTTATGATTCAGCAATGGAAATTGCAAATCATACTGAAGTCCTCAGCCTTAATGGATAAGACTTTCACCAGTCAAGCTTTTGATGAGATCTTCTGGTAAAACAGCAGTAGGGTGTTTAAAGAAAGGAAGACCTCTGAGGAAAATGGTGTGAGATAGCTTTGAAGAAGACTGGTTAGCTGTGACTGGTTGAGTCAGCCAGTTGGTCCATCTAGCTAATAATTATCCACAGTGGTAGGTACTCGCTCTCCAAGGTTTCACACAGAAGTCTCTTTCTCAGCCCTAATGAGAGGGTCTAAAGCTGCAATATTGTACATTTAAACCACAAACCATTATCTCTAATCCTTCCCCACAACCAAATGGAGAATTATCCACAGCTTATCTGTGCTGTCATTCTGTTGATGAAATCCTATTTTGTAGCATAAGCCACTGAAAGAATTGGGTTCTTATGGTTTTACTGAAAGGCATGATACCTGAAAGAGGAGCCACTCCAAAACACAATGAAAATTAAAGTTTTTCCCCTAGATATCCCTACTGGGAAGTATTAAAAACTTCCAAAGGAATATTTCCCCAAAGAAGGGGAAATACATGTTTTTTGTAATAGACATATCTCATGCTATTTTTAAAATGATGCAGCACATGTTCACTTCTCTAATACCGACTTAACTTTTATTTTTCATTTCCTCAGCCCCTCTATGGAGCCAAGGAAGTGTTTAATTCAGCAGTATTGTGAATTGGCTCTCTTCATGATATTGGCATATTAAAAGAGGAAGGCTCACTTTGGTTTGTTTCCAACGATCACACATGCTGGAAATGGACTGAAACAGAGTGATCCTACCTACACTAAAAAAAGTAGAATTCCCTGACAGGGGCAGAAAGGTATGGGTATGACAGCTCTAGAGATGGACTGGTTGGCTTCCAACAGATTGCCATTTTTAGAAACAAACCAGCCCATCCCTGTAGCAGACAAAACAGTGGGCTAAATACCTGTGTAAGTCAGCTTCCTGTTCTGTAATGGCAATCCTCATGGCAGTATGCTTAGCTACTTTTGAAAAATAACTTTAGGATGCTTATCACACCGTTTGTGCTGACTGCTGATTAATTCCTGTTTAACAGACCAAAAGCCCTTATATAGCCCTCTGTAACTGCTGAACCGTAACAGTATTTCACAGCAGAATATAACTTCGTTCTTCTTGTTAATCATCATTTTTCTATGCTGTATCAGAACTGATTTTCATCTGAAGAAGCCATTTGAGTTCCTAATATGAGTAATTTGTTTTAGGAATCTTTCTCCATGTGTATGATTGCGCTATTGATGAACAGAATGTTACAATAGATAGAATGGCAGTAAAAGCACTGAATGGATGATGAACCTGTGGTGATTTTACCACTGATATCACAGCAATGGGACTGAATCTGACATTGCTCCTTAGCAAAATAAATGACATAATTTTTATAGACATTGATCAATATTTGAAGTGTGATTAGCTGTCTTGCAGAGGAGAGGCACACAGAAACAAGTAGCCAGTCCCACTTTAATTTGGATTCCTGCACTGTGCAGGGGGTTGGACGCAATGGCTTTACAGCCCCTCCCAACTCAACTGCAGTCTTTCAGCCACATGTTTGCCAACGTTACCCTTCTGGAACCAGTTTTAAAATACCAGTGTTTTCTTTGGTGAAAATCAATTTCTAGAATGCAAATACTATCTGATACCATTACACACACACACACACACACACACATGCATATGTGTGCGTACACATATATACACACATAGAGTTCTCCTCAGGAAGTACGGCATTTTGCAATGAACATTTCCCACCAGTGCCAAAAGCATGTTTCACCTTTATTGCTGCCTGAGATAAGGAGCCAAGAGTGAATAGGAAGTTACATCATAAAATGTCCAGCGCCTATTTGCTTCCCTTTTGCCTCTCCTATTGATGCCTGAGATGTAATGTCTACATACGTTTCCTCAGAATCTGGGAGGAGGGATCAGATTGGGGATCTTCTGTGTCTGTTCTCAGAGACACCCTCAGAAAGATCATAGGTATGACATTTAAATAATTACTGATTTCCTCTCAAAAATAAGTATTGAGAAAAAAATTGATGCTTAACAGATTCATTGCACATCTGTTTGACCAAGGAAGGTCTTCGGGCTATGGTCTGGTGGCATGGGAGGGCATGCAGCATCATTGTCAGATCTGTATACATTTGGGTCTGATTAGTGTTTGGATGTGTGATTTTTCTTAGTATGTTGCCTCAAGTTTCTTGCTGGATGCACAGTGGAATGGATATAGAGGATATACTTGGGAAAGTATATGTATGCTTATGTATGCAGGCAGAAGAAATGGTTATTGCATGGCCTTTTACTGTTAAACTCACTGCTGAGCTGTATGAAAAATAGTTGCAGAGGCTGCTTGGAAAACATGAAAAATGTAACATGCTTAAATAATGCATTTTACAGTGACAACCATAATCAAAACAAAGCTAAGCATTGCTGGTGTTTTGCTGTGCTGCCTGCATTGTACGAGTGATGGTGCATTATATCACTCCTTCTTCCCATGTCACCTAGTAGTGTAAAACTGCAACTTGCATTAGTTGTCCATTCCAATTCATCCCAAAATATGCTATCATAAATTGAGACTTAACTGTTAAAAGCCAACTATAAGAGATAGGAAATGAGATCTTCTGCATGTGGTGCTCACATTTTATCCATAACTCCCTATCTTACTCATGGCCCTTTGTTTGAGGCCATAGTAAGGATGAGATCCCCCTTTAGCAGGCATTGGTTAGCATAAGTTACACAATGGAGTATTTCATGAGGACAGCTTGGAAATAATACATGAAAAACAATATTACTAAACATATTTTAGATTTATTAGATCCAACATTTCAGCCCTCCCCCTGCCACACTGTGGACCAACTTGTTGACCTGTTTCTATACCTAAAAAGATTTGTCTGCTTGTGTAAATGGTTAGGCTTACACATTACTTCTAAATATTATGGAGAGGATCAATTTGTGCAATTTGAAGACATCCTAGTTGTAAATGATGATTAAAAAAAATTCTATGTTATTTAAAAATAGCATGTTAATGCATCACATTACTCCCAGGGTATCATGTCAGCTTTTCAGAGCAATGCTCCAATCACCAACCATACTGGATTCTGGGATTTGTAGTCCAAACACCTGTCTAAGTTTGCTGCATACAAGTTTACAAGGTCTAGTGTGCATGGACTGACTAAAATGCACACTCTCTCACCTTCATTAATCAGAAGTGGCTGGATAAGAAGTGGAAACAAATTATAGCCCCTCCCACCTCCTCCAGTACTGGGATTAGTGGGAAATCTAGATCACTTGCACTAGTGAAACTATTGCTAGAACAGTCCAGGAAGCAGAAATGACAAGAACAGTAAGATTTCTCTCTCTCTCCCCTCTACTTCTGGGCCAAAAAACAGTGGCTTTCTAGGAATAATGAATATATTTAAAGCAATTGCATATGTTTTCTAAAATTTATGATATAAACCTCCTTGGATACTCAAAGGAAAAAACAAGGTTTTTAATTATATAGTTCTGTGCGTACTTGCATATGTACAACAGCTCTCATGATTCATCACCATTGGGAAGGCTGTTTTATGTGGATGGTTGTTTTTGCTTTGTTTTTTTTAATGACAGACGGAAAGTAACCTCCTGTCTGTAAGCTCTGATAACAATAAAAATGATAGCAAAGTCTTCTCCCCCTCCCCCCCAAACATTTCTTTAATGTATTTTTTTTTTAATTTGAACCTGCCTTGGAAAGGGATTTCAAAATCAATTGCAGATGATGTTGCATTCACAGTTATTAAAACCCAAATGTCTTTGTTGAGATATGTTTAAGAATTTCCCATTTCTCACTATGGAATTCATGTTACACAGCAGAATCTTGCAAAGACTACAGATATATATAACAGCAATTCAATATTTTATATCTGAAGGAGACATAGAAGGCAAATTTCCATCAAGTAAATTTCCCCCTGCAGAGAATCTGCTTCATGATCCTCAGGGGCTTATATCAGTTATGTTTTTCACACACACACACACACACACACACACACATACACACACACACCACTCCCACCTGTCTCTCTTTTATTCTTTTTCTCTCTTTCTGTATGTTTCATTCGCACAAGTCGGATACAAACAGATTCCCATGTCTTTCCACAACTGTAAGGAAATGCAGCCAGAATAATTTCACTTTCCAGGAATAAGAAGAAAAATAAAGTTGAAACCTATTAATATTTCTAAAGTAATTCATTGCTGAATGTAACATCAGGCAGAGGATTCTGTTTAGCTGTCTCCACTTTTGGTCCCCAGAAATGCCTAGCAGAATTCTACTTGTGATGTCACTGTGTTCTATATTTCATTGGCTTGAGAAGGCAGTGAAATAAAAAAAAAGTATCACAGAATGAGGTAGATTTGACTGGATACCAAGAAAGGGAGAATAAACAAATTTATTTGAGTTTCTGTTACTTTGGTTTAGATTCCTTTGATACTTGTACCCGTGTCTTTGCTATTTTCTGCCACCTGCTTTGGCTGCAAAAGCATGATGATAGCCAAGGGTTCTATAAACCTAATTAATGAATCAACACTCCAAGGATTCAAATCAGATTGCCATATTTACATAGGAAGATAAGAAGCTGCCTTGTACTATATTGAGTTAGACCGTTGTTCATCTACCCCAGCATTGTCACTTCTAACTGGCCAAAGTATTCTGTAGTTACAGGCATGATTCTTTCCTTGCATCACCTAGAAATTCCGGTGTTTTTTGGTGGTTTTCCATCTAAATATTAATCAGGCCAAACCTGCTGAGCTTCCAAAGTCAAGGTGAGATGGGGTATGTTCAGTTGCCAAGGATGTCTTTCTTTTTTAAAATATTTTCTGTGCACATAAAGAGGCTTTATAAAAGTGAGGATGAGAATGTTTCCTTTGAAAGATTAGTGCTTGTAGACATTGGAAAAAGGCATCAGGAGGCAGAAGAGAAATAGAGAGACAGAGTAGATACAGCATTTGATGCCAGTCATCCTTACCAGTTACAAAGATCCCTTTAGTAGAAAGATAAAGCAGGATTCATATATGTCAGCATATGTTTGGAGATCAGCAGCTACAGTACAGTCAAGGCTGTCAGATCATTAGATGGAGAAAGTCGATTTTGAATGGCATTTGAAATAAATAAGAGCTGACTGAGTAGTTAATTTAAAAAAGAGGTTTCTAAAAAATGAGTTGGAGATTGCAGATAGTTCTTGTATCTACTGGTAGTAGAGCCGATGTTTCATGCTATTGCCTCCATCACCCAAGGAAGCAGAGGTTTGAATGCAGTGATTTCTATGGACTCAAATGTTTAAATATCAACCTTAGGATCTCATTATTTCTCTATTAAAATTCTAGCTGCAGTTTTAATCAGTAGGTATTCTGAATGACCTCTGATCTCCCAATGGGCATTTGTCTCCAGCACTGTTGTGAAGAGTCTTTGTAAACTAAGAATTGCTCATTTCTCTGGCATTCTCAAAAGTCGGCTTTATTGTATATCTAGGAAAATAATCATCTCTTTCTTTGAATTACCATTTTAATATACAGTCTCTTTATTTGAAGTCAAACTTACTAGACATTCTAGACACAATGCAGCTTTCTAACATGCGACTTGGCACTGAATGACATTATTTTTCCTTTCTAATGCAGCATTATACATCTGAACTTGTGGATGTGCAGTATTCAGTTTGACCCCTAAGCTGTATATAATTAGTCAGGTTTTTTTTTAAAGTATCTCTTTTTGTTGTGAAGGGGAAATGCATAATTTAATGCAACTGGTCCTAACCATTCTGCATGTCAATTCACATCTGATGATGAATAATGCAAAGATTGCTTTGACATTATAGATAATTGCTAGTTTTATTGCCATTGCCTTGAAAGTCCCACTTGCATTGTTGTGACATTGTATGACATAGATAAATCCAAAGTCTGTAATTGCTTTTGGAAAAAAAATAATTCTACTTCAAAATTGTGTATATTATTAAATGCAGAAGTAGGCAAGCTTCCCTTCTAACATCCTTACGCGTTTATGCTCTGCAGGTCTTCCCTGAAGACTATAAAATGAAAACAAGATTATAAGCTTTTTAAATGCCTCTATCCAGAGATACTTGCATTCAAAGAACCAGACACTATTCACTGAAGACTAATTAATACAGTGCTTTTAGCCAGCTTCCATATTGAACAAGTTTTTCATGAACTCATAGATGAATGTGGTTAATCAGTTTCACTTCTCCATAATGATATCTCAGGCAGTTGCTTTGTTTGTGAGAAAGAGAGAGGTTGAAATTAAGAGGGAAAGAGAGTGATGAGAGAGGGGGTACTACCAGCAACACAAGGACAAATATTACTTATGAATGAAAGTTTTAAAGAGAGAACATGTAAGGGGACTCTTTTGCAGATTTCTTGTTTTTGATGGCACTCTTACTTCCCCCGTCTGTAACCTCATAGCCTTCACTTTGTCATCCTCTGGACAGACTGCTAAAACATTCAACTGCAATCTGAACAACAGCATCTAGTTTGAAGAAGACTGAAAACGTATTGAGGCTATGCTGTTGTGATGCATATGCTTTCTGCAGATACTGAAGCATGCTCAACATAGGTATGGCTCTGGAAGTTGCTTGGTTTTTCCATAATGAATGATGACTCATTAATTGGATAATATCAATAAAATACATTAATAGGGATTAGCTATTTAGTGAGGGGAAAACCTCAAAGCATATGGCTATGTAAAGATTTATTTATTTAGCTAGTCTTTTTTGCTCCTTTTATCCATGCACTTGCCATGTCTATCGCTAGTATTCAATCAGTAAAGCTCTCAAGAGACATCTTTGGCCAAATTAGTCCATAATCTGTGGTAATGCTCTCTCTGGAGACTCTTATTACTAAATGTTCTTGCTAAGTAATAGCATATGCAAACTAGGTCTGCACTCCCACATAACAGATGAGCAATACTGTGGTATAGTGAAAGTACCATTGTACAGTGTATGGGAATGAAAGTCAGTTTTAGCATTTATGTCAATAAAACTGAAGGATAATTGCTTCTAGTGAAAACACTGATGCAACAGCTTTGACAACCTGGTGCTTTTTATTGAGCACACATATTTGTCCAGCCTCTCATGATCTTTTTCTTACCTAGGGTAATAAACCACCAAGTAAAGAGTCCAGCCGCCAACATACTTTCCAGCTAGTAAAGTCCAGTGCTACTCTGCCAGCTGACTTTGTGAGAATATATATTTCTTCAACATTTCTTAAAACCCTTAATACATGCTTGTTCTGCCACTTGCCTTTTCCCCTGTTCCCTATGTTTGTCTCTAATACAGGAGAAACATGCAGCTTCAAGGTTTGTATGTCACTCTTCATACTGCACTGAATGAGTTCATACAAACCACAGACTCCTGTATTCTATCATTTTCCTTTACCACATTAGCAGTGACATTGGAAATATTCTTATTATACTGAGATTGTCTCAGCTTCAAAATTGCAAGTAATAATGCTGGTTCACATTTCCCAATTCAGAAATAACAGCAAACTATTAAAAGTTGAAAATAGAAATAAATTCTGTCAGTGTCCTTGTGATCATGCTGGAGGAACAGGAGAGTGTACACACAGTCTAGGCCACTTTGTGTAGATTATCATGTATAACCCCAAAGTATCAAACATGACTCTTTTTCAGTAATCTGTGGCTATAGTGTTGCAGTTGCCCATCAACGTGTCCATTTGGGCCTGTCTAGTTTTTGGTTGACAGAGCCAAGTACAGTATTGACTTGTAAATATGCATTTCTGGCTTTTATTAATGAATATATACGATGAATACAATGTCAATGAGTATTTAACAAGACAGACATCTGGGGAGAAAGGCAGATGAATACAAACTGAACCTGGAAAAAAAGGTGGCAAAATATTAAAGAGTTAGAGAATATTAGGAAGTTTAATAGATTGGCAGGGGGGGGGGGGGGGAGACCAGCTACAAACATAGATAACCAATGCCTGGTGCCAGTCACATTCTTCAGATTGTGTTAGATATGGGGCACACATCTCAGTGTGTATGCAACCTAAAACATGCAGGATCACTCAATTAACTATTAGCAAAGAAGAGGCAAGCTAGGGCCCACTCTCTCATGCAGCAGAATGGAATATCCAGCTTCAGACAGCACTGGGAAAAACTGGAACTTTTAGTGGTTCAGCAGGACTATTCTATTTTTCTGCCCTAGTGAGGAAGAGTAAGTGGTCTCTGAATTCTGTTTCAAGCAATGTGATGGTTGCTTCTCTCCATTCAGGTGTCATTTTCCATTTAAACTTTAGAAATAAGACATTATATTGCTGGATTTTAAATGCAGTTAGCAATTTTCGTCTCGCTTCAAGAGAGAGTAAGGTCCACCTGGTTTTATGCAGCATCAATATTTTTCACAATGGCTAAATAGAATCCTATTCAAGCGCTGGCTACTTATTCATAAAATCTGTGTATGACAGAGAATACAACATTGTTAGACACCTTTTCATATAGTTGCTCTTTTCCCTAAAATGCATAGGTGATACCAATAGGCACTATGGGTATGGAGCTGTGAGAAAAAAAATAAGCTAATGTTGTATACCAAAAACACAAAGTTCCTGTCCTTAAAATGCCATATCTGTATATGAATTTATTTTACTTTTACTTCATTGTGGAAGCAGTTAGATCCTGACTTGCTGTATCTAACTTTTGTTAGAATAAACCAGTTCCTGGTTTCAGCTGTAACAAGGGTCTGTGGTTTGTTTTAAATTTTGTTCTGAAGTGAAAGCTTCTAATTTCTCGCTCTTGCATGCACAGGATATGAGAGTAGAAGGAGGCAAAAAAAAAACAAAACCCTCAGGAATTCATTACTGATGTAGTTTAGGTCAAAGGTAGGTAACTTATGGCCTCCAGATGTTGTTGAACTGTGAGTCCCCTCTTTGCTCCCCACTGGCTATGTTAGCTAGGGCTGGCTGGAGCTGGAAGTCAAACACCATAAGTATAGTATAAATGATTGTCTGCATAAGGTCACTATGAAAGTGAGGAAGTGGGAATAATCAGTCTTAAATTCTTATACCAGAGTGGGCACACCCAGGCTGGTTGCTCCAACCACATTCCTGAATTCAGAAGCATTATTCTACAAGTTGTGACTTATTTACAGTGCAATCTTGTTTGTATGTAGCATACCAATTAGCTGGGTAAAATAATCATTGACCTTAGTGGGACTGAATTCTGTATAAACATTAATAAATCTGAAATACTTTAATGCCTATTCTATCTCTTCCTAAAATAAGGCCTTGGATTTGCAAAATAAATCTCATCCTGATTGATTTTCATGCACTTAATAAGAAAGCAGTGGAAATGTGAGAGAATGATAGACCGATCTTCCTTCCTTCCTTCCTTCCTTCCTTCCTTCCTTCCTTCCTTCCTTCCACAGTCTAAAAGAGGGTTTGTGCATTGGCAAGACTGATATTTTCCCATTTTTGTAAATGCTAAATTTTAAAACTATAATTACTGCTGTATTTTGTGTGGGCTGCTAAAGGTAGAAGCACCAGCTGGGTTGTTCGCATCTTTCTGAGGAGTCAGACTTTTCTTTTGTGCTTCCTGTATGACTGTGCTTAGCTTCACAAAAGAAAAACCAGCTATAGATATTTTGCAACAATTGCACATATAACACAATAAAAAAATAGTACTTGTCTCAGTCTCATGATGGAGGAAAGATCTGTCATGGGTGGTTTGGAGTCTTGAGCACGCTCTTTTACTGTCTCAACACAGCCAGTCTCTACAATGAACAAGACAATGGCAATTTTCCTTCACAAGACTTGTTAAATGAATAGAAAATGAAAGAGAGGGATGCTTAGCAGATGAGGAAAGGTATGGTATCATGTTAATGCAGAATGACTAGGGCTTCCCCTAGAACAGAGATTACTGAATGGGGATTTTAAAAATCCCAATATTCCTGAGATCTAAAATAGGTGAGAACTGGAGATACCTGATCAGATCTCACCTCTCTTTATGTTTCTTTACAATCAGCTGTATGGGAATTCTATCAGCACCATGCTTCTGGTCTGTCAACCCTTTCTCTTATTTGTCATCTTAAAGAATTATAATTGTTAAGTGTAGGGAAATGGGGTTGCAGATTGCACCAATATCCACAACAACCTATAACTGCCTAATGTTCAGGTCAATATGGTTACAGAACTAAATGTGACTGGGAATGTGTTGTGTGTCATAGAGTCATGTAACAATGCTAAGTTGGTAGTCCCATTTCCACCAGACTTTCCCTGTGAGCAAAATCAGGCTGCAGGAGAAAAGAATGAGTCAGAGAATGATTGCAATACTGCAGTTATAAGCATGGAGTAATTGTACTGTCATTGTAAAGAGGCATATGCTGTTTTCTTAATGTAGGATATGACTGCACAGAATTTTGCCTCGGTTGATGCAGACTTCTATATATTACACCTGGGCATTTCAATCATTGTCACTGTTCACAAAGAAATATTTAATTATCCCAGAAAGGTATGGTTCAGGTGTCTACACATTACGTAGCTCCTCTTCTCTCTCAGTCTTCTCTGCCAGTATCACCAGCTCCTTACCCACTCCTTTTGCCAACTTTCAAAACCCTTTTCTTTTTTAATTGTTTAGCAAGTGAAATAGTGCTGAACTGACATAACACGATAAGCATAAGAATTAGTGCTGAATTAGTTTAGCTGTGGCACTGAACTAGGAGGAAAAATATTTTTAAGAATATAATTTACAATTTAGTTGTAATCCTTATCAGTGTGAGGAAAATACAGACAAAAGGAATAGGGTTCACTTCCACCCTAATTCTCTACTCTGTGCATTATCAATGATGTCATCTAGACATGCCCAGCTATTGCCCCAAATCCAAAAGCAAGATAAAATAACGCAACTGGAAGGGCTACAAAAAAATCCCACAAACCATTTCAGTCAAACAAAGCATACAGCATACTCATACAGAAACCCTGAATCTACTTGCAATTAAGGACTCAACATAATATTAAAAGGAAGAGTGGGAAATGGCACAAACCAAGGGACAAATACCCATCTAGCTGCTCTTTTAACTGCTCTCCGCCCCCTGAAAATGATACAACTTGTATGGGAAAACATTTCAGTACATATATCTTTAATGGACAAGTTACAAGGGTACTACCCTATGAAAATGAAATGGTAAAGAAAATTTTAAAACTTCCATTCCCAAGCACCATGGTTTCAATAACATTCAATTACAGCTGATTTTGAAGAAATGAAACATGATATCCCCGGTGGCTGCTGCTTCTTCTTCTTCTTCTTCTTCTTCTTCTTCTTCTTCTTCTTCTTCTTCTTCTTCTTCTTCTTCTTCTTCCTCCTCCTCCTCCTCCTCCTCCTCCTCCTCTGGGAGGTTTTACATCATCATGGCTGTATTGCCTTTGGACATAGCAGTCATAATGTTGTGTTGCATCCCAAACTATTCCTCAGGGTTCTTCATATGCCAGCTCCTGGCTGCCAGGTCCCATTATAGATTTCTAACAGACTATCTAGTATAGACTAAAACCCTATGGTAACCACCTATGTTTTGCCTGCCTGCCTTCCTGCCTTCCTTCATTCCTAAGAAATAGGGTGACGCAGTAAGAGGAAATTTTATAATTATCATTATAATCTGTGACAAATTTCTGTTTGTCTTTGGTTGGAGATGTGAGTAAACTTAATTGCAGAAATCAGTCACCGCCTGGTTCTATAAAGGCAAATGTAAGGCTGAGATATCAAGATAGAACTTGTCTCTCGGTAGTAAGAATACACAATATATGGACAGCGTTTTAATAGTGTTTGTCAAGAAGTTTCCAATTATATTGGTGTTGACATAGCAAACTGAATATAAAGTGTTACATTCAAAATTGATTAACTGTTAAATTGAATTAATTAATAAAGAAATTCTAATTAATTTGGAAATGTCTCTTAGAATTATCTAATTTCAGTAGCTGTTTGTCAAGTTTCTCCAGGTTATATCAAATATTAAAAGAATATTTGCACATGCTTGCTTAGCTGGAAGAATGTGTTTCATGTATTTCAAATTCCTTTTCCTGTTGCACAATGCCTACTGCTACAGTAGTAGCATGTCCATGTGTTTCTGTAAGGAATTATTTATTTTTGACATTATCTTCATGTTACGCCTATCTTTCTTGTCTCCTGACTGTTTCAATATGTGTAACTATGACAGTTGAAATCTCAAACTGTTTGGCACTCCAACATAACCAGGAATATTTAAGTAAGCAGTCTCTTCAGCGTCAGAAAGTATTTTGTATAAAACAGGAATTCTCCAAAACATGTCTTCATCACTGACCACTTTGCAGTAGTCCATAGGGACAGTCTCTGTATTGGAGCTTCCAGTTTTAATCCATTTGGTGGATTGGCAAATACATGAAATCATGCACTTTCAACTTATGAAATATCAATATTTTGAGTTATCTATCTTTTCATGCTTAGGTTTTTCCCGTATTAATTCACATGTGTGATTTACTTCATATCTTGGTATTTCTTTTTCGCCTATAAAAGCAAAATGCAATGTGCTGCTTATATACTGCCCCATAGCACTTAAAGCACTCTCTGGACAGTTTACAATTTAATTTTGCAGGCTAGACTTTGCCCCAACTCCCAGTCATGGTTCAGGCAGACTTGGATGCAGAAATGAAAGCTATTTTCTTCCCACATGGATCACTGCTCTTCTCTTTTGCTTGCATTCGGAGCTTTGTTAGATGTAACTGGGGGGTGGTGCTCTTTTAATGCTTTAAGTCATTGGCCTGGATCCAGTGATGCCACAGTACAGATACAACTCTTTGTTGTGCAAGTGGTTAAACATTTTCCTCATTCATGCAAAGAGGCATCCCAAATGTCCTTGTGCAGGTGGTACCCAACATGGCTTAGAGCCTGGGCAGGACAACAAGTCAGGCTAACATGGCAAATACATGGTGGTTGGAGGTCTGACTGCAGTTGTGTCCTCCCCATGTTGTTGGTGGATGCTGATACTATGGGCCTCACTGGTCAGAAGCCTTTGTCTCTGCCTAGATCACATAGTACTATGTTAAACGGACGTTTCTCTCTGCCAGTGGTGAATTGGAATTGGCTATTATCTTCAACTGAAATACAGTCTGAAACAAAGGTTATAGGCAGCTGCGAATAGAACTGAAGTTATTTATTTATTTAAAATATTTTTATCCCACCTTTCTTCTTAAAAAGAACCGAAGACAGCTTACATAATTAAAAAGGCAATTATGTAGAAGCTAAAAACAGTAGGTATACAAATATTTAAAAAGAATTAAACAAGTATTTAATTAAAAATTGCAATAAAATCAATATTAAAACACATTTAAAACAACAGAGCACAACTATTAATTTAAAAACCCCTCTCAGCCCACCAGTTATTAAGGGAAAGCTTGCCTAAACAGGAAGGTCTTTGCCTGCTTGTGGAAGGTTAGCAATGGTGGGGCCAGCCTGGCCTCCTGTGGGAGGGTGTTCCAGAGTCTGGGAACAACAACAGAGAAGGGCCAATCATGCAGACAAATTGATTGGGATTGCCAACATTTGATGTTCAACCTGGGCATTGCAGTCCTGACTATATGGGCAGTTTCCCCCAAATTCAGTCTGCGCAGCTTTATAGATCTATCCTGTTATTCTTATAATTAGTCATGTAGCTCAAATGAAGAAGGATATTTGCAAGCCTCCACTAACCGCTGTCATCACTTTAATCAAACTCCTTCATTTTGAGGGTAATTTCTTGTGCAAGCAAATTGAGACTTCAATAACAATAATAACTTGCCATGTTAGAGAAGTCTGATATAGTTTCAGGGAGATCATAACACTCATGTCAAACTAATGCAGTATGAGTATGATGAGACTTGGGATGGGGAAGTTTCACTTTCTCATGCAATTATTTTTCAGTTACTTTAGCATTGTGGGTTGGTATTTTGGATATGCAGGAGTAGGTTACTAGATGACCTTTAAATTCCTATTGGCTTTGAAATAAACCAAGATATTTCTGATTTGGGGGATGTGTGGCCTGTTTTATTTTCAATTTAATCCCAATAGGAGATTTTAAAAAATCATGCATTGTTACAAATAGTTGTGAAATGAATCAATATGCACATTCAAATACATGCCTGAAATAACAAACTAGGAGACATATTCCGTATTAAAACAAACATTTGGAACTTGCATCCCATTGGAGGCATGGATAAAATCCACATTTTGATACATAGTCAGACGAACTTATCTGAGATGTCATCAATATTAAGAGCAAACCAAAACAGTCTATGGCATTTCCATCTCATTCCCACTGAAAACATGGAGGATGGATAAAAAGAAAGCTAATGTCCCAGTCTTCAAAAAGGGCTAAAAGGAGGAACCAAGGAACTACAGACCGTCAGCCTGACATCAATCCCAGGGAAAATTCTGGAGCAGATTATAAAGCAGTCACTCTGCAAGCACCTTAGAAACAATGCACTAATAACTAAAAGCCAACATGGATTTGTCAAAAACAAATCCTACCAGACTAACCTTATCTCATTTTTTAATCAGATAATCTCCCTGGTAGTTTTTGGGAATGCTGTAGATGTAATATATCTTGACTTCGGCAAAGCCTTTTACAAAGTGCCCCATGATATTCTGATTAGCAAACTAACTAGGTGTGGGCTGGATAGAACAAGTGCCAAGTGAATACACAGTTGGTTACAGAATTATACGGAGAGAGTTGGTTCCTTCTCAAACTGGGATGAGGTAACAAGTGGGGAACCACAAGGCTCAGTCCTGGGCCGAGTGCTCTTCAACATTTTTATTAATTTGCCGGGAGAGAGACAGGGGGAGTGTGACCCTGTTGATACTCCTGGACCTCTCAGCGGCTTTCAACACCATCGACCATGGTGTCCTTCTGGATAGGCTGGCTGGGTTGGGAGTTGGGGGCACTGTTTTACGGTGGTTCTGCTCCTTCCTAGCTGACCGTGTCCAGAGGGTGGTGCTGGGGGACAGTTGCTCTGTCCCATGGCGTTTATGTCATGGAGTTCCTCAGGGCTCGATACTGTCCCCCATGCTGTTTAACATCTCCATGGAACTGCTGGGAGAGGTCATCAGGAGGTTTGGACTGAGGAGTCAGCAATATGCTGACGACACTCAGCTCTACCTCTCATTTTCCACCAATCCAGGTGAGGCGGTTTCTGTGCTGAACTCGTGTCTGGACCTGATAATGGACTGGATGAGGGTTAATAAATTGAAACTCAATCCAGACAAGACAGAAGTGCTGTTAGTGGGTGCTTCGCTGGACAGGTTGGAGGGCCATTTCCCTGCCCTGAATGGGGTTACACTCCCCCTCAGGGTCCGCAGCCTGGGGGTGCTCCTGGACCCCAGTCTAACTCTGGAAGCCCAGGTGTACTCAGTGGCCAGGGGCGCCTTCCTTCAGCTGCGGAAATTATACCAGCTACGGCCCTACCTGGACGAGCGGAGTCTCATGACAGTTACACACGCACTGGTAGCATCTCGTATAGATTACTGCAATGTGCTCTACGTGGGGCTGCCTTTGAAGATGGTCCGGCGACTGCAACTGGTCCAGAATCAAGCTGCGCGGCTGGTGAGTGGTGGGGCCGCTAGGGGACATATCAAGCCGATTCTGTTTAAATTACATTGGCTACCAGTTGCTGCCCGGGCCCAATTCAAAGTGCTTGTTTTGACATATAAAGCCCTAAACGGCTTGGGCCCTAGATACCTGAAGGATCGCCTCCTTCCATATGAACTTACCCGGCAGTTAAGATCTAGCCAGGGGGCCCTTTTGAAAGAGCCGTCCCTCAAGGAGATAAGAGGGATGGCTTGTAGACAAAGGGCCTTTTCGGCAGCTGCCCCCAGACTATGGAACACCCTCCCAATTGAGATCCGTCTGGCGCCGACACTGATGACACTTCGGCGCCAGGTCAAAACCTTCCTGTTCCAGAAGGCTTTCAATTGAAATAATATCAACTGTGGGTCCTGATGGCAATTTTTAGAGTATATATTTTAATTGTATTTTAATTGCTTTATCTTTTTTATTGCATTTTAATTGTTGTAAGCCGCCCAGAGACCTTTGGGTAGAGTGGGCGGCATATAAGTTAAATAAATAAATAAATAAATATCAACAATATTAAGGCTCATTATTCCAAATATCAGAATAATATCTGTGTAGCTAGATGCATTTTGTTTTTTAAAGAGCTAATTCCCTGTGCTAAATCACCCCAAATGCTTGTCATGCTGTCCGTTAGTTCAAGTACTGAGCAGGACAGTTAATTAATCTTCCGGCAGAGTAAATACCTGGTGGTTCTTTCATCGTCCATCATGTTGGGATGTATCCGTTTATTGGCTGTAGAAGCCTATTTTCCTATATGTATGTTTCTCAGAGAGTGAGAATATTCCCACTTTGACAGTTTGTTGGTCTTTTCATGCATTCTCTGGCACTTGAAAAGCTTTAATTCTTTGAATATCTTTTTTTCCTGGCCAAATGCTACCTTATTTGCTCTCTAGAGGAAAAAAAATGCAGCATTTCGGTCTGTAAATAAAAAGCCCTTTATGCAATAGTGCCTGTTTACATTCCTGAAAATGGGCCAAAAAGGTAATTTGTACTGATGTTACTACCCAAAAAGTGTGAAGTGTTTATTCTGATATGCTGCTGCTAAGTAGCTATTTCACATATTTCAGGATAGCTCTCTACTATTGTCTATTACAGAAAATGGCATTGAGTTTTATGCCCCATATGACATTGTGTTTTTGTGCATCATTTCCAAAAGACACACGTGCACTGTTCAATGGGTGGTTTCCAATGCTTGACTTGTACTTATTCAAGATTGGACTCCAGCATGATGAAGGGAGGCAATCCCTACCCTGCTGCTTAAGCCTTCTGACCATCCCAAAAATCTGATCTGGATTAGTCCAGAATGGTTGAAGATCCCTGAAACACTGCCAATATTGCACTGGATTTATAATGTGGATAATGCAAAATGTTAGTCAGTGTTACTTAAGATAGACATCTGCATTCAAAAACAAAAAAGAACAGAGGTAAATGAAAGCTATTATAGTATACTGCTACTGAAATCTTAAAGCTCCCCATCCTCACTGCTGCTATTACCCACCCTTTGGAGAGGAGAAACAGACCAAATGAGGTGATCCTTTCTCATCTGTAGGCATTTTGGCCTGGTTGGACTTCTTCTTTCTGTGGCTGATATGGCTTTCTAAAGGATCCACCATTCATTCCTCTCTGATGTCTGCCCTTGCTTTGAGAGGGTCAAGACCAGCTAGATGGACAGATTGTCTCCACATAAACATATGGCCTGCCTTTCAATAGCTGTGAGATTTTTTCCATAAGTCGATATCTGGGGACTGCTGGTTAAGTTAACATGCAGTGAAGCCTCCGTAGAGACATTGGTTGTGCAGGTATTTTTTATCTAAGTTATTAATCTTTATCTAACAATGGATATTCTGGGTTGCATTGTCACACCAAACAGCAACTTCACTGGCTATGTTACACCCCATTCCTGAGAGAAAGCTGGGATATACCGTATTTTTCCATGTATATGACCCCCCAATGTATAAGACGATCCCCTAATTTTTACCCTTGCTGGAGGCGGAGAAACAGTCATTGGGCAGCCACGAGGGGCAGCCCAGTGCGGCTGCTCCTCCACCTTTGTCTCCTGCTGCTGCTGCCTCCGCTGCCCGATTGCCTCCTCCAGTGCGACTGCCGGGGCTTACCTCCAGCTCACGTCGCTGCCTTGTCCCCTGCCCGAAGGAGACAATCGCTGGAGGAGGCGATTTGATGGTGGCGGCAGCACTCAAGGGCGGCTGCTTCTTTGCCTCAATCTCTGCCTCCTGCTGCTACTGCAGTCTCCTCCAGTGCCACTCATGGGCTCAGCAGGAGGAGGAGGAGGAGGAGACTGAGGCAAAGGAGCAGCCACGCTCGGCCACCTCTCGTGGCTGCCCATTGACTGCTGCCGCCGCTGCCGCCAGATCGCCTCCTCCAGCGATCGTCTCCTTCGGGCAGTGGACAAGGCAGCAACGTGAGCTGGAGGTAAGCCCCGGCAGTGGCGCTGGAGGGGGCGATTGGACAGCGGAGGTAGCAGTCAATGGGCAGCCTCAAGAGGCTGCTGAGCGCAGCTCCTCCTCCGCCTCCTGCTGCTGCCTTCCATGTATAAAACGATCCTCAATTTTTCCTCTAATTATTTTAGGGAAAAGTGTCGTTTTATACACGGAAAAATACAGTAGATTGAACAAACAGAGTGTATGGCATGTAGCATCCACTGGGCCAAACTCTGAATCTACCAATGCATTATGTAAATGAATCATTTTTTTGCAACAGGTAGGAAATTAATAGTATCTGGAAATAAATTTAGAAATTATGAAAACGATAATAAAAATGTATAAGTACATCAGTTTGTAAGTTTCCAACAGCCTTGTTCATTGACTTTGGTGTGAAACGGAGGGGTCTGTAACAGAACAAATGTGAGATTATTGAGATGGTGTATGACAGCCCGATGGGGCATTTAATGATTGTGTCAACTGATTAACAATACAATTTGAAAGAGCAAAGTCCACATAGGAAGCATTGAATGAGAATCTATTATGTCTCTCTGTTTAGAGTTTGGAATTAGCAGTTCATTCATATGAAAACAATAACAGTTTCTTTCTTTTCCTTCCTTGTTCCTCCCCTTCCTTTCTAGACAGAAAAGGCTAAAGGTTTTGGGGTAGGCTTCCTATCAAGTTCTCTATCAAAATCTCTCTTCTGTGGAGAAATTAAAAAGTTAGATACATGTATTATTATGAAGCATTTAGTAAGGCATTAACATAAATAACTATCATATGAGTTAATGTATTCTGGAATTACACGCCTGTGCATATATAAATAAGGCAAGAAAGACAAACAGTTTTTCATATCTTTGATTATAATGAGTTTACATAGAAACATGAGTGGGATTAGTGGCATTATATAAAATAAGATAAGAAGAATCAGAGCTGATGACTTTTTATATATAAAAATAGTTTTAAATTGTAATTATATTGGTGAAATTCACTGATTTTGCCACATTTTGTCAAACATTAGTAGTTCACATTTTTCAAGTATGTTAGAGATGGCACACTATCCTTTTTAAAGATCTTGTTGAGATATGGAATGATGGAAAATGCCAACGAGATGGATGCATTGCATGAAACTGCAGGAAAGAAAGAAAAAAAGAATGAAAGAGTGTTTTCCTTTGAGGCTGCTAAATTTCATCTCTTCTGCTTTCAAAGCATTTCGCTGGAGGCTAGTAGAGTGGCCTGGTGTGTGTATATGTGTGTATTGTTTGTGTGTGAAGCCGGCTGACTAAAATTACATCAACTTTATCAAAATAATACAGAAAATGATTAATAATGATTCACCCACGATACAAGTACAATTCAATGTTATCCCAGATTTTAGATTATCCAAAATCTAGACTGGACCACACCTATCTTTATGGAAAAATATGCAGCTTTACAGTCCTCACAGCCTGAAGGAGCAGGCAATTAGCACTGATAAAGAGGGGGAAAAAATCTATATTTTCAAGAAGGCAGCATTTGATTTTAATATCCAAATTAATATCCAAATTAATTCTAGCCACTTAATTCTAGAGAACTAGCAAAATATTAATGAGTTGCACTATTTTGCGCTCTTTTGGATGAAACCAATGCCCTGGATCCATTCCAGTCGGGCTTTGGGCCGCGCCACGGCACAGAAACGGCACTGGTCGCACTGTTGGATGACCTGTTGAGGGAGGCTGACGGGGGCAAAATGTCCTTGTTGGTCCTCCTCGATATCTCAGCCGCCTTCGATACCGTCGACCACGGTATCCTCCTGGGGAGGCTCTCCGAGTTGGGAATTGGTGGCCTGGCGCTTGCCTGGCTCCGATCCTACTTGGAGGACCGTCCTCAGAGAGTTCAGCTTGGGGAGAATGTCTCGGCCCCGTGGAGTGTCAATTGTGGGGTTCCGCAGGGCTCGATCATCTCCCCAATGCTGTTTAACATCTATATGAGGCCGTTGGGTGGGGTCATCAGGGGGTGTGGAGCCTCATGCCATCAGTATGCTGATGACACGCAGCTCTACATCTCCTTTTCACCTACTTCAGTGGATGCCGTTCTGTCCCTTCAGCGTTGCCTGGAGGCCGTACTGCAATGGATGCAGGAGAATGGGTTGAGGCTGAACCCAGACAAGACGGAGGTCCTGAGGATGGGCAGCCCCTCCATTGGCGGCTTGGGAAACACCCTCTCTTTTGGGGGGGTGACTCTCGCCGCGAAGAGTGAGGTTCGCAGCTTGGGAGTACATCTGGACCCGGCGCTCACCATGGAAACCCAGGTGGCATCAGTGGTCCGTTCCAAGAAATATGGAAAACAAAACAATGGTCCATGTTACCCAAATGGGTTATTGTTCTTTATATCCTGGGGAGAGGGACCATGAGAGGGAAGAGAGAGAGCCCAGCCAGACTACTGACAAGAAGACCATGCACCAATAATTTTTGGTTAAGCACTATTCATGTAACATTTATTGATAAGACATAAGACAAAAGGTACCAAGAGGCTTCTCTTTCATACTTTCCATTCACACAGATACTCATCCAAAAGACCCTTCTCTGGCAGGTGATCAGTCTCTCAGCAAGCATGGTGGGGGATCGTTGCAGCGCTGTTCAGAAGCCCACCTTCTCTTCCTGGGTCATCCCTCTTATAGGCATTTTCCTTGTGGGCTGCGTCTATGGGCTGAACCTGGGCTGGCATAAGCACACAGGAGGCAGACCCTGGTTTCCAGGGCAGATACAATCTTGCTGATGTTGGGTGATGTTACTGCTCTTCGCACTTACCTCTCATCACAGATGTGTCTGCTTCCCCCTTCCTTAAGTCAGCCTTCTCCAGTTTTATATTTGGACTTCTTGTTCCAGTTCACTTCCCTCTTGTCTGGACAAAACAAGTGCAAAAGTCTACACTTTTGCCCATGCAGCTTCTAATTAATAACAAAACTGTATTTGTCTGCAGCTTGCAACTTCTCTGCAGCTCTGTATTAAGCACACTATCCCATCTTCCCTTGCGATCCTCCATCTTCTGTTTAGGCCTGGGGTGCTGGTCTTTTCTGGAACCCACACACTCTCTATCACACACTATCACTCATAACACATACAGACTGGAAATGCTCAATATACATTCCAATTCCCAAGAAAAGAAATTTCAAGGAGTGCACCATTGCTTTAATTTCAAGGAGAATGTCAAGGAGTGCACTATAGCACCATTGCTTTAATTTCCCATGCAAGCAAAGTGTGGTCAAGGTGTTGCATCAAAGGCATTTACCGTATATGGAGCAAGAAGTACCTGATGTTCAAGCTGGATTTTGAAAAGGCAGAGGCATGCAAGATTATATTGCAAATATGCACTGGCTACTGGAGAACACTGAAGAGTTTCAGAAGATCAGTCTGTGCTTTATAGACTACAGCTAAGCCTTTGACTGTGTGTTTCTCAGGAAACGATGAAGGAACTAAAAAAGATCATTAAGGTTAAGGATGTGTCACTGGAAATAAAGGCAAAGATCATCCACACTGTTGTCTTTCCAATCACAGTGTATGGGTATGAAAGCTGGACAGTTAAGAAAGCTGACACATACCCTGGATTGCCAGAAAGACAAACAAGCAGGTCCTAGATCAAATTAAGCCTGAACTATCTCTGGAGGCAAAAATGATGAAACTGAGGCTGCCCTACTTTGGGCAATCATAAGAAGACTGGATTCTCTGGAAAAGGTAATACTGCTGAGAAAGGTCGATGGCAGCAGGGAGGGAAAAAACCAAATATGGGATGGACTGACTCCCTAAAGGAAGCCACAGGCTTGAGTTTGTAAGAGCTGAGCAAGTCTACTGAGGACAGGATATTTTGGAAATTACTCATTCTTCAGGTTGCCATAAGTCGGGAGTGACTTGATGGCATATAACGACATTTATTCCCAACATTTTAGATGCACATTCTCCCTTCTCAGAAGATCCAGTAAAAAGGGGAGGAAATCGTGAATCATTTATGCAATAAAATAAGGCAAAGGCCACAAATTTAGTGGAAGTGATTTGTCATGACAGAATTGGCTTGCTGTAAGGAAGGCAGGGACATAGGTGCTCCTGTTGGTGAGCTGTTATGCCCCAACCCAGGACCCATATGCCCTACCTTACACCCAAAGAGCCTATCACGAGAATTACTGTGCAGGAAACTGAGGAGGAAAATGGTTTGTTGTTATTGTTCAGTCGTTAACTCATGTCCGACTCTTCGTGACCCCATGGACCAGAGCACGCCAGGCCCTCCTGTCTTCCACTGCCTCACGGAGTTGGGTCAAATTCATGTTGGTAGCTTCGATGACACTGTCCAACCATCTCGTCCTCTGTCGTCCCCTTCTCCTCTTGCCTTCACACTTTCCCAACATCAGGGTCTTTTCCAGGGAGTCTTCTCTTCTCATGAGATGGCCAAAGTATTGGAGCCTCAGCTTCAGGATCTGTCCTTCCAGTGAGCACTCAGGGTTGATTTCCTTTAGAATGGATAGGTTTGTTTTCCTTGCAGTCCAGGGGACTCTCAAGAGCCTCCTCCAGCAACACAATTCAAAAGCATCAATTCTTCAGCGGTCAGCCTTCTTTATGGTCCAGCTCTCACTTACATACATCGCTACTGGAAAAACCATAGCTTTGACTATGCGGACCTTTGTCGGCAAGGTGATGTCTCTGCTTTTTAAGATGTTGTCTAGGTTTGTCATTGCTTTCCTCCCAAGAAGCAGGTGTCTTTTAATTTCGTGGCTGCTGTCACCATCTGCAGTAATCATGGAGCCCAAGAAAATAAAATCTGTCACTGCCTCCATATCTTCCCCTTCTATTTGCCAGGAGGTGATGGGACCAGTGGCCATGATCTTAGTTTTTTTGATGTTGAGCTTCAGACCATTTTTGGCGCTCTCCTCTTTCACCCTCATTAAGAGGATCTTTAATTCCTCCTCACTTTCTGCCATCAGAGTGGTATCATCTGCATATCTGAGGTTGTTGATATTTCTTCCGGCAATCTTAATTCCGGCTTGGGATTCCTCCAGTCCAGCCTTTTGCATGATGTATTCTGCATATAAGTTAAATAAGCAGGGAGACAATATGCAGCCTTGTCGTACTCCTTTCCCAATTTTGAACCAATCAGTTGTTCCATATCCAGTTCTAACTGTTGCTTCCTGTCCCACATATAGATTTCTCAGGAGATAGATAAGGTGGTCAGGCACTCCCATTTCTTTAAGGATTTGCCATAGTTTGCTATGGTCCACACAGTCAAAGGCTTTTGCATAGTCAATGAAGCAGAAGTAGATGTTTTTCTGGAACTCTCTGGCTTTCTCCATAATCCAGTGCATGTTAGCAATTTGGTCTCTAGTTCCTCTGCCCCTTCGAAATCCAGCTTGTACATCTGGGAGTTCTCTGTCCACATACTGCTGAAGCCTGCCTTGGAGGATTTTGAGCATAACCTTGCAAGTGTGTGAAATGAGTGCAATTGTACGGTAATTGGAGCATTCTTTGGCACTGCCCTTCTTTGGGATTGGGATGTAGACTGATCTTTTCCAATCCTCTGGCCACTGCTGAGTTTTCCAAACTTGCTGGCATATTGAGTGTAGCACCTTAACAGCATCATCTTTTAAGATTTTAAATAGTTCAACTCGAATGCCATCACCTCCACTGGCCTTGTTGTTAGCCGTGCTTTCTAAGGCCCACTTGACTTCACTCTCCAGGATGTCTGGCTCTTCCTTTAACATCTCCAATTTTCTTCAACAGATCTCTGGTTTTTCCCTTTCTATTATTTTCCCCTATTTCTTTGCACTGTTCATTTAAGAAGGCCCTCTTGTCTCTCCTTGCTATTCTTTGGAAGTCTGCATTCCATTTTCTGTACCTTTCCCTATCTCCCTTGCTTTTTGTTTCCCTTCTCTTCTCTGCTGTTTGTAAGGCCTCGTTGGACAGCCACTTTGCTTTCTTGCATTTCCTTTTCTTTGGGATGGTTTTTGTTGGTGCCTCTTGTACAATGTTATGAGCCTCCATCCATAGTTCTTCAGGCACTCTGTCCACCAAATCTAGTTCTTTAAATCTGTTCTTCACTTCCACTGTGTATTCATAAGGGATTTGGTTTAGATTATACCTGACTAGCCCAGTGGTTTTTCCTACTTTCTTCAAGAAAATGGTAGTTCCTGGGAAATGCTAGTGGTAGCTCCTGAGAAAGTAGGACCCAGACTGAGGCATATGCTTTAATCCTCATGGAGAATTGGATGCGAATTGATTAAGGAGAAGGAGATGGTTCTTTACACTTGGTGGGTAGTCAATATAAAAAGAAGCTTTTCCAGGGAAGGAAAATGCAGGAAGAAGGGAGGTGAAAAAGAAGAAGGTGGGCTGTGAAACGAGGCTAGTAGGAAAGGGAGGAGCATAAACCACTTTGGGTCCTTTTTAAGGACCAGACCAAGTGTCGAGAGGCAGAGTCTCAAGAACCAGCATGCAGCCTAATGCCAGCAGAAGAAGCAGTTAAGAGCATGTGGCCCCATCAGAGAAACAGCACAATCAGTCTGACTACTGGCCTTCAGAAGGTCATCCTCTGGCTCCTCTCTGCCCTATAACCCACTACATAGGAGAGGCCAGTCAGGTCCAGGTAGAGTTTGGCTGCACCTCTCAAGAGCATTGTCGCACCTATGGGATGGCAGCTGCCAGTGGGGACTATGGAGGGGTGGCAGGGAAGGAGCCTTCGCCACTCGCTTCCTGGGACAACTGACAGTGTGTACTCAGCACCCTTGTTGTGGTACCCTGTAACCAGAAGGATGTTTTGGGACCACTCACAGATGCATCTGCAGAAGGAGAGAGAGAAAAAGATTTCCACTGTGTATACCACATTTATTGGAATAAAACTGAACCGTGTATCTAAAAAAGTAAAAAATGTCCATTACTATCATGTAGATTTTAAAAAAAAATCTTGTCAGAATGGAGCACTTTAAAATGTTTGGTGCTGAGTTTGTGAGTTCTTTCTCTGTATCAGAGCATTACACACTTTAAAATTACAGATGTATATGAAATATAGATAGAATTGAAACAAATTTAAAATGTTAAAACAATTAGACTGGTTTTGACCAGAAGTGGGCTACTTGAATAGTGTTATCTCAGCAACTTTGTGGTACAGTGTGAGCTGTTAATCGGATAAAGAGCAGCAGGCGGTTGAGTGGCAAACTAAAGTAGATGGAAAGCTCTTTATTTTGTATTATAGTTTGAAATAGTCGGTGTTTTCGAGGAGCAAACGAATCTCATTTTTTTGATTGGCCTCTTTCCGTAAAACAGGACATGA
Organism: Intellagama lesueurii; assembly: GCA_037013535.1. Taxonomy (NCBI): domain Eukaryota; kingdom Metazoa; phylum Chordata; class Lepidosauria; order Squamata; family Agamidae; genus Intellagama; species Intellagama lesueurii. Next base: position 266,298,116 of record JBAJHW010000002.1, on the reverse strand, counting down.
ACTTGTAGAAGATGTAGAAAATAATACAATTTCTTTGATCTTTCATTCATTGAGAGAAGCTTTTCAGATCTCCTTTCATATATCTCCATGGCAGCAGTTTATTATTTACAAGAGCTTAAAAGCACAGTGCAGGAATACCTTTTGGCCTAACCCATGTGATAGTACTTGTGCTTGATGTGTGTTGGTGTGCATGCACTTATATCTTAATTTTATTATTTGCTATCAGGTCAATTCTAACATGCCACAACTCTTTCCAGGATTTTCAGAAGTTGTTTACTCTTCTCTCCTGCGGGTGCTCCAGGACTGCACAGCTTGCCCAGGACTGTGCAGGCTGGTTCTTCTCTGGGAAGCACAGTGAGGAATCAACTTCCTAAATCTTGCCTTGACAGGCAGGTACTCGAACCCACTGAGCTGTGCAGGCAACTTGTTATGTGGTAGGTCCTTGAAATTAGATATATGTCATGGTTGCTAAATTTCATGGGCCAACCTACCCATTCTGTTCTATTTAGCCTCTAGTTTAGACATGAGCAAATGCAGACTGATGAAGTTTGTGTGATTCTTGGTGTCTCTACTTGTTATTTCAAGTGTAGATGGCAGCGTTTGTTGTGAAAGTGAGAAGTTTCAAAGTTTTCTTTTGTTCGGTTGGGAGGTATCCTAGTCTGAGAGCATATCTCCCCTATTTAGCTCTAGCACTTCGTTACTTCTTTGTCTTGCCATCCAATGTAATTCTGAGATGTGTACTCCACTGAGGTACTTGGAATCATCCAGCATTGTAGTTCAGGGTAGAGTAGCAGAACTCCATAGCAGAGAATTCCAAATACCTTAGAAAACTACAGACCCTGGGATTCTGTTGAAGAGACCCATGATAATGGAAGTGGTATTAATGGGCACATAAAGTAATGGGCACATGTTTGGGAAATCCTATCCAGTTGCAAAAGAGAAACTTTGGAATTGTAAAGGGACCTCTACCCAGCTAGGAAGCTTCCCTATGTGTTACATGCTCAGTGAATGTCAAAATAATGACTGTGACATTTCAATGCATACTTTTGGAAAGCTGAAGCCAGTACTAGCTCCAAGGCTTTAAAAAAATCATAAACACATAAATCAGCATATTCCCCTCTTTAAAGAACTTGATGGAAGCAAGACATATTAACACCATGAGTAGGAGAAAGAAAATGTGTGTTTTCTTAAGCAGATTCTGATCTTATCTGTTTATGCCCAGGAGAGTTTTGCCTCAATAAAAATTCTAGTAATAAGGCCCCCAAAAGAGGGTTAAATATTCCTAAAACTGTTGTGCATCATTCATGCATATATTATAGAGATTTCTTAGTACAAGTCTTGTAAAGTAAAGGAGGGCTGTGCTTTATGAAGCTAGGAACAGCATGTAGAAAAATATTTTCATTTCCCACAGAGAATATTCAGTAAGGACATACTGGGGAACACAGCAAGCTGGAGAATGCATATGCAAATTGTTTCCTTCATGAATTCAGAGTGCAGCTCTTTGCTCGGCTCTGTCCCAACAAACTGCTGCCTCACTGATTTCATTGTACTTGCGTCAGGATTTTTTCCCATATGTGGAAAATGGGAGGTCCCACTTGAATAGATCTTCTATAAATTGTGACTCAGGCATGTAGAGTGTGTAGAGTTTGGGATGTACAGTGGGGTCTCGACCTACGGAATTAATCCGTATTGGAACGGGGTCCATAGGTCGAAAAGTCCCATAGGAATGCATTGAAAACCATTTAATCCGTAACTGGCCCAGGAATCCCCACACACACACACACACACAAATTAAAAGGGAACTTACCTTTCCGAAGCCTTCCAGGGGTCCCCCGCCGCTGCCATCACCGCTGCCGGAGGACTCTGAGGGCTTTGGCGCCGCTGCCGGAGGCCTCTCGGAGGTCCCCCCCCCCGCCGACACAGGCTTTCCCAGGGTGGACTGGGCCTACCAGGGGAGGGCTTCCCCCGGTAGGCCCGGTCTACTCCCCAGGCTTTCCCATGGGAGGCCTCTTGGAGGTTCCCCGCCGCCGCCGATAGTGCCTCCGAAGCACGATCGGCGGTGGGGGTGGACCTCTGAGAGGCCTCAGATGGCGGCGGGGAAGGCATCTGGAGGTCCCCCCCCGCCGCCGCCGCCGGGAGCCGAGCCGCGCTGGGCGATCCCAGCCATGCTCGGACTCCTGGACTTCCCCCGCCGCCGCCCGGCTCCCAGCAGCGGCGGCGGGGGAAGTCCAGGAGTCTGAGCATGGCCGGGATTGCCCGGCGCGGCTCGGTTCCCGGTGGCGGCGGGGGACCTCCGGATGCCTTCTCCGCTGCCATGGGAGGCCTCTCGGAGGTGCCGCCGCCGCCGCCGCCCGCCGCCGGGAGCCAAGCCGCGCCAGGTGATCCCAGCCATGCTCAGACTCTTGGACTTCCCCCGCCGCCGCCGCCGCTGCTCGGAGCCGGGCGGCGGCGGGGGAAGTCCAGGAGTCCGATCATGGCCGGGATCGCCCGGCGCGGCTCGGCTCCCGGCGGCGGCGGCCGGGGGGGACCTCCGGATGCCTTCTCTGCCGCCATGGGAGGCCTCTCGGAGGTCCCCCCCGCCGCCGATCGTGCTTCGGAGGCACTATCGGCGGCGGGGGGGGACCTCCAAGATGCCTCCCATGGCAGCAGAGAAGCCCTGGAAAGCATCCGGAGGCAGATCCGCGGCCTACGGACTGGAAGGGGGAGGCGGGGAAAGCGCCAAATTTGAATTTGGCACTTTCCCCGCCTCCCTCTTCTGGTCCGTAGGTCGATTCTCTGGCCACAAGTCGAAATGAAACTTTGCGGCCAGAGAAGTACGGATGTCGAAAAGTCCGTAAGTGGAGCCGTCTGTAAGTCGAGACTCCACTGTATATGCTCATTTCAGCCATCTATGTAGAACTAGCAACTGGGGCCCAATTAATTTGGGCTTAGGACCCAAAAGTCTAAAATATTATCTCTTTTCATGTTAGCCTCTTCACAGTTTAAGGTCTGCTGTTGGGGCTATTCTCAACGTTGTCTTTCACACATTATAGCCCAATTCAGAAGTTACGTATCCAGTTCCTTCTGACACATGGCCTTCTTTCTGTCATTGTTCTCCCCATGTTGTGAGTGATGTGTCTGCAGGAAATTTTCTGCTTGAATGCAAGTTTTGCATGCAAAAAAAGAGTAATTTTGCTGGGCTCTTGCTTGTGAGAAAAGCCTACATGGAAACAGGAGATTTTCTTATGTAGTCACCTCATACTCCTTGTGGAGAAACTGTTAATGGTGAGAGAAGGAGCTCGACAATTCTCTCAAAATGTGTTGGAGAGAACTGTATAAATAACAACTGTGTAGAGTTTATATGTCTACAAGGCAGAGAAAGTCTTGTGTTATCAGACAAAAAAGAAAAGAAAATCAAAAACCTTGTGACACCTAAAAGCCTGCTACATTTCAGTGTGAGCATTTGTAGATCAAACCCACTTCCTCAGACTGAGGTGCCTGATGTTTCTCAAGAAGAGGACTTGATCCATAAAAACTCACATTAAAATATAACCGTCTTTGAAGTTCCACAAAGTCTTTGTTCTTTTATTTGTTTGTTTGTTTGTTTTGTCTGATATGCTTCCACAGACCATCACTTTGAAAGCTGTGGCCTCGTGGTATGTCACCTTTCTCACAGAAATGTGTCATGTAGGACCAGCTTAAGTAACTATGGCAGAAGTATCAGCATCCATTCTGAACATTCCAGAAATAATAGGAAAAACAGAAATGTAATTCTCTTTCACAGAATGCTATTTCTGGTCACAAATGTTGCTGAGACTAAGAGTATAACACACCAAAATGTGTTATACTGTTTCTGTCATTGTTTGCAGACAATAATAGGGAGTTTCTGTCATTGTTTGCAGACAATAATAGCTTTCTAGTGCATAAGGACTTGATTGCATTTCTGTATTTGGCGGCCAGACTGATAATTGCAGATAACTTGAAAAGTACAGAGAAGCTGTCCTTTTTTCGCTGGTAGAATACAATTTGGGACTTGATCATTATAATTGAAATATTGACTACAGAACTATGACACCAAACAAGTGAGAAAATAGTGCATTTTTCCACTACACGGTATCTCTTTATTAAATATTTCAGTAGTATCCTCACAGACAAACATAGTCTCTTTCTGTATTGCTATTAATCTACGCCATGTTGAAGCCTATTTGCTTTGCAGTTTTCTTGTTAGGATTTGCAAACTACAAAATAAGATAACAAAAATGTTTCACAGAATGTCCAGAATTTGGTTTTATTTTTAAATGCTATGAATAAACAGCATTCTCTTGATGCTCCATTGTTCTTGAATAAGAGAGAATTATGTTGCTGCTGCTAACCACATCCACCTGTCTCCCTTTCTGGGTAGTGTGACTTAAATTGAAGCTGTAAGATTAAAAATCAGGTCAGAATTCAAATTACATTGTGTTAATACACCAGCACAGAGGGAAGACTACTAAGGTGAAGACCTGTTATTAATTCTTCGTGGAGTTTGTTGCAAGCAGAGTGTTGCAATGCCAGATAATACCTCAGCTGATACTAGAAATATAATGACATTTGGCTGCAGTTGGAATTTGGTGATGGACTGGTTGATTAAATGGTTGATCTCCAAGAGCAAAGATAGCCCTCCCCTTCCATTCCATGCCCAGAAGCTAACAGAACTGGGAGATGAAGCTTTCTTCCACAGTGGTATTTGTGTATAGCCCTGATGAAACCTGATGGCAGTTTAGAGACCAGTTTAGTGGATGTGAAACTTGACTATGGGACTCACAGCTCTGTTCTTCCAAAACAAAACAGAACAAAAAGTGGGAGATGGACAGGTCCATCACTTTAGTACTTTGGAACCATCATTGTTGCTTTCAAGCATCCACAACCTGAAACACTTTCCGCAAGTGTGTCTAATGGCAGGGCTAGCCCTGATGTGTCTCACTGTGTATGCATAATTGTCAGATTAGCCACCTGTCATCTTCATGCCAGATGTGCACAAATGGTTGCTTCTGAATCTAAAACAGCAAGTGAAGACCTTTGACTTCTTGCACAGCTTATTTCCACATGTATTGGTAGAAACTGGAAAGTCAGGAGGAGCATGCAATGGGTATAGCTGGAGGTAGCAGTGGACCAGGCCTGAACCGATGATGGCATGGATGTGGCATCCTGCTCACTTTCCCACACATAGAATCTTTCTCCCATCACATCCCTACACTGGCCTTTGTTGTGTTCAACCCCTCCTTCCCCCAAATATACCAGCCTTTCTCAGACTAAACTTCACTAAGTATAGAGTAGCATTTATTTTGCCACTTTCTGCCCCCATACAGGAGACATAAGCATTAAATCATCTGTTTTTCTTTTTAACCAACCTCACGCTAAGCCTGACACTGAGTAAAGAGTAACTTTCCTTTGGACCCTATGCAATTGTAGTTACAAAGAATAGAAAACAGTAAGTGAAACTAAAAAGGAAGAGAATGTAGACAAGCACATTTGGAGAATAAGGAACAAAAGATTTAGGAAGAGGAGGAGAAGGACAAAAAGGAGGAGAACTTTGACAGATACAAGAGACACACAAAACTGCAGTGAAGGTGTTCTGCCTGTTCTCGTGAGTGTCGGAGGGGGCCATATCCCCTTCATCTCTCTTTCCTTAGACTCCAGTCTTTCTGGATGGGGGCTGGGAGAGGTCTGAAGGGAGTTTCACCTGAATATGAGTACAAGCTATAATGCAAGAAGCAGCTCCAATGAAGCTCAATAGTTGTATAGAGCCAAGGTTAAGGTTAACCCTCGCTGAACATTAACGCAAGCCCCACTGGCATTAGTGGGATTTACTTCTCAGTGAGTAGGTAGGGCTTTGGCCTATACTGCTCCATTTAAAAAGAGAGAGAGAGGAGGAGGAGGAGAAGAAGAAGAAGAAGAAAAGGTACCTGAGAAATTGAGAATCAATATGGAGCAGCAGAGTTGATGGGAGGAGGGGGAGGATGAGGCACATGTATTTCCTGACTGATGTCTGTATTTGTATCTAGGACAGTAAGAAAGGTGGCTTTGTTGGGCTGTGTTCCAGCAGGTCAAGTGAAGGGGGGCTTTGGGTTGGTGGCTGGGCAACAGGAGTTAAGGGTTATTTTTAAAGAAGGCTATTTATTTTGTTGCATTCTCTACAAGAGAATAAGACAAGAACAAACAGGATAGGATTATTATTTTTTTGCTTGAATTAAACAAAATTGTACAGAATAAAACATGAACATCACCTTACTTGCTTGCTTGCTTGCTTACAGTACTGATATTTCAAAATATCCTTGTGGAGTACAACAAAAGCAATTTAAAACAATTTAAAACAGTTTAAAACAAAACAGTTTAAACAAATTGACTTTTTAACTCCATTAAAACCACATAATAATTTTAAACATGTTTGAAGCTGTACATTTCCTATGGAAACCATAATCTATTGAAGCAGACAAGACCCTCTCGCACGTCAGCACTTAATGTGTCGGTCTCAATGGTCGGACACAAAGGAGACTCTTACAGAAGTTCAGTGCTTAAGCAGGAAGAAGCATTCATTTAAGGAAATGATTTATTTATGTTAAATAAAATAATGTAACTTGTTTATTTGTACTACTGATAATGGCTACTTTGCTGCATTGACTTTTGTTGGATTTGAAATACGAGATGAGTTATTTTTGTTTTTGTTTTTTATTAATGAGAGAAAATATTCTCTTTCTTTGAGTTGGGGCAGGGTTCTTTGCTTCTCAAATGGAAAAATCACTAGTTAAACACAGAGAGTTTATATAAATTGTGAAGACTCTGAGACACAAACATAGAACTCCTTATATCTTTGAGGAAACACAAAGGAAATACAATGGAGCTTATATTTAGCAGCTTGATTCAACCACTAAGTAAACTCAGCAGCTCTGTGGGGAAAGATTTGTAGGTTGTAGTGCATTGCTTTGAATCCTTAAAATATGGCTGGAATTGGGGGCAAATGATGGGAACATCGGGGAGGGAAATTCATGGTGTTAGGTCACAAGGAAGAAACTCTAAGGCCACATGAGAATGATAGTACACAAAATTTGTCACATGTGCTCCCTAGATAGAACATTATTTCTGGATCTCTAGTTTTCATTGCCTGTGTCTTTAAGGCTAAAATAGATGTGATTTCCTTCACTCTCATGTTAATTGCATGAATGGTTTTGGAAAAGGACATAGCAGGCTTGTGGTTCCCAACCTATATGTGGTCGTATCAAGAGGCAACCTGTTCAGAATTAGGACCAGCTCTATCATTAGATATAGTGAGGCAGTCACATCAAGCAGCTGATTTAAGAGTCTCATGAAAAACCAGAAAACTGTCCATTGTGATGGTAATGACAGCAGTTGTGTTTGCTGTTGCTGCAGCAACAGTTGCATTATTTTGTCCCCAAGATCCTGTTGGATTTTCTGGTTCAGATGTGGAACAACCAGTCTATCTTTGGGTTTTACGCGCCCTGACATGCAGGTTGTGGTGTGCTGCAAAATACTTTGAATGTGTTAAAGCTATATTATTTTACTCCAGCCCAGTAGGATTGCCTTGCTTTTGCATTTGGTGTCATGTCCATCCTGACCTTTAGATTCTTAGTTTGGCCTTTGATTATATTTGCCTGCTAATCCCTGAACTGAAATTTCTGCCTCTGCATCGATCTTGAAAGGCATCACTCATGTTAACTGATGATACAAACTAGTTCTGCTGCTGGTAAATCCATCTGGGTAATCTTTAGATGCAATGTAGCTTTAAGAATCTTTGTGTACAGCTTTTGGAAACATCTAAGGGGACTCTATTTTCATAGATTTTGGGAACAGATGAAGAACTAGTCATAGTGTAGGGCTTATGCTTTGTCTGATTGTCAAGGAGCTTAATGAGCTTTGAACTAGATCAATAGATTAAGTAACATATGCTTGCAGAAGGAATCCTATTTTTGCTGGCTGGCCACATATTACTTCTGAGTCGTAAATCTGCATTCCTTTGCTTAGCTTATGCATTTATCCTTTACATGTTTCAAACCAGACAGCAGAATGTTGATTCTTTTCTTTAACTAAGCAGATCATCCTTGGAAACTTAGAAACTGGTTCTTTAAGGAAACTGGTTCTTTAAGGAAGGGAGAAAAAGCCAGTAAGTGATTTCCCAATGCAAGCTACATTCCGTGAGTAAATTATCATTTTCTCTTAAATTAACCATTTCCCAGCATCCTCACACTACATTCTGTTAAATGATTTGATCCTGGCAGACTTACGAAAAAACAAGCTCCTTGCTATTTCTCAAAATCTTCAGTATTCTTTTATTCATTGATTCAAAAGAAATAGAGAAATGACTTTGTAACAAGCTATGGCTTTGATGCAGAATAATTGTTTCACAGGTCTGCCATTGTACAGTGACATATTATATGATTATAGCTGTGATTTAAACTGAATTGTTTCCATGAGATGGAACAATTGCAAATTAAATGAGGTATAATTTACCAAGTTAATCACTAATTACCGAAGATTATGAAATCTGCTGGGCATATAATTATTACAAAACGTTCTATTCCATGACTTTATCACATAATCGTAATGTGACTGTTTAGATATGTGTGTCTATAAAATAGAATAATGGTTGAGTAGATGTGAAGGGAAAGTGCCAAACCTTGCAGCATGCTATAATCACCAATGTTATAAAAGACTATATTCCCCTTAGATTATTCTTTTTAGGGACATTCTGAGTTCTGAAGGTTGTCTGGAGTTGAGGTCCTTCAGATCCACCCAACTCTTACAATCCACAGTATCTGTGTAAGAATTACGCTGCTCTACAAAATTTCTCCTGTTAGAATTATGATTGTTCTCAGTTAATTTGATTTTTTTTTTTAAAAAAAAGAAAGATTGCCTTAGAAAAGAATTTCAGGGAGGAGAAATTAGAAATACATTCTTATGGACCAAGTTCAGAATTGTTCTCCTTGCTTTACAATGATGCCTGTGGCAACCAGCAGCCTCCTCTGCTTACCAAACTTCAAATAACGTGCAGGGAAAGATGTCATGTAGTAACTGTTTCCATGGGATTTTTTTTAGAACAGGAAACATGCACAGCCATGGAAAGTGTAGTGTGATGAAGAGATGTATAAGAGAATAAAAAACCAAATGCACCAGGACTGGCCACATTGCAGAGTTACAAAAAATTCAGCAATATAACCACAAGAAATCCTCAAGGGCCTAGACAGCAAAATGGAAACCTCTTCCATGGAGAAATAAAGCTTTTTGTAAACTGGAGGACACATTATGGCATGCACTCAATTATTCTTTTTTATGGGGCTGGACCTGATATCAACCTTCCTCATAATGTCTACAGGGCTTACCACAAAGGAGGTGTATTATAATTATCTGCAATAGATTTAAAATCTATCTACATTGATAACTTTTCAGTGAGACATTTTGAGATTTCCTTTCTTGTACTCACATAGAGACAGAAGGGCATTTTGTAGATATCTTGTGCAAAATTTCTGTGCCAGTTTTTGTGGCTATCTCCTCATGACCCCTAGAGTGATACAAGGTAGAAGGAAATTTGGAGGAAGCAAAATTCTGGCCCCGCTGCAGACATAGTTGCTGTTCTTGCCACTTAGAAGTAACAGCACAATGAAACAATTTTGTTTTTGTTTTTTTTGGGGGGGGGGTTAACAAGCTGTGTTGTAACCACTTCTAATAGATCCCTGGACCTGTATTCAATGTTCCATGCATTTAAGAATGTGGGCTTTAGTCTATGAAAGCTCATGCTATAATAATAATTTAATCTTAGAACTGCAGAGCTGGAAGGGACCCTGTGGATCATTGAATCCAGCCCCTTTCAGGGAAGCACAGTGGGGAATCAAACCCCCAATGTCTGACTCTGCAGCTAGACACTGTCCAACAGTTAAATAAATATGTCAGTCTTAAAAGGGCTACAGGACTTTCTTGGCTATCCAGGAGTGACTTGTGGTCTGACCAGAGATGTGCCTTATCCCAAACTTTGTAGTCACGATTTGGCTCTCTGGCTTCCTTTTTAGAAATCATTGATCTACTTTGGCCAGATGTAGGGGAGTGGTATCAGGAAATAGGTATCTGGTTGTCTTGTGTGTTCCCAGAGGCATTTGGTGGGGCCACTGTGAGATACAGGAAGCTGGACTAGATGGGCCCTTGGCCTGATCCAGCAGGGCTCTTCTTATGTTCTTAATTGGACTTTATCAGAGCCATTTCTGGGAGAAATGGGGTATCAAAAGTTGCCCTGTGTACTACTGATTTTTTTGTCTTCTAGTAGCTGTTATGTTTCAGCACCTAATTTCACTGATATCCTCTCCCAAATCTGACAGCTTGCTTGCTTGGTGTGTGTGAAATGCATGAAGAGTAATCTTTCCACCTGCTGTTAGAATGAAGGTTTGATTGACATGTGCTGTAAGGCTTTTGGATTAGTAAATCATTAACTGGAAAACTCAGGAGGATGTTCAGATGGATGCTTGATCTCATGCTCCAGCAGTGTGATATTGCTGGATTTTTTGATGCTTGGTCTTCAAGAGAAGTCTGATGAAAAGCTGGGGAGGGCACACTGGCACACTCTGAAACAAAACTTATTTCCACAACTTGTACTAGGAAAGTTAATCTTCACTTACCTCATTCTGGCAGATGAGGGCAAAAGACTGCACAATGCCATGGATTGTATGACTCGCTATCTGCCTTGTTTCTATTAAAAATTGGAATGTTGTGAAAATATTTTAAGGTTCTTTTTGCTCTGGTAGGTTCCAACCAAATATCTGTTAGAAAAAGAAAGAATTAAGGGAGAACACCAACCCAACACACAAAATGATTTTGCAAATATGGAAAAGAGCTTTATTAAACAAAATAAAGGTCTGGCAAGCCAGATCAAAGCTTCTCAAAGAATATAGTGGTACATGTATACGCTTTATAGGAATTAACTCACAATAAAAGCTGGACACAGTGCTTCTACAGCAAAACAAGTTCTGTTTTCCATAGGCAGCTTGACGTGCAAGCTACATACTGTCTTGATGTTACTATTTCCATGGTGCCTTGAAGTTAGCCTTGGTACATTCTTGTCACCTCCTGGACAGTGGTGACCAGACAGTGACAAAGATATTGTGTAAACATGATCATACATTCAACATTGCAGTCAGTCTAGGATAACATTTAGGATGGGGTGCTGACAAGGCTGTTTGCTGGTATATCTGACACCAGTATATTGTTACTTCTTTCATTGGTCATTATTGTGCAATCAGCTTCAGACTTTAAGGCTGGACAGATTCTAATGTCCTTGTAAGAGTGCTTTTGATTATAAGCTATGGCCTTTATCTGCTGTATGGAGGTGAAAAGGAACTTTCCAAAGCAGCTGTGAAGGTTAGCCTTCTGTAATGTTAGCTTCAGGGTTTATGCTCTGAAGCTAGTGATGAGAAATAAAGAGAAATACATTGGGTACATATTGAAACGAAAAAGGGGATCAATATATTTTTCTAACAGAAGCATCTTATGGGTTCTTGATAGCTTTTTGACCAATTAGCCGGCTCATCTCTGTTTGCTGTATATGTTTTGTTTTACAAAGGGAGAGGCATATTTTGTGCAGAGACATTTTGAATGAACTGTAGAAAACTGACTTGTCCCAAAAGAGAACTCATCTTGTTCTCACATTGGAGGTGAAAACTCTCACATTCTTGTTGCAGTTCCAAGACTATAACATCATCTACCACTCCCCTTCAGGGTTCCCTGCTCCTTATGAGATCCTTGTTTGTTTGTTTATTTCAAATACGTTTATCCCACCCTTCTCCTAAAAAAGGACCCAACATAATTAACATGATATTAAAAGCTAAAAACAAATTATTCAAATGTTAAAGAAAACAATTAATAGCATATTTAAAATGTTAGGTAAAAGGAATTACAAGAGCAGATTTAGAAGCAAAATATATATATAGTAAACCATCTCGCTTCTTGTCTCCTAGACAGGCTGTCACTAAGGAAAACCCCGTCTGAGGAAAAAGGCCTTTGCTTGCTTGCAGAAGGACAGCAATGATGGGGTCAGCCTAGCCTCCTATGGGGTGGGGGTGGGGAATTCCAGAGTCTGGAAGCAGGGACAGAAAAGGCCCTCGCCTGTGTCCACACCAAAGACACCTGTGCGGGTGGTGGGACCGAGAGAAAGGCCTCCCATGATTATCTTAACTCCCAGGCAGACTCATAAAGGGAGATATGGTTTTTGAGAAAACTTGGACCCAAGCCATTTAGGCTTTATAGGTTAGTACCAGCATTTGGAATTGTGCCTGGAAACAGATCGGCAGCCAGTGGAATTGCTGTAATGGGGATGGGTAGGTTATGTGATCCCTGTTAACAATCTGGCTGCAGCATTTTGGACCCACTGAGGTTTCCAAACACTTTCTGAAGACAGCCCCATGTAAAGCACATTACAGTAATCCAGCGGGGATGTAACTAAGGCATGTGTTTATGGCCAGGTTGGAACTCACCAGGAATGGGCACAACAGGCACACTAGTTTTAACTGTGCAAAGGCACTCCTTGAGACCACCAAAACCTGAACATCCAGACTCAGAGATGAATCCAGGAGCACCGCCAAATTTTCAGAGGGAATGTAACCCCATCCAGTACAGGTTGAATTTCTATTCCTAGATCTGCCTTTTGACTGACCTATGTCTTGTCTAGATCTGGTTTCAGTTTTTTCGCCCTCATTACAGACAAAACAGCTTCCTTGGATTTAGATGGAAAGGAGAGATAGAGTTGGATGTCATCAGCATACTGGTAACACCAAACCCCCAAACTCCAGACAACTCTCCTAGAGGTTTCATGTAGCTGTTAAATAGCATAGGGGAGAAAACAGAACCCTGAGGAACACCACAGGCCAATGGCCAGGATATCAAACAGAAGTCAACACCACCTTCTGAGTTCTACTTTCCAGGGTTTGAGGGCAGTTTGCTTTTGAAACAGCAATTAAGTCCTTGATGGTAGCTAAGAGGCATTAACTTTACAAAAGACTTGCTCTTCATTTGCTGATATGCACTGATCTAGCTGCCATATATTTTTGGAATTTTCTTCTTTTGTCTTTGTGTGGCTATGGACATTGTCTTAATGAGCAACTGGACTTCCGAAGTTTCCACTACTCCATTGCAAGTGATTAATTCAGACCTTTATCAGGAAAATAAAAGGAATGGGGAATGGACTGAACATTACTGTGTTTCCCCAGAAATAAGACAGGGTCTTATATTAATTTTTGTTCCAAAAAACACATTAGGGCTTATTTTCAGGGGATGTTTAATTTTTTCATGTACAAGAATCTACATTTATTCAAATACAGTTATGTCATCTTCTTCTGGTTGCTGCACAATGAGTCCCTGGTGGAGGGAGGGGTTTCATTGAACTGGGGCTTATTTTTGGGGTAGGTCTTATTTACGAGCATCCTGAAAAATCATACTAGGGCTTATTTTCAGGTTAGGTCTTGTTTTCGGGGAAACAGGGTAGAAGAGGCAAGCTCTCTGTATATGATCAGATCTCTGGTTCCCTCCAAATCTGGATAGATGGAAGAGAGAAGAGGGGTGTGTGTGTGTGTGTGTGTGTGTGTGTGTGTGTGTGTGTGAGAGAGAGAGAGAGAGAGAGAGAGAGAGAGAGAGAGAGAGAGAGAGAGAGAGAGAAAACAAAGGCATCACACCCACTTTTAACCTGTCAGAGCTGGTGCAGCCCACTTCCAGCAAGTCTTGCCTGAAGGATTGGGGCCCTTCACAAAATACAAGGAGGAAGAAGTGCTCCATTCTTTGTCTACACAGGAGTTTTCTGCATAATAGTAGGGATGAAAAGTCAAAATGAATAAATGGAAAAAACAACACTAGGGTTTTGTTTTTTCCAAAAGCTGGGAAATCTTACTGGCGCAAGGAAAAATCACAGTAAAAAGTCCTGGCATGGCAAGACTTGGAAATTCACCAAGGATGACAAATGTTTAAGCAGGTGTCACATCCCTATTCTATTCATCGTATGGAACTCCCTTCATCCTTATACAAAATTAAAAGAGGAAGTAGCCAAGTTTTTAATTATACCAAAATATTCAGAATAATAAAATCCTAAACAGGCTGTGAAAGCATCCCCCCCCCCCCAAAGTGAGGGTCTGGGAAATGGAGGAGCAGCTGAGAATCAATACTGCAAACAAAAACTCCAGGTATTTTTTTTTAAATTTAAGGAGCTTATTGAAAAGATGCTTTCCTTCTCTCTCATGCACACACATACATACATACATACAGAGAGAGAGAGAGAGAGAGAGGGAGGGAGGGAGGGAGGGAGGGAGAGCGCACCTCTGGTAATAATTTATCTAGTCATATTTCATCTAATCGTAGTTGATCTAAGGTATGAATATGCATTACATCCCATCATAGCTCCCCAGACTACATGACAGAAATGCCTTAGCAAAAGTGAAAATCAATGTCAAGTTGGGAAAAGAAGGGAAGGACTGAGCAAATTTTCAGCCATGAAAGTAGGAGGTTGGGGAACGTATGTGAAAGAGATAAGGGAAGGAGAGCTTTGAAGATGCCCTCCCAACTCTAATCTGATTATAACATTAAAGGGCCACTGTAGTGGCTTCCTATTAAGGCTGGGTTGAACTACTTGTGTTCTTTTATAGCCAGAAATTGTAATAGTGTGATAGGAAGTATTTTCTCCAGCTTATACTAAGGAACAGCTCAGAGTGATTTTATCTGAAATTTATCAGTGTAGGAAAAGTAGGTTTGAAGATGATCCATTATGGTTTTGATTATAAAGAGTACCGAAGAGTTCTAAAAATTGATAAGTGCTTCATCATATGACATTTATCCAGATTATATGGGTTTGCAAGCTCAATATATACAATTGATTATTCCATTTTATTTTATAAGGTAGTATTAAACTTTTATGAATACCATTCTGAATTCTTATGAGAAAAGGCAAGGAATCCAACTAATAATAACAACAGTAAAAATACTAATCACTGGTACCACCTATCATCATCATTATAATTGTTCAAATTACAGGAATTCATTTACTCATTGACAAATTTTAATGTGATACTTTCTGTTCACTTGGATGGGATATATAGGAGATTTATTTTCTTGACCAACTATGTCCTTGTGGGTCAGAAAATGTTAAAACTTGAAGTCATGTTTTTCTTTTCTCAACTTTTACCTTTTTAGAAAGGTCACCTGAATATAATGTCATCCTTCTTCTTTTGGTACAAAAGAGTTTAATTGCAAACATTGTAGCTAAATTTGGGCTGTGAGCAATGAGGACATTTGCTTATAAGCAACATGTGGCCTGAATACAAAGTAGCAAAACGTATAAGGAAAACATTGCAGGAACAGAATTATGTGGATCAGTGCAAGTAGCACAAGCAGTAGCACGTTGATCCTTGTGGTGTTTAGGCTTGCTGTCCCTTGTGCAACTGTTTGTGCAACCAGCTATGCTGCTAGTTATGAAGAAATGGTTGTGCAACTGGAAACTATATTGGATTCTCCCCACCTCAGCCTTTGTACACAGTACCAAACTGGATGCCTGTGAATTGATCTTGGTCTTCTGTGTGCTGGCAAGGTAACACTGTTGGATAACCACCTTGCTTTTAAGTATCTTTCTCTTAATCTAACCTTCTCATATGTTTGTTGTTTTCACAAAATGAGGATTTCTATATATTTTTGCTGTCTATATATTCTCCTGATGTGAAATGGAATTTAGAGTTAGGAATAAGGAAAATCTTGTTTTGGTTCTTTTAAAAATAAAATAAGTACCAACGTTTGAGAATTTTTTCATGTATGGAAAGGACAGATCATCAAACTTTTAAAAAAAGTCAGTGTGTGAAAAAAACATTGATGCATCTGTCTAGAACAGTGGTTCCCAACCTTTTTTGAGTTGCGACCTCCTCTTATAATGGCCAAGTTACTCACGACCCCTCACCATGTTTGCATATAAAGGCATTTTTAATGTGTTAAATAAAACACATTAAAATACATTTTTCAGAATATAATTCTAACGTAATGAGATGGTTGTACTTGCATCTGGACAAACAGCTTAAAATTTGCAGCTGACTGTTTTTAGAGCCAACCTCATGTCATGCTCAACATTCAGTCTGTTTCTTGCTTTGTTTTGATATGAAGGAACATTGAAAAAATCACTCTCACTGAGATATGTGGAGGCAAATGAAAGTAAAACTTGAAAGGTAAGCATGGTGACATTTGGGTATGATGCTGCTTGCTCTCTTACTGCTCCTGTTGCTGACTCTACTGCCAGCACTTCAGAACTGGGGAGGGAACTTGCTGGAGGAGGTTTAAGATTGGGAAAAGAGAAGGCAAAGGACTTCAGATATGGGCCAGGGAGTGGAAGGACATTATAGTACCCAAGGAGGGAGCAAAACCTTCATGCGGAGAAGATGCCCCTCATAAACTGGCAGACAGGTTTCCTTTCACTGTTGCAGAAGAGGCAGACTTTGTTTTTGTGTTGGTTAAGTATGTGGTTTATTTTTCTTCTTCTTTCCCTTTTCCTCCCCTTCTTTAAGCTCTCTGGAAATTACATGTCTTAGTTAAAATCCCCTTATTACAGAAGCAGCAGCAATTATACTTTTACATTGGCATTTCCTTTTTTTTTTTTTTTTGTAAAAAATAGTCCTGATCATCCCTTTTCAGAAAGTAGAAGCTTCTTTCTTTCCCAAATGGTCTGTTTCCCATATGTACACATATATACTCACTTTAATATCCCACTCTGAAAGTGTCAAGGAAGAAATTATTTAACAAGGGCTAAAACACATATAAAATGACCCATGGCCCCTTAGGTAACACTTTGTGACCCCCTTGGGGGTCACGACTTCCAGGTTGGGAAAGACTGATCTAGAATCAGTGCCTTAAGTGCTTACCTCTTTCTCATTCTCTATCCTCTGGATTGTTTAACTCTTTAAAGTCTGGGCTTGAATCCATGTGCATACACATCAGGATGATTCAGATGGTCAATATAATTGCATTCTTCATGCTGAATTAGAATCAGACCTCTCTGTGTGTCTTTGTCTGTCTGTCTGTCTCTTTTCCCGGAACCTCGTCCCTCTAACAAATACAGGGGAGGCAGGCATCAGCATGGTCTTCTCTATGCAGGGAACAGCTGTGCCTACTATATTTGGCAACTGCAGATGGGTGAAAATGTCTTTTCAGTTCATTTTTGAAAAAATTGTTAACATTTGCTAATCCCATGATTGAGAAAAAAAGAACTTGAGGTTTTAAAAATGTGAATTCAGAAGAAAGTGAAAATGCCAGATGTTCCCATCACTTTTTATATGATATTCATGTATATGTTTTGAGTTGCTTTGGATGAGGGGAACCTACCCACTAAGCCCTCTTTCATGAAGAAGTTCACAGTAAGAAACCCAATTCACACAGCAGCCAGATTAACAAACAGCTGGGATGTGTGACAGCTAGTGTCAGGACTAGTGATGGGGGCTTCGTATTTGTATGCAAATACAAAGCCCCCCCCCAGTACATGTGGCTGGTCTGATTACCTCCCACCCCCAGACCCTGCTAGACCACTTGCCGTGTTACACGAGTGGCTAGCATCATCTTCTGCATCCCAAGCGTGGTAGTAGTTCAGCTGCCACAGCCCTGCCTCTCTGCTCGCCCAGCCATTCTGATAAGGGGGCGGAAGGATGAGTCTCCCTGCTGAGCTGCGGAGTAGCAGGGTGAGCAGGGAGGCGAGGCTGCAACAGCTGAGCTACTGTGGCACTTGGGGCACTGAAGATTACGCTGGCCACACACGCCGCCACACACTGCGTGGTAAATGGTCCAACAGTGTCTGGGGGTGGGAGGTAATCCTTCCTTCCTTCCTTCCTTCCTTCCTTCCTTCCTTCCATCCATCCATCCATCCATCCATCCATCACAAATATCTACAGGCATTTAACAATATTAAGACTATAAAATACAGTAAGCCATTGTGATGGGGTGGGCATGCCAGGTAGCTGGTATGCCCACTGTGAGCTGTTGGACCCCTTTAAGAGGACTGAGAGAGCTCAGCCAGGGGAGAGGCTTAGGCACAGAGAAAGAAGGAGAGCAAGCAGCTGGGGCAGGTGCAGCAGCCTAACAAGGAACATCTGCCCAAGGCATCCTGGAGCTGAATAAAAAGGAAGGAAGCCAGGGCTTTGAGGCTGCTGGTCAAAAGAAGAAGAGGAAGAAGAAGAAAGCAAAAGGGCCTGAGTTGATGCCCCAGAGGAACCGCTGCCACCCAAGGGTGCCAAGAGGGTTATGTGATGTTCCTCCATCCAGAGGACCACTGCTGACTCGTGGTGCAGCCTCCTCCCACTTGTCATCCTGGAAAGGCAAGGACCAGGAGGAAGGGAAGGACTGGGTGGGCAGCCGACATCCATATTGAGGACAATACAAACCCTCTTTAAGCAGGGCAAAGTCTCATGTTGATGGACCTTAACTGTGGGGACCCTCAGTGAAGATAACTGAGGATCCCACTGAGGGAGAGGGTGCCCAAGGACTAGTGTATGTCCTTTTACCTGCTTCTTCCAAGGCTGCAGGGATTTTGCAGAGCAACTGTAAATAAAGCAGCCATATGTTTAAACCCTGAAGTTGAGCTCATGGAGTTTGTGCCAGGGAACCCAGCTATTGCCATCTCTGCAGTGCCATAGCCTGGCCACGCCTACAGCAGTATCAGAAAAAAAAATTATATTGCATCTAATTAAACTAAAAAAACATTGCGGAAACAGATCTAACTCCAGCCTTTTCAGTGAAATGCTGGGGACATTGTTAATAACATTCACCCATCTGGATAAATTCTCTAGAGTTGATCAGTACCTTAAAAACTGGAGGACACTAGAAACAAATACAAAAATAATTTATTCTCAGAGGTGTCACATGGTTTTCATAAGTACATAAGAACATAAGAAGAGCCCTGCTGGATCAGGCCAAGGGCCCATCTAGTCCAGCTTCCAGTATCTCACTGTGGCCCCACCAGATGCCTCTGGGAGCACACGAGACAACTAGATACCTGTCTCCTGATACCCCTCCCCCACATCTGGCATTTGGAGGTACCTTCCTTTAAAGCCTGGAGATTATACATCCCCATCATGGACTTTCCCTCCAGGAATCTGTCTAATCCCCTTTTAAAGGCATCTAGGCCAGATGCCATCACCACATCCTGTGGCAAGGAGTTCCACAGACTAACAACATGCTGGGTAAAGAAATATTTTCTTTTTTCTGTTCTCACTCTCCCAACACTCAATTTGAGTGGATGTCTCCTGGTTCTGGTATTGTGTGAGAGGGAAGAGAGCTTCCCTCTATCCACTGTATCCATCCCCTGCATAATTTTATATATCTCAATCATGTCCCCCCTCAGGTGCCTTTTCTCTAGACTAAAGAGCCCCAAACGCTGT
Source organism: Intellagama lesueurii (assembly GCA_037013535.1). Lineage (NCBI taxonomy): Eukaryota > Metazoa > Chordata > Lepidosauria > Squamata > Agamidae > Intellagama > Intellagama lesueurii. Next base: position 266,278,719 of record JBAJHW010000002.1, on the reverse strand, counting down.
AGCCTTTCCTCATAAGGGAGGTGCCCCAGTCCAGTCATCATTTTAGTTGCTCTCTTCTGCCCCCTTTCCAGTTCCACTATGTCTTTTTTGAGGTGTGGCAACCAGAAATGTACACAATACTTCAGGTGCGGCCTTACCATCGTTTTGTACAATGCCATTATAATGTTGGCTGTTTTATTTTCAATCCCCTTTGTAATGATACATAGCATGGAAATGGCCTTCTTCACTGCCGCCGCACACTAGGTTGACACTTTCATCGAGCTGTCCATCACCACACCAAGATCTCTTTCCTAATCCATCACGGACAGCTCAGAACTCATTAGCTGATAACTAAAGTTTTGATTTTTTCCCCCAATGTGCATTACTTTACGTTTTCTTATATTGTAACACAGTTGCCATTGTGCCACCCATTCTCCCAGTTTGGAGAAATCCTTCTGGAGCTCTTCACAATCCCTTCTGGTCTTCACCACCCGAAAACGTTTTGTGTCATCTGCAAACTTGGCCGCCTCACTGCTTATCCCTGTATCCAAGTCATTGATGAACAGGTTGAAAAGCACCGGTCCCAGGACAGATCCCTGGGGCACACTGCTCTTCACCTCTCTCCATTGTGAAAATTTCCCATTGACACCTACTCTCTGTTCCCTGGTTCTCAATCAATTCTCAATCCATAAGAGGACCTGCCCTCTTATCCTCTGACTGTGGAGTTTTCTCAGCAGCCTTTGGTGAGGGACCGCATCAAACGCCTTCAGAAAACCCAGATAGACAGTATTCACTGGTTCGCTCACATCCACATGCCTGTTGATATTTTCAAAGAATTCTAAAAGGTTTGTGAGGCAAGATTTACCCTGAGGGAACCCATGCTGATTTTCCCTCAGCAAGGCTTGATCTTCTATGTGTTTTAAAATTTTATCTTGGATTATCTTTTCAAGAAAGCTGCAAATATTATCACTTTAAGATATTTCTAAAATGACTGGGTATATCTTTCCACAAGCAGAAAACATTTTGTGCTTTCCAGGGATGTTTCTTTTCTTCTTTTCCATTCATTTGACATTTTATCAAAGTGTTGCATCTTTTGTGTGTGTGTGTGTGTGTGTGTGTGTGTGTGTTGGGGGTAGTAGGAGCAAGAAACTGTCTAGATTAAAGTGGCTGTTTAGTATTGGTTCTCCTCACCCTCATTGCAGATAATCCTCCTTAGGATGTGCTTATATTTAAAAAAAAACTGGATTGAGTCCTGCTTTCATCTGGAACACGCAGCAACCCCAAGGAACCCAGTTACCTCAGTCAAAAAACATGCAAAGGTAGAACATTAAGTACATTAGATTTATAGTTAATTATTATCACATCTTGCATGTTATCATAATTATCCTCTGTGATTATTAAGATGGGCTGTGTTAACAAATTCTGCACTTCACATGATGACATCAGCCCTAATGGAGACACTGCCAGCCTACAAAGTAAGGGGCCCTTAAGGCAAAGACAAAAGGTTCTTAACAGAGCTGTTGTATTCAGAAGAATAAACGCTGCCCTCAAAGCTGTTCTGGGGAGAAAAGGCACAGCGGCAAATATTTAATTAAAAGAACGGCTTGGGCTGACAAATTGTGGTAGCAGCTGCCTAAACAGTGATCTGATCTCTAAATAAGGTATACGATGTCAGCTGATAAAAGGAGACCATATGAAAGAGCTCATAGACTATGCAGTATAATTGCAAAACTGAAATTGCTGTCCTCTAGGCTGCTCCCCACATAGGAGTCTTAAACTTCAAGCCACTAAAATATTGTTTTGTTGTGTTTTAAAACTCCAGGAGGACAATCTCCAAAATCTCAGCAGCTTGTACATGGTTTTAAAAAGGAACATAACTGAGAGCAAAGCAAACAGAAATGAAAACCATCAAAACAATGATATTATTTTACCATTAACACATTTGATATTTACAAGGCATATATCATGATAGAGAGCAGCCTTGTGGCACAATGGTCAAACCGCAGTACTGCAGTGAAGACTCTGCTCACAACCAGAGTTCAATCCCAATGGGCTCAGGTAGCTAGCTCAAGGTTGACTCAGCTTTCCATCCTTCTGGTAAATTGAGTACCCAGCTTGCTGGAGGGACCACAATGTAGCTTGTGTAATTAAACTGTAATCCATCCAGAGAGGGCTCTAAGTGCTATGAGGAGGTATATAAGCAGCATTCATTGCTTTTGCTTTTAATATTTAAATGCAGCCTCTCTTGGATGCACACCTTAAAATGGTGAGGGGGTTAGATTGTGTTAGAGAAGCTGAGAGCAATGTGTTCAGGAGGCTAGCCTCTATTACGAGTCTGGATTCCTAGCAAGGTTACCCAGGGCAGAATGTTGAAAGCTGAGATACCAGATCAATAGACATCCATCCTCTTCAGGAATAACAGTCACATAAGCAGAAGAGAATGGATAGTTCCAATGGTGACCAATAGCTATTCCTTGAGGGCAGCTGCTGGGCAGCAGCAGTAGTGGAAGATGGCAGTGTTGAGGGATCTTTCACAGACAACAGTAGTGACACTTAAGCTACTGTGCAGCAGAAGGCAGTGGTAGACAACTTCTGAATATTTCCTATCTTGAAAACCCTTGGTTTTAGACAGGTTAGCAGCAGCTCACCCAGGTTTCAGACAACAGTCTTTCTGAGTTATTCTGTAACACTCAAAGAACAATCAAGCTTTCAGGTAGTGAACCTGGAACATCAGGGGTTGAAACTGAAATATGGGAATGCATGTGCTCATACCGTCTTTTCATCTTGAATTCTTGATATATATTTTTCTGACTGATTTTCTCAGTTCCCTTCCATATCCTTGAAAGGAGTAGAGAAAGCAATATCTATTCTTTTCCGTGTAGTTGTTCCTCTGTCCCGCAACCTCTAATCTTCAGCAACTTTACCGGCATCAGCATGTTTTCTTTTGTTTAAGCTTTGTCTGCTGATTTTCTAAGAACCTTGGCTTGTTGGCATGGCTTGCAAGACAATTCACCTGGCAGCCTTCTAGGCCTCGCTTATCCCATTGCCATGAGCTTCACATCCTTGCTGTGCTTGTGGAACTTACGAGAACTTTCTTTTAGTGATTTGATATTTGAAGATGCCAGAGTGGTGGATAAATGAAAGGAGAAGAAGGCACATTTCATCCATGAGACTGAAATGTTTAGCACTTACCTTTAATGGTTTAATGCAGGTTCTTTCTTTAAGCATTATGACAAAAGTAGACTCTGTGGAGAGGGGAGTCCATAAACAGCTTGAACAAGTGCCATTCTTATTTCAAAATAAAATAAGGATGGTACTTGATGGTACTTGTCAGAGTACATTCATGTTTAAAAAAGACAACACGATTCTTCACTTATATGAACACAGTTTTAATAAAAGGATGATCCTGTACACCGTTCCTTGCCGATGCACTTGCTTATATGATTGGACCATAAGTTACTATTACACAGGTTCAGAACTAATTTTCATGTTATTCAGGATTCAGTTGCCCTGAAAGCCTCAATACAAAACAATTCCATTAGCAGGAGCTATTGAAACAAGATGATGACCCGATAAATTATAGTATTATGCTACTTAATAGAACGTGTCAGAATCTTCTATTAAGATTATATACACTCAATTCCATTTAGATTTCAGCTGAAAAGCTGTCCCATTATCATTTTGATATGCCTGCAATTGTGAGATCAAAACATTCCCACAAAGAAGGTTTGTATAACAGTCATCTATCATATGTTCTTGCTACATATCCCTTTTACCCGTTTTTGTGTTCTGCTTATAAACTTTAAGAGTGTTCTGTGAGGAGAAAAAGGGGTGCCAAAGAATAATCTCTGAAACCTACATACACACAAATGAATTGGCCCTGTGCTTATCTGGGAAAACATATTTGCAAGATGGAATGAATAGATTGAGTGACAGGTGAATGACAGATGAGTGACAGTGATACCAGTTGTAACTGGTGGAACGGGAAAATAAAAAGCCTACTTAAAACTTTATTTTCTTTGGATGTTTTCTGCAGCCCAAGTGGGAGAATGTACATAAGAATGGGTGAGTATTTAGGATGTCCAATAGGAATTGGGATTAGAGATAGGATCAGAAAAGTGGTAGTAAAGACAATTTCAGATAGATATAGATAAGCGTAGACAACAGATGATAAAGATAGAGTTAGTATATCTGCTGGGATAGATGGGAGCTGTGATTAATAGAGTGTGAAAAGGTAAGATGAATAATGAGATGGAGAGAATTAGAATTTAGTAAGAGTCTGAAAGATTAGGTTTAGTCTTAAACAGATAAAAGACTGCTTGAAATATCTTTATCCTCTTTTTATTGCTGTTATTCCAACCCTCTATAACTCAAACTATTAGAAATATAAAAATGGTTTGTTTTGTACATCAAATATCTCTTTATATTTCCTAGTGGCATTTATCATATAAACACTTGTGCTGGCTGTTTGACAATATCTCAGCAAAGAACAAGCGGAAGGAAATAAAGGTATAAATTTTCAAAGGTTTCCAGTTGGGGAACTGGTGATGACAGTGCCACCTAAGTGGACTTAAAAAAAAATATCAGTGGAAAAAATTATTTTTAATCGGGGGTGGGGGGCTTGGAACTAATCCCCAGTGGATATGGGTGTTCTATTGTATACAAGAATATTAAGATTACATCTACAAGCATGCTGCTTTTTTAAACTTCCTCTATTTAGGTCCTGTCTTGACAGAAGTACAGCCAATGTAGTACACAAACAATTTAAAAGAATCAAGCTAAAAAGTAAATGTGTTTTTAAGCATGTGGTGAAAACATGTTTTATAACATTTGCTAAATTCTTCTGTTTTGGAGAACTTTTGTAAATATTAGCAGCATGTCTGACTGTTTCAGAATCTCAGGACTAAAGATGAATTTAGCCATATATACTAATTTCTACCGTGTTTTCCCAAAAATAAGACAGGGTCTTATATTATTTTTTGCTCCAAAAATGTATTAGGGCTTATTTTCAGGGGATGTTTTATTTTTTTCATGTACAACAATCTACGTTTATTCAAATAGTCATGTCATCTTCTTCTGGTTGCTGCACAAGGGTGGACGGCGGGCTTTCACTTAACTAGGGCTTATTTTTGGGGTAGGGCTTATATTACGAGCATCCTGAAAAATCATACTAGGGCTTATTTTCAGGTTAGGTCTTATTTTTGGGGAAACAGGGTATACATTACCTGATGAGTTTCACTTATATTATTGCTGTACAAGAGTGTAGCAATGATTTGGTGTTGACAGAGCAGATCAACATTCTATAAGGCAATTCTAAAAATGGAGGACACGCAAACAAAAAAGTATAACTATTAAATTTTGTATCATCAACATATTTGGCACAGTTGTCGCAGACAGTGTGCTCTTGCACTATGCCAAATGTGGGGAAGTTTGGGCAAAGGGTTTTCAACTTATGATTTTTTAAAGGTAAAACTGTTTTACCCCTATCCAGAAATAAGCAACACAAAACATGTCCAGATTTAAAACAGCTCATATAAATGAAAAGACCAATTGTGCTTATCTTGAAAGAGAATGGTTAGCCCCACCTGTTCTTTTGTTGTTGTTGTTTAATTTGGAAAGGATCTAGGCTGCAGTGGCTGGAATTTTGATCCTCTAAAAAGGCATTTCAAAACAGAAAAATAGTTACTTTGTCATTATCATCAAGTCCAGCCCCTGTCAAGGATCATCAAATCCAACCCCTGTCAAGGAGAACTTCCAACCTCTGGCTTCACAGCTACATACCTAAATGTGTCATTTCATGAAGCTCCTGCTGACTAACTTATACCATGCTTGCTCAGTCTTACAAGAATTGCTTGGTAGCTCAGTGGTTTAAGTAGGCAGATATTGAGAGTTCAATTCCCCACAGTGCCTCCTGGGAAAAGAACCGGCTTGTATGGCCTTGGACAAGCTGGACTGTCCCAGGATTTCCCCAAAAGGAGGGAATGGTATACATGATTATTATTATCGTTATACATTTTTAGGTGGGAGAGAGAGAGATTTATAGAGAAGGGTCACAGACACAGATTGAAAAGACAAGTCTTCTATAAAGAGTAAAAAAAGAAGAAGTAAAAAACACACAAACAAACAGTTTTGCTTTAAGAAAGTAATGGAGTGAGAGTCAAGAAAAGGGAAATATTTTGCCATGTATTTTCAGTAAACTTTCCCTCTTCTGAGACCAGTCTCCTCATATAAGTTTTCAAAGGGGAAATCAGTTCCACATGTGAGGCAATCAGAACTTTTAACCCTGTTAATCAGAGCACAGTTATCTGACTCTTGGCTAACTTTTTAACTCCTTCCTGGCCAAACAGGCTTATCAGAATCATACTTGCACAAGGATTATGTGTCTTTAACAACTGAGGCACAAAAAGAGGATTTTTAAAATTATTTTTACAAAATACAGATGTTCGCAATATTTTTGAAAATATATTTTAAAAAGAATACAGAACAAATATTCAGAAGCTCACTCATGTAAGCTGTGAAATTACTGTTTTTTGCTTTGTGTCTGGGTATGGTCTTACTTCACATTAGCAGAACTTAGATGCCTAGAATCATCGAATAATGAAGTTGGAAGGGGCCTATAAGGCCATCAAGTCCAACCCCCTGCTCAGTGCAGGAATACAAATCAAAGGATATCCTCTCATAGTCTTCATTCCACCCATCTTGTCACTATACAATTGCTTGGTAATTAAAAATCCTCTGCAAAGATGTTATGTGCCATCGAGTCGCTTCTAGTGTGTGGTAACTACACTTTTCCCTTCAACAGTGCCTGGGTTTATAGGTGCCAGACCCCTGTGTAATTCAAAATCCATGTATAATGCTTATATCCCCAGAGTGTAACTACAAAGCATAAATAGTTGATTCACGCATGCATGCACGCACGCACACACACACAGAGCTTCCATACCAGGAGAGGTAGGCCATCCACTGCCAAAAACAGGGGCTTTGGTAAATCTGAGACCCACCTTTCTCATGACACTTCCTGGAGACAAATATCAGCACAGTATTTGTTGAATATTTATTTATTTATTTATTTTATTTATTGGGGGAAAAATCTGTGAATAACCAAAGTCATGCTGTTTGAACCTGTGCAATTTAATGGGGAAATGTATATGAATTAATGAACTCCAAAATGTCCTACCATTAACAGGTCTTCTGAGTTCTTGTAAAGCAATAGCATCTCACGTTAGGTTCTTCTCTCTTCCTACTTCCCTCCCTTTCCTAGGAATATTGTCTTCTCCAGTAGTTTCTGCTCAGGTCTTGCAAATTAAGAGCTTTTGATTCTTTTGCTGAGTCAAATAATCTCATGTTAGGTCTTCTTCTTTTTCTACTGCTCCCATCACCATTTTCCAGTGATATTGTTTATTTTCTAGTCAGTTTTATATTCTCATTATACAGTACATGCCAGGCAAGAAATCCTCAATTGCCTCATTTTTGCTCTAGTGAGGGTTGACACTTGACTTGATTAAGCATCCACCTTTCTGGTGATCTATGGTATCTTTAAGGCTTACCTCCAACACTACATTTCAGATGAGTTGATTTCCCCCCATCATTCTTCACTATCGATCTTTTACATAATGCGAATGATTTTGGCCTTAGTTTCCAGTGACAATCTTTGCAAACTCCCAGCTCCCTTTTTTATTTCCAAAGATGATGGGACACCTTTTGGAAAACATTCACACAACATGTTTGTAGAGCAAGGGTTTGGAATTGGGAAGATAACTTTCTAGTATGTATTCTGTGGAGTGGGCATGACAATATTAGTTCAACTGAGAGGTTAAAGGGTGTTTTATATTTTTCTATTGTATGTGTTGCATTCACTCACACTTCTGTTTCAGCATTTCATAAAGTACTAGACAGCTCTTCAAAATATTTTGGCGCAGAGGGACTGTGGTAACATCCCAGTTGTTCTTGGTTCTGCCGTCTTCCAGAAACTATAGTACAGATCATGTATAATCTCCTGGGATCCTCTAGCACTAGGTAATTCTACATGAGGGAAGTTGGTGTTGGAATTAGTGTGTAATTTAGTAATACTTAAACTTCTATTTTAAAAAGTCAGGAAAATTCAGTTTTTCAAAAAACTCTCTGTTTTATGCATGTGGAATATTGTGCTTCTGTAATCCACAATTCAAAATGCCAGGAAATGGCCTGATACTGCAGCACAATATTGTGCCCACACTGCCAGCAGGAAAAAGGGTGCCAAACGTTACATAGTAAAGAACAGCTTGAATGTTAACGATGCTTACATCAGCAGTCAAGATGGTCTACACGACAGCCTTCTTCTGCTTGCTATCATTTACAAAGAGAAACTAAGCAGGGTAAAAATCCCAGAACCTGACTCCTTTTCTCATCATAGAATCATAGAGTTAAAGAATAATTGAGTTGGAAGGGACCTATAAGGCTATCAAGTCCAACCTCCTGCTTAGTGCATCCAAATCAAGTAGATGGTTGTCCAAATTTATCTTGAATACCTTCAGTGTTGGAGTTCTCACCACCTTCCATTGGTTCCATTATTGTACTGCTCTAATAGTTAAGATGGTTTTTTTTTCTGAATTTCAGCCAAAATCTGGCCTCTTGTAGCTTGAGCCCATTATTACTTGTCTTGCATTCTGGTATAATTGAGAATAGATCCAGCTCTTCTCTGTATGATGATAAGAAAAGGCTGTGAGCAAAAGAGGGTATCGTCTTGATCATCTTGACTGCTAATATGGGTGTTGTTAACATTCAAGCTGGCTTTTGCTACATAAAGTTTGGCATTGTTTTTCCTGATGACAATGCAGGAACGATATTGTGCAGCAATATTGGGCCACTTTCTTGAATTTTGAATCATGGATACAGAAGCACAATATCCTGCATTCAGAAACCAGAGTGGTTTTTTTCTTCTTTTTTGTAGGACTGAATATTATATATTTACACTGAATATTATATGTACACACTGCCCTACTAGTGCACACCGCTATTCTGGGCAGTATACATGTAAAACAAAATGAGACGGTATAATAACATAATCACAACAACAAGAGGCTAAAATAGACAAGGAGTTAAGTCCAGATGGCACAGGGAAACTGAGTGTCAATATGGGGGTGGGGGATATTAAAAACTACAGTTTCTATCTCTTATGAGTTAGTAAATGCAGGATACTTTGAGGCTGTGACATACCACAAATATGGTGGAGAGGAAAACAGGGAAAAGGAAAAGAAAGAAAGGTAATGGAGCTAGAAGAAATATCTTTTTCATTCAACAGCTAAGAAAACAGGCAATAAAGACATAACATAAGAATGTGTTGTTCACTCTAGACTCATTGTCTAGAGTGAGTAAATTAGATTTGTATTATGTTTTTATAGATTTCAATATCAGCAACAACACTCCTTAGAGATACATGAGTGTTGTCATTATGAGAAGAGGTTTGCTGAGATTTGTACTTAAAGCTTTTGATGCTTTATCACATTGCAGGTACAAGTAGTTGCCAGCAGCGAGTTAATTCATCACCTGTATTGTGAAAAAGAGAAACACTTCTGTAGAACAAAGTTAGGATGGGGTTCAGCTAACTTGCTGCATTATAAAGGTCATTCAGGTGTTCATTTAGCCAGTATAAATACATAGTCTTATAAAATTGTGAAATGTTTTTCAAAACATTGTGGACTGCATGTATGCTTATTTCTAAGGAAACATTAGCTATTTTGTTACTTTCAAAAGAAATCACGATGAAGAAATATTTTCTTCACTTCCTATACGTGATGCTGTCTTGACAGAACTACTAGAAAGCCTTTCAAGTAAGCATGAAATTCATGCTGTGAAAATCAGTGCTTGAATGGGAAACCTTCTAGGTATATGATGCTAACCATTGCAGTCAGACAATTCTCATGGCACCAAAATTGCACTCACACTGTGTTTTGTCATGCTTTTATATGAAATGGACTCCATGCGTGGCCATTGCTCAGAATGTTTCAAGTTCCTTTCCCTTGCCATTGCGTTTAAAAATGAAAAACAGTCTCCAAAGCATTTGCCACTGAAATTTGTCTTTGAAGTTCCTTTTCTTCTTCAACGGTCATCTTAAGTTCAGTGATATCATGGGAGGTTAAAGTGTTTCCCTAATGTTTTTGAATATTGCCATTGAACAATTTCTGATTTCAGATTTATGCACATTCCTTCTTTTGATGTTGACTGTCCTGTGTATAGAATGCAGTAAGAAATTGGTGGCAAATGATGGTGATTTTAAACTGCAGACCTCTGTTATGTGAAATTCTGTGCTTTTTTTCCTTTTGAATAATCAGAGACAATTGGTACTATTAACACTGATGTCATAATATTATATCATTGTTTGCAGTAGATCTCAATATCATTCCCTCTCTTAAGAAATTCAGACTTTTGGGGGGCATAACACAAGGACAAAAATCAAGGAAAAGCTGGAAGGGAAGGGAATACTTCTCCCATCTGGGGAAATAAGAATGAAAGAGAAAGCCAATAATTAGTTCAACTGCAGTTTCGAGATTTCCCAGGGCATCATAGCTCAAATTATTCACTCATGTGCACAAACTATATGATTTATGCACAATTACCACACCAATAAGGAGAAAATGCAGAAAGAATTATTTGCTCAGAGATGATGGACAAAATCCTATAACTTAGTTAGGTGGTGCCACTCAACATTATGCCTGTGGTAGCTACACTAGCACCAAGGTAGAAGTGCTGTCCACAAAGCAGTTCGGCCAGCTCATTGTGCAACAATCACAATGAGAATCACATGAATGATGGTGCAATTGAATTGCAAAACTCTCTGTTGCTGGGCATAACTCCTGGCACATTTACTCAGGCATAACTTTAAGTTATGCCTGCATCAACATAATTTTGCCTAAGATTTCTGAATATTCTTTCAGAATGCTAGCTATCAAGCATGCTGTTGTAAGAGGAAAAGGTTTTTGAGGATTCGAGACAGAGGACTTGTGATTAACCTTAGTATTATTGTATTAACTAAACTCTGGACAAGATGTGTTCAGATCAAGGAAGCAGCATATTGGTCAACCCCTCATGGTACTGAAAACAACTTTGATCTTCTGGGATCTAAAATATGATTTAAATATAATGTTGAACAAAAGTGTGAATCCTGAGAGAGTTACATAAAACTGAATACAGAAACAAAAGTCTTATTTACAGTAACATTTTTATTGGACCATGACTAAAATGTATCAATTGACTATAGCAATGGGCATAGCCATTTGAGAAGATCTTGCATGCAAAGGGAACTGTGTTTGAGGGATATATGTTCTCATGAAAGATTTAAAAAATTAACTAAAGCAAATTAGCATCTAGCTTTCGCCATGTGGAGCCAGCCAAGAAATGCCATCCAAGATGAATGGAGTTCAAAATAGAATCTGAGAAGCGTGGGAAGTATGAGTGCAACCCTAAATGGACAAAACGGCCAAGGGCTAGCTGAGTTGTCACTAGACCAGCTGGAGTTGTGTGGAATCCAAACTGATCCCAGCCAAGAGATGCTGGAAAAGATTTAGACTTACCCTTGTTGTGGCATAACTTTATGCCAGCATTGTGGGTATGTCCTTTAGCTGGAAGAGATATGCATGTAGAATTAATTATTCAGCTTCTCCCTTACTCTGCCCCTTCTCAGCCTCCCTTTTATTGTCCAAACAGTGTGAATCCTAACTCAGATTTATAGTGCCTTTAGTGGATTCAGAATGGACAGTGGAATGTAATACTGGCACAATTGGACTTGTGCTAGAGCAATGTCTTCTTGCTGGCTGATTTCAGATCTGTTGGCACAATTGGATCTGCTGGAACAAGTTGCTGTGTCAGCTGATATCAGTGGCATAAGAGCCAAAGAAAGGTGGAGAAGAGGAAGAATGAGGGAGGAGCTCAGTTATGTCAGATCCAAACCTGTCTCAGTTCAGATTCACAGATACTGTACTGGCACCAACTTAGGTCAGAATGAGGGTAGTTAGGTATGTGCCATCAAGTCAGAACCAACTTATAGAGACCCTATAAGTGAGATAATTAAGAATTGGTTTTACTTGCTCACCTCTCTCCTCCCCCACAAGTAAGTTTCTATGGCCAAGCAGGCATTTTAACCTGAGTGTCCTGAGTCCTAGTCCATCACTCTGTCCACCATACCACACTGGGTAGCCTACATTGGGTCAAGGTAGAGCTAAGTAATTCCCACCATCCCTAGAGGTATGGATTCAGCACAGCCATCACTGGCTTAGTGTCCGTTCAGCTTCTCTTGGCTAGTTAGGATTCTGTCCTTAGCCAACAAATCTCAGATGTCTATCATCAGAGCTCTCAGATTGGAAAGCAGAATAGGATTTTGCCAACAGAACAGCTTCTCCACTAGCAGAATGCCTAATCCTAAAGCTTTAGACCCAGCACATCATTGTCTTATGATTGCAGAGCTAGTCAAGTAAGTTCCAACTTAGCAAATAGTATCATTAAGTTAAAATGCTGGCACAGCAATACTAAGACTCTAGATATTTTCATCTTTAACTTGGAATGTTTATTCATATTCTTAAATAACTGTAATATTTGAAAACACAGTTGTGGGAGAGCCAGCTTTACAATGAAAAAAATCAATGTGCATACCAGCAAATCCGTCCTGCCATGCCAAGTGTCCTGCTGCAGTGTACGTTGTTTAGTTTTCCTAGCCGAAGGAAGAAGATGCTAGGGAGTGAGCCATACTGATGGTTGAATGAACATTCAGTTTGCTGCTCTGTGTCTTTCTAATTGCAAAGCCATGCTTGTGCACCTGCAGAATGCAGAATGAGTGCCCTCTTTTATATTATGTCTGTCTTCACTCCTTTTGTTATTGTTGCTGAAGGTGAAATGTCTATGTTCTTTTGGAATGCATGCTAATAAGTAGCATGCCAATGTCAGTTGCTGAAATGATAAAAACAGACATTACTGACAATTATATGTCACATTTTCTGGGTCAGCTGACAGGGTTCTGTAAGAGGCAAATATGCCTTGAGAAATAGGCCCCTTTAAACGTCCTTTTGTAGGACAGCTGTTCTGCGTGGATAAGTACAAAGAGAATCAAATCTGAATTGTCAGATTACTTTGGCAATTGTATGAGGTGAACAATGACTGTGGTGAAAAGAGCAACCATTTGATATTCAGAGTTGGTGGGTTTTTTTGGAAATACAAAAGGCACAGGTTGAAATAAGAGTGCAAAGCTTTAATAGGGTTGTATTTTGAGATATAGAAATAAAAATGTGCAGCAAATTGGTACAAACATAGCCAAGTAGATTTGCTTCAGAATCTGTAAGTATCAGGAAGGTGTGTATTTATAGCATCAGCTTTCTTTACAGTTTAAGATGAGGAGGCTGTGTGAGAAATATATCACTCCTACAGGCTTACCAAGCTGTGACTGACTTAAATTGCTGTCTGAAATATATACAGAACAGATTGTTAGAAGGTGGTGGGAGTGAATGATAAAGTGAAATCTGTTTATAGAGATGGGACCAAATGTTTAACTCAGCTTTATGGAGACTTAGGCCAGAGAGTGTTGAGGAAAGAACTGCAATTCATTGGCATGCAGACCAGCTTACGGTTGTAAAGTATACTGCATCACTTACTGATCCACGGTGTCTCCAATTGTGGTTTGGAAGGGGGTTAAAGGGTCGATGGATGCACAGAGGTTTGTGTGTTGCCCTTTATATCAGAGTTTCTTAACTATTCATTCCTTTCTTCACACCAACTAGAAAATCAGTTGATCTAACCTGTCATATTCTCCCTGGATTTTTGACATGCCTCCCAGTGCCCATTGACTTCATTACCTTGCCCAGATGCTAAGCTTTCATTTTTTTAAAGGGGTCTCTAGGCCTTATAGAACAGTAGAAATAAGGTAAAATATGCAGTCACTGCTTGGGCCATTTGTTTTGTGAGAAACAAAACAATGATTAGTCAATGAGAGAAGCCATCCATAGTTCAATGGGGTTTCATAGAGACTCTGTAAACTAAAGACTGTGTAAACTAAAGAGTGTAGGTAAATGTTGCAGTTTTGGGTATGCTTGGTTCTAGCTGGTTTATGAACAGCTCAGCCTTTTTACAGAACTTCCAGAAAACAATGCAGAGGGGAAAACAATGAATACTTGCTAGGGGATTGTGGATGCTTTGGTCCAAAAACTCAACTTTTCTAAGCTCTGTTATTTATAGATCTTCCTGCATTTCTTGCATTTGGCAGGGTTGTCTCGATGACATTTGGGTTCCATTCCACCTCTACAGATTAGGCTCTTGAGTACTCTGAATAGTTCCACTGGATGATTCTGTACTGATGCAGCAGTGACAGAAGAGAAGAACTTCTTTGCTGCCACCAGTGCTGTGGAAGCAGCTTCCCAGTAGGCTCTAGCCCATGTGTGGTTGGACCTTGTCCACCATTGTTACTCTCCGTATCATTCATTTCATCACTTCCTGGTTGCTGGTAAACCAAGCTGCTTAGTAATGATCATGTACATTGCTCTGGGTATTTCCCTGATTCCAAAGATCAACCAGGACTTTGATGGGATTGCTGTCTGAAAGACATCCTCCAACAGCCTTCAGGAAGCCTTCAGGAAACCACCTGGACTCAGGCACTCCTGCAGAGGCACCATGTTCTAGTAACTCTAAACCCCAGTAGTCACTGATTTGTCTATGACACTGAAACTGCAGAATAGTTTCATTTCTACTGCTGTTTACCAGCAGCTAAGAAACAGAAATGCTACCCTGTGGACAAAAAAAGAAAAGAGAGAGAGAGAGAGAGAGAGAGAATTTTTTTTATTTCTCTCCAGAGGCCTTTATGCATGCCAGAGGATTCAGTAGAGCTGGCTTGTTTTGGACAGCGATCATGTCTGATAATAAGCCAGGCCAAGATTTGTGAGGCCCTACTACTTCCTCTTCTAGCCACACCATGAGGCTTGGAGAATCAAGACATAAGAATGACCAGTGATTCTCCCTCTGAGGGACAATGTGGTCTCTCTCTGGAAGAAAGGCACCCTACCAATGATATCAATGAAATAAAAATAAATAGATTAACATAGCTAAAATTAAGACCCCAATGTAAGGAAACTAGAAGAGTTAAAAAGGGTTGTTGAGGTGGGAGAGATTTTATGCTAAAAACCAGCATACTGTAAAAGGTTTGCCTTAAGTCTCTTGGCCTTGGAAAAAAAATTGACATGCAGCGAGCCCTGTGGTGCAGTGGTTAAACTGCAGTACTGCAGTCAAGCCTATGCTCATCACCTGAGTTCAGGTTGGTGGCTCATATTGGCTCAGCCTTCCATTATTCTGAGGTTGGTAAAATGAGTACTGAGCTTACTGTGCGACAAAGTGTTGCTTGCTAATTACATTGTAAAATTACATTGTAAAATCTCACAGAGAGAGTGCTCTAGCACTATAGGGCAATATATAAATTGAAAAAACAACTGCTATACTTGCTAAAGTTCAGTTAATGTACACGACAGAGAAGTAATTAAGTTCTCCAGGACCATTGTTTTCTAAAATAATAAATTACTGTATAATAATCTGGAATATGCATATTCATTTAATGCTCTATTGTAGTCATTGTTCTCCAACTTTCCAACATGTAAAGCCCTTCTGGGGAGCCAGTTCTGATTATCCATGCTAAACAATTATATTTACTGACAAAGCAGTTAATTTGCCCTTTGAGGATACTGAGACTACATTCTTGTGTAGGAAGATTGAAATGAGGAAAAAGTCAATCTATATTTTCATACACTCTTAATGGAGATCTAAATTGACTTATTGAAAATTTAGAATCAAAATTTAGAATCACCAGAAGAGGAGTATGTTTGCTGTACATTGAAAGAATGTGGAATAATGTGAAAGAAAGCCAAACATCAGTTCCATGAGGTAAAATGCTGTTTCTCCAAAATATTTGTGAAGTAATATTTGCAGCCAGATTGTTGATTAGGATTGGTTAGAGGGACCACATACAAACCCCCCCCCCCCAAATTAAAGCAGCTCTGCTGGCTGCTGATCAATTTCTGGGCACAATTTAAAGTCCTGGTTTTAACCTATAAAGCCCTAAACGACTTGGGTCCAAGCTGTCTCAAAGACCGTGTATCCCTTTATGACCCTGCCCAAGTGTTAAGATTATCAGGGGAGGCCTTTCTCTCAGTCCCACCACCCTCACAGGTGCACTTGGTAGAACATTGGAGAGCGCCTTCTTGTCACTGTTCCGGGACTGTGGAACAGGAGACCAGGCTGGCCCCATTTTTCCTGTCCTTCCACAAGCAGGCAAGACCGATCTCTTCAGGCAGGCTTTTCCTTAGCCGTTGACTGTCTAGGAGAGGTTTTAAAACAGGATGGGTTGTATATTGTTGCTTCTAAATCTGTTTTTACTAATGCTTGCACCTAACGTTTTTAATGTTATTAATTCTTTTTTAATATTTGAATAATTTACTGTGTTTTTTTTAGCTTTTAATATTGTGTTTTTAATTATGTAAGCCACCTTGGTTTCTTTTTTACGGGAAAGGCAGGGTAAAAATGTTTTAAATAATTAAATAGCAATTGCTTCAAAATACACAATTCAAATATATTTAAGAATGCTCACTTTCACAAATTATTTGGTCTCTTGATGTTAGCAAAGTACATCTTATTGCTCTAACTCTAAAATACTGTTTTCATTATTTAAATGTTTAGAATGTCAATATACATAGCCCCAATTGTAAGTGTGAGTGTTTTGATGCATGGATCAGATCATAACTACAACAATCTGTACAGTTAAGAAAAGTACTACACCTATTGCATTAAGGCTGTTAAAAATAAGCTATACATTTTTTCTTTGTTACTGGTGACATGCTTGGAGGCAGAAAGTGCTGTCCTTCTGTCTACCAAATGTATCCATGGGTATCACAGGCCCTTGATTTATAGATTTTAAATATTCTACTTTATGAGTAAAAAGCTATTCCAATCCTGTTTTGCCACCTGGTCTCAGAATTACCTCACAAAAAGGTGTAAGACGACAAGGTATTCTTTAATAGGACGTCTGGCTTCTCAGGAGGATTGGCATTCAGACCAATGTATGGTTTAAATATCAGACTATTTTTGAGATGAGAAATTAAGGCTTGTCCATGCAAAACAGCCACCATATTGAGTCAAAAACATATTAAATTGCTCTCCAAAGTGACAGGTCTGTACAGCAAGCTGTTCCTATGCAATGGTTTCTCATGTAGACTGGGCAGTTTTCTTCACACCATTAGAAATATAAGATGAGAGCTAAAGAGGAAATTGTAACATCTCAAGGACTTTTTAAGGCCTACAAGATTTCTGTTTTAGAGAAATGCAAAACAAGTATTTTTTTTAAAAAAGAAGTCTCTTCAGTTTGCACAAATAGTTTCTGTTCAAAATTAATATGCTTTTCCCTCAAGAAGTAAGGCATGCACAATAAAACACACACACACACATCTAGAACAAGCGCAAAGGACTGATTGATTAAAAAAATATTCAGAAACAACCCATCTGATTCTTAAGCTTTAGAAGTCTATGTGACAAAGCAGACTATCATTGTTTTGCACAAATTTCACTACTTGCATTGAAACATTATCTGCTTGAAGGAATTGCTTGTGCAATTTCAGTTATGTTGCACACATAAATAAAATTTCATGTTCTCATTCTTCATTGAGAGCACCACAAAATACCTTGCCTTCTTGTGTGGTGGGAACAATAATTTTGAAGTTTTCCTCCGCCTTTCATGTGAGGAGGAGACAAATGAGGCTTTATAGTCCTAAAAGTATAGTGTTTTCCTAAAGGCCAGTTCTAAAGAGAAGTCACACCTATGCAGATGCTAGCAGGACCAGCACAAGACATTTTTCTGCTGAAGTCAGATTAGGAAATCGTGTCCCACAAGCCTTAACGGTCTGAGTGAAGGTGCACAGGATCAAACCCAACCATGTTATTTTGGTACAGGAGACAAAAAAAAACTTGAAGGACCTTTCCTTTTCTCTAATAGTTAAAAGAAAATAATAACAATTTAATTAACCATTTGCTGCCTGATTATGTCTTCTAACGTTGACTGCTACAGATTGCCTTATGGCACAGCAGAACCTGAATGTTATGGCTTTAAAGAGTGTTAAAAAAGGAAGACCAAAGATAAGCATGCTAGCTCTTCCCCCTCTATTGCTGCTCTCACTGTCATCTATAGCCTGGGCAAAGATCTACAGTAAGTGAGATCTGCCTTTCATATCCTTCAAAGTTGCCATGTAATGTAGATGTATCCGAATCACACATATGCCTCTACATACACAAAAGGCTCTAGAGCCAGATAGGTTTGCACTCATAATGTGAAGGGCCCAGAGGAACTGTATGACATTGGGGTCAACGCTAAAAGCATCACCCCACAACTGTGCTGCCTGTGTGATGCTGCTGGGGGGGGGGCAGGGTGAGTACTGCCTGAACAAAGCTATTCCTTATCTGTCAAAAGACAGAGCCATAATGAGACTGAACATATCTGTAGCGCAGCTGCTTTGCTACTGCAGGCAGTGAGGCAGGTATGGCAAGGGTAAAAATGGAAGAACAGCCCCGGCTTTGTTCATGCCAAAATGGGAAGGGTATTTTTTTGTGGTGTATTTCCATTAATTGTAGCACTGACATTAGAAATATTTTTAATAAATTGGACTGTGTGCCCTCTATGTTTCATTTTTTTGCCCACAATCCTATTGATATTCACATATGGTATGTATAATTTGATGCAGCTAATTGCTGCTAATTGGAAAAAAAATGCCTGGATGCATCTCAGTTGTGCAGTTGGGTGAGCAACCAGGTAGATAACCAAGACACACACCCTGGCATTTTATCAATTAGCAGAAATTATCTGGAACAAGTTATAGAAATTGTAAATGAGCACCAGTAGGATTCTGGCCATTATGAATGGATTTATTGACTGTTTTCTATCTAATCCAATCACCAGTCTAATATGGTTCCATTATAAATGTTTCTTTAAAAAAACACAGTTTACCTTTTGAGGATGGTTTTGTTGGAAGGAATTCATTGCCAACCACTGCAATTTCTTGAAATGACAAACTTCCTGTTTCCAGTGATAGATTGTCAAAGAGTAGATGAGATCATACCAATTTATACAAATAAATGTCATGATAAAGATGAATTGTTTTAGACCTTCCCTTCAGCCACATTAATTTTTATCCATTCTGCCTTCATTCTAGATGATTAAACAGCATCATAGCCTCTGGAAGCCTATGATGCCTACCATCTTGTAATCCTGCTGTGTCCATTTTTGTCATTTTCAAAGCTAACCCTAGGGAAAGTACTGAACACATTAACAGAAACCTTATGATTATGCAAAACACACACACACACACACAAATACATTATTTAGAGAGGTTAGTTGACATAAAAGGAGTGAAATGGCTTGAAATAATGGTACATAGTTTGGCCTTGCTGGTACAAGAAGTGGCAATGAAGTGCTTCACTCTGTTTTAATATGTGAGGGGAAAGGTGATTATTTGGAACATGTCATGAGAAAAGTAAAAGAAGGTGCCTGATGCAGGGTATTTCATGGCAAAAATTAAAAGCCCAATCAAGTTACCCTGATTTCAATCTGAGATCCTGAATTCTTCAACTGTTAATTTTGCATTAGGAGTTCATTCAAAGCATCTGATCTAGTTCAATAGAGAACCCTTTCTCAGAAACTAGGCATTCAGACCTGACTTTCATTGCAGAATATGTCAGCATATGTTCCCTTTTGCCTTTCTGTTATCTAAAGGTGTGACCACATTACATTTTGGACTGCTTGTGGTGTGGTCCAGTGTGAGCTGTATCCCAGCAACCACACAACATAAGGGGAATAGAGCTTCAGCCTGACCCTGATCCATGTCTAAACTGGACCTTTTTGGTCCAGCAGCAGAGCTGCTTCTGTTAGGGGCCAGTCTTGAGTTGTTCCCAGATAGACAGAAGAGTTGCTTTAAAGGAGATTGCTCCTAACAAAGTGATGCTTTCCAGTGTGATCAGATCCGAGCTTTTCCTGCCGTCTGATCGCACTCTCAGATTATATCCAGTCTTTCCCATGTTCTAGAATGGTAAGATTCTATTTATTCTATTCTTATATCTTTCAGTCCACTTATAATAGGGCCTTGATAATGTAAATAAAATTACTAGGTGAAATTTAGAACATCCCCATCATGTGTTTTTTAAACAATAAGATTTGTAAGAAAATAAATTATTAAAAAAGTTTTCAGAGCAGTCTCCTTTAAAGGGAACTAAATGGAATAGTACCCTTGGTATTTCCCCTTTATTTCCCCTTTATTCATATGCAGTATCTGTATATGAATACAATTCTTAAAAAGCATTTTTCTAAATCTTCCTAAATCTAGGAATACACACACAATACATGGTGTTTACAAACTCTAAGAAGAATGGTTCCCATCTTTAGAAGCTTGTGATCTAAAATTTAACAGAAGAAATAGGAGAGAAGGGCCTACAGTGGACTTTGCTATGTTATTCCTGTGGAATTACTATGAAGCCAAGAGTTGTTTCATTTACTATGAAACCAATTTTTGTTTTTGCAATGATATAAAACATGGACAATTAAACTAAATGAAACTATTGGGAATATAGTCAGCAACAAAACAATCCATTTGAAACATATGGAGAATTTCACAGGTTTGCATTCTATATAGAGAATGTGTAACTAAATAGCAGCAATGGGGACTCAGTCTCTCTCTCTCAAAAAAAGGGTTACACTGAATGTGCGAGGAAGGGAAAGCGCAGGTCCTAGCCCCTCCTTGTCACCCTCTTCACATGGAAAGCAACAGTCTGAAAAGGTAGGTTTCCTCTACATATGGAGCCTTCCACATTGTCACGAACCCTGTTTTTTTTCCAATCCTTATATAGCAGAAGTTTTCATTTTCATTTTGAAACTGTTGCTCTTCACAGCAATGGTGATGGAAGGGCTTGAGACACAAGCATTATGTGGCTTCTGTTTTTACAAGTGAGGTAAGAAAGGTGCATCAGATATCTTCCTAATATATCATATTTTGCATATTTGTATTTCCATTTCCATTACTGATTTAGACTATTGGTCCCATGCACCTGAGAAGAGTCCATACTTCGTATTTAATTCAGGCTTTTTTCATTTCCATAAAATGCAGCATTTTACTGATGCCAATAGACAACAGGATCTTTGTGTACAGTAACCAGCTTAAATCCAATTGACTGCTGTAGAATCACTCTAAGTGTGACTAAGTCTGGATCCAACTGATGATTGGGTGAAATAACGAACATATTTGATTCCTGTAACCAGACATTATTTCTAAATACTTTATCTACCCATTTATCATTGCAGTAACCCTGGAGCTCTAATTTCTAATTGTCAGTGACTTTTATGTAACAACCTTTTAACATATAACTCATTGGTAAATTAAATTAAATTTAGCTAAAGAAAAGGTCACCACTATTAACTATTACCAAACTTGCAGAAATCCAATTATTTAATTACTTGTTGTTGCACTATATTTAAAAGTTGCAAGATCTGGCTTGGAGTGATTTTGTTTAGGAGTGTTAGGAAAATGATGATGAAGAAGTACAATGTAATTAATTTTTCTAGCAGTAGAACTGTAATCTGAGATTTTGGCTGTCATGCTGATACAATTTATGAACTATTTTAATATAGGAATTATATGTAATCAAAATTGCTCAGGAGCTTTAGGAGATAAATGGAATTTTAATATTTTCTATCTTATTTTGTTGTCCATTATTTTTTGTACATGTGCCAGAAAAAGTCAATATACAATAGAAGGAATCAGGATTGGCATGGTTCCTTAATAAAATGGTATATTTTGTAAAATTGGCAGTCTGCGAGTAAAGGGCATCTCATTAAATAAACAAACGAGTTGTTCTCAAAGCAATCAGTGTATACTGTTTGTGGAAGGGCACAGTAAATAATGAATTGTAGGTAGGAGTTTTGAGTAATTATCCACAGTGAATTGAAATCATCTGCTTGTTGAAAAATCTTGAGCTGAGAAAAAAAGTGATAATTCAGAGACAAAAGAATGTTACATTGCCTCCGTGAAATCATTTTGCCAGGAAAACAGACTTTTGAAACTAGATTCAGTGACCTATTGATTTAACACCTCAGGGCCTCTTCTCCAATTCAAGCTGTTTTTGTACAAATAATACCATAAAACTCTTCATAAAAGGCTAATTTCTGCCTTTCTCTGTGATTAGCATGATAGTTTGAACTACAGCATAACAAAGTGGTTGCTGTTGATCACACATGCATTCTGAATATCTGAGTGTAATATTTTTTTGGTGGTCCTTTTGGGCAGGATACTCCTGTAGGTTCACTCTGTCCTTGTCATGGCCACATTTACCCACTCCTCCATTAACTATCCCTTTTCTTCTGAGCCCAGGTTGCACTACTGCTAAGAGAGAGAAGGCACAGTAGACACTGGAGTTAATTGTTCTGGTTGCGGTTGCTTACAGGCTTAGAGAAGTCATGAAAAGGAACATACAGATCTATGACATCTCATTCATAGGTGTCTTCTCTTCCCCAGTTCCAATCCAGCCCACCTCCAGTTGCATTGGATTTGGTGTTGTTATTATTGTATATGGAATGAGATCTATCCCATTCTTATTCTGCTATCCCAATGTCTGCATGTTTTTCAGTATGTTTAAATTTTTGGCACTCCTTCCATTGATCAAAATGTCTTTATAACATGTTTTATTGTGCATATTACAAATGTTGCCTTTTTCCCCAAGTGTGAAGCATTTCTTTGCAGCAATTCACAGAAAATTAGAATTCCATAACACAATCCAGAGACAATCTGGAAAGTAGGAATTGAATCCATTGAGCTTTGGCCTTATTTAAGATTCATCACCCATCCCTAAAAAGAAGCAGTAGTAAACAAGAGGAGTCTTAGCAGGAGGGGAGCTACACTAGATGCCTGTTATGTATGCACTGTTGGATGAAAGCTCACCAGTGTCTCAGTTATGGTTGGGACACGTTATTTCAACATGTCAAAATATGCTGACAACTATTCTCCAACTCCTGCCAAAGGTCTCCCCTCCACCGAGAAGACCAAGAAGCCACGCACTCCCCATCCCCAACCCCCATTGTGTTCTGTGGATTTTATGTAAAACATCTCTAGTATCTTTTCCTTTCCTGAAGCCAAGTACAGACAGCAAGCACATGCAACCCATTTATCATGTTTACTTTTTAAACGTCCATACAACAGAGGAGTTGCATGGAATTTTAAAAAAGTTTCTGCAGGTGTGCAAAGGAAGTCTCACAAATGGACAAATTATCTTTGAAACAAAAAAAAGGAGGGATGGGAACATCCCACTTTCTTGTCAGAAGGAGATTTTTGCTTTCCTCTTTAGTGCACAAAGAAGATCCAGCTGATGATAAGGAAAATGGTAGCTCTCTTCCATCTAGCCTTCCTACATTAGTCACAAGGAGAGGTGAATGTTCTGGTTTGGGAAAAAGCACTAAAAGGTTGAACTTCCCTTTTATCTTGTTTAGTATTCACATTTCCAGTAGCACTTTGAAGTTCAAAATCGCACTTGATTGAAGTACATTTGGTGTGAAGAAAGGCACAATTGAAAATGTCTGTAAAATTGCAGAAAAATGTCAAAACTCCACCATTTCTCTATTACATTTGGAAACAGAAAGCTGCATGCCATTTGATGTAATGCTGCAATTTTGAACTACACTAGTCACAGCTGAAACACATTGTTGGAACAGTACTAAATTTTCTGCTGTTCAAGAATATGGCACAAAAGCCATTGGAAAAGATTAATGATTTTCTATCAGACTGAGTGAGAGAACAGGACCTATGTGAAGTCTGCTCAAGACTGTAAGATTCAAATGTGAATCCTATTTAATAAAATTTTAACTTCCATGTAAATTGAAACATGTCACTCTGGAGGAAAGATTTGATGCTCAGGTTTTCAAGTAGCTGGTGTGCTGATAATCTAAAGATTTGTTTGTTGGTTAAGGCTGTATGGGGCTTCATTTCAGTATCAATGTTTTATTGACCACAACATCATCCTTTCTGTATGTAGATCAGGGAAGAACTCATGAGTTAATCCATTCTCTATATAGGAAAGTGTACAGAAGCTAGTGAAAAAGTGAGCACCACTCAGAGTTTAGATAAGTTATTTGGCACGGGGAGGGATACAGCTTTCAGAATCATTCATGTGCCATCAAGTCAATTCTGACTTATGGCAACCCTTTTCAGGGTTTAGAAGTGGTTCATTCTTCCTTTCTTCTGGAGGCATCCTGGGATTTTGCAGTTTGCCCAAGGCCACACAGACTGGCTCTACTCACAGTAGGCACAGTGGGGAATCAAACTCCCAACCTCTGGCTTTGCAGGCAGATACCTAAACCACTCAGCTATCCAACTAGCATACAGCCTCTATAAGCCATAGCCACAACATGCTGACTCAGAGATTCTGGGAGATGTACTCCAAAAAAAAGAGTACATATTCTGTACTCCCAGAAAGGCCTACCGTGGGCTCAGTCTGTGCCAAAAAGACACCGTGTTTTAATAATGTGTGCACACTATGGCTGTGCATGTGCACCCCTGAATTAGTTCCAAGCCCATATCAGATTTGGTTCTGATTTGAATTTGGGCCTCCATCCTGTTCAGTTTAGACACCAATTATAAATCAACTCAGAAATCTGGTTCACCAGTCCTCCTATTGACATTGGAAAATCAACATAGCTATAACTGGCTTTTTTCTCAGATATCCATGAGGTTTGAAGTCATGATAGACCCTAAAAGATAGATAAATCTGCCAGACAAGTTGCAAAAGGGTGGGGGTGGTGAGATTGAGAGAGAGAGTGTGTGTGTGCAATTATACAAAAATACAAAAGCATGTACACTTAGCTGAGTCCTTAATCATGCTAGTTCATGCATATTTTTTCCTTTGAACGTTCCCCTCCTGTTGGGGGTATCTTCCTAGAACTCTTAGAAAATATCTGAGTTTTACTTTTGAAGAACTTCACCAAAGAAGAGTCAATTAAATAACAAGAATTAGGCTGGGTTAAAGTATGGCACTGAAAGACAGGACAGTGGCCACTGGCTGAGCAGATACCAGTGCTTGCCAGAAATAGGCTAGTAGGTAGGCTAAGGCATAGCAGAGCATCAGGCAGCTAAACCAAAGGCATCTTTTCCAGGTGAACATAGTTCCCTTACTTGTGACCACTGTGTTAGAATGCAAAAGGGCTTTGTTCAAGAGTAAGTACTGCTGTACTAATAATGTAGCAATGACCCAATGTAATAGCCAGAATGTAATAGTTCAGTGTGATTTATTTCCTGGCCGAGGGGCAGTTTGGCATCCTGCCCCCTCCAACAGGCACTCACTTGGCAGCAGCACACCACCCCACCTCCTCCAAGCAGTGCCTCTGAGTGGGCGCCTGTCAGAGGGGGTGGGGCACCAACCCGCGGATCAACTGTTTGGCTGGGAAATGAACCACACTGAACTGGTGGTTCATGCCCATGTCTAAATGTAGCACTCTTTCTTCCTGCTCTGTGAGCTTGCCAGTACTTCCTCACTGTGGGGACTTATCTGCCTTTATACTGAGCAAGATTCTTTGGTGTTAACTCTTATTGTAATGCTCTGGAAATATACCCCCAAATAATTTGCTGCCTACAGTAAAGGCAGATAACAATGCTGGGATCCTCTCCCACCTCAAAGTGGTTTCAGATAGCACTGAGCCTTCATTATTATCCCCAAATTAGACTGCTCTCTTTCTGTCCTAAGGGCTGGCAGTGGAACAGACTTGTTCCCACTACCACCAGCTTGATCCTGCTGCGTGGTTCCATCAAAACTACTGGCCCTGACAAGCCTTATTGGGTATGATGATGAAGACAAAGAAGTCTGCTTTCCTCTGGCCTTAAGAGATACCATAATCTGTATTAGTGTTACTGCAGTGGATATGCCTCTTGATGAATTCAGTTAAAGGATAAGATGAAATAGAAATCATTGAATGATATATACATTTAAAAATAGTAATTGTTATAAATGATATATACATTTGCCTAATGAGGAGATACAATGCAAATTGCATTCAATACTTGCTCAGTGAGGTGAAATGAATGAAAAGTGCATTTAAATCTCTGAGGCCCTGGTCACATTAGGGAAATGTTATCTAGTTATTCCCCGGTTACTTTGTTGATTTTTTTCCTGGTCACATGATGCATAGTCAAGATCGAGACATTTTCCTGGCCAGCAGTATACGTAACTGCAGAACATGTCCCCATCACCAGGAAGTTTGTGTTATTTTGTATCTTTGTTGTGCCAGTGCATTCTTTACTGGGATTGCCTGTGCTCACGATCTGCCCTGCTTCTTTTCAGAATCGAAGTGAGGAATGTGGCCGCCGTTACTGTAGTATGCATATTAATTTTTATTTTAATTTAAAATGTTGGTAAAAGTATGTCACCGGGGAGTCACCGCCATTACATTACTGGCGAGTATTTTTTTTCTTTCTTTCTATGGGAAGATACATTGAACTGTTGGTATACCAATGTCACGGGGGGGGGGGGAGGAATGATTGCCAGTACTGCCACGCGGATATCCCATGTCCATTTTGTGCAATGCATTTCTGCAAGAGCAGCCAGTGCAACAGAGGACACTGTCCTAAACAGAAACCCTTTCGTGGTCAACCTTCCCTCTAATTTTCAGCCCAGCTGGGTGGGGCTCAACTCCCCCCCCCCACATGTGTTTTTCCCCCCCTGCAGGATTCCATTATAATCAGAATGAAAGAGGCTGGAAAAGTCACTGTGGGTGCATGGGGAAGGAGGAAAGCTGTATGGAGGGGGTGGAGTCAAACGTTGTCATGCTGTCACACACCTTAGAGGGAAACTTGTTCCTGATATATCAATGTATCAGTAAATATTATATATATAAAGGGGCTAAATTGCCCCTTGAAGCAAGAGAGAAAATAAACCAGTACCATTGTGTAGCCTAACATAATATAAATGGGAGCAAATAAATTGGTACCACTAAAAGTTCTTAGGATGTTCATCCCGGGATATAAACCATGTGACCATGATTCAGTACAACAGAGATATGGAAAGTATCAGAAGAAGTAGAAAACATTTCCCTCATGTGACCAGGCCTGAGTTCGTCTATATTGCTTCACAGGCTGCAGCCAAATATACTTCTGCACAAGTATAAGGAAGAAATGTGGAAGCTACATTCTCGTAATTTATATGTTAGTTAGTTGCATGTTAAGTGCAACAAAGTCAAAAAAAGAATTAATTGATTCATAAAAGGAAGAGGCACTAGAGATCATATTTCAAGTATACATTGGTTACTAATAATTTCACAAGAAAATTAGTTTGTTCTTTCTAGATGACAGCAAAGCCTTAGATCATATAGATCAGTAAAAGCTATGAATCATTCGCAAAGAAATAAGTATGCTCAATATTTGGTTGTCCTGTTGTGTAACCTCTACTCTAGATATGAGGTTGGGACAGAATATGAAAAAAACAGAATGGTTTCCTATAGGCAAATGTGTCAGAGATGCATTTTATCTCCCTATCATTCAATTTATATGCAGAGCATATAATACAGTGAGTTGGATTAGATTCAGTTGAAGGAATCCTAGAAATTCAGTAGTATGGCAGAAAATTTGGCACTGAAATGGTGCTTGGATTTAGCCCCAGTGGGAAGTTGCTCACTCCTACATAATTTAAGATACACAGTTGCCGTCATCTTACTGGTAGAAAACAACTTGAAATGACTAGTGATGAAAGTTAAACAAGACTAAATATATGACATATTGAGTCAATAAAGGAAGCCACAGCTTTTCGTTTGCAAGATCTGAGCAGAGATGCTACCAACAGGATAACAAATATATGTTGTTGTTACATGCTGTCAAGTCACCTCCAATGTGTGGTGATTCTATGAATGAGTGGCCTCTAAAATGTCCTGTCCTCAGCACCTCTGCCTAACTCTTGTAAACTCAAAGGTGTGGCTACCTTTATGGAGTCAATCTGTTTCCTGTTTGGTCATCCCCTTTCCCTGCTGCCTTCAACTTTTCCTGGCATAATTGTGTTTTCCAGCAAGTCTTGCCTTCTTATGATAAAGTATGACAACCCCATTTTCATCATTTTTGCTTTCAGTGAAAGTTCAGGCTTGATTTGATCTAGCATTCACTTGTTTGTCTTTCTGGCTGTCCAGGGTATCCACAAAGCTCTCCTTCAGCACCATACTCCAAACGAATCAAGTTTTTTTTTTTCCTGTCAGCTTCCTTCACTGTCCATCTTTCACATAGTATTATTATTATTAGTTTTATTTATATGGCACATTTCTCCCAATAAGGAACCCAAAGCGGCTCACAACATTAAAATTCACACAATTTAAAAACACAATAAGTTAAATATTAAAAGATAAATTAAACAATATATGATTTAAAAATTAAATTAAACGATTAAAACATTAAAACATGGAAAAGATTAAAATTATTTGCTGAAATGGGTTTCAGGGATTCAGTAGTAATTGTTAAAAACCTGCCTGAACAGATGGGTCTTTAGCTTTCTTCGGAAGGATAACAGGGAAGGGGCCATCCTGATCTCCCGAGGGAGAGCATTCCATAGCCTAGGAGCTGCCACAGAGTAATCATGAATGTGATAGTGTGGATTATCTTGGCTTTGGTTCCCAGTGACATGTCTTTACACTTGATGATCTTTTCTAGCCCCGTCATTGCTGCCATTCCAACTTCAATTTTCTTCTGATTTCTTAGCTGCACTTTCCATTCAAGCTGATAATTGAACCAAGGTATACAAAATCTTAACAATTTCAGTGTCTTCATTGTCAACATTAAAATTATGTCATCCTTTTTGTAGTTATGAATTTTGTCTTCGTAATGTTCAGCTGCAGTCCTGCTTTTGTATTTTCTTCTGTCACTTTAATCACACGTCAATGCATATCACTGCTGGTTTTTGCCAGTAATATGGTATCATCTGCATATCCTGTATTTCTATGCAGGGATATATGTTTTTAACATATACTGCTACTCTATCTCTCTTTCTATTTTTTCTGATTTTTTTTTAACAATTTCTATCCGTAAATTGCTGAATTTCAGTGATGGGAGTTATCCCACCAAGTTTTAGTGATCTCTATAAAGTTATTTGCCCTCCTGAATTGGAATTTTCAGTTCTTCTTGTTTGTTTCCCATACTCCATCTGAGTCTAGTCCAGCTTTTTATATGATATGTTCTGTGTACATATTAAACACATAGGGAGAAAAATATACCTTTGTCTGACACTTTTGCCTGTAGGAAACCATTCTGTCTTTCAATATTCTGGCCTAACAGTCGCCTCTTCTCCATAGTACAGCTTACACATCAGGAGAATCGAGTGCTGAGCACTCCCATTTCTTTCGGAACAATCCATAACTTCTATGGACTCATGTCAGTTTAGCATCCTGACGGCATTACTCTCAGCTTCTCTTATACCTTCAAACCCCCTCACCATGTTAAGATGTGCATTCAAGACGGGTCTATATGTCTATATCCCACCTTTTTTCCAGTGAGCTCAAGGGGTGTACATGATACTTCCTTCCTAGTTTACCCTGACAGTGAGCCAGTGGGAGAAAGGAAGTGACTGGCCAAGGTTCCATGGCTGAATGAGAACATGAATGTAGGTCTCTCAGTCCAGTCCAACGCTATTAATTGTGAGAAAATATAATTTTCAATATGGCATCCCGAGAGTCGGACGGGAGCGTTTCTCCTGCCGCTTGGGTATGTTTTCTTTTCTTGGTTTTTTTGTTTTGTTTCTACTTCAATTTACTTTCATTTATCTCAATCTATTTTGTTTTACTTTGCCTCACTTACTTTTTTGAACTGCTCAATCTCCCTCATCTGAGAGCGTCCTAGTAGTCACTCTGCTGTTCCAGAGGCTGCTCTGGAGGATGAGACCATACCTGGCAGAACTAGCGCTGTGAGGCGGAGTCCAGCGCTGTGAGGAGTGGTGGAACCCGCTTGGTGTTACAAAGGTTGGTGGAGCATGGCACTGCAAGGCTCATTCGGAGCCTTGCGTTGCGAGGCTCAGAAGAACCCGACCTCGTGAAGCTCGGTGTGCCCGGTGATGAGAGACTCGGTGGAACCTCAGAGTTTGAGAGGCTCATTGAAGCCCAGTGTTGCAAGGCTGTGCCAGCTGTGTTGCTCCTAAGCAGCGTTGGCGATGGTGGAGGCAGAGTGAGTTGAGGCAACAGCGCTGTCATTAACCCCTTAATAGTCTCCGGAATGTTTTTGCTCTGTGAGCTCTGCTGTTCCATCATCAACAATTTATTTATTTATTTATTTATTTATTTATTTATTTATTTATTTATTTATTAGATTTATATACTGCCCAACTAGAACGTGTCTACTCTGGGCGGTTAGCCATTCTTCCTCGCTTCTTCACCTGGTATGCTTTGTGTGTGTGTGTGTGTGGGGGAGTTCATCTAACCTCCCGCCATGGAGAATGACAACAGCAGCGCCTGTTTACTATCAACTCTCCTGCTACTTTTACTACTACCTTACCTTTTTACCATTGGAGCAAGTTTCACCTGCAATCACCGTGTTCACTAACTTAACTCTAACAGCCTCCATTGGAAAAGAGAAGATCTAACAGCCAAATTATGATGGGATAAGACCTGGGTGGGTGGGGGACATCTTGGCTTTTACCTTTTTTATCTTCTAATCTTATTTTTACTCTATTTTATTTTACTTTATTTCATTTTACTCTGTTTCTTTTGTTCTTATTATCTTTTTATTAAACAAACTTACAGCCTTGCACTTAGTGGTGGGGTGAGCGGAAGGGTTTTCTTCATTTATACGAACTAGCTTACTCTGCCCTAAGTTGTAATAGTTATTTAAATGGTATTAGTGTTTGTTTACTTTATTGATTCTAGTTTAATTAACAGTGTTTAACTTACTTTTTTTAGTGGGACGTGGTGGCGCTGCAGGTTAAACCGCAGAAGCCTCTGTGCTGCAAGGTCAAAAGACCAGCCGTCGTCAGATCTAATCCACGCGACGGAGTGAGCTCCCGTCACTTGTCCCAGCTCCTCGCCAACCTAGCAGTTCGAAAGCATGTAAAAATGCGAGTAGATGAATAGGTACCACCACAGTGGGAAGGTAATGGCGTTCCGTGTCTAGTCGCGCTGGCCCATGTGACCACGGAAACTGTCTTCGGACAAACGCTGGCTCTATGGCTTGGAAACGGGGATGAGCACCGCCCCCTAGAGTTGGACATGACTGGACTAAATGTCAAGGGGAACCTTTACCTTTACCTAACTTACTTTGCTTATGTTAATTATGTTATTGTTTATTATTGTGTACTCATTCTTGTCTTAATTTGAGTTTTCTCCGTTGTTGTTAGACTGTCTTGTGCTAGGAATGGAGAGGAAGGCCTGCCTTCCAGCGGGGCTTTAAGAACATACAGGTGATTACGGGTAGAAGAAGATATGGCATTGGTACAGCTGCTAGTTATTCCAGAAGAATGGTGCACAGGTACTTGAAAGCTGTCCATTGTTCTGGCACTGTTACCACCTGCCAGGCTCCAGGTAGCCAGCTCAGTCGTCCCTCCACTCTAACTTTGATGCTGTTGAATGCCAGGTCTGTATCCAAAAAATTTCAGCTAATACAAGATCTTATTATGGAAAAGGATGCAGATCTGGCTTGCATAACTGAGACGTGGATGGGTAGTGAAGGGAGTGTGCCCCTGTCTCTTGCCTGTCCCCCCAGTTATGCTGTCCAGCATCAGGGTAGACTGGAGGGTCAGGGGGGGAGTTGCCATTGTTTATGAGGACTCTCTTGAGGTTGTCAGGCTCTCTGCTGTGGCGTTGCCAGGCCTAGAGGCCCTCCACATGTCAATTGGGGCCAGGGATGGTATTGGGATCTTGCTGGCATACCGTGCTCCCCGCGATCTAGCCACCTCCCTACCAGAGCTAACCGACTTCGTCTCCGTGGCTCTGTTGGGATCCCCAAGACTGATTGTCCTGGGCAATTTCAAAATCCATGCGGAGGTTACTGGTCCAGCTCTTGAGTTCTTGGAAACCATGGCTTCCTTAGACATGTCCCAACATGTTAACAGCCCCATGCACGTGTGTGGCCACACTTTGGACCTGGTTTTCTCCACTGAGCAGAGAGAGTGTGGCCCAATGGTGACTGACTTTTGGTTGGTCCCCTTGTCGTGGTCGGACCACCACCTGATAAAGTGCAACCTCACGGTGGCACTCCCTCCCCGTGGGGAGCAGAGACCTATTTTCATGGTCCACCCTTGCAGGCTATTGGATCCTATTGGATTCCAGGATGCCATGCGTGGGATTCCAACTGACCTGGCTGGCGCTCCTGTTGAGGCCCTGGTGGATGGCTGGTATGCCACCGCTGCCAGGGCTGTAGACACAATCGGTCCTAAATGCCTTCTCCACCACAGAGCCCAACCAGCGCCTTGCTTTAACCAGCAGTTGTGGGCTATGAAGCGGAATAAGAGAAGGCTAGAGAGCCTTTGGAGGTGGAACCCGATGGAAAACAACTTAAAAGCTGTCAAGGTCATGTCTAACCTCTACCTTGCCAAGGTAAAGGCTGCTAGAAAAGCTTACTTCGCTGTCCGGATAAGCAAAGCATCCAAGCAGCAGGTGGAACTTTTCCGTATAGTACACGATCTATCTGGAATTGGCCACTATGATTGGCCTCCATCTAGCATCTCTTGTGACCAATTTGCAGCATTTTTTAAAATTAAAAGTGGAGGCCATCCGCCAGGATCTTGCACCCTATTTGAAAATAGTGGATCGAGCTGAGACATCCAGCACAGCGTCTTGTCCGTTGAGAATTATTCGATTTCAACCCGTGATGTCTGCAGAGGTGGACATAGTCCTTGACTGCTGCCGAGCCACCCCACCAACTCCTCCCTTGACCCTTGTCCGGCCTGGCTAATCAAAGCTGCCAGGCCGGTGATAACTGAATGGGCTACTGAAATAATAAATGGGTCTCTTCTTGAGGGCAAGAGGACCTTGCCCTTAAGGAAATGCTCATTAGACTCATTAGAAAGAAACCAAGCTTGGCGGTGGACAACATTGACAATTACAGGCCCGTTGCCAATGTTTCTTTCCTTAGCAAGGTAGTTGAGAGGGTGATGGCCGATCAGCTTCAGGCCCTCTTGGATGAAACCGACACCCTGGATCCATTTCAGTTAGGCTTCAGGCCGCGCCACAGCACGGAAACAGCATTGGTCACCCTGCTGAATGACCTGGACCCTGGAACCATCTGCACAGTGAGGGGCTCCTACCAAGCCTCGGAGGAGGCAAGTGGTGGTGGTGGGGGACTCCTTGCTCAGAGGAACAGAAACAACAATTTGCAAGCCTGACAAGATGAACCGAGAGGTGTACTGTCTACCTGGAGCCAAAATTCGCGATATAACAGAGAGACTGACAAGACTCATCAAGCCTCTTACCCCTTCCTTTTGGTCCATGTGGGAACCAATGATACTGCAAAGCACACCTTTCAGAATATCACAAAGGACTGTGAAGATATGGGTAGGAAATTGAAGGACCTGGGGATGCAGGTCGTTATTTCATCTCTCCTCCCTGTTGAAGGATGTGGCCCACAAAGGGAAAGAAGAATAACGGAGGTGAATACCTGGCTCTGCAGATGGTGCCGCCAGGAACGCTTTGGTTTCTTCGACCATGGTTTGCATTTCCATACGGATGGTCTACTGGGAAGGGATGGGGTGCACTTTACTACTGCTGGAAGGAATGTTTTTGCTCACAGGCTCACTAATCTGATAAGGAGGGCTTTAAACTGAGTTCTCAAGAGGAGGGTGACAATTTTCTTGAGGACAGGAACCCAGAAAGGGCTGTGGTGAATAGCCAAAACGTTGTAGAAAGAGTAGGGCAAGTAGTATGGCAGCCCAACAGTGGGAGGAAAAACAACTTTAGTAAAGGGCTTGCAGGAAGAACACATAATCTTAAATGTCTCTACACCAATGCACAGAGCATGGGAAACAAACAAGATGAGCTGGAACTCCTAATACAGCAAAATAAATATGACATAATAGGTATCACTGAAACCTGGTGGGATTGGAATGTAGTTATTGGAGGGTATAACCTATTTCATAGAAACAGACCTAATAAAAAAGGAGGAGGAGGAGCTTTATATGTTAAGAGTGCTTATACTGGTGAAGAAATCCAGGGTATAATTCTAGGAAGCCAGGTTGAGAGCATCTGGGTAAGAATTAAGTGGGAGAAAAATGTGAGGGATGTCATTGTGGGGGTATACTACAGATCCCCAAGCCAGTCTGAGGAGTTGGATGAAGCCTTCCTGGAGCAGATGGCCATACATTCAAAAGGGAAAGACGCAGTAGTAATGGGAGATTTCAACTATGCCGATACATGATGGCAGTTAAACTCTGCCAAGAACACAAGGTCCAACAAATTCCTTACCGGCCTTGCAGACAATTTCATGGTCCAGAAGGTGGAAGAGGCAACAAAGGGAACAACTATTTTAGATCTAATCTTAACCAACAGGGAGGACCTTGTTAATGAGGTTGAAGTGGTGGGAGCCTTACGTGGGAGTAACCATGCTCTCTTGGAATTTGTTATATAGTGGGAAGGGGAAGCCAAGTGTAATCACACATGAATTCTAGACTTCAAGAAAGCCAATTTTTGTAAATTTAGGGAATTATTGGCTGAAATTCCATGGACAGAGGCACTAAAGGAGAGGGGAGTTCAGGATGGACGGGAATTTTTTAGAACTGAGATACTAAAGGCACAATCTAAGACTGTTCCAACAAGAAGGAAAAAATGGAGATGTCTAAAGGAACCAGAATGGTTGACTAAAGAACTTTCAACTCAGCTAAGTGTAAAAAAAAACATGTACAAGAAATCGAAAAACAGGGAAAGCACCAAAGAGGAATACAAGCAAATAGCCAGTACATGTAGGGGGATGGTAAGAAAAGCTAAAGCACAGCACGAATTTAGGCTTGCTAGAGAGATTAAAGATAATAAGGGATTTTTTAGTTACGTCAGCAGTAAAAGGAAAAAGAAGGAAACGACAGGGTTTCTGCGTGGAGATGATGGCCAATTACTAACAGGGGACAGGGAAAAGGCAGAACTACTCAACACCTTCTTTGCCTCAATTTTTTCCAAAAAGGAAAATACTGTTCAACCTGAGGGACGAAGAGCAGGCGAACTAGTGTGGGAAATGCAGCACAGAATAGGTAGATAAGTAGTACAGGATTACCTGGCTACCTTGGATGAATTTAAGTCTCCTGGGCCAGACAAATTACATCCAAGGATATTAAAAGAACTGGCACAAGTAATATCAGAACCATTGGCAATAATCTTTGATAATTCTTGGAGAACGGGAAGTCCCCACAGATTGGAGGAGGGCAAATGTGGTCCCTATCTTCAAAAGGGGGGGGGGAGAAGACCCAAATAATTATCGCCCCATCAGTCTGACATCAATTTCCAGAAAGATTCTAGAGAAGATCATTAAGCAGACAGTTTGTAATTACTTAGAAAGCAAGGCTGTCATTACTAGAAGTCAACACGGGTTTCTCAAAAACAAGTCATGCCAGACTAATTTGATCTCTTTTTTTGATAGAGTTACAGGCCTGGTGGATGAAGGGAATGCTGTGGATGTAGCATATCTTGGTTTCAGTAAGGCCTTCAACAAGGTTCCTCACGATATTCTTGCAAAGAAGCTAGTAGAATGTGGCATAGATAGTGCTACTGTTAGGTGAATTTGTAATTGGTTGACTGACCAAACCCAAAGGGTGATCACAAATAGCTCCCCTTTGTCCTGGAAAGAGATGACTAGTGGGGTGCCCCAGGGTTCTGTTCTGGGTCCCGTGTTATTCAACATCTTTATCAATGACTTGAATGAAGGAATAGAGAGTATGGTTGTTGTAGGTTTTTCGGGCTGTCTGGCCGTGTTCTTGATGTTTTTCTTCCTAACATTTCACCAGGCTCTGTGGCCGGCATCTTCAGAGTACAAGAGTCAGAACTCTGTCTGTGCTCTGGTGCAGTTTGTGGGATAGTTGAGTATTTATAGCTGCGGGATCAGCTTTTTGTCCTTTTCAGGAGATTGGGTGATTATGGTGATCAGCGTGTTTTTTGTTGTAGGTGTATTGTTGTGATAAGGGGAAGAGATTATCTGTCACTGTGATTGATGGGTGTCATTAGCTGGTCTTTTGTGTGCAGTCCTGGGCCAAAACTAATAAAATGAATTTCAACAGGGAGAAATCCTACACCTAGGCAGAAAAAATGAACTGCACAGATATAGGATGGAAGACACCTGGCTAGACAACAGTACCTGTGAAAGGGATCTAGGAGTCTTGGTAGACCACAAGCTGAACATGAGTCAGCAGTGTGATGCGGCTGCCAAGAAAGCCAATGCGATTCTTGGTCGCATCAATAGGAGTATAGTGTCTAGATCAAGGGAAGTGATAGAACCACTCTATTCTGCTTTGGTCAGACCTCACCTGGAGTATTGTGTCCAGTTCAGGGCACCTCAGTTCAAAAAGGATGTTGACAACTTGGAACGTGTCCAGAGGAGGGCGACTAAAATGGTTAAAGGTCTGGAAGCAATGTCCTACGAGGAGTGGCTTAGGGAGTTGGGAATGTTTAGCCTTACAAAAAGAAGGTTGAGAGGGGACATGATAACCATGTTTAAATATTTGAAAGGATGTCATGTTGAAGAGGGGACAGGTTTGTTTTCCAGGGCTCCAGAGACTAGGACACGGAGCAATGGTTTCAAACTACAGGAAAAGAGATTCCATCTGAACATTAGGAATAACTTCCTGACGGTCAGAGCTGTCCGGCAGTGGAATAGGCTGCCTCAAAGGGTGGTGGAGTCTCCTTCTTTGGAGGTTTTTAAGCAGAGGCTGGATGGCCATCTGTTGGGAGTGCTTTGATGGATGTTCCCGCATGGCAGGGGGTTGGACTGGATGGCCTCAGTGGTCTCTTCCAACTCTATGACTCTATGACCTACTTAGGGAGGCCAACAGGGGCAAAATGTCCTTGCTTGTCCTCCTTGATATCTCAGCTGCCTTTGATACCGTCGACCATGGTATCCTCCTGGGGAGGCTCTCCGAGTTGGGGATTGGTGGCCTTGCTCTTGCTTGGCTTCGGTCCTTCTTGGAGAGCCATCCCCAGAGAGTCCAGCTTGGGGAGAATGTATCGGTCCCATGGTCCCTCAATTGTGGGGTTCCGCAGGGTTCGATCATCTCCCGAATGCTGTTTAACATCTATATGAGGCCGCTGGCGGGGGTCATCCAGGGATGTGGAGCTTCGTGTCACCAATATGCTGATGACACCCGGCTCTAATGGTTTTTTTCCATCTGCAGTGGATGCTGTTCCATCACATGGAGACCCAGGTAGCATCCGTGGTTCAGTCCGCCCATTTACATTTTTGGTGGATTGCCCAGCTGCGTCCCTATCTAGACGCGGGGGCGCTCACCACGCTGGTACATGTGTTCGCAGTCTCAAGAATAGACTACTGTAACACTCTCTACATGGGGCTTCCTTTGAGACTGATGTGAAAGCTTCAGATGGTCCAGAACATGGCAGCCAGGTTATTAACAGGGGTGAAAAGATTTCACCATATTTCCCACACCCTGGCCGCCTTACACTGGTTGCCTATCCGCTTCCGCATTGATTTCAAGGTGCTAACCATTACATACAAAGCCCTTAACAGTTTAGGCCCTCAATACCTGGCAGAGCGCCTTCTTCCGCCTAGTTCTACCCATATCACCCGCTCCAGTCAGGCCGGGCAGCTGAGGGGCCTAATGCCAAGAGAGGTCTGAAGGGAAAAATCTAAAAATCGGGCCTTCTAAGCAGTGGCCCCTCGCCTCTGGAACAACTTACCTGCAGAGATCCACCTGGCCCCGTCGCTGTGGGCCTTCAAGACCAATCTGAAGACATGATGGCTATACAGGCAGGCCTTCCCTACAGCCATCACCTAGCCTATTTCTTTTCTTTTTTTTCCCCCTCTTTCTTTTTCCATCTTGGACTCTGCGATTAATTCGGATTTTACCTTTAGTTTATTTTTTATGCTTTATGTAAACCGCCCAGAGTAGACATGTTCTAGATGGGCGGTATATAAGTTAAGTTAAGTTAAGTTAAACAAACAAACAAACAAACAAACTGCATTCAGACACTCATACAAGTGAGTATGAACAAGTGAGAGGAGAGGGTAGAAGCAGTAACAACCAACAGCATTTGCATAAATTGGCATGGTGATCAGAAATAGGAAGTATTTGGGGTTTTCTGGAAAACCACAGTCTACAAGGCCAGTGGTCATACTAGCTTCTGAATTCTTGGAGTTGTAGTCCCAAAAAAGGAAACATTTCCCATCCTGTTAGTCAGGTGGTGGCATCTGCAACAACATTGAAATTTGTTGGCTGCAAACATGCTGATGCAGACAAGCAGCACCTTGTACTGAGAGGACTGTTTGTACAAAGAGTTATGGCCTGTGCATACACTGCCAGATTTCTACAGCAGGCAGCAAATGTATATGATATATAAATAAATGCATATTATATATATACAATTTACCCAAGCCAATCAAGTCCAGCTTCATGGCTAGGGTTTAGTTTACGTTAACTGTTCCAAATACTGCATAGGCTTTTACTGCAAACTGCAACTACTTTTAATCTGCTCTAGTTTAAATCTCCTTTCACCATTGATTCTTACTACAGAGAGTAAATGGTGTTTGGGGGAGGGGGAAATCCCTGAATATGAAATTCCATCAAAGCCCTAGTCATTTACTTTTGGCATCGAGTCAAAAAATGGCTGAGATCTCCATAATTTCTACCCAGTTATAAACCAATGGCCTGTGACACCTTCCAAATAATTGCTGGTCAGCCAGCTGTTTCTAGCTGTCTCTCTGGGATTTTATAAGAGTCACTTTCTGGCTGGCTGCCTTCTTCCTTTGTAGAATAAGAGCAAAAAGTAAGACTGCTTCTCAGTGGTACAAATTACAATCCAGACTATTTATCCTGGAATAGATGGTCACCAACTGCCATCAATACAGCAGTTGGTTGCCATACCATTGACTACTTCTACCTTGATCTTGGGCAATCTTTTTCAGGCAGTGTTGTTGGATAAGAAATATTATCTTGGTCTTTGTTACATTTTCATTCTTCCTTTCTTTTAAGGAGCACAAAGTGATTCTATGCTTCTCTTCATTCCACTTTGCCTACACAATGACACAGGGGGAAAAAGTAGTTTAGTAGTAGCTGCGCAAAAGCCACTAAATTAAATTCACTGTTGAAGCTTTTTTTTCCCTAGTGCAAACTGACATCCACGAAAAACAGGCAATAGACCCAAATGTTCCTTATCAGAAATATTATTACCAATACCTTTTCAGTATTTATTGGAATTCACGGATTTGATTCATCTTTAGACTTTTTGGCTTTCCTCTAAAGTGTACTTATGGTGGGGCATGTAAATGGTCCACTTAGTAACGGGCCTGAGGTAGTTCTAATGTGTTAAAGAAGCAAATGAGGTGAACTTTCTTGTAGATAGTGTACAATTGGAAAATGATAGAATAGTGAATTGCAAAGGTGGTAGTACATGGGCCATATGTCCCTCTAAAGATGTTTCTGAATGGTTTCCCAAATTGTGTGCCTTTGATACTGTTGTGTTTGTGTGTGTGTTTTAAGAATGAAAAGCTTTGTCGGTGTAGCAAATTTGTAGCTCCTTCTCCTGTATGCAAGCAAAGAAATAATTAGATTTCTGCAGTGTAATCGAGTTTACTTCTTTTGTTCCCCTTTTTTAGTGCGGAATCAGAAGTGGGGAAAGCCAGAATATATTACAGTGTGCGTGTTACTGTGATTTATGTTTCAGTTTATAAACCCTGACTATTTCTTCCTTTTCCTAACATAATCAGAGCAGAGTTGATGCCTTGCATTTATTTACATGGCTTTTTCTGCTACATTTCCAGGCTTTGCTCCCGGAGACTATTTTTAAAAAACAAAATAAAAGGAGAATTGCAGGGCACCTTTCAATCTGTTTGGACTCCCTGTTTACAGAAGAGAGATGGAGATGCCATTAAGCACAAAAGGAATCACTGCATGCCTGCTTCTCTTTGTATTAAGTTTGGCAGGAGCTATTGAAATCCCGCTTTCTGGTAAGTTGTAGCTATTTACTGAATGCTGCTCTCCTGGAGAACAGATTAAATCCCACCAATGTGTTGTTTCCATTTTGAGCTTTATTGTGTTCTTGTGTGGCCTATTGGGAATTCATATGTGACAGAAATGTAACTCTGCTTTCTTCTCCTGACTGTTCCACATAGGGCAATAAACATGTGGAAATAAGACATAGTCAGGTAGCTTGAGGTTGAAATTATTGCTACTGCACCAAATGTTCAGGATGAGTCTTTTGTGTTCTGATTTTTACATTTAGACTTAGTGCCCATTGGAAGGACGCCTGGTGTCAAGGCATAACGGAGAACCCCAAGGTGGTACTGTTATATCAATTGTAGATAAATAATATAATCTGGTAGTTTGTTGAACATTCACCAGAAAAATATTGATCCTGTGTGTATTGCAGCTTTGAGTATGCATTTGTTTATCCGTTTGTTTATTTCCATATATCATCAAAATATGCCATCTAGAAAGAGTGAGACAGCCTCTAGAGAATTCCACAAGCACCATGAGAGCTCACTCCTCTAGCACAAGAACAAGAAAACAGGCGCTTTTTTTTCTGTTTTCTCCTCTTAGTTGCTTGTGTTTTCTCCTCTTTGTTGCTTGTGCAGCAACTGAAAATGACGTGAAAGGTACATGCACACAGCAATCACAAAAGGCCAGTCTGATTGATCAAAAGATGTGAACAACCCATCTAATGCTATTTTGTTTGCTAGTTCATGGAAGAAGGCATCTCTTACATTTTCCAGCCATGTACATTTCTCATGTTTCTTGCCTACTGTGCAAGGATGAAATAAATCAAGATTTACATCCATAGACAGAAGTCTTCACTAAGCCAAGGACGGAATCTGTTTAGTGCAGAAGTAGGCAACTTTTAGAGGTCCGGTGACACATATATCCACTTTGGACCTTGGAAGTCTGCAGCCACACCTCTTTTAATTTGATCTTAATTCGGGGGGGGGGGGGGGGACACACCTTCTTGCCCAAGTAAGAACTGGTAATTTTGTTTTTCAAAATTAGGGTATCGGAAGGAAGTGATTCTGGGAAGAACCCAATTATGGGAAAATTGCCCCACATGCCCTAGGGGGATTTTTGAGTGAAAAAAAATGGAAGAGTGGGGATCCAGGGAGGCTTAGATTCTGCATTTGCGCCTCAGGAGTCTTCATGCAGCCCACAGACTGTATTTGCCTATGGGCAAGTCTATAGCCTCCCAATATTGTTTGCATTGATGACGTCCTTTGAGAAGATGCAACTTCTCCACCCTGAAGCCCTCCATGTGACTGTAATACTGATCAGTCTGAGTCAGGATGCCTAATGGAATTGTATTCCATAACCTGGAGGGCAAAATGTAGGTGACTGGAAAAGATATTCTAGAAAAGATCTTGAGGCATTGAATATACAGAAATCCTTCAAATAATCCAAACCAAACTGTTCAGCACTTTAGAACTTTGAAAATGGCAACTGTGAACAGCCCAGAAATGCAGTGGCCTTAGTAGTACAGAATGAATAGTAAAAAAAACAAACAGTTGATTCTTACATGGTATATCAGTCCAAAACAAAAGAAAAATTAAAAATAAAACATTGTGGCACCTTAAAGACTAACTGTTGTATTTTAATGTGAGCTTTCATGGACAAGTCAATTTCCTCAGATTCTATGAAAATTGGCATTAAAATACAGCAGTTAGTCTTTAAGGTGCCACAACATTTTAGCCTTCTTTATTTTTAACTTTTGTTTTGTTTTTGGACTGATAGGCTAACACAGACTAATACAGCTACCTCTTCTAATGCTCCATAGTAG
This sequence comes from Intellagama lesueurii, assembly GCA_037013535.1. Classification (NCBI taxonomy): domain Eukaryota; kingdom Metazoa; phylum Chordata; class Lepidosauria; order Squamata; family Agamidae; genus Intellagama; species Intellagama lesueurii. Next base: position 266,236,808 of record JBAJHW010000002.1, on the reverse strand, counting down.
GTACTGAGGAATGCTTTTGCAAAAGGGACATGTACCTCCTCAAGCATCAGGTCCTCATGTTGGTTAATCCTTTCTCCTAGCAGTAGGATGGAGTCAGCATTTTATATCATCCATGCCTTGGCACAGAACTGCTGTTCTATTATTCTATCCACATAGCCCTAATCAATTGCACAGTGCTCACTTTTTTAACATATCACACTGAATAGAAAAAAAATATAACCCTAATTAGAGTCTGATCAGAGAATTTGAACTTAATGTTGGAAATGTGATACCTCTTGGCTTTCCATATCCAAGAAAATTAATTACTCCTCCTAGAGTCCTATTAGAATTCTATGTGAAACCACACAACTGGAATATCATCTACTTATTCCATAGAATCACCCCCTTTTCCCAATTATTCAACCTTTCTTTGACCTCACATTCCCATTTGATTCTGAATATCTGTTAATGAAGCTCTTTTATGGTTTTAATAAATATGAATTATATTTGGCTATAAACAAGCTGGGCAAATCCTGGTGCCACTGAAGATGTTGAAGATGAGAGACCATATGGTGCAGCAAGATACCACATTCTGTATGAGCACTGAGTTTTCTGGTTCACTGGGCTTAAAGCATTTCTAGCCAGTATCCCTAATATTCATCCCTGTAATTTATAACAGAGCGGTAATTCTATTATGGTCAATTACTCTTCAGGGCACAATTTCCATTTTTATAGTTTGGTTATGTGGAGATTCACAACACTTTAATTTATTCCGGATAGTAATAATAATAAAAAATTGTAAATCTGTGAAGTGGATGATTTGCATAGTAGCAAGACCCATTCATCCTATCACTGAGTATGCACGGTTCCAGAAGGAAGATGCTGAGACTTGGTAGCTGATGGATTTATGTTGGTATCATGAGCAATACAACAACTTATATAATCAGCATCATTTACTTAACTGTATGCATCTTTTTTTTCTTTTTTAAGCCCAAGAATTGTGCAGTAAATTATATTACTTTTGAGTAGCCTCTGAACAGCTTAATTCTATTGATTACTTTATACTGAATTCCTTTGAGAATATGGCAAACCTGAAGAAACAGGCCTTATGTTGCTTTTAGAAAAATTCATAGCCACAGTGTGACCATGGAGGCCACCCTAAATGTCTCTATGGCTTTCCTTCATGCAGCAGAGAATCACTGATCATTGATCTCACCTAGCTGTGAGCTTCCCCCCCCCCCCGGTAGAGGACACATAGAGCCTATCTAATACTATATTTACAAGTTATCACAGATTACACACTTTCACTATGTTATTAACTATGCCACCCACTAGGGATGTGGAGCATACTTGAAAAATACCTTATTTTCAGTGATATTCTAAGTCTTGCCATGCTGGGATTCCTCATGCTGGGATTCCTCATCAAGACTTCAGTGAGATTTTTAGCTTCCTGCAAAAACAAGCTCCACTCCCCCCATTCTCTCCCCCCCCCATTTATTTTGTTTGTTTTTCAGCTATTCTTTGGGACAAAATAAAAGCCCTGATAATTTCTGTGCAGCTGAATGTCATTTCAACAGAATCTTGTGCAAGAAAGTGGCCATTTTGTGCAGGAACTGCACAAAATAATACTGAACAGATTGGTGGTGTTTCCCCCTCCCCCCCGGAAGAAAAAAAAGGCCATAAAATATCTCATAAACCCCGTCAAAATTTCCCCAGAGATTTCTGAAGGAGAAAAAAAAACCTGGCAGAGAAATTTTGCTATGAGGAGAAAAGAGGTTTTTCTCCCTCCATTTCTCACACAGATCAAGAGGTGATGGGGTTCATATGAATTCATGGTATCTGGTTGTCAACTTTCTTTCTTTCTTTTTTTAAAACTTTATTAGCATTAAAAAAAGAACAATTAAGTAAATAATTATCACAATGTAAGCACATAACCAAGATAACTTTCAATTATCTCTTATGCAAAATAGTAAGTCTTTAACATCTTTACTTTCTTATTTTCCATGAGACATTTATTTTCTTCGCAATCTTAATAATACAGTGGTGCCTTGAGTTACGAACTTAATCCGTTCCAGAAGATGGTCGTAACTCAAGTTAGTCGTAACTCAAAGCACCATTTCCCATAGGAATACATTGAAATGCGATTAATCTGTTCCGGCCGTTTTTTGGTTGTATCTCAAGGTGCCGGTCGCAAGTCAAAGCATTAGTTCCCATAGGTAAGGTAAAGGTTCCCCTTGACATTTAGTCCAGTCGTGTCCGACTCTAGGGCGCGGTGCTCATCCCCGTTTCCAAGCCGTAGAGCCAGCGTTTGTCCGAAGACAGTTTCCGTTGTCACGTGGCCAGCGAGACTAGACACGGAACGCCGTTTACCTTCCCACTGAGGTGGTACCTATTTATCTACTCACATTTGCATGCTTTCGAACTGCTAGGCTGGCGAGGAGCTGAGACAAAGCAACGGGAGCTCACTCCGTTGCGTGGATTCGATCTTACGACTGCTGGTCTTCTGACCCTGCAGCACAGAGGCTTCTGCGGTTTAACCCGCAGCGCCACCACGTCCCTTTTGCATTAGTTCCCATAGGAACTAATGCAAAAGCGGTTAATCCGTCCACTAAGGGGAGACTTTTTTTCTTTTTTAACCTAAAATGGCTTAGGTTAAAAAAAAGGGCAGGAAAGGAGGAAGGGAGGGAGGAAGGGAGGGAGGGAGGGAACAATGGGGAAAAGAGGAAAGAAAGAAGGTCATCACTGGGGGTACACAGACCCCTCAGACAAAGGTTTGTGCTTTTAGGCACAAAAAGAGAGAGGATAGAGAAAGAGAGAAGACAAGGAGGGGGGGAGTTTGGAGTCTAAAACACCTTTTAAACCAAACATGTTTTAAACCAAACACACTTTAAACAAAACACATTTTAAACAAAATACATTTTAAAACAGCACCTTTTAAACAAAACACCTTTTAAACAAAACATATTTTAAACAAAACACCGAGAGCACAGAAATATAAGCCCCCCTGCCCAGCCTGAACCTGAGCAGCCACAGATTTTTTTTTAAAAAAAAAAACCCATTCCAGCAAACCCCCGCCCAGCTCAAACCCATGCTGCAAAACCCCAGTAGTCACCCAGAACAGGTAGTCTCTCCATTTTAAAAAAGAAAGTCAAAAAGCAAAAATAAAAGCAGTACCAGGCAGTCCAAAGTCTCTCTGCAAACGCACACTCTCTAACTGCTGGGGTGAAAGAGCTACAAAGAAGCAGCCTCTTTGCCGACCAACGGTTAGCAGTTTCAATTCCCCGCCTTTTTCCCCTGCCTTTTTTCTGATCGTATCTCAAAGCTCCGGTTGCAAGTCAAAGCAAAATTTTGCAACCGGAGCTGGCCGTAACTCAATTTGGTCGCAAGTCAGGATGGCCATAAGTCGAGGCACCACTGTACCTTTCTTAATTCTTATTTTATATCTATATTAACAATCTGCTTTACTTTGTTTTTTACCTCTACCAATGTTGAGAGCAGTTCTGCGTCTAATTTATGCCTGAGTCACTTGGTACAGGTTTGGAATCTTTCTTCCATTTCTTTCTAAGATAACTCTTTACTTTCCCCATTGAGATTCATGCTCCATTCTATTCTTTCCTGTCAATGAGTCCGTTAATTTATTCATTAATATTAATTCCTGTAATTTTATTAAACAGTCCTCCACTGAAGGTTCCTCCTTGTCTTTCCATTGCTTTGCCACTTGAATTCTGGCTGCTCCTAATATGTATAAACAAATTTTTGTCTCTTGTTTCGAGTTTAACTTTACCATATTTAACAAATATGTTTCGGGTTTCATTGCCATCGTTATTTTTAAATCTATGGTAATTATTTTTTCTATTTCTTTCCAAAATTTCCTAATAGATTTGCATCCCCACCACATATGATATAGTGTTCCTTTTGTTGTTTTACATTTCCAACATTTATCTTTCTCATTTTTCTTCACCTTTGCCAATTTCTCTGGTGTCATATACCATCTATATAATATTTTCATATAATTTTCTTTCAGATCTGTACTTATTAATAGTTTTTTATCATCATTCTATGCTCTACACCAATCCTCTATTTGAATTGTTCTACCTAATTCCTGCATCTATTTTATCGTATTCTCTTTAACTATTTCTTGTTCCATATTTCTTTCCAATAATAATTTATACAACTTTGCGATTTGGTGATTTTCTTTTCCCCATATTATCTTGTTTAGTTCCGTAGATTCTTTAACCAATCCAATTAATTTATTACCCATTTTCATTCTTTCTGATAACTGTCTATGTGGAAACCACTGGTATGTTATACCGTGTTTCCCCGAAAATAAGACAGGGTCTTATATTAATTTTTGCTCCAAAAAACGCAGTAGGGCTTATTTTCAGGGGATGTTTTATTTTTTTCATGTACAACAATCTACATCTATTCAAATACAGTCATGTCATCTTCTTCTCGTTGCTGCAGAATGGTGGAGGGCAGGGTTTCACTTAACTGGGGCTTATTTTTGGAGTAGGGCTTATATTACGAGCATCCTGAAAAATCATACTAGGGCTTATTTTCAGGTTAGGTCTTATTTTCGGAAAAACAGGGTAATTAAGATAGAAGAGGTTATCGAATCCCACGATAAAAATTCCCTTTATATTTCTCCCATACTCTAATTAATGCCTTTCTTATTATATTATTATCAAAAGGTTCATTCACTTTCTTTTTGCCATACCATAAATATGCATTAAATCCATATCTTAAATCTTTGCTTTCTAAAGTTACTATTTTTTCATCATCCAATCTTATCCACTCTCTTAACCATTGTAGTTCTGCCGAGACCCCATCCTCCTCTTTTCTTGTCTTCTTGCAAGTATTTCAGTTTTATTCTCAGTTTTCTCCCCTGCCAAATAAAATTTGAGAGTTGTTTTCTCCACAAATGAAATGGTTTGTTATTTATTATTATTGGGATAATCTGAAATAGGAATACAAATATAGGTAATATCATTTTAATAATTGCTATTCTCCCATCAATGAGATTTTTAAATTTTCCATCTTTCTAAACCTTTCTTGGTTTCTTTCCCTTTCTTCTCGTAGTTTTGTTCAAATAAATCCTTTGTCTTTTTATTGTTATACCCAGATATTTTACTTTATTCATGGTTGTCAACTTTCCATAATACAGGGGTTTAAACCTTGCTTCTGTCTTTATTACACAAGAGCAAGAACTACAAAATTTTTCTTCCTACACACAGGAAGGTGACATATTTTCTGTCCATCTTGACTAGGGTTTTCATATTTGTGAGAATGTTTGCATAAGTAATGCAACTACAGCAATTGCTGCCTTGTTGTATGGATATTTAAAAATTAGTAAGATCAGATGGATCAGCAACTTTCCACTCAGTTAGTCTGTCTGTACTTGTTCCTTATGTGTGTATGTGTCTATATGTGCACACACATACACTTATCTTCACCAAGGGAAAAGATACTAGTTTTTGCAGAGGCATTTTTTTACAGAAATTGGAGAAAACTTGACTGGAGAACAGGCACTCCTCTCATCCTTGTGCTGGATGTGAGAAGTCAAATTGGGACTTCAAAATTCCTTGTTGAGGTAAGTTGTTGTGTAAAGACAGAAGAAACTAATGAAGACAAGGAATTTAGAGAAAGTTTGTCATATCCTCATAGGGATGCTTGAAGAACTCCAACTGTCCAGACCTGCATCTCTGAGATAGTTGTATGGATGGGAAGCAACTTGTCCTTTTCTGCTTCCTGAATGTTCTGACCCAGTTATTAGCTTTAAGCAAAAATGAAATATGCTTTAAAATATGTGCTTTTATACAAAATACAACTAGAATATTGTGTTTAGAGATAGAATATTTCTTAAAATGTGTATTTAAAATAGTATGAGATACATTGTGTGTAGTGTAGGTTCACTTGTTTTTCTACTCTCATGTAAATATAAGGTGTCCTGGTCTATGCAGAACCACTGCATATGGATAATGGTGGTTAACACCTCCAGCCATTTCCCTCACATGAGGGAATGATAGAAAACATATCGATAGAAAGAACAGGGAAAGGATGAATGAAATGCAATGTTTATAACTTTTTCCAGGTGTGGTTGGGATATTCATTCAAGTATTCTTTATTTCATTATGTTACTGTTTTTTCTGTTTCAGTGAGACAGCTCCCAACAATCACAGCTCAACCAACCGATCAAGTAGCATTCCCTTTTGATGAAGAGTTTACAGTCAAGTGTGAAGCTAAAGGAAACCCACACCCAATGTATGTATCTTGCAACAACTTCAGGATAATGCTTTTTATTTTTCACTTTGGTACCCAGTTTTGAACTTTTACCCTGCTGTTTATCACTATTACATTAAAGTGGTATAATACACCCAATTGCTGATAGAATATCAAACCAGACCAATAGAGTCTTATCAGTTGTTTAACTTTATATTTCCTATTTAACAGTAGTTGTGACAGCAGCAGAACTGAAATGCATAGCAAAATAAAGTGTCAATATATTACTTCAGCTCTTGTCAATCACCTATAGCAGTGGTCCCCAACCTTTTAGGGGGTGCGGGCTCCGTGAACGGGTGGCGGGGTCACCCCCGTGCTCACGGGTGGGCGTGTCATGCTTGGGGGTGGGTGTGTCACACTCGTGGAGGGGTGTGTTGTGCTCGTGGAGGGGCGTGGCGCACCCGCGCGCACGCACACGAGCATGACACGCCCACCCGCGAGTGTTACATGCCCCTCCATGAGCACGACACGCCCCTCTGCGAGCACAACACGCCCACCATGCATGCGTGCAGGGGGGGCGGAGATCCATCTCCACGGCCCAGTTCCAGGAAGCCCACGGACCAGCACCGGGCTGCGGACTGGGGGTTGGGGACCCCTGACCTATAGGCCTGACATACTAAGATGTAAGAAACATTTAGACTCCTGGGCCTCTAAAATTATTTTTGTGATAACTGTTTCTTTTATGCTTGTTTATATGCAATATTTTGGTACCCAGTTAATAGAGATACTTTTGTTGCCATCCTCCATGTTCATGAGATGTTGGGCTCCCCCTGTGTTACTGTACTCTTCTCCTGTGGAGGGTTGGCTGCAGACGTTTTCATCATGCAGGCAAGACAGGAATAATAATTTGAGTAATGATGTGGTGATGCAAAGTTTTCTACTTCTCTCTTCATGGGATCTGAAAGGCTTTTGACGGAGCAGGAGCAAACTGTATATGTGATGACATCTGGGGTGCTTTATACTTCATTTGGAAAAGACAGTTTGAGAAGCAATGATTATTACAAGCAGAGTAGAAATAGAAGAGGAAGGCGACTGGATTTCATCTCCTTCCAGCTGAGTCATGCATCTGAAGATGTGTAGCACAGAAAACTAGGCGTCAGTAACTCACTGAGAGGAAAGTTGGCAGATTCAGGCTAATTCAGTGAGTTCATCTTCAGCCTGGTTGGCTCACTCAGCTCCTGGTTTCAGTGCATGGAGCTTTTTCTTCCTGTCATTTTTGAAACGGCATAGCCTCTCCTGACTTTTTTCAAGCTTAAAAGTGTATACAGCAGGACCCTTTTTAATTGGAGGATGAGCACTAGGGTGAATAAATCCACTTCAGAGTCAGACAAGAAACTGAGTTTTGACCATATTTTCCCCCACGATGTGGTTAACAATTTGGAGGTGGGGTAATTTTGGCTGGGAGTACAGTTGTGGGATGTTTTAAGACTACTCTTCTGTAGCTCTTTGCATCAGTGAAAACCAAAACAAAACTCTAATTTGGAATGCAGAGGGATTTATTCAAATCTCAGTATCACATCTTTTTTTGGCCATGTCATATTAGGCCAGTTTGACCATAAAAGTCTCAGTTTAATAAACTATATTTAAACCAGTAACATCAACTTTGCCACCTCTCATCTGGATTTCATACTATTGTTTGTAGTCAGGGATTAAACCTCCATCTTTCTGGAAACTGTTTAGACAGTGAAAAAGCAGAGATTGTTTGAACTCTGCTTCTTATTTAGGCATGACCTGATGGCTAGTACTGGCATGGTGCTATAAATTAAACTATGCACACTTAGCAAAGTATATGAAGTGTGTAATAGCCATCAGAAGGTAGCAGCTGTCTGCAGTGCTTTTACACAATTTTGCCTTCTATCCCTCCACTAGTTTTTATGATGTCAATTGTCCACTTGTTGACACATTTGTTTAGGTAAGCTTTATTATCCCATCGGCACTTGAAATTTGACTTATTGTTTTGCATGCAAGTCAGACGTTTAATGCCAACGGTTATAGGAAAACTCAGTCAGTCTCTTTCTCTGAATTCATTCAAAATAATTTGAATACCCTGTGGAATACAACAAGGGTGCAGAATCTCCATCCCTCCTAAAACCTACAGATTCTAATACCCTGGAAGACAGAAACAAAATTCAAAATGATCTTGATAGGCTGGAACACTGAGCTGAAAACAACAGAATGAAATTCAACAGGGATAAGTGCAAAGTACTGCACCTTGGAAAAAGAAACCAAATGCACAGTTACAAGATGGGGGATACCTGGCTCAGCAATACTACAAACTAGAGGAATCTTGGAATTGTCGTATATCACAAGCTGAATATGAACCAAGAGTGCAATGTGACTACAAAAAAGGCAAATGCTGTTTTAGGCTGCATTAACAAAAGTATGGTTTCCAAATTCCACGAGGTGCTAGTCAACCTCTATTCAGCACTGGTTAGGCCTCATCTTGAGTATTTTCTCCAGTTCTGGACACCACACTTCAAGAAGGATGCTAACAAATTGGAAGAAGTTCAGAAGAGGGTGACAAGGATGATCGGGGCTGGAAACCAAGTCCTATGAGGAAAGACTGAAAGAATTGGGCATGTTTAGCCTTGAGAAAAGAAGACTGAGGGGTGATATGATAGCACTTTTCAAATATTTGAAAGGCTGTCATACAGAGGAGGGGCAGGATCTGTTCTCAATCATTCCAGAGGGTAGAACATGCAGCAATGGGCTCAAGTTACAGGAAGCCAGATTTCGGTTGAATATCAGGAAAAACTTCCTAACTGTTAGAGCAGTAAGACAGTGGAACCAATTACTTTGAGAGGTGGTGAGTGCTCCAACCCTGGAGGCATTCAAGAAAAACTTAGACAGCCACCTGGCAGATATGCTTTGATTTGTATTCCTGCACTTAACAGGGGATTGGACTTGATGGCCTTATAGGCCCCTTCCAACTTCACTATTCTATGATTCTATACCCTTCTCTTTCCAGAACCCCTCACCATTTCCTGCCAATTTCATATAGATTACTCTTTCTCCACCTCTACTAGCAGTGAAGAAAGAGTTATCTCTTACCAGAATCTCATGGGTGGTGGTGAAGGAGGAGGAGAACCTTTTCTTCATCACTTCTCCTAGAAAGCCAAATCCAGATAACTTTTGCCACAATGGGAAAATGAGGGGAGCAAAAGAAAGAGTTTCCTGGAATTGATTTGTTTTAGGTTTAAATGATGAACACCACTTTTGTATACTTATTGTTTTTAGCTTTAAATATTATCGTTTAATGACGTAAGCTGCCTTGGGTCCTTTTTAAAGAGAAAGGTGGGGTACATATATTTAAATAAACAAACAAACAAACAATATGTGCTCAAACGTGCATACATATCTGCCTCTGAAATGATTTGTGTGCCTTGAGAAATATGAATTTACTCATTCATAGCATAAACAAATTTTAGCATACAGTGTTGATAAGAGCAGAGAACTTGTGAGCAGAGATGTGATGTTTTCTAGGGCGATGAATGAAAAAAAAATGACTATCCTGATCTGATTTAATGATAGCTCATAGCTAAGGATGTAAAGAATGTTCATTGAATTCTTCACTAGTGTCAATTTAGGTTGTCCCAACTCAATGAAGTACTTTGAAAAAAAGTGTGATGTTCATTTTCACAAAGTGACAGTGACACAAGGAGTGCTGTTTTTTTTCTCATTAACATTTTTAATTTGTGCAAATCAACTCTGCACAGAACTAATATCCTTTCACTTTGAAAGTAATCAGGACTGACTTTTCTTTTGCTTCAGCACAGACAACTTCAAAGTTTATAATTTTTAAAGGTCTGGGCAAAAAAAGAGGACATTTTCTATTATCTTAAATAAAGTCTATTTGGACAATTTTGCTTAAAATGTGCAAAAAATATGTTCTCCTCTTGTGACTAAAACTTCTCTGTCTTGTGGAACAAGAAGGAAAACATTTGTAGTTTGTTGTCATTTCATAAAAGGACAGAAGAAGCAAAGATTTACATTCTTACTCACAGCTAACAAAAATATTAGCTCGAAGCTGTCCTGTGGACCGCTCTTCAATCTAATCCATTAGTTCTCTCTTTTTTTACCATTTCTTCAAAAGCAAACCTTACCTTAGACACTACTGTACACATTTGTGGTCTGCAGCCGATTCCACAATCATAAGAGGTAGCAGTAGACAGAACATATATTTTGTGTACTGACAATCCTGGGTTCAGTCCCCAGCATCTCCAGATAGGTCAGGAAGCCATGAGAAGCCTTTGCCAATCAGTATCAATAGTACAGTGGTGCCTCGACTTACGACCATAATCCGTTCCAGAAGATGGACGTAACTCGAAATGGTCGTAAGTCGAAGCACCATTTCTCATAGGAATGCATTGAAATGCAATTAATCCGTTCTGGCCGAAGAAAAAAATCACAAAAATAAAATAAAAAAATCACTGCAAGACTCATTGGAAACGCGATTAATCCCTTCCGGCCGAAGGGGGGGGGAGAAAAGCAATCAAGCGTGCAAGACCCATTGGAAATGCACAGAGAACAAAGAGGGCAGGTCGGAAATGCAAAGAAAACAAAGGAAAAAGCAAGGAAAGCATGCAGGACCCATCGGAAATGGGGGGAAAAAAACCAAAAAGCAACCAAACCCCCCAAGACCCATCGGAAATGGGGGGAAAGCCAAAAAACAAACAAACCCCCCAATACCCATCGGAAATGGGGAAAACCCCCCAAAAAGCAACCAAACCCCCCAAGACCCATCGGAAATGGGGGGGAAAAGCCAAAAAACAAACAAATCCCCCCAAGACCCATCGGAAATGGGGGGGAAACCCCAAAAAGCAACCAACCCCCCCAAGACCCATCGGAAATGGGGGGGGAATCAAAAAACAAACAACCCCCCCAAGACCCATCGGAAATGGGAAAAAACACTCCAAAAAGCAACAACAAAAAACCCCAAGACCCATCGGAAATGGGAAAAACACACACCAAAAAACAAACAAATCCCCCAAGACCCATCACAGCACAGAAACATAACCCCCCCCCCCCCAGCTCAAAACCACACTGCAAAAACACCCAGGACAGTTTTTAAAAAGCAGAAAACAGCACCTTACATTACCAGGCAGCCCGAAGCCTCCCTGCAAACACACACACACACTCACTCAGAAGCAGAAGGAGGCAGTCCCAAGCCTCCTCCGACGCACACTCTCTAACTGCTGGGGCGAAAGAGCTATAAAGAAGCAGCCTCGTCACCACCTACAGTTAGAAATCCGAATTTCCCGCCTTTTTTCCCTGCCTTTTTCTGTTCATAAGTGGAAGCTCTGGTCGCAAGTAAAAGCAAAATTTTGCGGCTGGAGCTGGTCGTAACTCGAAATGGTCGTAAGTAGGGATGTTCGTAAGTCGAGGCACCACTGTACTAGACTGCATGGGCTATACAGGATGGCTGCCTTTGTCTATTAAGGATGCAAGAAATTCTTCCCCCTTTTCCATTGGTGTTCATCCTCCAGGAAGTCATGTAGGGATGAGAGACTACAGCTGTGAATCATTTGTCCATAATCCGTAACTGAACAACTGCTGGATAGCTTATATGGTCTGGCCACAGAGCCAGAGGTCAGGAATTCAATTTCCCACTGTGCCTCCTTGACAGGAGCTAGACTAGATGATCCACAGGATCCCTTCTATGTCTGCAGCTAATGATGATGATATCTGCCTGCTAAATTTGAGGGAGGCATGATTCTCTCTTGTAAAGTGAGAAAGATTCTTGTGTATTGTTGTTGTAGGTTTTTTGGGCTGTTTGGCTGTGTTCTGAAGGTTTTTCTTCCTAACGTTTCGCCAGTCTCTGTGGCTGGCATCTTCAGAGGACAGGAGTTAGAACTCTGTCTGTGTTCTGGTGTAGTGTGTGGGATAGTTGAGTATTTGTAGCTATCCCACACACTACACCAGAACACAGACAGAGTTCTAACTCCTGTCCTCTGAAGATGCCAGCCACAGAGACTGGTGAAATGTTAGGAAGAAAAACCTTCAGAATACAGCCAAACAGCCCGAAAATCCTACAACAACCATCGGATTCCGGCCATGAAAGCCTTCAAGAATACATTCATGTGTATTGCTTTCAAAGGCTCTTGAGCTTCTACAAGCTCTCACAGAGAACACTTGAGAACACTTGAATTTGTGTATCACTAAAATATTTTAATCCTCCTTGTCTGAAAAACTCATGCATACACAAGAACCATATCAAGGAAAAGACTTCACCCAAGTTTTCTTTCTAACATCCTGTTTTCTGTCTTCAGGGATGCTTACACACAGGAATGTGCACACACACAGGGAAGTATTTAGACATTCTTCTTCCCATGACCTCCTGTGTGGTATGGCATTGTAAATTCTTTCACATTTTACTTTTGCAAGCCGGGTGAGAAATGATGCTAATTATTCTTCTCATTGTGGTTTTGTGATACATGAGGATGGAGGAGGGGCAAAAACATTCTCTGAGAAAATGTGCACAAATTGCTACATGTGTATATTCAGAAAACATGCCGGTGTATAGAAAGTATTTAAAAAATTATCCAGAAGGGGCAGAAACCTCCTTGTCACTGACTCTTGCCATGGGGAGAAGCCACAAACTGGCAGGAGAGAGGGATTTTGTTAAACCTCCTTACATTAGTGCAGAACGTGTAAGCCACTTTTGCTGATTGCTTCCTTTCCACAAGCTTGGAAGTAGGGAGTTACAAGAATAGTACACATAGTCATTGGTGTATAGTCTATAACAAATTACTTTATAGGTAATAATAAATAGTACAGTCATGGCCAAAAATATTGGCACCCTTGCAATTCTGTCAGAAAATGTAACCCTTCTCTCAGAAAATTGTTGCAGTTGCAAATGTTTTGGTACTCACATGTTCATTTCTTTGGTTTGCATTGGAACAACACAAAAAAACAGAGAAGAAAAGTCAGATCTGATACAATCCCACACAGAAACCCAAAAATGCACTGGCCAAAATTATTGCCACCCTTAACTTAATATTTGGTAGCACCCCCTTTGGAAAAAAATAACTGAAATCAATCGCTTCCTGTAACCATGAATGAGTTTCTTACACCTCTCTACTGGGATTTTGTACTACTCTTCTTTTGCAAACTGCTCCAAGTCCTTCAGATTTGAAGGATGCCTTCTCCCAACTGCTGTTTTGAGATGTCTCCACAGGTGTTCTATGGGATTCAGATCTGGACTAATTGCTGGCCATTTCAGAACTCTCCAGCGCTTTTTTTGTAACCATTTCTGAGTGCTTTTTGAAGTGTGTTTCGGGTCATTGTCCTGCTGGAAGACCCATGACCTCTGGTGGAGATGCAGCTTTCTGACACTGGCCACTACATTATGCCCCAAAATTATTTGGTAATCATCATATTTCATGATACTATTCACACAGTCAAGGCATCCAGTGCCAGAAGCAGCAAAGCAATCCCAAAACATCTTTAACCTCCACCATGTTTGACTGTAGGGACTGTGTTCTTTTCTTTGAATGCCTCATTTCTTTTTCTGTAAACAGTGCCATGATGTCCTTGACCAAAAAGCTCTACTTTTGTCTCATCTGTCCACAGTACATTCTCCCAGAAGGATTGTGGTTTTGTCACATAAGTTTTGGCATACTCCAGTCTTGCTTTTTTATGCCTTTGTGTCAGCAGTGGTGTCCTCCTGGGTCTCCTTCCACAGCGTCCCTTTTCATTCAAATGGTGGCGGATAGTGCGAGCTGACACTGTTGTACCCCGTGTCTGCAGATCAGCTTGAATTTGTTTGGAAGTTAATCTGGGTTCTGTATCCACCATTCGAACAACCCTTCATTGTAATTTTTCAGTAATTTTGCTCTTCCGTCCACGTTCAGGGAGGTTAGCTACAGTGCCATGGGTTGTAAACCTCTTGATGATATTGCGCACAGTGGACACAGGAACATTAAGATCTCTGGAGATGGACTTGTAGCCTTGAGATTGTCTATGTTTTTCCACAATTTATTCTCTCAAATCCACAGACAACTCTTTACACTTCATTCTTTTCTCCATGCTCAGTATCACACACAACACAAAGGTTGAGTCAACTTTTCTCCATCTTAACTGGTTGCAAGTGGGATTACTATATTGCCCATACCTATTACTTGCGACAGGTGTGTCTAAATACAAATTAAAGGAGCATCACATGCTTGAAAAGCAATTATTTCTCACAATTTAGACAGGGTGCCAATAATTTTGGCCAGTGCATTTTTGGGTTTCTGTGTGGGATTGTATCAGATTTGACTTTTCTTCTCTGTTTTTTTTGTGTTGTTCCAACACAAACCAAAGAGATGAACATGTGAGTACCAAAACATTTGCAACTGCAACAATTTTCTGAGAGAAGGGTTGTATTTTCTTACAGAATTGCAAGGGTGCCAATATTTTTGGCCATGACTGTATAATTAGTAATTGCACACTCACTCTTTAGGAGTAGCAGGCTATACGTACAGTATTGAGCTGTAACAGTTAGTTACTTCTAAAGGTCAATTTTAAAGGCTTTCAGGGTATTTTTAGATCCCCTTTGAAAGGACTTTTACAGATATTCTCCTATTCTCTAGTTAGTCCAAGTTTTAAGCAAGGTATTCTCTGTTATTTGTTTTTTTTTCATCCAACCTGGCAAGAGAGTGTTCCTTTGTTTCTATTTTCCACATTCTGCTGGCACCGCATAGCAACTCATTAACACAATGCAACACAAGTAATTATTTGTGGATTCAGACCAGCTGTAAGGAATACAGCAACTTCATTGCTCAATGAGTTCCCTTTAATATGTAACATTCCAAGTTCTGTTTCTGTTAGAGCAGGCATGTGAATTAGTTTCCCAAAATCCTACCACCATTTTTGTCCTGTCCTTTATTAGAATCTAGTTTCTTTTTTTTTTTACTCCAGTGCAGAAATTCATGTATTATTTGGTGTACAACATCTGTCTACAGCAACACATCACACGCCTCTGAAATGCATGGCTGTTTGAGGCAAAAAGTGCTCTATCCTGTTGCCACTCTCAGCAGGTGCAAAATGGTTATGAAGAAGTACAAATTCAGTATTTTTTCCCCACACGTAGTTAAGTGAATTAGCTGAAATATACCCAGGCATCATTACTGTGACTTCCTAATTCTCACTTATTAATACATAGCTGCTTGTATATTCTACCTTTCCTTATTTGAGGATAGATAGGGAGTACAAATTTAGAGTAAACATATAATATAGCATGCATTTCTGCAGTAAGATTATTTGATCAAACTTAGTACATTAATGAGCAGTTCTTCCTGCTGTCTTTTCAGATTTAACTGGACAAAAGATGGGAAACCATTTGATCTACAAGGTGACTCAAGGATAATTGCATCCAACAATTCAGGAACATTTGTTATTAAGAATCGTGGGAACATATCCGTATTTCAAGGAAAATACCGCTGTTCCGCTTCTAATGAGCTGGGGACAACTGTGTCAGAAGAAATAGAACTTGTAGTTCCAGGTGAGCATTTTTACTGCTGATTGAATATGTATTTTTATTTTTTTAAAATAAAAAAATACAAGGAGCATATACTAGGCTCATTGCTGTGGTGTTTAGGGTGCAAAAAAAAGGCTAAACGAAATGTAGACCTAAAGTTCATGGTTGTTCTAGTTTTAATATTTTTTTAAAGAATTCTCCATACTCTTGATGAGCCTTTCCAAATTCCAAATGGTTCCTTCACTTTCCCCATGGTGACGTTCCACCATCATTGTAGACACTCTACCTGTGAAAAGGGAACAGTAGTGGACTGGGGATCTATTAGGATCACAAATGCTTAAATTTTGACATTAGTAGGTCAGAAGTTAAAGTGTCAAAGACAACTCTATCAAGGTCAGATTCTGTAATGTGCTTTCCTCTCAATCCTTCCTAAGAGGGCACAGCGATGACAGAAATCTAATCATCCTCCATGAGTTCACAATTCCATCTGAAGGCATACCTCTGCATTATGTGTAATGTCAAGACGTCAAGGAAGGTGTAAGATGTCAGAAATTCTGTGGGATTTCTTGCTGGTCGAAACAGTTAACAAAGCTGAAAGAACAATATCTAATTAAAGAAAAACAATTAGATGAATCCCAAGAAAGTCTCACTGAGAATATCTGGGGCAAATAATTACACATTAATGTGCTGCAGGTGAAGTAATTGTGAAATAATAATTTCTTAGTTCATATCTCAAATTGCAATCCTGAAGCTGTTTAGCAAGGACTGTGGTACATTGCATACATGCATATATTTTCATTGCTGTGTAACATTTGTTGTTTGCTGTAACTTGCTGGCTGACTCTCATCCAGCTTTTTTCTCCAGGGAATAGGCCAGCAGGTATTTTAATAGACAAGCAATTTATAAAGTATCCTCATAAGAGGTGAGTTCCCAGCAGAAAAAAGTGATTTTTAAGACTATGTCAAATATTGTATTCCTCCTTTCTATTCTACATTCTCTGCATAAATTTACATAAACCCATAACTCGTTCTTTATCTTATTTTATTTTTTGATTTTAGCAATAGTTTTAGACACCTATGTGCTTCAGTGAGGGGGGGGATGTAACTTCACGGTGTTAGAAAACAAACAGAATTTAAAAAGCGGTGTTTTTAAACCTGTATTCCTCAAATCAGTTCAAAATGTTCATAACACATATCTGTCTTAGACTGATCTGTAGAACCAATCCAAAAGCAAATACAGTATGCATTATAATGAATTATCTGTTGGGTGGGGGAACACCTTTTTTTTTCTTTTCTTTTTTTGCTGGCCTGTATCCTTTCAGAGGCCAAATAAAATGTACTCTAGCAGAGTAGGGGGGTGTTTATATTACAATGGTGTTCACAGAAAAATGTAGCAGGTGCAAAGCTTAACCCCAGCCTTTACCTGTGCTTGTTTTGAGCAAGTTAGCACTTCCCCCTTCTTGGATGTGTTTTATTCTTTTTTAAAATGGAGGCCTTCCTGTGTTAGAGTTGTTTGATCTTCAACTGCATCTCAGAAGAGCAAGATGTTTATGTCTGTGGCCATCTTGAAGGCTCATGGTAAAGTGGCTTTGTTTTTCATTACCTTCAAGTACATAGATACCAGAGACCAGCACTTGAGGATGAAACTTCTGTACACACTGTTGTCTTTATTTGATCAAGGTCAAGTCCCAGTTCCCTCCCTAGGTTTCTCATTATAGGTGTGGCAAATTCCACCATCTATTTTAGAGTAGACCGTAGGGATTTATTCCTAACAGGTGAGGGGTCTCCCAAAAGACTACTGAACATTAAAGAGAAGTGCAGTGTGTTAGAATCACCTTCTGGAACAGTCTGTGAGTTTAGTTGCCTGATCCATGAGTTGAAAAGTGACCAGGCATTTGCCATGCAAAGCCTTCAGAAAGGGAAAAATGTAATAGCTCATGTCCCAGTTTTGACATCTAAGGGATACTAATGAGAGATACACTGGCTCTAACCATGAGAGTTTTGTTCTGCTTTTTGTCGCTAACAGCTACAGATAGATTTGTCTGACATTTTGTCTAATCCACTAATAAAGCCATCTAAGATAGTGGCCATCACTATATTTCTGCTACAAATCTTATTGGATGATTTGTACATTGGCCAGAATCCTGTTTGTTACACCCATTTGCCTCACTCCATCAGCCCAACTGCTAGGGTGACTTGCTACAAGTTAAAAAGTCATTTTATATGTTTGCCAACACATACCGGTCATGTGCTTCTGTGTACAGTGACAAATGCCTGCTCTGTAGCTGTGACAATTCTCTACTGAAATGTATACTGATAGTGTTTGGCAGCTATAAATTCTGGCTATGATTCTGGCCATTGTGTGAAAATCTTATTTTATTTTGTCTGTTTTGTGTTCACTGTGACAGTTTTATTAATCATGACTTCTACTGTTGTTTGAAGGAGGGGGAACTATCTGTTTTCTCCACACTACTTTCAATACATTGCATCTTAGTTTTGCTTATGCTATTTATTTCTTATTCTTCTGCTATCTTTTTCTTATTTAGATCTATATCTCTTGATTATTTCTTGCATTATCAATAAAATATTACAATATTTTACAATAAAACATTTAAGTGCAAAACAGAGCTAAATTAGTATCCAAAGAAAGTAAATATCCGAATATTAAAGTATTAAAAAGTTAGAATGTCTAGGAAAAAATAATAATACAAAGTCTTCACCTGGTGCTGGAAGGACATCAGCAGAGGAGCCAGGTGAACCTTTAGGGGAAGAGTATTCTAAAGCGAGGGCAACACCATTGAAAAGATGTTTGGGTGGGTAGTTATCTGCTGCATCTGAGATGGCAGGAAACCTATGGAGAAGAACCTCTGGTAAGCTTGTTAAAGGATTCCTACATATAGAGACAGGTAATTATACATTTGTTCTTTAGGGACCTGGACATTGGTTTTGCTTGTTTGTTTGTTTTGTATCATTTGTAGGCCACATTTCTTCCAATGAGGGGACTCAAGGCGGCTCCCAAAGTGAAAACAATGAATTAAAGCCTTTTCCTTCCTTCTTTCTTTATAGTTACAAATCATAGGATTTATAGAGGATGGCAAGATGGAACCTTGGAATAGAATCCAGTAGACATGATGGAATCATGGCTCTTGTTTCTTGAGATTCTGCTGTTTCTAGAGACTGCCAAAGTTAACAATTAGGGAACAAGCTCCCACTTGCCCATGCACACACATTAGGTTCCTGAGCTCAACCAGATCCAGACTCCAGAGTTAAACCCCGACAACACCAAACAGAAGAAAAATCCTTTACCATTCCCTTTCAAAAGAACCAAGAAAACCAGTATATTGTGGTATAACCAGAATGTTTTTAGGTATGAAGTAGGCTTTGCCAGGTTCAGTAGGATTTACTTCCAGGAAAGTGTGCACAGGAGCTCAGCCTTGGGCAATAAGGAAAACCAACATATGATAATATATTCCTTACTGCACCATTTTAATTAGATTCCACACAAAGATTATGACAGTTTATAATATTTTATAATATTTTATACTGGCACAGATTTTGAAGTTTTGGTTTTCATCTTATTTTTTGCTTATGGATAATTCATAAGCCAACACATTCTGCAAAGTGTTAAATGTGTTACACTTTCATTTGTGACAGGTAAATCCTAGCACCTGTTCAAAGTCTCTACTCACTCACCACTCCAACTTTTTGGCACTGTTGCAGTCCAGTCTAAAGGTAGACTGCATGGCAAAATTTGATAACTTCAGATAAGCTTAGGGTAAATCCAGTTTATTCGTGCATAAGTGTAATTGAAGCGTGAGATCATGACAATCCCAGAAAATTGGCAGATCTCTGCCCACTGTTTTCAAGGAAGGAACAAAGTGCTTGGCTCCTCACCATTCCCAAAGAAAGCGAAAAGAGGAAAAAGCCATTCTGTGTAACACTTTAGAACATTAATTATTCTAATTGAGGTTTTGTGACTATGCTGTGCAGTTCAATAAAATAAATAAAATAATAAAATAAATCCAAACCACATGAATCATTCATAAATAAAAATCAAGAGTAAAAATCATTACTATTAAAGCAGAATAATTAGTCATGCATGGTATTGAAAAAGAAGACGCAAAACAACACAGAAAAGAAATAGTGAAAGATTTAACTAGCTTCATCTCAACTGAGTGAATATTTAATTATCATTTTACAGTTGTGGGAAATGGGGGGAAAAAACCCTCCCAATAATTATACAGTACCTGCATAATTGAAGCCAATTATAAAGGCAAAAGACTAACTGCTGAGCTATTTAACTGAGAGGATCTATTTCTTTTTATGATCAAGCTGTTACCACAGCCACAAAGAGAAGAAACTGCTCTTGGCCTGGATATCAAAATGTGTTATTTCATTGACCATAAAGCAGTACAGTCATTTTCTGCAACTACTTCCCAGGTTCCATGCTTCCCATATTTATAGCTTTCCCTAGAGCCAAAATAAATTAGGCATTCAAAGGGCTGGAAGAGATTCCAAGGTTAGATAAAAATATTGGGGCTTAGAATAACATCCAGAAATGAATTGGTGTTTTTTTTTTTAAATAATATTTTTTATTTTTTTTCCAAAACAAAAAACAAATACAAAAATACAAAATACTTGCTATACAATCTAAACTACCGTGCACCCCATACCCATGTGACCCCTTTGAACAATATTGTTCTATTGTTTTAACAGAAATGAATTGTTGATGTTGTACAGATCTGGTTTGCGCAATGTGAGAGAAAGCCTACCAAAACTTGGATTAGCTTTCCCGGATTCTGACCTCTTAGAAACAACATAGAATGGATTTCTAAATGTTTCAGTATGACGTGGACTTCTAAACACTGCAAGAATTTGGCTTTTGAAATTCTGCATTCAAAGTAACAAAATAAATTATTGTGGTATAGCTGCCTAGCCTGAAGAGA
Source organism: Intellagama lesueurii (assembly GCA_037013535.1). Lineage (NCBI taxonomy): Eukaryota > Metazoa > Chordata > Lepidosauria > Squamata > Agamidae > Intellagama > Intellagama lesueurii. The sequence continues at coordinate 266,216,145 of JBAJHW010000002.1, read as the reverse complement.
TTGTGTCCATTGGTGGGATAGAGAGGAGACATGCAGTGTCATCCAGACGCTGGTGCCCCAAACTGGGAGTGGAAATTGAAACTTATACCCCACCAATGGGACCTATTTTATTTTATTTTATTTTATTTTATTAATTCCTATCTATCGTGCCCTATGGCTCCATTGTTCTGATGGAAGTAGGTTCAGCTTACTGCATGTCCATTCATTCATTCACTCACTCACTCAGAGGGGTAGTTATTTGACCTTTAGCACATGTGTTTTCTTTGCAGACTTAGCATCTCCTTCCCCTGCTCACCCCAACATGATTTCAAGAACTGAAATGCATTGCACAGTTCTCTAACCATTGTGGTAGAGGGGAAATGGGATTTAGAGTTTTCATATAGTTATATGAGGTGAAAAGGTCTTTGATGATGTCAGGTCAAAGCTGCAATTATACTGATGACACTGATGTTCACAATTATTCATAGTATTCTTGTCTGTTCATAATTAAGAGTTCTGGCACATGGATCAAAATTGAATTGTGTTCATAATGAAAACTGAGATCTATTACAAGTTACTTTCTCACACCTGCTGTTTCTACCTGTGGTTCTGTACGGATCTAGTCAAAGTACCAACAAAGCAATTGATTTCAGAATCCAAACCTAATAATTGCTTTGTATGCTAATTTTTACATCTGATCCATGTTTCCCACAACTGCCATCTAGAATCAAATCAAGACACTATTCCTTTTAAAGTTCCAGATCACTGAAATTTGTCAATGTTTCAAATTCAAAAGTCTTTTTTAACAAATGAATCTTCAGTTCTAGTCTTAGTGCAGTTTGAAAGCAGTTTAGCAAAAATATTATTCTAATTTGAGTCTAGAAAAAAAAGGAATTGCACTTCTTTCTTTCTACTTACATGTTTATAGAACAGGCATCTTGCCTGTAATAGCTAAGCCTGTGCTTTGTCATTATTATTGTTGTTGTTCCAACTTGTATATTGCCCCATAGTGCCAAAACACTCATTGAACAGTTTACAATACATACATACATACATACTATCCAGCAATTCTTTTACATGCATACATACATACTTAGGAAGTGAGAGAAGGTATCTGATGGAGGAGGCACCTTCAGGCACCTTCTCCCACTTTCCAGGTGTCATATGAACTACCACAACTAACCAGAAGGACTCAGTATTCTTCAGTGGATATCACAGTATTGACTGCCTGAGAGAGCAGCAGATTTTAGACATTTGTGAGTACATGAACGCCTTTTACTTACCAGATGATAAGCCAGATTGGACCTCAGCAAGCAAATCTTTTGGAAGGTGACCTAAATTGCATTATGCTATCATTGCCTGGCATTTTTCCTGGGCAACCTGAATGTAGCAGAGAGTATAATTTTAGCTCTTGAGAAAAGAGAGAGTACATTATTGTGTTCACTCTTGAATCCCTCATGTGGTTTTCAAGGAAGTCCATGCATATTCACATGGCTTAGTTCTATGAAATGAATCTATCACTCGGAAATAAATCCACCATTCCGTTAAGATTGTGGTATCACTCCTACAGTGCCACTTTTGGCACTTATAGTATGTCATTGCAGAAGAAAGGAGATGTTTAGACAGGAGTTTTGGATTGTTAAAGCTATTGATTTCTGGAATAGTGTTCTGCCACAGAGAGTGAGAATGGACTAGTCTGGAATAACTGCAGAATTCTTGGTTGCTTGACACAGAGGGGAAGAAAAATCCCAGCAGGTGCTTAGACACCCTCAGTATCAGCGTACAGGCAGATCTGTGCATGAGAGCCACTGCTCAGCTGTGCAATTTACATCCAATCTTAAGGACTAAATCAAGGCTGCCTCTCATTTGTTATTGTTTGTGTGTATGTTGTGTGTCTGCATGTGCCTGAAAGACAAAGATCCCCAACTCCATAAGTGGTAGCGGCTTGTGACTGGTAGCGGGAGGCATTTGAGTCTGAAAGCACTCTCTGCCCCCACATGGAAAGTGAACCTCGCCCAGCAAAATATCCTCAAAACAGGGTGGCTAAAAATCAATGATTTTTAAAAAATAAAAACTGTTTAAATCACAATTTAAATCAAAAACTCAAATTTTTATTTGGATTGGATTGGATAGAACTCCAGCTGGATTACAGAGGACTCTCAGGTGGGTATTTTCATATAGTCGTCTCATTAGCAGAAGCAGTCGTCTGTCTATGTTCGTAGATTCAAATTTGGCCCAAAGTTTATTTCTTGGGATAAGATCAAAGGCGGACTTAAAATCAATAAAGGCTGCATACAAGGCGCCTCCTTGGGGGGAGGAGTATTTATGAGCTAGATGTTGTAGGATAAAGCCCTGATCCAAGGTAGACTTTCCTGGCCTAAATCCTGCCTGCACATCGGTCAATATATTTTCTGCTTGAAGCCAATCCGAAAGCCTTCCCAGTAGATATCTTGCATACAACTTACTGATTGTACTAAGTAGGCTTATCGGACGGTAATTAGCAGGGTCTCCTCTATTGCCTCGTTTAAATATTGGTACTATAATGGCTAATCCCCAGTCCTCCGGAATACACATTGTATAATTAATCCAGGAAAATAGGGAGGCCAGGACTGGGGCCCACCAGTCCAGGTTGGCCTTCAACAAGTCTACTGGGATATAATCCGCACCATGCAGATGATGCGGTTCTACTCTCATTAACGTGTGGGACTGAGAAGACTCTTGAGGGGGCTTTCTTCCTACTGTAATCAAGAGCAGTTAGTAATTAATTACCAGAAGACCAAAGTTCTCGTGGTCAGTAGAAGAAGAGTAAAGCATAATTGGGCTATCAGTGGTCATCCCATAGAGCAGGTTTCCAGCTACAAATACTTGGGCATAGTCTTTCACGCCTCGGGCTCCTGGGCCCCCCACATAAAGCATGCAGCACTGAACGCTCATAAAAGTGCAGCGGCATTAACAAGATTTTTTCACACCAAAGGAAAAATGGAAACACACCAAAGTCACCATATCCCCTCAGCCATTCAGGTTTTCAAGGCTAGTTGTTGCTCAAATGCTCTACGGGTGCCAATTGTTTGCTTTATCTGACCTACGTCCTCTTGAGGTAGTTCAAACCAAATTTTTGAGATCTGTTCTGACTGTACCCCCCTGTACACCTAATGTAGCCCTTCGTTTGGAGGCTGGCCTAATTGCCGTAAGAGCACGTGCCAAAGTCCATGTGTTTAATTACTAGCTAAAGCTTCTCTTATCTTCAGAAGGCTCGGCACAGATGTCACTTTTTGACTCCTTTCAATCAGAATGGAAACTGCAACTTACAAAAGAAATAAGGCAAATGGGTTTTTCCATCAACGTTCTTTTGGCGATGGGGCATGTCGGTGCTAAAGCAGCACTCAAACAAAGAACCTGGGACATAGAACTTCAAGAGCATATGAGTGAGTCAGGCAAATACAGTGTTGTTACTAATAATGCCTTTACAATACAGTGGTGCCTCACCTTACGAACTTAATCCGTTCTGGAAGATGGTCATAACTCAAAATGGTCGTAAGTCGAAGCACCATTTCCCATAGGAATGCATTGAAATGCAATTAAATCGTTCTGGCCGAAGAAAAAAATCACCAAAAAAAAAAAAAATCACTGCAAGACCCATCGGAAACGCGATTAATCCCTTCCGGCTGAAGGGGGGGGGGGACAACAACAATCAAGCGTGCAAGACCCATTGCAAATGCAAAGAAAGCAAAGCAAAAAGCAATCAAGCGTGCAAGACCCATTGCAAATGCAAAGAAAACAAAGCAAAAAGCAAGCAGATCGTGCAAGACCCATCAGAAATGGGGGGGGGGGACCCAAAAGCAAACAAACCCCCCAAGTCCCATCGTAAATGGGGGGGGGAACCAAAAAGCAAGGAAACCCCCCAAGACCCATCAGAAATGGGGAAAAAATACCAAAAAACAAACAAACCCCCCAAGACCCATCGGAAATGGGGGAAAACAAAAAACAAAAAGCAACCAAACCCCCCAAGACCCATCGGAAATGGGGGGGAAACCAAAAAACAAACAACCCCCCCAAGACCCATCACAGCACAGAAACATAACCCCCCCAGCCCAAAACCACGCTGCAAAACCCACCCAGAACAGTTTTTTTAAAAGCAGAAAGCAGCACCTTATCTTACCAGGCTGTCCGAAGCCTCCTCTGATCGCACACTCTCTAACTGCTGGGGCGAAAGAGCTACAAAGAAGCAGCCTCTTCACCACCAACAGTTAGCAATTTGAATTTCCCACCTTTTTTCACTGCCTTTCTGTGTTCGTAACTGGAAGCTCCGGCCGCAAGTTGAAGCAAAATTTTGCAGCCGGAGCTGGTCGTAACTCAAAATGGTTGTAAGTCGGGACGTTCGTAAGTCGCGGCACCACTGTATCTTCATATTTGACGAGCACAATTTCAACGAAGACCAGAAGAGCCTTCACATTAGCGAGACTTAATGTTTTACCCTCTAAGCTCAAGGAGGGAAGATTTCAACATATACCTATCTCGGATTGCCTGTGTCCATGTAATGATGGCCAAGTGGAAACTGTAGGTGATGTCTTACTGTACTGTCTTTTCTATAGAGATCTACGCACCAACCTCCTGAGCCCAATCATTCTCAGATATCCAGGGAGACCTGATGAATTTTACATCAAGCTACTTCTTTCCGATCAAGACTCCCTTATTACATGCTCTGCAGCAAAATTTTGTGCAGCAGCAATGGCACAGCACTCCCTTATAGTCTCCTGAGTTCACAGGTTGACTGGTTTTAGCATGAGGGTGGTCCCAACCGAAGGGAGGAAATATTTACAAATCTTTACAAATATGTAGGAAGGACTCCCTATAACCCAAAGACCCTGTCCAAACCAGTTTGCCCTAGATGATCCAATGGTTCAAAGGATAGCTATAAAAATGCTGTATTTGATTCTCCCCATATTTTACAACTAGTACACAATTAATTATCTGTTGTACACTTTTTAAATTGCATTTTGTATATTTTAAGCACATAATATGTTTTATGAACTGGTTGTACAATTTTAAACTGCATTTTGTATATTTTAGCCACATAATATGTTTTATGAATTGGTTGTATATTTTTAAACTGCATTTTGTATATTTTAGCCATAAATATGTTTTATGAGCTGGTCACCTGACCGTAATAAATAAATTCTAAAATTCTAAATTTTTATTTGAATATTTTTTAAAAAATTAAATCATGCTTCAAATTGTGATTTGAATCAATTTAATTTAAATCAAATCCACCATGCCTCAAAATGTTGAGTAACACTACTCATTGCTTTATCTAAGTTTCTTCTGTGTTTTGCTTTGTGCAGTTCTGCTGTTCCATTCCTGTACTATGGCTTAATAATAATCACCCTTGGCTATTAAATTAGTACATTTCTGTATCAGTCCTGCCTTGCCTGGGATGCAAGGAGGAAGAAGTATCTGTAGTGGTCACGAAATGAGAAGGCTGATAGGTTAGGTGATCACCAGATAATTAAGAAAGCAATTAGTCTTAGAGAGAGAGGTTAAAGAAGTCAGTCACACACAGAGATGTCTGCCAGCAGAGTCCTCCACACACACCACTCCATACACCAACTCTGGGCAACGCCCCCAGGAGGACTCCCTTTTATTAACCTTACAGATTGTTGATAGTATACAGATAGTTGACAGAATTCAGATAGGGTACTGGTTACATAATGCCAATTAGGATAGGCTTAAAAGAGCCTTTGAAGTTAGCTTTCTATCTCTATGAGAAAGAGGAAGGATGGGTAGCCGGTCTTCCCTCAGAAGCAGCTGCGTCACATCGAGGAGAGTGTGCTCTACACTGAAGAACAGACAACAGCTTAGCAACCTTGGGGAAGGCCCCCCCCACAGTATCCTGGCAGCCTCAATGGTGTTTGCTTACAAAGTGTTTTCGTCTTGCCAATTGTTGTGTAGCAAGCAATCCATAGTGAGAGACATGGTTATCCAGAGCTTCTTTGTAACCTTTAAAACAATGCAATACTGTCAATCCCAAGCAACTACACTCATTCTTGTTTAAGGAGCAACTTTGTTGGTCTCTGCATACATTTATCTGGACTGGACTGGAAACAATGAGAAAGGGTAGAGTAGCATTGTAACCATAGCCTGTGCTCACAGTTTGTTTAATTAGGAATATGAGAACTGCCTGTGTTTGTAATAAAGGCATGGCTATGCCATTTTTCTCTGTGGAAGTTCCAGGTTATCTATGTAAAATGTGATACCCTAGTCTAATAGGGCGACTTCACATCAGTACTGTGGTTCTACACAATCAAAATTGTTTGTCCTCATGTGTATTTTCCTGTACATTAAGATCTTCAGTTCAGGGTTTCCTTTAGATGTTCTGCCATTTAAGGTGAAAGGAGTGGCTGCTAGAGAGAGGGCCTTCTCAGTGGTTGACCCAGGTTAAGAATCACTCCCTATACAGTAGATTTACCTTGCTCCTACTGTATTGCCCTTTCAGTGCTGGACAAAACCTTTTAAATGTTCCTGTGCTTTTAAAGGTGCAATCTGATAACTATTTTGTGTTGCCTTGTTACCTTTTCAACTGTATTTACATTTCAGTTCTTTGCTCTTGTTGTGACCATTTTCCTTATTCCTGGGAATAGTATTGAAAGATGATATAAAAGGACTGTAAATAAACAAGGAGTAATGCAATGCCACAAACACACAATCATGCAATACTTTTTGGTTCTTGTACTCGCTCTTTCCTGTATTTCATATCTTATGTTGGCAAAACCAGGACAGTGGGAACATGCCCTTACGTGTAGAAACCAAGCGGTGCAAATGTGCCCTTTGTTTATAGAACTAGGTTCTTTTAGCTTCTTAGCTGTGTTTCAAAAGAATCTTAGTGATAGGCTTCTATATGTGGAAACGAATGTGAGTAATGCCAAACCCTTGTGGTTGCAGCCTCCCAACCAGAAGAGCGAGGCTGCTGACTCCATCAGTCCTCTTTCAGTTTCTATCAAGGATTATTTTGACAGAGACGGAATAGAAGAAAAAGATGGTGACTTGTAACAGTTTTTAGCAGGGAACCCCACTGCACATGTGTTTTGGGGAGTATGAATTAAGGTTTGAAGCCATTTCTGCTGTTTTACTGCAGGGTCATAGGCAGCTCATCAATGGAACAAGGGGCATCCTACCCTGAAACTGGGGGGTGAGACATGCACCCATCACAAGGTGCCCTTTTGAATGGTGAAATAAGTAAATTAATAAAAGCCATACTAATAGAACCTTTCACAATGCTTACTCATTTATCTACTTGATTTGTTCTCTCAGAAACCAGAGGTGGCTTACAAGTACCATTTAAAAAAACAGTAGCACTTTAAAAAAAGACATTATAAATATGAAAGCATAATTAAGTCAGTCGTATTAACAGTGATGCAGTAAAACATTTTGGTTAAAAATAGGAATTACAATTAACAGTGGAAAAGTGAAGCACGTCCTTAAAAGCCCCTATTCTTAGCAGTCAGGGTGCAATCAGACAGCAATTTATTTCCTGTTTTGGACTGCTTTTAACACAGTCAGGTTTGATCTATTTTCCAGAGTCTACATGATGCAGAGGCAATCACAAAGCAGCCAGACCCTTTTTCATGGCTACCCACACTTTTTTGGATCAATGGCAGGGGCTGCTGTTTGTTTGTTTGTTTGTTTAGCACAGGTAGGATTGCTCCATTTTGGTTCAGTTTCTGTCATGTGTGATTGTCACTATCAGATCAAAGCACCACTTCAGCAGTATGCCACTTAGCAATATATAAATATTTTTAATCCAGCTTTCCTCCATTCTTCCATGAAAGGGAATACAGGAGAGGACACAGAGGAGGATATATATATATATATTCTTTTTTCTTAAAATCCAGCACTATGTCAGTTGTGTGGCAGGCCAGTTGAGTTGTATGCCATTTACCAATAAAGTTTAAAAAATCCAGCTCACACACACACACCCCTATGGAGGGGGAGACTGGAAAGGATGTGAAGGGACTCACCTTCCCCTCCCTTTTCCACTATGAACATTTGGACAGCAGATTCAGCAAGCACATAAGTCGTATCTGTTTCTAGTTACTGTCTTCTCTTGAATCAGACCATTTATAATTTTATTTAAATTATTTATTTAAAAATCATCTCTAATTCTGTTGCAAAACATAACAAAACATTCCATAAAGTTTTATGGAAGTCAGGGTTCTTTCTATGGTCTTTTTTTTTTTTTAAAGGTGGATGTACCTGTTTTAGATGATACGTGAAAGGCCACCTAGCAACAGAAATTTACTACCTTTTTGAAACCTATGCTTAGACAGGTACTCAAATGAGACTTGTCTGAGAACTTCAGAAATATGTTTCCATCTGTTGTGCTCAAATGTGGTGTGAGAAGGGTTAACTGTCACACAGGCAGACATATTGTGACTTTGCTATTTGATCTACCCTTTGTCATCAAAGAAGAATATAGTAAAGTAAGTATTTGAAATCCTTATATGTAAAAGCAGATTTTAAAATGAGAATGCAGCTCGTTCTTACAACATATGTGATGATTTTCTGACATTCCTCCTCCCATAAGCCAAAAAATGACTTATGAATGAATGAATTTAGAAGGGAATGAATTTTCCCTTCTACATCGTAGGAGTAGAGTTTAGTGTTTATTTGTTTATATGTGGAATGCTATTGGCTTGGGGAGGCCACCTCTAACCAATCAAAGGCTTGCATTGTCCTCTTGCCTGGTATGGTTTAGAGTGCTCCAGTTACATTACTGGAAGGGAAACCATTCATTGTGAGTAGTTCTACATGTGCATTAAGATCTAGTCCTTACATTTATGCCCATCAGTTTATGGGATTACTTACATGAATAAACAGGGCATCACTAATACACCAGAGACAGAAATTCAGTACCACCTCAAACATAATATTTTTCAGCTGAATCAGTTCACAGCTACAGCTACCATCAAAGTGTTTAAAGAAAATCTTTCCATCCATTTACCCAGTACATGAAGTGGGAAGCACTACTCGTTGTTAGAGATGCTGGAGGAATCATGCCCCAGAGATTTGAATGAACATTATAAAGTCTGAAAATGGGGATCTATACACGTAACAGCTGAAAGTGTGCATGTTCTGATACAATCAAAACCTCATCACAAGGGTACTGGGACGAGAAAACAGGATCATTTCATGTGTGGCAATCCTTGGTGGGAGGAAAAGAGGTAAATAGGACAAATAAACATAGTTTGGATTAAATGGCATTATAGGATCAGTCCCCAATTACTGTGGGACAATTATTCAAATTCAGAACATATACTTGCGCTATTGCCCTCCAGGAATTTGTTTATATAGCTTTCTTAATAATAAGACCACACACCCAAGGGAAATTAAGACTAACAATTAATATAGAGACTGCCAGGAATAGGAAGATGTTAATATGCACAACTTAGCAAATCCTCAGGTTGTTTCTGTTTTATTATCACAGGCATTCCTAAATTCCCCAAGGAGAAGATTGACCCTATAGAGGTAGAGCATGGTGATGCAATGATCTTACACTGCAACCCACCCAAAGGGATTCCACCATTACATATTTATTGGATGAACATTGGTGAGTATTGTTCCATTCTTAAATCCATCCAAGATTTAAAGTCAAATATCTATTCAAAAGCTTTTCCATGACTTAAATTTTTAGATGTGAGCCAGAATATAAGCGCCCCAGACACAGTGGTTGAAACTGCAGTACTGCAGTCAAACCTCTGCTCACAACCTGTGTTCTATCCTGGTGGGTTCAGGTTGTCCACCCATGGTTGACTCAGCCTTCCATACTTCTGAGGTTAGTAAAATTAGTACCCAGCTCACTGGGGCGGGGGGCAAGTTGTTGTTTGCATAATTATGTTGTAACCACACAGAGAGTGCTCTAGCACTATGGGACGATATATAAGTCAAAAGAACAATGACAAATTGTCATATATTTCATTATGTGATCATACCTAAGTTAGAAAATGCTGATAAGTGATAAGGCAGTTGCATAAACACAAGCTACATCTTATAGCCTGTCTACATTTAAAACAAAAAACAAAACAAAAAACAACACAATATGTAGTGTTTTAATTTTAAGCCGACAAGTCATGGTTTTTGAGCTGTGTTCATATTTCTTCTGTTAATGTATCAATTTGTAAGGCTCCAAAAAAGAGAGGGGTAGCTCATTAGAGCTCTACCTGGTGGTCTTAAATTGGGTATGCATGAAGAAGCTCCCTTTTGAAACCAGCTGTAAAGATCACAACTGGCTAAATCTATTAAGAAAACAGTGTGCTAAAATAAACAGCTCTCTGGTGGCTGCTTATTTTAACTCGCTTCCTAAGAAAATGAAATGAGTCAGGGAGAAATAAATGCACACTTTGGAATTCATTGTGTGAATGTGAAACTCAGTGCAGTTCTAAATACAGATCAAATCCCAGGCTTTTTGGCTGTGTGACCAGGCCCTTAGTAACTGTTGCAAGTACTGTTACACTCCATCTCCACAGGAGACAAGGAAACATTGTTATGTAGCGCTAGAGTTCCAGTGAATGTATACATGAGGGATTGCCAAAACTATTAAAGAGAAGGGGCAAGAGAAGACAAATCAAATCCATAACAGCCCAGATCATGCAAGAGGAGGATAGGAATAGGGCAGACATCTACTAGCAATGGTTCCCAACCTAGGGTGACCCAGGTGTTCTTGGACTGCAACTCCCAGAAACCCTAGTCAGCACAACTGGTTATGACGGCTTCTGGGAATTCCAGTCCAAGAACACCTGGGTTACTCAAGGTTGGGAACCACCGCACTAGAGGATCTAATAGTCAGCAACCAAGGCCAGGTTTAGACTAAGTTCTAACTTCCATCCCATCCAGGGGGAAAAAAACCCAAAACCTCTTATCTGGGTATGTAACTAGCAGTCTGGCCCATTTCACACACACACACACCCCGAGATATGGATAAGCAACAGGGTTCATTTAAGGCACAAACAAATCCTTAAAACTCCCAGTCCCTACAACTTGCAAGGTCTAGATGTGTCAGTGGAAGTTTATATATTTGGACCAATTAATTCAGTGATGCAGCCAACAGATTCTTTGTTATAGGCAGTGTGTGATCAGAGAAGGGGGGCACCTCCAATTTTTTTTTAGCTCTCCCCCTTAGTCCATGAGCCTCCTCTACAAAAAGAAATTTGAGAGTTTTGGAATGTTTTTTAAAACATCAATGGACTGGTTTCTTTATACCTCCCAACCAACAGCTGGGAGGAGGAAGTTTCTTGCAGCATCCCTGTAGCAACAAGGCCAAGTCAATAGGAACTGGTGAGCCTGATCCAGACTGCAACTTTAAATCTCCCATCCTTGTAGTGGTTTAAGTCAGTATAGACAACTCTGATCACATACTTAGGATTTCATCCTGCAGGAATTAGCATAGGATCTTTATGGCCAGTCCTAGAGACTCTTGTTTCAGCTTTTCAGGTTGAGGATAGTTCAACTTGTATAGATTGTGCAGCAGCTCATGAAGTTTTTAATCATTACTTCATAAAATTAAAGAGGGTTCCCTGGCCAGATTGACATTTCTGTTCTTGCAGACTCACTTGCGGCCAGGGCAAGTCAGCACCCAGACTTCATTTAACAAAGGTGGCTGATGAGAAGGCACCTATTTATGCTTCAACATATTGCAACAGTTACAGTAAATTGTGCAATGCAACTCCATCTAACATGAAAATCACTTCTTTCACATCATATGGGAGGGCAGGAGAAGGATTGGGAAATGGTTGCTGGTTAGATGCCTCACTGATTATTGACTGAACTGAGGGCTGTCAGAGGTTTCCTGAGATCCTGTGACTTATCTGTGTTTGCAGTGTCATTTTTCCTTCTTGTTTTTTCATATGACATGAATTGGGGTAGAAACCTAAGTGCTCCAAGCATAGTTGACTTGTGACAAGGGCAATGAAGACACCCTCCCCTTCCCCTAGTAGAAAGCATACTTCTCCCACATTTCCATTTCCCATAAAAAGGGAGGGCATGCCAAACAGTGAAGGGGTGGTACTTCCTGTTAAGTTTCAGTCTCCCTTACTGCCATATTTCCTAGAAGAAAGAAAAGGACTGGAAAGACTGAACTACTGTAAAAAGAAGAGACTTCTGTAGTGTGCAGAAGTCTTGCTTCTGCACATTACAGGATACAGATCAGAAGTTTGTATTCTGCTTGACATGACTTGACAGCCAAAGTGTCAATAAAAGAGACTTGGATTGAACCTTTCTTTAAGAAACACATGGGTTAAAGTGACATGTGCTTTATTGCAACTGTTACATTATCTCCACAGAATTTCTATGCAATGTTAGTTTGTAAGGGATGGACACAGAAATTTGTCCAGCTGCATATAAGAATCCCCCTTGCTTCTAGACATTGTTGCAAAAAACCTGATGAATATGCCACAGATTGTTTCAGACCTGATGACTTGTTCACGTTAAAAGATTCATTTTCTTTACCTGGAAACGAGTATTTGACAGAACAGTGAGCTGATCTCTCTCTCTCTCTCTCTCTCTCTCTCTCTCTCTCTCTCTCTGTGTGAGAGAGAGAGAGAGAATCATTACCATATCATCATTACATTATTATTTTTTTCCTTTCTAGATTTGCAACATATACCACAAGATGAAAGGGTCTCCATGAGCCTTAAGGGAGATCTTTTCTTTGCGAATGTAGATGAAAATGACAGCCGGAGTGATTATTGCTGCTTTGCTGCATTTCCAAGACTCAGAACTATTGTACAGAAAATGCCAATGACACTGACAGTTACACGTTGTAAGTTTGGGACTTCCTTTCCCCTTTCCCCCTTCATGTCTCCCCCCTTCTTTCCTTTGCCCCAATGTCTACCCTGAAACCATCAACTCCTTTGAAAGTCTTCTGTGTGTCTTGGGTTTCTCAAAAGACTTTTTTAGCTGAGGAAAATATATGCTAATACATTTATTCCTGCACTATTATCTTTGGCATAAGAACTACGCCCACACCTGCAGCTGTTGGGCCTCCAGAGTTCCTCTGTTGTTCTTGTGCCCTTTGTGTTGATAAAAATCTGATAATGATGTCTGATGGAAATCAGCCTCCTTACAGAAGCCACCAAAATGGGCCATTCCCCTTTAAGTACAAAAAGGCAGCTCTGTGGGAGGTTCTTGCTTTGCTGAATGTCTTTGCTACATTGGCACATAAATGTTCCTCCGGGTGCTTGTCATCAATATATTTGCATAATCAACAATATTTGTTAGATGAAAACCATACCTTTCTGTTCACAAAATAACACACAGCTAAAAATTGGCAATGTGAGATCAGGATATGGAATGATTTTGTAGTAAGGTAGGTCCCGCTGAGAGTTTTTCTGTGCTGTTTCATTTACCACTATAGTACCAATTAAAAATGTTTGCTATCACACTGGATCTTTCTAAAGATGTGATCAGACTGGGCTTTCTCCTATGGTTTGGTCCTCTTTGGGGACGGACTGGTTCATTTCTTTTTCTGGCAACCATGATATAAAGGCATTTGTGAATAACCCATCCCTTATCCATGCCTAATCAAACCTGTTTTAGGTCCCTGTTATGGGCTACTGTTTTGTTTTGTTTCCTTTCATTCTGGTGCGGTTAGGATCACTAAGTTTTAGGAAGCCTCATAGTGCAGTGGTTAAACTGCAGGACTGCAGCCAAAACTCTGCTCATAACCTGGGTTGAATCTTGGTTCACTCAGCCTTTCATTCTTCTGAAATTGGTAAATTGAGAATCACTGGGGGGATAGTGTGTAGCCTGCATAATTAAATTGTAAACTGCCCAGAGAGTGCTCTAAGCATTGGGGAGTAGTATCTAAGCAGCACATTTCGCTTTTGCTTCTTCTTCTTCTTCTTCTTCTTCTTCTTTGTATAGTTCCAGCATGTGTGATTGCTGGGATCAAACCAAAGCAAATTGCTTACATACTTCACTTAAATTGCTGCAGGATCAAACTACTTATCAATGAATTGAAAACTACCTATGGTACCCCTCACAAAGGGAGAAACAGAAGAGGATGCAAAGCTTTTTCTTCTTTTTTTTAAAGCTCATATAATCTTATCTAATCTGGAGTTTGGCTTCCCTATTTTTGTGATTTCTTGTTGTGGGGATTAAACAAGGGGCTTTGTTTTGAAAGTATGATTGTTCAGACCCAAAGCTGTGCTGGGACCCCACCTCTAGAACATTAATATGGTTTCTGATTCTAATTCCATACCAGGTGTGATATATTGTTTGACCATGAAAGTCTGAAAGGTTCATTTGCGATTCTTATTCCTTTTTCTTTCTTCTCTCATTTCTTATCTTTTTAGTTAGAGTATAGTATTCTCTGTGTTACTGTTGTTCATTTCATTTATGAAGGCTCAGAAAAAATTGCTTCTGTTCTTCCCCAGCAGGAGTCTTCAACCAGTTGTCAATGCTTTTAATTGCCTTACAGCAGGATGAAAGGTTGTTAGGTCACGTTTAGTTATGGTGAAAGAATCCTCCACCGTGTTTTGTTTCTGACTAGGTTACCTTGTTCAGCCATAACTGGCTGCCCTTTGGCCAGCAATACCAATATTGTGCCATATCTGTGGTTCTCCAAGTAATGTATCTCCATCTAATTGTGGACAGTTCTGTGGACTAAGGTTGATACGAGCTGTCTGCACCATTTAGAATTGGGATAAGGTTACTCTTGGAGGCTAGTACTCCCAGAATCCACCAGCCAGCATGGGAGTTTTGCATCTTGGGAGCCAACCCGAAGTCTGTCATTTGAGGAGTGATGTTGTGTACAGGGATCTGTTTCCTAATTGGCCAATTTAGCTTGATAACACAGATTCATGTAAATTTCTCTGAATTAGACATCTTTTCAGTGTTTACATTGTATGCACTTCAGTTCATCATCACTGCACATCCTTGTATTGCATCAGCAGTGGGCAGCTTATGCCTACAGATTTAATTAAGTCTCCCAACTTTAGATCACCCTTGTATTACATGGTTATGTTTGATCATTGTGTTAGAAGTTGTTTTAAAAGAGGATGCTCCAATCATGACCTTGGGAGACATGCAGGGGATTTAAATCTTGCTTGTGTCATCTAATTTTTACCTAAATGTTAATTCCTCTTCACCCTGTATCCAGTGGGGAGAATTTCAAATGCATGTGCAATGTGGTGCAGCATGGGTAGGTCATGCATTATTTTAGGCAAGATAGAAAGAAAGCCCAACTCAGAAATGATTCTGCAATCTTTATTTTGTTTGATTACTTCCATCAGATCGTTAATAAATGTCATCATCATTCATGTTTCCATTTGGTTTCCATTTTTGTTTATTTCAGCAAAGTATACTAATGATTCCAGTTCACCTAGTGCTGCTAAGGGTAAGTGGTAATCATTTAGCATTTGAGACTGCAATACCTATAATAAGGATTTTGACAAAATGAAATACTTTGACCTGATGAAATAACAGTTACTAACTAGAGTCAACCTTAAAACAACAACAACAACAACATTATTGTATTCTCGAAGGCTTTATTACATAAACATTACAACATTATTGTACTTGGTAAACAGAAATATAAATACTAGTAATTCATTTAGCCTTTGGTCTTCAGATAATATGTTGCCAAATAGGATGAAGCCACCTCTGCAGGAGATAGAACAATCCCTTTTGGTCCTAAAGAGTCCAGGGAGGGTTCTTCCTGTGCTCAGTTTGTCCTTATAACATCTCTGTGATACACTTTATATTGAGCGACAGTAACTGGTCAAAGGTAAATGGCCCATTAAGAGCCTCTTCAGCGAGTAGGATTAATAACCTGATTCTTTCTAGCCAAGAACTCTGACCAACTCTGACCAAGAGGTGGGCAGATTTTTTAGCCTGGATGGATACATGTCACCTACATAAGGGCACACATATCTCAGCATGCAGGGAGGAAGTGATTTAAACTCCTCTCCCTGGGATCAAAGGATGTGATGTGGGCTTGTGGAAATAGATATCTGTGTCAGGATCATTGGGGGCATGGAGATTCAGAGACACAGTGTAGGCACCCTTCAGTCTCGAGAGACTTTGGTAACGTGCTCTGAATAGAGGTCTTGGAACAGCGTCTAGTGTGGCTGAGAAGGCCAATTCAAGAATGACAGTCCCTTCCACACTGAAGACAAATACAATCTGTCCCCTGTCCAGCTCCCTGATTTTCGGGACTGCCTCTTTGCCTCGGCCTGCTGAACAAGTGCCTCTTCAAATTGGGAGAGGCCATGCTGCACTGCCTGCCTCCAGGCTGAATGCGCAGATGTCAAAGTTTCCCATCTGTTGAGGTCCACTCCTAAGGCCTTCAGATCCCGCTTGCAGATATCCGTGTATCGCAGCTGTGGCCTCCCTCTGGGGCGATTTCCCTGCACTAATTCTCCATACAGGAGATCTTTTGGAATCTGACCGTCAGCCATTCTCACGACATGCCCAAGCCAACGTAGACGTCGCTGTTTCAGTAATGTATACATGCTAAAAATTCCAGCTCATTCTAGGACTACTCTACTTGGAACTTTGTCTTGCCAGGTGATACCAAAAATGCATCAGAGACAACGCATACGGAACGTGTTCAACTTCCTCTCCTGCCATGTGCAAAGGGTCCAGGACTCACTGCAGTACAGGAGTGTACTCAGGACACAGGCTCTATAGACCTGGATCTTGCTTCTTATTAAGCCATACTCTCTTTGTGAGTCTAGAGAACATGGTAACTGCTTTGCCAATGCATTTATCCAGCTCAACATCTAGGGAGAGAGTGTCAGAGATCGTTGAGCCAAGGTACACAAAATCATGAACAACCTCCAATTCTTGTGTAGAGATGGTAATAGAGAGAGGTGAGTCCACAGCCTGGCCCATGACTTGTGTTTTCTTCAGGCTGATTGTTAATCCAAAATCTTGGCAGGCCTTACTAAAATGATTCATAAGTTGTTGGAGCTCTTCAGCAGAATGGGCAACATTCAGAGGCAGCTTGTTACTAAACAGAGAAGATTGTTAACTTCCAATTTGGGAGTTAATTGTCTCCCTGTTTGGTTCACAAGCCACCCATATCCACAGCAATCCTGAGCTCAGTTGCTGCTTTCTCACCATTGTTAGCAGCAGGAATACAGCAATCTGCTCTGTGACTCCTCCCAGAAAATGACTGATTACCGTAGCTATGCAGTGATGAAAGGTGGACAAGACACCCCAGAGATCTGCTACCTCTGCAAAGAATGGCAAAGGGCTTGTGTCTTGCCTTTGTGTGCTGTAACTACTGTAGTGCTGGTCTCAATCCTGAGCCAAAACTTCCCTCACTGTGTGCCTGATTTGTCTGCATAGACATTTTTACCCTCTTTACACAGACTGGGACTGTGTCTTGGGCAGCCTTGAGATATCCAAGCTGGTCTGCACATAGGATAATAGGGAAACCCTGAAGTCTGGAAGAACAATGCTGTTTTCCAACCCCAAAGCTATAATCCTTGATCAGTCATTTCCCTGAGTTCATATCCTTCCTCATCTCCTTACAAAAAAAAAAGTGAGTACAGAGCAGGAACACCAGAGCAGGAGCCCACCATGTCATAGAATTCTGCTGTCACTTTTTGCTTGCACTGATAGATTAGTAGAGGTGGTACCGAATGAGGACTCACCTGTGCTGCAGCGGACATCTGGTTTACTGCACAAATGGAAAATCACATGTCCCTAAAATTTATCTAACTTTTATATTAAAACTATACATTGTGGTATATAGCTTTTAGTGGTTAGATGTGTATGTCCCAACACATATTCAAAAATAAGTGAGAAATTATGGCAGATCCAGTCTATTTTTAATACATAAGCCACAAAAAAATTAACAATAAGATTTTAAAGATTATGAGATGGATAACATTAAGAAGAATTTAGTTCATCTTATTTCAAGATCTGTGTAATTATCTCTTTTTCCCCTGCCTTTTCAGCAAATTTGTTCAAAGAAAGAAAGCCGAGACTAGTTATCCCCGAAACCTCTGGCCATCGTTCGGAAGTGACTGTCATGAAAGGAACTGAATTTTTTCTGGAATGCATTGCTGAAGGACTGTGAGTCTGCCTATTTTTTAAACTTTCCTTTAAAAAATAAATAAAAGGATAAGTAGAAAGTGTAATTTCCAGACAGTGCATGTATGAATTATACTTGGGGCAGGTCAGATCTGTTGTCTGACATAATGAAGCAAGCTGCTTTATTTGGAACAATGGTTCCCAACCTTGGGCCCCCAGATGTTCTTGGACTCAATCTCCCAGAAGCCTTCACCATTAACTGTGCTGTCCAGGATTTCTGAGAGTTGCAGTCCAAGAATATTCAGAGACCCAAGGTTGGGAACCATTGATTTAGAACCTTGGAGCTGAGGGAGACTAGATCAAAGATCACAAAATCTGCTCTTAATTGTTGTTGATAATGACAGTGGTTGAAGATATTGCCAAATGTACTTTCCATTTTGAAGTTGCCAAATAACAACAGAGAGCTTTGGTTTGACAAGATGAAGCTTTGGCATACGTTACTTTTAAGAAAATATGTGAAGACAATTTCCTACTGCTGACATTTCAGGAAAAAAGACTGAGGAAATTATCTCCTGTTGAAGAGAAATGTCATAGGTAGCATCAATATTCTGCCAATGGAAAGCAGTGATGACTTTGAGGAACCTGGACTGAAAGGAACCTGGGTCTCGGCATATTGCCATCTCAACAGATGGACAGAGTAAACAGACAGGACTTTCGTCCATACGTTCCATGTTCAGTGTTGGCATCAAGAAAGCCAGCTGGGAATGTTAACTTAGCAGGCTGCCCTGAACTTCTGTCTGTCTGGTTTTGAGAGTGCCCCATTAATTCTGTAAAACACAAAGTCACCTCTGTATTGAGTTGCCTAGAGAATTAGCTCTGGCTGGGCAAGCACAGAATTGATTGGTGTCATCACAGAGAAATTTTTAAGTGCATTTATGACTGAGAAAACCATTGTGGAATGAGATGAAACAAGTGTCTCTAACTCTGTACATACTACAATCATTGCAATATTCTAATCAGTTTCTTTATCGTCTGTTGGCATTAAGTGATCTTTTACACATTTCTAGGGCCATTTAAAGAAGAAGCAACACACATAAGAAGCAGTACAACTCTTATTTGTGCTTTTACTGGAAGCATGTCTATGACTATGTATGTATAGACAAGTGATTTATAGGAGTCAGGAATATGATGGAACAAAGATGAATGCATAAACTCTGAACTACATAAGCTGTCCAGGTGCTTTATTGGAGAAGGGGGAACAAAGTAACATTTTTAACATAAATCTTGCTTCTTATTTTCTTTTCTCCCAACAGTCCAACACCACATCTAATGTGGCGAAGGGCTGACAGAGGCAGAGTTGACAGAGGAGTCACTGAGAATTATGGGAAGCTATTGAAGATAGAACAAGTCACTGCTGATGATGCAGGGATTTATGAGTGTATTGCCAGAAATGCTCTGGGAGAAGCAAAACATGAGTTCAGTGTGGGTGTTGAAGGTACTGTTGTCATGCTAAAATTATCTCTCTCTGTGTGTGAGTGTGTGTGTGTGTGTGTGAGAGAGAGAGAGAATATATGTAAAATTTGTAACTGTATTTCAATTCCATCTTTTCTGTCAGTGATGTTTTTCTCTTACATGCCAGAATCTAAATCAATTGTGCCACACATGGCTCTAATTCCCTTAATTTATTCACAGCTAGATTCTATTAGTGCCAACTAGTGTAGTTGCAATTTAACAGTATCTAAGTAACTCCCTCTGATGGGAGGCCAGGCTGGCCTCATCTTTGCAGTCCTTGTGTAAGCTTTGAAAGGTGAAACCTTTCCCTTACTGACTACATTGGGTTTTAAAATTGGGATGATTGATATTTTGTTATTTTAATCTGTTTTAATAATTCTTTTCTCGAACATTTTCACTAATAATGCATATTTATTTTTTATAATTATTTTAATAATTTATTGTTTTTAGCTATCTCTTTTAAGGATGTAAGCCACTTTGATGTAAGCTCCATTCTTTTATGGAGAAAGGCAGGGTAAAAATATTTTAAATAAATAAATAAATAACACTGATTCAGTACATCTACTTTAGTTGGGATTAACAATTGAATTCAGGTCTTTGCAGTATGTCACTGCTATCTAGTATGCCTGCCTCATGCTTGACATTTGTCTATATTTTGGAATATCAGGCAGTAGCAAATACAGGAAGTTTATCAAATTGCCTAGTAGGCCACATATTGTTGGTAGAAAGATTTTGCCTTAGTGAGTTGCAACTTGTGCAGGTCTGATCTAAACCAACAGTTGAAAGACATCTGCATCCTGTAATATTAAATGCACAGCAGAATACAGTCGCTGAACCCACAGCCTTACACACAATAAGAAGAATGAACCAAACTGATCAAAAGGGCAACAATAATAACCTTAACAATAATAATCACAATAATAAACATAGCAATAAACATAATAATCATAATCATAATATTCATAAAAATGTACAAAGACAAACAGGCCACAAATCACACACCCTCCGGTTTCTGTATACAAATGCCAGGAGTATGGGAAACAAACAAGAAGAACTGGAAATTTTAAATCAGGAGGGTAAGTATGTCTTGATAGGAATAACTGAAACTTGGTGGGATGACTCCGATGACTGGAATACAGCAATTGAGGGATATAAACTGATCAAAAAGAACAGAGAGAATAAAAAGGGTGGTGGAGTTGCAGTATATGTCAAAAATACACATTCCTGCACAGAAATACAGGAGGAGGAGAGTGGCTGTTCCATTGAGAGCATCTAGATCAATTATTTGGGGCAAAAAACAAAAGAAACTTGATAATTGGAGTCTACTACCGACCGCCCAATCAAAGAGAGAAAGCAGATGAAACTTTTGAAAAACAAATTACAGGGTTTTCAAAGAGACACAACGTAGTAGAGATGGAAGATTTCAATTATCCTGATATATGTTGGGAGGCAAATTCTGCCAAGTATGGCCCTTTCAAGAAATTCCTGGCTTGTGTGGCTGATAATTTTCTCCTACAAAAAGTGGAGAAAGAAACTAGAAGATTTGCTATCCTTGACTTGATTCTGACCAACAGAGATGACTTGGTGGGGGAAGTGGCAGTAAGGGGAACTCTCTAGGCGAGAGTGACCATGTCCTTCTTGAATTCTTGATTTCAAAGGAAATGAAAGAAGAGTGTAGCCACACTCGTCTGCTGGATTTTTAAAAAGCCAATTTTAATAATCTCAGAACAAGGAGTATTTGTGCAATGTGTACATAATTTCCTTCATGGAAATTATTTTCATGTAAGAATTTTCAAAAATAAAGCTTTATTCACTGATTTCAGCTGGGAATCAAATTTTTACCATGGGCTTCCAACATATCAACTCAGCAGATTGTAATTTGTTTGGTCCTGCATAATTATTGCTAATATATTCAAAATTAGTTAAGCTGAGATATAGTTAATATTGTGATGTACCTAACATGAGGATGCCCTGTATTCAGTGATGTTATGAAGATTGATTGATTGATTTAAAATTCCCTCTATTGTAAGATCCCAGGACAGGGTACAACAAGAATAATACAAAACAATTTAGCTGTCCAGAATGTATAAAAATATTTACAAAAATGTACAGCTGTTTCATACACACAAAACAATGTAAGCACTTTAAGCTGTATGTGCTGCAAAAACACTTTGCAGCCACTGTAGCCAAAGTCCTTAAACCCCAAATATTTTAGTGAAGAATCATTTTTTAAAATTTAGCTCTGAAATGAAATCAATGGCCATATCAATCGAGCCTCTAAATGGAACAAATTTTACAAGTGTGAGAACCCTCTCATGTCTCTACATACTGTCTATTCTCAATGGTGGGGCACAGCCTCCCTACCAGATCTTAATGATGATGTTGATATATAAATAGGGAGAGTCACTCCTTCAAATGTCTAAATATCAGGCCATTTGAAAGTCACCATCAACAGATACTTGAAAGGTAGTCATACAGAGGAGGGGCAGGATCTGTTTTCAATCATTCCAGAGTGTAGGACATGTAATAATGGGCTCAAGCTACAGGAAGCCAGATTTAGGCTGACTATCAAGGAAAATTTCTTAACTGTTAGAGCAGTATGACAATGTAACCAATTACCTTGGGAGGCGGTGAGCGCTCCAATGCTGGAGTCATTCAGGAGAAAATTGGACAATCATCTGTCAGATCTGCTTTGATTTGGATTCCTGCATTGAGCAGCGGATTGGACTCGATGGCCTTATAGGCCCCTTCCAGCTCAATGATTCTATGATCTTGAACTAAGATTAGAAGCATATTGGGAGCCAATGCAGTTCTTTCAGAACCAGACTTATATTAGTTTGAAAGATATTCCTGCCAGCAATCTTAATTGCTACATATTGCACTCACTTGAGCATAGTAAGTGACAGTTAGAATAGGCCCATTTGAATCAAGAGAACTTATGGAAGAGTTGACTCACCAAATTTCCATTGATTCAATTGGCCTTACTGTAGTACGTATCATCCACTACACTAAGCAACAGGATTTTGGCCACTGTGTTCCTGTAAGCTACAGCTATCTTAGCTCATACTGTAAGCCTGTCCACACTGGCATATACTAGACATGGCATATGGATCCTCAAGTGTTTCTATTTAGAATGAGTTGTCCTTCCAATTTAAGACCTGTCACACACTTTTCTAGATCAGTGGTAGGGCATGTATTCTTTTTAGCACACACATTGTTTAGCTGAGAGATAGCAACCTCTAGCAGCTACAGCTTCCAACTGCTATCATGGTTGCAGATTCTGAGGGAGAGTAAGGGAAAGGATGGAATGAAAGCAGAGAGTGAGGAAGGGAGAAAATGGAACAGCAGAGAGAGAGGGAGAGAGGATTGATGAAAAAATAATTTCACTTCCCCTGATCCTTTGCAGACGATCACGGAAGTGCTTAATTGGCAACTGATTGGACTACAAGGAGCCATGCTGTTTGTATTGGAGGAGCACACCAAATGGCACATCGCTCCTTCTCCTGACCTCACAGACTCTTTAAAGCCCACCCCACCCCATACCCAAAACAGCCAGTCTGGACAGGCCCTGTGACAAACAAACAAAAATCTGGTGTGATCTTTTGTGAGATCTTTCCTGTGGCCTTTCAGAAAGACCACACCAGATTTTTCATTTGTCACAAATATTCAGGTAGGAGATTAAGGTCCTCTTGGATATGTGGTGCCATGGTTGTGAATCTCACAGCTTCTTGCCCATAGTGAGAAGCCAGGGGAAGAATTCCATTCATCTTGCAGTGAGATTTCTCTTTTTGAGATTTCCCCCTCTGAGAAATTTCACAAGGTTGTAAAATACCTCTCAATTAATTCATCTGTCAATTGTTTTCATCCAGAACAGTGTTATTTGCAATAAAGAAAAACCTTGTGAATGGATGCAGCCAGTACTGGATGGGGTTACACTCTCCTTGAAAACTCAAGGTGCAAAGCTTGGGTGTGCTCCTGGATTTGTGTCTGAGTCTCAAGTTTCAACAGTAGGTAGGAGTTCATTTGTAGAATTAAAATTAGTGCTCCAGCTGCTCGAGAGATCTGATCTGGTCACAGTGACACACACCTTAGTTACATCCTGGTGAAATTACTGTAACTCACACTACCTGGGGCTGCCTATGGAAAGTGTCAGGAAACTTCAGCGGGTCCAAAATGCAGCAGCCAGACTGATAAGTAGGCTCACACAACCCCCCTGTTACAGCAGCTCCACTGGCCATAGATCCATTTCCAAACAGAATTCAGAGTGTTGGTTCTAGCCTATAAATCTGCAAATGGCTTGGACTCAAGTTATCTCAAAGACTGCATCTCCCTTTCTGAGCAAGCTCGATTGTTAAGATCATCAGGAGAGGCCTCTCTCTTGGTTTCACCATCTTCATACGGGACAAGGAAGAGGGCCTTCTCTGTTGCTGCTCCCAGACTCTGGAACTCCCTTCCACAGGAGACTAGGCTGTCCCCCTCTTGATTGTCCTTCTGCAAGCAGATGAAGACCTTTCCCTTCAGGCAAACTATTCCTTAGTGACTGGCTGCATTAGTAGGGTTTTTAAATAGATTGTTGTATCTTACTACTTTGAATGTGTTTTGCCATCACACAATGTATTGTGAATAGCACTGCAACCCAACCTCAATCAGTGCTGATGCTCAACCATTTTGGTCCTTTAGAAGGACTACTACTTTTTGGTCCTGTAGAAGGGCAGGTTCCCCAGTGGATGGGAGGGTCACTTTAAGGGAGATTGTTCCTGGCAAAACAACTGTTTCCAGTGTGTTCAGAAGTGCACCTCTTTCACCTTCTGATCACACTCTTAGACTGTCCTTAGAGAGTGTGCCTGATGATGAACACCTGCATGCCACCATTTAGTGCTATATAGCAGTTTTAACTGTATTATACTCACCTGCATGAGGCTAGTGTAGGATATAGTGCTGGCAAAGCTAGCTCTTCAACCTTGGAAAACCTTCCATGTGCTTTAAATATATGAAGAGGGTTATCTGAAGCTTTTGCTTGTGTGCCTGAAGTTCTATTTCTTGCTAGATGATCAAATCCATATCATGGTGCGGGCAGAGGTACATTTTTTTTTTATCAAAAATGGCTAAACAGCCACACTACATAATAAAACTGCACATGCTACTAAGGAGAATGAGCACAGAGAGTGTTAAAACTGCACACATCTGTCTCTTACTTGATTTTATTATTTATCCCTCCTTCTCATCTCCCTGGTATCAGAGGGAATCCGGCGAGGTATTTCAAATATTTATGCTTCATTTTCTTGTTACCTTTTAAATTGATGTGCCACTTTTTCTTCCTTGCAAATAAGCAAACTGGAATTACTCTGCTTTTCCATTTGATTGATATTGCTCATCTTGAACAGAAGTTGCTGGGTAGATGGGCTGGCAGAGGGTGGGCGGGAGGGGTGAAATTGCACAGGGGATGAAACTGCTCCAGTACTGCAAATTGCTGACTCTTAGAAATCATTCCAGATGGCTTGCAGTGTCTCTACTGTTGTTGAATATCTTAACAATCTGGCTAAGAATTTTTGTCTGAAAAACTGAAGCCATCAAAAGAACTACAGAAGCTGCAGAAGCAATCAGATGCCAAGGAAGTCATAGCAATTAAGCAGCATTGAATTATGGTTGCAGATTCAAACAAAAATGATAGCCTCTATTCACTGAGATACACAGATGCAACTGCATCCACATCTCCCTTGCATGCACTAGAAGAGAGCAATGTGAATAGATTTATGATCAATGAGAACTATTAAACACAAGCAAATGCCATAGACAAGAAGTCTCCTTATTCCCAAGGGAAGGCCATATAGGAGTAGTCAATGACTAGATTGGTGGGATATAAGTATAATAAATAAATAAATAAATAAAATAGGATGCCAACATATACAGACACATATGCACACACAAGAGGTACCCAACTCCTTTCTTTCTTTTGCATTTTCCAAGCAATAATATTTCACTACCTTTAATCACAAGCTGACATCTTCTTTCTCCTCCACCATCACACATTTAGGGCTGGTACTCATTGGGTGTAAGTGTGCTGAGCTTTGCTGACCTCACTGGCGATAATTGATTCCTTTGGAGTTACAGGGAAGTTACAACCAGCTTGTGCTGCTCCTGTTCTCTTCTTTTAAGAGCTTGGCCATGGATGAAATATACATTAAACCAGGAGGCAACTGACTATGCACACACTCCCCATTGTTTGCACCTTGTCTGCTCTCTTTCCCGTTGGTAACAGAGAAGTAAGCGCATCATTGTTAACAGTCTCTGTCACGTCTGCATGCTGAAAACACAAAGCATTTTGAACAGCAGCCTTCACACTCCTGGGTCCCTCTCACATAAATCCTACAGCAATTTCAAAACAGAGACTGCTTTGTGGGTTATATATGAAGAACTGTGTTTACAGATAAGCATTGGCTCTGTGGAGATTCAGATTTCCCCTCTCCTTTATCCAAAGCTTTTGTCATATGTATGTCTTCCTATGTATACATTCCTGACATGTGTGGACTTTTGTAGATGGATGGGTGTGATGTGCCAAGGCGTTTTTGACTTAAGGTAACCCTATGAATTCATGACTTCTGAAAAGTCTTCTCATAAGCAACCCTGCTCAGGTTTTGCAGACTAAAGGCAATGCTTTCTGAGAGGTCAGATTATTTCTTTTGACTCTCCAGGTTGTGTGTGTGTGTGTGTTTTGTTTTGTTTTTGTACAGCCTAACTGCATACATGAGTTTTAAAATGAAAAGCAGCTGCTAAAGGCTGCAAATCAGAGTAGGCAGATACATAGAATGTGTTTTCACTTTTCCTGCTATTTTTTTTTACAAAAATTGCTTCCCTGTTCTCTTTATCTTTTGTCCAGTGTGGACAAAACCAGCTTGAGGCAGGGGCTGAATTTGAGAGGAAAGCCATCTGGCAAGGAAAGGGTTAAGTACCCCCTTCTCTACCTGTTTCTCCCATGGCAACTTCTGTGTGTGTGAGAGAGAGAGAGGGGGGGAGGGAGGGAGGGGGAAGGGAGGGAGGGAGGGAGGATGCAATGGAAAAGTTGTTAAGGGGATATAATGTAGAACTCACTACAACATTAAGATTTTAAATAATATGCTGTGGTTATCACTCCATTACATTTTTTTGCAAATACCTTCTCTGCAGAAATTGTTCAGTGCCAAATGTAGTGAGGAGGAGAGGCCATGTAAGCTGTGTTCCAAGGCAGCAGGTAGCTTACAGGCCACATGTTGCTTACTTCGGTGATATAACATTTTTTAAAAGAAAGCCACCTGGGGATTTAGAGAAGAAAAAGACAAGTGGAAACATATATCAGTGAGTCCACGCTGTTAGGTCGTGGTAGCTTTCTGAACACACAAACAGATATGTAGTTTGCCCAGGGTGATCTTAAATGGCTGGTTATTGCTTCTGCTTCTTTTGGTGGAGCCATTCTGTCCTTTGAGATTGCTTACGCGGTTGTGCAGTGTTGCATTTGACTATTGTTTTGGAAAGTTCAGGAAGAAGCCTGACCCTTACATATTCATAGACATTAGGATCATGTGACAATCAGCAGCACTTTTGGTAGTGGAAGTTACCTACACACTGTGCATTTTTAGTGGGCACTTATAATATCTTAGATGCATACCAGCTTGACATATGAAATGGCCACATTTGCACATTGCCATTGCAAATTCTCAAGCAGTTGTGTCCTAACATCTACCTGAGCAGTGACTGCTGAGCTTCTGACACCACTGTGTGGGACATTTGTAGAGCTGAGTAGCTCCAGAGAGAAATCACTTCAAACATTAAGTTGGGGTGCTTTTGTTTTAATGTGATTAATTCCAATGAAATCAATCTTGTAGGTATTATGACCCCAGTTGTGTCTGGCCGTTATGGAAATATACAAGACAAGGTATTGGTTAATGGGAAGCTGCCAATCCGTTATAGAAGCTTTCACAGTTTTTGGGAATAATCTTCTTAATGACTCTTAAGCTACAAATAAGGCTAAAGATTTGTCTTAGAAATCTTTTTTTGAAAACAGATTTTTAAAAGCTGAATTTTTCCTGTGGTTATAAAGCACCAGCCAGTCCAATCACACACATAAACTCATGCTGGGTAGGTTCCCGGAAAAAGTTTAAAATGAGCTATTTATACCAGCATAGAGCTTAGACATCCTGCAAGTGAATATGCAGTGTGCCAAGAAAACAGCTTCTAATCATATAACTGCCAGAAGGCCTATGCTAGGAGATTGTCCACTTAAAAGCTGGCCCAGACAGATGTCTCTCTGGCAGTTCTTCAGAAACATCTAAGGAACCGGATTCCAGAGTCACCTTAGGCTACTTAACACTACTGCATGGGTTACTTCTCTTGCCCTTAAGAGATTCCTCCAAATGATTAACTTAAACTTGCCTTCCTTCTCCTGAAACCTGCTGATGCTTGCCATTTGCTTTCTGAATATGCTGTCCTTTTCTTACCTTTTCCTTCAAGTGCTGTGCCAAAAGTTCCGCTAGAGACTTTTGGACACATAAGTAAGGGCTGCCATTGGTAGGATAGGACATATGTCTGTGCATGTAGGTATGTGAAAAGTTCTACCATCTCTGGTAGAGTGGAGAATTTTGTTGTTGTTGTTGTTGTTTAAAAAAATCATAGATGGGAGTGTAATGTTAGGTGACAAAGGCTTCTTTCTCCTTTTCTATTTGTTTGGTTTAAAGAAACAAGGAAAGTTGTTTTTTTTTCCCCTGCTCTGGCAAGTGATGGCAGTGGTTCTGTCTCCTTCCAGGCCGCCCATAAACTCTGTGAAACACTGATACATCACAGTGTGGTGACTTTCCAGTGGCATTGCTGGAGAGTAGAGATGGGCACAAACTGCTCAATCAGCCAAGGGCCACACAGCTGTTCTGAAGTTCGGTGCCCCACCCCCACTGGTGGGCACTCACTCGGAGGCAGCACCTCAGCTTTCCGGCCCCACCTCCTCTGGGCACAGCCTCTGAGCAACCACTTAGTGGAGGAAATGGGACGCCAAACCACAGAACAACTGTGCAGCCATTGTCCAAACAAGCATGAACCGCTGAACCAGTGGTTTGTACCCATCTCTACTGGAGAGGAATAAATAAGGCTATTCCCAGTGGGGCATCCATTTCCCATCCCCAACCATTTCCCTCGAAGGATATTAGTTCATGATACAGCATCCTTCTGGAGAAGCATTTGAGCAATCTAGAAATGTGGCTGCCAGTGGCCACTGTGTTCCTCCCCCCCCCCCCCATGGGATGAAAAACCTCTGCTACTTGAGATAAAACATACATTCAAAAACTCCTGGCCTTCTTTAAAACAATCCTCTTTCCAACTTATTTCTGAAACGAAGGTACCAGATGTTGGGGCAATTTGGCCAGGAACCATGTTTTGTTGGACATAATGTTAGTTAGATGATACAGGAGGATTAAAAACTTGGCACTGGACAAAAGATCAAACAAAACAGATTAGATGTGAATCTATGATGCTCAAATTATTTATCTTGCCCTTTATCTATGCTCGAGGGACGTGGTGGCGCTGTGGGTTAAACCGCAGAAGCCTCTGTGCTGCAGGGTCAGAAGACCAGCAGTTGTAAGATCGAATCCACGCGATGGAGTGAGCTCCCGTCGCTTGTCCCAGCTCCTGCCAACCTAGCAGTTCGAAAGCATGTAAAAATGCAAGTAGATAAATAGGTACCACCTCGGTGGGAAGGTAACGGCGTTCCGTGTCTAGTTGCGCTGGCCACGTGACCACGGAAACTGTCTTCGGACAAACGTTGGCTCTATGGCTTGGAAATGGGGATGAGCACCATGCCCTAGAGTCGGACACGACTGGACTAAATGTCAAGGGGAACCTTTACCTTTTTACCTTTATCTATGCACAGATCTGTGTGGAGAAATTAAATCAAAAATAAGGATATCTTTCCTACTTTTCAGAGACTGGGGAAAAATGCAGCATGCTGTAAGTGCTCAGTGGTTATGGATTAGAGATGGGCATAGGCCTTCCTTGTGCATGACTCTTCTGGAACTTGCCTGGCAATGAACCACATGTCAGACTAAGGGTGGTAGTAATGGTGAGATAAAAGTACCTTGACTCCTCTGCTAAGTTCCCCAAACACCCTTACAAGCCTTGTCATTCATTACCATCATCATCATGTGCCATAAAGTCAATTCTGACTTATGGCGACCCTTTTCAGGGTTTTCCTGGTAGAGAATACTCAGAAATGGTTTACCATTCCTTTCTTCTGGGGGTGTCCTGGGACTGTGCAGTTTGCCCAAGGCTACCCAGGCTGGCTCTACTTGCAGGAGGCACAGTGAGGAACTGAACTCCCAACTTCTGGGCTCCATTGCCAGGTACCTAAATCACTGAGCTATCTAGCCAGCAGCTAAGCCTTCTCATTACAGTATTTATCTGAAAGTAGGGAACTGTGGCAGTAGCTACAATGGAAAAGATGGGGGACAATGTATGTATTTTCATGTATGGATCTGTTTTCAATTCTTCTTGCCTCCTCTCTGTGATTTTGCCACTCCAGAACATGACTGAAACATGGGACTTGTAGTCTGAAAGTATGGGTAGACTTTCTTTTTCCCGTATTCCATCACTACTACACCTCCTGTCTGTGTTTGTGAGTGAAGTTCATTCTAGTGAACAAGACCAGCATTGTTAGATTAATTATGATGATTAAGAAGATAACTGGGTGATTTTTACAGGTCAGTGGGTGAGGTCTGAAAATCAGATTTTGTATTTGGATTGGATTCTGACTTAGTGTTGGTTATTACAAAGTTTGATTGCAAATGCAAGTTTTGAGGATAATGAAAATGGTTTGCCCTCCACAGTTGTTGCATTTTTCCTGCATATTTTAATCTTATGGGCCTAATTTTAGATAGAACTAGCCCTTGGTTGTTTTTTTTTAAAGACAGCTTCTGCAGACATCAACAACACATTACAATCATGTCATCTGAGCTAAAGATGCAATAAAAAGAATTTTGGATAGAAGGTAGTAGGAACCCTGCCCATTAATAAAACCAGAGCTGAAAATTGAACAGCCTCAGTTTGTGTAAAGCCTTCTTTCTCCAGTTGTTGCCAGAGAGTGCCATCTGCTGGTTAAGTGAAGCAAAATCACAAATGTTCTTCTAACTGTCTTTTCCATTTCTTGGTTACAAAATGTTTCTTGTAATTCTCTTTATGATCTTACTCTAGCCTTTCCTCTAATTTAGCCTTATCTGTTCACCCATTCTTTTTGTTTTGCTCAGCCTAATCTTATTATTGCTTTGTCCTATCTCTTTGGCTCATTTTCAGTTGTTTATATCGGCTTGGAGGGTTCCACTTGTTAATACACTTTTTAATATCTGTCTTGACTTCTTTCTTTAAGCTTTTCCTGCACTTTATTTCCTTCCATAAACTTGGGATAGTTCAGCTCCAGTCTTTTATGGAACAGAGTGGAGATTGCTGGTGGGAAAGATGAATTGTAATCTGAATGCTGAGGAGGAGGAAAGGTTGCTGGAGACATACGTAGGTTATCCACATGTGGGAATTTTTTCAAGGAACAGGGATGATAAGCACACACAGGCACCTTCATCCTTATTGGTGGCTATCAAGGCTTGCAGCGCAGGGCTGTGAAGCCCGAAGAACAGATTAGGGATCAACTTACTTTTACCACCTGTTCATAGTTGTGAGGCACTGGGGTGGGGTTGATGGGGAAGGGCACTCCACACTGACAGTGGCGGCGGCCAAGTGTGCAGTGATCTAAGGTAGTCATTCAGCCTACCCAGGGGGACCTTGCTGAATGGTTCTATGCAGGCTAATACCTTGGGTTAAGTGGAAGATTTCCACACAATTTCCCTTCACAGATCTAGTTGAATAAATGAGGCCCTAATCAATGGATGCGGACTTGAGTCTCAGGACTTGCTGTCAAGTCAGACTGAAGTCACATTGGTGACTCAAATTGGGCTTTTTTTCCCAATGACTCGGACTCAACTTGCAACTCAGAACCCACCCACCCTTCCCTTTTTTTGGGGGGGGGGGAAGCGTGTTCTTAATAGGGACTCAGACTTGGGGCTTGGGACTCAGGACTTGGTACCAAAAACCTGGACTTGGGAATCAGATCCAAAGACTTGCCAACATCCCTCCTAATTAAATCATTTTATAATTATTTGACTTCCCCATTCTTTCCTTTTCGTAAGGCTAAAGTGCAGGTTTCTCTCCCTCCCTCCCTCTCTCTCCCCCCCCCCCATCTCTCTCTCTCTCTCTGTGTATGTAATCTGTAGGAGGACTGGCATGGGAGAGTGATCTCTTCCTCAAAGTTTATTCCCCACTGGTATTGGTCTTTGCAGCAGAGGAAGAAAAGATTTCAAGCACAGTGTGAATGGTTGTTTATTTTGCCCTCCCTGGTTAAGTCTCCTTTCAGGAAATAATTTGCATCATGGAATCCGTGCTAGGGAAAGGATTAAGAAAAAACCTTCTTCCCCTTCCAATTGTAATCAGATTTCTCTGTCACTCCTACTACAAATCTCTTAAATAGAATGTAATCTGAACCACATTGTGTCAGTCATTTTTAAATGGTAAGACATTTAAAGCTTTGTAAGGTGAATCATAATTTTCATTTTTTTTTTTTGTATTATAATGTAGTAGTGATAATGATGGTCATGGCAAATAGTGTCTCTGCACCTTAATTGGCCTACAGCAGCAGCTGACATGTCATATCTTTTCTCAACAGAGCCACCCACATGGGTGATAAAACCGGAAAGTGGTGTTTACAGTGTTGGTGGAAGTTTTGTCTTGTTGTGTCAAGCTATTGGCTACCCTGAGCCAACTATCAAGTGGAAAAAGAATGGCATTCCCATCAAAGGTAAGCACAGGGTTCTCTCATGCAGTGCAACAGTATCAAGCAGCTGTGTAAACACTCCCAAGTAGAGCAAATGATTTGCAAGCTCCCCATTTCTTGAAGTGTTTGTTTTATCTGGTCCTGTCAATTAAAAAGGTTTCTTATTAATAACAGAAAAATCTGGATTGTATAAGATCAACCCTGATCTGCTATTTTATTGGTTTATTTATTTATTTATTTATTTATTTATTTATTTATTTATTTATTTGATTTATATCCCGCCCATCTGGTATATTCTACCACTCTGGGTGGCTACCAACATACATATAACACAAACATAATCAATAGTAAAAACAGTGAAAAAATATTATAAATAATAAATAGCAAAAGAAAAAGAGTTAAGTGCTGACAGGAGGGAAGGCCTGGATGTACATCCATGTTTTTAGTTGGACTTTAAATGTACCCAGCGTAGGGGCCTCGCGAATCTCCGGAGGAAGGTTATTCCAGAGGCGAGGAGCCACTGCCGAGAAGGCCCGGTTTCGTGTCTTTTCCCTCCGGGCCTCCCTCGGCGTTAGGCTCCTCAACCTCACCTCCTGACTCGCACGGGTGATCCGGGTAGATCTCGGTGGTTTAAAATTGCCTTTAACAACTGGCTTTTTTCTAAACAGATCACAAATCCTATAATGCAATTATTAATTGGGCATCATAGGATCTGACATATTTGAAAACTGTGAAGAAGGCCGTATGCCCCACAAGGCAGGAATGCATCTACAAGCATGCACCCATGCATCACCAACAGCACTGCCTCTGTACAAAGCCAATGAGTCTTTAAAGCACTTTGATATAGATTTCCTAAGCTGTACTACAGAAGCTATTGGAGAAAATATAGTGAGTGATGTAGAAAAGCTTCATTCAGGTCATTGCAACCAGTTTTCTTCTTTACCTACTAGCTTCACAGGACTCTCATATAATGGAAAACTATTGGTTTGCAATATTCTGCAGATAATTTAGGGCCTAATTACACCTGTCAAAAGAATCCCGTTTATACCGATTCTTTCCATACCTGTGTTGTACCAATAAATTTATTTTCATGGTAATGTGGTATATATACTGGCAGGAATGTTCCTGTTGTTTTAAACAATATCGATTAATTTCTTGCTATTTGAAACATTGTTGCCCGCTGCACCATAGAATCAATTTATTTTGTCGGATGTTTCCTGGGGCATATTTAAAAAACCCTAATGGGTACATCGATATGGTGGAAAGGGATTCCCATTTGGGAACATTTGATCTGTGGTGCCTGTGGCTCTGGAAGTAATGCATTGCTCACTGTAGTCCCAGCTGTCACCTGTGTAGCTGTGCCATTTGGCAAACAGTAGGCTGAGGCGTCAAGCAGTAAACCAGACAAATTGTCCATGTAAAACCTCAGTTTATTGATATATTGATATACTGGCCACGAAAATTTTTCAAAAAAAAATATCTCAGGGCAGCCACACGGCAATCATGGCAGCTGCCTTCCCTGGGGACTGAGGATGGGAAAAGAATCAATAGAAACATGCACACATGCTATACCGGTAAGGAATGCATTGATGCATCATCAGTACAATTTAAAACCACCTTCTTGGCACGGGGAAAATAAACCAGAAATAAACCACTGACTGGGAAAATGAGTTGATCTTCACTGTGCATCATGTGCTTAGAAATTTATGAAATGATCTAAATGTTCTTTAAAAACCAGCCAAATTGGTATAACAGGGGTTCTTTTGCCAGGTATGATTGAGCCCTTAGTTTGAAATATACTTTCAAATTTTTTTATTTGAAGCAAAATAAATAAGTCTTTATCATATTTGATAAATGTTTCAGAGCCAAAGCAGATGGATGGGTGGCTTCTCAGCTAGAAAGTGGCATGAAACAAGGGCTTTCATGACTTGTTTTTGTTTGGGATTTGGTCATCAGGAAGAAATAGCAGGCTCTGTTTTCCTGTTGATTTTGCAGACACAACAGCTCTGAAGAGGGATTAACCATGTAGCACCTCTAGTTGTGAATCTTTCTGGATTTAGCTAATTCACTTTCACTTGGGTTCCATCTAGTGTCCCACTGAGAAATTGCAGGGAAGTGATTTATTTACAAAAGCTTGATTGAGCAAGAGCAGAATACGGTTAAAAAGCCCTACATTCCCTTCAACTATTAAAGTGGCATGAAATCAATAAGTTGCAAAATGCAGATACACCTCTTAATTAATTAATTAATTTCTACCGTTGCCAAGTGAGATTGTTAGAATTCTAGTAGAACCCACAAGATAGCCATTTCTTTCTCTTTTATCACCCATGTTTACTAGTTTTTTTCTGTCTACTCTCACTGCTCAGTCAACATTTCCCTCTCCTTCATTTCTTACTCCAAATGTATTAGGCAACAATTCTTATTCTCATTCTCTTTCCCCCCCTCTCTAGGTAGATACATGTATGTGCATGCTTAGAAGTCATAACAAGGACACTTTAGCAGGCAGCTAGGTAACACAGCTGATTTGGACTATGCTAGTGGCTCTAGAAGGTCAGAAGTGAAAGCTCATAAAGGATGGTTCTATCTGCACCCTGAATGAGCTGCAGATATTTGGATCAAAGCTTATGGTTTCCTAGATGAGACCTGGTGTCTACCACCTTGTCATCGAACCAGTAATATTGCATACTACAAATAGATTTTAATTTGTTAAGTATTCAATTTTTGAAGTGAAATAAAATTGAGACGAATACCCTCAGTGTCCCCTTAGTATGAAGGCTAAAATTCAGTCTCAGTTTCACATCTCAGAACTATGGTGGAGACAGACATGCACCCACGTGCACACACTTTTATTATTAGAGATTAAACTCTATACAACTTGGGAAAAGAATATTTGGAAAACCATATTGTTCCATATGAATTGACTTTAATGTCTTGGGCAGTGTTTTTTAGTAGAATGAATGATATAAACATACTAATAAGACCTGGGTGTGCAGTTTTACAATTTGTGTTGTGCTCTTGGCTATGTTTTTGACAGATATTGAAACAAAATCCAGCAGAGCTGTGTTTTCCACAAGGGAAATCAGTGTGACTGATCTGATGCTAAATGACTCTGCAGTGTACCAGTGTGAGGCTACCAACAAACATGGCACCATCTTGGCCACAGCAAACATTGATATTCTTGGTATGCATCTTACAACTTGTGATACCTGCTTTATGGAGAGATGCTACTTACTGACAGAACTCATATTTCACATGCAGACGGTTATAGATCCAGTCCCAAGCTTGGCATCTATAGGAAAGGCTAGGAAAAGTGCCTGTCTGAGTCCATGGAGAGCCATCACTAGTTAGTATAGACAACAATGAGCTAGATAAACCAGTTTCTTTATATCTGGATGGAAAGAGCTTGAGATTTGGGGAAAACTGATATATATATATATCCATCTAGGGTCATAGCTTTGAAACCTTGATTTTTTAATATTCTAGCTTTGAATCTCTGTGTACTCAACCATGTTAGTGCTGAACTGGTGTTGCCACCTCTTTATTTCTGAGAGGCTCCATGTGTTAAACATATGATAGGCAAATACAGCATGATCTTCCCCATATTGAGAATAGTAACACCTGTTGAATCTCATTAGTGCAGATAGATGAGAATTGAATACCTGTTGATTTTGGCCAGTACAAAAGGCAAATAATGTTATTTTAGTTTATTTTAGAGAAATATATGAAGATGCACAAGATCTTTATTTAAGATGAAGAGAGCTTGAAACTCAGAAAGAAGAAGAAAAAGCAGGTTTTCACATCCAAAGCTCTGAGTGATTTATAGAGAAACTCAAAACGTTTCCATATCCGTGGTGGTGGGGAAGTATTTCCAAAAGCTGTCTTTTGGTAGGGATATAAAGAACACTTGCATAATTCTTAGCTCCCATTGATTTAGTTGTCTCAGCTTAATGAGACAAGAAGTAACTTTTCTTTTCTTTTCAGGGTCTCCATAATTTGCATAGAATCTGCACAAAACACCAGAGAACAAGCCTGCTAATTAAATGTAGAAGCAATAAAGCAATAGCAGCCACTGTCATTTTGCACAATGTGTGTCCTTTGCACAAAGTTGCTGATTTGTATAAAAACAATTCTCAATCTCCTAATCACAACATACTCCACCCTTTTAGAAGGGTTGGGTTTTTTGTTTTTGTTTTTTTGCCGGTTCATTAGTCTTGCATGAAATGTCCTGCTCTGCCCAAGAGGGAAGGTCCATGGTCCAGATTTATTAGGCACATCCCACGTGATCTGGGAGGGGCCAGATAGGAGTGCCTAATTTAAAGGCACTCCTTCCCGCAATCAGCCTCTTTTGAGCCTCACAACCCGCCCGCCCACTCTCTGAGCTAGTGTGAATACGTATAACTAGCTGCTTTTGGGGGCCAGATATGAATTTTGACCCTCTTTCTGAATTGGCAGAATTAAATGGAGAGTGTGTGTTTTGCCTATCCCACATTGGCATCTTGTAGGGTTTTGGAATTGGCAAGGGTGGCATCAGCTTTAAATAGATCACACTAGCGGGTAGCATGGAAAGAACAAATAATGATGAGTTCCCATGGAGCACAAGGAAGGTGCTAGAACATCAGTTCTCCTGGCATTGTGGATAGAGATTGCAGTACTGGGGGCCAGATGTGCAGGGGGCCTCCCCAGGCCATGGGCTGTCTAGAATCAAGGGGCTCACCTGGCCAGGGGTGGTCCATCATTGGGTGGCCAGGGTCATGCTCTCTTTAGGACAGCACCACTCTGGGGCTTAGAACTCGCCCATGTAAGGTGGGGTCCCATGAGACCTCCTGGTCCTAACCAGTATTCTACACTATGGCAGGCCTCTTCTTTAGCGGAGAAGTTCAAGTTAACCAAGTTCAATAAAGTGTGGCCCTAGTTTCAACCCATCATCTGCATCTCTCCTCTTTATTCTGGGATGGGTGAGCAAAAATGAGACAAACGAGGATTTGTGTCCCTATCTTTCCACAGGTCTGTAATTCTTACAATCTTTTTTCATCTTCTTGTCCATCTATATATTTCTTGGTTGTTTTTTTCAGAGATTCCTCCAGAAATATTAACTCCAGATGGTGAAGGGTATGTTGCAGTTGTGGGTTATCCAAGCCACCTGTACTGTCAGTTTTTTGCAGTACCACCACCTGATGTCTCTTGGTAAACCTTGTTTTCTTTATTCCTCTTTTTCATAGGTTGATCTTTGCATATGATCCCATCTGATTATGTCTAGCTGTGGGCCTATAGCTGCATCTAAACGTGCATTGCTTCTTTTTTCAAAAAACTATTTAAAAAATAATGTAATAAGATGCCAATAAGATGAGTTTAAATATACTTGTATTTTAAAGATTTCAAAGCAGTCGTGTGACAAGGTTAATGAAGCTGCATATTGTTTGTTAGCAGTGGAAATGATAAGGTTCCCCAAGAACTAGTATTCTATTTCCTTTATCTTCAGGAAGACAAAGGTCAACAGAGCTTAGTTTGCTTAGAGGATTTCCTTGCTCAGGAGCAATTTAGATGGATTAATGAAAAGCAAATGTTATTTCTGAAAAGACACCAAAACAGTTAAATCCCCAAGAGGCCTTTGTGCTGTTCTTGAAGTGTACACACAAATTTTAACTTAGAACTTGATTTGGACTGTTGAAATCTAGAGAAAAATGTTGTGTCCTTGAGTCTTCATCCTATGAGGCCTTCTTTATCCTTTGAGCCCCACTGTTGCGGAAGGTCCTTTGGGCCAAACGATCAGGCAGTTAGAACATCATCTTAAAGCATTCCTCTAACTCCTCAACCTTGCCTCATTTTTTATCCGTTACAAACCCAGAGCAAATATATACTAGTTACCTGGCCAGAATCCTATTTACTTATGTGGCCACTTAAGGGCAGTTGTCTGAGTAG
This sequence comes from Intellagama lesueurii, assembly GCA_037013535.1. Taxonomy (NCBI): domain Eukaryota; kingdom Metazoa; phylum Chordata; class Lepidosauria; order Squamata; family Agamidae; genus Intellagama; species Intellagama lesueurii. The sequence goes on along the minus strand of JBAJHW010000002.1, from coordinate 266,177,870 downwards.
CTTTCCCATCCATCTGACTCACCTTCACATGACTGATCACATACTAGTTGTGAAATGGGGCAGGAGAAAACTATGATGTGATTGCCCTTCAACATGTGGGTTTTCTACTATTGGATTTTGGCTGTACAGTTTCAGGCCACAAGCCCTGTATTGCTGTTCCACTGCACAAAATTTACCTGCTGTTCCATTCGACAAATCCCTCCACCTCAAGCACGGAACACATATACCCATAGTGGAGCATAGGGCATGCCAAAAACCAAATATGTGCTGTTTTCCAGATGTTTGGCACAGGTTTTGGACTATCAACCATGTTTTGTATGTGTATGGTCAGAGTTTTTGGCACATAGTGATACCTAACTACCAAGGGTGTTTGGCATAGATTTAGGGCATGTGACAAGTTTAGGAGTTTTGTGTTTTAACTACAAACTTAAATATTCTGTTTTAGTAACTAACGTATATTTGGAAGAGGGCTGAGATGAGGGGTTGGTAGTTAAAACAGTTGTTCTGGAGGCCTTCTAGCATTATATACACACAAAGGTTGCACAATTCACCCTGAAATTCAAATAATTAACTCTTCATACATTCTGCTGCAGACAAGGGGCTTTTGAACAGAGACTGGATGGCCATCTTCCACTGAAGCTTTAGGTTTGAATTTCCTGCTTCATCAGGACCCTTCCAGCTCTACAAATTCTATGAATCTATGATTCTAAGACGTGGGGAAAACAAAAATAGCAGATGGAAAAGCATTCCATTCTGCAAGAATCCTCACTAGAGACTGGGCTGAGGCAAAACTCAAAATATGTTTGCCAATTGTCCTGGAGCTGTTATTACCTGGAATTTGTTGTGGCCAGTAGTCAAAGCAAAGAATTTCAATTTGATTGAATCAAAATAGTACTGGAGAACATAAAAAATGCACTTAAAAGCATTGTGTAGCTTCATACAATAGATGCTTAAGGAAGGGAAAAACTGGGGATGAAAAAGTAATTGGTTGAATTTGTTAATGTCCTCAATGATCAACAAATCCTTGGATTTTGAAGTACTTCAGTACGGAAAAAATCTTGGGATTCTGTAGGATGTTGCCATGACATTTAAAATGATATTGAACTCTTCTAGCTGTAGTGTTGATATAGTGTAGTAGAGTGATCCTAACTCCCAATTCCACTGCATGAATGGAATTAGGAAGGGAGTGGGGGGAGGCACCTTTACTGAAGGTGGGAAATGGAGGATATGCTCCATTCAACCCCCAGTACACCTACAGATCACTTTGCAGATGAGGGGCAGGACTACTGCTGGCAACAATTTAGGAGTAGGAAGGGAGGATTTCAGGGATATAAAGAGAAAGGACAGAGGAGTATCCACGGATCGGAATCCAAGGCCCTTTCATTCCCATAGGAGGTCCCAAGACCCCTCCCCCTTCTTCAGCAGTTTAGATAATCTGTAACAAAGAAGCATATGGGACAAGTAAAATACAATCTGCTTTCATACCATGCTGTACCCCTCTAACTACACATTGCCATTGCATTCACTTTAGGAAAGGCAGAGCAAAAATTTAAAAGTGTGACTTCAGCTAATTCTAATAAAAATTTATATTCATTTATATGTTAAAGCTCATTTTCTTCTCAAAAATAAGAAATATTCTTCTTAATTTAATGATATGTCCTTGCTTCTTTTTCAACTTCAGAAGAAAGCTAAGACCTGGCAACCCTGCTGTTACAGTGTGACTTTCCTGTGACTTCAAACATGTTTCAAAATATGTTTGCCCACCCAATCCCGGAATAAAGATGCGAGACAGTAATATGGATTAAATGCGGGCCACACTTTATTGAATCAACATCAAAATTGTATTTGCCAACATTGGAAAAGGAGGGGGCCTGCTGTAGTGCGCAAACAGGTGAAAGGTAGGGGTATCCAAATACCCCTTGATCAGTAAATGGGCGAGTCCCCGGCCCCCAGGTTCCAGCGGTCTTAAAGACAGCAGGAACCCGGCCTGCCGCTAATTAAACACCCCCAGTCCTCAAGACATCTTTATTTGATGACTGTTGGTCCGGAAGTGGCCCAGCGCATCTTCCCACCACCGGCCCTGTAATCGCACGATCCGCAGAGCCGGGAGGTCGGATGCGCTGTTGGCTTACCTGAAATTACCATTGGGACACACCGAAAATACCTGTTTTTCCGCACTACCCGCCAGTGTGACCAAAAAACACCACCAAATGCCAACAACCCTCATCCAGTGTGGGATAGGCGAAAAATCCCCCCATCCAAAGGCCAATCAGGATGAAGGTCAAAAATTCCTATCCGGCCCCTAAAAGGCGACCATAAAAATCACACTAGAAATAGGGAGGGCGGGTGGGTGCCCGAAACAGGAAAGAGGGTGAAACAAAGGGGGAGTGCTCCTTTAAATAATCACACTCCCTCACGCAGTCACTAGTCACGTGAAAGAGGACAGTCTCGCATCATCCAGGATGGCAGGCAAAAGCTAGCTACGCTGTTCCAGGTCAGTAGACCGTCCAGCGGCTGGAACCTTGCCCACCCAATCCCGGAATAAAGATGCGAGACAGTAATATGGATTAAATGCGGGCCACACTTTATTGAATCAACATCAAAATTGTATTTGCCAACATTGGAAAAGGAGGGGGCCTGCTGTAGTGCGCAAACAGGTGAAAGGTAGGGGTATCCAAATACCCCTTGATCAGTAAATGGGCGAGTCCCCGGCCCCCAGGTTCCAGCGGTCTTAAAGACAGCAGGAACCCGGCCTGCCGCTAATTAAACACCCCCAGTCCTCAAGACATCTTTATTTGATGACTGTTGGTCCGGAAGTGGCCCAGCGCATCTTCCCACCACCGGCCCTGTAATCGCACGATCCGCAGAGCCGGGAGGTCGGATGCGCTGTTGGCTTACCTGAAATTACCATTGGGACACACCGAAAATACCTGTTTTTCCGCACTACCCGCCACAGCATAGGGACTAGCCAAGCTATGTCCCATGCCCGCCACAGAGCAGCTCGAGCTCGACAAGCAGGCCCCCTTTGATGTCTTCTAAAAGGACATCCAAACTTTCGTTTAAAAGGTGGACACCGTTACTGCGAAAAAATTCTGGTTTGTTCAGTTGTATCCTATGGTGACTAATCACCAATCGGAGGCCGCTGCTGCAGACACCTCTGTAACTTTTCTGTTGACGGCCCACCGGGCCTTGATGACATTGCCACAATTCCGGGCGCCTCGTCAGGCTAACACGGAACGATCGTGGACCACACGAACTGCATCACAGGATATCGAGGCCGCCGCTGCAGACACCTCTATCACCATCTGTTAACGCCCCACGGGCCTTGTTAACATCGCCAATATTCCGGGCGCCTCGTCAGGCTAACCGCGGAATGATCGTGGACCACACGATCCGCATCGCAGGATGTCGAGGCCGCCGCTGCAGACACCTCTACCAACCATCTGTTAACGCCCCACGGGCCTTGTTAACTTTGAGGAAAACTCAGGCCTATCAAGTTGGATCCTCTGGTGATGCTTCACTGATCCAGGCCACTGCAGACCGCACTGCAGGCCTCGCGGTTAACACCCCTGTGTGCCGTGTTAACTCTGAGGAAAACTCAGGCCTATTCAGTTGGATCCTCTGGTGACGCTTCACCGATCCAAGGCCACTGCAGACCGCACTGCAGCCCTCGCGGTTAACACCCCTGTGTGCCATGTTAACTCTGAGGAAAACTCAGGCCTATTCAGTTGGATCTTCTGGTGATGCTTCACCGATCCAAGGCCACTGCAGACTGCACTGCAGCCCTCACGGTTAACACCCTTGTGTGCCGTGTTAACTCTGAGGAAAACTCAGGCCTATTCAGTTGGATCTTCTGGTGATGCTTCACCGATCCAAGGCCACTGCAGACCGCACTGCAGCCCTCGCGGTTAACACCCCTGTGTGCCGTGTTAACTCTGAGGAAAACTCAGGCCTATTCAGTTGGATCTTCTGGTGATGCTTCACCGATCCAAGGCCACTGCAGACCGCACTGCAGCCCTCACGGTTAACACCCCTGTGTGCCGTGTTAACTCTGAGGAAAACTCAGGCCTGTTCAGTTGGATCCTCTGGTGACGCTTCACCGATCCAGGCCACTGCAGACCGCACTGCAGGCCTCGCGGTTAACACCCCTTTGTGCCGTGTTAACTTTGAGGAACACTCAGGCCTATTCAGTTGGATCTTCTGGTGACGCTTCACCGATCCAGGCCGCTGCAGACCGCACTGCAGGCCTCGCGGTTAACACCCCTTTGTGCCGTGTTAACTTTGAGGAACACTCAGGCCTATTCAGTTGGATCTTCTGGTGACGCCTCATCGATCCAAGGCCTCTGCAGACGGCACTGCAGACCTCGCGGTTAACACCCCTTTGTACCATGTTAACGTTGAGGAAAAAACTTACCGTCTCTCCATGCCAAATAAAGTATGCTTGTGGAGCACAAGGTATGCGTGTCCGTGGCCTTCAACCATTTGAGGCCGCAATGACGTTCGTGAACAGCTTTTCCAATGATGCCTGGCTGAATCAGTGCCTCCACGGTGCACATCCAACACTTCTGGTGGAAACTGACCAAGATCCTCCATCCTCCAAAGCTGGCTCCACAATATGCCGAGTAGCCCTTCTCATGCAGCATGTACTCTGGCTCCAAAATCCAGGTCACTCTCCCATGGGGATGCAGCTGCATAAAGCCCTGCCCAATGTACTTGGCTGGGGCTGATAATCATGATATACCTATGCCTCACCGGCCCTATGGGCCCTGCAAAGACATAACCAAACTAGACCCTTGCCTACACATTAGGAAGTGTTCTTATATATCTGTGGTAACTGGATGATGACCACACGCCGAGACGCTTGAACCCTTCTTGGGCTAGGACCCGGGCTGCAACGATGGAGGCTGCACCGGTTCTGAATGAATGCGTGTCAAAATTGTTGCCTTGGATCCACTCTGTCCAGGCTAAGTCAATTAATTTGAGCACTGATATTTCGTCAAAAGCGACTTATCAGTATGTTAACAGAATTAACCGGGGACCTGTTCTCTAAACTTTAACTATAGCTGCGAGGCTTCATGGGGAAAATGCTGCTTGTGTTACACAGCCCTAAGGCGATTTGTGAACACCATGCCAAGCTGATCAGCCTTGGATCGCCGAATGAGAATTTGCATCTTCCTGACTTCAACCTTAATATGCCTGCCATTGCAGGGCTAGCCTGTACTCATCCCTTTCCCCGGTGTACCCTTTGCTAATTCAAAAAGCCCCAGCAAATGTCATTAATGACGCCATCTCGAATAACACCCCTTCGTATCTGTTCCTGCAGAAGGGCGCCCAGTGTTTGCAAATGTGCTCCCAGAAAGAGGTAATATGGAGCCCTAGTGTCTTGTACTCTACTTCTCTTTTGGGACCGTCCCTTTGTTGTTCCACTTGTGCGATAATCCCTTGATTGATCTCTAAGGCCATTAATTTATTTTTATTTATTTTTTATTATTATTATTATTATTATTTTAAAGCCAGTGCTAAAGCCTTCCCTGAATAGCCCCAAGTGCCATTCCCTTTTTGCTTCAATGAACCCATCTCATTGCAAATGTCCCACCGTTGCCGGCCGAACCTACTCAGGGTCTACCATTTTCCTAAATTCTACTTTCTAAACCTGGTACATGTCATGCATGCACCAGTATGTTAAACTGCAGGGCACGACTGTAATTACCATAACCAATATCATAACCCTTTCTGAATATGACATAGGGTTGTTTATAATGAAAACAACCGCTTGATCGTCACGCCAAACCATACTACCGAGTTTGACGGCTCTTTGTCCCATACCTAAATGCACCCAGCATTGGGAAAAATTCTAAGAATACAAATCTGGTAATGCCGTTCTATTGCCGCTCGTCGGGCTGAGCACCAGCATACCTCCTTCCTCTATAATAAGTTCCATATTACAGGGATCATGCCGCATCCGCGTGAACCTGGAAATCTGCAGTCAGCCCAGTCTGCCTCTCAGAAGGAGATCCACTTAATTTTGCTAATGCTGACTCCAAACTAATATCCTTCTCATTCCCGGTGTAACCCTCTTCCTTTGTGCAGTTGTAAGTAGCTACCTCGTAGCCTCGCACAGTCATGGCAGAATCAAAATACCCGTTAAAATTGCTTGAAGAAAAAGTATACGGTTTTAATTTTGGCCTAGCGGGGTTCAAGTGTTACAACCACAACAGGTAAGGCCAAACCCTCCGCTAGCAATGATGCTAGGTTGGGTAAAGGAATGAGAAAAGAGAGCGTAGTGAGCAGTCAACCACTGAATTGCAGACTGGCACGTGGCCGTGCCTTGCTGTCCAGCCCTGTGATGTACTAGTTGTGTTTTGCGCGAAGTGTGAGATGGATTGACTGCCGCCGGCCAAGGCCATGCGGGGATCGGCATGTGCGTGCCCGGTGCAGCGGCTACCTCACCTGATAAAGCCGTTGCCTTACCTGGTACGTCCCCAGTGTAATACTGCAGACCTCGTCTGTCAGGGCCGCCTTCTTCTTGCACTTACTACCCTTTACCGCGCCGTAACCTTGGATTCAACGATGACCAATCTGCATCAATGTCTGGCAGTCGCTTCAGGTGGCTGCTCTGCCTCAAAAACAACAATTCTCGGCTTTAGATCATTCGCTATTGCCTTGAACTCAGCCTTACAATGTCTATTGGTCTCCCTGCCTGATCTAGCGTTACGATGACTATTGGTGTCCCTAGCCAATCTAAGTGGCTGGGCTCCACTTGTCCGGGGAAAAGCAAAGTGTGCTGCTTATATACCGCCCCATAGTGCCTAAAGCACTCTCTGGGCGGTCTACAAGTTAATTATGCAGGCTATACCTTGCCCCCCCAGCAAGCTGGGTACTCATTACCGACCTTGAAGGATAGAAGGCTGAGTCACCTTGAGCCAGCTACCTGGGGTTGCATCCCGGGTCATGAGCACAGTTATGGCAGCAATTTAACCACTGCGCCACGAGGAAACCTGTTTAGTCATTCTTTCGGCCTTTAATGCCAATATTTTCTCCTTTTTAAACCACATAATATGCGGCTACTGTTGCTGCTAGGGAGGTCTTTTTGACCTCCAGTCCCCATGCCTTAGCCTATAGCCTTCAAAAGTTGCTATCAGGCATCTGCATAATTTTACTTGTTGCTTTGTTGACTACAAATATTGGACTAATATAAAGGACTGTGCCAATGCAAATTATTTCTGAGTTACTTGTTAAATCAACTACTTTACCACCCATTAATCAATCTTCAATTAATTTATGCTGTTTAAAATAAATGCATTAAATAGATCAGTATGATCAATACAAATAAATTAGTTGTTGAATAAGTTAATTAAATCAAGGCCTCAACACTAATTGATTAATCTTCACTAATATGCTTGGTGCAATAATTAAGTGCTTTATTTAAAGTCTGTTGTACATACTGTACCTTAATGTAAATGTTTTATGAATTTATTTAATGACTTTTATATATCCTATTTTATTCTTATTTCCTATATCTGTTATTATTACTATAAATATAAATACATATACACCCACATACACACACACACGCTCACACATATACACCCATATATATATAATTTTTATTTATCATTATTATTATCATTAATTATTATTACTACATTTATATATATTTAAATTATACACGTAGTGCGGTGGGTAGTCGCCCCTCTGCTCCGTTAATCTAATGCTTTGAAATGTTAGACTTTGATGAGGGGGAAAGCCAATGGGTGAGTGTGCTATGGTGGCTGTGAGGTGAAAGCCATTCCCGCTCGAATTGCTTCTTAAAAAGGGGGAAAAAGGGAGGGTAAGAAACGGAGGCCTGACATGCTGTGGGTAAAAAACGACACCCACTCAGCCCCATAAACGCTTGCATCATATTAAACACCAAAATTTCCATCTAAATAATCTTCCCAGTTCCCTTTTTCCCTTTCCTTTAAGCTTCCTTATTTCCTATCATCTGTTGTCCTGCGGGTATTTCCTTTTGAACAACGACCTCACACGCCAAAGCGTGGCTGGCGCGAAAAAGCTGCCGCTTTCCCCCCTTTTGCTCAGTCAGCCACTTTACAAGACAATCTACCATATACAAAATAATTAAGAGAAACCCTGGGGGGGGGCTATGCTACCCTCCCTTCCTTCCAAACCAAAAAACAAACAAACAAAAAAAACAACGCTGCTCGCACTTGAGCGCAGCGGGCGCGAGCCGCCGCCGCCGCCTTTTGCCTCCCGTTCTAACAATCAACCATCCCAATTCCAATTGATTGAACATTCTACAAATCAATAAATGGATATTAGCACCCTCGAAGGGAGCAGAAGCTGCCCTCCCCTCCTTCATGAACAAGCAACGATCTCAGATCTAGCAAAGTCCTCCTTCCCTGCAATGCCCGAAACAGGAAAGAGGGTGAAACAAAGGGGGAGTGCTCCTTTAAATAATCACACTCCCTCACGCAGTCACTAGTCACGTGAAAGAGGACAGTCTCGCATCATCCAGGATGGCAGGCAAAAGCTAGCTACGCTGTTCCAGGTCAGTAGACCGTCCAGCGGCTGGAACCTTTATGGAAATAAACCCTTCCACACAGATTTGACAGTTTGAAAAATATATTGGTGCTTATTAGTGGTTGGACACTTATTGCACAGTTTTATGTCACTATTTAACTTCTATACCATCTTTTTTTTTTGTAGTGTTATATTTAAAGGGTTTGATTTATTTGTTTCTTTGTATCCCACTGAGAAATTATTAATAATAGGCAGTTATGAAAATGCTGTTTTAATCAGCATGATCCCGGTTGTCTTGCTAGGACTAAAGATGACAGCATGAAACGTCTTGATGCAGATCAAAATGGAACCTTGGAGATCAGAGTAACAAGGAAAGAAGATGCTGGGTTTTATACCTGCATGGTGAAAAATATTGCAGGGAGACGTGGTCTCACGGCTACTCTAACTGTCAGAGGTAATTCTTAAAATGAATGTCAGTTACAATTAAAGATTTGGTTTGTTTAACTGCACCTAATAATTCTGAAGTGAAATTTTAAGAAACACCTCCATCTGTATGTAAATAGCTGAGGCAGTACAATGTGTAAAACTTTAAATTTAAGTTGATGGGCATCGTGGATTGGGGGGGGGGGGAGGTTTGACAGCTTCATAAAAGGCCCCTCCATTGTTCTCTCAAGAATTCTACCTCATGTCCTACCACTGGAGGGTGATGGTAGTGTAATGCCCCACTGCAGTGAAATCACAATGCAGGGATATGGGTCCCCTGTGGGTTAGTATATGCACATGAAAGAGAATACTAAGCAGAGTAAGAGGGCTGCATGAAGAGCAGATTTTAGGTTACGTAAAAGAACAGGAAATGTTTAGTTATTTAGCCAGTAATTCCACTCTATTTTACTACCAGAAAGTGGGAGTGTTTTTTGTGAGATTTTCTGTTGCATGTACCAAAATAGTATGATTAGCATAGAGAACTAGGCAATTTGACTTGGGTGTGGGAGGCAGTATTTTCTGATTTAGGTAGCAAAAACTCTTGGTCTGGCCCTGATTAGGAGGCCACAACAGACGAACTCCAAGTCTGTCACAGTTAAAAAATATTGCACAGCAGTTTTCAGAAAACAAAATCTGAAAGAAAATCAACAATCTTGTTTGGGAAGAAACAAATAAAAGAAGCCCGATAGGAAAGTCTGAATAAATTTCTTAAGGAACATGTGTTCATCTTTGTCATAGGATATGCATAATAGGATCCATATCTATCTTGTATTGCTCTGTGACTAGATAAGACCGTAAAGCATTTTTCTCGTTAAACAGTAATATCACAAATGACAGAAGAGTTTGTGAATGTTTTTCTTGACTTCTTAGATGCCACCAAAATTTCTGTTATACCCAAGAATCCACAAGTTTTGAAATCACATCCAGTTTCATTAAGATGCCATTCTGAATGTGATCCACATTTGAAACATGACTTAAACATTTCTTGGAGAAAGGATGGACAGGAACTTGCCAAGAATGACACTGAAGATGGGAGGTAAAAAAAATTAGCATGTTATCTTTATTCTGCTTTAATTTTACATAACTGATCTTGTTCTGTAGGAATTTAATAGGATACCTCTGAATAACCACTTGTCTCTTTTCATGTGACAGAGTTATGGTTCTGCTATTGCTCACCCCCTGTAAATAAGTGGGCCAGAGACCAAGGATGAGTTTAAGAAGAGCCACATTTTAATTAGTTTGGAGAGGTCACAAAGCAGTCTCATGCTGAGGCGGGGTCTGTCCCTCTCTCCTCCTCAGCCAGCTGTAGGCAAGCTAACTGTGCCCTGCAGGCAAACTATAGCTAACAGCTTTCAGCTGGTCAATCATGCTTTGTAAATTCCTATTAACCTCCTTCCTTAAATCCCATGACTCAAGGGAGGACAATATGTCCCTTTAGTCCTTCCATTAGTTCCTGACCTGGTCCTGCCCCCTGAGATGCAAAGTCTTGAGAATCCTTTCCTACCAAACAAGTGTCTGTGGTAATCACAGTTCATTCTAACTCCTCTCCCTGCCCACTGCCTCCAGAATGGCTGCCTGTTTAACACAAGTCTCTCCCAGGCTCAGTGCCGAGTGGATGCAAAAAAATTATCTTGTGCCGTAATGTCCTTGAAAGGATGAAAATGTGTATCTTGCCTGCTGGTGAACAGCCACAGCCTACGCTGACCATGTGGACAGGTGGGCCAAGCCAAGAACCAAGGAGAAGTCTGTGGGATAAAGAGAGTGTGTCCTGTCTCCTATACTCTTCAACTCCGTGGCAGCATTCCACCACTAGTCCCTCTCCTCACCTCTATACTCCTCAGGGAGACCAAAGGCAACCTTTACCTCCCACTTCTTGGGATGGAGTACAAATCCAAGTTATATAGTGATGGAGGACAAATTAGATTGGTTTGGATTTTAGTATGAATTATCCTAATTTGCACTTCCCAAATGAAGTACAAGCCAAAATGCAGTTATGTTTCTATATCCATACTTATCTGAATTTTGTTATTTAGTTCGCTATTAATCAAAACTGTGCACATTAGGGGAAAGCCCACACAGAAATATTTATACTGATGAAAATAAGGTAGAAGTCCAATAAATTAAGGAAAATTACTTTAACATTGCATATATTAGCAAAAATGGACACTAAAATGTTCGCTGAGACTTGGGAAAATAACAAACGGGTGCAGAATTGGGATGAAATAAGCTTAATACAGAGCAGAGGAGCACCACATGAAAAGACAAACATACATATTATAACTTATTTGCTAATATCAGTTGACTGATTGGATAATGGTGGGAACATAAGCAGCTGCCATGGGCCCAAGCTATCTAAAAGACCGCTTCTCCCTGTATGAGCCTACCCAGTATTCAAATCATCAAGAGAGGCCGTTTTTTGTCCCACCACCCTCACAGGTGCATTTGGTGAGGACACAGGAGAAGGCCTTCTCTGTCACTGCTCTCAGACTCTGGAACTCCTTCCCACTGGAGGCCAGCCTGGCCCCATATTTGCAGTCCTTTCATAAGCAGGTGAAGCCTTTCTCTTCAGGCAGGCTTTCCTTTAAATGATTGATTGATCAAGGGGATTTTAAAGGGATTATTTTATTCTGTTGTTTTATGTGTTTTTTTTTTAATATTGCTCTTATTTGTGAGGTTTTAATGTATCTGTTTGATGCTTTTTAAATTTTATAAATTTTTTTATTTCGCTTTTAACTTCTTTTAATATTGTAAGCTGCCTTGGATCCATTAGGAGAAAGGCAGTATATAAATATTTTAGATAAATATTTTCAATAAATAAATAAGTAAATTACAGTGAGTCAGACCACTGACCTTTCTAACCCTATATTGTCAAACACTCAGTGGTGATACTGGCTCTCTAGGGTTTGAAATGGATTTTCTCCAGTTTGGAATAGAGCCTGAGGCATTTTGAATACAAATGGATGCCCCCACCCCAGCAACAGCCCTTTGCCTTTGATGGTTTCTTTAATATGGACCATTTGTGAATTACTATTTATGTTCTCTGTTTTGCTCACATCAAGGGAAAATTAGACAACCATCTGTCAGATGTACTGTGATTTGGATCCCTCCATTGAGGAGAGGGTTGGGCTCGATGGCCTTATAGGCCCCTTCCAGCTCCATTATTGTACGATTCTGTGAAAATTAATAGAAACATTCAGAAATATGTAATTGCCAGTAACAAGTTCCATGTATAAAACAAAATCAAGCCACATTTCAATGGAAAAGTTACAGTGCATTATTGAAAGGAATCAGTGGAGATAAAGTCTGTAGTTGTGCAGAGACCCTGTAGTCCATCAGTTACTCTCTGTTGCATCTGATTCTGCTGATGAGGAAATATTTTGTTTTTCCTAATAAAATCAATATAGTCTTTCTTGTTGATGTTATTAAGGTTCTGAACAAATTCATAAAGCCTAAGAAAGCAGTGTAATTGGCAGCGATGATCTTCTCTCAAAATAGTAGCATAGATTTCTGCATATTGTATGTTCCCAGCAGGTTTCTAAGTGATCCTGGAAGGACCTCTAGTGGTGAAGGCACCATTTGAGTCAATGTCACATTCTCTATATATACTGCAATCAGAGATGTAGCTTTAATGGAACACATAACTGTCAAAACCTGTCAAACGTGAATTATCACCCAGTTAAGTTGTGTGACAAGGTAGTTTAAATTTTTTTTTAGTCAGAACAAGTAAAAAAAAAAGATATTTTATCTTGTGAATTCATTAAACATTTTAACCAAAAATGAGAAAAGTCATTTGGTAGGTAACTCCCAGAAAGCAGCATCTATTCTGGCCATGCCATGCTGGCTACGGTTTTCTGTGAGTTGTAGTAGTAAAATGAAAGAGAAAATTTGTCTTCATTTCTTTTCTTTTTTTTTTTAAAGAGAAAAAGCTTAGTCCCAACAAATCCTTTGATGCAGCTCCACTGCTGAAGAGGATCTCTTAGAGCTTAGAGCTTGTGAGCAAAAGTTTAAAAAAATAAAATAAAAATAAATCACTTTAGAAGGGAAAAGAAAGATAATTTTCAGATATCTGACAGGATTTTGTTCTAGCATTCTGTACAGACTGATATCACAGATCTGTGACCTTACACAATCTGCTTCTCTTTATCAACCACTAATACCATTCTCTATTTTGTTTTGTGTTTTCCTTGTTTTTTCTTTCCTTTCATTTTAATGTCTTGCTTTTCTCCCCGCCCCGCCCCGATCCTCTTCTTTTTCAAAAATGTAATGCCAAATGAGGCAAATTAGTAGATGTAAACATGATGACTGAGATATTTTACCATGGAAGATACATAACCCTATACACATCAGTGGCATGCAGGAGGCAGAGTGGGAAGGGATCCATGGGGCATTTCTAGAGGTTTCTTGGCTAGTTTTATTCTGTCAGTATACTGCACTTTGTAAGAATCCCAGGGAGAGTAACAATGAAGTCAACAAGAAAAACAATACTAGAGGAAGTAATAAAACAGTTGGCACCAAGATGAGCAGCAGGAAAACAATTCCTCATAATAACTATGTAAAATGATGAGTCTTAGCTTGGTGCTAAAACATGAACATGCAATATGTATATCTTGGAGAAGGACGCTCCAGATTTCTGGGCCTTACCCTATCCGTTTCCCCCTGAAGAATGGGTTAAAGGGGCACTCTGCCCTAATCTAATAGCATATTGTTCTATGAATTCTATCATCAGTTGTATCATTGGGAAGAGAGTGAAGGGGGCTTATATTGTAATTTAAAAAAATCTTAGAGACTTTTCACAGAGACTTTCAATAAACAATAAATAAAAAAAGAGCTGGCTGATCATTGGCCTTTGAGCCAAATATGTCCTGTGTCATAACTGCATGTGGTCCTTGGCTGCGTACCTAATAATGCCTTCAAATTCTTCAACAGCACTGATGATTTTAGTGGGATCTTAAATGCTCACAAATGTTAAGTTGGATATAAGTGGGTTACAGTCTACAAAAGCTCCTGCAAGTAAAGTGTGTTAGCTTTTGAGATGTAGCAAAGCCTCTTTGTTCTTGTTCTTTCAGTAACAGACTAACATGGCTACAACCCAGCAAATTCCCCCCCCAAAAAACCCAACAAAAAACCTACCACACTTCAGTTTTACATCTTACATCTTTTTTTTTTGTATGGTGCCTGCAATATACCTATTGGTGCACAATACAAAATAAAAGGACCTGTGAAGACCTTGCCTATAGATAACATCTTAATCAATGAGATTCTAGGGAGCCCTGCTCATGTAAGAGATTTTGTTTATTTCTGCTTTATAAGATACAAATGTTGTCAATATTCAGTCCTATTTGCCATAACTCTGGAAACCTCATAAAACTATTGAAGTGAAAAGTAAGAATTGTATGCTACCTTTTGAACTAAAGTGCTGCAAAGAAAAATAATGAAGCAAATCCTGGCTTTAAAGCTACTGTGAATTAGTAAAATTAGGTTAGGGATGCTTCAAACTAATTCCAAATTAATGCTAGTAACCAGAGCTCTGTGTGTGTCCCTGCCTGTGAAACGAATCTGGTCATAAAATGTGGCTTTTGCATTGCTTCTGTGGAATCTGGCTTAATTATTCTGAGCTTGCTTTTGTAGGAGGACTTTCACGCTTTATAAAGTGAGAGGGCAAAGATTAATAGGCTGGTTTTTATTATTGTTGTATCATGTGTGCATAATTCATATTGTGAATAATTTGTATTGTTCCTTACAGAATAATTATCGAGAGGGACACATTGTTTATACAAAACGTGGAATTAGAAGACCAGGGAGTGTATACCTGTATAGGCAGTACATCTCTAGACAGTGCTACAGATGATTCCCGCATAACTGTCCTCCGTAAGTGACTTTTGTCCATGTCTTTATCAATTAAGTTTACTATCAATTTAAATCCTTATTGGAAGATCTGAGTACTGCTTAATGGTCTTTGTGAGGACTTTTGAGTCCCAATGAAATATCAACTAGTTTTGTTACACTGTGTGCCTATGCATATTTCTCTGAAGAATGTAAATCTTTGTTTATTTTATTCCTGCACGTCAGAATTTTTAAAAAAATTGGCTTCTTTGTCAGGTGAAATTAGGAGTTTTATGCATTTTCCACTTTTTGTGCAAAATCTTAGTTTTGCAAAAAGTGTATTGCACAAACGTGTAAATACAAGGTTCTTGCATAATTTTTTTCCTAATGCTATTGTCAGTGCAAAAAAAGCTACTCTTTTCACTCATTCCACAGCTGACAGTTTTTACAACAGGATAATCTAAATGTGTTGAGACATATTTTATCACAAAAGAGAAACTTAGAGAATTTTTTTTTTCACCCTTACATTCTCCACACATTAGTGTCACATTTTTGCTAGGATTTATAGTGTTTATATCAGTTTTAGAAGGAAGCTGGGCATGAAGAAGACAATGCAAGATTGCATTAACTTTAGATAGGCCTTTTCTCGATCAGGCTGCTTCTAACTCTTATCTCTACACACACAAATACTCATTCTTGATTTGTTTGAATTCATTTCCTTCACTGTCCTTTGTCCCATTAGCACATCACAGTCCTTTGTCCCATTACACACACACATACAGGACGGTACCACAATAAAAGTAAATTAGTAAAGGGATATCAAAGTGGACTGGGAGAGAAAAGGTCTGTTGAGGCCTCATAAATTGATGTTAGTGTAGATCACCATCTTCTACCCAGTTGCTTTTAAGTCAACATTAACCCTGACTATGTGTATTTTCTGCATTTCTTCAATCTATAAACAGGCAGAGTTAACATGTTAAGCAGTGAAAATATCTAGAGTTCAGTATCCATACATGGGTTTGGAATCTTGCTCTCTTCTTAAGTCGCTTCATGATATGGCAAATTGACAGTGCAAAGAGCTGGATGAAATAGGGTCGCTTGAAGTCCAGAATGTTGTTTGGATGCAAGGATTGCACCAGACCTCTAGCTGACCCCAAGCAACCCTATTTAGCCCACACCAGCCCACTCCAAAAGAGCCCATGTCGACAAGTCTTTATTGGCCTAAGTTGCTACTGTTCCATTTTCTTCTTTGTCATCTGTGCTATCTATGCATTCTTGAAACCTACCTAATGTCTAGTTCAGCTAGGAATTTCTTTTTGCAAGGCAGACACTGCCCTTCCTACCTCTTTCTTTCATTAGGATTGTATAGGCAGTACAAAGGTGGAAGCCAAAATAGTATATTGCCTACAGTAGGAAAACAGTGAGAAATCCAGATTAAAACACTTGCTCAGCTGTTCATGGCCTTTGAGTCACTGTGTCTCAGAACTGAAAATCTCATGGGGTTCTTGTGAAATGTTCAGCACAGACCTTGTCTTTTCAGAAATAAATCCCATTCAGTTTAGCAAGGTTTACTCCCAGGTGAGTGTAGAGTTGAAGGCTTAAGTGCTTACTTTTGCTTGATCTAAACCTGCAAAAGCAGAACAGGAATCACCACCATCATTATCATCATCATCCTAATATTTTAAAAGAGAGATTAAAAGAACTGGGAATTCTGAAACACTAGAGTTACCTCTTCATAGTATAACTGTTTTAAAACAACAATGACAACAAAGCACCGCAAACCCACACATTCATTTGTTATCTTTCTCCTGCTGAATACCTGCAGTGGTCTGCCACTTGCAGAACTGGTCTGATATTTTCTCATTAAAATCGATGTCATGCTTTCTAGACAATTCATATATCTGACAGAATTGTTGCAGCCCTTAAAACACCATGCCAGAATAATAGCATCAAATTTTAAAATGCCACATGCCACCTTTTTGCTGACATGTCTCATGTGTTTATTTATTTATTTAGTAAAAACACCAATATGCTTGATTAAGGGTGTGGATAAAGTGAGCACAGAGGCATTTGGGAGTCTGGCTATTGACCTTGTTCCTCAATTCCTCCTTCATGCACAAAGTAAATGAGATCATGCATATACAGTAGGACTTCCATATCCAGGGGATCAGTATCCACTGATTTATTTATACACAGTCTAAAATATTAAAAACATTTTTTTAAGAATCCTAGAAATATATCTTTCTAAACATGAAGTTCACAGAACTGGCTACTTGTGGGAGCAAGAGACCATACTATTTATAGTGTTCACTATTAAACACTATTGAAATATTGTTTGCTGTAATCCATGTTTTTAAGAAACTGCAGGGGTAGGGCTTGGAACCAATCTCCAGCAGATATGGGGTTCCTACTGTAGCTCTAATGTCATAAACCATCCTGACATTTTCTTGTGGAAAATCTAATACAGCCCCCAGTTGGGGGAGGAAGACATGTTCTTTTCCTTTGTGTGGTTCTTATGGTCACTTTTGAACACAAAGCATTGTTGAAATATTGCTGTGTCTCTTGCTGAGAGCAAGACACCATTACTAAAATACAGACAATATTGCATTTCTTCCCAACTTTTTAGATGTACCTGATCCTCCACAAAACCTCCGCCTATCAGAAAAGCAGAACAGAAGCATTAGGCTGTCCTGGAATGCTGGAAGCAGTAACAATAGCCCAATCAATGGTATGAAGGATTCTTGTGCCATTCTTCACTTTTATAAAAATGACAGCAAGTGATTAACCTTACCCTGAAAGCTGTACTTAACTGGTTTTATTGTTAAAGAGTCTTCGTCACTAATCCTTTTCTTCCTTTCTCATCAGTCTGTTTTCAAGGCTGCTTGTTTCCCTAATTCACATGCATTTCTTGTTGTGTCTTTTCTGTGTGTGTGTGTTTTCTTTTCTTTTTCAGAATCTGTTGTGGAATTTGAAGAGAACCTATGGGAGCCCAGAAAGTGGCATGAATTAATCAGGCTCCCTGGGAATGATACTACAGTTGTTCTACCATTGGCTCCTTATGTAAACTACCAATTCCGTGTTTTAGCGGTTAATGCTGTTGGAAAAAGCCAGGCCAGTGAGCCATCGGAGCGATATGAAACACCTCCAGCTGGTATATATTGTTGCTGTTTCTCATATTTTAGTACTTCGTAGTAATAAAGCATACTGACATAGCTATCATACTTGTTTTTCAAAATTCTAACCATACAAGGTTTTAAAGATCAATATACAGCCTGGACAGGAAGTGGTAAAGAATTAGGAGCCTATTTGCTAAGCATTCTTCGTGGATGCCCTCCCCTTGGAGGCTCAGTTAGCACTAATATTGGCATCATTTCAGTGCCGAGTCAACAGATACTTCTTTATTAGAGCCTTTGCGGATTGAGAACCATGGCCGTTGCAGGTTTAAGTGAAATGGTTTTCATGTTTTCATTTTGTGTTTTAAATTGCTTGATTTTAAATTGTTTCAATTATCTCATGTTTTAAAATTGTTCTGTAAAACTCTGTAACTCGCCCGGATATCCTGTGATATAAGGCATGCTATAAATGTTTTATATAAATAAAATGAATAAATACTAATATTTGAGGAAATATTAGTCTGCCATGGATAGTTGACATGTGCCTGGCATCATTGCAGATAACTGTGGGTTGAGCATAAAGTGCTGCTGGGGGCTCAACTGAACGTGGTTACAAGGTTCCATGACTGGGAACCCTGCCTCCTCAGAGTTCTTCAATCATGTTCAACTATATGTGGTTACTGAGACCTCAACAGACCTTCATGCTTAGTGTCCAAGTATCTGGGATGCTGCTGGACACACGGTGATTTTCAGGGAATAGCATCCATGTCCCTAACCCCAGTTTTCTCTATGCAAGAACACCTGCATAGGGTGATTGTTTAAACTGCATGTGTCTCAAAGCATTCTCCTGTTACTGTTTAGTGAAGGAAAACTTTACCATGTCCTTATATTATTTCTTCTTCAATTAAATGTCCAAGTCCTGTCCTTAAAGTAAGGTAACCTAGTCCCAACTTGTTTAGGACTTTATATGTGAGTAACAAAACACAGTGCATAACAACAGCAAAATGAGGAAGACTAATGGTCCTAGTGAAATAATTAAAGAAATAATGTTCTCTTCTCCACCATGGAGATGTACTGCCTCACAGATCCTTACAGTCTTATACAACTGGTCTTCCTACAAAAGGAATGCTCTGCTCCAGGGGAATAGGAGGTAGCATTCCTAAATTAACTGGAATTCTTACAGGAATTCATGTAGTAATTTTAAGAGAACCTACCTTCTTTTATTTTATGCAGACATCATTTCTGGATAGACCATTTTGTAAGATTTATAGCAAGTCATTTATCAGCATGGGTCTCTGAACAAATTTTACCAATTTCTCTTGGTATAACATGAAATAACAGGTCCCTGAAAATGCTTTTAAGAACAGCTGTTCTGAATAGCTTATTCATTTATATTCTCCTAACATTATTCTTAACATGTCCCTTATGCTGTCCCCAGCTTTCCAATTCTATGCTTCATACTAATGATACACCTTCTGTTTTCCTAATCCCATAGGGCCATCTCTCTGCAATAATTCCATTAACATCTGGTACCTTGTGAAACTAACATTTAAATACAATGACTGAAACCATATCCTTTGCATATTTTTGTTCACCTCACCTTTTTATATATCAATTGATCATATTATCTAAGAATGCCTTAGGTTGGACTTATGTACTAATGTCTGCCATAAGGTAATCCTTTTGTCTCCTCATTGAAATCAGTATGAGAATGATCTGTTTGTTGTTACTTTCACATGCCCCCCCATACCACAAAACATGTCATCCAGGATTGGAGAATTTCTGGCATTCCATATATTTTGGACTAGAACTCCAATAACCCCTTATTATTGGCCATGCCTGGTAGGGCTGATGAGAGTTGTATGCCAGAACATCTGATGAGCCAAAATACTTCAAATGATACATTTACTGCATTGTGAACATGGTTATCTTATCAGTTTTTCTAAGTGCATTTATGATGTGTTTGTACTGCAAGAAAATCATATTCTGTTTCATTTTTATAATGAAGGAAGGGCAGTTAATCCAATTACTATGAAGTAAAGTGAAGCGTAAGGAGGAGAGGGGTGAAAATGGGTTATTTAAAAGGCTCATGTGTGTTTTATTTTATTGGTGCACAGCTCCAGACAAGAATCCAGAAAATATCAGAGTTGAGAGTTCTAAACCACATGAGATGAACATGACATGGGAGGTAATACGTTTTTAAAGAAATTATGCACATAATTATTGTGATTCCAGGTGTAGGAAGGAGGACAAGTGGGATGATGACAGTATGGAAGATGATTTGTCTAGTTATTTAAGAGAGAAAATAGGAAAGTGCAGCTACAAGAATGCTTCCAAGAAGTTATAAAAATAGTACAAGCTATTATCCAATAAGTTACCCAGTCCAAACAATTTTGGGTATTTTTGTTTTTGTTATTGAACGTTTAATACTTTTCCTTTAATGATCAGATCTGCTAGGCTTTTTAAAAAAATCTACCATGCTGTAAACAAAATAAGGGTAACATTTTCATATGAGTTGATTTTCCTGGTACAACAAAAGCAAACATACTACAAATTGAGGGATAATGTTTCCGATATAGAACCATATAATTTAATAATCTGTGTGCTTTCAATCCATCTCTTTCATCCCTTGCATGATTTTAAAGCCACAATATTCTTTCTCTAAGTTATATTAAATTCATGTTCAGTATTTGGGGTATGTTTTCCTCCCTTTCAGAATGATCACTGACTGTTCTGTAAAACTGCCCATCCTTTAAACTGCTATGCCCTGGATTCCCCCCCCCCTTTATTATAGCAGCAAAGCCTAATCCTTTTTCCTTTTTTTCCCCCTTCCCCATTTCATTTGCAGCCATTAAAACCCTTGGAGCAAAATGGACCAGGGCTGGAATATAAAGTGAACTGGAAGCAGCACGATGCGGTTGAATGGGAAGAAGAAACAGTGCAAAAAAATTTCTTGGTTTTGCAGAACACTCCCATCTTTGTACCTTACGATATCAAAGTTCAGGCACTGAATAACTTTGGGTCTGGTCCTGAACCCAGTTTAGTAACTGGCTATTCAAGTGAGGACAGTAAGTAATGGGGAAAAAATTAAAGAAATAATATATGGTTGGTTTTCAAACAGAATGTGGATGGTTGAGCAAACTTGTAAAAGTGAGAGCCAGGCTGACTCCTGCACCATGATTGCCTGCATTTTCTCAGAACCATTGGTGGAGATCATTATAGCACTGGGTGGAAGCAACACCTTTTAGTGACTGAAAACCCTTCATTTTTGCAGCATATGTGGGAGGAGGGCTAAAATGATTAAGATGATTTTGTCACACACACCCTGCCATATGCATTTCTGCTACCTAGAAATGTCCCCATTTGATGCAGAATATCTAAATGTGAATTTGTGTTGTTGCCAGGTCATTTCAGTCATAAAAGGAAATGAGCTGCTCCCAGTAAATTAGTAAAATACCAACGGGTGAGAAAATATGTACACACAAAAGCTTTCTGCAGCTCAAATGTATCCCAGTGGGGGATCAGCCGCCACATAAATCACAAGTTTTAAAAGCAATGTGAAGAAGTATGGATAGTTGTTTGCCTTACTTCTGCTTGAGTGAAGGCCCCATTTCAGTGCTAATTTACAAATGAAACTCTAAACAGTTTTTAATGTAATTAATTCTAGCTTAGTGATTTTGTCTGAGAAAGAGTGAACTTACATTGGTCATTGCTGATAAGTAGAAGTCATCATATGCCAACTTTTTCCAGTTACCATTCCATGAACTAGACTTTTTTTTGGTGAAAATAGTAAAACTGGGCCAAAATATTTTAGACATTTTTTTCAAAAATGTTCTCTTTCAGTGCAAAAGTGAGGAGTCATGAATAAATGATATACCCTATTCACATCCTACTTCCTTCACCAAGCAGTGGTCTTTTCCCTTTGCCCACTTCTTCTTGTTCCTCACACCTCTGCCTTCATTTATACTCCAAGAAATATTTCTGTTAGCACAGTGGTTCCCAACCTTAGGTCTCTAGATGTTCTTGGACTACATCTTCCAGAAATCCTGGCCAGCACAACTAGTGGTGAAAGCTTCTGGCAATCGCAGTCCAAGAACACCTGAGTTACCCAAGATTGGAAACCACTGTATTAGCAGGAATGATATTGTTGCTACTAGTTTCCATAACACACAAATAACATCCAAAAGATGGCATAAAAACTGTTGATCCTCACACCCGAGTGGTATTTTTCTTAAAGTGAAGTTACACATTAACATTCCTCTGCAACTTAGCTGTGCCTAGGGAATTTGGTAAAAGGGGAAATTAGTTTAGTTTAAGTTTTAAAACGTCTAGTTGACATCTCTCTTCCTAATCAGTATCTTTCTGTTAAAACTTGCAAAACATAAAATACTGCTTTGCCATCTCAGCCACCTGGAGTTCTTTGTTACATTATTGCATTAGTCTATGATACCTCAGGCAGTGGAAGACAGGAGGGCCTGGCGTGCTGTGGTCCATGGGGTCACGAAGAGTCGGACACGACTTAACGACTAAACAACAACATGATACCTCAGTTGTCCTCCCTGCTCCCCCATTACAGCTACTGCTATCATAAACTATGGCAGTGGATTTTAATACACCTTCGAATAAAGTCATAACCCTAATATAATAATTGCAAGTGTAGAGCTATCACACAATACAATTGTTTCTTAAGTAAAACATGGAACGTTGAAAGCCCCTGCTCACCTGTTGTGAAAATTAGACATAGCAGTTTTTATTTATCTTATGCAGTGGCATGTGTGTACATGCATGCATGTGTGCATACATATCCCCCACAAGTGTGTATGGAATATTTTTAAGTCCCCTACTGCAGGGCTACAAATCAGATTTTTCTGCAAGCAGAACAGCTTTATTTAAAAAAAAAAAAAATCCTCCCCCACCCCACTCCAAAAGCTTTTAAGGCTTTAAGGATTAAGACTGCAAAAAGGGGAAGACCCACTGTTGTTCTTTAGAATGGGAGACCTGAAAGTTCTTGATATGAGTAGAATGTGCACAATACATTAGCACTCAGCAGCAGGAGACTGATTGTGGAGCAGCCTACAGCTTATTATATTGTTTAAAACTCTACCTGTATGAAGCTTGTCAGCAGGACTCTTTAAGAAGGCACCCTAATATACTGTGAAGAAAGGAATGGGCTACACGACACCCACAATGTTGCAGATTGTTTCTGACCCAACTTTTTGCTGTCCTCAGGCTCTTCCTAGAATCTGATAATTTCAGCGTTCACTGAAGAAAATTTATCTCTCTCTCTCGATAGCAGCACCCTGCTGACATTAAGTAGATGTTAAATAGGAATAGGAATTATAGTATAGGAGTCATGTGAAGTTCATTTCAGATGTTAGAGAAATATAATTCTGAGCCAAAAAAAAGTAGAGCATATTTTTCATACATTTTCGCTTCTGGCAAAATGTCTCCTTGTAACAATTTGTTACAGAGGTGTGAATGGGGTCCCTGCTAAAAATGTGGTTTATTTGTGTTCAGTCTCTGTGATGCGCATATACCTATGCCTGGCATTCACTTCTTAAGTCTTCTCAGGTGATCATTTCCAGATTAAAACACTTTGTAATTATGTAATTGAAAATGTGCTATTCTAATCCTTTTTAGTCCACTCACAACAACTACTGTGATGTTTATATGTTCCATTTCTTGTTTTACAATTTCAAGTTTACCTCGATTCATATGGCCAATTTTCCTAGTTTCAATTCTATGTATCACTCAGCTTTGGGTTTTCCTTTTGCCTCTGTACACATCAGCAGTGTAACTTCCTTTCAGCTTTAGCCAAATTGCTTCACTAAGAATAGTGCTACTCATATTTATCCTTAGCTCTTCCCAAGTGTCTCATTCAGTGCCTTCAGCTGTGGGAGTCTCAAGAGCACCATCTTTTATTTCATCTTGCATCATCTCATTAAAAAATCAAAATATAAAATATTCAGAATTAGTTTACCATGGCCTTTATTTGTGTGGTACTAATGCAGTAGTTCCCAGCCTTGGGTCTGCAGATGGTGAACTACACTCCCAGAAATCCTGGACAGTTAGTGGTGAAGGCTTCTGGGAGTTTTAGTCCAAGAATATCTGGAAAGCTCAATGGTTTAGGTCTCGATTTCCCACTGTACCTCCTTGAGGGAGGCTGGACTTGATGATCCATAGCATCCGTTCTAGCTCTGCAGTTCTAAGGTTATTACTATTATTACCTGGGGACCAAAGGTGGGAACCACTGTACTAACGAGTTAGCTTAAGTGTCAGTATTGTAGCCTATGAAACATCCTCTGCCAGTGTCATTTTCCATTACTGCTGCTGCCCTTCAGGAGTTCTATCTTAACGTTATTGGAACTATCAATTCTCCGGGTTATGTGACTGTTAATTCTTGAAGAAGATGGATGCATCTTAGTCTGGTGTCTCAGCTTTGTCCTTTTTCCTTGGATGGCCATGCTTAGTAGTACAGACTGTTCTCTTGATGGTATTGCTCTCAACTTCCTTAATACAATCAGATTCCCATACCAAGATGTGCATCCAAAAGAGGGACACTGAGGTTAGAGATCATAAAAGGAGGGCCTTCATCAAGGGGAAAAAGGGGTATTTTTGCATCAAACCTGCATGTGCTAAATTTGCTTTTGTTGATATATGCAAATGTAGTCACTATTACACATAATCACTGTAGTTTAAGTAGAAATAAAAGTGGAGGTGGAATACCATTTTGGAAGACAGTGGGAACAAAACACAAAAGCTTCACACCTATATGATGATGAGGATCATGAGCCTCCTCTGAGGGGATGGAGATCATGAGCAACAGTCCTGTGATAATCCATCATGTAAGAGAAAGCCTGTAGCACAACATCTGTTATAAACTGTTTACTCTAATTCTTCACTAATGTGTTTTCTTTACAGAGGTCTTAGCAAGGGAATCAGCTATAGTCCAAAGGGTAATACTGTCCTTGCTTGTAAACTATTAGACTCCATTCTCTCATGCCCCATGCCAATTGGTACAATTCTTGGAAGTGCCTTTCTTAGCACAAACCTTGGTCCTCCCAGTTGACCTGTCTCCAGCACGTCTCAGCCATCTCACGACTTGGCCTTGGATTTTCAAGGCTCCTTAAAGCATAAGGAGCATTCAGTCATGGGTCATTTCCTAGAAAGGATCTACCTCATGCCTGCCAGATAGCTTTTATCAGGGGCCCTTGAAGAGCCAGTGGGACATCAAGGTAGAGCACCCAAGCTCACCCACTCACACCTTCAAAATTATGTTATAAATCATGAATTGTTTATAAAGAAGATTTCCACTCATATATTGGTAAAATGGTGAGTTAAAAACAGAATTTAATCTGATTAAAATGTATTGCTTGAGAATTAGAGTGTATTGTAATAAAATAGTAGGAAAAAAATTACAATCAAATCCTAAGCACATTTACTAGACATAAGCTCCACTGAAGTCAGTGGCAGTCCCTCAAGTATACTCAGAATCACAGCTTTGGATTTTAGAAAGGTTTTAGAAAGGGCTGTAGTTTCCTTTATGATGTCTTCAGAAACAGTTATCAGCTTTAACCCTGAAAGCAGCAAGCAGTGCAGGAATTTTTCAGTGCTTTGTTTTATACCCACCTTTCTTCTTTTCCCCCCTTTTTTCCATTTCACACCAAAGCATGCCTTTGGTAGAAGCAGCCCCCTCCCCCAAATTTGATATTGAAATAGACATACGTCTTAATTATCATTGTTAACTGTCTTTGTATCTCTTCAACATAGTATAACTCTTCAACATCCTACAACAATACCAGTGCAGATCTTTTGAATGCCTATTTCCCACTACAGCAAACAAGTCATTGGACAGGAAGGGCAACTTCAGCATGGATGTATAACCATAAAACAAATTTAAAATGTTCAGTTAAATGGTCTGTCTCATTGTCATGCACTGTCCAACACACTCTGTTTTACACAGTCTCCAACATACCTACACTTATGTATGCTTGTTTCCATGATCAGTCTTTTTCTACTTCTTTGCTCTTTCTTCTATGTGTTTGTATGTGTATGCAACCAGAGCTTTTCTCAGTGAAGCTCACAGAGCAAGACTTGACAGCATAGAATGGGAGATATGTAAAATTATAAACTTAAGAAGAAGGAGGATGACAAGGGAAGTAGATGCCACCCATGCACTGATATAGTGCCTTCCACACTTCACTCCTTATAAAGTGTAGTGTGGAAGAGGGGAACACACACACACATGTGCAGAGAGAGAGAGAGAGAGATCATTGGCTGTCGTATGTAGGGAGGAAAGATGAGCAAAGCCACAAGACTATTTCCACTCAGGATCCTTAAAAAAGGATTAGGAAAGGTTCAGCAGGGAAAGGAAAGGAAAGGAAAGGTAGGGGGAATTGAGCTGTCTTTAAAACTAACTCTGCTTATTCCGAGAACAGTGAATTGTATTAGCTGGTGTCTGCAAACAGCTTTCAGTTCATAAGGGATGAGAAGACAATGAAAAAATATGTTTAAAGATTTCCACATAAATATAATATGGGCAGAAAAGTCCATATCCTTTAAGATCTGGCAGATTTCCTTAGGTTTTCAATCATTGTTTTATTCAAGTTCCTTCAAAGGGCAAAATCTAGGGAAAAGATAGCACATGAATAGGAGTTACCCGCTTATTTAGGAGTAGGCCCACTGAATTCAGTTACAGCTCACATTTGAGTAGGATGTATAGAATGATGCTGTAAAAGATAGAAAGATGATGCATTATATGCTACAGTCTGTCAGTGTCTTTAATAATTGATTTTATAATACATTTTAAAAATATATTTTGTATATCGCCCTGAGTAGCAATTTGCTAGATTGGCAGGATAAAAACTGAAGTAATTTCTGGACATACTCAAGGAAATGGTCAACTGCGGGTTTAATTTATCTTTAAAGCACATATTAATTATTATCTTATTTTTAAAAGGAATTTAATTTATAAGCTGCCTCAGTTGTACATTCTTCCCATCACTTTGAGTTACCTTTGAAAAATAAAGGGGCCAGCAGTTCTGCACCACAGTGCCTGCTCTAGCAAATCCATTCCAAGAAAGGAAAGTGAAAGAGGTTGCTTTGTGCAGCTGCATAGTTGCATTAAAAAAAGGTGGGGGGAGCCTATTCGCTATGAGATTTGAGAAGATGAGAGGGGTGGATTCTTTGGTTTGGTTGACTGGCTAAGACTGCACAGGGAAAAATGAGAGTCAAAACTGAGCCATGCAAGACAAAGAGGACTCTTTTTAGAACAAAAACTACTGGATACCAAAAGGGAAGGATGAGAGGAAAATGAGAACATAAGGAAGCTGGGTTGGTGGAGTCTAGGCACAATTCCAAACTTTGCAGAGCAAAATAAAAAATGATATATTGTGCTCCAGCTGCCAGTACCAAACTTCAGATTGAACACCTCTGATCTGGATGGATCCCCCCATTAGACTTATGGAAGAACAATGCACATTGGAGAACAGTCCAGTGAAAATCTGGGTCAATGGTAATCCTAGTTTATTCAGAAAGGAAAACAATCTTACTAAAGGTCTCTTGGACCTGCTCCCAAGTAAATATGTGTAAGTCTGTAGTTTTGACTTCACAATCATACAGCACTGATGAGGACCTTGGATATTGTTAAATCTAAGTTATGAACAGCTTGCTGATAGGAGGTATTTGATGAAACCAAAAGAGGGCTGGTTTTGAATGAAATGGAATTTACCGTTTTAAATGTAGATTAGTACCCAGAGCTGCCTCTGGACTGAGGAGAATTATGCTAAGGGGAAAATGAGTTCAAGTGTAGGAAGAGTGAGGCATCTGTGGTCAGCACGAAGCAGTAGTTGCTGAAACTCTGCCCTGTTGAAACCCCTGATCAATAAGCTAAAGTCTCAGCAACTACTGCTTTGTGCTGACAACAGATGCCTCAGTCTCCTTACACTTCAGGATGGTGTTCCAGCATGACTAATGGGTGTTCATTATGCTGAACCTTGTTTTATGTACAGTAAGTATACCTTCAAAATATTCAGCTCTGAATATAGTAGTTAATCCAGCTGCCACCTTTCTCTGCTTCCAGTCCCTGAAGCCGCTCCTTCCAATGTAATTGTGCATGCCATCAACAGTACTCTCGCTAAAGCCATCTGGTCTAAAATTCCAAAGGACAGAGTGCGAGGGCATCTCAGAGGCTATAAGGTAATGATCATTCCACTCTCGTCTTATCCATTTATCTGCCACTCAGATCCCAATCATGGTTCTTTTGTAGGATAAGTCATAGTTAAGGTTTCTGCCTTTAATTGGACCTTCCCACTACAGGTCAGCTGGTGGAAAACACGGAGTCGCCTGGATGGAAAAAACCATCACCCAGAGAAACACTCCTTGACATTTAATGCAGACCGTAATGATGGGATGATTCCTGGTCTAGAGCCATTTAGTGAATATCACTTAACAGTTTTGGCATTCAATTCCAAAGGACCTGGACCAGAAAGCCGGACAGCTGTATTCCAAACACCAGAGGGAGGTAATAAAGGAGAAATGCAAGGGATTAACAGGAAATAGTAGCCAACATTTGTATCTGTTTTTATCTCACTGCAGCTTTTTGTGATGTGTCAGTTATTTTCTCTATGCCCAGGCATTCTCATAGTCAGAACTATCAAATTAATATCTTTACATTGATTTCATCTGTCTCTGTGCCCAAATGTTTGTTTATAGTTCTGTTCCTTTTACCAGCTGGACCAACAGATGCAGACGAATGATTACCAGCTTTATAAATGATTGCTTCAATTGTGCATCCATCAGGCCTCACACATAGTTATTGTCATTGGGCTTGATGTGAATGTATTTTACATCATTCTCCTTCCCTTGAAATCTCTAGGTCATAATGGACATGCATCAGTCACATCTTAGAAACATAGTATTTGCCTTGTATTGAGTCAGATCATTTGTCTGTCTAGCCCTGTATTGTTAATTCTGACTGACAGCAGCTCTCCTAGGTTTCAGAAAAGTTTCTTCCTCATGTCTACTTGGAGATCCCTTTTTTTGATGGTCTCCAATCCAAGTACTATTCAGGCCTGACCCTGCTTCCGAAATCAGATAAGATTTGTGTGTTCAGATTGGTTTAGATGACCCGTGCATTATATCAAGTCTGTTAGCCTCAGACATACAAAACTACAAATCAGGCATGAAAAGAGCACAAAGCATATTTCCAAGGGCAAATGCATGAACACATACAGTTGTAGTCAGTGTGATAATGGGGAGATCTGTGCAGTCCCATTCAGAATACAGTCTGAATACAGAATACTGTCTGAATACAGTTTGGTGTAAAGCTAGAAGGCAAGTCTTTCACACGTTTCTTATGAGTTCAAACTTCTACTGGCCCGAATTCTATTGGATTTGCATGGCTTAATCCCCCACCAGCATAACTGGTATGCACAATCATTTTAGCTGGTTTTTGTGCACTCAGACATACGCAGATCTTGCACTCAGTTGTGCACCCAGGTATGTAACAGTCAAAAAATTGCAAAGTCTGCTTATGCCATTTCCCTTATCTGTGCTGTAGTTCACAACAGGATTCTGGCCAAAGTCTCTCTGTAAGGTACTATTTTGTAGGCAGGAAATTCCCCCAGCTTTTGCCACAGCAGTTTTGATAGGTCAGTTTCAACCCCTCAAGCACTCAGCCACTTTTAGACCTTTTGTGGAATTTTAAATAGCCAGGCAGTGTTAGCTAGCTGCTCATTTGGAGCCTGACTATTCTGTTTCTGCCCAACACAATGCCCAAGGCAAGGGCTGATGCTTATATTGATTTGACAGAGGGGTCTTTTTTGTCACAGTTGGCAGATAATGTGGGCTGTTGAAGAAGTGCAATAAGATGCCCCAATAAGTAGTGTGAAACCTCTAGAGGATGGGATGCTTTTCCAACCTGCTCCTCATTTTAGAAAGCTCAAGGACTTTAGCCTCTGGAAGTCTTGGCTCATGAATTGCTGTGGGCTACAGCACACAAGGATACCTAATTTTCCTTTTATTGGGAAGGCTATTGCTGTTGTTGTTTCAACCTATATATTGCCTCATGGTGCTAAAGCACTCTCTGGGCAATTTACAATTCAAAGAACACTATGCCAGCCCAGCAAGGTGGGTACTCATTTTACCGACCTCAGAAGGATGGAAACCTGAGTGAACCTTAGCCAACTACCTGAACCCGTTAGAATGAAACTTCGTTCATGATCAGAGGCTTGATTGCAGTATTGCAGTTTAGGTCTCTGTAAGGTGGGTGTGAGTCAGGTGGAACTCTCAGAATGTAGAATTATGAAATTTGTAGTCCAAGAAATAAAAAAAAATCCTTCCTTATTTCACAGCTGAAGGATGGGGAATGACACATTTATTCTGTAGGAGAAGAAGCTTTCTGGGTCATGCTAACATAAAACCACCTCATTCAATTAACATCAACTAAGCAGGGGAAGGGAGATGTTTGGAGTGACACTGATTGGCTCAGAAAAGGAGATTCTCAGACCTTTCTAAACAATCCCTCAGCCATATTCCCTTATGGAGCAGTATCAAAAAGCTGTCAAGAAATCCAGGATTTTACTGTAACTATGATTGGGCAAGTAGTGCTTCCACCCTGAACAAACAGCACCAGACAACATTTCTGATTTTCTTATATTCCTTTCTGTTAGTGAGCATTAAAATACATATAAAAAGATAAAGGTTCAGGTTGAAAAGAGATAGAGAAAGAAAGAACAACATTAGTTCTGTGGAAGAACAGAACTAATGGCAGACAGTTCCAATCTGGTTTCTTTCACCTTTTCTTTTGAGGCACAGAACAATGTCTGATAAAGAGTCCTTCTGGACAAGCAAGAGGCAGCCAAATAGGCTGATTTGCCTGAAGTTGGCAAAAGGTGCTGAGCTTTCCTACTTCCACATTTGAAATAGTCAGAAGATCTCATTGTACCAGGATCTTTTCATTTCAGAGGATGTGGGGAAGGGCCTCTGGGAAGTTCATTGGCAGCCTGCTTCTGGCACTGCCATTAATTTTCATGCCAGTCTATGCCTGCCCTATTCTCAGTGCAAATGTGTATGAGCACACAGCTCTGAAATGTGGCCAGATGTGTTCAAATTGATGTGATGTATACAGCTCTCACTTATTGTTTTTTTTAAAACTGGTTCTCTCCAATAAGCTTAGAGGGGAGTAATCAGACCCTCCCCTTCATCGTACCTTTCTGGAAATAGAGAGTGACATGTCTGTAGAAGGTTGCTCACCTGGAGCGCCTACACATAAGCAGACACATTACTTTCCACAAGGAAAATGTGCACACACATTACTCTATACAAGGAAAATGTATGACGAAGGGGAAGAGGCCAGGAGGTTCTCTGTAAGTGTGTTGGAGAAGAAGGTATGTTGTGTCTGAGCAAGTGCATGCATTTATATTGAAGAGTTGATCAAGCCAAATAGAATGATACTACATTCTTAACCAAAGTTAAATAGAATGAGCTTGCATGTTGGTAGTTTAATCTACTTTTTGTATTTTACAGTCCCAGAAAAGCCACACTTTTTGAAAACACTGAATTTTGAGAAAGATTCAGTAACACTGTCATGGGGACCACCTAAGAAACCAAATGGCATTGTCACTGGATACGTTTTACAGTACCAGATGAGTAAGTAAACAAATGTCTATTTGCAAACAGTGTTTAAACAAAACAAACAAAAAACACATCAGGGGCCCATCATTCAATAAGGATGCTAACAAATTGGAACAAGTTCAGAGGAGGGCGACAAGGATGATCAGGGGGCTGGAAACCAAGCCTTGTATGAGGAAAGGCTGAAAAAATTGGGCATGTTTGGCCTTCAGAAGAGAAGACTGAGGGGTGATATGATAGCACTTTTCAAATATTTGAAAGGCTGTCAAACAGAGGAGGGGCAAGATCTCTTCTCAATCATTCCAGAGTGCAGGACATGCAACAATGGGCTCAAGTTAAAGGAAGCCAGATTTTGCTTGAATATCAGAAAAAACTTCCTAACTGTTAGAGCAGTATGACAGTGGAACCAGTTACCTTGGGAGTTGGTGAGTGCTCCAACACTGGAGGCATTCAAGAAAAACTTAGATAATCACCTGGCAGATATGCTTTGATTGTATTCCTGCATTGAGCAGGGGGTTGGACTTGATGGCCTTGTAGGCCCCTTCCAACTTCACTTTTCTATGATTCTATGATTGTTATCCAGTACCTGAATTATATGAAAAGCTCACATATATTTAATGTAAACCACTTTGACTTTTCTTTTTTAAAAGTTACAGAGAAGACATAGTGTAACTGAAAATGGCAGAATTCAGGTGACTTTTGTGGATTTCATGAAGCTGTCTTTTCCCCAAGAATTATAACATTGCTTTTATTTTGCTTAGTATGTGGAAGCTAAAGCTATGAAGTAGGTAGATCATCATCATCTTAGAACTGCAGAGCTGGAAGGGCTCCTGTGGATCATCAAGTTCAGCCCCTGTAAAGGAGGCACAGTGGGGAATCAAACTGCCATCATCTGGCTCCTCAGCCAGCTACCTAAACCTCAGAGCTATCCAGCAGTTCTAAATCTCACTTTCTAGCCTTCACAAGCAAGGAAGATGAATTACAAACTCTTTTCTTCATGGAGGAGAATGTCATAGCATTTCCTGCCACTCTTGACCAAAGTTCTTTTTTATAAAAAAAAGTTTTACACAAAATTCTCTATTTCTGCACATAATCGTGTAGCTCACACAAATATAATTGTACCACTTGCACAATTTTTGTAATTATGTGAATTATATAAATTGCCTGAAACTAGGATGACAGCCGTTCTATTAAAAATTTGAAGGAGTAAAGTGGACTGTTGACACTTTTTTAAAAAAAATAGCCAGTCCTTGTGCAGATTCTCATTGTGGGTGGATATGCATGACATTTTAAACACTTTTGCTGTCAATACATAATTAACATGACACATTTTAGATGGTTTTATGGCTTCCTTTTAAAAAAGGCTACTTTTGCGGAGATAAAACAAAAATGCTAGTAGCTCCTGAATGAGAGTTTTTGCTGGGTATTTTCATTATTCAGATTTATTCCACATTCATTACTGAAGTTTCACTAGTTCATCCTTCAGGAAATAATTTTATATATTTGCCCAGTTTTGTACCTCATTTTTGCTGGCATTCACATTATGATATCAACAAAAACTGCATATAAAAAGTTGTTTCTTATTTTTCT
Source organism: Intellagama lesueurii (assembly GCA_037013535.1). Taxonomy (NCBI): domain Eukaryota; kingdom Metazoa; phylum Chordata; class Lepidosauria; order Squamata; family Agamidae; genus Intellagama; species Intellagama lesueurii. Next base: position 266,144,709 of record JBAJHW010000002.1, on the reverse strand, counting down.
TCCTTCCTTTTCTTTCTTCTTTATCAATGATCAATCTGTATGAAAAGAAAAGTATATTTTTTGTAACATATTAACAGTGATTTAAATAGCATGTAGTTGTGTGATCTGGTGTGTTTGTCAGCTCTTATATGGTGGTTTCTAACTGAAGGCTTTCCTTTGCTTCTCCCTTTTTTCAGTTAATGAAACTGATGACATTGGCCCTTTACATGAAATCAATATTACCAGCCCTTCAACATTCAGCTTCAGACTTTCCAATCTCAGCATCAGCACAAAGTACAAGTTCTATGCAAGGGCCTGTACAATAGAAGGTTGTGGGAAACCAATCACAGAGGAAGGCATAACAAATGCTGAAGGTAGTAAGTGAAAAGTAGCAGAATTTTGTGAGTGCAGTTTTCATAAGAAAATCTGCAGGTTCAATGTGGAGGAAATGTGTGTTTTTCTCTCTCTCCCTCCTCATCTCTTTCTTTATCCCTCCCTCAAATTCAGATCCTTGACACTAATCATGAGCAGAGGGAACTGTGCCAAGTCCTGAAGGGCTGACATTTAAAGCTTCAGAGAGCTGTGTAGTTTTGATTGTCTGCTGAGGATATTGCAGCTCTACAGTTTTGTCCCTGAAGTATTTGCAAAATTGGTTCCTGTGATAATTTCTTGAACACATGGATTACTTTCTATTTGCTCAGTTTGAGCAGGAAATGTCACCAGTTTCATAGCAATTGTTTTGAATAGTCCATGTCACTGACTCTTGGGTTGAAAAAAAATGTGATTTAAAAAATTTAGCATGAGATGGAACTGTTTCAGAGCTTATAAAGGTTTGTTTTAAAAAGCGAGCAAAAGAGTGTCAGTTCAAAACATGGATGAGTATATTCAAGATAATTTATTTCAAAGGGATACTGCAAAACTCTGTGTTGGGCTATGATCATCAAGTACAAAATTATGAAAATTCCTCAGCATCTACTAAAGGAAGGCAACAGCTTCTAACATAGAGGCGGCCAACAGAAGAATCATTTTATAAGTTATTCAGGTACTCCTTTAACTGTAATTTACAATGATCCACTAGCTAGACTCTTCGGTTTCAGCAGAGCCCCATCAATACAATGGGAAAAGCCACTAGCTAGTCTCTTTCAGCAAAGCCCCATTATACCTGTCTCACTTGGCTGAAATGCTATCAGATGAATGGCTTCATCACTTCTCAGTGCTCCAGTGACTGGATAACCAGCTGGATATCTGGCTGGCAAAATTTAAGTAAGATTGATATACTAAGTGCATCGATGTTGATAACATACAGTAGCAATATAGGCATGGGAAGAGTCAAGTATTTTCTTGTACATAACCCATTATCTGAACTGGATGTGGTAGGATTCATTTAGGCCACAAATCCAGATTGTGAGCCTCTCAAAAAAGCTTGTATATGTTAGGATAAGCCATATAGAGGGTCTGATTTCATTAAATGCCTGGCCAAATATCTTATTTTTGTGTTAGGTTTTGTCTGTGCCTCCCAACTAGGATCAGTGTATTTTTGGGACAGATCTGTGTTTTTTGACTATGATTCTCCAAATTCCCTAGGCAACATGGTTGTGGTCTCTCTGCCTGAGGGACACTGGAAGATGCAGTCCAAAAAGAGAAATTAGCACAATTCTAATTGCTACCATATAATTACAAACCTGAGCATGTTTTTGCTTGGCTTGTTCAACTGAGTCATCTGACAAACATACTCTACAGAACCATTCTGCAATGCATCTGTTTATGGCATACTGTGGTGTGAATTGAATAGACTTATCTGTTGGTAGGATATATGATTGGAGAGAGGTTGAATAGTCATGCTTTTTTAAAATCCAGATCCCTAAAAGCAAAGCATGCTGCTAATATGCCAGCCCATAGTACTTAAAGCACTATCTGGGTGGTTTATAATTTAATTATGTAGGTTACACATTGCCCCCCCCCCCACAAGCTGGGTACTCAATTTGCTGACCTTGGAAGGATAGAAGGATGGGTGAACCTCAAGCTAGCTACCTGGGATTGAACCCGAGTCATGAGCAGAGTTTGGGCTGCAGTACTGCAGTTTAACCATGAGTAGTAGGTCTTCTAGTTCAACTAAAAGCAGCAGCAGCAGCAGCAACAAATTAATACAAACAAGCATTTGTGAGTCACTCAGGGAAGAAGCTGAAATACTTGTTCCTCTTAAGCCAAAGAGGTGAGCAATCAGAATTGTTCTGATACCTGCTTTTGTACTGCAGCTCCCTGAATTCTCCTGCCAGAGTAGCTAATGGCCATGAAATAACTTAAGAGGGGGGAAAAATAGAATGCTGCCTGCCATATATGTATACAAAGCAAACAGTCAACAACTACAAAACACTTTGGGGTCATTGATTTTTTTCCCCAGAAGCTATACTCTCCCCAAACAAAATGAAGTTACCATTTAACTCTTACTATTAGAGAGACAGAAGATGAATACCACAAGACATTACAAATCTGCCTCCCTGTAAACACTTGTTCCCCCACCACTACTAAAAAAAACAAGTTCCAAGATCATATTCATTCCACCAAAAGTAAGTCCTTCTCAAAAATGGAGATAGGAAAGCAATCATTTCACCCCATAATGTCAACTGTAAATTCTTTGTATAGGTAAAGGCACAGGTGGAGAAATCAAGCTTTCAAGAGGTGGCAGTATTAAGAGGCAGAACAACAGCATCAACAAATAATAATAGCCTTAATGAAAATGAAAGGGAAAAAAAGTATCTGGTATTAGCTTCTGGGAAGGAAACAACATGGAATTTTAACTATGTGGTAGCTAAAGTCACTATAATATTTTCCATTGTTAGTCATCCACACGAATCAACTAAGACTGTCATGGTGTAAACAGAAAAGCATACAGTGGTAAATTCCCAATATTCCACCATGACAGAATAATAACAAATGACATTGCAGAAACACAGTTGGGTATTGCCTGATTAAACCAGATGTCTAAAGCAGTCTGTGGAACATATTTACTTTCCAGCACGCAAGAGATCTCTCCAAAAGCAGTAACTTCAATCATCTGAAGCTGGTTGCGTAGGCAGTAAGCTCCCATGAGCCTGAGAATTTGGGAGTGAAAATTGCTATCATACTTGATGTACAATTCTTAATACCTTTTAATTTGGTTTTTAATCCTATCTAGCTAAAATTTCTAAGTGTTTGCTTAGTTTGGTGTGACAGAGATTGATGTAATAGAGTTTATTTTGTGCCTTGTTTCCTTTTCAAAAGTGTTATGAGTAAGTCTACCATTTAGATTTTATACATTTAGAAAAAAAAAATATACAACTTTTAATAACCTGACACTTAATTTGTGATTTGATTAGAAAACACAGTTTTAACTTCATGGAACTAATTTAGCAAAATCTACTCTGGCCAGTAATTATAATTCTGCTAAAAACCCTTTGCATCACATTTTGGTTTAATGCACCAATCAACATATTTGGTCTAACTCTCTGTGGTGGTATTATAATTAACTTTCTGTTTATATCTGATGAATTGTTGTCCTGGAAAAAACATATCACATTCTGCCCTTTCTCACTATGTCCACAGTGCTTTGAATCCTCTCTTTTTTCTCTCCCTCAGTTGTCTTCTGACTGCTAATCTCTCAAAGCTTCTATTCGCTTGCTTCCTAGTTTCAGAACTAATGATCATTTCTTTAGCATCAGACAGGAAAATTGTGATTAAACATTTGCAGATTCTGCTATATGTTTGTATACAGTAAATTAATAAGCATAGACACTGTATTCTAAACAGTCTTAGAATATGTAAATGCATTTAGCAAATTAAGTATATGAGGTTATTTAGAAAGCTTCCCAATAGAGTCAGTGCTGTCTACGTAAAGGCTCAAGAGCTGGACTGTGAGATAGTGTACAAATCCTATCTCTAGTCCTGAGGTAATGCTGGGCCGATTCACATCTCTCAGTTATGATTGACTTTCTGTATCACAGGAATGTTATTCACTATTCTTACAAATTTCTAAAATTACATCCAGGTAAAAAAATGTTAGACCAATTAAAGAACCACATTTTAAATGAAAGGGCCAGGAAATAATGTTTTTTCGGCACCTACTTTACACATCTAATCAAAAGTAAAATAACCAAAATCTTTATACCATTACACACTTCAAATACACATTGTGTTTAGTTCCAAGAATGGTCAAAATTAAGTTGTTATTTTTAGTTGTGTTAATCCACATATAACTAGAAGCATACATGGAATGGCATGAGATTCTCCCCCTTACACATGTCAGAAGCAGGAGTTGGCAAACTCAGTGTTATTTGTTCTGGTGGAATGACACAACTGGATATTGGCTGAAGCATTATATCACATTTTTTGAATAACATTTCCTAAGATAGACTCTTAATACAATAATGAGATAAACTGTTGTTTTGTTCTATATGCAGAAAGAAAACAGTGTAACATTCAGTCACTTCTAGCTGGCAGTTAACAAGTTGCCACTAGGTTTCTTGAGGGGCTCCAGCCTCTCAAGAAATGTTTACAAATGCTTATAAATATGTATGAAGGATTCCCTATACCCCAAAGAGCCTGTCCAAACCAGTTTGCCCTGGACGATCCAGTGGTTCAAAGGATGGCTATAAAAATTGCTATAACTGACTCTCCCCATAAAGTATAACTAGTACAGAACTAGTTATCTGTTGTACACTCTTTTATTCGTATTTTGTATATTTTAGCCATATAATATGTTTTACGAGCTGGTCACTTGACTGTAATAAATAAATACATAAAGCCTGCATGCTCTTGAGAGTCCTGGGGGATTTGTTAACTGACAACTGAAAGGCCTTGAAAGTTATGTCACCTGCCCTCCTCGTGGGTAACAAAGCAGCAGGATTTCAAGTGCTGAAGCTTATTGTAGGCACTTGTTCCAGTGATGCCCTTAGATTTAAGTCAACAGAAGCAAATTTATGTCAATGGTACAAAAACATTTTTGTTTGTCCAAGGAATTACTACATGTATTGGAGCTATACCTTAGGCTATTAGATGGATAATGTCTAATTTTTGTGGTACTCAGCAATGAAGTTTGACAAAAAAGAATACATAACAGAAACTGACTGACAGGGGAAAAGATAGCCTGGCCTTTATTAACAGATAAAAATGTAAATTGCAACCATGGGATATAAAAGTTACATTGAATTATATAAATATAAAGATTGTTACATAGCTATGGAAAATAACAGTTATATTTTTCATGCTGATGTTTATATGCAGGTTGTTCCCCTGCATTCTTGCAAATAAAGATTAAAAACTGTTATTCAAGATTTAATGAATAATGTAATGTGAATATGTTTATGTTATTTTACCAGATTTAATTCCATCCAGTAAAATTTATAACATATGTTTTATGTCCTTTATAGATTTGTAAAACCATAATCCTTTTCTTTCCTCCACAATCCCCATTGGAAATGCTGTTTTAGAGTTGCCTATTTAATTCTCTGAAGGAAAAAATCTCAACATGTCATTTTTACCTGTAGACATTTTAGAAGTTTCATTAGAAGGCCCTAACGCAATTCACATATTTGACTTGACTCTGTACATTCCTTAGGTAAAGCTGTCGGGAAGATTTCTGAAGCAGTAAACCCAACCCCAAAGACTCAGCCACTTGAGGCACTTGAGCCTGGAACTGCATACACAGTTCGACTAGTGACTAAGCATTGGGTTGATAATAATAGTATTTCTGCAGATGTAATTGAGACAAGGGGGAGAGGTGAGATATTCTTATGGCATCTAAGATGAGATTTTTTTATTTTTATTTTTGCAAAAGCAAACTCCAGCAATTTTTATTTTGCTGTATCTGAAAATATTATGTAATTATATCTGGTAAACCTGAACCCCTGTGTTATATTATTTCAGTGAGGTGTTTTCTGCTGATTTCAACAGAAGCAAAAATCCATAAATTCACAATTCCATGACCACTCCCTAAAGCCACGCCAGGCCTTGGGCATTTAACCATCACCTGATTCATTCAAATTTAGAATCTCAGGAGTGCCTGACATCTGTGTAACAAATGCAAGTGCTTTCTTAATTAGTCCCTTTCTACCACTATTGTACCTTTGCTAGATCATTGTTACCAGTATGAGATACATAGTCAGAAGTCAGAGAATGTGAAGTGACTGTGCAACCTGCTATTGAGATATGCTAATACGCTAATGTGCTAAGGAGGAAAAGAGGGCTGGATAAGAAATCCAGGCAACTCCAATAATGGAGTGCTTAAGTACAGATAATATAGCAATGTTTTGGCAAAGATGAATGTTTTTTTTTTTTAAAAAAAAAAATCTAGACAGATATTAGAAATGGATGAGATAGCTCGGTGAGTTGAGTATCTGACTGTGGAGCCAGAGGTCAGGATTGCAATTCCTTGCTCTTCCTCCCTGTGGCCTTGAGCAGCAGCAAAGTCACAAAAGAACAGAATGTTAAACCACTTCTGAGTACTCTCTACCTAGAAAAACCAAGAAAGTATAGCCCTCTGCCAGAACTAATTATTATTATTGAAAGATACCAGGCACGGTCAATCAAAACTAAAAACATTGACTGGTATTATATAACAGTTACAAGTTTTAACCAAAAACCTAAGTATCTGTTAAATATTGGCACAGTATATATGCTATTATTATTATTATTATTAGTAGTAGTAGAAGTAATATTTAGAAAGAACAGCACTGTACTTTCTTAGGATCTTTAAGTGAGGATATATGGGAAAGGACAGCCCAGAATTTAGCTCATTTATTAATTATAGAAAAAAAGAAATTAGTCTGTGCAGATTTCTGAATAGCCCTTGTGCCCATTTTGGGTCATTTTGGTTTATTAATTCCATTCTGAAAATGTAGGCAAACTGGGTAGTCTTAAGGAGGCATTCTGGAAATATACAGAGATAATTTAGAAATCAGTACATTTTTCCTTGCAGTTGGGCAGTTTTATCACTTCTTTGCTCCAGCCAGATAGAATTTTAACAATGGTATCATCAGCTCTGTGGCCACCATATTGCTTAATGATTGGGGCTATAGTGCACATATTATCAATAATTTTTCTTCAGAAGTTCCTAATGTTTTTTCTTGCATATAGTTTTCTCTGCATGTACAGTTCTCCCAAGAGAACTCACCCCAAAGCATGAGTTTCCTAGGATAATTCATTTGTAGCCCTCTGGATCAGGCTGACATTGATGAGAGCCAGTGGACTATTCCATGCTTATTCCAAAACAGTGATAGGGATCATTTAGTTCTAAAATCTCACTGCTTGACCCAACTGGAGTAGGTGTATTGAATCAACAGCTGAATTGTAAATCAACACTTAACATAAATCCCATTAATTCAATAGGTCTACTCTAACTGGAATTAATTGGATTTAGGCTCTGATGCTTTGACTCACAACCTCCGCCAGATCTACTCAGCATGGCCAGGGGCAAAGAATTGTGGAAGGCATAGTCCCAAACATTTGAAGTACCAAAGGTACCACTACCCCGCCACTGCTCTAGAATGAATTATTTGAGAAGCTCACTCTAGGACATTGTCTTCAAAGAGAAAAATGAAATAATTAAAACATGTATTATGTTCAGGTTTAGCAATCACAAGAGGGTGGATCACTTAATAGTTTCATTTCCAATGCAGCTAGCTGAGCACTTGCATGTGCTATACACTTTTTAACTCTATCTCTATTACGCAAACTGCTTTTGCATGACAGGCTTTCTTGAATTCTGTATTGACTTTCCTATTTGGCATGAACCTCTTTAATCAAATGTTATCATGGAACTCCTGCTCCACCTATCAATAATGTGTGTTGCAGACTCTTCCTTTCTTTGCTTTCAGTGTAAATGTTTATCCCCATATCTGCTCTTTCTTGAATGTTGGAATTTGTTCTGCCATATTTTAAAGTATGATAAGTACATTAACCCACACATGATCAGTTTTAAAATAATAGCTTTCTAAATATCATAATTTAGGTAGCCTTCTTTTCTTATGTATATATATATTTTTCATTCAAAGCTTATGTTGGAATTTATGAACGAATCTCTACACAAGGCTGGTTTATTGGACTGATGGGGGCCATTGCTTTGCTTACCTTATTGTTGCTCACAGTCTGCTTTGTGAAAAGGAACAAAGGAGGAAAATATTCAGGTAATCAAAACCAATGTTCTCAAACCTGATGCACAAGCTTTGCCTGGCTCCTACCCAGAACACAGATCATTTAGATCATTCTTCCTGTAAGAAAATATTGGATATGGAAACATTGCTTTTTAAATAAATAAATAAATAAATAAATCTACAATTATAAGAATACCTTAGCCAGCATGGCCAATGATATCCAGCAAGTTGTGGCCCCAAAAGGCCTATTTTCCTATATCTGCAAAATGCAATTTCCTCTACAATGGTGAACTTCTGCAACAGTGATTCTTAAGCTTTAGTGTTCCAGTGACTGGACTTAAACTTGCCAAAGCCCCAGTGAGGATGGCCAAAGGTTACCAATTTGAAACATCTGAAGGACCAAAGATGGAAAATCACTGATGCTGGAAGAAATGTTGCTGCAGGTGCCACTTTCAGCTGGAACTTTCAGACCTGAAAGTGAGATCACCTTGATGTCTGTTAAGTCTCTTCCTCTTCTCCAAGGAAACAAGAGAGTGCTAGCCCCCATGACAAGTTAGCCAATCCCAGAGGAATTGGAAGGATATAGAGGCAAAACCTTTCAAGGGGGGATTTCACATTTCAAGTTCTGCTCAGTCTAAATCTCTCATCATTATAGTTAAATTAAACAGCTACATACATAGGCAATTGATTTATGCTTTTGGTATGACCTCTTCAAATACCTAATAAAATGTTGTGTGGAGACTATATAGAAAGTGCAATATACAGTTGGTGTTTCTGATTTTTAACACATGCAGATCTTCACAAGATGTTTGCCATGAAGATGATTGGAGTGATTGCTCTTTTAAACTTGCACCACCACCATCTTTAAACCTCCAGTTACACAAGTTTTATCTATACCATTGTTTTTTTGTTTTTGTAATAAGTGTCCTGTAGCAGATGAGATTGAAAGAGTTAACCAGCTTAAAGCAGCATATAAACCAGCAGTGGGAGAGGTGTGGTTGCAATTAATTGAATACCACCATTGGAGTTTAGTCCACTACACTAGTTCCCCTTCTTTTAAAACCATATCTTTTGGAAATACTTTGAAATATTTATTCTATTTTCACTGATAATGATGACTTAAGTTGTTTTCCAGTTCATACTAGAGTGAAAAATGACTTTTAAAAAATTTTAAAAACTGAATCACATTTTTATGTGTGCAGTGAAAGAAAAAGAAGATTTGCATCCAGATCCTGAAGGCCAATCCATAAAGGATGAAATCTTTGGCGAATACAGGTTAGTGAGACACATTGTTTTTTATAACAATAAACACAAACTAGTCCATGGGATACCTTTTTAATTGCAACACAAAAAGCAACAATAAGTTTTGAAATGAAGATTCTTGGAATTATATTGTTATATAAATATATTTCAAATACCAGAATTTATGCACATTTTGTTGTAGGGAAATTGTGTGTGGAATAGTGTTCAAATTTAATATGTCTCTTACACAGAATGTTTTAAATATCTAGATAGTGACCTTATGATGAGATAATGATTACAGTCTTAGGCCATCTCAGTTAGTTAGCAAACAGAGAAGTAACATTGCCATTTCCCATCAATGGCCCATTTTACATAGCAAAGTCCTTGCATACATATTTAGTACAGTGGTGCCTCCACTTACGACCATAATCCGTTCCAGAAGATGGATGTAACTCGAAATGGTCGTAAGTCGAAGCACCATTTCCCATAGGAATGCATTGAAATGCAATTAATCCATTCCGGCCTAAGAAAAAAATCACCCCCCCCCAAAAAAAAAAATCACTGCAAGACTCATTGGAAATGCGATTAATCCCTTCCGGCCGAAGGGGGGGGGGGAGAAAAGCAATCAAGCGTGCAAGACCCATTGGAAATGCACAGAAAACAAACGGAGCAGATCGGAAATGCACAGAGAACAAAGGGGGCAGGTTGGAAATGCAAAGAATATAAAAGAAAAAGCAAGGGAAGCATGCAGGACCCATCGGAAATGGGGAAAAAACCCAAAGAGCAACCAAACCCCCCAAGACCCATCGGAAATGGGGGGGGGGGAAAGCCAACAAACAAACAAACCCACCAAGACCCATCGGAAATGGGTAAAAAAATCCCCAAAAGCAACCATACCCCCCAAGACCCATTGGAAATGGGGGGGAAAAACCAAAAAAACAAACAAACCCCCCAAGACCCATCGGAAATGGGAAAAAACACTCCAAGAATCAACAAAAAACCCCAAGACCCATCGGAAATGGGGGGCACCAAAAAACAAACTCCCCAAGACCCATCACAGCACAGAAACATAACCCCCCCAGCTCAAAACCTCGCTGCAAAAACACCGAGAACAGTTTTTAAAAAGCAGAAAACAGCACCTTACCTTACAAGGCATCCCGAAGCCTCCCTGCAAACATACACACACGCTCACTCAGAAGCAGGAGGAGGCAGTCCCAAGCCTCCTCCGACACACACTCTCTAACTGCTGGGGCGAAAGAGCTACAAAGAAGCAGCCTTGTCGCCACCTACAGTTAGCAATTTGAATTTCCCGCCTTTTTCCCCTGCCCTTTTCTGTTCGTAAGTGGAAGCTCCGGTCACAAGTAGAAGCAAAATTTTGCAGCCGGAGCTGGTCGTAACTCGAAATGGTCGTAAGTAGGGACGTTCGTAAGTCGAGGCACCACTGTACTCAGGTTTTGTTTCTCATAACTGGAGAAATGTTTTGCTATGGGGATTTCCTGTTAAGTACATAGAAAACAAGAAAACAACCCACAGCATCTACATAATGGAAGACCTTTATAGTTTCCAACTGGAATTTATCATGTAATGGTTGGCAATCACTCTTTCACAACATCCTTGCATCCAAATAAAGGAACATTATACTGGCAATTCAGCTATGTATTGAAATATGTCAGACCTGTGTATAAAGAGTATATGACTATGTCCTGATTGTGCATGAAAGAGCTGAACAGTTTTTTTTACTACACCCAAATGATGTCCCATGAGAGATAAAAAATACTTAGTCCTACATAACTTCATATATATTCAGTTTTAATGCTTTCTAATGGGACAGATAATTAGAAAGGTAACCAAGCCATGTAGGTTTCTTTCCAGATGAAATATTCAGCTTACCTTCCTGCCTTAACTGTTCCTTCTAACAGTCTTCATCCTTACCACATCATTTATCCTGATCCATTCTTACCTTCTGTGTAGACATCTGTGCCCTAATTAAAATCAGCAGAATGCCAGCTTTTAGTGCCAGTTTAGTACCGAAGTATACTATACTATAAATGCTTGCTAGTAACTGGTTCAGATCTAGATGGGAATTGTCAACTATTTGCCATCAAGGCTGTCGTCTTCATCGTTAATTGAGGAACCTGTGGTCTTTCAGATATTCTGGACTTCACCTCCCAGAAACCCCAATCAGCATGACAAAGAACAAGGGATTATGGAAGACATTTAAAATATACCAGAGAACCCAAGGTTCTCTAATGTTGATCTATTAGAAAAGGAACTGTCAATTTTTCCATGTGGATGTTTATATTACACAATTTAATAGCAGTGTGGATATCATGCAAGAGTACTTGCTATACCTTCTTATAAAATCAATGTTCTGTAGACGAGAAGATAAGGAGAGGGCACAGCACTGTGAAACCACAAAGGCAAAAGTGTAATTGCAAAAAATTATGCCAAGAAAAAGAAGCATGGAAGAAGTGAAATAATACACTCCTGCTTCCATTACATTGGATAAGTAATATGCAATCTACATATTACTTTGTTTTCATCAACATGTTTTTATGGTACTCAGACCTATTCTTAAGAGTCCAATATGAAATTAAATAACACTGTACTTCATCCTATTGATGCCTGCCCAGTGTAATTCTTCCTTCTATCAATTAGTAGCAACAGCCTCTTAAAGCAAACTATGTTAATGAAATTATAATAGGACAAGGGAAGTATTTTTGGCTTACACAATCTTCAGGCACAGTGTAATAACTGAAGTGTCTGCAGCTAGTGAAAACAAAGTAGGCAAAATGTAAAGCATTTATTTCTACCTAGTAATCTTTGGTATGACAGAGACCTAGGACAAGCAGACTTAGAAAATTCTATGGCTAGGACCCTGAGTTTGCTTCTCCTAGGAGTACTCCTGAGCAGAATTATTTTTATGAACCATTCTCATCCCTGCAGAGGTGAAGGACCCTCTGGGAAAATGGGTGGGATGCAGGAAAAAAGAAAGAATTAGCAAAAATTGCCTTTCTCCTTCTGCCACTAGATCCCCCAGAGGAAATCAGTCCCACCCATGAACAGAAGGAATCTTTTCATTAATGGAACCTTAGTGAGGATCTGTGAACTTTTATTTCTGTCTAGTCTGTTATGAACAGCAAGTTCATACAATGTTCCTGAAGAACAATGTTTCCTCTGTGGAAGAACCCAATAGCAGGCTAGACTTGGAAAACCTTCAACACAAAACCATCTTGCACTTTTGAATTTTCTTTTTGGGTTAATTTTGAGGTCAGCTCCCATTGGCCAATGGTTGCCATGATGTCTGATGCCAAGAAAAATCCTACTAAATTCCAATTACCTTGACCACAAATATAGTTAATTGCTAGTATATTTTAAAGGCACATTAAAGTACATTAAAATCAGTTCAGTTCAGTAGGCTTCCTTCAGTCTCGAGAGACTATGGTAACGTGCTCTGTATGGAGGACTTGGAACAGCGTCTAGTGTGGCTGAGAAGACCAATTCGAGAGTGACAATCGCTTCCACACTGAAGACAAATACAACCTGTCCCCTGTCCAGCTCCCTGATTTTGCTGGTTTCGGGACTGTGTCTTTGCCTCAGCCTGCAGGCCTTAAATTGTGATTGAATTTGCTCTAAATTAGAGTGACTGGCTTTTTCAAATATCTTATTTCATGCCCCATGCGGCCTCTTGTGAGTTTGAATCCCCTATACAAGATTCCTAATTGCTCTTTCCCTGATGCACATTCATGCTTCTCATAAGTGTTCTCCCCATTATTTTTTCTAGCGACAGTGATGAAAAGCCTCTCAAAGGAAGCCTGCGGTCTCTGAACATGGACATTAAGGCTGCAGAAAGCGCTGACAGTTTGGTGGATTATGGAGAAGGGGACCACAGAATGTTCAGTGAAGATGGTTCATTTATTGGCGCTTATACCGGATGTAAGGAGAAAGCATCAGCTGAAAGCATTGGGAGTTCTACAGCAACTTTTCCTCTCCATGCATAAAATATTAGCATGAATCATTCATTTCAAGTCACCATATTTATCTTTACTAGTCATCAGATATCATCCAAGTCAGAAATAGGCTGCAAAAAAGTTCAAGACCTCAGCATTCAGCCTCAGTAGAAATAGGGAGCTGACTTCAGAGCTGATTTGTGAAACTCTTCTTCTTCATGCCACAGGCATTTCCATCCCATTAAAATGTGACTCAGAACTAAAATTTGATACGACACATGCCACTCAGTCTGACCAAAACCTCAGCTACTTCCGTGTTATATATATGTTTGTGTATGTATATATATATAGGGACATGATACCCTCTGTGTTTCTTACAGCCCAGTTCTATAGCTATGTGTGGCTATAGCAGCAATCAAACAATTTACACTAACATCATATTACTACTACTGTGTCTCTAGTTTGGACAGTGGGCCTATTTTTCCTGATGCAATCCTATTATAAATGTTTACTACCACATACTGGATATAAAGAGCAATTGGGCTGTTCTGCTAACAAAACAGATTCCAGCCGTGGCACCAAAAAGGACATCAGCCGATGACCCCTTTTGCCTTCCATAGCCCCCATGTTGTGCACCCTCAAAATTTTCCCCAAAGGGCAGGTTTGGGTGCGGTGTGGTGGGCTACCAGCAGTGAAAGAGAGCCCCATTGTCTTAGTTGGTAACACTGCATTTGAGCTGTAAGATTGCACTGGCAAAACTGCCCCATCTTAGCCAATGCTTTTTGGGTCTCATTCAAGAAAATAATTTCCAGTCCTTCCTTCACTACATTAGCTCTAGTAGTCAGTTGTGTGCTGCACAATACCTCTGAACTTTTCCTATAATGCACCTCATCTTGCTAAAGGTGGCTGCTATGTTTGAGCAGTGACCTACAGGGTACCAGTATGCCATCTTGTATCAGAAACACTACTGGTGCAGGGCATTTTAATACTTATTTGGCACACTGTACATAGTAGAACAGGGTCTTAATTAGAACCCTTTTCTTGTCTTGTTTCTGTTCCTCTGTATATATTCTTCCAGCACACCCAAAGCTCCCCAATAATCTGATATAGCCTCAGTATTACAGGGATCACAGACACCAGACAGGGAAAGCAGCAACACTTGCATACAGGAAGACATTGTAAGTGAAACTGCATTCCATATGAGACATTATTTAATATCCTGAAAGAATCATCCCATTGGTTTTAGAAATTGTACTCTGTGTCAGTGGCATGATCTTAGGAAGACAGAATGATCTATCTACCAAAAAGCTGTTTTCAAAGCTACTGAAACTTCTATCTCTTTTCCCCACTAGCTGGCACTCTTTCTTTATGCAATCAGCTGCAATAACTTTCCTGTGGTTGTGGACAGTATATGGCTGATTCAGAGACCTGGAGCTCTAGTTAATACAAACAGAAATAGATCTCCTGTCTCTCACCCATGAAATATAAAATGAATTCTTTTTTATGGAGAGTGCTATCTTCAAAAGCATGTTCAGTGTAGCAGCACCCTACCTGTATATTAGTATGGACAGATACCAGTTGTGAATTGTTGTACATATTATGTTCACATTGATTTATTCAGGTCCACCCATACCTGGTTTATCTTCAGACAGATACAATGGTAGAACAGGGTTATGTCATTGAGTAGCTACTGAGTTTCTCTTGCGGGTTGGATTTCTTTGAATAAGAACACTTTTGCCTATAAAATGTGTTGAGAAATATTTCTAACAAATTCCTCTCTCCCATCATCTTTTGTAAAACTCTTCCTTTGAAGTCTTCATGCTTGACTATTTTAACATTCATCTGGGTTCCTATTTACATTGTGTTGAATCAGAGCAAATGTATTTTCTGAGAAAGCCTTTTATATATGACTTTTCAGTACACAACAGTACACAAAGTACTATATTGGATATAAGAAACAACAATTATCCAGAGTTACTTGAATGATACATATAAGTTGTATTAATTAAAGTTATATTGGAGGCTGTTGCATGAAAAACTGTTCTGGGATGATACACCTCAGTATTTTGTGTGAAAACAATATTAATTTGCTCCTCAGCCTTATCCTATGCAGGAATTTGTTGATAAATCTGCTCCATGCATTTTTATTATGAGCATGTGAAAATAAATTTTTCATTACTTTGATTCTCTTTTAACTTGTTTATAGATGCAGTTCAATTAAGCAGGTTATCCCTAGAGACTGCATCACAGGTCCCTATTACTTCAAGCAGATTGTTAGAGCATTTTATCCAGAGCTTACTAAGGAGGTATTTTAGGTTGTCATACTATAAGCATAAAGTGCTAAAACCTTAGTATAAAATGAAGGGAATCTGAAAAATTTCAACTAGATCTGGAGATACCACCATTCATCTTCTCTTTGAGCACATGCAAAGTATCAAGTGCTTTTTGTAGGGTGGCCAGGGAACTGGCCAGATGCAAATAATTCCATCTGCTTTCCATGTGTTGTCATACACTGGAAAGTAGCTTGTGTCTCATCTGGTCCACCAGCAGTCAATGTGTGAAGCTGACTTCTCTGAGCGAGTCCAAAACCTAGAAGAGATACCAGAGCTTGAAAAGGTTACTTTTAAAATTATTACTTCAGTAGCTTCTGGTAATGATGGCTGGGTAATCCTAGGAAATGTATTCCAAATAAGAAACGTTTCTGAGCTCTGGGAGACCTCTCTGATTCAGGACTGGCATTAGAGGTTGGTGTAACTGAGCCTGTTCCAGCAGATGGCCCCTTGCCAGGCATCTGGTCGAGCTTCTTTTTACCTTCATAAGCTATGCTCTCATTTGTCATATCCAAGCATCTGAAGAGTGACAGGACCCACCTGTATGCATATATTGGCAGATGGACACAGTATGTACTTCATGAATTAAACTAACAGGAAAGAAGGTGTCTCCACTTGCCTTTATCCTTTCCATCTGAGCCCAATTGGGAAATGAGTAGTGTTGATAGTGGAGGGGAGGCCTGCTCAGGGAAGAGGGGAACCTGGAGCCAGCCCTGTTTTACATGTTCTATTACAGGCCTTCTGCACATGATATGGCCAGAGGGCTACATTCCTCAACTTGTCAGCAATTTTCCCACACTTAACACTTACTGAAGTGAAAGGGAAAAGTGGACTTCCTACTCTGTTCTAAGGTTTTACCTTCTTAAATTCATACTGTGTAGTTTGGACTTTATGGCCTTATAAGGCCTCTTCCAACTCAATTCTGTGTTTCCCAAAACACAATACCTACCAGATTCTAAGATAGGAGTAAATAAGCCATAAAATACAGTCTTTAAAAAAAGTAAAACCAGTCTATTCTATGATAGAAAAATTTCTGGATGCTGTTAATAAAGAAAAAAATATGTCTATGTACTGTAAACCATATGTGAGAAGGCAGAGTTCCAGCAAACTTGATTTCTTGGCATGCTTTTGTTGGAGGGGGAAAAAATAGAGTATTTGTTACCTACTGCTTAGAACTGTCAGGAACTTTCTATTACTGCACATCTGAATCAGGAAAACAACCCATTGCACTGCAGGGTTGTTTTTCTAACTCAGACCTACATTAATTGAAAGTTGGAGAATTGTAATCAGGTCCTACTCTAAGTCCCAGTTCTATGCGAGACAACAAAGAATTACATCCAGTTGTTATCCCCAACTAGAGTAGACATACTGAATCAATTAGATTTACATAAGCATTAACTTCAGTCTAATTGTTTTATACTTATTACCTCACTGGGACTAACAATCAAATTTAGTGAATAATGCAAATCTGAAGCAGCCACCTTTTCTTAAGAACCCATGTTGGACAAATAAATCTGCACTGGGCTGTAAGAACCTCACATTGATCATCACAGGAAAGGAAAGGAAAGGAAAGGAAAGAAAGAAAGAAAGAAAGAAAGAAAGAAAGAAAGAAAGAAAGAAAGAAAGAAAGAAAGAAAGAAAAAGAATATGCTTCAGCCTTTAAAATAGTCTTTGCCAATGCTTCAGAGTCCTTTTTGTGTTCTACTCCCTCTATGAATGCTTTTATTTCTTACCCCTTAAGAGTGATGCCTGGTAGCTGAAATACTCAAAATGTCAAAAATGCCCAAATCTGCATTGACCTGTTACAAGTATGCATCCATTGGACAACAATGAAAACTGTACTTGAAGAAGAGGGTCAAGCAATGCCATTATCCTCCAGATGACACTCACTAGCATTTTTTAAAACAAATTGAAAACCTTTTAAACATACTTACTCATGAAATATATAATTCTTTTGAGAAACCTATATTGTGAAAACAAAATATTAATGTTTTACAATGTAAGTTTAATTGGTAAAACAAGGAATCTAGAAAACAGAGTTTGATTTTTTTGCAGAGACGTTCTGTTTTCTATTTAAGATGACAATGATACTATTATCTTAAAAATGGGAGTAATGAGAAGCCTCTCAGTGCAACTTCAATAATATTAGATACTTCACATGGTAAGCAAATAAATTGATTCTTTGTATTTTCATTTTTGTCATTTTCACAACTATAACTAGACATGGGACTGTGTGCCCATTAACAAGGTAAACTGAATTGCCCTCCCAACCCCGGAATGAAGACGCAAGACAAGAATTATGGGTTAATCATGGGCCACACTTTATTAAACATAATCAATGTTGCCAATCCTTTGGCAAAGGGAGGTCCTGCCGTAGTGCGGAATCAGGTTTAAGCACAGAGGTCTCAAAGGACCCCTTAAGCAACAAATGGGCGAGTCCCTGGCCCCAAGTTCTTGCAGTCTTAAAGACTGCGAGAACCCGTCCGGCCCCAATTTGACCACCCCTGGGCCTCAAGCCAGCTTCTCCTTGTTGACTGTTGGTCCGGGTGTGGCCCCAGCGCATCTTTCCCCCCAAGCACTGTAATCACACGATCCGCAGCGCTGGGAGGTCAGATGGGCTATAGCTTACCTGAGTTTCCAATGGGACTCACCAACAAAACCTGTTATATCCACACTACCCGCCAGTGTGACCAATTTTCCACCTTTAAACATGCCAGTGCACCTGTTCCAGTGTGGGATAGGCGAAAAATCCCCGCACCCAAATGCCAATAAGGATACGGGTCAAAAATTCCTATCCAGCCCCATAGGCAACCAGATAAACTCACACTAGAATAAAGGGCGGGTGGGTGGGTGTCAGCAAAGGAAGAGGAGAGGGGGGAACGGCTCTTAAATAACCTAACATTCCCCCCCCTCTTCTCCTATGCTAATCTCGTGATACCAGAAGTCTCGCGCTATCCAGGGAGGGAGGCAAAGGCGAGCCACGCTGCTGAAGTTCGGCTCAGCAGTGGCTCGAGCATTGTAGTCAGACTGAGCCAGAAGCATCAAGTAATTATTCTAATGATCATGGCTGGTGGAAAATCTTAAATTAATACTGGCTGTTCCTGCTGTCTATATCCATTTACATCTCAGTTCACACTAGTAATGGATCCTGTACATAGAAATAGTCAGAAAAGAGTGAAAAAAGACGTTGTGGGTTTGCATGTAGAAAACACAGAGCTGGCCATACCATTAGGCACACTTGGCTGGCCACTTTAGATGGCAAGTTTTGGGTTTCTTAGACAGAAAGCAAATTGCTAGTTATTCAAAGGAATATTGTTTAATTTCTTACTACCAGGGAGAGGGATTTAGATGGTTTTCTCTTCAAGGTGGCAGACTGACTTGGCTAACTTTGACTATGCACCTTATGCACCTTGACTTGGGGAAGAAGGATGTCATTTATTACACCATCTCAAGCAACAATAGATTTTGGGCTAGTTCAGGTCCAGTATCTCAGAGTATCTCATCTGCAAGATCTAAGAGAACTTTAGCATTTATAATCATAATCATGTGCCATCAAGTCAATTCCAACTTACAGCAATTTTATAGTCTGTTATTTGTGCCAAAACTTGGGAAATTGCTTGAAAGATAAGAAGAAAAGGGAAGGAACAAAATATCAAAATTTGTGAGGCAGCAAGTATGCTGGTGGCAGTGGTGGCTGATCAGGTGGGTCATTAGTGGGCTACTTCAGTGAAGGAGGCTGTGGTGGTAAGGAAAAACACAGGGGCTGCCACTGCACAACACAATGCTGCAGCCCATGTGTTGGACGCTGTCACTGATATCTACTGAGTAGTCATACATCCACTTTATGTTGAAAGAGCAGTCCCTCTCCCTCTACCAGCACATTTTCTGCTAATGCCATTGGATTCCAGTGTCAACACTGAATGGTACTCATGCTCTACTTGTGAAGCTGGTAGATTCACCCCATATTTGTAAAAAGACCAATCTGTTAATTTTAACATCATATTATGGACTAAAAGGTGACGGGACCTGATGATAACTTTGGATGACTTTGCACAAGCAGCTTATTGCTGCATCATATTCATCTGCATCCACAGTTCTCTGCAAATGGGAAAATATCTGCAGTTCACAAATATTTTTTATTTCATTTTTATACATAATAAATCTACCACCAAACTGTTGGTTTCATGTGGGATTGATATGTGTGATTGACTTCACAAAAGAAGAGAGTATATTCAAACCAGAGCTTGTTCTGACGTGCTACCACTATCACTGGAATAAGGTGCAGTACAACTTGAGCCCTATTCAGACATTCTGCTTGTATGTGTGCAGGGCTCAACCAGTGAAAGAGACGCAAGTCCTACCCTTCATGCCTCCCACCTACCTGGGAATCCTACAGACATCCCTGTGTTCAGTGCGAAGGTATGTGCAGGCACTGTAAGCACATCCAGTGCCTACACAGCTCTTCATGCTGAACAGGCAAAGATCTGCAGGACTTCTGGGTGGAGTGACTGGTGGGTTCACATGCAATCCCATGAAGCTGACAATATTATAAGGCTATACATAAGTAATTGTAAGTTACTCTCTCTTACTGAAAGAGGAAACAATTATCTTTTGTTTCATTGTATTTGTAAATATTGTACTGAAAACATTTCAACAAAAGAATAGTCACAGCAAAAACAGTGATATTGTAGCAGCTAATATCAAAGTATTTAGGACAGTGTGGCTGAAATCCTATAGCTTCATGTAGTAAGTTGCAACTAGAATAAGCCAATTGAATCAATGGGAGTTTGGCAATTCAGCTCCTCCGCAAGTTTTATTAAATCATATGGGCCTAGTCTAGTTACTTTAATGTAGTAAGTAGTGATCAGAGTAGACCCATTTAAATCAATTATGCTTCTAGATGAGTTGACTCACCAAATCCCCACTGATTAAATTGACCTATTTTTGTGCGATTTACTATGCGGAGCAACAAGATTTCAGCCAGTTTTTACTTTGGAGCTCTTTTGCATAAGATAGTGTCCCATTGCCAAGGGAAATGGTAAACAAGGTGCATAAACCATTCTTGTCATTCTCCTGAGTTTTCCAGTTACTTAGCAGAAGAGCAAGCCCTTGAAAATCAGACTATTTAATACCTGTTTCAAAATGTCTTAAATTCTAGCACTTCAACCTTCTTGTAGACTTAACCTGGACCAAGCCTTATTGATCACAGTGGGACTTGTTACTGCAGAAGCATGCGGAAAATTTGCACGGTTAACCTGCCATTTATATTGCAATTCTGTGTGTACCTACTCCCAAGTATATTGCAGATAGAACCACATTGAGGTCAATAGGGCTTCCTTCTAGGTAGGTAAATATAGGATTGCACAGAAAAGTCTTAAACATTAACAAATTGTTTATGTATCAGCACCATCCTGAACTCTCCAAATCTGTAATCTTCTATAATTTTTTTTCAGCTTTTGGACTGGATTGGTCACAGCCAAAGCACAGTTGTTGTTGTTTTTTAAATGTTACTTTTGAGGAGGGAGACAGCAGCATGATTACTCATCCATCCTGTTACTTTTCAAACTCAGTGTTAGTGGAACTTTATTATGGCTTAGAAAAATGTGTTTGTATTGTAGGTGCTGTTTGTATCATGCCTATGTATATGTATGGTTTTTTAAAAAAATATTTTCATTCTACATGAATTTCAACTTTGCTAATAAAAATTTGACTTGATGTACTCTTCAAAAGTCTACACTGACATCAAAGAATATTTTGATATCCATTTATCATAAATCCCCTTTCTGCCTACTGGATCCGGCAGAGTAGTTACACAGAGGTTGGTCATTTTGCTTGTGGACGTCTGTAGCCAAGAATCTAAGTAAATCTTTGAAGAAGAAGTATTGCATGTGTGTGTGTGTGTGTTTATGAATATACATTTGGGATATCAAAAAGCATTATCCCGGCACCAGTTGAACAATTTATCTATGATCCTTTTGTTTAAAAAGAGAGAGTGAGAGTATATTCCATTGGGGTTATTTGAAGACCAAAATATTCTAAACACAAATTCACATTTTTGTACATGTGTGATGGGAGAAGGTTTTAATTAATTTTGATTTTTGTATTAACAGCAGAAAGAGGTTGTGATGTACAGTATTAGAAAAGGCTGAACAGCTTTTCTAGCTGTGCAGAAACTCAAAATGTGCTCCTAGACTATGATCAATTGTAGCTGCTAGTTTAAAACACCTAGACACAAATGTAATATGTAGTTTGGCTCCAACATTCCCTGTAATGGAGAGTATAATGTCTAAGATCAGCCAAAGAAAAAGATGGACAATGTTTTTAAATGTCAAACTCTAAAACAACCTTTTTCAGTGGCTTTTTTTTTTTTTTAGCCACAGCCCTTTTAGGAGCTCTTCTCAAGTTTTGGATTGGACTAAACTGACCAATTACTCTTCAGTGTCCTATGCCATCTCATTGATTCTTCCGGCAACAGTCCATGGCCCCCTTTAAATGTGCCGGGGGGGGGGGGTGGTTCCCGTTGAGAATGGCTTCTCTAAGAAACTGGAAACTGTTGTACCTCTGTGTACTGAATGCCTCTATTATTAAAGCTGGTAAGGAGGTAACTCTTGATATTAGAGAGGCTAGAGAATTCCATTTATGTATTTAGATCACACAAATCATATAAATATACAATCTGGTGAGAACGGAAAAGGAGTAGCTTGCAGCTACTGAGGTTTTTTTCAAATGTTGACTAAAAAATATAAATGATTGCTCACATAGGACAGTAGTTTTGCTAACAAAATTTAGATTTAGAAACCTGAAATCCTCCCAGCCCTCCCACCAGGCTTTTGATATCTGTTTTACAGTGATTCCATGGCACAGAATAGGACATTAGTAGTGGTTCATAAATGCACCTTGCCAGAGGGTTTTCTTTGACTGCAGAACATACCCACAGGATAGGACATGAGGCTGGCTTGTCTCAGACAGTGTCCCTCACAATCTCTGCTCATTTCTGTGGCATTTCATGACCAAACTGCATTCCCCCCAGAGGTGGAACCATGGGACATTGTCACCATGGAAGACTTTGAGAAATCCATAGCCCCACTCAGCAGAGGGAGCAGGACAGCCCCCCAAAGTGGAGGAACTTAACCAGAAATGCAGTAAGTAAAGATGCCTATTTTATTGTTTTTTAAAAGGTGACCTACAGCCATGAAGTCCACAGTAATAAATGAACTAGGCTACTGCCTGGGAATTAGTGGGAGTGTGTGTTGCACTTTTGTCATTCTCTTTCACTGCTTGTCGTGGCATCAGACAAAAGAAATACTCTGAATCAGAAAAGGGCATTTGTGATTGTGGATTCAGGCTGGCTGTGAAAGTTAGCCTAATCTGTGGAAACATTTCACATTTAAACTGAAGCTTTTCATTTGTTCAATTGTTCACTTATGAAGTTTGTTATCCTTAAAAAGTTTTTAAAGAAAAAAAACTAAAATATCATTCTCAGATAGTAAATACATGGAAATTATTCTCTTTTTCTCGTTGTTTTTCTTTAGAACCTTGCAGTAAATCTCCCCAGACCCTGGAATCCTAACAGGGAAGTTTGACTCCCTTCTTTTAAAAAGGGGAGAGGCAGGTCCCAAACAGCAAGCCATTCTCTTAAGGCCATTCCTTGTGAACCTACGTTAAGAGGATTGGGCTTAAAAAGGTCCTAGATTGGGTCCAAAATTAAAGATCTGAAGAATGAACTTCACTAATTCTGTGTTCCCCTGCAAATAGCAGGTGATCTGCAGTGTGAAAAAGGAAGAGGGGGGGATGTAAAATCTGATTAGTAGACAATTGTCAGTTGCAGACCATGCCATCAAATGTCCTAGACTGATGAAAAATTGATGACAGGATGCTCACATCCAATTAAAAATAACTAGCTCAATCTCCATTTTGCCTCCACTGTTCTTGTTGCATGTGTTATTTTCTATCCACTGTAGCTGTTAACCAATTCTATACACCAGAGCAAACATCTTCACCTACATGAACGAACATATGTGTGTGCTTATGTGCAACACACCCACTCCATTAGAGCTGATACAAAAGCAGAGTGGAAATGTACTATTAACCTTTCAGGAAGGTCTCAAGGGCATTAGAAATGTTGTGATTACTATTCGTTTCCCAGGTATAACGAGATTTCCACTTTTCTCAGTATCAAAATGGGAAGGGGAAAAAACTCACAATCATGTGCTCCACTGGACTGAGAATAAAGATGCTACTGCCACCTTCAGATACAGAACTTACAGAAATTCAGATTCATGATGCTATCACATGGTCTGTGACTTCCTAAAACCCAGAGATGAGAACCAATGAAAGCTGAAATACAAGGTGAAATCTATTTAAAATTAGTGCCCTATTACTTGTCTCAGATAGTGGACCAACTGAAACGACTGCTAAATGGAAAATCCATATTTCTGTAAATCCCATTGCGTCAATGGGTTTACTTTATTTAAGACTAGCAGTTGGATAATGGCCAAGGAGTACAATCTGTGTAAGGACTTCAAAACAAGTCCTGTGTAAGGACTTCAAAACAAGTAAAGGAGACAAATTCCTTTGTTTGCTAGCATAGCACATGATTTTTCTATCCTACATACCTTACATTTATAGTTTTCTTTTTTGTGATTGGAAGATAAACTCAGGTTTGCTTTACAAGTCTGATTGCTGGTAGCTGTGTCTCTCAAGAAACCCCATTTAGGGAGAAGGAAAAAGTTAATAGCAGGGAATACACAGTCCTCTTAACATCTCATTTTCTGTTATTTGATGTGGATTTTTTTGGGGGTGGAAGTGAACGTTCCAAGTGTAAACCCTCCTAAAATAACCAGAAGTGGCCTGCAGGTATAATGATATTCAGAGTTTCATGAGGGGTACTGAGTAACTAAGGGGAAAATGCAATTTTAATCTAAATGAATGCTATATTAGGGATTGTACTTCCTCAGTCCTACATGCAGTACATAATACTTAAGGGGAACAGCTCCTTGTTAACACAGAGACAAATACCCTGTTCATACAGTGTAATGTAATGTTACACGGGTGTAAGGAATTGTACTCTAGAACCATGCAACTGACTGCATGTCCCCAGGACAATTTACTAGTGGAATTGCTTCAGGGATAACACTTCTGCCTTAGCGCTAGTGAAACCACCACACACTCAACCTTGACATGTGTGTGTGTAGTTGTGCAATAGGATTTTGACCACTGTATAATCTATTTTATCTGCTTTCACTATACAAGTGTGACAAGTGAGGCTAGTACTTCCCATGCTTACTTCTTGAAATTTACATGTCATTAGAAAACAGTACACTGATTCCTCTCCATAGCAGACAATTGTAAGTGTTTAGCCTATTCAGGAACTCAAAAAGGGATTGGTTTGAAAACATAAGCAGCAAAAGAGTTCTAACCCCACCTCATCCCCACCTGAGGCTGTCTCCATATGAGGAACAGTTTGAAGAGGAAACAGCCACCTACACATGGTGTATCTTCCACATGGTTGGAAACTTTGATTTTTCAGGTTGTCCTATTGTATGAGAAGACTCCAGGTTAGGAGAAGCTTTCTAGTTCAAACAATTTGCTTTCCTACTGAGACAGTGAAAGGCAGGGGATGGGCAAGGAAGCTCACACATTCATAATGATCTCTTTTTAAAAAAACATCTGAATAGGGCTTTCATATTATTGCTATGTTTCTGTTGTCTATTTGTGTAATCCAGCACTTCTCTATAGCCTCATTCAGATGTCAGTGCAATCATATGCAAGACCAGACCTGGAGATGGCAATGTTGAGCATGCATGTCAGCTCCGTGCCCATATGTTCCTGAGCATTCTAGTGACCTTTGTGGTCTTTTACAACCTTTTATGGGTCCTGCTCATGGGAATTCTACAACTGTGTTCAGTTTGAAGGGAGAGAGATTCAGAAGTAGACAAAGAGAACCCCTCTGTAGACCTTCACTTTCAATGTGTGCAGGTCTAATTTACTTAGATGTGCTTGGAAATGGTTGGGGCTGGAACTCATGCACACACATCCATGCCTGTCCCCTAATTTAATCTTCCGCATGATTATTAAAATATCTGAAGAAGGCTTTTGTCATTCTAGAATGTGTCTGTCCCTCCTGTCTCCTCCCCCTTTCTCACATGTAGAACAGTGGAAGAAAGAGAGAGAACTTTTCAAATCTTCTTGAAGCTAAAGGCAGGCAGGAAGACAAGAGTGATACATCTTCCAAAACAACCTGAAGGATGTCATGTCCACATCACTGCAGAGCTGTGGACCAATGAACACATGATGGATTATATGTCAGCTTCACAACAGGGTAGAAAATGTTAGCCTGTTAAAGGCCTGTGCTGTGTTAAAGGCCTATTCTGGACCAAAATATAGCATATTCTCTCTGTGGTGTTGTTCTCATCATGAATCTAGATTGCTTGATCTGTGGTAGAATTGGTAATCTTCTGAACTAACATTCACAGTCTTCAAATAACTATAAAGTAACGATATTAGGACACATGTTAAGTTTATTTCCAGGAAGGTAGGCATGTCTGTTCCAGTAAAATTGATAAGGAGTTTTGTGGTACCTTAAAGACCACCAAGTTTATGCCAAATAAATCTTCCTAGTCAGTAAGATGCATAAAGACATCTTGTTGTGTAGCTTATTGTATACAATGTAGTTATATTTTCTTGTTTTGTGTTCTAGTGAGTGCAGATGTTGTTCTCAGTTTGCAGTCCACCACTTTTGGGACACTCATTTATATTTTTTCTGCACTGTCCACAAGTTATTCGTGTATAGCCTGAAAAAGTGGATTTTAACTACAAAAATGCATGTTGATTAGTTTGTTTGTTTGTTGTTTGGAACGTTTGAGGGTACCAGGACAAGTCTCCCCTCAGCAGCACCAAAGAGACTACATGGACCCTTGCAACATAGTAACAATATTAATTTGGCTTTAATTGGCTTTTCCCATCTAGCGGTTCACCAAATTTTATCCCAGCTTTCTGATGGAGATTGCTATGTCTCTTTGTGGCCTTTCCCCCACCCTCTCAGACAAACAGGAAACTTGTGTTTCAAAAACAGTCAGTGTGTGTGTGTACATGCACATGCATGTGTGCATGAATGCATGTGCAGGGAGAGATACAGTGGTGCCTCGCTAGACGATTGCCTCGCAGGACGAGGAAATCGCTAGACGATGCCTTTTTGCGATCGCTACTGCGCTTCGCAAAACGATGTCTCTCTATGGGGAATTTTCGCTAGACGATGAGGTTTCCCCATAGGAATGCACCGACTAGTGGTGAAAAGCTGTCAGTGCAGCTGTCAGTGCATTCCGACGGGGACCCTCACTCGCTAGACGATGTTTCCCTGTGGGAGATTTCGCAAGATGACGAGTTTTCCCTTTGGAACACATTGAAGATATTTCAATGCATTCCAATGGGAAAACGTGCTTCGCTAGACGATGTTTTCGCTAGACAGCGATCTTCGTGGAACGGATTAACATCGTCTAGCGAGGCACCACTGTATATACAGATTAACTGGATGCCCTCTATCTGAATAACTGGGTGGAAGTTCCAGCCACATGTCACCAGGGTGAAGCATTAAACCACACCCCCAGAGGCCAGTTGTAGCCAGCTTTGAGTTCACCTTAAGAAGCATACTTGCAATCCTGCAGCTGGAATAGATTGTCTGGAAAAAAGTTGGCAGAATGT
Source organism: Intellagama lesueurii (assembly GCA_037013535.1). Classification (NCBI taxonomy): domain Eukaryota; kingdom Metazoa; phylum Chordata; class Lepidosauria; order Squamata; family Agamidae; genus Intellagama; species Intellagama lesueurii. Next base: position 266,117,382 of record JBAJHW010000002.1, on the reverse strand, counting down.
TGTTCTGGTGTTTGGTTCCTGGGACTGTGGTTTTCCAGTCTCTTCTCCCCGCCCCACTCTGGATAGTTGTTGTTCAAGATGTCTGTTGGGTCACACACAAACACCCCATAAGCCACTACCAACAAGTCACATCTGCTGCTCTCCATGAAGAGGAGAATTCTTATGTGTGAGATGTATTACTGATTTAAAAAATAAAATGAAAGAAAATTCTCACCCATTTCCTAAAGCAAGTCTATCAATTCCACTTTCTCCTGCATTCAAACTTCGGAGGTTTTGGTTAAAATCTGAAATGGAATTCCTGTCCATCCCTACAAACATTTGCCTTTCTGAGGATACAATCAAAGCACAAAAATAGTGGCACCAAATATTAAAAAGTATAGCCATTGTTGATTATACTTAGCAAGATTAAGAATGTGCATCCCATTTAAAGCAACACAAACAAGCCATCAGAAGCTGCATTCATTCTGATGCTCATTCAGTTTGTCCCCCATCACTTTAATGTGTACACTCAACTCCCCTAATCAGCAAAATATAACTGGATAAAAATTGTTACAAGGTGCAGTCTACATAAGTGCACCTGTGCACTGGTATAAAAATGATCTCTAAATTTTAAGTAGCACCTGTCATGATATTGAAGGAGAGTGGGACTTGTAGAGAATGAGAATGAGAGAAAATGGAGTCTGTTAGGTTTCAAAGTGTAAGGAGTTGAAGACATGGGAATGTGGTAAAGGCTGAGAGGCTGTTTTTCCTAATTTACAGCCAGGCTGGTACAGAGTGAATCCTGATAATAGGCAAGGTTGAAGAGGCCCCAATGCGAAGACCCAACAAATTCCCGTCTAATTGGAATGGAGATAACCCACCTGCATCTCCATGAGAATTGGAGGCGGAGTGAGCAGTTACGCCTCTTTGAGTTAATTGGTTTACAGCCATGAAGAAGGAGGTCCGAGGAATGTAGAAAATGGACGATGGGTTATGTTTGAGAGAACACCATTTTGTGGAAGAAAACTTTTTCCTGAGAGAAGTTCCTGATGGTTTGTGTTATGTAGCTGAAAGGAAAAGAATGTAGCATAATAAGGAAAGAAGGAGGTGGGGCTAGCCCACCTTAGCTCAGCTTTTTCTAGTGTTTATTATTTTAATGGGAAGTAGTAGTTGTATTTAACTATGGTAATCCTTTGAACATGTCCTTATGCTAATGCTTAAGCAAACAAACTGTTTCTATGAAACTATATTTTCTTAATAAAAAACAATTATAAAAATTCCAACTGAGGACTAGTCTCTTGGATCAGCAGGGTTCGGCTAAATCCAGAGGAATGATAAAGGCCATTGATTAGCTACCATAGAGAAGTCAGTCCTATTTAAATGAGCTGTTGTGAGTTCTAAGGAATCACAAAGCACATGTTGCAGTACTCACAAAGTGCTGAGTAAAGTAAAGTATTCTTTAAGGGTCAGGCTTGTTCAAGGCACAGATGCTACACACTGCTGAAAGTTGAGGACTTGCCTCAGCATAAAGTGGTAGATTTGTGGCCTGTGGAACTCCCTGCCCGAATGCCAAATGCTCCTTAGGGGGTTGTCTATAGTCATATGAGAAGTCTGTTTTTCCCTAGATGATTGAAGAACATATGAGCAAACATTTATAAATAAAATAAAATAAAATGTTATTTTAATTCAGGATAGTCACCTTGTGGCTGGACTATAATGCCCACCAGCCCTGGCTAGCATAGGCAATGGTGATGATGAGAACTGAATTCTGACAACATCTATGTGGCCACCTAACAACAAGTTGACTTCCCCTAGTTTCGTATATTCTGTTACAATGTTGAGATTTATTGTCAGTGATATTTCTTTTAACACAGCAATTCCATCAGTAAATACTATTGGCAAGATGTTTGTTACAGAATACAGATTTTATGAGACATTTTGCCTATGAGGAGCAAGGAGGAAAAGATGTTACAGGAAACTCGAAGCAGCCACATAATGGTTGCCAACATTGCTTTCCCAAACCCAGGCACAGGCTATTAAATAATTAGGTTACAATGGAGTTCACGAAGCAGCCCATGAGTATGTGAATCAATGAGCAATATTCTTGGTAAGTTTGACAACTGCCTGTGAAGCTAAAGCATCTCTTGAAGCAAAGCAAAGACAGGATGCTTTAAGGTTAATTGAACCAATAATCAAGGTTTGTGTCTGTAATTCCTAGGCGATGCACTCAATTACTAAAATAAATCTGACAGTGGGGAGATGATAATTGTGTGCAATTACTCTGTAAAGACTCAATTATGTCAACAATTAATCGGTATTTTCCATTGTGGTGAAATCTATCAATTTTTAGGGCTTATTATCTCAATTATGAGAAGAAAGGAATTCCGTGCTACCTTCTCAATCTATCTGGCATCCAGAAACAAGCTGGAAAAACAACTTGAACCAACTGAAGAGAGAGGTTCATGTACCTAGTAGAGTGGTTATACTGGATTTATGAAAACATCTAAATATTGAAGCTGTAAACTTATACCTTTTTACCAAATTGGGCTTACTTCTGAGATGATATGTATAAACTTGTAGTGTTATAATGCATGTCCAAGGCATATAGGGCAGTACCGTTAACATTTTTCCAGAGTGCATCAAAGCTCTTGTTACAGCAGTATAGTTACAGTGAAACTGAATGCATGAGGAAGATGCAGGGAAGATGCATTACAGTAGTACATTGTATAGTTAATAGCCTTGAAAAACTAAAGCAGGCTTAGCAAATGTTGCCATCTAGATATTTTGGAACTAAAAAAATCCAGCATTCATCCTCATACCCAGTTTAAGGCAACATTTTTCATGGTTTTCTATGTACAGTGCATTCAGAAATGCTTTTCTTTTCTGGGGCCCTAATTACATAAAATGAGTGAATGGCATGGAGAAAGGTATCCCAAGTGTTTTGGGCTTTACTGCAACAGCTTGTGTTTGGGTGTTGTTGTGCATCAGGGAGCAAGCACTGAGGCTGTGTCATTTTAAGATAGTCATTCAAAAGCAGGAGTACTGTCCTTGGCTCAAGCCATTAGCTCAAGCCAAATAGATCAGTTACCTTCAGAACAGGAAGCAGTCAGAGGAGAGGTTGTCAGCAGTCCCTTCATCAAAAGTTGTGGGAATCACAACAGGCAGCCCAGAATAGTAATCAATAGGTAAACCCCCACATTGTGTCCTACAAAGACTCAGCTAGTAGCTCACACAGGATTTATAACTCATAGCCAACTTCTTCCTGGCAGTCAGCTGTTTCCAGTTAGTACTCAGAGGGCCTTGAAATGCTGGGTGTAGTTTTGCTCTAATCTTTTTAACCTGTGCTTTTCTCTGAGACAAAAGGGACTTACATCTACTGCAGTGGTTCCTAATCTTGGGTCCCTAGATATTCTTGGACTACAGCTCCCAGAAATCCTGGCCAGCACAGCTAGTAGTGAAAGCTTCTGAGAGCTGTTGTCCAAGAACATCTTGGCACCCAAGGTTGGGAACCACTAATCTACTGCACTATCTCAATCTTCTGATACTTTCCTCTCAACTGTGCTGTTTCTAGAAGTCTCTTGCTTCTTTCAATTTTATTCTTAAAGATGTATTCTCTGCCTTTATAGGCTTTGAGTTCCAATATTTTTTAGAATGTAACTTGAATTATATTGTCACTGTTGTTTTTATTTTATTATATTACTTTTATGTCTTATCGTTAGCCGCCCAGAGTAGACTTCGGTCTAGATGGGCGGGGTATAAATCGAATAAATAAATAAATATAATACATTTCTGTTATTTGTTTATATTTTGTTTATTATGTTCCTATATTTTTATGTGTTTGCTTACAACTAACTCAAGTTTTGATACCTGCAACTTTTTACAAGTTGCAGGGATGAATTCTGAATCATGTGCCTACAGTTTTGCATGGCTTTGGTCTTTTAGATTTGTAGCATTTGTGTCTGCAGTTTTCCTTGCAGATGTGTGTCTGTGTTCAATATATATGGAATTGCTATTTTTTTAAACATGGCACATATAAAACAAATAGAAATAAAAGATGCTTAGATACCCAGATGAATTTTGAAATGATTTCATCCAGGGATTAACCGAGACACTTTGTAAAGGAAAGCTGGAAGCTGATATATAACTGGGCCCAGGAAAAGACAGATATTTAGGGGAAGAATTAGTTTATGGCAAATCAGTGCTCACTAGAATCCTTTGATGATATTTAGATGACCAGACGATGGCGAAATCTCTTATCTATATTTGTAGTATGGATGTTTAATTTTGCTGTTTTTTGTTATTGATGTGATTTTTGTTAGGTTTTAGTTTTCTGTCCTGTATATTTTGTACGTATGAATAATAATATTTTTTTAAAAAAAGAGTCATCAATGTTCCGCCAATAGAGGAGTGGTTTTTGGGTACAACTGTTAAGAAAGCATTATTCTAGATCAGCCATTAATATATCCATATATTGTAGAATCATGCAGGTACTGATGGTGGTTCTGCTGACATGGAGGTAGGTTTTATTGTTCAAGTGGAAATAGTTGTGTGTGAGCATGAAGTCACAGAGAGTGATGACTATATGGGCTTCATCCTTAATTTGAATGGTATTCCTGGCAGCCTGTAGTCAGTCTCTGCATGGGATGTGTCTGTGGAGAGCTTGTACATCCATCGTGGCTAAATTGATATTGCCAGGGAGGTCAAGAGTGGATTGAAGTTCCCTTTAAAATCTGTGGTATCTCTTACATGAGCTAGGTGCATTGGTGGCATATGGTTTGAGGATGGACTCCACATATCCACATATGCCAACAGTTAATGCTTGAGACAAAGAATCTACCAGGGTCCCTGATTTGTGTATTTTTTTTGGTAGCACTTAGAAGGTCGCTGGTTGAAGTTCTTGTGGTGTGTTAGCCAGGATTTGTTCACATATATCTGGAGGGAGGTTTTTCATATGATTTTGTAATTCCTTTTGATATGTAGCACATGGCTCTATAGTTAGGAGTTGGTAAAATTTGAAGTTGGACAATTGTCTCTCAGCTTCCTGTCTGTAGCTTAATACATATATCCATGACAATCATAGTGCAGCTCTCATCGGCCTCTTTGATTATAATGTTGGGATTGTTTTTGAGGCTGTGTACAACATTGTGCTGTGTCTGACTGAGACTGTATGGTAAATTATGTCCCTTGCTGATGATCTCAGCCTCAGCGCAGTGGCGAAGGCACTCAATATAGAAGTCCAATTTTTTGTTTTGACCCTCTGGAGGAGTCAACTTAGAATTATTCTTTCTGTGGTGCTGGAAGGAAGGTGATTGTGAGTCAGTATATAGTTTCTATACATATTGTTGTAACACTTCCTCTTCATCTTTTGGAGAATGAGGCACAACTTCTGTGTTGTTCTGGTTGTTGTCAAAATTGTGGAAATATTCTTTGAGTTGTATTCTGCAGAAAAAGGTGTCTTGGTCACCACAGAGATATATCATTTTTGAGAGTTTGGTGGGACAAAAGGACAGGCCCTGTGAGAGGACTGACTCTTCTGTTTGGTTCAGTCTGTGGCTAAATATATTTATAATGTTATTGTGTAAGTCCATTGTGTTCTTGTTGTGGGCCAAGTGTCTCTTTAGTAGATTAGATAGATCGTTTTCTTTCTTTTTCTCCAGAGAAGTAAGTTGTGAACACATTTTTTCCCATGGTGGCAAATATTTGTTCAGTGCAGAGGGCTTGTTCTGTATGTATGGTTCAAGATCTGCAAAATCTTTATGAATTTTCCTTTGCTGTATAGGATTATGTTTAGGTGGTTCTTGAAGAGAATGTTGCATAATTATAGTAAGTGGGGTATATGGGTTGTAAAGGGTTTTTCATAAATTTTTATATCATCATGCCTGACAAAGAGATTTTTCTTCCTGAAAGCTTCCACATGTATCCTTGTGCCTTTTTACTTGGCCTCCATATGACATCTCCATAACATAGACTTCAGAATATGGAAAGCTACCATAAGCCTTCAGAGCCCTTTTTGCAAATAAACTCTAGTCAAGTTTCTTTGGTCCAGGAAGTACTAAGCCAACTCCAATCACCAGATCATCTTTGGTGCAAATAGTCTAATTATCTCAACATTTTAATATATATTTCATATACATCCATAATTTTAAATTGTGCAGTGCTCTTCTATAAATAAAGAAAAGAATCAACCCCTTTGAAATAATACTGCTTATTTGTGGCGTCATTTTGTCTTCCCAACTCATTTGAACAACCTGGGATCCTGTGAGCTTCCATAAAAACAATGGCTCAGGATTGACCACTATTTCTTGATACTACTCTTGATACTACTTCTTACGCCACTTATTTCCCTGTTATAAAAACATTATGATGCCTTTCTGCAGATGGTTGGACACATGGTGACTAACTCACTACTTAAAGCTTACAGTCATTTTTTATGACCACTTATAGAATAATTAAAAGTACCTGCACTGTATCTTTTAAAAGCCTTTTCATAAAACAATTGCTTTATGTGCAGAAATTAAACTCAGGTACATATCATTCTGCACATTTATCTTCCCCTAAGTAGCAATTTATGAAAATATGTATCCAGAAATTGCTAAGCTATTCAAAGTGTCACAATGCACTAGCAATTTACAATAAAGCCCAAGACTCTGCTAATTATTGCTAATAAACACATTAACTTAGTTCAAGCCCAGCATGGTATAAAGACTAACATTAAACAAATGTATCACCTGAAAGTACTGTGAAATCAGAATGATTGCTGCGTGAGAGTGCAGCAATGATCTTGTGCTGGCAGAGCAAATTGACATTCTATGTGGCAATTCTATAACTAGGGGCAGCACATTTTAACTTTGAAACTGGGCTTCAGAGCAGCACCAAATATTGTTGCACAACCCATGTTCCCAGCAGGACAAAGGATGCCAAGCTTTATATAGCAAAGGGTAGCCTCATTGTTGACAACACCAATGGCATCAAGTCAGGATGATCTACAGGATACCCTCCTGTGCTCACTATCATTCACAAAGTGACACCAAGCAAAGGAAAATCCCAGAAGCCAACTCCCTTTTTGATCAGTCAACCACTTCTCATTCAAATGCAAAGCAATTACCATGACTGTTTTTCAGCAAGTTCTCTAGGGATGGATTATAAATAAAAGATTGAAGAGTTAATTGAGTACTCACAGTGCTGAATATACTAACAAATAGCAACAATTGGCTGAAAATGGCTGACTTCTATTTTTCTCATGAAGGGACAGGATTGTGGTTTGGTCTGGGGTTCTTTGGGTATGGTATGAGAAACCCGCTGAATTTTTTTAGGTTTCTTTATCTGATATTTAATCCAGATGAGACACAGGTGCTCCTGGTTACTCAAAAGTCAAATCAAGGGATGCAGCCTGTGCTAGATGGAGTTGTACTTCCTCTAAAAATACAGGTTGTGGGTGCTCCTGAATTTGTCTCTGAGCCTTGATGCCCAGGTTTCAGCAGTGGCCAGGAGTGCTTTTTCACAATTAAAACTAGTGTGCCAGCTGCATTTATTCCTGTAGGGGTCTGAACTGGCCACAGTGACACATGCTTTAGCTACATCCTAGCTGAATTACTATAATGCATTTTACTTGGGGCTGCCTCTAGAATGGGTTAGGAAACTTCAGTAGGTCCAAAATGCAGCAGCCAGATTGCTAACTGGGGCTGGTCACAGGGATCACGCAACCCTGCTTTTACAGCAGCTCCACTGGCTGCCAATCTGTTTCCAGGCACAATTCAAAATCCTGGCTCTAATCTAAATGGCTTGGGTCTGACATGGGAGAGGTCCTTCTCTGTTGCTGCTCCAAGACTTTGGAACTCCCTCCTACAAGGGGTCAGGCTGGTCCCATATTTGCTGTTTTTCTGCAAGCAGGCAAAGAGCTTTCTCTTAATCAAATCTTCAAAGTCTGTACCATGGCTGTAGCATCAGTAATTTTAGATTCAACAGGAAGGTTGTGGTAGTGGAGAAAGAACAGTGAATGTAAAGAAGCACAAACTCCCTGCATTACCCTTTTAAGAATAAATCAAAGAAGAGTGTGCCCATTGCCCTTGAAAGTCCCTCAGTGCTCTAGAACAGTGGTTCTTAACCTTTGTTACTCAGGTGTTTTTGGACTGCAACTCCCAGAAGCCTTCACCACCAGCTGTGCTGGCTGGGGTTTCTGGGAGTTGCAGTTCAAAAACACCTGAGTAACAAAGGTTAAGAACCACTGCTCTAGAACAGGGCTTGTTAAACTTTTTCCTCTCACAAAACCTTTTCACCTGAGAAACTTTTATGCTACCCTAGATATATAGGTGACCCAAGGGCAGGTCTGTGGCAAATGCCACAATGAGTGACAAGAAGAGGGCAAGGGAGCCGGAGAAGGCTAACTATGCTGACTCTGGCCCCAGGTGAGCACTGGTCCTCACTGTGGACATGCAGAGATGCTACAGAGAAGTGTGTGTCTGGGTGGTAGAGTAGAGACTGCTGCTGCTGCTTGCAAGAAGATGGTGGGAGCTGTGGATTTTTTTGTGACTCCCACATTCAGTTACACAACCCCACAGTTTAAGAAGCTTTGCTCTAGAATGAAGTTGAATGGTGGGAGATTCAGGGCAAACAAAGGGGTTATTGTCATGAAAGTAATGGCATATAATCCAGTAGGCAGAAATGGAACATAAACCTGTACAGACATGCATAGGAATAAACTGTGTTTTATACACGTGGTAGAAAAACATTGGCATAGGAAAGAATTATTTGTGGTTACACTTGTCAGCTCACAGGTCTCCTAAGAGATTCCTGCGGCTTGAACAGAGAGGTTCCAGGGGCAAGTGTACTCCTTAATTAGCTGAGCTGAGTCCGGTACCCAGCCAGGCAGCACCACTTACTCCTTTTCCCAAGTCTGTTCAAATTAGCAATTAACAGAGAGAAGAACAAAGATAAAACGGACTCAAGTAGCACATCTGTGGCCTAAAAAATAATTATGCAGGTTTGCTGTTCAAGAGACCAAACATCAGATTTTAAGAATTATTGATTTATTAGAAAAATAGAGTATTTAGAGATATTCAGTTTGTGGCAAAGCATAGCATTCAAGTACATTTCCATAAATCAAAGCAGTTAGAACTTTAGCAAATTCCAGCTACAAAAATAAAATAAAAAACTCTAAAAATAGCTTGAAAGGCAGGCAAGGCATAGCCCCCCTTTCCTTATCCTTACGCTGAACTACATTCTAGCATAATACTAACAAAATAGCAATTGGAACTCAAAAGTCCATCCTAAAATCCAAACTAAGAATCAAAAGTTTTCTCTCTGTCTCAGTCTTCCATTTTTCTTCCATGCTGGGACCACCCTTCTTCTTCACTCTCCTCTGACGTAAACCAATCAGGATGTAGGGCTGTCTCTTCACTCTCCACCTCCGTTTCCCATGGGATGTGCAGGTGTTGTTGACCATCGTCCTGATGTTGTGTCTTGACCTTTATCGTCTCTGGCCAAGCTTGCTTCATGGAAAATTCCAACTAGCTCTAAGAGAAAACAGGTTCTCGAAGCATCTAGTTATGCTAACACAGACCAATATGGATTCCTTCTACACAGTTCCATGACTACAAATCCCATTCAGAAATTACATTTTAGCCTTAATAACCTAAACCATGACATGCTACCACTGGGAGTTCCAAAAATCCGAAACAGTAATCTTGTTTCCATTTTTGGTTACTAATTACAGTAATAAACAGTAATTAACTGGTTACATCGTGCAAATACTAATGATTAACATTGATACATTCAAAGTTGCATTTAATCTAGCAAAAGCATTGAGGTAGAAAACATTCTAATAGCAGCATGTAAATATACTCTTTAGGTTAAGCACTTCTACTATCTGAAAAATAGAAAACAGTCATGTTAGTAATAACCAATACAGTAGATACTCTCTCAGTAGCGAAACAGTGAAACATTAACAGTGTTTCAACGATCTGTCACATCTTTAAAATGCTCCAGAATCTGTAAAAGTTTTTCCCTCTCTTCTTGAGTACCTGATAGAATAATATTGTCAGACCACGTACCAGCATTCTGTAATTCAGACAACATATCAGCAGGTTCTTGTTCTGGTTGCATACATGCAGCATGACATTGAAAAACCATAGCAGATCTGTCTCTATACAGTTTCAAACTATTGACATGATACATAACAGTCTTTTTACCAGAATCAAGCATTTTGACAAGGTAATTGACATTTCCCAATTATTGGACAATTGTCCCAGGACCTTCCCAGACAACTTCAAGTTTAGAAGGTCTGAGTGGGTTTAGCACAAGTACCAAATCACCTACTGCAAATTCTCTGTGTCTGGCTTTTCTGTCATGAAAATATTTTTGCTTAGCTTGAGCTTTCAACAAGTTCTCTTTAGCCAAATATTTCACAGCTAACAATTTCTCTTGAAGATTTCTAACAAAATCAGCAACAGGTACGGAGCTACCCTGTACAACTCCTTCCCAATATGATTTCAACAAATCCAAGGGTCCTTGAAGATTTTTCCCAAAAACAATCTCGCTTGGAGAAAATCCTCCCAGTGATTCATGTGGAGCACTGCGGTAAGCAAACAAAGCATAAGGCAAAAGTTCATCCCAGCTTTTCCCATAATCTTGAACAAGTGTCTTAATTATCCTTAATAAGGTTTGTGGACCTCTCTCAATTTGGCCGTGGGACTGAGGATGATGGGAGATGCTGTAGGATATTTGAATATTGCTTATCTCACAGATCTTCCTCATCAGTTCACTTTTGAAAGCACCAGCTTGATCACAAACTATTTGAGAAGGTGTACCAATACGTGAACACAAATCCACCACAACACGTGCTATTGTTTGTGCAGACACATTACTGATAGGGTAGGCCTCAATCCATCTGCTTGCTTGACAGATGAAGGAAAGGATATAACGTTTCTTAGACTTAGTAGGAATAGGTAAAGGTAAAGGTTCCCCTTGACAATTTGTCCAGTCGTGTTCGACTCTAGGGGGCGGTGCTCATCCCCGTTTCCAAGCCATAGAGCCAGCGTTTGTCCGAAGACAATCTTCCGTGGTCACATGGCCAGTGCGACTTAGACACGGAACGCTGTTACCTTCCCACCGAGGTGGTCCCTATTTATCTACTTGCATTTGCATGCTTTCGAACCGCTAGGTTGGCGGGAGCTGGGACAAGCAACGGGTGCTCACTCCGTCGCGTGGATTCGATCTTACAGCTGCAGATCTATAGATCTTACAGCACAGAGGCTTCTGCGGTTTAACCCGCAGCGCCACCACGTCCCTTGTTAGTAGGAATAAAAGGTCCTAATACATCAATTTGCAAACATTTGAACACCTGGTCTGTGATGGCTACAGGCTGTACCTCGGCCTTGGTACAATCAGTTTGGTGACCAACTCTTTGGCAATGATCACAGGAAGAAACAAAATCTTTAACAGTCTTTGAAATTCCAGGCCAGTAAAAATGCTGAGTGATTCTGCTCAAAGTCTTTTTAAATCCTTGGTGTCCACTACAGGGATTGTTATGAGCGATCTCTAAAATCTTTTCTCTGTATTCTTTAGGCACGATCAACTGCTGAACAGGTTGCGCTTCCGATTTGCCTTTGGGAGAATAAGCTCTGTACAAAAGTCCATTCTGTCCCCATAAAAAGCTAACTTGTTGTTGGGTAGGTTGAACAGCATATTTATCTGCCTGAGACCTTAAAGCAGTCAATGTAGGATCAGATTCCTGCTTTGACTTAAATTCAGCTGTTCCTGATGTAATTAAAATATCTTCAGGTTTAGCAATTTCATCAGTGACCGCATTATCAGTTTTAGTTACAAGAGGCCGCTGTTCCATCAGTTTTTCATCTAAGCTGTCCTCAGAGGAAAAATCAGGTTCGTCATCTTGAACTAATTTGCTTTGTGAACGCGTTACAACTTGAATGGTCAGAGTTACCAAACTTTTCTGATAAGCTAGGAAGGCAATATCATTACCCAGCAAAAAGTCTGGTGTTGACTCGTGAACGAGGACATACTTGTACCCAGACCAGTTCTTGTAAGACAAATGAACATACGCCAAAGGCACAAACTTTTCATCAGTTCCTTTACGGTCATAAGTCCTAACAGGACATCTCAAATTAGTCAAAATCAACTCAGGATCAATAAATTTAATCGAAAGAGAACTGATTTCGGCTGCACTGTCGTGAAGGGCATTTAAAGTAAGAACTTGATCAGAAGTTTTAAGATGCACCGACTCAGTAAACAAATTTCTACTCCAAAGAAGTTGCTCCTCAGAAACTGGAACACTGGGATCCATCACTGTGAATTTATTTGCATTGTCAGTCTGTTTTCTAGGTTTCTGCAGTTGTTTCAGAGATTTCCAGCCCCAATATCCTAGGAGTATTCTGATTTACAGCCGCCTGCATTCCTCTGCTCTCCGCGGCTGTCGAAGGAGAAACTGTAAGGTTAACTCCTTCCTGTCCCGGTGAAGGCATAAGGCTTGGCTGGTTAGAAAAATGAACTGAACTGCCTTCTGTCTGAAATTGCTGGCTCTCCTGTGGGGTAGAGCTAAGATATTTCACTTTAGGAGTGGTTGGTTTAACGCGTTGTGAGGCCGAAGTAGGATTTTTACTGGCTGTCTTCTGAGATTGACTACTTTGCACAGTCAGTTTGGGACAGTCCCTTTTTAAATGTTCTCCTCCGCATTCAAAACACCTCAGAGGCTGCTGCTCCCCAAACGAAGTACGCCTGGTTTCCTGAGATGCAGGCCTTGCAGGCTTCTGATAGTCAGTATACTTTCTGGGGGTTTCTGAACTAGATTTATACCTGGCACCACGTTCATCCTTCTTAAAAGAAAGGATTTCATCTGTTTTCAAAGCCAAAGTTTGTAAATCTGGGTAATCTCTCTCCATCAAAGTACTTCTGATTTCCACTGGCACTAAGTTCATAAAATGTTCAGTAAAAAACACTCTTTTCATGTCAGCAACAGTTCTAGCTCCGGTAGACTCTAGCCACAGTTCTCCCAATTGCTCAATTCTGTCTGCAAGGGCAGAAAAACTCTCTTTGTAGCTCTTTTTAATGCCTCTAAACTGCTGTCTGAGTGTCTCAGGCGTGTAACCGAATCTCTGATGAACAATGTCTTTGAACTCCTTTCAGGAAATATCCCTATCACCTTGGCGTGCTAATATTTTAACCAACTGTCCAGTAACTTGTGTGCGAAGAAGCTTAACATAAAGACGAACTGGCACTTGTAAATCTTTACAGGCCATCTCATAGTTCGTAAGGAAGTCCAAAACATCTGAACCCTCTTGGTAAAAAGGCAAATTCTTTCTGTCATAGCTGTCTAGAGAATCTCTGGCACTTTCTCTCTCTCTGGCCTCCCTCCTAAGCAATTCCAACTTCCTCTGTCTATATTCACTGTTCAGTAACTCACCGGCATGCTGAGCATTAATGGTTTGTCGCTGACAGGCGATGAAATCGGTCATCATGAGCGTAAGCTGATCCATCCGTCGTAACTCAGGACTTCTCTGGTCAGTAAGATTCACGCTGGCTCCTTCTGATGCTGTATCGGCTCCCACAGCAGCTCCTGCTGCTGGAGCCGGGGTTGCAGAGATCCCGGTATCTGCTGGATCACCCGTCTGTGCTGGAATAAGTTCCCTTTTGCCATCTTCTCCTTCGTCCTCTCTCCCTAGGTCTTGCAACATGGTCCACGTGCGGTCCTGGTCCTCTTCAAGCATGCGACGAACAGGTTGCATAGGTAGATTGGACATTAAACTGTCCTTTTGTAATCCATAGGGTAGTTGAAAAGAGATCCCTGAGGCTCTTCTCCTCATTCCTCTGCCTTGTGTCACAAATCTGTCTTCCAGGGCTTGCATTATCTCCCTGTCTATCGTCTTTTGAGCCATGATGGGATGATTTAATTCAGTGAGGGATGAACTTCTGTAAAGACTCATCCCTTACTCCCCTTACTCTGCCTGTTGCTTTTGCCTAAGCAATTCGCACAGCACAGAAAAGGAAAAATGAAACTGTCTATCTCTTAGCCGAAGCTGACCAGACATAAGCCAGAGCAATATGGCTTATTCACAGGAATCTTGCCACTATTCCCTGCACATTTATGGAAATGACAAACTGAATCTCTAGTTTGGCCTCTTACCAGCTTCACCTGAGCTAAGGCCTTGTTACAAGACACCTCAGCTACTAGCTAGCTGCTTACAGCTGCACAGTGCGATACAGATCACTCCAAAGAGCCTATTTCTGATCCACACTGCCAGAAAGCAACCTTACCACTCTGCCACGCTACCAGTGATCAGAGCTCCAGTTTGTAGGCTATAAACTGGTTCGTAACAGTGCTGCCACCATGTCAGCTCACAGGTCTCCTAAGAGATTCCTGCGGCTTGAACAGAGAGGTTCCAGGGGCAAGTGTACTCCTTAATTAGCTGAGCTGAGTCCGGTACCCAGCCAGGCAGCACCACTTACTCCTTTTCCCAAGTCTGTTCAAATTAGCAATTAACAGAGAGAAGAACAAAGATAAAACGGACTCAAGTAGCACATCTGTGGCCTAAAAAATAATTATGCAGGTTTGCTGTTCAAGAGACCAAACATCAGATTTTAAGAATTATTGATTTATTAGAAAAATAGAGTATTTAGAGATATTCAGTTTGTGGCAAAGCATAGCATTCAAGTACATTTCCATAAATCAAAGCAGTTAGAACTTTAGCAAATTCCAGCTACAAAAATAAAATAAAAAACTCTAAAAATAGCTTGAAAGGCAGGCAAGGCATAGCCCCCCTTTCCTTATCCTTACGCTGAACTACATTCTAGCATAATACTAACAAAATAGCAATTGGAACTCAAAAGTCCATCCTAAAATCCAAACTAAGAATCAAAAGTTTTCTCTCTGTCTCAGTCTTCCATTTTTCTTCCATGCTGGGACCACCCTTCTTCTTCACTCTCCTCTGACGTAAACCAATCAGGATGTAGGGCTGTCTCTTCACTCTCCACCTCCGTTTCCCATGGGATGTGCAGGTGTTGTTGACCATCGTCCTGATGTTGTGTCTTGACCTTTATCGTCTCTGGCCAAGCTTGCTTCATGGAAAATTCCAACTAGCTCTAAGAGAAAACAGGTTCTCGAAGCATCTAGTTATGCTAACACAGACCAATATGGATTCCTTCTACACAGTTCCATGACTACAAATCCCATTCAGAAATTACATTTTAGCCTTAATAACCTAAACCATGACAACACTTACTTTTCCTTGACCCCACCTGCTCTTCCCTTAGTGTGGTCCATTCACTGTGTCCTCAGCCTACAGATTGACACCCATCAAGAGGCCAGATAATACTTTTAACTCAAATCTGGATTCCTTTCTGCCTCAACAGCACATGCTGACAAAACTAAAAGTGAATAGAAAATCAGAATATTGTAGTTTTTCTCTTCTTCCTTTTTTGTGCCAAAACAAGATATTTCAGCTGAGTTTGCTTTATAGGGGAATTGTGCTCTTTGGTGCTTCTGGAAGTGTAGCTGTCAATTTTGCAACCTATATATATATATTGACAATAAAAGGAAACTGTGTCTGGGGACCTGGGTGGAACAGCAATACTTATAGGGACTACCAGGCAACCTGTGAATCATATGAGTCTCTTCAGGCTTTAACCTCGTCCATTGGTAGACTACCACTCCTGAACTGTTTCTCAGATTATAATTCAGCCCAAAGAGCAAATGACTTTCTAAGCTTTTGGTCTAATGCGGTAGACCAAAGGCTTAGGTTTTAGCGTGTGGAATTGGGATGAGATATTTCTGCTGGGGCAGAACAGGTGAAAAATTTCTGGTTTAAAACAAAAACAAAACAAAAAATTCCACAGCTATCTAGCAGTCCAGACAGAGACCCACAGATCAGATTAATAAGATTAATTTGTACGTCTCCCTCAGTCACACCACCTCTTATAGTGCGTTTCAGTCAGGTTTAGTCAGATTTGACCTCACTTTATTTTAACTGGCATAGAGTCTCAATATAAATGGTTAGAGACTCTGGATTAGAAAGCATAAAAAAAGTTTCACTTTACTTACAAAATTCTTCCTGTCAAAATACCAAATGAAACATGTTATGGTATATTGACTCGATGGCTTCATTGTTTGGTTCACTAAGCTTACTGGTTACAGTTATATTCAAAACACTGCCATTACTAACTTGTTTCTAACATTTCTAAACTTTAACATATTCACAGACTCATTTCTAAAACTGACACTGAATCCTGACAGACTGACTGAGGTAAAACGGCGGGAAATAGACGCTGAGGTAGAGAGGGAAACAACTGGTTACTCTAAGTGATTGACATTCACTCTAAGTCCCTCCTATTAAAATGTCTTTAAAGGCTCAATGTGCTGGTTGCTCTTCCAGCAGTTTCTAGGCTCAAATGAATTAAGGATTTTAGACAAATGCCTAATTCAGCCTTGGTCCATGTTATCTTGTTGGGCATGCAAATCTTTCAACCCTACCTCTCTGAGACAGACCTCAGACACACAGACAAAGTGGTGCAATCTCTTTGTTGATCAATTACAAAATAAAAACAGGCTAATTTGCCAAATGCAGATTGAGGCAAGATCCTGTCAGAATAAGCAAACTATGCACTCCTGCTAATGACACATGAACTGTATTGACTAGTTTGGTCCTGAGACGTGTGGGAAGAACCTGGAAATCACTGTTTAAAAAGAGTAGTGAATGGTTTACTGAAGGATCACATGACAGAGTCTTCTGGCAGTCTTGGTCTTTAGTACTCTGCATGTTACCCGCACATACGATCCCAAATATAAGAGACTCACAGCAATAACAATAATGACACAAATGCCAGATCATTATTTATTGAACCACCTCATGACTAGCTCACAAAACCCCCATCAAGTGACAAATGGTCCCTGCATGCTGTTATACAGATTCCTTCTGCTACTGCTGGTTCCTAATGCTCTGTGCAGCTAAGGAAGACCATAACAATTTCCTCATTGTCTGTCTTTAGAACCCAGTTGAGTATAAATGAGGTTGTTGTGTCTCCTGAATTGCTTCCACTTTGAAACAATAGGTTCAAATCAATTCTGATTCTATCTCTCTCCCTCGTCTTTATCCCTAAGGTAACTCTCAAAGACTCTTTTCCACCCACTATTAATTTTCCTCTCTTATTGACTCCCCATCAGGAACTCTTCTCATTGTCAGTTCTTCAGTTCCACCAGGCACAGCAGGGTCTTACCAGCAGGGACCTTCTCTCATTGTTGTAAAGCTCACCCTAATCTTTCCTTACACGGCAGGTCATTGCTGCTTCATAAATTCAGCATTGTCAGGACATGCAATGGGGCAGCAACTGGTAGCTGGGATGAAGTGAGGACATTTTGACACATCACATTATTTCTCCCAGATACTGTATGTCTAGCTCTGTACGCGTATGCTTCAAGATAAGTTAGTTGCAAGAAATTCCTGCTCAATGAATAAATAACCTCATGTTTAGTGTGTTATTAGTAAGACTGCAAATGATAATGAATTTTATTTCTAAATTAATCAATTGAAGTGTTCTTTAGATTCTTTAGGACGTTTGGAGTGCCAGAAAACAAATACGAGGAATGAAATCACCTAAAAAAAGGCTTTCCATTTCAGGTAAAACAGAAGAATCTGTATACAAAAATATTCCAAAATGAAAGAAAATGAAGGAGGCACCCTTCAAAAGAATGTGAAATGAAATGAATATGAAAAAATGTTGCTGTACACATTCCTGCTCTTCCACCAAACTTGTAATGAAAGAATAGAAGAAAACAAGCACAAAAGATATTAAGCATTAACCCCAAAGCCAACTTCAGCCAATTCATGTCATGATAAAGACTATGTGGAACAGGGAAACACAAGGAAAGACAGGAAAAGACAGAAGACGTAACAAGGATAAATATGAAGCCCACACAGACCTTGTCTGTCCAGAAGCTATGCCATTTTATAATACCTGCCTGATGCATAAGAAGAATATTTAGCTTTTATGGTCCCTGTTTTACTTCCCGTCAGAATTTTGTGAATCCAAAGCCAGATGTCAGTGAAAGAGCCCTGTTGTCTGCACTTTCTGCTTCTGGATTCCCACAGGTTTTCTTATTGGCTACTGTGTGACAAGAGATGCTGGACATATAGAATTTTCATTTAAGCCCATAGAGCTGTTCTTAAATTATTTTACAAATGTTGCAAGATATATGGTAATACAAGCTCAAAGACTCATTGTTGCACTGAAGAATCGGGTGTTTCTTTTCAATCGCCCAAAAAACTTTCATCCTTTCTCCTAGGAGGCTAAGACATTGCACTTAGTGAAACTTCCACTTAAAATGTATTTAAAATTGAGAAATTAATGTTCATTAAAAGGAGGCATTTTTTTCATTTTTTTGTTCAGCATTTCACAGCAGCACAAAGGATTGTTTTTTAAAAAAACAATTGTGTGCTCTGTGTGTGTGTGTGTGTGTGTGTGCACATGCGTGCTCTACACACACACACATATTAAAGATTCAGATTCAATTATTAAAAAACCTCCGGTTTATAACTATGGAAAGCATTATTCTCTCTCTCTCCCTCTCCCTCCCCCCCCTCCCTCCCTCCCTCTCTCTCTCTGTGTTAAAATCCACCTGTAGTAGTTCTTTTGTAAGCAGTCTATACAACTGTTCCCCCCATGGTGCGGAAATAAAACAAGAAGTTGGTCATTTTCATCTGAGGAAAATGTAAGAGTGAAGATAATATTACATCTAATCTCAAATTTCAAGATGTAGTTTTTTAGAAGGATTCTTCTGATAATATTTATACTTGATAAATTATAATTCAGCCTTCAATGGTTCTCTAGGTTATGCGGGCACATAAATAAACTTCATTATTTTTTTGCACAAAGTATATCTCCCAGAATAGCAGTTCCCAACCTTGGGACCCCAGATGTTCTTTGACTACAACTCCCAAAAATCCCGGCCAGCACAACTAGTATTGAAGACATTAGGGAGTCTTAGTCCAAGAACACCTGGGGACTCAAGGTTGGGAACCACTGTCTCAGAAAATATGCTTGCATAGCTTGAGATCTACTTAACACAACCTCCTGTCCATGGTTTCTGGCATGTCATTTGACAAGCCTTCATTTCCACTTGAAATCTAAGGTGAAGCAACATATGACCTAGCAGCCACATGAAGTCTCCAAGGCCATTTTTCTCTCCCCTTCTTTCACCATTTCCTGTGACCTCCACAGCTAAGCTTTGTGGCACAGCTGCTGTCATTAAAATCACTACAACATTATAGCTGAAAAAAATAATTGCATATAAAGGCCTTTCTTTCCCTTCAGGAAGAAGAGAAGCTCTAAGATAATTATTTCTTAATTATTAAAATAATGATGTATGGAGGATGGGGGCGCTGGCACAATCTCAAACAATGACAAAACTGCCCCATACCCCCTAGATAATGCAATGAGTCTTTCTTTTAAATTGGGGTGTGAGGGAGCATGGAGGTTGCCAGAAGTGCTGGGGCTCATTGCGGTGGCAACATGCACTCCTATCATTTTACAGAGAGTCCCTGAAGTTGCCTCCAAATGTTTGGTGGGAACCTGATTGTCTGCCAAATCTTTGTGGTGACACTGAAATCCTGGGTGAGCTGAAGGGAACCCAGTGGGTTTCCCACACCAAAGAACAGTCAGTCCACAGTTTATGGGCCAACAGTTACATCCAGGCTTGTATAAAAAATTAGTGTTTCTGTTCAGTAGATTGGATGTAACAAGAACAGTGAACTTTGCAGGGCCCTGAAGGAAGGAATGGAGGAAATAACATTCCTAACAGACTGGCTTCAGTAAGTTCCACTGAGATCTGTAACCATGTTTGGTTGTTAGGAGCTAAGCACTCAGGTAGTTCACCATTTGGATCTACAGAATTAGCACATAATTAATGGCACAAACATGGGCACTTTTCTTTGCATAATGGTTGTCAACAGATGGAAAAAATCAAAGAATGTAAGCAGAATGCTTACAAGAAATCCCTGCAGAAAAAATGTAAATTCAAAATACTAAAACTGAGGGGTTTGAAGACTAATGTGAAGGGAAATTAAAATGTTTCAATTATGTTGCTTATCTTCTCTTACAATGCTTTGAAAATTAATGACACATTTTCTTTCATGGCCATCTGCAACAAGTTGCTAACCCTGCTGTTTCAGAACTCTCCTCTCCAGTTGGCTTCATTCAGGACAACAATATGTAATCTGGCAAATAACCACAGCATGTATTAGGCTGTTAGCAGGTAGAGAAAGAAAGTAGAAACTCCCACTGAAACATTTAGCAATGCAATGTCAACCAGGTCATTTTAGCAAGAAACTGGGCTGAAGAAGTCACTTATTAAATAGATAAATTCAGTTATGTATTGTTGGGCTAATTAAGCTGGTTTACTGAAAAGCATTCACAAAAATACAACACCAGTGTGGGTAGTACAACCTAGGGGCAAATAGCAATTTTTGTTCCACTTTTTAAAATCAGAATTTTCATATGGAACAAAGCAAAACTGACAGATTTACCCATCTCCCTAGGGAGTATTCCAGGCATCCTGCAGAGTGACAGGAGTCAATAAAGAGACAAGAAATAGATTTAACTATTGGGAATTGGGAAATGGGGAAATGTATGGGAATCTAGTATTTAAAGTTCACATTAAACCTCAAAAGCAAGGGTTATCTGGACAAGCTGAGCAACAGACAACCTTAGGTTATTACACACTTGGCTATCACTGTTGTCATGAGGCCATTGTCCCTGCCAAACCTCTGCATAAGTCATAAATATCCAAAGGTTGATTCTTATCCTATCACTGAATCCTAGAGCCCTGAGTTGCAATACTTAGAAAGTACTGACCACCATAATTGCACTCTTATCTCCTGAGAGAACTCTTGCACTAATTAGCTAGCGGAGATCAAACATAACCAAAGTAGCCTAAAACCAGAGTTAAAACACATAAAATTATCTACAAACATAAACTTTGTTTCAGGTTAAACAATTGTTGTTGTTGTTGCTATTTTGACTTATATGCCACCCCATAGAGCTAGAGCACTCTTGTGGTGGTTTACAACATATTAGGCAAGGAACATTTTGTTCCCCAGCTAGCTGGGCACTCATTTTACCAACCTTGGAAGGATGAGTCAATCTTGACACAGCTAACTGAACCTGTTGGGACTGAGCTCAGGCTGTGAGCAGAGGCTTGACTGCATTAGTGCAGTACTGCACCAATTGAAGCACTGACAGTCACCAAAACACAAACTAGCTAATACAGATTAGGCATACTAATCCAGGAATGCAGATTCATCTGTCTGTACAAGGAGGCACACACAGAGAGAGTCTTAATCAGTGGTGGGATTCAGCCGGTTCGCACCGGTTCTACAAAACCGATACCTAATGTACTATCGGTTCTGCAGAACCGTTTGCTGGCCTGCTGAATTCCACCACTGCCCCCATCCCCTGCAGCCAAACCTCAAAATGTAAGCCACCTCTCCCTCCTTCCTTGGTTGCGGCACTTGTAAGGCACTTGTAAATCCTCTGTTCTTTTAGAGATCGGAGATAAGCCAGCTTGATTGGTTACAGGAAGCCAAGCAACCCACGCTCCCAGCTCGCCTCCCCGGCGCATCTGGTGGCCCCCTTTCGCCCTCCCTCTCGCTTCCCTCGGCTAGCCAGCGCGGTCCATTTCCTCTCCCTCCTCCCGCCTTCCTCCTCCTCGCCCCGTCGCGGTCACACAACCTGCTCCCGCCGCAGGGGGCATCTCTTCTCCCTCCTTTTCTCTCTCCCGCCACCCCCCCACGCGCCTCAAGCGCACCCGGCGGCCGCTCACTCGGAGCCCGAGCAGCGCGGCGAACGAGAGCCGAGGCCGCCTGATGGTGCTGCGGAGCGGCGGCAGCGGCGGCGGGGGAGGTGCCAAGCACCTTGGACGGCTTGCGGTCTGGGCGCCGTCGCAGAGCTTGCGCCTTTGGCTGCTCTTGGTGCTGCTGCTGGCCGCGCTCGGGCACGCATGGACCTACCGCGAAGAGCCTGAGGAGAGCGACCGGTGGGTGGCGGCGGCGGCGGCAGCAGCAGCTGGGAGGGCGAGAGGGAAGGAGTGGGGCTGCCGGCACAACTAGGCAGTTTTGCCTAGTTGTTACATCTTTTCCATTTGGAGAGATATTTTAACAATTAAGAAAAAAAGTTGTAAAAGTAGCAGCAGAAAAACATGAAGTGGTTACAAGTCATGCTAAGGTCCTTTGTAAAACTCTTCTGAATGAAGCAAAGGTATTGGTACCATAAAAACCTGGTCTGGAAACACCCTGCAGCAGACCCCAAATTGTCTCAGATGACACACACAAGCATACTCAGTTGCCAATTCACAGGCAAAGGAGTTGTCTGGAAGGAACAAGGTCTGCAGGAAGAAGCAAAAGCAGCTGGCAACCTGCTTTGCAGTAATGAAAACAATGGTCTCAAGGTCCCCTTTCCCAGCCAGCCTGAGGGTTTGGCACCTCAAGGCGCTGCCAAGACCCAGAAGCTACCAGGAAGGTTGGCGGGCGCTGCTTACTCTTGGTTCTGCTCCTCCTCCTCCTCCTCACCTGCTCAGCCAAGCAAGCTAGCAGCCAGAGTAACAAGAGAAGGAGCTGCAACCAGCCCCCCCCCCGGGACCCTGTATAGATTGGGCCCAAGAGGACATGACAAGCAAAAACTCAGCACCAAGAACTCAACAAAGCAGGAGGGTCCTCAGAACATACCTCCCCTCAAGTTGGTGTCAACTAAACTTTTTCAACTAGCTTCTCAAAAGACAAGCTTTCCCCCAAATATACTGAGCCGGAGAGGAAGGAGGCCGGTCCGGCGCGCATCTGCCCACACTCACCCACCCACCCACCCACCTGCCGGTTGCCCCCCTGGCTTCGCCTGGCTTGGCTTTCCCGCCGGGGGACGAGCTCAGCCCGCCGCCCGCGGCTTCGGTCACGCGTCTTCCTGACCGGCACGAGCGCAAATGCCCTTTTCTCTCTCGCTTCTGAACCTTGCAGGGAGATTTGCTCCGAGAGCAAAGTCGCGACCACCAAGTGGTCGGTGGATTTCCCCTGAGGAGGAAGGGAGAACCTGTTTGAGGGCTCCCCTTCGGTTGCTTTTTTCCCCCCTTCCTTTCACACCATTCTGATCCTGTTAGTCCCGAGGCTTGGGACTTCTCCCGAGCACCTGAAAGGGCACCTGGAGCATGTGCAGAGTGCCGTTTCTCCTCCCCCTTTGCGGCCCGCTTGCTGCTTGTATAACAAATAGCAGCAACACATGACCCTCAGTCAGTGGTGGGATTCAAATGTTCTCCCGGATTGGGGGGGGGGGAGTCCTGCAGAAATCGAATCCACACCCCATCTCCTCAGAATCCTCCTGAGATGAGAGCCACACCAGCCCCTCAGATGGGGCTCCTTCGTCAACCCCTCAACACCCTCAATTTGTTCAGAAACCCCAAGCGGGGTTGAGAGTGAAAGCATTAATAAAAATTAAAAGGTAATAATTGTACAATTAGCTGTTTAAATAACGTTCTTTGGTATTTTGAAAAAACCTCCATTGAACTTATTTTTATTTTTTAACATGACTGTTTCTTGGTCAGTTCACTAAGAGACGTTTATTGGCAGCAATTGTAATAAAATTGTATTGATTGCGGGTTTAATCTGGAACGATTCAAATGAAACATTCAATATGTCCTCCTTTGTCCTCCTTTTTGTCTTTCTATGTCCTCCTTTTGGTACCAATGTATCTGGCAACCCTATGCCTGCCTGGCTCTGCTCTTCTGGGCTGGGCAGGGCTGGCCAAGCTGTCAGTCTAGTTGTCTGTACCTCTTTTACTGTTCTTATTGCAGTATTTAATGCGTGAATTATTAAACTACCTTTCGGTATATCTTTTGGCATAGTTAAAATGGTCATTAGGACATAGAACCTGTTGTTAATTTATTTGAATCCCACCACTGGTCTTAATACTCTAACTTTTTAAAAAGAAGGATGAAAAAATAATATTTGAGAATATAATGTCCAGACGAAAGCCCCTCACTTCACACTGAAGCTTAAATGAATGAATGAATTTGGAGAGCAGCTGGTACAACATGATGACCTCACACAAAGACCGTCCTCAGACCTTCAGCAACTGGTATGTGCAAGGCAGGTCTTCAGCTTTATTGGGAGAATGGAGCCATCAAACTCCTTCTCTTTGGGCACTAGTTCAATGTCTTCCTGTCAAGAGTGGAATATTTCCCTTTCAATATTCAAGATACTGCTCGATAGCTCAGTGGTTTAAGTATCTGGATGCAGAGTCAGAGGCTGGGAATTCGATTCCCCACTGTGCCTCCCTGACAATGATCCATAGGGTCCCTTCCAGCTCTGCAGTTCAAAGATTATGATTATTATATTGATAGTTTTGATTTACTTTCCCCAAATTTTTAATTGCATTGTGTTTGTTTTTAAAGTGGATTGCACCTTTGTGTATTTTTAATTGGATTGTCTCTTTTTTTGGGGGGGGTGCTCCTACAACTGTTGCCTCTGTATTTTATGATTAATAATCTTTGAATATTTTGTCTTTTTTTATTTTAAGATTTTTAAACCATGAACAACAGATTTAGCATGCGTGAGGTTACTACTCTGCTCCACCCTGTGTGGTCACCATGGGGACACATACATAGTCCTGATTTGCTTAGTGTTTTGACATTCAGCCAAACAACACACACCCCTAGTCTGAATCATGTCTTTTAAATGCTGACAACAAAAACAGTGTTATTTTGACACTAACAAATTTATTCTAGTGTGAGCTTCTGTGGGTTATGATCCACTTCTTCAGAAGCAGAGTATGTCTGAAGAATATTTCTGATGAAGTATATTCCACAAAAGCTCTGTTAGAGGTACGGTTGAGAGGAGCTTCATGGTGCAATGGTTAAATTAAAGTACTGCAGTCAGGACTCTGCTCACACCTGAGTTTGATCCCAATGAGCTCAGATAGCAAGCTCAATGTTGACTCAGCCTTCTATCCTTCTAAGTTTGGTAAATTGAGTACCCAGCTTGCTGGGGGGTGGAGAGGCAGTATGTAGCCTGCATAATAAAAGTGTAAACTACCCAGAGAGTGCTTTAAGCGCTTCAGGAAAGTATATAAGCAGCACACTTTTGCTTTGCTTTTGCTTTGTTGCTGCAGCTGCAGCTGTTCTTGTTATGTGCTGCCAAGTCACCTTCATCTTATGCAAACTCAATAAATGAGTGACCTCCAAAATGTCCTCTTATTAACATTCCTGCACAGCCCATCCTATGTCTAATCTACTTAGCCATTTTACCTTAATCTATAGATGCAACTGTGTTTCAGATTGCCCCTCAACCAGAGAACTATGATCAATTGGTAATTTCCATTTTAGAATTTCCCGTGCCTCCATTTCAAGGGGGAGCTAGAATGACTATATCCCAGAAGTAAGCTCAGGAAACATATGCCCAATAATTAGATTATATTTCACACTTCGAAGAAAATCCTTTTTGTGAACATGAGCTTGAGGCTGGAAGAAATCTGATCTTCTTGACTCTTGCAGAAACAAAAAGAACTCACTGAATCGACACTGTAACAGCTTGACATGGCAAGAAGCATGGAGATTTCTGAAAAGACTGGATAATGACTCAAACAAAAATACATTGTATGAAAATATAACCTCAAACCAAATAGCACACCAATTGCTCTTGGCAGGAAATATTAATCAATGCATAATTTAAAAAAAAAAGCTTCAAAGAGATATTCAGAATGCTTTCTACTGTCTTCATATTGGTGGAACTTGAAGAAGCCATCAGAAGATGTAGGAATGACAAAGCAGTGGGATTCATTGATATCTAAACTGAGGAAAATAAACATTTGAGACAAAAAAAAACAATGGAATGGCTCCTTCAACTCTTTAATAATTGTTGAAAGAACAGACAAATTCCAAAATTATGGCAGAAGATGAAAGTAATTGCTGTAGTGAAACCAAGCAAAGAACTATCAGATCCCAAAAGCTACAGGCATATTTGCCTGCTTTGCCATTTATACAAAGTGTTTGAATGAATGATATTAAACTTAGCCCCTAAATTGAACTTCTTCTTATTCCAGAACAAGATTGTTCAGAGGGTGAGGAAGATAAATACATCATATAATATGTGCTATAAGTGTAGTTAAGTGAACTGCATGATGTTTCTGAGGTCAAAGCATTGTATAATGAAGTAATGAAAACACTGAAAGTACTTCATAATGAATGTGATTTCAGGCTTTGTGTGAAACTTCCTACATAAGCTGAGGGAGGTTTTCTTGCCCATCCAGTTTTCAAAAATATTTCTAGATTTGGCCAGAAGTATTTGTCAATTCATGTCCAGCAGTATGAAAAATCTCTTTGACATAATTTCAGCACAACTCCGCTGTCTTTTCCTACACATCACAGTTAATTTGATATGTGTGTTGTGGCAGCATTTTCCTCCTTCCCATGATCTACAGAAGTCTAATCCTGTGGGCAGGGGCATTTGTTGTTGATATAACTTCTCCTTTTCACCATTGTGCTGAAGGATGTCATTCTATCACGTCCTCATTATATTTCCCCCCTGTGGATAGTCATGATGTGAAAGGGCACATTCTGACTGTGATCCAGCTTCTGCTATGCACCTTTGTGATATATACTTCACCTTTATCTAGGAAGAACAGTCATATTGATGCTATAATTTCTGTACTGGGATAGATGGATGTCACTGTTTGATGTCGGCACATTGAGAATTGCTGAACAGCAAATGATTGGCATGACTCAAATCCAGTTTCTGTACGCAGGTTTTGGAATGCCACTGCCTATCAAATCCATTTTACTGCCAGTGGCAGCATACAAGGGGACCATTTTGCTCCTCAAACCCATCAGTCTCTCAATGCTGTATGTACTTAAGGAGCAAAAAAGAAAAGTGGTTCCGAGAAAATAAATGATGTTGTGATACAACGGAGAAATTGTGATCTGAAGAATAATGTTTAGCACCTCAGACAGAATTGCAACTAAAAATAAAGATATGAATCTTTAGAAGTGAAAGCAGTGCTGATGTTTATTTTCCAACACATGCACTTTCCCAGAAATAAATACTATTTCCTAAGAGCACACTTATCCAGTCAAAGACTGGTTACCACAAAAGGTTTGGTACTAGAGGCACAGAAATAAGACAAAGAATGGTACATTGTTGTTGTTGTTTAGTTGTTAAGTCATGTCTGACTCTTCGTGACCCCATGGACCATACCTTGGTACATAAAAAGGTAAAGGTAAAGGTTCCCCTTGACATTTAGTCCAGTCGTGTCCGACTCTAGGCGGCGGTGCTCATCCCCGTTTCCAAGCCATAGAGCCAGCGTTTGTCCGAAGACAGTTTCCGTGGTCACGTGGCCAGCGCGACTAGACATGGAACGCTGTTACCTTCCCACCGAGGTGGTACCTATTTATCTACTTGCATTTGCATGCTTTTGAACTGCTAGGTTGGCAGGAGCTGGGACAAGCGACGGGAGCTCACTCCGTCGCGTGGATTCGATCTTACGACTGCCAGTCTTCTGACCCTGCAGCACAGAGGCTTCTGTGGTTTAACCCACAGCGCCACCACGTCCCACCTTGGTACATACCTTTGCATAATTGTGAACACTCAGTAAAAAGAAAAGAGAGGCCCTGACCAGTGATGAAACAGAGCTTTATTACAATCAAAGGAAACTTGGCTAGTAACTTTATTGGAATTAATCACAAGTGTCACAAAATAATGAGCAAGGTTTGGCTATTCCGTATCTCTTCATCCAACAGATGTGAAGCAGAGTGGGGAACGGATACCAAGAAAATAATCAGATGTTGCTTTAAGAATAGAAAAACAATGGAGTAGACACAATAAGATAGTGGCACCAGGGCTCACAAGGTCCTTTCTTAGAAGCAGGAATGGTGACATTTTCTGCTTGCCCAAGCTGCTCTGTTTCTTCTGAGCAATCTGCACAGTTTCCCAGGAACAATCTACTGATGGAATTTCCTAACTTTACAGAAGACCAATCCAGCAGTCTGCATTTTTGTATTCTCTTTCATTGGGGAGGGGAGGCTGAACTTCCAAATTTACCACTACGTCACTGGGTAGAGAAGAGAAACAAAATTATTATAATACAATACATTGCAGACTTTCGTAGTCCTTCACTGTGATGATGAAATGTGCTGCATTTAATGGGGTAATTAAATACCAAATTAAATGTTAAAAATAGCCCATCATGAGAAGACAAGTCCTTCTGGAAACCACAGTAATGCTAGGAAAAGTGGCAGGCAGCAGGAAATGTGGTAAACTAAAAAAGAAATGGGTACATCGACTCATAGAATTATAGAATAATGAAGTTGGAACAGTCCAAAAGGCCCTTGAATCCAGCCTTCTACTCTCAAGGCAGGAATCCAAGTTAAACTCTATCAAGGAAGGCACAGCCTTAAGTTTGAAGAGCTGAGTGGGGCTTTTAAAAGGAGGATGATTTGGAGGTCACTAATTAGGGTGGCACAAATCAGGCCCTGAACTGAACAGAGGCAACTTACAGAATCTAGGTAAAACTATGTGCAACATAAACATATTGTAGATGTGGGGAACATGCATGGAACAGTAAGATTTACATCTGAGGATATACATCTTTGCTTATCTCACTGTTGTACAGAAAGATGAGGAACTTCAAAATTGTTCATCTTGCTCAACAAATATGAGATTTTTTTGGCATTCCATCAGAGAACAAGGATGGGGTCTCAATTTACCCGTCCTCTCAAGCATGCGGGTAAAATGATGCCGAGACACCCTTGGTAGTGGGCCAGTAATTACAGGGCATGGCTGAATTATTATTGGAAGAAGACCCAGGAAAAGAAGAACTGTTAGGAGCAGGGCTTTTTGCAAGAAAAGAGTAGGATTTAAGGAGGGAAGAGTGAGAGATGAAGGAGGACCCAGGGAGAGCAGGAGAAAAAGCAGGAGGTGAGAGAGCTAGAGAGTTGCTTGGAGAGAGAGGAGGAGGAGGCAAGTCGAGGAGAAGAAGACTGGGTGCAAACAGTAAAAGAAGATGCCTAGACTGAGGAGTGGGTCCAGTTAAAGGTCTCCAGGAAAGAGGTGGAGCAGGAGTGGCGGAGTCAGCCAATACGTAAGCCACACCACTGGGTTGACACAGAGGAGCAAGAAGCCCAGAAAAGAGAGAGAAAGACTGGAGAGGGAGAAAAGGAATTGAAATAACAGAATGGCAGTTTGCCATGGGACCAGCCCTGGGCAGGGAGTTTTCAAACCAAGACTTTGCAAAGACGTGGGTATGAAAGTGTGGGAACCTCATGGGGGCTGGGTCTTCCATCATTAGAGACTGAGTCACCTCTTCCTGAGATGTCAACACCCATAAATAACCTCAACCACATTAATCCTGTCAGGTGAAGGACCTATTTCGGTGCAAGAAAAATCAGAGATGCAAACTCTGGAAAGAGTTAGGGAGAAGGGAGAAGTGATCCCTGACACACTCATGTTAAATTTGGAAATAGATCCATTGCTGTTATCGTTTAATAAAAATGTTGTTCTTAAAGAAGAAGTTACCACCAATGTTTCTGTGCTGAAGGGAGGAGAAAGGGGGATACAGGACCTGGGATAAATTCACAGAAATACTGGAGAGATTGCTTGTGTCTTTTTACACAATCACCCAGTCACTCTATGCTTTGTCTATGCTTTGCTTCACAAAGAAATTTGGATGTCCTCAGAAACTGACATATAACACTCAAGAATTCTATGGTTGTATGCAAGGTAATGTTATCAACAATGGGCATCCTCTCTGATCCTTTTCCTATTACAAATGGTGTAAAACTATGCTGTGTTCTTGCTCCAGCTCTTTTCTGTCTTATGTTCTCAGCAATGCTCTGGGGTGCTTCCAAGGAAGAAAACACTGGTGTTGACCTTCAATATTACTCTAACGGGAAATTGTTCAATCTGCAGTATCTTCAGGCCATAACTAAAATTTCATTTTGCACAGTGCATGGGCTTTTATTTGCTGGTGGCTGTGCTCTTAATGCAGCCACACTTCTGGATATGCAAAGACGTCTTGATCTGTTCTCCTCTGCCTATAACAATTTGGGCCTAAAGATCAATAGTGATAAGGAAAAGTTATAGCCATTTTACTTTTGATGCAAGTCAAGGGGAGAGCTGGAAATTTGAACTTCTGACATGATCAAGGTTTGTGGCCCAGAGCCAATGGGAAAGGGTTATTTCTCTGGACTGAAGCAGAATTGAGACTGAAGTGTCAGATCAGCCTCTCAATCAAATCAGAGGAACCATGCACAACCCTAGAAACGAATAAAAGCAAACGTTATAGATAAGAGTAATGGAACTTAAGTTGCATGCTCAAGTTTTGCTGATTTCAGTGGAATTTAGACTTTGTATGATGTTCATTAACTTTAAGTTCACATTGTTATGCTATGCGCCAGCATGGATACTGAACATTTCTGAAGCTTTGCTACATCTCAGACCCATTTTTATCTTGTTTCTTACTGAGTCCAATAACCCTTCATAACATTTAACCCCAATTCCCATTGCTCCAGTGCAGAGTCTCAAGAGGGCAAATTGATCTACATGGGTAGAAACATTTTTGATCAATTCTCACTATAAATAATTGGGTGTTTTTGAAGCAGACATGTTCAGCATCATTGCATATTGACAAAATGTTCTAATGATAGTGTGATGGAGTTGAAGCAGTGTGGGATATGTAGTCAGAGAAATGTAAGATGGCGTCAAACAGGTTCTGTGTGAATATGATTTGAGAGACATTGGAATGTGTTTTTCTAAGTGCTATGAGAGTGTTTTTCTGAAGACCGGTACAGCGTGGTTCGAGATAAAGCTGAAGGTTGGACAAAGAAGCCCGTGAAAGACTCAACATTCCGAGCTAATTGGAGAAGAGATAAAACACCTGGATCTCATGGGAATTGAGGGAGGAGGAAGGTGTTACAGCCCCTTGAGGCTAATTGGTTAACAGCCATGAAGTGTCAAGAAGAAGGGAGGAGTTAGAGAATGTAGAAAATGGATGATGGGTTATGTGGGGTAAAGTTCGATTCCATGATGATGGGAGAGAGGAAGAACTTGATGGTTTGAGTATGTGGCTTGAAGGAGAAAGAATGTAAGTGAAGAGAAAGAAGGAGGTGGGGCTAGCCCACCTTAGCCCAGCTTAGTAGTGTTTATTATTTTAATGGAGATTAGTTATTTTATTTAACTGTAATGATCTTTGAATATGTTCTTTATGCTAAAGCTTGAGCAATATAAACTGATTCTATGAAACTCTATTTTTCTAATAAAAATTAGTTATAACAGTTCTTACAAAAGACTGGTCTCTTGAAAAGCAGGCTCTGGCTAAATCCAGGGAGTGGAGAGGGCCACAAACTAGCTATCTTTAAGAGTCCTACCTAACTGAGCTGTTGTGAATTCTAAGTACTGGGTAAAAGTAAAGTGTTCTTTTAAGGTCAGACTTGTTCAAGGGGCTTACACTACGCACTGCTGAGGTCTTGGGACTTGCCTCAGCGCAAAGGTGGTAGGTAAGTGACCTGTCGAACTCTCTGGCTGAGTGCTAAGCGCTCCTTAGGGAGGCTGGGGCACCACAAATAGCATACAAATATGTTAGGTACATATCCTTATCTAAAGCAGTAGTGTCCATTAACTTTTGTATTGCATAGGAGACATTAATATTTGGGTCACAGAGAACTGCTATACACCCAAGAGATCACTAATATCTGACTCTCTGGAAAATGGCCAATGAGAATGTGCCATGGGTATTATCTTTCCATAACACATCTAATTCTTCCAGGGGAGAAGTTCATTCAGCTGAGTATTGTACATACAAGGAAGCCCTAAATAATGAGAACATAAAACTGCTGGCTTGAGAATTCTCTGCCTTTGTAATAGCCTTTCCAATTAATCAGCCTGCACTATTACTGAATAGTTCTAGTCTGCCTGTAGTTTCCATTACTGTAGAAGTTCACCACCTCAGGGTCTTATTAATAAAAGGAAAGATCTTACAATTAGACATCCTTCTTGAGTCTATGTTTTATTTATTTGCATAACAAATGTAGTTTCCAGTGTGGATCTATATTGGGTGGATCTGCAGTGGAGAACCTGAGAGATGCAGAGTATTGTACTAGGACTCAGGAGACCTGGGTTCAAATCATCATATGGCCATGAAACCCATTGGCTGACCGTAGCCCTATTGCTCTCCCTGAGCCTGACCTTCCTCACAGGGTTGGTGTGTTGACAAAATGGAGAGGAGAGTTCATGCCACTTTGAGTTCACTGCAGGAAAGATGAGATGTAAATGTAACTTGACATCCTCCTCCTCCCAACAGGATCAGTAAACCAATAATTTTATTAGGATTCCCCACTCAGCCCAAATGTACATATTTATTTATTTTATTTGTACCATCAAGTTTGGTATACATTTTACTTGGGGTTACCTGGCCCCTTTGCCTGCCTAGTCACCCCATTTCCTGCCCAGTTGCTCCCCTCACTTGCTTCCCCAAGTGCTTGAGAGCATTTCTGCCCCGCAATTGGCTGATTGCCCCGTTGCCTGCCCAGTCAACCCCTCGCTTGCCACCTTGCCTGGCCAGTCATCTCTTCACCTGCCCAGTCACCTCTTTGCCTGCCTGGTTGCCCCCCTCTCTTGCTTACCACCTTACCCA
The DNA here is from genome assembly GCA_037013535.1 of Intellagama lesueurii. Classification (NCBI taxonomy): domain Eukaryota; kingdom Metazoa; phylum Chordata; class Lepidosauria; order Squamata; family Agamidae; genus Intellagama; species Intellagama lesueurii. Next base: position 266,084,742 of record JBAJHW010000002.1, on the reverse strand, counting down.
CGTGGTCAGCCCCCTCACTTTCCCACCTGCCCACCTTCTCACCTGGCCCCTCACCTGCCTGCCCACCCATCCATGCCTCAGACACTTGTCCCTGTTCCTTTCCACCCTCACCCTTTCTTTTCCTTTTTTATTTTCCTTTTCACCTTTCCCTCTAATCCTTGTCCTCCTCCCCCTCCCTTTCCATTCTCCCCCGTTTCCCCCATCCCAGCAGAGTGCACCCACCTGATCAGAGACTGAGATGGTGCCTCATAGTGCAGTGGTTAAACTGCAGTACTGCAGCCAAAACACTGCCCAAGATCCAGGTTCAATCCCAGGTAGCCAGCTCAAGGTTGACTCAGCCTACCATAATTCTGATGTCAACAAACTGAGAACCCAGCTGACCAGGGGGACTGCTTCTATACTGTCCCATAGTGCTTAAAGCACTCTCTGGGCAGTTTACAATTTAATTATACAGGCTACACATTGCCCCCTCTCCCCCAGCAAGCTGGATACTCAATTTAATGACCTTGGAAGGATGGAAGGAATGAGTATATTTCTCCAGCAATCCAAAATCAAAGGGTAAGTAGGGATTAGTGATGGATTTTAAGGACACACTTTTCCCTGTAAAAAAGGGTAAAGCTCTGATCTTACGTATTTAGATGCTGCCTATTTCAAGGCAAACTCAAGCATCTGCTCCAGAATTATGTGTTATTTGTATCATTTGTTGCTGCTGAAATGCTACACAATAAAGGTGAAGATTGAAAATTCTCAGCTCACTCTGGTTTTTGTGGGTGTAACAGGTGGAAAATTGAATTCTATTCCTTTTGTTGATAAATTGTAACAAAAGCTTTTGCCATGCACAAGAATACAAGTCAGAGATGGTAAAGGCAAATCATAAGGTGAACCCCAGTTTAATTTTAGATTGGTTTGGAAATTGACAAATAATTCCACTTCACTTTGTTATTTGAATACATTCCAAATCAAAAGCACATCCCTAAAATAAACCAATTAAAATGTTTGCATGGGGGAAAATTATCCAGCTTTAGCAACATATATGATAATATGAAGAGGCAGAAGAGAACACATTTTCAATTCCCTTAGCATACCTAATTGATTAGTCTATTAATGTCAGATCTCAAAATGTAAATTCTAACTGGAGTAATGAAGGCAGAGCTGTAATAATCTTTTCATTCAGCTGTACTTGGAATGATTCTTCAAACAATGAATGATTTGTCTCCAGTATTTGTTCAGAGAAACTGTCATTGCCACTAAATAGCTTCTGTATTATGACAATAGTATGTTCCTTTTAATTGGCTAATTAATCACAAAGAAAGGCAGTCAATCAATTAGAACTATTAAATTAAATAAGAAAGTTAGTTGTATCTCATGCAGTTTTTTGAAACATGTTCTATCCAAGAAAACAGAGCAATGTGCATGTATAGTCCCTATTTCTGTTTGACGCATCTTCTGGCCAATGCAGCGCCTTTAACAAATCCGTCAAAAGCTGAATAGGTGTCTTATGCGTCCAAGATAAAACATAATATTATGTCCTTTCAGGTTAGCAAGCTTTCTCTGTAGATATAAAAGTTTTATCTGTTACAGTATATTAAGTCAATGTTGGACCATACGGTTCCGAGGTTTCTTTTTCTCATGCTTGCCAGAGATGTTACCAAGTTTTATGCTGTTTGTTATTAGCAGGAACTTTGGTCTGCTATGACATGAATTTTAGTGAGGCCAAATTACAGCAGATATATCTAGAAGATAAAAGGAACTATTACTTCTTTAGAATTCATGCTGTAACATGTGTAACACCTCCAGAAATGACATTACAAATCTTTCTATCAAGGCATTTTCACATAAATAAGAGACGGGGATGGTTTTACAACTAAATTGTAACTGCCTGCCATATAGTTTCATTAATTACCTAGCCAGTAAGGGCAATTTTATCACAAATTAAAATCCCTTTCAGAAAAGGAGCACATCTCTTTCTTTGCCTGAGGTGCTACTTCTTTTGAAGGGAAAAGCTCATTCGGACTAACAAGGTCTAGAGGAGAAGCCATTTTGTTTGTTATAAGCATGCAATGCAACTTGTTTATAAAACAGATTCCTACACAGCTACTCTGATGTTATCTTTCATCCATGGTGGCCCACAAATGCTGCAATGTGTATGGGAAAAAAGTGTCAGTTTTTCATAACGAGTAGAATATAGGGCAAGGAGCGAATGTTTCACCCGAACACTGAATAATATGTCTATTTTCCTAAATTTTGACTCTTACTGACCTATTTGGTATAGCTTTCCCCCCTATTTGTCATTTTCTACAGCTTCCACATTAGCTTGCTTTGCTCCGTAGTTTGCTTTGTTTCATAGCTATTTCTCTCCAATGAGCAAAACATTGAGAAGGAAACAAATAAGTCATATGTGGCTATTCACCCTCTGCATACTTCCAGTCATTCCAGGGGGGAAGTAGGGCCATAATTGTGTGCTGTGGCCTTTTGTGTCCTGGTAAGCCCACCCTGCTGCTGTTGATGGCCTGAGAAAAAGCCTGAAGAGGATAGCCTGTTCTATGTCTATAAAGTCTCTGTATGCTTTATAGCAGCCATTCTCAACAGGGACCATATGGCCCCCGGGGCCCCCTGACACATTTGAAGGGGGGCACAGATTGGAAACAATTCTTCACATACCACCTTATAAGGTTCGTTGTGCAACTTATACAATCATAGTTAAGTTTTATTATACGGTCATAGACCAAAAAATTCAAAGATAAAAACGTAATCATTATACAATCATAATTTCGCCTATATCTCTTTCATATTGTGTTTATGGCCCTGGCCATAAAAAGGTTGAAAATGGATGCTTTAGAACTCTGAACAATTTGGGTTCTTAGCTAGATGAAAAGCCTACAGGTGTAGAACAGACTGTCTTCTTCATTCCCCTCTGATCCCATTGTACATATGGGTGAAAGTGGGTAGTGGCAGGTTAAGGCAGAACCTAGAAGTACTACTTTTTTGGACTCTCAGAAAAGCAGCAACAGGTTCAAGGTTTGGAATAAGTAAACAAAGCCCCCCACCCCCCCACTTTCCTTCATGCCATTGCAATAATGTGAAGGACAAGCTCAGAGAGCTGTCAAGTCTATATGGAAACACCATGTAGTGAAATAGATTAGATCCTCCATGTGAATGAAATGCTGAAAATGAAGACCATTCTTGCTCCTTTTTCTCCTGCATGTACCTATGTCTCCAAAGTGAATTTCTGCAGGCAAGGTCAACTAGAAAAGCAAAAGCAAAAACTATAGCTACACTCAGTAAGTAACATAAAACGAAATGCAGCTTTATGATCCCTATATAGTGAAACAACCACTTAAGAAGCTGACAAAAAACAAAGTCCTACACTAACTGAGGAAGCCTTCCAATGCAGCTGCATTAGAAGATCATTTGTCATTCGTAGAGAAAACAAATGCTGAGCAGAAAAGGCCCTGTTGAAATAGAAAGGAAAATTCAATCATGTTGCATTTGGGAAATTAGGAAGCAGCATAGAAACAGTTGGAAGTACATGCTTGGATAAATGTGGGGACATTAGAAGGCAATTGAAAAAGTCTCTACAAGAAGTTCAATACACCAGATTCTATATAAACAAGCATTCATGGTGACTGTTTCCTTACTTGTCCTGTACCACATCTTAGCAGATGGTAACTAAGGGCCATTTTTAACACGACCAATTGTTCTGAACAACAGCTCCTGTCAGTTTCTTTTGCCAGCTTATTCCTGATAGCTTTTGTTGAAGCAGTGGTGTTCAGAGGAATGGGATACAGCTGCTAAGCTATTGTCCCCTTTAACCAATACATTTACATTTATTGTTTACTTACTTCGTTCAAAGGATTTTTAGTTTTAGGAAGCCCATGTGCCAGTGTGAGAGAAAATGGTAAAAAATATCTATATAAAATCACAAGAATATATATGAAAAAAAAGAGAAAAAGACAGAAATGGAGGGGAAAATAAGCAAAAGCTAATCAAGCCATTCATGTTCTCTGCTGCATCAGGAAGTTAAACTTTGCCTTGTGTTGAAAATACATTGAATGAAAGTTGCCTTCTTGAAGAGAAAATTGCCGCAAAATGGGATACTGCTACTAAACATATCCTCTGTCTGATGAACATCAACCTGACTTCACCTGGTGGAAGAATCCAGAGGAGAGCATCCGTAGATGAACACATGTTTGAGTGGGCAGATGTTGTAGAAGGTTCCTTGTCCCTTGAGGTACCCTTGTCCCTCCCAAACCATTTACAAGCCAACAACACACATCTAAGCACTGAAATGTAGGTTGTCAATACTAGTCTCCAGCTCATACAGAGTCCTGAGAAAGGGTGAGTTCAGAGTCCTGGAGTGACGTGGTACATAGGGAGAAGAGAGGAAATCATTAAATCAATGGGACTTACTTAAGTAGGGATTTGTGAAACTCTCACAAGCCTGCTCTAATTGTGACTAACAACTGGATTTAAGCCAATATGATTTGGCAGTTTTCTTCCATTATCTATTGCTGTTTCTGCTGTTTATTTAATTAATAATGGTGTGCCATCAAGTTGATTATGACTTACGGCAATTTTTTTGGAGGCTTTCTAACTATAGAGGGCCCAGAAGGGGTTTACCACTCCCTTCTTCTGGGGCACTCTAGAACTGTGCAGGTTATCCAGGGTTACTCAGATTGGCTGTTCTCCTGGGAAGTACATCAGGAAATTGAACTCTTAAGCATTGGCTCCACAGCCAAGTACTCGCCCCATTGATATATTCAACTAGAATTGTTTATATATACTGTTTTAATTGTTGACATAAATAATGTGAATGCAAATGGCAAGGCTGGGTCATAGAATAAATGGTGCAGCTACACCACCAGCCCCCAGAGGTTTTTTTTTGGGGGGGGGTTAGATACAAGCAGGAGCACAGAGCTTCTGGCCAGTCTGTCACAGGCTGTAGCAGATACTTTTACTTCAACATATTGCCTATTTTCTCCCCAGTCTTCAAAATAGAGCCCCCCAAAATATGGGATTCCTTCTACTAAAAATCCCATGTTTCTCCATTCTGAGAGTTCTCCCAGACAGACAGACAGCAGAGCCTGGAGATGGGATTTCTGAACCCTTGCTTCCTGTTCAGAAAGAAAGGTTCCAGTTATCACCAGGCCTAGAACAGGAAGCTTGGGTTGAGCTAGGCCTAGCTAGTCCCAAAGCCTTCCAGAATAACTCTTTCTCTTAGGTGAGACACATTTAGTATTTGTAAGATGTCTGTCTGTCAGGGAAAACTCCCAGAATGGACAATTATGGGATTTGTAGTACAGTAGTACCTTGGTTTACGAACGCCTCAGTTAACATAATTTTCAGTTTACAAAGCAAAATCCATTGAAAATAATGCCTCGGTTTACATTTCTTTTTCGGAGTACGAAGAAAGTTTCTCCAGGATGCATTGTGCCTGGAGGTTTATAGTGCCGCCCCCATTCCTATGGCAAACCGCGTTTTGGTTTACGAATTTTTGGCATTATGTAACGTCCCGTAGAATGCATTAAATTCGTAAACCGAGGTACTACTGTAAACAAAAAAAACTTTTTAAAAAATCCATCTCTAAGTCGCAATCTTGTCAGTGAGCTGAGCAGGAAAGGAGTGAGTGAAAGGTTTTAAAAAGACAACGGGTGTGGTCCTCTTTGATTCTTTCTTAAATTGCCAATGTAGGCAGTCTGCTCTTCATTCACACTATTTAGAATTTCACCTCAAATTTTCTCCCTTTCTCATGTCTCTCTTTTGCCATCCATAAGCTCAGCTAGTAGGTTTACTCAAAGAAAAAAACATAGCCTATAGAAAACAATGGAAAAAACTTTCTACTTTTAACTTTATATTATCTATTCTTTCTCTTTCACCCAACCTGTCTTCTTCCTTTGAAATGAAATTAGTGGTGATGAGCTACAGTAAAGGCTCTGGTTATTTATATCAATGTGTCTGCGGCAGCAAAGGCAGGAAAGGCTCAGTTCTATGTTAAAGAGCATAATCTCTGTTCAATTAACACCAGTTCCATTAACACCAGTTTTTGTTTTTTTTGTCTTTCTTGCTGTTTCCCCACTCCAAATCATATTGCATGACCCTTTAGCTCTTTGCTCTGCCCCATGGTCTCTACAGAATCCCAAAAGAAACATGCTTAGAAAGTTAAACACTTTCTAGTTTATGATTACCACACATCCTTGAATTGAAAGCACATGCTGAAATATTGCTTGGTCAAACCCTAGTGCAACTACTGCCGTACATTTTTAATTATGAATCTCCAGGTATACCTTGAATAAGACTTCATTGTCTGGCTGTGCATATTCAGGAACTCATTCACCTTGTTAATGGGCTGCAATTTGCCCACTGGACTTACACAGTTTCCTTCATCCAAGCACCAATAGGATTCTGGGCAATGTCAGGTACCAATTTTGAGCCCCTTCAGAAGACACTCCATATACACAAAGCCTGGTAGCACATAAACAAAAAATAAAGAGAAGTGACTTCTGTATGTTTGTTCTTCCATGCATGAAGATAAATCAGATCTACTCTTCACATTGGCAAGGTTATCAATATTTTTCTGTTCTCTTCAACTTCAGTGTTCTCTGGCTGCTCTGCTGATTGACCATGGTCCCCTAAGCCATTTTAGTTGTGGGGCAGAGATGAAGGCTATGCTCGCTGCTGAAATGAACACTTTGGGAGACAAAGTATGATGTTGGACCAGTTTTCTTTACAAACTGATGGAAAAATGTTGGCAAGCTGGGAGTTCAAATGGGGGAGATTTCTGGCCAAAAGGGGTAATTAAGAAATATAAATTGAGAGGCAGCCAAGATGCAGAACTTTTATTCATAAAAGCAAATGAGTCAGAAAACCGCTAACTGAGCAAAAGTGAAATCAGAAATAACTTCTATACATGAGTGTGATTAAAAACAGAAATAATGTACTCATGCATGCTTTTGGAGGAGCTAGGCGGATCACACAGGATTAGATAGGGACTTTTGTCTGCTAAGCCACAAAGCAGGTTCCAGTGACAGAATCTTACCAGCAACTGCAGAGTCCTTCTTAGAATGATGAAATGAACTTGTGGAAAGCATCTGATTAGCTTGGTGACTTATTTTATATCTTAGATAGAAAGTATGCTCTTTCTTTGAATTGTGGTGCTGGAGGAGACTCTTGAGAGTCCCCTCGACTGCAAAGAGAACAAACCTATCCATTTTGAAGGAAATCAACTCTGAGTGCTCACTGGAAGGACAGATCCTGAAGCTGAGGTTCCAATACTTTGGCCATCTCATGAGAAGAGAAGACTCCCTGGAAAAGACCCTGATGTTGGGAAAGTGTGAGGGCAAGAGGAGAAGGGGACGACAGAGGACGAGATGGTTGGACAGTGTCATCGAAGCTACCAACATGAATTTGACCCAACTCCGGGAGGCAGTGGAAGGCAGGAGGGCCTGGCGTGCTCTGGTCCATGGGGTCATGAAGAGTCAGACACGACTTAACGACTAAACAACAACAACAACAAATGCTCTTTCTTGTACCAGTTACTGGCTTTTCCTGAGTTAGAAGTTAATGGCAATAATAGTCCTGAGAGCAATAATCAATGGACATGATATTCCAAGGGATATGCTCTTTTACTTCCATTTTCTGTCTGCCAGTTATTTCTTAAGAAAATCTGCTTCTTTTGTGTCTCTCTGATGAATTCCTCACAGTTGGCACTGTGCTTATGTCCAATCAGACTGTTCAAGGGATTTGAGGTCATGACTGTTCAGTCACAGCAGGGTGTTGCAAAAATTCAGGTAGCAAGCATAACAGAGCCACTTGGGTTATCCTCTCCAGACAATTTGCAAAGTCTTTTTAAAGAGCTCTTTGGAAATCTCAGAGAACATCTCAGCACCATGAATATATTTCATTACTTTCTTGCTATTTCTGCAGTGTTTCCAAAGTGACACTGAATGCAAAAACAATAACAACCTACATCTCACCTGACTTACATCTAAGAAAGACATGCTTGGTGAAATCCATCTTGCCAAGAAGTTTTGGACATCTTGTTAAGACCTTTTGGACTTTAGGTTCTTCTCACTGGTACACATCTGACAAAATGGATGGTCCTGATCCACGAAAGTTCACAGATTGTATGACGATTTTTTTTAGTGGTCTATAAAAGTATCACCTACTCTTGCATTTGAGTAACAAGACAGACCTTCAGAAATGGAATAGTGAAGAGAAATGGCTGTTTTGAGTGCAATGAAATAGTTTTCAATTAATTTTCAAATCAGTTACTAAAGAATATGTAGTCATCTTCTCTGGCACACTAGGCATGTTTATAAGCCTATGTACCTATATTCATATCTCTGTACCCAGTGTGGTGTAGTGGATGTGATAGACTAGGACTTAGGAGAACTGGGTTTGATTCCCTGCTTGGCCATCGAAACTTACTGGAGGTATGGAACTGGCAAAACCACTCCTTAAAATTGAGGTCACTTACCTTGAAAGCCCTTTTAGCATTGCTATAATTTGATTCTGACTTGACGACACATAACAATAGTAATATAGTTTTCAGGGTGTTTAATGACTATTTTCACCTCTATCATTTTTTTGTATTATTTCTATTGCCATTCTATGTGTTCTCTTCTGCAGCATTATGAAGTTCAGAATAGGAAGTCCCATCTGTTCAGGTAAGTAATATGTGTTTAGTATTTATTTATTCTTACTGGCTATGCTCTTAAGTTCTACTTCTTAAAAAAGAAGTTTTTGCTGCAGGCTTTGTCTCTGTGCTCAATACGGTGGACCATCGATGACAGAAGCTTTATTAATTTATAGAGCACAGCTTCAAAGCATCAAATCCTTATAAATATGGGTGAAACTCAAAGGCTTTAATTCACATGACTGTCAATTTTCATTGTGTTTCTTCTACTGGATAGCAGCAGTGAGGTTTGACTCAACACACAAATCTTGCAAGCCTGGTACAGAAGGTTGAAGTCATCTTTTTGTTTGTGTGATTTGGTTCCTTTTCATAAGGAATAACTACTAAGCAGGTTTAACACCTAGCTTTTTAAAGCAAGATGCATATTAGATTTTATTCTGATATTCTTAACACCATATGATCATTTAGTCTAATGATGCCCTAATTTTAACAGAAAGACTCCCCATGCATAAAAATATCCCCATATTTAGCTGGAAACCTTCAAGGAGTTTTAGGTCTTTTCCTACCAAATGTCCATCTAGCCAAGGTCAATGAGCTGCCAATGCCTTCTTGAGAAAGTAGTGTGTGTTCTCATTTCATAGAAAGCAACATGGAACTTTGCGAGTTTCCTTTAAAAGGTAACTGTACTACCCATATTGCCAAGTACATGTGATGGCCAGATGGGACTGGAAAGAGTGTTTATTTATATTTAAGAGACAGAAAAATTAGATTTCATCACTTAAAGTCCTGGCTTGGTGGTTTTTACTCTTCCTTTAAATTTCAACAATAGTGCCTTTCTTTTGTGGTTGTTCATTTTGGAGCCATTTAGATGGGTCAACGAAAACCCCACTCTTACAATAAGAGAACAGTGTAACCCAAATCCTACCTCTGCTATACAATTGCTTTTCCTTTCACTCAAATTTCTCCGGAAAGGAGACAGACCCCCAAAGAACATAACTAAGTTCTAACAGTTTGATCCATTGATCTACCAAATTCAGTATCATTTAGGGCTTAAGGTTTGCCAAGATCTCCTTCATACTTGCATCATATGCACCACTTCCCACCATGTGTGTGAAAGTGTAGACCTGTTTAAATATAGACAGAATATGGAAGATGATGTTGACACAAAAACCTTAAGTCCAAAGAGGTAGGAAAGGAACTGTGAGGGTTTCTAATGAGGCTGACATTATCACTGAGGAAGAAAAGATTGGATCTGCCTGTCAGACAGAGCCAGAAGGAGCAGAAGAAGTAAATGAAAGAAGCAGGCCATGGATTCAGAAAGGGGTGAGGGCATGGTGATAGATGTGAGAAGGAAGATTAAGAAGAGCTAGTTGATAGAGGCAATCAAAAAAAGAATAAAGAAGTCATGGGTATGCAGGAAGAGCAAAGGTGTGTGCAGAGAAAGATAGAGAAAAGGAGATGGAGAGGGAAGGCAAGAGAATGTGCTCCTGTGAAGGAAGGAGTGGTGGTCTGGGACTACAGCAGGCTCAGCAGGCTTTCGTAAAGGGACAGAGAAGGGGGGGCAGTGAAAGACACTTTACAGTGTATTGGCAGGTCCTTGTGTGTGTGTGTGTGTGTGCGTGCTGCCTCAGGGATGCACAAAACCCATCAGTGGCCAACAAAAAAGAAAAGAAGAAGAAGAAGAAGAAGAAGGAGAAGGAGAAGGAGAAGAATCTTGTCACCTCCTTGGTGTTTGCTCATTTACCATGTGGAATGTATCAAGTCAGAATTTACTTCCCTTTGTGGTAGCAGATATGGACTTTTTTTTTAAAAAAATGCAACAAGTTCTGAGTTCTGAAGATGCTTTAAATGGCTAAAGTTTCTCAGCTGAGATCATCTCCTTGAAATCGTCTCCATCAGCTTCCTACACACACGAATTTCAGTTTTATAACACCCCTTGCTGTGTTAGTCTTGGCAAGGAATTTGCCCATCTTGCAGAGCTGAGCATGAATAATTCATTAACATGTCATGCTGATTCTCAAAAGGTTGGCATATCTTTCTTTTTCTTTCCCAGTGCAGGAGGAAGTGTTTAATAAGGCTCTTTCTTAACAGCCCCAAATATAGTACTGTGAAAACTTAATGTGGCATTCTCCTTTAAAATGTTTTTTTGAGCTATAAGATTTAATGAAGGGAACAAGTAAAACATATGGCTCCCTCTTCTGCACATTCGTCTGATATATTTCAGCACAGAGAGGAAGATGGGATATCTTAGAAGGAAGCAGAGTTTGGGTTCGCTCCTCTCTCTCTCTCTCACACCCCCCAACCAAATATTGGTATTGAAACTGGTTCTGGAATCAAGACATTGATTTCTGTTATTTCATAAGGATTACCATAAGGAAGCAATTGTTTGTAGTATTAAACTGACTTAAAGATAAGTAGAAATAAATTCCAGAGTACACCATGGCAGCTTTTCTTAACTTACTGCAGAATTAAAATTCCCATCATTCCTAGCTCTGCTAAGAGTGAAAGGAGTTGTAGTTGAGCTCCAAGGACCCTCAGATGCATCAATGCATAACTTGCAGCCATGATGCAGGGCTTTGTTTTTAAAGATGCATGGCAACTGCAGAAATCTTTCTGTTGGCCCTTAGCTGCTGACTGAATGAGCTATACCCCTGTGGAGTTGAAAGCCAAAATCTGTATTGTGCGAATGCCTTTACCAGGCCAAGCAAAAGGGTGTTGTTTATATATAAAATAATCTCACAGGCAGGAGAAGCATGTGAATGACTTGATTTCAGAGTCATAGCTGCATGGTGTCTTAGGTTTTAAGGCAAAAAAGGATCTGCAGACTCTGAGAAGGGAGCCCCTAAACCTTAGTACAGATTTTGGAATGTGTTTTATGAACCACATAGCCACCTGCTTTCTGTATGCAGCTCAGACACAGACCATTTGCAAGTGATCTCCACACTCATCCTGCACCCTGTCATCATTCACTGTCACTAATCAGAAAGTGGGTCATAGCCTAAAGCAGCATGGGGAACCACTATCACAGAAGTAAGTTGTGACCTGGTTTGTCTACCCTTGGTAAATCAGAAAGCACAGAAAAATTCTCCTTGCAGTGAAAATGAAATTTTGTTTGTCTCAGATAATTTGACTATTTGTGAGAGCATTTATGAAACAGAGCCATTGTACAAAGCTAATTGCCCACCTTCCAGGTCTAGTTCATGTACTTTTCAAGAATTCATTGGATTGTTAGCATCTTTAAGAGCAATCCTCCTGTCTTGTTCTCTTTCTCTTTCTCTCTCTACTGACCTTCAGAAAGGGAAATGACACCATAGATATTCTGCACAAATCACAATGGTGTGTGTGTGTGTGTGGGAAAAATCTGTGTGGTACGTATCTCTCATTCTCAAGCTGGAAGTGAGAATTCTTGCAGTGGTTGGAGAATCCCTGACAGTCTGTCACACCATGTTCCATAAATGAACTAACAATGAGACCTCTTCACATCCCACCACTAAACCTAAGTATTTAGTTCTGTGGCCTTGTGACCAGAGAAAGTCACCTCAACATCAATACTTTTCGGTGTGCATTGATTCTGGAGCATCACAGGCTGGGATCCCTGCAACTTCCTAGCTTCTTGTGGCATTCCATCCCTCTCAGTCAGAGGAGGGGATTACAGCCACCATCACAGACTCCTAATGCCTGCTTACCACACTCAGACCTTTCCTTGCTTTCACACGACACAGTAGAGAACAGATGAAACTCCTTGTTTTTTTCCTGAACAACACAAGTCATGGGCCAGGGCGTGGACTCACCTCTCTCTATTACCATCTCCACACAAGAATTGGAGGTTGTTCATGACTTTGTGTACCTTGGCTCAACGATCTCTGACACTCTCTCCCTAGATGTCGAGCTGGATAAACGCATTGGCAAAGCAGCTACCATGTTCTCTAGACTCACAAAGAGAGTATGGCTTAATAAGAAGCAAGATCCAGGTCTATAGAGCCTGTGTCCTGAGTACACTCCTGTACTGCAGTGAGTCCTGGACCCTTTGCACATGGCAGGAGAGGAAGTTGAACACGTTCCATATGCGTTGTCTCTGATGCATTTTTGGTATCACCTGGCAGGACAAAGTTCCAAATAGAGTAGTCCTAGAATGAGCTGGAATTTTTAGCATGTATACATTACTGAAACAGCAACGTCTACGTTGGCTTGGGCATGTCGTGAGAATGGCTGATGGTCGTATTCCAAAAAATCTCCTGTATGGAGAATTAGTGCAGGGAAATCGCCCAGAGGGAGACCACAGCTGAGATACAAGGATATCTGGAAGTGGGATCTGAAGGCCTTAGGAATAGACCTCAACAGATGGGAAACCTTGACATCAGAGTGTTCATCCTGGAGGCAGGCAGTGCATCATGACCTCTCGGATTTTGAAGAGACACTTGTTCAGCAGGCCGAGCCAAAGAGGCAGTCCCGAAACCAGCCAAATCAGGGAGCTGGACAGGGGACAGATTGTGTTTGTCTTCAGTGTGGAAGGGATTGTCACTCTCGAATTGGCCTTCTCAGCCACACTAGAGGCTGTTCCAAGACCTCTATTCAGAGCACGTTACCATAGTCTCTCGTGACTGAAGGATGCCTAATCTAACTCGTCCCTTTGAACATCACCATAGGTTCTCTTAGGACAATTCTGTCCCATTCTTTTTGAATCTGTCCCTTATGGTCCAATTACAAATTAATCTATTATATTACCTCGTTAGGTCAGTCCAATATCCATCTCTCAGGGTGAAGCTGAAAAGTATGGTTATTATTTTGTTGGGAAGCAAGGGTTGCAGAAGTACTCCCCAAACTGATGAAAAATCACTTAATGTATCTTTTATTCAACATGTCTTGTTTTGTGATTGTTCATTGGGCAATAGACATGGGCTTCATTTTCACATCTGTTTGATGCAGCACATGCCACTGAAAAGATCCAATACTGTCAGAAAAGTAAAGAGGTAAGAAGAAATGGTGGTGAGTTTCACTGCTCAGCTGCTTTTCCACTGAAATATCCTGTCCTGCTTGCCTTTATCTCTCTCATAAAATTCTGTTTAGCTTATCAAAAAGGATCTTGAAATCTGAGCAGCTAAGTGAAAAAGCAGCTTGATGGAGAGGTTTAGTGGCAAAACATGACCACCCCTTCCATCCTTCCTTTCTGTCATCTCACTTTTCTTCTCTTTGCTCTCTTTCCCTCTTTCCCTCTCTTTCTGGCATCCTCTCCTCTCCTTCCTTATCAAGTGGGCTGTCAGAGATGGGGTGAATGGCTCTTGAAAGAGAACTGCATTCATTGCTTACAGAAGGTTATAAATTAAGCTAACAAGGTTTTTGGGTCTGAGGTCCTCAATTTGCCCACATGCAGTGTAGGAGAATCTACTTTTAGTCCAAATCCAAGTCTGTCTGAGAACATGGCCTTTTGCACTATTGACTTCCTGTGGTATCTGCATTTATTTAGCAAGGAGAAAGAATCTGACAGGCTTGAAGGCTGACACACTCATTATTGCAGAAGTTTCTTTCCTTTCCTCCTCAGGCTCTTCCAAGAAACGGATTTTCCAGAATATCTGAGTTTTTGTGTGGGTTTATCATATAAATGAGAAAGATTTAATTTATAATAATGATCTAAAGATTTTGAGCTGTTTCAGTGTACTGCTCCTCTCCCCCCCCATACTTGCCATTTAGATGACATCGACGTAGTGATTGCTTCCTCTAGAGATGTTGAAAGTGCATTCATTGTGCTTTACCGAAAAGACATTAAGGTGGGGTGGGGATGATGTGTGACTAACGCTGCTTGCTTTGGCATTTTTAATAAATACAGTGCATGTCAACCTTGTCTCTGTGAAAAGGAAAAATAGCTCCCAATTTCACTCCACATCTTCCTTTAGGGGATGCTGTCTTGAAAATTGCTATGATAGGGAGGATTATAGGTTTTGACTTCTTTGGCAGATTTTTCCCAAATAGGAATTGAATTTCCATATGCCATTTATAAAGAAGAAAATGAAGAAAAATGTGCTGTATCTGAGACACAAAACAGAGCTCGCATATGTAACATGAGCTGTTTTAACTAAACTGGTTTTGCTTGGTTTACATTTTTAAAGCTATTTCTTACTCTCCAGTTAGTTCAAATTACCATTTTGCCCATGATTGGTCTTACAGCAAGCCCACCACAGTTTGGGGGCATAATACAGCCCTCTGGCACATGTGGCACTTATTAAAGTCAGGAGGTTGTTAGCTATGCTCTTGATCCTTCTTATACACATCGGCTGTGTTTACAAGATCTTCCCCAATGTCAAATTGTCAGCCCAAGACTTTATGGGGAGAGTCCATAGCTCAGCGATGAAACAGATGTTGGCCATGCAAATCCTGTTCAGCCACTCCAGTTGATTAGAGGAGCAGATCCTGAACATGTGCAAAGATGGCGGAATTTGACTGCTGAGTCATGCCACCTATAGAAACCACATGGTAGCAGAAAAAACTACATTGACTTATAATTCAGGTCTTCAAAAAACGTCTGGTTTATGAATGTACGATATTGTGCTTCTGTATCCACAACTCAAAATGCTAGGAAATAGCCTGATAGTGTTGCACAGTATTGTGCTTGTGTTGCCAGCAAGATAAATGAGACAAAACTTTACAAACCAAAGCACAACCTGAAGGTGTACAACATCCGTGTGAGCAGTCATGATGGTCTACACAGGATACTCTCTTCTGTTCACTATCATTTCTTCTATGCATTTTGATCATTTTGGGGTTCCAAGCAATAAATACCTAGAGAACATGTTGAAAAACAGCACTGACAATTGCTTTGTGTTTTGGTGAGAAGTGGTTAACTGATGAAAAAAGCAGTCCAGTTCTGGGACTGGTGTCTCTTTGGCAATGGTATGACAGGGGACTATGACCAGATAGGCGGGATATAAATGAAATAAATAAATAAATAAATAAAATGACAGGATATAGTCACCAAAGCTCTGCTTAACATCAAGAAAGACCATCCCTAGCCAGAAAACAGAAAACAAACAAACAGCAATTTCACAATTAAAACTTGTGAGCTTCTGAATATTTATTCTGTATTCATTTTTATATGTATATTAAAATATTTTCAGTATCTGTACTTTTAAAAATTGTTTTATATTCTTTTTGGATCTCCAGACACAGAATCTCCGTGCAAGCATGATTTTGATAAGCCTGTTTGGCTAGGAAGGAGTTAAAAATTAGCTCTAAGAGTCAGCTAATTGGGCCCTGATTGACAGGGTCAAAAGTTCTGATTGTTCCAGATCTAGAGCTGAATTCCTCTTTGAAAACTTTCCTCTTTGAAAAGGATTTTTGTGCCTTACTACTTCGAATATGTTCTTGGTGATGCTTTGTGAGGTAAAAATATTTTAAATAAATAAATAAATAATAAAAACTTATGTGAAGAGTCTGTTTGGTCACAGAAATTCTGAAAGAATGTTTACTGAAGATATATGGCAAAATATTTCCCTTTCTGAAGTACTGTCACTCCATTACTTTCTTTAAAGCAAACTTGTTCTTTAAAGAAAACCTGTCTTTTCAGTCTTGACCTTTCTCTCTAAATATCTCCCTTCTCCCTGCCTACTAATGTATACAATGTACCATTTTGTAAAGCTCCTGCTGGCTAGTCTGTAACATGCATGCTTAGTCTTATAAAAAAGCATCTGTTTTTCCCATTTGAAAGGCCTTTTTTGAGTATCACTATTTCAGCCCCAGCAACCTGGATTCTTTCCAAATAAAAAGAATGGGTGGGATCAGTCATTCTCTTTCAAGATAAACAAGATTGAACTTTGCAATTTATGCAACCTGTTTTAAATCTGGGGACATTTATGTTCATCTATTGTTGAACCAGGGGGTAAAACAGTTTTATATTTAAACCTCCCTTGCCCAAACCTCTCCAAATTTGACAGACAGCAAGAGCAGGCTGTATGCTACAACTGTGTGAAATTTGGTGCTGTTCTTAAAACAGCTGTAATAGTTTAAAGTTACAAAATTTTATTTGGGCTGTCCCCATTTTCAGAATTGCCTTATAGAATGTTGATTTGCTCTGCCAGCACAAGATCATTGTTGCACATTCATGAAGCAATAATTGACTTATGTTCGAACCGTGAAACCATCAAAGTAATTTGGATCAATGTACAGGGCTCATTACACATTCAAGATTTGTAAACATAGGAAGTTTGACTTCTGGCCTGACTAATATGAGTTTTTGTGGCACTATGAGTAACTGATGATTTTTTTTTGCAATTTACTGAATACCTCCTTTCATTTGAAAAAAGAAAGTGCTTTCCTGATACCCCAACAACAACACGTATTGCTGTACAAAACCCTTGTCTGTCTTATCAACAGCACCCTGCCCTATCATTCCTTACATTAAAAGTTATTGCTGCCCTCGCTCATCCATCACATAAGCATGGCGTGGCTCCCTGGGCTCCCTTGACATCTGAGCGTTCAGCCTGGAGGCAAGCAGTACAGCATGGCCTCTCCCAAAGTGAAGAGACACTTGTTCAGCAGGCCGAGGCAAAGAGGCAGTCCCGAAACCAGCAAAATCAGAGAGCTGGACAGGGGACAGATTGTATTTGTCTTCAGCATGGAAGGGATTGTCACTCTCGAATTGGGCTTCTCAGCCACACTAGACGCTGTTCCAAGACCTCTATTCAGAGCATGTTAACATAGTCTCTTGAGACTGAAGGATGCCTACGGCTCCCCGGGCAGGGACGTTAAACCCCAGCTGCCTACTTCCACCTTTCAATTTTAACTTGAGGTTGACTCTCTCAGCTGCCTTATCGCTCCGCTGTTTTCTGGAGTGCCTCTTTCTCTGCAAGCAGAAAGACTTGATAATGTTTTAGTGTTGCAGTAAAGGCCAGCTTTTCTTTACTGGACCCCAAGTTACGCCTTTGCTATCCACAAGCATAACTACACAGGAGGATTTTCACCACTGTGCTTTGAATGTGAATCACAAGCAGTGTTACTTTCTCTGTCTATCTTGCTAGAGATTAGCAAGTTCCCACTGGGATTCTTGGATGTCTGCATACCCACTTAACTGTGTCGTGCATGAGAATTCCCATGGGGACTCAAGTGAGAAGGCACTGAAAATTATGCCATTTGCCTTACAAAGATATAATTAAGTAAGAGGATTTTGGCCAATATTGACCATATTTGGAGATAAGGGAAACAGTCAATATCAAAGAAGGAAGACACTTAACAAGGTAACTAGCCATGTCCTCACCAAGCCATATGGATGGCAAGTTGCATGATGGCACATAAAGGACAGTAAAAAATGGGCACTTTGTTTGGACAGATAATGAGAACTTAACTGAACATTCAAAAACTGTTGGTACTATATAGCAAACTACTTGTTTGATGTAGTTAACTGTATCAAGTTGCTTTTTGGTCAATGAGTAATGTCACTATTAATCACAATTATTTTTACTTTTAAAATTTCCTTTGAAAGGATATTTGAAGGAATTTATGGTTTTATGCTATTTTATCATTTTTTTTAATAGCAAGGAAGTACTCTGCAAGTCACTTCTTATTAATAGCAACCTTATTGATCAGTGACCTCCAAAAGGTTCTGTTGTTAACAGCCTGTTCTAAGCCATGGTTTCTTTTATTGAGTCAAGCCACGTAATATTTGATCTTTATCTTTTACTGCTGCTCTCTATCTTTCTCAGCATTATCCTCTTCTCCAGTGACTCTTGTCTTCATGGTATGCCCTCAGCTGATAGCTCCACTTAAATTGTCTTTGCTTTTGTAATTTAATAAATATTCTGATATCAGAATTGGCCACTAGAGGGACCCAGAGATTATTTCCCTAAATTTTTCTGGGTTTTGGTAATGAGAGTGCATACATTGCTATACCACAAACAATTGGGGGACTGGAGTAGCAATACATGGTTGCCAAGATGTTCTGAGTAATGCAATGAATTCCTTTTCCAATGCAGTTTTCTCAGCTCTGGACAGCACATTCTTCAACTCTCAAGGTCCTCACTGAATTATGTATTTGTGAATTCAATAGACAATATAAAAGCTGTATTATGGCATTTGTCTTTCACATTATTCTCCAATTACCTGCTAATTTTAACCTTTTCTCTGGTCATTCAGATGGTGTGATTGAGTATCTCACAGTATTTATAGCAGTTCCTCCTAGACTTTAATATTTTTGCCTCCCATCAGGATGAGGACTATATCTGTCCTCCTCATTTGTCTGTGCTGGTTTATCTAGAGATGGATTCTCACTCTGGCTCTCTGTCTTTCCCTTTCCATTCTCTCCTTCTTGCAACACCTCTGTAATTTTAGTGCAGAGACTGATTACTGCCAGTCCTGCCCCAGGCTCACCTCACATATTTCTGCTGAAGAGCAAAATTCATGCTCTAAATGAGGCAGCTCACACCACACAATCTGCTCCCTCTCAGCATTCTATGTAGTTCAGCACCTTTGCTGGCTGAGCCCAAAGTTATAAAAGTTTAAATTTCAGAGTAGTTAAGAAATGGGAGTCTTCTCTGCATGCCTCTGTATCTCCCTCCCAATGGCTTGGATTGAAAAAGGAAACAAATTCCTATAAGGAAAATGAACTCCCTGCCCTGTGAGATGAAGGAGTGGGGAGTGAGAAAAGAACTGCAACCAGCCTTTGGGTTTGCATAAACTTCAACAATGTATATTCAAAGCAGAGGTGGGTCTCAGAAACATCCAGAGGCCTACTCTTTTAAAATCACAGAGTTCTGTAGTTTTGCCCTAGCTCTTGCGAGACTTCCTAAAAACTAGGGACAGGAGCAAATTTAAGTCCCTTCCCTTCCTGAATCGCCTCAGGGGGTTAGAGTAAAGAGAACCCACATTATTCAGGATGGATCAAATCCATTTTGATATCTGAGGCAGAGAAAATAGTGGTATCCATTCCCACTCCCACTCTTGAGCCCCGTGTAAAAAACTGCCTAGATTGGCCATTAAAGCCTATATCTGTACTAGTGGTGGAACATTTTCAGTCATACCTGAGGATGACATAGCTTAGGAGCCTCAGATGTTCCAACACAGCCATCTTCTCTAACATCTTGCTACTGCTTCTCTACCTGCCTCTCCAGTATCTGCTGTTGAAGGGGATGAAGTGAAGTCATCCCTCTCAAAAGACAGAATAAGGATCAAAATAAGCAAGAAGAAAATAATTTTTGTGGAGTCTGTTACAGTTTTTAATTTCACAGCAGAAGTGCAGGGATTTACAGAGCAGAATTAGCTTCACGTTCCTGAGATTAGTCCACCTCTTTTTACTGGCACTTACACTCTGAATAACTGAGCCATTCGTTGGAGAAAGAATAAAAATGTTTCATTACTTAAAGTTGAACAGCCCAAACAGTAAACTAAGAGCAAACATGACTGCTTGTAGAAACAGGCCTCAATAGACTCACTAACTACTTTCAATAGACTCTGGAGAGGCAAAGAGAGACCCTGACCAGAGAGGTGGGGCTCTCTTTGAATTCTGAGATAGGAGGGAGCTACTGGTTAGTGCTAGATACATTGATGGTCACCCCAGCTGAGAAAGGCCCCTCCCAGTCACCCCTACTTGAAGCAGCACACAAGGTGGAAAAAATTCCAAGAGAGTCAAGCATGACAGAGTTGGAAAGGGTTCTGAATCCCTTTGGATTAGGTGGTGAGGGGCTCTGGAAAGGTTATCCACACCAATCCAAGCAGTAACCATGTGTTATCTTTGTTATGTAAGCCACTCTGGAAGTTCTGCTGATTTGTCATAGAAATGTGAACAAGCAAATGATAGTCTGTCTGATGGAATAGAAAGGTTTTAAAGGGAACTGGGAAAGGTGTGAAGGAGAAAGCTGAGGAGGTGTGCAGAAAGGGGAACATATAAACTGGTCAAGCTGGGATTTCTGTGGGATGTGCTTATTTTGAGGAAGAAATAGTGGTTCTAGATAGCCTATGATTAGAGCTGAAAGCACATTAATATTGAAGAGCTGTGCATGATTTAAATCAACTTCTGTGTTTATGAAATCAGACTTAAGATGGAAGAATGATAAAAAATAAAGCAAGCAAATTTGCAAACCATGTTAGGTGATTTGGGACTGATGTTAGCTGCAGTGTGGTCAAGAGACAGACTCAGGGTTAAGAAAATCCCTCTTTCATCATGGTTTACCTGTGATTCTGTTTCTACCCTAGACCAGTGGTTGGCAACCTTGAGTCCCCAGATGTTCTTGGACTACAACTCCCAGAAATCCTGGCTAGTACAGCTCGTGGTGAAGGCTTCTGGGTGTTTTAGTCCAAGAACATTTGGGACCCAAGCTTGGGAACCACTTCCATAGACAAAGTGAGTGTTCATGCTCCAGCTTTGACTTGATAGGCAGTAAAGGGAAAGGACAGTGCTAGATGTGGGGAAAGATCTGAACAGTAGTAAAGGAAGAGAGAGTTTCTGACTGCTGCAGCAGACCTTTCCCATGCCAAACCTCAAGGCTGATCTGGGTAAGAACAGCCTCATCTATCATGTGTCTTTTCTAAAGGGAGCATCTGTTAGTTATGTTCTGGAGTTCTGCTCAGCTAAGCATGCATTTCTTGACCACAGTGCAGGCTTGGGGCCTGGAGCTCTTTTGGCCAAGTGTGACATAAAATCTCCCTTCAAGACTCAGCCTGTGCAACCTCATGATTTTGATCAGTTGAGATTTACAGTTGAGAAGACGAATTTTATTCCGACAGGGGTCTTGTGATGAGATGTTCCACTTCATATTCAGTTTTGGAACATTTGAGTCCTTTTATTAGCACACAGCTAGAAGCAAAAACTTGGAGGTGGAACAGTAATATACTAGTTTTTTCTGATTCCTTTGTTCATAGGGTAAGCGTCAGTGTTTCAGTGTGTACACAGATGTGTTGTAGAGACTAGATCAGGGGTTGTGATCTGATAATTCCCCTGGTCTAAAATAACACAAGAGTAGTTTTTCTGAGTATTAGATTAGACATGGCAGGGATTTCTGAGTGGTGAGAGCAAACGGGTTGAGTCAGCACACTGGGAAGAGAAAAGAAGAGAACCCCTGTGGAGCATCTTCCCTTCACATTTCAGTTGGTAGCTTTCAGGTGGGACGTCTAATTATACACAGCCAAAATGGTTATGAAAGCTACCCATCATTAAATTAGTGCATCCTGGGGGCAAATGGGTTATTTAGGAGGATGGAAGAGATTCCTAACTAATTATAATGGGGTGTCTTTTTAGAAGCAGCCTGGAAACCAAATAGAAGCAGATCTGGATGTCTGCAGAATCCAGAGTGATACAAGAAGGTTAAACTTCAGGCTTTGTCTGAGGGAAAGGTGGTATGCTGCATAGTTGTAAGGAACATGAAAAAAAATTACCAGTACTGAGATATTGGTTCAGTAAGCTAATATATAGATCATAATTGAATTGTGCCTGGGAATGGGTCGGCAGCTAGTGAAGCTGTTTTCACAAGGAATTTTAGTTCCCCCTCCAAACAACTCCCATGAGCAATCTAGCTGCAGCATCTTGGATATACAAAAAATATACACCTAAAGCATTCTAAATCAAGTAAGAAATGCTTTAAACGAAGTAAGAAATTTTATAAGAAATAATACAATTCAACTGCAATATCATTGAGCTCTGACATAATGCTGCAGACTGATGCCAGAGGCGTTGTCAGGGAATTTAGTTGGTGTTTATCTACAACTCTCTTGGTTCAGTGGGCTAGGGTTTAAGAGAGACCACTGCAAACACAATTAACTTTCAAATATTTGAAATTTTAAACCAAATAACAAAAGGAACATCTACAATAATTATTTTAAAAAATATATCCAAACTGGATACTATATAAATATATGCCCCTACCGCAAAGTTCCATGTACTGATAGAGCAGAAGTAGCTTGTGGGAAAAAAAGTCTTACAAAGTCTCCTCAATCCAAAATGTTGTTGTTGTTTAGTCGTTAAGTCGTGTCCGACTCTTTGTGACCCCATGGACCAGAGCACGCCAGGCCCTCCTGTCTTCCACTGCCTCCCGGAGTTTGGTCAAATTCATGTTGGTAGCTTCGATGACACTGTCCAACCATCTCATCCTCTGTCGTCCCATTCTCCTCTTGCCTTCGCACTTTCCCAACATCAGGGTCTTTTCCAGGGAGTCTTCTCTTCTCATGAGATGGCCAAAGTATTGGAGTCTCAGCTTCAGGATCTGTCCTTCCAGTGAGCACTCAGGGTTGATTTCCTTCAAAATGGATAGGTTTGTTCTCCTTGCAGTCCCGGGGACTCTCAAGAGTCTCCTCCAGCACCACAATTCAAAAGCATCAATTCTTCGGCAGTCACCCTTCTTTATGGTCCAGCTCTCACTTCCAGACATCGCTACTGGAAAAACCATAGCTTTGACTATGCAAAGCTTTGTCGGCAAGGTGAGGTCTCTGCTTTTTAAGATGCTGTCTAGGTTTCTCATCGCTTTCCTCCCAAGAAGCAGGCGTCTTTTAATTTCGTGGCTGCTGTCACCATCTGCAGTGATCATGGAGCCCAAGAAAGTAAATACCATGGATTAAATCTCAAAGCATCACTGTCCCCCTGACAGTTTACATATACATACAGTATATCTCTAAGGATCTGAGGCCCTGAATTCCAGAGGCTAAATTTTAAGGACCTTAAATAGAATACAAAAAATATGTACAAGTACAAGCTATTATGGCAAGGATTTGCCTTTCCATTGACCCTTCTGCACACACATATTAAAATTCTGTTACCTAAAGCAAGGTGAGAAGGACCTAGCACTTATTTGCAGAGAAATGGAAATTCCTTTTCTCTCCAGTTCTGTCTCTCTTTCTGAAATGAATGTTTACAGCCCCAGCCCCTGCTAGACATACCAAGTCTAAGGATTTCCCCACACACTCAGCTGAATTAAATATTCTTTAAGAGGTTACATCCCCTCCAAGTAGCATGTTGCACTCAGAGGAGTATTGGACAACTCTCCTCCACTGTGATAATTCTTCCAAATTATCTTGACTGTCTCTGGGTTGGTTTCTTTTCTTTCCAATAAAAGAAAAATCCTTCCCTTAAAAGAAAAATCAACATGTTGCTACTGCCATGTTGATTTCATTCCAATTGTTTCTTGCTCCCATACTGGGACCTGTACTTTCTGAGAAAAAGTCCCACACTTCCAAAAAACCAAACAAAACAAAAAACAGAAACAAAAAAAAAACACTAGAATGGGAGCTTTGTAGCTTTTTGTTAGCTAAAACGGTGAAGGTGAAAAAGTTGTTCTTTAAAAGAGAGAAAAGGAAAGATGCATGAAGGCCATTGTAGGTCTACAGTAGCTGGCTAAAAAGGATGGGTGACCAAAGCAGTCCGAAATCACTGAAATGTTGAGGTGAGGCACCTGACGCACTTCATCCACAACCTACACCTGGTTTGTGCCTCTTCTAAGTGATGCTTTTTAGAAATCTCAATCCCTTACTTTGGCCAAACAAGAATGATTTTTCCTAGAAAATCCACATTAAAATTCTTCTATTTGCTTCATCTTCATTTCTGAGTAATCCCCTTTCCACTTTGTCAGTAAGATAGGAGGGTTGGCATCCTTGGTTATTAGCCTAATAATGAGAGAAACTGCCTGAATAAGTGTAGAAAATGGGGGGGAAACAACCCTCCCCCCCCCCGCATGTTACATGAATGCATGACAGCAACTGCCATGAAGGTCACCTAAAAAGCAATGCATTCTGGACCACAGTAGCCATATTGTCTGTAATCTAGCTGTTTCTGCTCAATTACAGATAGGCCCATGTTTAAAAACATTTGTTAGATGCATTGATCCTTCACAACCCAGCTAACCTATTTTTTTCCCTAGAACATACTGTGAAAGCTGAAAATGTATGCTTGAATAATAACTTCCAGAAATGAAGGTGGGGAAACGCGCTTTCAATGGAACTTAATCAGCACTTGCCCTGTTAATCTCTGAAAAAAGAGAACATAATTAGCAAAAATCCTGTTGCTTGGGGTATCAAATCACACTAGCATAGGTCCATCAAAACTATAGGGATTTGGTGAGTCAATTCCTCTGTACATTCTGTTAATTCAAATGAGCCTATTCTAATTGCACTATACTAAAGTAGGTCACCATTAGAGTAGACCCATTTGAATCAGTGTAGTTTATGGAGGAGTTTATTTACCAAATCCCCACTGATTTACTGGGCCTACTGTAGTGTGATTTACTATGATAAGCAACAGGATTTTGGCCTCTGCGGAGAATGAACATGGTATGAATAAAAATGGCTCTGGTATCCTGAAGTACCACCTAAGAAAGACTGAGATTTCCTAGTGGGCCTGTGTTGGGGGATATTTAATCCAATGCTTCTTTATGCTTCTCTATATGTTTTTATATCTGTTTGCCTTATTGCATTATAATGTCACCCAGAAGCAGAGTTTCAGACTGCCTGAAACTGGTTGCAGTCACTCCAGCTTGCAAAAGAGTTGAGTCAACAAATTGCTTAAAGTTTTCCTATAGGGTACTGTTTAGCAAAATCTGATGCAAAAGCCCTCCTCATTCCATGACCTTCCTCTTTCCGTTATTGCAACTACTTTCTCTTTCCCTTGCCTAAGTGCCTGAAATTTTCCATTACTTGTGGGTCTAAAAACATCAGGACATACCTGCCTTGCAAAATAACCGTTTGTATGCAGCTTGTGATTGGTAAAGAGATGAAATACCTCTAACTTACTGATTGGTGGAATTAGTTGCTACCCTGCTCCTTCTTACTCAAAGATGCTATAAAAGTGTTTGAAGACTGTATTTCATTGCACATCTTGATAATTTACTGATTGTACATCCACCAGCTGGAATAAATTGCTCTGGCTATGTCACTCACTGTTTGTTTATTCTGCCACCGAGAGACCAAACCTATAGGTATGTATTGGCAACACCCACAACAGCCTGTATAGATCTATAGCCTTAGATCTGTGGTGTTGGGGCTGTTAGGGTTCAGTAGAAAAGGCACCAGGACCCAGTCCAGAGCAAGACCACAGGAACAAGTTAGAAAGAACCCCACAGCCCAGATACTAACTAGCTAAGGTTTTGAGTCCAAACAGCAGCCAAGTAGAAGGATGACACAAATCATGGTCAGACAGTCCAGGAATTGAAGTCAGGAGGAACAGTATCAAGGCAGCAGGGTCCAGGGACACAAGGCAGGGAACACCAGGGATGCAAGGAAAGGCAAGGCAGGAACAACAGGGTAAGCAGAACCACCAGGCAAGGCAGGAATCACAGCACAGCCAGAGACCTTTATTGCTGAGGTCTGTAGGGAGAGCCTGTTCTCATATAGCCCAGTCCTCAGATTCCATAGGTGGCATTCCTGAGGAGCTGGGCAACAGCTGCAGGGAAAGGATCCAGTCCTAATATCTAGAGCGGTTCTCCCCAGAGGGATAGGGCCGATCCTGCATGAACTAAGGTTTCATGGTTCCAGGATGGCCCCAGTCCTGACAGGGGCATGTGTGACCAGTGGCATCTGAAAGAGTTAGTCTCTGATGTTCCTTTAAACCTGCCAGAAAATGTTCAGTTGATTAGGTCATGAAGTTGTGGGCTATCTTAAGGAGGTAACCGCTGCTCACATAAATCAGGCCAAAGGCCTAGTAGCCCAACATTCTGTGGTCAAACTGGTGCCTCTGTGAGGTTGTGATCAGGTTCTTCTAAAGCTATTGGAGGTTCTCTCGTCTTGGCGGGAATGAGAGACGGAGGCGGTTTCAAAAATTGAACAGATTCCTTTTTATTCTTTTCCACTTCAATTTCAACCATGTCAAACGGATCAAAACAACTTAATTCTGGTAACGTCTTATAACTTTTAACGCTTAACTCAGGGGTGAATATATCGCTTCTCACATCGGGGCCGGGCCAAAACGCTCCCGATCGGTCATCGCCCGTATAGGTGCACTCCTTACTGCACAAACCGTCCCACAGCAGGGGTGCCTTGCCCAGTCCCCCTCCAGAGGTGGCTGGTTGAAAGAAGGTGTAGGGCAAATAACTTTCCTCCCCCCATCTTGATTGCGGGGGTAAACCACTACGGTCCATTCTACAGGTTTTATCCTTTGTCTTTCCAACTTGGGAACATCTGGATCAGGAAGTAACCCTCCTCCAGTCCTTAGGTTAGGGAACTCCCGAGTTAGTTCTCTAACCTTGTCAGGCGTGTTGCCCTCATCTTCGGTTTGGACAGCACAATCCCTTGTGCATCCCACAGCCTGGTCTGTCACCACCCGAAATTCGCGTGCCTCTTTCTCCTCCTTTATAATCTCCTCCCACACTATTAGATCTAACTCCTCCCCTTTATCTTCTGCTAAACACACCTCCAGTGCATTCTCTCTCCTCCCTTCACTTCCCTCTATTTCTACAAGCACCCCTTCCACACATGCGCATGTCCCTTTTGATACTTTTCCTTGCGGGGACGGCACACTAGCTTCCTGTCCTTCACACGCCCCCCTGACGAGTGGGCCGTCCTCTCTTCTGCCTCCGTATCCCTGTTCCCCTGTCGGGAAAAATAATCTGCATTAGCATGTGCGCTCCCCTTTTTATACTGTACTTTAAAGGTGTACGGTTGTAAGCTTAAGTACCATCGTGTCAACCTCGGGTTGGTATCCTTCATGTGATTTAACCACTGCAAGGGGGCGTGATCCGTGACTAAAGTGAAAGGCGCCCCCAACAGGTAATATCAAAGCGCTTGTATCGCCCACTTAGCAGCCAGCGCTTCTTTCTCAATAGTAGCATACTTCTGTTCCCGCGCGCTCAACTTCTTACTTAAATACATTACATGACACTCCGTATTTCCTTTCTGTTGGGACAGCACCGCCCCTATCCCCCTATCTGATGCATCAGTCTGTACTATAAATGGCAAGTTGAAGTCAGGGGCATACCAACTGGGTAGTTCTACTAAAATTCCTTTTAACCTCTCAAAAGCCCGTTGTTCTTGCTTTCCCCAAATCACCTTATTCGCTTTCTTCTTTCTGGTTAGGTCAATCAATGGTGCGGCCACTTCTGCGAAGTTGGGAACAAACTGGCGATAATACCCTGCTAGACCTAAAAATTGTTGTACCTCTTTTTTTGTCCTAGGTACTGACCAAGCAGATACTTCGTCAATTTTATCTGACACTGGTTGGATTTTTCATTGTTCTACCTGAAACCCTAGAAATTTTACTCCTTTCCTAGCTATTTTACACTTTGAGGGATTTACTTTTAATCCTGCTTTCTCTAGTTCTGTCAATACTTGGCGTAGATGTTATAAATGTTCCTCCCAGCTATTACTGTAAACCAAGATGTCATCTATGTAAGCCCCTGCAAACTCTTTCACTGGTTCCAGAACTTTATCCATTAACCTTTGGAAAGTGGCTGCTGCGCCATGTAACCCGAACGGCATTCTTAAGGAATGGTATAACCCCTTTGGGGTAACAAAAGCAGTCTTCTCTTTATCTCCGTCCTTCAATGGAATTTGCCAATAACCCTTCGTGAGGTCCAGTGAAGTCAGGTACTCTGCCTGCCCTAGCCTTTCAAGTAGATCTTCTATCTTAGGCATGGGATATGTGTCAAATTTTGAAACTTCATTCAATCTCCTAAAGTCTATACACAGCCTAACCTTGCCGTCGGCTTTCGGCACCACCACTGGATAACTCCGCCAGGGGCTATGTGATGGTTCTATAACCCCCAACTCCAGCATCTCCTCAACTTCTTTATTAATGGTTTCTTTCAAGTGATGAGGCCAATTTCGCCCTCCAGATTGTACCACTACCTGAGGTAAGGTCTTTATCGGGTGTTCAATCAAGGTCGTGTATCCCGGCAATCCAGAAAACACGTTTTGGAACTCTCGTTCTATCTCTTTTAATTGTTCTTGTTGGTATTCTGCTAATTCCTCACTGATGTCTATCTTATGATCTTTCTGCAAGCAAACCCTCGCCTCTGGGCCAAAGCCATCTTCGCCAATCTCTCCCCACAAAGCTTCCCTTTCCTTCCACTCCTTCAGCAAGTTTACGTGGAAGATCCCTTTCTTCTTAGTCTTATCGGGCATTGAGATCTCATAATCTACTGGTCCCACCTTCCTGAGAACTTCATAGGGGCCTTACCACTTAGCAAACAATTTAGCATTCTGCAGGCAGGAGCAATAATACCTTCTGTCCTTGAATAAATTGTCGGGGCTTTACCTTAGCATCATATCTCCTTTTCTGGCCCTGTTGCACCATCACTAAATTTTCTCTGGCTATCCCTGCCACCTTCCTCAGGTGTTCTCGCATCTCTATCACATGTTGTACCGTTATCTGTGTCTCATCCTTCCCACTCTCCCACTTCTCTTTTACCAAATCTAAGATCCCTCTTGGATTCCACCCATACATCATTTCAAAGGGGGAGAAACCCGTTGATGCCTGGGGCACCTCGCGGATTGCGAACATCAAAGGAGCTACCAATAAATGCCACCTTTTGGGTTTTTCCATCACCAATTTACGCAACATGCCCTTCAGTGTCTTATTAAACCGTTCTAACAGTCCATTAGTCTGAGGATGATAAACCGCCGTGTGGACTGGTTTTACTTCCAATAAGCGCCACATCTCTTTAAATGTCTGGCTCATGAAATTGGTACCTTGATCCATCAGAACTTCCTTAGGAAATCCTAGGCGCGAGAACACTTGCATCAACTCTCTGGCCAACACTTTAGCAGTAGTGGACCTCAGGGGAATAGCTTCTGGGTAGCTGGTGGCGTAGTCTATGATAACTAGAATATGTGTATGTCCTCCCGCGGATCGTAGCAAAGGTCCCACTATTTCTATGCCTACTCTCTGGAAAGGATGGTCTACTAGGGGCATGGGAATGAGTTCAGCCCTAGGTCTCGGTCTGACTTGTGTCTTCTGGCATTCCGGACATGTCAGACAATAATTCATGACATCTTTGTCTATCCCTGGCCACCAAAACCTTTGCTTCACCTGTGCTTTCATCTTTTCTTCTGCTAAATGCCCAGCCATTGGGATATCATGAGCTAGTTTTAAAATATTTTCTCTCCACTTTTGTGGTACCACCAATTGTCTTTCCCCATCAATACCAACCCAATACAACAATCCCTCACACATTTCCATTCCCTTCTGTCCCCTTACTATGGTTCCTGCTTGATGAGCTCCTCGCAGGTGTTCCTGAAGAGTAGGGTCATCTTGCTGCCACACCCTTGTCTGTTCTCGCGATGCTTCCTGCAAAAAATCAGTCTCATCCTCAGTTCCTACGCAATCCCCTTGTAAGCCATCTTTGGGACCTGATACCAGGCGGGTCCCTACCCAATCTCTTCCCAGCAACATTTCACACATTAGTCCTGGAACCACTCCCACTTTCATTTTCCGCGACTCCTCTCCTACTTTCACTTCTGCCCACGTTGTCTGGTAAGCCTTAACATCACCATGTATGCATTTTACCATCAGTCCTTCCTCCCTTTCCTCCCCCTTTAAGTCTCATACCAAAGTCTTGCCGCACCCAGTGTCTATTAACGCGCGCTTCTTTTCCCCATTGACCCATGCATCTACCTCCCATCCCTCTCGCTCAAGCTCTGTCTTTGCTGTTGTTGTGAACGATTGCCCCACCCAGGAGCAATCCGTTACCGGGCAGTCTCTCCTTACATGTCCCGTCACACCGCAATCGAAACAAATGGGCCGTCTGTCCTTGCCCTCTCTCCAGCCCGTGCCCGGTGCATATATTCGCTGATCTAGGGTAATAGGTCGCACCGGTTTCGGGGCCATAGGCTCGAAAGGGCGTCCGCGTGGTTTCGCTCCTCCGCTCATGTCTGCTGCGCGTCGCGAATTAAACCCAGGAGCCGGCGTTGGAGCTTTTTCACGTGTCTTCCCACGCTCCCCCCACGGGGTGGAGTTTTCTTTACCTACTTCCTCTGCCATATTATAGTCTTCCACTAGGCAGAGCGCCTCCTCCAACGTCTTCGGATTATTCTTCTGCACCCAACTTTTTATACTCGCGCTCAACGTGTTAACCAACTGTTCTAGGATCAGTAAATCTAGAAGCTGTTCCTTAGTTTTTTCCTCCGGTTTCAGCCACCGCACCAAGTTCGCTCTCATCCTTTGAGCTAACGTCCTGGGATGCACCCCAACCTTCCATCGCAACTCTCGGAACCGCTTCCTATACGCCTCCTCCGTCAAGTTTAGGGTCCGAAGGATTGCTGCCTTTACTACTTCATACTGAGCTGCTTCTTCGGGGCTCAGAGTGTCTATTACTTCCTGCAGCAACCCCATCAGGATCAAAGTCCACTGTTCCTTTGGCCATTCCGCCGCTACTGCCACTCTCTCAAACGTGTGCAAATAAGCCTCTGGGTCATCGGTGGAGCTCATTTTCTGCACCCGAATTGGAGCTGGTCCTGCAATTAATCCTCCTCTATTCCACCCAAAGCCCTTTTGCGACTTCTCGCCTTCCGCCTCCTGCTTCATAATCGTTTTAGTTAGCAACGTTTGTTGTTCCGCTAGATTCTCTATTAACTTCTCTTGCCTCTCTATGACTTTTTGAAGCTTGGAAATTTCCTCTTTCCAGCGTGAGGGACCGCCCCACGTTGGGCGCCACTGTGATCAGGTTCTTCTAAAGCTATTGGAGGTTCTCTCGTCTTGGCGGGAATGAGAGACGGAGGCGGTTTCAAAAATTGAACAGATTCCTTTTTATTCTTTTCCACTTCAATTTCAACCATGTCAAACGGATCAAAACAACTTAATTCTGGTAACGTCTTATAACTTTTAACGCTTAACTCAGGGGTGAATATATCGCTTCTCACATCGGGGCCGGGCCAAAACGCTCCCGATCGGTCATCGCCCGTATAGGTGCACTCCTTACTGCACAAACCGTCCCGCAGCAGGGGTGCCTTGCCCAGTCCCCCTCCAGAGGTGGCTGGTTGAAAGAAGGTGTAGGGCGAATAACTTTCCTCCCCCCATCTTGATTGCGGGGGTAAACCACTACAGTCCATTCTACAGGTTTTATCCTTTGTCTTTCCAACTTGGGAACATCTGGATCAGGAAGTAACCCTCCTCCAGTCCTTAGGTTAGGGAACTCCCGAGTTAGTTCTCTAACCTTGTCAGGCGTGTTGCCCTCATCTTCGGTTTGGACAGCACAATCCCTTGTGCATCCCACAGCCTGGTCTGTCACCACCCGAAATTCGCGCGCCTCTTTCTCCTCCTTTATAATCTCCTCCCACACTATTAGATCTAACTCCTCCCCTTTATCTTCTGCTAAACACACCTCCAGTGCATTCTCTCTCCTCCCTTCACTTCCCTCTATTTCTACGAGCACCCCTTCCACACATGCGCATGTCCCTTTTGATACTTTTCCTTGCGGGGACGGCACACTAGCTTCCTGTCCTTCACAGAGGTAAACAAGAAGGATGCAAGGGTGACAGCCCTGTCCCACTGTTGCAGAATGGTGTATCTGATTTTAGAAAGAGTATATGACTGAAATGATTTTCATGAATGTGTCTATCTAATTGAGAAACAGCTCAGCAAACCTAGACTTATGTAAAAAGGATGTACTTGACTATAAGGCCAGATCAGATAAAATCTCATGCTGTTGACATTATAGTTGTATTGTTGTTGGAAGAATGTATGATTGCAGAGTCTATGTTATAATTAAACAGCCTATTATTTAAATATATATACTACCACTCCCATAGAAATATGCTGTTGAATACATTCTGTATTCTGTAAATTGCAACAGATGTGTGTGTAGGCATCCTTCAGTCTCAAGAGACTATGGTAACATGCTCTGAACAGAGGTCTTGGAACAGCATCTTGTGTGGCTGAGAAGGCCAATTCAAGAGTGACAATCCCTTCCACACTGAAGGCAAATACTATCTGTCCCCTGTCCAGCTCCCTGATTTGGCTGGTTTTGGGACTGCCTCATTGCCTCGGTCTGCTGAACAAGTGTTGTCGCGATTTGACCCTTTTTGGATCCCACACCTCTGGAACCTATGTGGCGTTGGACCCACTCGTGCCTTGGTCTGTCCACCTAGACTCAGACCTCAGAGCACACCAGGGCAAAACTGATCTCTTTCCTTTCTTCCACTGCTGCCACCAGGAGATCCCTAGATCCCCATAACTCCTTTAGAAAGAATCAGGTCCACTCTTTAATGAAATAGAAAGATCTTTAGTTTATTTGCTTATTTGTTTCAGTATTTTAATATTCAGTTCTATTCCTTCTCCCTTCCAGTCACTGGTCAGTCACTTCACAGATCTCCTACTATATTCTCATCAGTCTAATCACAATCACATAAATCTCTGAACTCTCTAATCAAACTCCTTCCAAAACTCTGATCTCAGCTAATCAAACTCCTTCCAAAACTCTGATCTCCCTTCTCCCCCTCAGGCTCTGCCTCTTCTACTCTGCCTCTTGGCTCCGCCTCTCAGCAACATAAATATGCATGACTCACTCTAACTAAACCTGAGCCATGACCACATTTAAAGGAGAACGCTACAAGTGTCTCTTCAAATTGGGAGAGGCCATGCTGTACCGCCTGCCTCCAGGCTGAGTGCTCAGATGTCAACATTTCCCATCTGTTAAGGTCCATTCCTAAGGCCTTCAGATCCCGCTTGCAGATATCCTTGTATTGCAGCTGTGGTCTCCCTCTGGGGCGCTTTCCTTGCACTAATTCTCCATACAGGAGATCTTTTGGAATCCGACCATCAGCCATTCTCACGACATGCCCAAGCCAACGTAGACGTCACTGTTTCAGTAATGTATACATGCTAAAAATTCCAGCTCGTTCTAAGACTACTCTATTTGGAACTTTGTCCTGCCAGGTGATACCCAAAATGCGTCGGAGACAATGCATATGGAACGTGTTCAACTTCCTCTCCTGCCGTGCACAAAGGGTCCAGGAGTCACTGCAGTACAGGAGTGTACTCAGGACACATGCTCTATAGACCTGGATCTTGGTATATGCTGTCAGCTTCTTATTAAGCCATACTCTCTTTGTGAGTCTAGAGCAGTGGTCGGGGTACAGGGATAAATTACCCCAAATGGGATAAAAATGAAAATCCTGGGGGTAATGAGCAAAGCGCTACCCCCCCCACTCCCACCCCCTGCAGCCGAACCTCAAACTGGAAGCCACCTCTCCCTCCTTCCTTGGTTGCGGCACTTGTAAATCCTCCGTTCTTTAAGAGATCGGAGATAAGGCGGCTTGATTGGTTACAGCTGTAGAACAGCCCCGGGCTCCAGTTAAGGAGGGAAGGAAGGTGCGAGAGAGCAACGGGTGGCTTCATCAGCTTGTTTAAATGTATGTAGAAAATTGAGGGAGGGTGGATGTGTGTGTGTGTGTGTGTGTATGAGAGAGAGAGAAAGACTGACTCAAATCTATGAAAAAAGGAACAGGCAAGGAGGACGGAAGGCTTGAATTAAGGGGGGGGAAGGGTGGCTTCATCAAGCTTCTTTAAATGTAATGAGAGGAAATGGACATACTGAACTGAAGCAAGTAATTGTTGAAAATTGAGGGAGGAAGGCTTTGTGTGTGTGCGCGTGAGAGAGAGAGAGACACACAGAGACAGAGAGACTTGACTCTTTCATAAAACCATGAAAAAAGGAACCTTCTAAAATTCTCCACTGCATTTAGCTCTGCAGTTTCTGCTGAGAACAGCAGAAGTCTGAAGTGTGTAGCAATCACGTTTCTCTATTTCTCATCCCCAAAGCAGACAAGAGTATCATAGTTTATTCCCAAAATCTGAATCCCAGTCTTTCTGCTCCTGCTCCTACTTTGACTGCAGCACCAAACAAAAGACTGTGGGTTTCTTTATTGAGTCAATCCATCTCATGTGCAGTCTTCCTCTTTTCCTACTGCATTGCACTTTTTCCTGCATTGCTGCCTTTTCCAGTGAGCTTGTCTTCTTATGATGCCACTGTAGTACAGTACCCTTTGTTTGGTTATTTTAGCTTCTAGTGAAAGCTCACACTTAATTTGCTTTACTTATCTTTCTGACAAGTCATAATAGGTTTGTCATCACTTTCCTCCCAAGAAGCAGGTGTCTTTTAATTTCGTGGCTGCTGTCCCCATCTGCAGTGATCATGGAGCCCAAGAAAGTAAAATCTCTCACTGCCTCCATATCTTCCCCTCCTATTTGCCAGGAGGTGATGGGACCAGTGGCCATGATCTTAGTTTTTTTTTATGTTGAGCTTCAGACCATTTTTTGCGCTCTCCTCTTTCACCCTCATTAAGAGGTTCTTTCATTCCTCCTCACTTTCTGCCATCAGAGTGGTATCATCTGCATATCGGAGGTTGTTGATATTTCTTCCCGCAATCTTAATTCCGGCTTGGGATTCTTCCAGTCCTGCCTTTTGCATGATGTATTCTGCATTTAAGTTAAATAAGCAGGGAGACAATATACAGCCTTGTCGTACTCCTTTCCCAATTTTGAATCAATCAGTTGTTGCATATCCAGTTCTAACTGTTGCTTCCTGTCCCACATATAGATTTCTCAGGAGGTAGATAAGGTGGTCAGGCACTCCCATTTCTTTAAGAACTTTCCATAGTTTGCTGTGGTCCACACAGTCAAAGGCTTTTGCGTAGTCAATGAAGCAGAAGTAGATGTTTTTCTGGAACTCTCTGGCTTTCTCCATAATCCAGCGCATGTTAGCAATTTGGTCTCTAGTTCCTCTGCCCCTTCGAAATCCAGCTTGTACTTCTGGGAGTTCTCGGTCCACATACTGCTGAAGCCTACCTTGTAGGATTTTGATCATAACCTTGCTAGCGTGTGAAATGAGTGCAATTGTAGGGTAGTTGGAGCATTCTTTGGCACTGCCCTTCTTTGGGATTGGGATGTAGACTAATCTTTTCCAATCCACTGGCCACTGCTGAGTTTTCCATTAATGATGATAAAAAAAAAATAGCGCACTGGTCCTTTGATATTGGGCTGTGGCACCAGGGTGGGTCACATGACCTTTAGCCTGGTTTGTTCCTTTTTGCACACCACACACAGAATGATTAAAGTGGTAGGAAAAGCCCCCCCCCCCCCCAACTCTGCGTTGCCTGTCTCTAGCAAGCACATCATTGCTAGCACCACTCTGGCAGCGATTGATGATGATTAAATCCTCTGTGAGCTAGCAAAAATTTAATGCAACTTGCTAGGCACGTTGGACACCTTACTCCTCCCTATACCACCCCATGGCTGGAGTGCAATGTGTTCCAGCAAAAATAGTGCACATCTTTATTAAATTTGGTGCATCCTGCTAATTCAGTACATAGCCTGACAGCCATTGATACTGATGATATATCCTGCTAGTTCGGTACACAGCCTGTGTAGATTCAATAATATTTTGAATTCAAATAATGTTTGATTTCCTTCATTTCAAATCAAGGGGGTAATGTTGGCATATATAAAATTTTGGGGGGGTAAAAGGTAAAAAAGTTCCCTGACCCCTGGTCTAGAGAACATAGTAGCTGCTTTGCCAATGCAGCTCGACATCTACAGAGAGAGTGTCAGAGATCGTTGAGCCAAGGTACACAAAATCATGAACAACCTCCAGTTCTTGTGTGGAGATGGTAATAGAGGGAGGTGAGTCCACACCCTGGCCCATGACTTGTGTTTTCTTCAGGCTGATTGTTAATCCAAAATCTTGGCAGGCCTTGCTAAAACGATTTGTGAGTTGTTGGAGGTCTTCAGCAGAATGGGCGACAACAGCTGCATCATCAGCGAAGAGGAAGTCCTGCATGCATTTCAGCTGGACTTTTGTCTTTGCTCTCAATCTAGAGAGATTAAAGAACTTTCCATCTGATCTAGTCCAGAGATAGACACCTTCTGTTGCAGTTCCAAAAGTGTGCCTCAGCATGACAGCAAAAAAGATCCCAAGCAGAGTCAGCACGAGGACACAGCCCTGTTTCACTCCGCTTTGGATGTCAAAGGGATCTGATGTTGAGCCATCAAAAACTACAGTGCCCTTCATTTCCTCATGAAAGGACCTGATGATGTTAAGGAGTCGAGGTGGACATCCAATCTTGGGAAGTATTTTAAAAAGGCCGTCCCTGCTAACCAAATCAAAGGCCTTTGTGAGATCTATGAAGGCCACAAAGAGTGGCTGTTGTTGTTCCCTACATTTCTCCTGCAACTGTCTGAGGGAGAATACCATGTCACTGGTGGATCTATTAGCTCAAAATTCACACTGTGATTCTGGATAGACTCTGTCTGCAAGCACCTGGAGCCTCTTCAGCACAACACAAGCAAGTAGCTTCCCTACAACATTGAGAAGAGAGATGCCACGGTAGTTATTGCAGTCGCCCATGTCGCCTTTGTTCTTGTACAATGTGACAATGTTTGCATCCTTCATGTCCTGTGGTACTCTACCTTCCCTCCAGCAAAGACAAAAGATTTCATACAGCTCAGTGGTGATGATCTCTTTACAGCACTTTACAACAGATACAGTTGTTGTTGTTGTTGTTGTTGTTTAGTCGTTAAGTCGTGTCCGACTCTTCGTGACCCCATGGACCAGAGCACGCCAGGCCCTCCTGTCTTCCACTGCCTCCCGGAGTTGGGTCAAATTCATGTTGGTAGCTTCGGTGACACTGTCCAACCATCTCGTCCTCTGTTGTCCCCTTCTCCTCTTGCCTTCACACTTTCCCAACACCAGGGTCTTTTCCAGGAAGTCTTCTCTTCTCATGAGATGGCCAAAGTATTGGAGCCTCAGCTTCAGGATCTATCCTTCCAGGGAGCACACAGGGTTGATTTCCTTCAAAATGGATAGGTTTGTTCTCTTTGCAGTCCAGGGGACTCTCAAGAGTCTCCTCCAGCACCACAATTCAAAAGCATCAATTCTTCAGCGGTCAGCCTTCTTTATGGTCCAGCTCTCACTTCCATACATCGCTACTGGAAAAACCATAGCTTTGACTATGCGGACCTTTGTCGGCAAGGTGAGGTCTCTGCTTTTTAAGATGCTGTCTAGGTTTCTCATCACTTTCCTCCCAAGAAGCAGGCGTCTTTGAATTTCGTGGCTGCTCTCACCATCTGCAGTGATCATGGAGCCCAAGAAAGTAAAATATGTCACTGCCTCCATATCTTCCCCTTCTATTTGCCAGGAGGTGATGGGACCAGTGGGCCTGATCTTCGTTTTTTTGATGTTGAGCTTCAGACCATTTTTTGCGCTCTCCTCTTTCACCCTCATTAAGAGGTTCTTTCATTCCTCCTCACTTTCTGCCATCAGAGTGGTATCATCTGCATATCGGAGGTTGTTGATATTTCTTCCGGCAATCTTAATTCCGATTTGGGATTCATCCAGTCCTGCCTTTCACATGATGTATTCTGCATATAAGTTAAATAAGCAGGGGGACAATATGCAGCCTTGTCGTACTCCTTTCCCAATTTTGAACCAATCAGTAGTTCCATATCCAGTTCTAACTGTTGTTTCCTGTCCCACATACAGATTTCTCAGGAGATAGATGAGGTGGTCAGGCACTCCCATTTCTTGAAGGACTTGCCATAGTTTGCTGTGGTCCACACAGTCAAAGGCTTTTGCGTAGTCAATGAAGCAGAAGTAGATGTTTTTCTGGAACTCTCTGGCTTTCTCCATAATCCAGCGCATGTTAGCAATTTGGTCTCTAGTTCCTCTGCCCCTTCGAAATCCAGCTTGTACTTCTGGGAGTTCTTGGTCCACATACTGCTGAAGCCTACCTTGTAGGATTTTGAGCATAACCTTGCTAGCGTGTGAAATGAGTGCAATTGTACGGTAGTGGGAGCATTCTTTGGCACTGCCCTTCTTTGGGATTGGGATGTAGACTGATCTTTTCCAATCCTCTGGCCACTGCTGAGTTTTCCAAACTTGCTGGCATATTGAGTGTATCACCTTAACAGCGTCGTCTTTTAAGATTTTAAATAGTTCGACTGGAATGCCATCACCTCCACTGGCCTTGTTGTTAGCCAGATACAGTACACATTTTCAAATGGATGCAGATCTGAGCAAAAATGAGTTTTTTAAAATTAATAACTAATTATGTCATAAAGTCATGCCAATGACTAGTAGTGATACTCATGGATATCTGAACACTCACACTATGCTTTGTAGTTTCTGACTAAAATTAAATACTTCTAGAAGTAGTAAGAGATTTTATACTGTTGACATGGCTATGGGATTTTGAACAGTGCGATAAAGTACAGATATCAGGGCAAAAATAGATTGTGTTCAATTTATTTTAATCATGGATCAGAAGAATCTCAGAAAACCTTTGTTTTCAGAATTACTGGTGTCTTTATTTTCTAAATACCAGTGGGAAGGATCTGTTGTTGCTCACTGTTTGACAATACACTGCCAGTATTTATGATTATGATTTTACAAGAATACTTGAGCTGTTTTCAACTATGAACCCAAACTCCACCAATCTGCAGTGAAAAATTCAAGCATTGAGCTGTTTCACAGTGGCCTGAATATTTAAAAAAAGAAACAGTAGAGGGCACTGATCCAACACTGAATGGAACAATAAAGCTTTTATTCCACTTATCTGAAATATAGTCCAGAACATTGTTAGACTAATCTAATAATAGCAATCACTTGCTTCCTCTACCCATCCATACTAATGCTTAGTGGAGGCACAATGTTTTCAATAGGTTAGAGTAACTCTGAACTCTGCTATAAGTATCTCCAGACTTCACTTTGACCAGAAAATTAATTGCAAGACTTTGTAGGAATTTGACAGTTTCTAATATTGTTATTACATGCATTTAAAAGTCAGCATAAATTTATTTTAGTAGGTCAGACATATTTTGCTGTGAAAATGCACAGAAATAGTTCACCTTCACATTCCAATGTTTCCTTACTTTTGCAGCAGAAGTAAGGTTACCAGGTAGCTCCATCCTGGAATCCTACCTCTCTGTCCATGTCGTTTCATTAATCTATTCAAGAGTTGGGTTAGATTAAACCTAAGTTCTGTAGCAGAGAATTAGCTTCTGCCCTCTACGTTATTTTAGGTAAAAAGGTAAAGGTTCCCCTTGACATTTAGTCCAGTTGTGTCTGACTCTAGGGGGCGGTGCTCATCCCTGTCTCCAAGCCGTAGAGCCAGCGTTTGTCCGTAGACAGTTTCCGTGGTCACGTGGCCAGCGCGACTAGACACGGAACGCCGTTACCTTCCCACTGAGGTGGTACCTATTTATCTACTCGCATTTACATGCTTTCGAACTGCTAGGTTGGCAGGATTTTAGCCTACGTTATTTTAGCCTATTCATAATCCTGAAACAAAAAGACAGAATAGGGTTCTTGTTCAGGGATGCCTGCAGTGGTGTGAAGGAGCTAGAGAGAAAAGCTCATGCTTTGCCTTCCATAGCCTTTGTAGCACTGCCCTTATCACACTCTTCACCCTGGCACTGACTTTGGGAGCCAAGGAAAAAGGGAGAAGCAATTTAAAGCCAGAAAATTGACAGTGGTGGGACTGGGACGATGGTGGTGATTTTTCAGCTTTGAAGTGTTGTC
Source organism: Intellagama lesueurii (assembly GCA_037013535.1). Lineage (NCBI taxonomy): Eukaryota > Metazoa > Chordata > Lepidosauria > Squamata > Agamidae > Intellagama > Intellagama lesueurii. Next base: position 266,044,701 of record JBAJHW010000002.1, on the reverse strand, counting down.
CCCTCCCATTCTGTCGCTCCCAAAGCCTGGCCAAAAAAGAAGAGTGGGAGCTCATCAAAGCTTTGTCTTGCCCTGAAATGGCCATGGCATGGCTATGGCTGACACCACCCTGGCGTAAATTTGTACAACAGGATTTGAGCCTGGATTTGAGGAAAAAAGGTCTAACAAAGATTGATTAATTGATTGATATTTTAAATTATTTTTATCTCACCTTCCCCCTTAAAAAGGACTCAAGACAGCTTATTTCATTAAAGACAATATTTTAAAGCTAAAACAGTAAGTTATATGTATATTTAAAATATTAAAGGAGAATTAAATTAACATTACATTAAAAATATTAGATAAACTTTACTAAACAGATTTAAAAACAACAAAAATACAAACCATTCCATTTTTAAACCAGTCACTAAGGGAAGTCTGCCTGATGAGAAATATCTTCATTTGCTTGCAAAAGGAGAGCAAGATTGGGCCAGCCTGGTTTCCCATGGGAGAGAGTTCCAGAGTCTGGGAGCAGCAACAGAGAAGGCCTTCTCCTGTATACCCACCAAGCACATCTGTGAGTGTGATGAGACTGAGAGAAAGGCCTCCCCATTATCTTAAAACCCAGGCAGGCTCATAAAGGGAGATACAGTGTTTAAGACAGCTGGGGGCCAAGCTGTTTAGGGCTTTATAGGTCAAAACCAATACTTTGCAATGAATTTTGAAGTTGCATTTCATACTATTGTAATGAGTAGTTGCTAAGAATTATCACAGGGGAAAATAACAACAACAATAATTTTCTAGTTATCTTGCCAAGGGCAGTTTAAGGCAATTTTATAGGCAATTTGAGATGGATTTTTCAAGTTGTATGTTGTACTTTTAGCAAGGCTAAATGGCAAAGGAAATATTTGCTTTTTTCCATCCTTAAGTGCCTTGTGGTGCAGTGGTTAAACTGCAGTAAAGACTCTGCTCACGACCTGAGTTTGATCTCAGGCTCAGGTAGCTGGCTCAAGGTTGACTCAGCCTTCCATCTTTCCAAAGTTGGTAAATCGAGTACCTATCTTGGGGATGGGGGCAATATGGAGCCTGCATAATTAAATTGTAAACTAGCCAGAGAGAGCTTCAAGCCCTATTGGGCAGTATATAAGCAGCACACTTTGCTTTTTTGCTTTGTTTTTGTGTATTCTTAGGAATGTTTTCAAGGTACAGTATCAGAATACATCATGAAAGGGAACTGTAGAGTATTTCTCTGAATTTTCTAGGGCATCAATAATAACAGTGCAGGATGTTCCTGACATGCAGGCAAAGAATTACTTTTGCAAGCAGAAAAACAAGAATGAAGGAAAATCTTGCAGTTGCAAAGAAATATGTAGTGCAACTAATTGCTTTCAGAAGTAACTAGAATAAAGTTATACATTACTTTATAACTAGAAATTAGAAGCAATAACTGGAGTTAGTAGTATGTATTCATCAGTGTCAAATATTCAGAAGCCTGTCACATTCCTTATTGAAAACATTATTATCACATTATTTTAAAATGGAAAAGAACACTATTTGGACTACAGTAAACAGAAGGTGGGGACATCTGAGATTCTAATAGTGGGAATAAATCTCTTTGATCCAAATTATATTTACTTATGATTCTAGGCAGCTAGCTATGTGAGAATGCTTGAAAGTCTATTCTGTAAAAGACAAGAGAAGAAGTCAATGCATACCAGCATATATATCTTTTGAATATATTTCCAGGTTTTTACTAAAGCAATATGTTTCTCATTGGTATCAAAGTCCTGTCTAGATTGATTTTAAGACAGGAATATAAGCTGAGCTTGATGGAGGACAATGCTCGTGCTGAATTAAAATAAGTTTTTGTTTCTTGTTCTTTTATTTGCCTGAACTCTTAATTAATACTAGACTGGAACAAAAAAAAATATGCCCACATTGTACTTTTAAGGGAAGGGAACATTTGAAATCCTGAAACTTGCCACTTGATTTCAAGCTTGGGCTGAAATGGTTCTAAATCTTTCTTTTTCTTTTTTTCTTTTTAACAATAGGAGGCACTTTTCTCATATGGGTAAAGGTGAGCAACAACACTGTCTTTGGGTCTGGCTAAGCAGCTTTGCTGGACTGGGCTATATAGGGTTGTTAGAAGATCCAGAATGCCATTTGATGCAATCCTCACATCCAAATGGCCTACAGACCTCAAGTGATCCTTGTCAATTTTCCATTGTTATGGCTTAAGAAGAGAGACTCCTCAGGATATTGGCAAATTGAACACTTATTCATCTCAATGGAGGGGCCGAGGAAGTGATTTTCTTAAACAAGTGTATTAAGTGCATCACTTAAAAAAACAAAAACAAAATGGAATATGTCCTCCTGAAAGTGGGAGGCGACAGGAGGGAGCAATGAGGGGGAATTTTGTTTGCTTTTCTCTGAACAGAAAATTGGAGAGGTAATAAAAGTAGGGAAAGAGTGCAGAGTTATGCAGGTAAGATGAGTGGGGAAAGGAGGATATTGCTGAAATGGATGGCAAAACATGTGGCATCAGTAAAGAAGGTGGGTTGAAAAGTTAGTAGAGCTGGTCTGTGTGTGAGAGGGGGAGAGGGAAGGAGGAGTCTGGAGTTTGGCAAGGAAGATCAGCTGTGTAGGAGCTAATCCTTCCTACTAAGATAGTGAAACTCTTTCTTCTAATCTTTTAGTGTTTTAAAATCAGATTTTTATCCAAATCAAATTGTGAGTGGAGGTTGGCTATTCTGGAAAAATTCACATGGCCAGTGTGATCTTGGATACCATGTCCAAGGGAAAGCTAGAGAGCACAAGAAAGACCCAAATGTGAAGGCGAGAATGGTTGGTTCTCCTCCGTCCTTATTTGAGTCACTAGAAGATTAGATTTTATATCATCAGCAGCAGCAGAAATAGCAGTAAACTAGGGAATAAAGGAAGGTGAGAGATCCAGTTATTCTTTAAAGGAATCCAGTTGTTAGCATTCACTTTTTAGTCTCATTCTTCCAGAACCGGACCCCTCTTTTTTTCTAGCAGAAAAACCTGCCCGGGACTTTCTACCCAGTGAAGAGGCTCCAGCTGCAGCTCTGGCATCCTTCCTGCCCAGCAGGGACTATGGTGAAAAGAAGAGAAGAGTCTCAGTCAGAAAAGAGCAGCATGGTGAGGTGGGATATTGCTGTTCCATGATAATGCTTAACTAAATTTTATATTTAAGAACCCAAACCAGAAGGACACTATCTGAGATTTTGGCAGGATACATTATAAGCCGACCCTCCACTCTAAAACTGGTGCTGTTGAATGCCAGGTCTGTATCCAATAAATTCCAGATTATTTACGATCTTATTCTGGAAGAGGATGCAGACCTGGCATGCATAACCGAAACCTGGATTGGCGGGGAGGGGGGTCCACCTCTTGCCCTCGCCTGTCCTCCCGGCTATGCGATCCAGCCCCGGGGTAGACTGGAGGGAAGGGGGGGGGAGTTGCCATTATATATAAAAACACCCTAGAGGTTACTAGGCGCTCCAAGGTGGTGAAGCCGGGTTTAGAGGCCCTCCACGTGTCGATAGGGGCTAGGGATGGTATTGGGATTCTGCTGGGTTACCGTGCTCCCCGCGACCCAGCCATCTCCCTACCAGAGCTGGTGAGCTTCGTCTCCGCGGCTCTGTTGGAATCCCCGAGGCTTTTAGTCTTGGGGGATTTCAACATCCATGCGGAGGCTGAGGTATCTGGTCCAGCTCTTGAGTTCCTGGAAACCATGGCTTCCTTGAACATGTCCCAACATGTTAACAGCCCCACCCACGTGGGTGGCCATATGCTAGACCTGGTCTTTTCCACCAACTGGAGCAAGCGTGATCTGATGGTGACTGACCTTGTGTCGGTTCCCTTGTCATGGTCGGATCACCACCTAATAAAATGTAACCTCTTAATGGCCCTCCCACCTCGCAGGGAGCAAGGACCTATTTTCATGGTCCGCCCTCGAAGGTTACTGGATCCTATAGGATTCCAGGATACCATGAGAGGGATACCGGCAGATCTGGTTGGCGCTCCTGTCGAGGCTCTGGTGGATGGTTGGGCTACGGCCACCACTAGGGCTGCAGACACAATCGCTCCTAAATGCCCTCTCCAATGCAGAGCTCGTCCAGCGCCCTGGTATAACCAGGAGCTACGAGCAATGAAGCAAACTAGGAGAAGGCTAGAGAGCAAATGGAGAAGGAAACCGATGGAGTATAATAAAGAAGCTGTTAGGGCCATGACTAACCTTTATCTGGCTAAGATAAGGGCTGCTAGTCGAGCTCACCTCGCTAACCGGATAAGTGAGGCTTCAAATCAGCAGGCGGAAATTTTCTGTATAGTTTGCGACCTATCCGGAATTGGTAGGGGCGAAGGGCCTCCCCCTAGCATCTCCCCTGACGAATTTGCAGCATTTTAAAAAACTAAAGTGGAGGCCATCCGCCGGAAGCTTTCTCCTTTTTTGGTTACAGTAGATCGAGCAGAGATGTCCAGCGCTCCACCTTGCCTGGTGAGTTTTGACCACTTTCAACCTGTGACGCCTGACATTGTGGACAAGGCGCTAGTTCGCTGTCGGGCCACCACCTCCTCCCTTGACCCTTGCCCGGCCTGGCTAATCAAAGCAGCCAGGCCTATAACAACCAAATGGGCTACAGCGATAATTAATGGGTCTCTCCAGGAGGGCAGGTTTCCCCCATGCTCTCAAGGAGACACTCATTAGGCCCATTCGAAAGAAACTTAATTTGGCGACGGATGATATTGGCAATTATAGGCCCGTCGCCAATGTTTCTTTCATGAGTAAAGTGGTCGAGAGGGTGGTGGCCGATCAGCTTCAGGCACACTTGGATGAAACAAATGCCCTGGATCCGTTCCAGTTGGGCTTCAGGCCGCGCCATGGTACAGAAACGGCATTGGTCGCCCTGTTAGATGACCTCTTGAGGGAGGCCGACAGGGGAAAAACTTCTCTGTTGGTCCTCCTCGATATCTCAGCCACCTTTGATACCGTCGACCACGGTATCCTCCTGAGGAGGGTCTCCGAGTTGGGAATCGGTGGTCAGGCGTTGGCCTGGCTCCGGTCCTTCCTGGGGGACCGTCCTCAGAGAGTTCAGCTTGGGGAGCATGAGTCGGCCCCGTGGAGCCTCAATTGTGGGGTTCCGCAGGGTTCGACCATCTCTCCAATGCTGTTTAACATCTATATGAGGCTGCTGGGCGAGGTTATCAGGGGGTGTGGAGCATCGTGCCATCAATATGCCGATGACACGCAGCTGTACATCTCCTTTTTGCCAACTACAGTGGATGCCGTTCTGTCCCTGCAACGCTGCCTGGGGTCTGTATTGCAATGGATGCAGGAAAATGGGCTGAGGCTGAACCCGGACAAGACGGAGGTCCTGAGGGTCGGGGGGCCTACCATCAGTGGTTTGGGAAACTCCCTCTCTTTTGGGGGGGTGACTCTCACCGCGAAGAGTGAGGTGCGCAGCTTGGGGGTCTACCTGGACCAGGCGCTTGCCATGGAATCCCAGGTAGCGTCAGTGGTCCGCACCGCTTATTTCCATCTCTGGTGGATAGCCCAGCTGTGTCCCTATCTAGATGTTGGGTCGCTCACCACTTTGGTCCATGCGCTCGTAATCTCGAGATTAGACTACTGTAATGCTCTCTACGTGGGGCTGACTTTGAGATCTATGCGGAAACTCCAGATGGTGCAGAATGCGGCAGCCAGACTCAGTGGGGTAAGGAAACATCAACATATTACTCCCACTGTGGCCGCCTTGCATTGGCTGCCCGTTCGGTTCCGCGTAGATTTCAAAGTTTTAATGCTTACGTATAAAGCCCTAAACGGTTTAGGGCCTCGCTACCTGACGGAACGCCTTCTCCCACCTAGATCTACCCGTATCACCTGATCTAGTCAGGAGGTGAGGCTGAGGAGCCTAACGTCGAGGGAGGCCCGGAAGGAAAAAACAAGAAACCGGGCCTTCTCGGCAGTGGCTCCTCGTCTTTGGAACAGCCTCCCTCCTGAGATTCGCATGGCCCCGTCGCTGGGCATCTTTAAATGCCAACTGAAAACCTGGCTGTTTAAGCAAGCCTTTCCTCCACCCACCGTCTGAATTTAGTTATTTTGTGTTTTCTTCCATCTTGGATCATTGTTTATTTAGTAATATATTGTTATGATTTTAAATTGTTAAATTGTTACATCATATGTTGTTACCTGCCCAGAGTAGTCTATATGACTAGATGGGCGGCCTATAAATGTAATAAATAATAAACTCAAAATTGTAGAAAAACTCCACGAGCAATAAGCTTTGTTCCAGGTATGTGCTGTACCTGGCTGAATGTTTGTACTACTGTTATGAAATTGATGTTGTATGTTAATTTTGAAATGTGAATAATAAATAAAGAAAGAAAGAAAAAAAAGAGTATCACTTTTAAAACTTCTCATCTGTTCCCAGTCTTCCTAATATTTTCTTCTCTCTTTTTGCCAATATTTCTCAGAAATCAAAATTCAAGATAAGAACATTTCCCCTCCACACTCTGAGGTTTTTGTCAGATTGGAGAGAAAGAAAAAAAAAGCAGTGCTATCAGCTGGAGCTGAGAGTGATCTGTCATTATGAGGAAGCTGTGAAAAGCACTGTGTTCTCATCGGAACTTGTATAAAAACATCTCCATCGACACCAACAACTGAATGTGTTTACACTATACAAGAAGTCGAGTAAAAAGGTTTCTGGATGTATGGTAAAGATTTGTAGCAGTGAACCTTTTTATTCTTTTGTATTTTTAAAAGTAAACTTCTATTTTGTTTATTTTAGGGATAACAGTCACAAGACAGTTTACTTACATGGGCTGCTGGTCAGTACTGGGGCACATAGTTTATGTAATGCCACCAAAGTGTCTAATAATGTGTGTTTCACCATTGTTACACCAAAATTTGAAAAAAAATGGCATAAAACTGAAAAAAAAAACACTACTGGCTTAAAATATCTTGAAAAATGCCCCTTTAAAAGTACCTTTAAAAACTGAGTGAAATATATTTTGACATAGTTCCCACTTCTTCCTTCACTTTCACAATAATGAGACTTTAAGCCATCATTATCAAAACAAGTGCCTTGTAGTTACATTATTTTTACTAGTTGTTTCCAAGCCCACTATCACACATGTACATTATAGGTCACTTTCTTTCCAAATTGTTCCTTTTCTACATGACTTTTTAAGAATATGTGGCTTTCATTACATGTTTGTATGTAAGATGTAGTTAGGCTGTAGTAACTCCCTTTTATTTCATTTAGATCTTATTTTGAGTACATATGCTTTGCACTTCAGCAAAACATTTGAAACCAAGCCATGCATACTTGAAACAAAATCCATTTGAGTTCCATTGGCCTACTTCCAAACAGGATTGTACAGGATAAAGTCTTGCCAAAGGCCATACAATGTATTCCTGGCAGAGCCAAGGTTTGAATGTGGGCATTCACCTTTTAACCACTGTACTATACAGGCTTGCAAAGCAATACAATCTATTCAGTGAGAGCAGAAAAAGTTGGCATGCCTTAAAACTGCATTGACACCAAGATTCCCATAAAGCCTAATTGGGTACGAGTCCATTTTGAACTCCATAAGATTTCACAGTATCGTTTTTCTTTCTCTCTCTGCGGTGTGAGTGGAGACTGTCTTAACTAGAGGCTTAAGAAAGTGTTCAGAATTCCTCCATTTGCAAATTGCCTGTGAAATCTACAAGTCATAAGTATTCCAGATCTCGAAGACATGGGCATCCTCAAATTATTACCCTTGTTAATTCCCAGGAATAACTCCCCAAATAGACCACTAACTAGAAAGATGACTAACCATGAAACCCCTTGGGTGGTCTTCCGGTTGTCACTATCAATTAGGATTGGAAGGAGGATTAAAAAGAGAACAAGTTGAACCATATTTGCTAGCCAAACTCTCCAGGGTAAGGGATAGAAAAAGATGTATCCCCCAAAACTGGGGAAGGGGAGAATTAAAACACAACCCATACTAATATAGGACCATCAATAATTTAAAAAAGTGTGTATGTGCTTTTGGAGAAAGGTTAGATGTTAATCAAGCAAAGAGCAATATTGGCATGTGTTGAAATTGCAATGCAACCAATATTTCCTATAAAGCCAAATTTGGTACATGAGTTCATTTTGAACTCCAGTTTCATTACCATCTATGGGGAAAAACACACCATTTTTTCTGGCACATGCAATATGCGAGGACTGGCACATGCAACAGGCCCTAAGATCACCTCTACGAGAAAATAGGATTACAACCAGAAGGTAAGGTATTAGTAAAGGGAACTCCTGGAATGCTGAAAAAACAAGCTGGAGCTTTTTACATCTCTCATACTTTGCTAATTAGTGTACTTTGTTTTCCAATTGGTTTTTAGGAGACAAACAGGCTTTGTATGCAGATATGATTCCTCAGTCACAAGTTCTGTGGGAATCAGCTCTGTGAAATAGCAATATGATTTCAGTTTCTATGACACATAGACTGAGCTGCTGGATAGCTCAGGGATTTAGGTATCTGATGGCAGAGCCAAAGGTTGGGAGTTCGATTTCCCACTGTACCTTCTTGACGGGCTGGATTTGATGATCCATAGCATCCCTTCCAGCTCTGCAGTTCTAAGATTGTTTTGTGCTGTTTGTCTTACTGTCCTAGAGTATTTCAGTTTAGGGTCTGTGCTTCCCTTTTTTTTTTTTTTTTTAGTTTTAAACAATATGTTAAAAATCTGTATGCAGAGTGCTTGCCTGATGTTATAAATGCTCTCCCTTTTTTTCCTATTAGTTACATTTTAAAAATGTCACTATGTAATTGCTGACCCAATCCCGGAATAAAGACGCGAGGCAAAGAGATGGGTTAAAATTGGGCCACTTTATTGATAACACAGAATAATAATACTGTCAATCCTCTGTTAAAAGAGAGGGGGCCTGCTGTAGTGCGGAAACAGGTTAAAGGCAGGGGTATGCCGACACCCCTTGGTCATAATATGGGCGAGTCCCCGGCCCCAAATTCCCGCCGTCAATAGACAGCAGGAACCCGGCCAGCCGCTAATAAACACCCCCAGACCTCAAGCCATCTTTTGCTGATGACTATTGGTCCAGAAGTGGCCCAGCGCATCCCCCCGCCGCAGACACTGGATCGCACGATCTGCAGTGCTGGGAAGTGGGATGCGCTGTTGGCTTAACTGCAATTACAATTGGGACACACCGAAAATCCCTGTTATTTCCGCACTACCGGCCACAGCATAGGGACTAGCCAATGCCAAGTCCCATGCCCGCCACAGAGCCGATCGAGCTCGAAAAGCAGGCCCCCTTTGATGTCCTCCAAAAATACGTCCAGGCCCGCATCAGACAGGTGGACCCCGTCACTTCTAAATAACTCAGGCTTTGAAACTTGAATTCTGTGGTGATTAACCACCGATCCGAGGCCGCCACCGCAGACGCCTCTACAAACCTCCCTGTTAACTCTCACACGAGCCTTGTTAACAGCCATCGTCCTCACAGAGCCTCGCCAGGCCAACCGAGGAATAATGTTGGACCATACAATCCTCATACTAGGGTACCTGGCATTCAGCCTCTTAAAGTCACGCTGAATGTCCAGGCTTAACGCCTTACCTGAAGTTCCGGGCAGATCATTACCTCCAAGATGAATAACAAGCACATCTGGTGGAGACTGGCCGAAAACCGTCAATCTGCCCAGCTGAATCCACTGCATACCTCTGATCCCACTCCATGTAATATGCGCCCGGGCACCAAGTCCCAAGTCGATCCCCCAATGGGAGGCGGCCGCATGGCGCTCCGCCCAATAGACAAAACTATGACCGACGATAGCCACGTGCCAACGTCGTCCCGAACCAGTGAAGCCTGCAAAGACATAAACCAAGCCCCTTCCTACACATTAGGCAAGGTCCTGATGTATCTTCTGTAACTAACAGACGACCACCGCCCCAAATTCTTAATTTCATCAGGGCTGTAACCTAGGACCGCTGCAGTGGACGCTGCACCTATTCTAAATGAGTGAGTGCCGAATTTAAGGCCTGAAACGCCTACATTAGTCAGTGCTGTGCCGGTCAGCTTCCAAAATTGATACTTAGTCAATGGAGACTGATCCTTGTGTTGAAAGAAATATCCAGTATCATGCTCCCGCCGCGCAACATATGCTTTTAGTGCACGGAAGGGGCATATGCTGGCGATGCTGCACTGACCCAGAACTAACTTCCGTCCCTTACCTGTTTGGTCGGCCTTGGATCGTTTAATAAAAATTTCTATGCAATCATCACCGATCCTTACATCATGGCATTGAAGAGCTAAACCAGAACTGTCTGCTTTGCCAGCGGCCACCAACTCACTAATCCTAAGCGCCCCAAAGAATGCTATAAGGGAAGCTGCATTAAATAAACTTCTTTCATATTCGTCCCTACATAAGAAGAGCCATTGGTCACATATTCGTGCCAAAAGGGAAGGGGAGATAGGGACCCGAGAGTCCCTCGTTCTACCCCTCTCCTTCGACCAACCCTCTAGCATTTTTCTAATCCTAAAGTCTCCTGAAAAATCTGCATGCCCGTTTACTTTAGCGTAAAAGGCCAGAGCTGATAACCTACCTTGAATGGTGCCCGGAGCCAGCCCTTTTCTGTGCAGGTGCACCATAAATTGTTGCAGATGCTCAACTGGAGCCGGCCAGGCCGGCTCGAGCCCTATGTCCCTCCTGAAATCTTTGAACTCTATACTTACTGCCAAGTAACCCTTTCTTGTCCTGGGTGCCAGGGCCAAACCTATTGCTCTTGACACTTCTCCTTGCCAATCTGCCAGACCTCTGGGGGAAGACTGGCAGCTCCCTGGCGTCTGGCGCTAGTTCCCTGAACCACTCCATCTGTTGACGCGATAGGGCATCAGCTATTCTGTTATCTAATCCAGGAACATGACGGGCATGCACCAATATATTAAATTGCAGAGCCCGCAATGTAAAAGCCCTAACCAGTCTCATAACCTTTTCCGAATGCGACGTGAGATTGTTTATGATATAAACGACTGCCAGATTGTCGCACCAGAAGCGGACTACTGAATCAGACCATTCGTCTGCCCAAAGCCAAAGAGCACCAACAATTGGAAAAAATTCCAAAAACGTTAGGTCTCTGTTAGTACCATCCTGCTGCCAAGCATCAGGCCAGGTGCCTGAGCACCACCTGCCTCTAAAATAAATACCAAATCCTAAGGATCCGGCCGCATCAGAATTCACCTGAAAATCAGCCTTCAAAATCCTATTCACTCACCAAAAAGAGACCCCATTAAAGTTATCGAGGAACTGTCTCCAAACCAACAGATCCTCCTTCATACCCCTAGTTATCCTTGTTCTATGGTGAGGTCGCTTAAGACCCTTCATAGCGGCACATAGCCTCCTAATGAAAGCCCTACCTGGCGCCACAACCCTACACGCGAAATTTAAATGCCCCACTATCTCTTGGAGTTCCCTGAGGGATGCCTTCTTTTGAAGCATCAACCCATCTAATCTAGACCTAAGGTCCCTTAATTTATTCATGGGCAGCCTTGACGTCTGTTGTACAGTGTCAAGCTCTATACCCAGAAAGGTTAAAGATGTAGACGGCCCTTCCGTTTTTTCTTCGGCCAGGGGCAGTCCCAGCTCAACTGCTAAACCCCGAAATGAATCTAAAATAAATTTACAGGCCCCCGAATTCCTTTTCCCACAGAAAAGGAAATCGTCAAGGTAATGGGCCGTGGCAGATGTGCACGCCCTCTGCCTAATCTTCCATTCAAGAAAAGTACTAAACTTTTCAAACGCAGCGCAAGACACTGCGCAGCCCATAGGTAGAGCCCGGTCTATAAAAAAGGAGCCTCGAAACTGAAAACCTAATAGGTTAAAGTCAAGGGGATGAACGGGCAAAATACGGAAAGCTGATTTGATGTCGGCCTTTGCCATCTCCGCCCCCGGGCCACATTTCTTTACCATGCTCACCACCTCATCGAAAGATGTGTATCTCACTGTGCACAGCTCCCCAGGAATGGCGTCATTGACTGACGACCCTTCCGGATAAGATAAATGATGTATCAGCCAGTATTCTCTCTGAGCCTTCTTAGGGACTATGCCCAGCGGAGACACACGCAAATTATCAATGGGCGGTATAGCGAAAGGTCCTAATACCCTACCCTCTTTAACTTCCTTATCAATTTTTTGTTGGACTACAGATTCCATGCCTATTGTTGACTTAAGGTTTTTTGCGATGAACGATTTCCGTTCACCCAATGCTGGAATCCTGAAACCATATTTAAAACCGTTTAACAAATATGAAGCATCCTCCTTACGTGGGTAAAATCTCAACCAATCTTCTAAAACCTCGACCCTAATTGGGCTGGGACCCTTTCCCAGGGTTTCCGCCACCTGCATTGGGCTTCTTTGGGCCACCACTGTTTCTATCTTGTCTTTGATTGTTGGCCCTGAAGCAGTGTAAACTGGCGTGCTGTCCACCACAGGTAAGGCACTCATGCCTAAACCTGCATGGCTTTTTTGTGCATGATCCCTTGGAGTTGAACTGAAAACAGAACAGGCATGGTTGAACCGCCTGCCCCGCACCAAGGCGGGGAACTGTGGGTGTGGCTGCTTTCCTGTTCAGGTGCCCACTGTCAAACCGATCTCCCATGTTCGGCCTGGCAGGGGTCATATACTGAAGCCACAGACCTGGCTGTGGCTCATCCCAGCGCATGTTAGGCTGGATGGCGCTCCTCATACGAAAAGCCTGATCGTATAGTAACCACGCCTGGCCGGCAAAGTCCGTGTACGCCCTGTAAATTATGTCGAGATATTGTACCAAGGCTTGCGCCTTCCATGGTTGGGCCTTGATAACTACGCCCATGTAAATAAGGTATCCCGGAAGCCAATTGGCCCAGGTTCTATCCGGCTTCTTCCTACGTTGTTTATCTTTCTCTCTCTCGTCCAACTTGTCAAGCTCCTTCTTATCAATTTCTCTATTTAAAAGTTCAAAGACATCAATATATTCGCCCCTCCAGATCCTTTCCTTAGTTGCGGGCGTTAAATGATCTCCTATAGGCATGGAGTAATCCCCGTGCGGCAGCGCACCAATAGGCAGGGTATTATACCCAGTATTGGGCACCGCAGAAAAGGGCCAATATCCTGTGTCACATTCTCAGCTTGCACCTGCGGGGGGTTGGTTGGGCATGGCATGCCCCAGGCACCGCAGTGTGGAGCGGCGTAAGGCCACGCCACATTGGGTAACCCCGTGTGTATAGCCGTGTGGGGTGTGAATGCACTGTATCCCAAGGGAAAGTTGCCGGCCCAAGGCGAAGCGGCTAACAGTGTCTGAGAGCCCAAAACAGAAACTGACTCACCCGAAGATGTGGAAGCTATGGATGGATCATCAATTGACCGTGGGGTGTCAAAGCCGATCACACCGACCTCTTGGCACTCTTCCGGGTAGGCAGCAACAGGTTCCGATGTGACAGGCGTAGATGTATGGCGTTTTTCCATGACGCGAGCCCTGGCTTGACTGGACACCTCATGTGGTTCGCCCGCGGCCATGACTTCAGAACCCTGTGCAGTCTCGAGGGCAACAAACCTATCCATTAGTTCACTGGCAAGCGACCTAAGCCTAGCCTTCTTGAGGCTCTTTGACTCCCTAACAGATCTACGAGGGAGCGTTTCTCTAGTCAGAGGCGCTAGCTTAGCCATCCTTTGAGCTTCCAGATCAGAATTTTTTTGTTGAAGGTCTTGCCAGATAGGCCATGACTCCTCATCTGAGGAAGATGAGGGTGGGGATACTTGAGGAACCTGACGTTTTTTCGCGGGCTGTTTCCCCTTTTTATTTCCTTGACCTTTTTTGGGCGCCATGCCCCCCAATACTTAAGCCCCTGTTGCTAGTACAGCACCTTATAACCACCTGAATCCCAGTCAGCTATCAGCTCCAAACAGGGAACAGTAGTACACTACCACAGGTTGACTGGCCGTAAAACCCCCAAATAAGCTCACAACACCACCACCTGCTGGGGGCTCAATAAAACTACAAATCTGTAAGTGAATTTATATACTCAATTAGCTTGTCCATAAAATCAACTCCCTCTTATGAAGGCAGAACGATTAATTACTAATGTGATCAATGTTACAGCTTAATTATGTAACCAATACTCCTTATGTATTTATATATATATATATTTGATATATATTTATTTATTTTTATTATTATTATTATTATTTATTATTTATTTATATATATATATTATTATTATTATTATTATATTATTATTATTATTATCTAATGAATTAAAAAACCTTGAATAAGTATATTAAGTAAATATAAGGTAAAGTTCCTATCAGCAATACCCCAACTTCCTTTAATAATACAGTGCTGGATCACTATTGCCAATTATACCAGTTCTATAAGTGCCTTATGAATTTACCTCAAAATTATTACTGTAAATATTCTTATTTGAGAATCTTATGTATGTAATGAAATCCCAATTGAATTATTATAACAAGGTCTAGCAGGCCAGCCGGCCAGCTAACTAGCAAACAACGACCGTTAGGCTAGACACAAAATGGTGTGGGAGCTACAGAAATTGGCGGGAAAATAACAAAATGGCGACAAGGGAAAAAAAAACTGCCCAGATATGTCTCCTTCATCCTAAAAGCCCTGATTTAACAACCTAATTAAAGATGGGGTGGGGAGGGAGCCAGGAAACCAATAAAACCCCAAATTCAATCGAGCCTCTAAAAGGAGTAAACACACAGCTCACTTCCCTTTAGCTTCGCACCTTCCTTCCTTCCCCTTTCTTTTATTTTAATATTATTTTAACAATTCACTCTATGTTTTAAAAGTAAACCCAGCTCTGATCTCCCTTAATAACAACAATCCCCCTATACTTCACCCAATTCTTGCCAGACTAGCTCTAAACAAAAAGGAAAAAACAAAACAAAAACTGCCTTTATACAACAGCACTTTACTTAGAGTAAACTCCTGCGCCGCCGCGGCGCAAAAGCGCGCTGCTGCTTTCCCCACAGTCACCCAGCAACACCAACCTTTAACAACAAATTAATAAAGAAAAACGGATAAGACAATGCACTAATCAAGTACAACACAAACGAAAAAGCAAACCCGAGGGAGAAAGCCGGAGCTTCCCCCCAATGTATTCAATGACGCAGCTGCCTCTCTTGCCAAAACGCCCGTTCTCCTTGCTTGGTCGCCCGAAAAGCAAGAGGAGGGTGCGAAGGGGGAAGGCTGCTTATATCCAAAGCCTTCCCGCCCTTCGCACCACGTCATGTGGTCTTGTTGCAGCCTCACTCTATCCCGGCTGGGCAGCAAAGAGCGATCGCGTTTGCAAAGGCTATGCCTTGCACGCGATCGCAGCAGAGGGGACGTAAAACGGGTATTGGTTGCCCCTACGCTGTCCCTAAATTTAAATAGTTTCAATAGCCTTGGTGTCAGCCCCCCAGTTGAAAATATTGCTTTGAAATGCCTGGTCGATTAATGGAAAACAATAGCCATCTAGGACCTGATTCTAGATGATCAGGCTGGCCTGGGTTGCATTACAAAGATCTGAATGAAGCTGGGGATGTTAATCTCACTCAGCTTTGTCCACTAGGTTTCTCTGTGTGGCAGCAGGCAATATCTGGAGGGGGAGTTGCAGTGTTCTATCACGATTCCATCTTCATCACCTGGTGTCTCATCTCCCAGTTGAGGCTAAGGCAGCTTTGACAGGACTGGCTCAGGACTTCCTGTCCTCCGTGATGACCATGGATTTGCCCCAAGTTTTATCTGGTCCCACCCATGTTGCAGGGCACACTTCAGACTTAGTTTCAGTACTGAGGCAGATGTTAGTGGTGAAGGTATAGCAAACTCTCTGCAGTTTATTGTCATGTACAGATCATTACCTGGTGGAGCCTCTGCACTGGTGGGGGAATGATTAAGATGGTCTCCCCCAGGAAGCTGATGGAATCCAATGGTTTCCTGACAGCTCTTGGGGAGTTTCTTATCTTGGCAGGCAATTCTGTCAAAGTCCTGGCTGACTTCTGGAATGGGGAAATAGCCAGGGCTATTGACACGATCACTCTGAAGCATCCCCTTCCATGAAGTAGAGTCAAACTGACCTGCTGGTCGACTGGGGACCTGGGTGTGCTGACACAATTGAGTTAGAGACTAGAGTGACAATGGCAAAAAACTCAGAGTGAATCTGACTAGACATGGGCTAGGGCTCACAGGATGGCCATTCTTCTCTGCCACTGCAGACCATGCTAGACCCTGTGACACTTTTCAGACAAAATAGCTTGGATCTGATCTGACTTTGATGCTGTTGATACAGGTCCTGTGAATGTAATTTTGGCCCCTGCTTCTTCTGTGTTAATGGATAAATTTCAGTATTTTGCAGAGAATGCGGACAGGACCCTTGGAGAGGCAAATGTTACCAAGTGTCTCTTGGACCCTTGCCCTTCCGGGCTTATAAAAAGTGCCAGAGAGGGACTGGTTGAGTGGGTACAAGGAGTGGTGAATGCCTCCTTGCAGCAGGTAATGATTCCAGCAAGCTTGAAGAAAGCAGCAGTAAAACCATTGCTGAAAATGGTGAAGACCTTTCTCTTCAGGCAAACTTTCCCTTAGTAGTTGGCTACTCAGGTGAGGTTTTAAAATAAATTGTTGTACCTTATTGCTTTTAATGTGTTTTTGTGTTGCTTATGTTTTTAAGTATGGTATTTGTTTGATCATTTTTAGTATTTGTATACTCACTGTTGTTAGCTTTAATATTGTCTTTTAATTATGTAAGCCCCCTTGGGTCCTTCTAAGGAAAAAGGCAGGGCAAAAATAAATAAATAAATACATTTTAAAACAGAAGTTAGATAGCCATCTGTCAGACTTGCCTAGCTGTGTATTTCAGACAGGGATTGAACTTGATGACCCATGGGCTCCCCTCCAGCTGTTCTAAAAAATTTCTGGTAATTTGGAAGAACGTGTAATCTGTTCTTGAAAAATGGTGACTTGCTGATAGTCCTGTGACATTTCTTTTGGTGACCAAATGTTTGAAGTGTCAAACAATTTAGGATGATTAGCCAATGGCTCCCAGAAACAAAGTCATGTTAGGTTGCAGTCTTCAGCTGTATTGGGCCTTGTTCCTTAAAATCATACCCTAGCTTGAAGGATATTTCCCAGAATAATCTCTCAAAAATTAGAAAAGACGATAATTTCAGTGAGTTCACCACAACAGCACCAGAAATGTAGTAGTTTCCAAACATGAAACTGGGGCATCCATTTGAAGCAATGGATAAATAGTTATTTCCATATTCTAAAGGTTTATACCATGTAATACATGAACAATCTATAGATAACATCAAGGCCCTCTCATTTAGCTCTCACCTTCCAGCTGCTTCTTTCATATTGTTATCCCAGATCCAACCCTTGCTTTAATCTTCCTAGAAATTGATTTTCATCTACATTAAATTGTGCCATAGAAATGTGAATTAGCCAAGTTAAGAACTCCAGATCTGCATGGCAGATGAGGAATATTTAGGCTTTGCAAACTCCGGTACTTCAGAGAAGATCAAGAACAAATGTTTTGCTGGTGAGCTGAGAGAGGAATTCTTGACACCAGTATTTTGTTACATAAAACATGATTGAATATATATAAAAAATCCTGTTGCAATTTTCTTCCCTTAAATCTTCAATTCCATTACCGGTGTGCTTACCCAAAAATAGAGATTTATTGTATTGTGACTGTATAGACTGAAATAAATTGATTCCGATTATGATCCCCTCTACTTTTAAATTGGCCCATTGTTTAGAATAGAGTTGAATGACAGATTCCTCGTTTATCTCTCCTGGACGAACACTGTAGGGAATGTGTTTGAGGCATTAGCCAGGCATTGATTTGTCAACCTTGACCTTCTGCCGCATTATCTCTCTGCAAAACTGACACTCTTCATTTCTCAAAACTAGCATTTCTTTCAGAGCCTTCTGTTCCCAGATCAGACTATTGTTTATATGAAAGATAGATGGACATCCATCAATAAGTGGTGTAGCATGAAAAATGTCTAGCCCTCAAATGCTTTCAAGTCAGTGCACTGCAGTAGGTAGACACTTCAGCTGACAGCCCTGGAGCCGTACCCTAAGATTAAAAACATGTTGTGTCAATTATGGGGTATTTTCTGATCCCAATAAGAATTCCAGTGTATTCTGGGGTATTAAAGGAATGCTGGAGAAGGAGAGTTTGCATGTGTACAATCAAGTTTGCTCCACTTAAAACAACCCATAGCCAGAAAAAAGCAAAACAAAATAAAAATAAATTGAGATTTATTGAAACAAAATACAAATTTCTTATTTTGTGAGGTATTTCCTGACTCCAGTACATTTCCAATGAATTCCAGGAAAGAAATATTTATTTCATTCAGTGGAACGAAACCACTGACAAGTGAGTATGTCTCACCTGCTGCACTTTGTCCTGATTGGCTAAAAAGCAGTGTTTTGTCCCACTAGATTACTTTTGTTGGTGCACAAAAGTACCCTAATGCAAAATGTCCAAACAAAAGTCAACAGATTTTTGGGGGCATTTTGCAGAAAATAAACTATATGGTGTAAGACGATAAAGAATACTCACTAATCTTGATTCTTGTTGATTAGCTTTCTTGACTTGAGCAGACCTCTCTCTTTCTTTCTTTTTTCTTAAATTATGTAAGAAAAAAAAATCATTCTTGTTCTCTTGTCAAGAATGATACAAAGGTTCCTGGAAAAAAAAATGCAACTTGCCCTCTTGTGTGAGGATAAGTATGGATTGACATCCCTAATGTGGTAAATGACTGAAATATAAGGAAGCTGTCCAAAATCCTGTTCACATAAAAATAATCAGTGCAGACTGGATATTATCATCCAATGCCAGAAATATTTAATTTAAACCAATTGAAAACTTCCTTTCTCTTTCCCTTCAAGTTCTCAGGCTCCCTGGGGCTCCCTTTTGCTACAGGGAAGCCTTTGGGAGCCTTGCCAGATTGCCACTGCAGGAATCGGGACCACTGGCTGCAATGTGGTGGCAATTTTTGGGAAGGGGATTATTAAAGGCTTCCCACCACATTCCAAGGCTCCCAAATGTTCCCCAATTAATTCAACTTAAAAATTACCTACACCATCTGGTTTGCACCATGTAACTTTACGCAAGAATATCGTGTCCATATTTTACTACTAGGCAAGAGACAATGTTCTTGAATGCCTGCACTATAGATCCAGTTCTGCATGGATTCTGCAACAAGACATGTATCTGAGTAAATAAAACGCCCTGTCCTAGTTTATGAGGGTTAACTGTTAATTCTACCATGGTTTCAGTTTATAGACTTGGGCAGGTTACAGTTCAATTCTGTGCACATCTTCTCAAAAACCAGCTGTATTCCATTTAATGGAACTTTCTACCAAGCAAGTGCCTATAAAATTATAACCTTGGTTTCAGTTAATGATCTCAGAATAATCTTAAAACTATAGAGCTGGAATAGACCCTGTGGATCATAGGGTCCAGCCCCTATCAAGGAGGCATAGTGGGGGAACTGAACACCCAGTCTCTGGCTCCACAACCAGATATCGAAATCACAGAGCTATCCATCAATTCATAATAGACGTGGGGACGAATATAAAAATGAATCAGGATATTCATTAAATATCCCTGATTCATCAGATATTCGTTGCTTCATATTCTTGGGGTCCAGATACCCCAACGAATACGAAGCAATGATATATATTTATCCCTTCATTCCCTATCTGCTTATGCCGCTGAGGATCAGCTGTTCCTCAGGGGCATAAGCAGAGAGGGGTTTTCCCTTCGGCGGCTTGCTAAATCGTGCCCGAAGGGAATCCCACACACGGGGCTGGGGGATGGCTTGGTTCCCCTTTCCTCCTCTTCCTATGCCTGCGTGGCATAAAAGATGAGGGAAGGAATCAAAGGGATCCCCCAGCCACTGCAGGATCACTTTGATCTCTGCTTTCCCCCTTCTTGCTAAGCCCTGGGGGGCTTAGCAACAGGAGCAGGAAAGGGAGCAAAGCATGGCAGGATCGCTTTGATCCCTGCTTTCCCGCTCATTTGCTAAGCCCCGGGGGGCTCAGCAAGTGAAGGGGGAAAGGAGGAATCAAAGCTCTGCAGGATCGCTTTGATCCCTGCTTTCCCCCTCCTTTTGCTAAGCCCCGCTGGGCTTAGCAAGTGGAGGGGGAAAGCAGGGATCAAGGCACTGCAGGATTGCTTTGATCCCTGCTTCCGTTCCTCTTGAGGGAAAGCAAAAAAGAAAAGAAAAAAAAGAATGATGAATTGATTCGTTGTTCCTCGCCTCACGGGGGGACAATTAGTGGTTCATGAAGCAAGACACGTTTTGTCCCCATCTTTAATTCATAATAATACTCTTAGTACTTCTCCCTGTTTATAAATGGAAAATATTAGTTATGCACTGTAAATTAGAACTTTAATTTCTAGGTTTTATAAAAATACTCTTTTACCGAACAGCTATGGAAATCACTATCACTCTATATGTAACAGAAATTATGAACACAATTTTTATGGTTTATTTTAATTTCCAACACATACACATAATGATCAGGCAATAAGAAGTATTTCCTTCATAGTTCTTACTATGTCTCAAAAAGAAAAGAAGGAAAGAATGATCAGAAAAATATTATTATTCTAGAACAGTGTCTTTGTGTTTTGTTTCTGCCTTCCTTCTTTCTTTCAAGATGATAAATCACACATGAAACTCTGGTGCAATGGTCTTATCTTTTACCTTGAACAGTAAAATGTGCAGCCGATCCCCACCCTGCCCCCATCAAAAAGGCTAAACTTAGAAATATATCCTTCCATTATGTTATTTGTAACATTTTCAATGTTACAACTGATTGGATTTAAATTCCCCCATTACATCTGATGCTTTCTTTACTTAAATGTTACACAAGGTACACAGAAAATGCCATCATGACTCTAAGATAAATGGGAAGAGAAACATTCCCATCTTTCACTAAAGTGAAAGCCTTCAGCTGATATTCATATTCACATTCTATCAATTACCTTTCAACCATATCTTGAAAAAGTTACTTTTTGGAGAATACATTTGTGAGAATTCCCTCAGCCAGCATGCTGGCTTGGAGAAGCATAGATTTCTAATGAAAAACACCGACTTTCCCAAGCTGTGCTCTTGGCTCAAGGGTCTTTTGACATATAATTCCTGTACAGACAGATCTGCCTGACAGTGAATGTACCCATAACATGATTAAGATGTTGAAAAGTTTTGTTCAGATCAGACCTTTTCTAACCTTTTGAATCTTCCATGCATAAATGCTCTCCCCAACACAGTGGTTCTTAACCTTTTCTTTACCATGGACCCCCTTTTATTTATTTTATTTAATAAAAATAAATAAATAAAATAAATAAATATCTTTTGTTGCCGTGGACCTCCAAGACCTAGCTCGAGATTTAAAACCCTGAAGTGTATCAAATAGTTATTTAAAGTTTCTCATGAAGGGTCTTCAAATTTGGAGAGAAGGGAGAAATAAGTTAATCTGTTAATGCACACACTCCTGTTATAATATTTTTATTGGAATGATTCCATACAAATTTAAAATAATAATAATATCACACTGACACTGACTGACTCTGACTCTTCCTGCGGATTCTGGCTGTCTGCACAATAGCAAGAAATGTCCTGTGCTGTCTCTCAGCCACTCAGCATCATTCACTTGCATGTTCTGACCATGTGCAGAAATATCAAACAGTTAGTTGCTATAAAACAGCTATTTTCATAATCAATTTTTACTTTTGTTTGTTTTTAATGGAGGCGATAGGTTAACAAAGCCAAGTTTTACACAAACAAGCAATGGAAATGAAGATTTTGTTCTACATTTCCTTTTCTTTCTTTCTTTCTTTCTTTCTTTCTTTCTTTCTTTCTTTCTTTCTTTCTTTCTTTCTTTCTTTCTTTCTTTCTTTCTTTCTCCCCCTGTGAAGGCATTGCAGCCCTCCAGAGGTCCACAGACCACAGTTTAAGAACCTAAGCTCTAGAAGACAAAAACAAATTTCAAAAATATCTTGATAGGCTCAAGTACTGGTCTGAAAACAACAGAATGAAATTTAACAGGAATAAGTGCAAAGTTCTACACCTGGCGGGGGGCAAACATACAGTTACAAGGTGGGGGCAACTTGGCTCAGCAATGCTACGAGTGAGCAGGATCTTGGAATTGTTGTAGATCGCAAGCTGAATACGAGCCAACAGTGCAATGTGGCTGCAAAAAAGGAAAATGCTATTTTAGGCTGCATTAACAGAAGTATAGTCTCAAAATCCTGCAAAGTACTGGTTTCCTTCTATTTGGCACTGGTTAGGCCTCATCTTGAGTACTGCGTCCAGTTCTGGACATCGCACTTCAAGAAGGATGCTGACAAATTTGAACAAGTTCAGAGGAGGACAACAAGGATGATCAGGGCTGGAAACCAAGCCCTATGAGGAAAGGCTGAAAGAACTGGGCATGTTTAGCCTTGAGAAAAGAAGACTGAGGGGAGATATGATAGCATTTTTCAAATACTTGAAAGGCTGTCATTCAGAGGAGGGGCAGGATCTGTTCTCAATTATCCTAGACTGCAGGACATGCAACAATGGAATCAAGTTTCAGGAAGCCAGATTTCGGTTGAATATCAGGAAGAACTTCCTAACTATTAGAGCAATATGACAATGGAATCAATTACCTCAAGAGGTGGTGAGTGCTCCAACACGGAAGCATTCAAGAGAAATTTAGACAACCAAAGAAAAGAAGGAGACCAAATAAAAGACGAATTGATTTTATAAAGGAAACTGCAGCCTTGAATTTGCAAGAGGTGAACAGGGCTGCTGATGCTGAGATTTTTGGAGATCACTCATTCACAGGGATTCCATAAGTCTGAAGTGACTTGATGGCACTTAAGAACCACAAATTCCACCTTAGACTCTGGCAAGTATAGAAATCCCCTGTATGACACGGATAGTCTGATGTTATAGAACATATTATTTTTGTGCATATTTCTCCACATTAAGACATTGTGAAAATGGAACATAATGTATTTATCAGCAAATACATGCAAAACAGAAATGGACAAGAGATAGACTGATTCACCTGCTTCTTCTTTATCCAATTATGCATATGGTAGCAATAAAATAGTATAAAATTTCCCTTTTCTGTATTAACTCCAGTGAGATTAAGAAGGAACCTTCGAAATTCTTTGTGAACAAGCTTTAATCTTTATTTATTTATTTGTTTAATTTTAAATATTTTTACCCCACCTTTCTCCTTAAAAGGACGCATAGATTTTGATATAGTTCGAATGCCTTAATATCCTATGCACTTTTACCTGGGTTAATTTCCCACTGAGTGAAGGGGTTTGGATGCATGTTTGGTCAAGCTGAGAGCAGAAAAAATGAAATTAATAGAACATACAGCAAGTTACTCATGATTGTCATGCCCCACTGAGTTTTAGGCGTGGATCCAACCATCTCTGTTCAGAGGGAATTATGTCCACTACTTCAAGGAGATTGACTGCATTTCCTAAAATAATTGAATTTGCCTTCCATCGTTCGGCAAAGTTTGTAGGGCAAGTTGGTTTGATTAAGTATCCAAGTGTGTCCTTAAATTAATTAGACTGAAAACTTGCAGGAAAACTAAATCACTCTTCCGGCTGTATTTTTCCAATGACCAGCAAAGTACTTCAGATTCATGATGGACATCCAAAGTGGAAAAGGGTCATCTTCTTTAGGATGAAATATTCCTTCATAATTTTTTCCTTTTTTATGACGATTTATTTCTCTGTATATGTCAAACTACAAAAGATAATGAGACATGATGATAATTTATCCTTACTGGCTCACACTGGGGGGGGGAGGGAAATCCAATTTGAGCAATCCAGATTTTGATTTATAGCATGGATGCTTTGCCCCCTTTTGATGGGAAGCTTCTGAAGGAGGAAGAGTCACTTATTTCCTCAAATTTCTTTCATGTTTTTGTTAGATTCTGTCAATCCAATGGTTTGTGCATAGAATTAAAAGTGATTCTGCTATACTCCCTTGCGTAGTCTGAGAGTAGAGGGGAGGAGGAAACTAGGGGAAGGATTTAAAAAAGAACAACAGGAGAAATTTAAAGAGAAAAATGAGACAAAATATCAGCATGAACAGTGTGCTTGACACTTTGCTAATAGATACTAAAGTTGAAGCTTCCTGAGCTTCTACAACATCTGAAAGCATATACTGTAGATTTCTTTTCCTTTTATCAGCCAGCATTCAGCATTGATTGTTAAATGTCTACATATCTCTGAGCCATAATCTCTGAATGCTCAGAGATCAATTAAGGCTAATCCAGGAACAATGGACATAGAAGTGGCCAGACTGTTTACAAAACTGCAGAAGTTCTAAGGCATTTGCTCTCCCAGACCTCCAGACAATTCTTGTAGTACAAAAACAAAAGAAGTTGATCTAATAATCTGGCCTCTCCACAGAAGGTCTATCCTGTGAGATGACTCTTTGGCTGGGGTATTCATGTCAATTTTGATAGGGGTTGTTTATTCTTGTCATTTTCTCTTAGGGGCTTGGCTCACTTTGAGACTAAAGGCTATTTCTTCTCTACCATTGTCTTTGACTTATACTTGTCCTTGGCCTGACAAGGACAAGTAAAACAGTCTGTGGTGTGCACATACATTTTTTAGTAAGAGTGTGACTCTGCATGGGTATTTTATGAACCAGCCTAGTTTGGTACAACAGTCTTGGATAACATAATTCATTGCAAACGAACTTGATTTATCATCTCAAGATAAATGGATAAACCACGTTTTTCTTCCTCCAGCTTTCAGAGTAAGGCCTGTTAATTGTATTGATTCTTAAAGAAAATAGGGTTGACTAGCAGATGTCAAGGAAACAAAATAAAAGTTTGTCAAAAGTAAATTTGCAATGCAAGGGCTCATTTTTCTCTGTTCACATTTACTAATCACTTACCTCAGTAAAATTAAAATACCACCTTCCCCCCTATGAATATGGATGTAAATACTTGTAGATCACCATCAAAACCATTGGAACACACAGTTTATTTGATAAAGAGTATTAAAAACAGAAGGCATTAAACAGAACTATTTCATCCAGAATTTATGTACCAGGGAGTGGCAGGGGCCTGAATATTCCCATTACAGCTCATTGAAAAGGCAATGGACTATGTGACAAGATTGACAACAAGGAGAAAAATTACAAGGGAAATTGCCTTACTTATCTGCTAGAGTACTCTTGACTGGCAACCAGAATTTTATGTTCATTATATTAAAAAATGTCATTAATGTTAGTGTTTGTATATCATACAAAAGAATAAATGCTTAGCTAAAAATGTGCTCCATTTTAAATCTCAGCTTTATAGTTGTATGTTTTTCAGGCATCATCAATTGCCATCTTTTTTACTGCTAAAAACAAACAGAATCTGTCGTTCCATTTTCTGTAAAGGTCAATGTTTGTGTGATGTGCCAGTTCAGCAACCATTTAATTTGTAAATAAACATTGTTGCATAATACATATTTTCTAGGCAAGTACTTGATCTTATAACATAAATATTAAACTGGCAATTCAACAAGATGGGTTCATATTTAAGAGTTCTTGCTACATTGGGTGGCTTGAACACTGACTATGCAGCACATCTGTGTAAAAGTGTATCATGAGAATGGCCTGCATCTGGAGTTGCAAATCCTTGCCTGTCATGTCCTGACAGGAAAGGATAAAGAGTTTTGAAGTTCTTTTCTGTGTTGGCAAAGTTGTCAAGGAATTCCTTCATATTCTCTGTAGAGTTTCTGCCTTGGGGGGGGGGGCGATATGTTGTTCAAATAATTTATTTTAGCATAATTTTGAGCACAATTGGCAAAATTTGTACTATTACAAATGATTATGAATTAAACAAAACAAGGATGACTGCTGTTTCGTTTAAGAATTTGAAGCACTAGATGGGTTGTTTACATCTTTCTCAACAATCAGCTGTACTTATCATAGAATCATAGAATAGTGAAGTTGGAAGGGGCCTTTAAGGTCATCAAGTCCAACCCCCTGCTCAATGCAGATGTGTGCATACTTTATTTTTTACATGGAAAGGACACTAGAGAAATTTTGCACAAACAATAGACCTTGAGGAGGAAATGCTTCTTGTGTTGAGCCAGGTAAACTGATAAAAACAAGGAATTTAGCAGATACTTTTTTCATCCTAGCTTGCATCACACAATACTGATCTCGTACAATCATCTGCCCTATAGTAGCATGATTTTTTCTCTTATGTGATATTTTATCACAAAATTTATGTAGAATCATGTATGAACTCAAGTGAGGTCCCTCCATACTCTAAATGTGAGTGTGTGCATGTGAGTTCACAGGGGTCACCTGTCCTTACTTCCTTGATCATTCTGACAGTTCCATCTTTTATCCTGTTCTGTTATTGGATGGCTGGTTGGCTACCTTCTTTTCCTTTTCCTATTCCAATCCTTAGTGTGGCCATTTTGTCCTTATATCTAGTCATTTCAATTATCTTAAATGTTCTATTGTTGAACTTCTATCGCAGTCTTTCACAGAGTCTGTCCAGGTGGAGAGTGTCATTGTATTATTTAATCACTGGGTGGCACTGGGTGTAATTTCTCTAACTCTTCTGGTCTTATTTGAAAGAAACTGTACAGTTCTCATCTTGCCTCCCGACTGACATGCCCCCTAATCCTCCATTTTGTTTTTCAAGAAGAAGAAGAAGAAGAGAGGAGGAGGATCCAGCCTCCATTTCCTTTCTCTTTTTTTCACAGTCTGGCAGCTATACTTTTCATTTGGCTTGGCAGGGCATTTAGTCTATTGCCATAATCTTCAAGGTCCCCCATAAGATTTTACTTCTGATTGATTTGATTTGATTTGATTGCTACCCCTGCTTTCTCCCTGTAAAGGGACTCAAGAAAGCTCTCACATTGTTTACAAAAATATTAAAACTATTGCAAAATTTAAAATCACATTACTAAAACACCTTCTTCGTATATTTTCTCAGATTGGGAGTTCTGCCTACTTTCTTTAGCGAACATCTATATCACACTGAGCCTATTACTTAATCTTTGCTACCACATTCATTCCACTTTCTTACGCTTCTGGAAATTTGGTTCACTTTTTAAACTTTTGCTTGTGTAGAACTACCTATTCTTTCATACAATAGCCTTTTTCCTTCTCATATGCCCACTGCTGAAGGCAGTGGCAGCTTTAAGGGTCTGAGTCAGTTTCATCAGTTAGTTTCTTTACTCTTTCTTTTTTGAAATATGAAGACTGTATTCCTTCACTCTGCACACTTTTCATTTTTGTGGCTGGGGAATGTTGACTTTTAGTCTTGTTTCTTCTTTGTTTCTTTTTGACTCAGAGCTTACCTCTTGGTTCCAACCTATTGTTCTTCTTCCCTTGATTCTGACCTCATTAAACACTGCTGTCTCTGATCTTTTTGCCACTGGATTCTTCTTTGATCATAACAAGCTTCCTCATGATCTCATCTACCACCTCCTGTTCATGCTGTGACTTCCTAATATCTGGAACATGCATAGTTTCCTCACAGAGATGCATAGCCCTGCTGAGGGATTGCTTTTCCTTACTCAGCAGGAAGCAAAACTTAAACAGAGGCTCTACAGAGCATTTAATATGCTAATTGGAAGCCTGCTCTGAGTGCCCATCCTGTCGTAGCTAAAATGGCGCTATTCATGTAGAAAAGTAAGGTGGCTTGGAAGAACCCTGAGGCTGACAAAAGGGAGAAAGCCACAGAACAGCCAAATAAGGACTATGCATCATCAAGTGGGTGTTGAATTCTGACTACCCACTGGATGAGAGGTGGGAAATAAATGATGGAAGAAGGAAAAGAATGGTGCATATTATATGAGTGGATGAACAACTGGTTGGATTGGTGAACACAAGTGATGAATACTTCATAGTAGTTGCAGATCCTACCTGTGGTACATGTCTTCATAGCCAAGCTATTTCTGTAATATTTTCTAACAAATGAAGTCCTGTTTAGCAAAATTTCCTTCCAATATTTTAGTTTCTGCTCTCCTCAAGAAACTGTCAGACAAAGCAGAATGTTAGAGCTTTCACTTACTGGACTAAATCGGTGTTTGTGTGTAGAGGGAGCCACTTGTAACTGGTGGCTGATTTCAGGAAGAGGGTACTAATATGTTTAACCCCTGCCCCCCTCAATTTTGAAGGTGGTGCTGGTTGTTGGTACTAGTACTCTGGATGCATATCCCTTCCCCTTTTCTTTTAAAAACTGTCTTGCCTCTTCATCTGGAAGGCTGTATGTGCAATGGCAGTTGATGGACCATGACTAGGAAAAGGATATCTCACATCAGAATTGTGGAGACATCTCTCTATTGTTGAGATTTTAGTTGAACCTGACCACCTTTCCAGGCAGTGGGTCAACATCTGGAGGATTTTACTTACCCCTGTGACGTTCCACCCAGTGTTCCCTGTTTGTTTTCCCCAAACACAGGTTCACTCTCTGGATACGTTTATTCTCTTTTCCGCTACCACCAGTGGATCTCTCATCCATACTGCACCATATATGCTTCAGAGACGTGATGCCAATATAACTTGTTTATTTATCTTTTGGTTTATAAATCACAGATGTTCTTTTATTATTGTTTAGGCTCACTCATTACACTTCTTATATATGATTACACATTTGATTATTCAGGAGTTGTATTTACTTATTCACATTAACCATCTCATTAATACTTTCTGACTATCTAATTAACTTTACTATTCCATTTATCTCCTTCTCATTCCCTCTAACTCTCCAACTTTCCAAATCTCTTCCTTAACTCTCCAATTCTCTTCTCTAACTCTGCCCTTCTGTCTCTCTAACTGTCTCCCCCTGTCCCTCTCTGTCTCACTCTAACTGTCTAATTGACTCCGCCCCTCCTGTCTTCTCATAGGCTCCTGCCCTTGAGCTTCGGCTATGATAGACAGGAGTGACGTGGGCATTCCGCCACATACCTCCCCCCTAGGAAAAGTTTGTTTCATGGGGGAAACCTTATAGTAGTTTACCCTCATGAACAACGTATGAAGCAACAAACAATTTATCTCAAACATTTTTCCAATACGATTATCAATTACTCTTTTAAGCAATACAATATTTTACTCTTTTTTTCAGTATCTAAGCATGCTTGTTATTATTGATTACTATTTAACACACATTAATCTTATTACTTTAAACATTTAAATTACATTAATCAACCTTTGCATTACTTACACTTTACTTAATACAACTCTTTTACTTTTCTTTCTACTTACCATTAATTCATATAGAAATTACATTTTTAATTACCTCTCATACTTATACATAACTAGAACATTTTATATAACATTACAAGTTACATCTTTCTTTTTCTCCATCTGTCAGTCTTCTGGTCTCCGAGATAATGCGTCGGCCACCACGTTTTGAGTTCCTTTCACACTCCGAATCTCAAAATCAAAGTCCTGTAGAAGTAGGGCCCATCTCATCAGCTTGTTGTTATTTGCCCTTATAGTTCTCAGCCACAGAAGTGGGGAATGATCTGTGCAAAGTATAAAATGTCTTCCCCATATGTATGGCCTGAGTTTCTGCAATGACCATACGATTGCTAGACACTCCCGTTCAATTGTGGACAAATGTCTCTCGCTCGCCTGCAGTTTCTTACTGAGGTATGTTACCGGATGATGGTTTCCGTTGTCATCTGCCTGGCTCAGCACGGCTCCCAACCCGATGCTGGATGCATCCGTGAAGACGGTGAACTCTCTCTGGAAATCTGGAGCTCTCAGGACAGGACCGGTCATCAACGCAGTCTTCAACTTATTAAAGGCCTCCTCGCAGTCGCCCGTACACTGGATCTTTTCAGCCTTTCTTTTGTGTGTCAAATCAGATAAAGGGGCGGCTATCTCGCTGAAATTTTGTATAAAGCGACGATAATAGCCGACTAACCCTAAGAAAGATCTATTTTTTTTCTTAGACGTCGGTCTAGGCCAATTACTGATTACTTCTATTTTTGATTCCAGGGGTTTGGTTATGCCTCCCCCTACTACATGGCCTAAGTATTTTAATTCTGAGCTACCCAGTTGGCATTTACTAGCTTTCACTGTTAGCCCTGTCTCTTGTAGTCTCTGTAGCACTGTTTCTATATGGCTCATGTGATCTTCCCACGTCTGACTATAGATCCCAATATCGTCGATGTATGCTACAGTGAATTCCCTAAGCCCTTGTAATGTTTGGTCCATGAGTCTTTGAAAGGTTGCTGGAGCGTTTCGCAATCCAAAACTTAAGACTCGGAACTCATACAATCCAAAGGGGCTACAAAAAGCGGTCTTTTCCTGATCTTTGGGGTCTAACCCCACTTGCCAGAACCCCTTAGTCAGATCTAAACTGGATATGAACTGACATCCCCCTATAGTCTCGATCAAGTCATCTAATCGAGGCATTGGGTAAGCATCAGGCTTAGTGACGTGGTTCAGTTTTCGATAATCCACGCAAAAGCGGATACTTCCATCTGGTTTATCCACTAGTACTATTGGGGCTGCCCAAGGGCTAGATGAAGGAACAATGATTTTTTCTTTCAACATTTCATCTAGTTCCTGGTGAACCTTGGCTACATATGGCCCCGTTACTCTGTAAGGTGCGACAGCTTGAGGAGGTGCATCTCCTGTATCTATTTTGTGTACTACTCCCTTTGCTACACCAGGCTTATTTGAGTAGACTTGCTTGTATTTCTGCAGCAAGGCCCTCACTTCATCTTGTCAGTCTGGGGTTAGCGTGTGACGAATCTTAACATCTTCAGGGTTATAATGGGGTTCACCCCTTCCTTCCCAATATTATAATTCATGTTTTTTGTTGTCCACTTCCTTAATGGCATATAAGACTACGTTTTCTTTCCTATAATAAGGTTTGATCATATTTACATGAACCACTCTTCGACCTTCTTCTCCCTCCTCCTGAATTATATAATTCACTTCACTCATTTTTGAGACTATTCTAAATGGACCTGCCCAATTTAGTTGGAGTTTATTCCCTTTTATAGGTTTCAACATTAGAACTTCCTCTCCAGGATTGAATGTTCTTTCCCTGGCCCTCTTATCATACCAGTGCTTTTGCTTCCCTTGATGACTCTTTAGATTTTCGGCTGCTATCTTAAGAGACTGCTGCAAGGAGTTCATTAGGGTATCTATATATTGGATCACTGACTCAGGATCTTCTCCCCTAAGTTCCTCCCAGTTTTGCCGGAGTAAATCTAGGGGTCCCCGCACTTTCCTTCCAAATAATAATTCAAATGGACTAAATCCTGTGCTTTCCTAGGGTACAGATCGATACGCGTAAATTAAGGGTTGCAATTTGTGATCCCCTAAATGAGCAGCAAATGTGTCTTTATATCCCTTTTCTATAATCCTTTCTCTGTATTTGGAGGGTACTATTAATTGTCTGAGAATGTTCCCCCCCTCCTCTCATAGGATTCACTAATGTTTCTCTGTACAATAGGTCTTTCTCAACACTGTATCTTTCAGGGCTTTCAGGGGTCAGGGGCCCTTCCTTAACTTGTTTAAAGCATTCATTTAAGGTAGGGTCTTTGTTCTTTTATGAAAGACAGATTTCTAGGATTCCTCATAGAAACTAGATCAGCTGTTTCATCTGTTTCATTCCCCTCTATTATTTCAGGATTCCCCCTATTCTCCTCAATATCTTCAATTGGCCTTCCCTGGGAGCGAGTTGTTACCAAAACACTCTGTACATGCTCTGATAAAACTAGGCCGATTAAACAAGGTGCAGGAATTTGATCTGATATGCCTACTATCCAATTTCCTGTCTACTCTTTATATTTTATGGGGATCTTTGCCAATTTCAGCTTCACTATTTCATCTCCAATCCCTTTAATAGAAATAGTCTCATTTTCCAGCATGTTCCTTTTGGGTATGATCTCTGGATGACACACTGTCACTTGTGAGCATGAATCTTTGAGAGCAAGATATTTGATATTATTAACATATATCTCATCTCCTGAACTGCGCATCAGATTTTGATCACTTTTTATAAAATAACATTGAACTACGCGAGCTATAGGCGGCTCCTCCTGCTGGCTCTCTGGACTTTGTGACTCTGGGGTCGTCATGGCAACCGATTCCATATTTTCCTTAGCTCCCTTCTGTTGTACATAATATACTTTCTTGGGCAGACTGGATCCCCCTCCTTTTTGCTGATCCACATCTCTATTCTTGGTGGTCTGTCACTGAGCAATAAAATTCTCCCCGCACCCATAGCAGGTTCTAGGGACTCTGGGTTCAAAATATGGGGACTTGTCACCCTTTCCTTCAAAGCTCTTATATTTCTGGTGACTCAGATCTGAGGGCTTGCCTTTAAAATGGCTTCCAGTTGCTTGATTGTTCCTGAGGTAATCTCTGGGCTCTTTCCTTCTCTTGTCCCAAACTTTCCCACCAATTTTTACCTCAGAAAATCTGGGGTTCTTTATATCTGTTATATAGCCAGCAGTTTCACTTGCCTCTTGTACATTTTTGGGCTTTTTGTCTCTGACTAAATATCTCAAATCCCCAGGTAGAACCGAATAAAATTGCTCTAGCCCTATTATATTTTTCATTTCTTCTAGGGATGTGACATTCTCCTGCTCTATCCATTTCTCCAAGAATCTAACCAAATTTGCCCCCAATTGAGAGTATGATTCCTCAGGCTTTTTAGTCAATGCGCAAAATTTCCATCTCAGGTGTTCAGCATTGATCCCAAACCTCGAGAAAACCAATTTTCTGTAAGCCTCGTAGCCTCTGGCTTGATCTAAGGGCATTTGGGAATAAATTTCTGCTAAATCCCCACTTATCTGAGACCTTAGCACAATCATTAGTTCTTCCCCTCTCACGCCAAAGTCCCAGCACGACTGTTCAAATTAAATAAGGAATGCTTCTGGGCAATCACCTCTTCTAAATTGAGGGAATTTCTTTAGGTCTAATTTTGAGACATTTCCCTCAGCAGCATTTGTGTTATTACTGTTGTTATTGTTTAGGGCCGTCACTTCTAATTTTTTCATTTGTAATTGATACTCCATTTCCCTTTCTCGCATTGCCATTTGTCTCGCTTCAGCCTCAGCTTTTTCTCTCATTTCCATTTCCCTGAGCTGTAGTTCCTTAGCTTTTTCCTCAGCCCTAGCCCTTTCTCTAATTTCCATTTCCTTTAATCTTAACTGGAATTCCTGTTCCAATTTCCACTTCTCAAACTCCTGAGAGGTTAAAACAGTTTCTCCTCCTGAGGCATCATCTTCCTGGGTCTCCTCTTGTTCAGATATTTCAAGAGGGACTCTATTTCTCTCCACCTCCTGAGGTAAATTTTGAGGGTTGGTTCCCTCCAGTGCCACCTTTTCCCCTCGTTTAGGAGGCATGTTTATTTGTATTTATTTGGATAAGCTGCTTAATTCTGCAGAGATAGTCAGTCAAGCCTCTGTTTAACTTGCTTTTTTTCTTTCTGAGTTAGAGAGTTACTCAGTAGCCCTCCGTTGGCAGCCACGGATTGCTACTTTGTTTCTTATGGCACCCAGCTACGCTGTTCCTCGTCTGAGACACTATATCTCCTTGCCTCCAGACACCAGACTGTTTCAGAATTATTTAATTTTTTTCAATTTTTCCTTCAAGCCTCTGCTAGTTTCAGTCACCTTAGATATCTTGACCCTGGCTTCAACGTTTGTCCCCTCAGTGCTCCCTTCTTAGAGCCTAGGATCCACGCTAGCCCACTGGTCTTTCAAATCTATGCGTGAGGTAATCTCAAACCACAGAATTTTTCCTCAGAGTCTTCTCCTTTCTTAGTCTCTCTCAAGATCTGTGATCCGGAGTCCCTACTAAGCTTTTCACCAAGAACTATAGAGTTACCCACTCCTTCACGACAGTCCCTGACTAACAGGTACCTTAGATTCAGAAAATTCTCTTTTTACTTCAGCTTACTGGAATCTAATTGTATCCCACCGCTGCCACCACTGTGACGTTCCACCCAGTGTTCCCTGTTTGTTTTCCCCAAACACAGGTTCACTCTCTGAATACGTTTATTCTCTTTTCCGCTACCACCAGTGGATCTCTCATCCATACTGCACCATATATGCTTCAGACACGTGATGCCAATATAACTTGTTTATTTATCTTTTGGTTTATAAATCACAGATGTTCTTTTATTATTGTTTAGGCTCACTCATTACACTTCTTATATATGATTACACATTTGATTATTCAGGAGTTGTATTTACTTATTCACATTAACCATCTCATTAATACTTTCTGACTATCTAATTAACTTTACTATTCCATTTATCTCCTTCTCATTCTCTCTAACTCTCCAACTTTCCAAATCTCTTCCTTAAGTCTCCAATTCTCTTCTCTAACTCTGCCCTTCTGTCTCTCTAACTGTCTCCCCCTGTCCCTCTCTGTCTCACTCTGTCTAACTGTCTAATTGACTCCGCCCCTCCTGTCTTCTCATAGGCTCCTGCCCTTGAGCTTCGGCTATGATAGACAGGAGTGACGTGGGCATTCCGCCACAACCCCCACAAGAATTCTCACTTCCAGCATGACATATTTTTGGTCATCACTTCTGAAATGTGTATAAAACACCCATCTCTGTGAAAAACTAGTATATTTTTCCTTTTTATAAAACTAGGTCCATTACACAGTAATCATAACAGGACAGGTGAATTGCTCACAAAGACACAATCCTCTTAATGATACTACTTTTACTCATAGGCAAAAATTATTGCATATTTCAGTAACACATTTTAGCAAAATGCACAAAAATCATTCACAAAAGTGTGAATATTCTCTTCAAGACCAATGCAAAGCAAAAGAAAGCAGCCTACCATCTTATGGGGCCTCATGTTAAGGTGTTGTTGTTTATTTTTGTTTAACTTTTTTTGTTTAAAAATAAACTTGTTTTATTACTAGTTGAGGATGATCCAGGATAGTATGTACAACTGGAACTCATATTGAGATGGGAAAACTTTATTTAGGACTACAAATGTCTGATTTGAGCTTTTTGAGACTACGACCAAACCCAAATAAATAATTCTAAATAGTCTTGTTTTAAAAGGAAGTTTATGTATGTTTAAACACCTCTACATTGAGTTCAATGACACTTAAAAGTGCTTAACCTTTGCTGGATCCTGTGTTATGTGCTTAACAATCCTAGAAAAACCAAATGACTTCCTTTTAACATACAGTGTAAGTAATTTATCTTTTCTTGGTTCTAAGAGGAATTCACAACATAAATATTTATTTTAAATTAACCTTGAAGGATTCCGGCCTCTAGAAAGTATTTCTGCTGGGTAGCTTCTATTACAGAAAATACATCATAAAAATGACACTACTTTTATTATATATTAGTGGAATACTTCATCTGCTCCACTGTAATATACTACCACTCCTGTGTTGCTTTGATGATAGATTGCTTGGTGAAATAAGGTCAGCTGCCAAAGCTTCCTTTCAGAGCCAGAGAGTTGGGAAAGTTTTCATGAAATGAGAGGAGATTTCTTTTCATTCATTCATTTTAAAATAAATTGAAAAAGTAAGACTGTCTCACAGACCCCCTCCACCCCCAGGCACACACAAAATTATGCAATCATATAATTAAAAACTGGTAAAAGGCTTCCATTTAGCCACAATATTAATTTAAACTATTGAATGAGCTGAGTTCAGGCACACATGCTGAGCAATCTCGGATGGTTGAGTGATGGTTCACTAACCTAACGTATTGCATTATGCTAGATCCAATTTCAGTCCATCCTAGAGTAGATCTGTAGATAGAAGCCCACTGGTAATGAATGGGACTTGTTAGTCATAACTGTTTTAAATCCCATTGGCTGTAATGAGTCTACGCTTAATAATTTTTAGTGGGTCTGTTCTTTGTAGGATTAACACTGAATTTAGTCAATTATGCTTAACACTCATTCCTGACTCAAATTAAAAGCATTGCTAATGCTTAAGAAAAATAATCAGGCCTGCGATTGTATATTCTGATTTGATTATACTGTTAAGGACTGATTTGTGATACCTGATGCCAGAGAAACACTGGTTTGCATGGGAAGTCATTATATGAGTTCCTTCCCTGATTCAATTGTTTCCTACATATAGCACTGGAGAAGCATGGGAGGCAGCCATGACAAAGTAATTTCCAGGTCTCATAATGAAGAGGGTACTAGATCAAATCAAGCGTGATCACTCAGGAAGTGAAAATAACTAAACTGAGATTATAGTATTTTGGGTGTATAAGAAGAAGACAAGATTCCATGGAAAAGAAAATAATGCTAGGGAAAGTGGAAGGTACCATGAAAAGAGGAAGACTGAACACAAAATGTATTGATTTAATAATAGAAACTGTGATCTCGAGTTTGTAAGAGCAGGGCTGTTATTGAGAAGACCTTTTGGAGCTCACTAATTCATAGGGTCACCACCAGCTGGAACTTGTCAGTACACAACAAAAACAAATGGTTTCATGAATTCAAATATGATTGATTGATTGATTGATTGATTGATTGATTGATTGATTGATTTGATTTGATTTGATTTTTATACTGCCCGTCTAATCCAGTGGTTACTCTGGGTGGTTAACAATGAATGAACAATAACAGAAAACAAGAACATAACATAATCAGTGCCAACATAAAGTCAATAACAAATTTAATTAATTAATAAAGCAAATTAAGACATTTGAAACATATAAACCATTATTAAAAGATTAAAGAGGCAGCAACTAAATAAAAGTCTAGTGCACTCGGATTTTAATTTAGCACATTTTGAAAGGCCTGATGAAACAAGAATATTTTTAAGAGCTTTTAAAAACACATCAGGGAGGAAGCAAGGCAGATTTCAGATGGTAAATATGAATTAATATTTGGTGAATTGACTTAATTGGTAATAGGGATATGCTTTGGATTCAGAAATTATTCAAAGAGCAAAGTGGAGGTGCTTGTTTCTGAACTGATCTAAAGTGAAACAAAGCCTGAAGTGGTCCTCTAACTGAATTAGGGTTTTCTGAAGTGCCACATTTTGCTTCAGAGCAGCAGCTTTCATTCCAGAAGATCGAGGGATGACAGACAGCTGAGCAATGGTAGTAACTCAGTTGAATATCTGTTTATTATATATTTTCCGCACTTCTTCCAAACAGCACACGTCCTCCATACATGGGCTGACATTTATTCTCACAATAATCCTGTGATAGAGATTAAGTGTAAAGTAAGACTTGGAGAGTTCTGGTAGTGGAAAAGACCTGGTCCTGTGTCCTAAGAAAGTAGAAAATTAATGTAGGAGTCTCCTAAGCATTGGTTTGCTCTGCTGTCCCTGAGCAACTCACATTATGGGTCAAGCATTCTGTATTGTCACCTGATGTTTGTGAACCTTCATAGAAGGCATAAGTGCCATGCAACTATGAATACACTTTACAAGCAAGCAAAACAAAGAGTCCCAATGAAGCTGCATTGGGTGACACCGTTTATGCACTGACAGTGGGTATCATATTCCGTAGCACAGTTAGCCATTGATAAGTCACAACAATGAAATGAGCTGGCGGAGTAGCAACAGAATGAAGGGATTGCCTCCAGTATCCTGAATGCCTCTTGGTCAGCATCAATTATGTCATGTCAGTCGAACTCTCCAGAAACTGTCCCAAGAATTATAAATGGGAGTGCAATTGACAGGGAGCACAGTTGGATTGATTTGACCACCTTGCCTCAAATAGCTATTTTATGTTCAGTCAACACAGTGCAGAACTATGAAACCCTCCTTCTGCCCAAAAGAGTCTTTATGATGTTTAAGGTGTAGAGGCATGATTTAGAAGTCTGCAAAGTTGCTGGTTCCACAATGAGCCTATGAATATTGTGGTCCAAATTAATAATTCAGACTCCCAGGTTACAGATAGCTAGAGACTTCAACATCCATGCCAAGTCTGAACTGTCGAGACCAGCCCTGGAGTTCAAGGATTCCATGACAGGCATGAACTATTCCAGCATGTCATTGGCCCCATGTATAAAGCGGGCCACACTATCGACCTGGTGTTCTTGATGGCACAGACTGAAAGTGACCTGAGGGTGTGGAATATTTCCCATCCACTGTCATGGAAAAATCACTTCCTGCTGAGATTTAACCTGTCCACTGTGACCCCCTCTACACTGAGACTATGGATCTTTGAAATTTGTCCACCCTCCCAGGCTTTTTGACCCAGAATAGTTTTGGGAGGCTATCCTGTTGAAGCCCAGGTTGACCAATGGTATTCAGAGATAACTCAGGAGGTTGACACAATTGCCCCCAAATGCTGTCTCTGCTTCAGAGCTCACCCTGTCCCTCGGTATATCAAGAGCCTGTGAGCTATGAAGTCCACAAGGAGACAGATGGAAAGCAGGTGGAGGAGGGACCAGTCAGCACAAAATTTGGCTGCTATTAAGAATATGACAAGTAGGTATGGCAACACCTTAAAGGTGGCAAAAAAGTCCTTTAACATCAGGATTATTGGCGAGGCCACGGACTGACAAGCCGAACTCTTCCAGGTGGTTCATGACCTGACCAACTCTGGTCAGTCACGGCCTCACTTTGACTTTTCTAGTGATCAATTAGAACAGCGGTCCCCAACCTTTTTGGGACTGCGGACTGGTTGGGGGGTGCGGGCTCTGTGCACGGGGGGGTTGGGGGGAACCCCGTGCTCATTGGTGGGCGTGTCACTCTCACAGGTGGGCGTGTCGTGCTCGCGGAGGGGCATGTCACGCTTGTGGGTGGGTGTGTCACGCTTGCGGGTGGGCATGTTGCACTCATGCGCATGTGTACGAGCACGTCACGCCCACCCACACGCGTGACATGCCCACCGTGCGTGCAGGGGGGGGTGGAGATCCGTCTCCGTGGCCCAGTTCCAGGAAGCCCACGGACCGGCACCGGGCCATGGACCAGGAGTTGGGGACCCCTGAATTAGAAGGCTTTTTTAGATAAAGAATTGAGGCCATCCATGCTGATGTCGACTCCACCAGCAGCTTAGCTGACTGCGGGAGGACCACTACTGCACCCTCTCTGTCTGCCTGCTTGGTTCAGTTTGACTCTGCAACACCAGAGGAAGTGTCCAGGGTGCTGGTTAGCTGCAAAGGAGCAGACCTACCACCTCTGTGCTCGACCCTTGCCCAGCCTGGCTAATAAAAGCTGTCAATTTTTGTCTGATTACCAACATACCTTTTAAGGGCAAGGTGATCGAGCAGATGATGGTGGCTAATCAACTTGGGACATACCTGGAGAAGCAGGGTTGTCTTATCCCAGTCCAGTCCGGATTCAGGCTGCAAAGGAGTACTGAGACAACCCTGGTTGCACTGCACAATGACATTTTAAGGGAGGCTGACAAGGGTCATTGTACTCTGCTGGTTCTCGGTCTCTCAGCGGTCTTTGATGTTGTTGACCATGGTATCCTTCTGGAGAGGCTCTTGGAGACTGGGATTGGGGGCCTAGCATTAAGCTGGCTCTGGTCCTTCCTTGAGGACCATGTCCAGAGAGTTCAGCTTGGAGATAATTTGTCGACTTCCTGGATCCTCAATTGTGGGTTGCCTCAGGAGTTGTCAATATCCCCAATGATGTTTAACATCTATGTTAAGCCTCTGGGGGAGGTCATCAGGAGATTCAGAGTAAGGCGTCATCAGTATGTTGATGACACACAACTCTATATCTCCTGCAGTGGAGGCCATCCAGATGCTTGAGAGATGCTAGGCTTCAGTACTGGAGTGGACCATGATGAAGAGGCTCAAACTGAATCCAGACAAGACTGAGATTCTGTTACTGGGGGGGGGGAGTTCTGAATGGTTTGGGGGGGTCATCCCTAAGTGGAATGTTGCTTCCCTCCCATTTAGGGATCAAGTTTGTAATCTGGGCGTTCTTCTGGATTCAGCTCTTTCTTGGGATTCCCAGATTGCAGCTGTGTCCAGATCAGCTTTTACTCAGTTTAGGCTTATTGCCCAACTCAACCTCTACCTACATGAGGGCTCCCTCAGGATGTTAGTGCAGGCACTGGATATCTGCCAGATTGACTACTGTAATGCTCTCTACATAGGGCTTCCCTTGAGATTGATCTGAAGACTACAAACAGTCCAGAATGCAGACACCAGAAAAGTGTCTGATCAGATCACATCTCCCCAATGCTGACCAGCCTCTACTGGTTACCCATTGTGTCCAAATCAGGTTCAAGTTTCTGACACTCATGTATAAAGCCCTTTACAGTTTGCGACCACATTACCTGCCAGAGCGTCTTTCCCCAATGTCATCTGCCCAACCCACCAGATCTTCTCAGGCCACACTCCTCCATGTAGCCACCCCAAGAGAGCCCCAAAAGTCATCTACTAGAGGTAGGGCTTTCTCAGTGGTGGCACTTACATTATAGAATAAACTCCCAGAGGAGCTACACCTGGCTCTTCCTTGTACTCATTTAGGAGGCAGTTAAAAACACTACTATTTAGGGAGGACTTTCACGTCAACCCCAGCTGAATGCCTTGACTGCAGTCTTGCCTCAGTTTGAAAATTGGTTGTGCCATTGTTTAAGTTTTTAGACTATGTGTTTGCTATTTATGTTGTATTTAGTTCTGTGTAGTTTGTTTTAACTGTTTGTAAACCTCCCAGACTAGTGCTCCGGCACTAATGGGGCAGTATATAAATCAAAGTAATAAATAAATAAACATAAATAATTTGTTGACTATCAGTACTTGTAGTAGTTGTTTTAATGGTAGTGGTGTCTGACAGAAATATTAGACATTTCATTAACATAAATTCTGTGGAGGAGGAAAGAAAGTCCAGATCTGAAGGAGCTACCTTCTCCAAAGCTCTACTGGGCTGGTGGCAGGAGGATAAGAAAGGAGAGACGGGTGCCATTTTTCATGTATCCTCTTTGGGCATTTTCTGTTGTTGCTGCTGCTGTTGCTATTATTATTAAATTTCCATCCCATAAATTCCAGAGGGGAAGAAATGTAATATGATAGTTGGAGGCTGCTGAGTCTTTTCATACATTACAGGGTCATGACAGGAAGGCTTGGGATTCCTGGCTTGCCCATGGACCATCTCAGATGGTCTCCTTTTGATGTTGAAATTGGATCTCCCTGTCCAATGCCAAACAATTCTATACAATGAAAAGGGGAGATCTGAAAAATCCAGTGGTCCCTGGGGACCAACAACAGAAACCAGAGGTAGATGACAAGGAAACTATGGCATCACCGTTCTTCTGCCATCACCTGTAAGACACTCTTTTCATGCTTCCTTAATGAACATTGCATGTACTTCCTTAATGAGTACATGAAATGTTTATAAGCACTTTTCTGTGGCTGTTTTTTAATGATTGAGATTGTCTACACATAGAAATGGCAAGAATGCAAATTCAATTCTTGATGCTCATTGGTTTAGGTTGTCTCATCACAATGAGATGCC
The DNA here is from genome assembly GCA_037013535.1 of Intellagama lesueurii. NCBI lineage: Eukaryota > Metazoa > Chordata > Lepidosauria > Squamata > Agamidae > Intellagama > Intellagama lesueurii. The sequence goes on along the minus strand of JBAJHW010000002.1, from coordinate 266,003,268 downwards.
TCAGTAAAGAAATCCAAAGCCCCATGAAATTCCTTGCCTTCACCTAAAGATTTCTGTAATTTATGAACAATGTGCCTTTTTAATTTTTTCTTTCAGAAACAAAGTATATACACACACATAAAACACAGAAGGACCAGCCAATTATCAAGAAAGACTATAAATCAACAAACAAACAATCCAGTACTTCAAATTCTTAAACAATGCCCCTGTCATTTTTAGTTTCAGGCAATTTGTCTAATTAACAGAACTGGGCAAACTCAGCAGTTTTGTATGAAACATCATTCTCATCAATGTGAGAATTCTACCAAGAACACCAGGAAATTCCTTGCCATTTTTGCTGACAAGGAGAAGACTGCAACTTTTCCTTATACTCATATGCTTACATCTCCACATGTTATTAACATACTGTAGGTCAAAGTCCCATCCAGTTTAGAGAAGCAGCTTTACTGTCTTCTTAGTATTATGCCCCAAATAATAATTGTTGTTAAAAATGTAGAATGATTGAAACTCTGTATTCAGGTCCCAGGCATACAAGGCATATATGGAGGTGGACATCTATATTATGACATCTAACATGCACACACTTGGTAGGGGTGTGTGTGTGTGTGTGTGTGTGTTCCATGCTTACATTTTGCTCAGTGTGTGGATGTTTAGGATATGGCCAGTTGAGAAACTTCTGGGCTGGGTCCAGAACTGATGCAAGATGGTACTGCCCTTGCTTTGCAGTCTAGCTAAGAAAAATACCATGGAATGCAGCTTCATTGACATCACTGAGAGACCCTTCCCAACAGAATGTCTCAGGAGACACCATTGTACGTCATGGTGGTGGTGGGGAGATGAAGTTGCTGGTATCCTCTGTTGCCATCACTTCAGACCATCTCATCATCTTCATTTCTTTCCTTAAAAAGTCTTGAGAGTTTCTCCTTCTGTTCCCTCCACTGTAATAGTGTTGTGTTTTTTTAAAAAATAGAAAGCAACCTTTCCAACCCTTTGAATCCTGGATTTAATAGCAGCAATCCAGGACAACATTGCTCTGCAGTATGACTGGCCTTGGGCTCTTTCCTGTGTTCCTGGGATACCACTGAAATGAACCCAGTCCAGACTATGTTTCACCACTGGGCCAAATCTGGTGAATAGTGGGATTGGAAAAAAACCCAAACAAACCCTTATTCTCAGGAGTCTTGGGATAAGGAGGATGGTTCCATTAACCTTATTCATTACCGGCAAAGCTCACTGAATAGGACTTTAGCTAGCAAGAAATATCAGTGCTCTGGGACAAGTGAGTGTCCTCCAGCCCCATTATAAGTTTTTCTGGAACCAAATCAAAGAAGAAGAAACTATTTATTGTAAAGGTGTCAAAGATTTCCATGAAACATACATGCTGGCTTTGTGAAAACTTGCTAGCAAAATATGTAATGAAGCACACTATGCATAGAATCCTTATATCTCTTTATATCTCTGGAGATTTTGTGTATATTGAATAGAAGGTGATGGTATGTTTGACTACTATCTTTTACCCTGTACATAACTATACTTGGAATTTGAATTGTCACAAATGTCAATATACAGAGAGTTTTTTCTTATAATTAAATGTAAACATTTCATTTGATGTGAAAATAAAATACAGAGTGTATGTGTTAAGGTTGTTCAACATGATTAGGTTTGGAGCTTAGTTCCATAATTCAGATTAAGCCCTGATTTTGCCTGGACAAATTTAGATATGATCTGACCCAAATTTAGTCCTGATTCTAAAGCAAAATTTGGAAAACCAAATGTTCATTGACAAAGCAATACAACCATTAAAAAAAATCCTTTCATGTGAGTGCAGAGAATTTGCCAATGTAGTAGCCTATTCTGAGGTAAATTCACCTGCTCAATTGCAGTCTGGTATGCTGACAAAGGTCCACATAGTCAAAGCTATGGTTTTTCAAGTAGCGATGTATGGAAGTAAGAGCTAGATCATAAAGAAGGTTCACCGCCGAAGAATTGATGCTTTTGAATTGTGGTGCTGGAGGAGACTCTTGAGAGTCCCCTGAACTGCAAGGAGATCAAACCTATCAATTCTGAGGGAAATCAACCCTGAGTGCTTACTGGAAGGACAGATCCAGAAGCTGAGGCTCCAATACTTTGGCCATCTCATGAGAAGAGAAATCTCCCTGGAAAAGACCCTGATGTTGGGAAAGACTGAAGGCAAGAGGAGAAGGGGACGACAGAGGACGAGATGGCTGGACAGTGTCATCGAAGCTACCAACATGAATTTGACCCAACTCCGGGAGGCAGTGGAAGACAGGAGGGCCTGGCGTGCTCTGGTCCATGGGGTCACGAAGAGTCAGACACGACTTAACGACTAAACAACAACAACATGCTCAGCAGCTATTTCTGCTTGGCATTTGTAAAGACATTTACTCTAATAAGTTGAAAGATTCATATATGTGCTACTTTTCTGCATTATTTCTTGATGTATGTATGGTTGTTTTTCATTCAGACTTAGTGGTCAGAATCCTGTTAGAAGTCATGGGGCATAACGTGGACTGATTGCCCCATGACTGACCCAGCAAAATTCAGTTTGAAGTTACACAAGTCACAGGTTCTGTAAAATCCTGTTGTATAAATTTACACAATATAATCCAGATCAGGCACCACAAATGTTTAATTTAAAGTTTCCTATCCTTACCTTTTTCAGGTTCTAAGGTTCTCTAGGGCTCCTTTTTACCCTGGAGAACTCTTTGGGAGCCTTGGAACATGGAGAGTGGGAGCCTTTAAGAGTGAAAAATCATTGCCTCATCACTGCTGGAGAGATCAGGACTGCCACGGACACAGAAAAAACAAACACATAAGCAAAACAAGCACCAGGAACATTTTTTTTCAAGGCTAAGTGCTGCTGCCAAATAAAACTGCCAGCAAACTCCAGAAAAGCTCACTAGCAAAACACCACAAAAGAGAGGAGGCATATCCTCTTCACTATCCCTCCCTCTTAATCATGCACTGTGAGATTCCTGCACCAAACTGAAAACTACAACTTCCAAGAAGCAAAAGCCAGGTTCCTCCTCCCCTTCCCCATGCTTATATGGTACTGTTTCACAACACTATGGAAATATTTATATCTACATCTATATCTGTATCTTTATCATTACTGTATAGTTACTTCTCAGTTATTTCCTTAAGGTCACAAAATGACTCTATATGTTCTCTTTAATAGTTGAGGTCCCACCAGCCCAAGCCAGTAATAGCCAGTTGTGAGGGATTATGGGAATTGCAGTCTAGCAACATCTGGAGTGCCACATGTGCCTTGTCCCTGATTGATGCAAATAATAGACCTCAATAAAGCAATTAAAACGTTCATAGGAATATTCTATTCCATTTCCATTTTGTCCTGTTGCTTTGTGGCAAGCAGCACTCATACGCGATTACTGAAGAATTACTAAAATATCAGTTAAGCAGTAATGGATTAGTCTCCTTCCCTAAACAGCAAGGGATGGAGGTCCCCTTTTGACTAAATAGAGGCATTTAATTTGGTGATGCTGAAAACATGCACACTGTAACAGAGTTCACTGAGAAGGAAAAAAAAACCCATGGTGAATCAGAAAATCCCAAACAGAAATAATTAATATGCAGATTGCTATTGTATGAGATTGCTATTCTTATAAAATATCATCCATATTCACTGGAAAGACTCAAGTTCTGTTTCTTGCAGTTAGCTATGCTCAAATAGCATGTGTATGCTTGGGTCTAGGTCACAGCTATATGTCTCCTTTTGAATACCACATAATAGACAATTCTTGAATGTATAGAAACTCCTCCTAAAAGCATTCGCTTGTCTCAAGATGAACAATGTAATCTTGTACATATCTGTTCAAAAGTCTCACAGAATTAATGTGATGTCAGAGGTAAGTATGTACAGGCAGAATAATAATGAACTAGGTATAGCATGGATGCTGCCATCCTATGTCCACTGATCCCAGGGTTAGGTTGAATTAAATTTCATAGAATTTACTTTTAAGCAATTTCCTCATCAATCATTTGATGTCTAAAGTGTTGTTAAAAGCTCTTCATGGTGGAAACGGTATGAGAAATAAAGTGACCCATAAAGCACTACTCTGTTTCACTCCCAGATATATTAAAAGTGCAGGTCAACATAGGAATATAGAAAGTCGCCTTACGACGACTGTGGTGGTGGTGCCACTGGACCATCTAGTTCTTGGGTTTTGGAGTGGTGTCTTTCCTAGCCCTATCTGCAGATACCAGGGACTCAACCTGGAATCTTTTCCGTGTGAACAATGTACCCCACTACATCTGGCAAGTTTAAAAACACACAAGAGAAAACATACCTATGACACATATTCACTTATTCACAAGAGTGGAATCATATAGTTTTCCAGTAAATTTTGGATCCCAAAACTCTTTTCAGGAACAATCTAGACACCATCATAGTTATTCTGACTTCAGATGCAACAAGTCTAAACAATCATATTGAGGATTTTTAAAAAACAGAAATATATATATATACTGTTTGTGACAACTGCATGAGAGTGGTTGTTTAGAAAGATTCCCTATAATGGATTCCATCCGCCAACCATAACACTATAAAATCCAACTGGATTTTTGAGTGCAACCACTTGTACAATATGTTCAGATCACACAGACCCATTGTGAAAGCATCCGTACTTGTGGGATAATGTTTCTTTTGTCACTGTCTGCTGAAGGCATATGATGAATGTTTCATATTAACAGCCTATCACTTCCCAACTGCAATCATCATGTGGATTATGTGATTGTATGAATCTGCCCAACGAGTGCTGAGTCGACCGGCTGAATGGGATGGGATGCAGATGCCATGGCAGGGTCATGTTCTCTTGGATAGAAACATGAAGCAATAAAGAGGCATCCATCTGCCTGTCACTCTATATCAAGAAAGTATACATTTTTTGCAGGTCTGTCCTACCATCTGTAAAACAAATGTTGACAGCAAGTATTGTTTGATTGAGACCTTAAGAGCAGCACTGGAAGCTCCATCCATCTGTCTGATGCAAAAATGTTTTGCTGACTGAATTTCTTTCCAGCCAAAGAGCTTGGGGCTGTCACTGTTCTGTCTCATGCTCTTCACCTGCTACCTTGTTCAATGCAATATGTTTGCAATGAATATGTACTGAACGCACAGAGTATCAGACTATTAAATACAGTAAGGGTAGAAGGGACACAGACACACATACCCCAAAGAGTAGGGCCAAGGAACTCCTTCTTCCATCTCTAATTGAACACATGGCTAGCCCAAGGCACTTCTAATCAGAGTGGAAGAGTCAGGTGTCATGCTGTCAGACTTCATGGATATAACCAAAATGATGCATGCATAGTAAATTTGCAAGGAAAAATTCAAATAAAACAACATGAAAGATACAATCATACTCTGGTTGGATTTACACTGAGTTCCTCCAAAGATTTTTGAGATAAATTTGAATCAAAAACTAGTTGTACTTCCTTTTAACAGGTCAGAAAGTGACCTACTGAATTAATGATACCTACAGCTGTCTAATTGAGTGCCATCAGGTCAATTCCAACTTATGACAACTCTTTCCAGGGTTTTTTTAGGTGGAGAATACTCAGAAGTGGCTTGCCATTCCTTTGTTCTGGTGGCACTCTGGGACTGAGCAGCTTGCCTAGGGCTACACAGACTGTTTTTATTTCCAGGAGGCACAGAAGGGAATTGAACTCTCAACCTCTTGGCTCTGTAACTAGATGCCTAACTCACTGAGCTTTTCAGTCAGTTATCTAGCGAGCTCAAAACATGGAAGTAGTTACAACTGTTGGAACATAAATACTGGTATTCTATTTTATTTACAGCAACTGTAGTGTAAATATTTTTCTGTTTGTATTGTTTCTATGTGTCGCGTCACTTCTGACTTCTGACAACCCTATGAACTAGTGACCTACAAAAGGTTCTGTGAATAAGAGTCCTACTAATTAGGACTAACTGTATTGAATTCAGTAACTGACTGAATTGATCTATTTAGTCCAGGCTTGCAGGCAGTGATTTCCAGGTTTCTGGCAGGTTTCTTCCCTAGCCAGGTATTGAACCTGCTGAGTAATGGCTCCTTCCTAGTCAGTGTCATGTGGAACTGACCATTGGTCCCTTCATTATTTGCTCTGGCCAATTCAGAGTAAATCAATCTCTCAGTGACTAAATTGAAATGCTACGACTTGTTGTCACAGAAGATAGTTATTATTTTAGGTGCATGGTTCCTGACCTTCTTGAGCAGGCTGGACATCCCCAGAGACAACTAGTATGGGAACTTTATCTTATGAGAAGGTAACATTAGAAAAATGTAGATATCAAAAGTAATCTTACATTGCAACCTAAATAGTATGTGTTTTTTATGATCACAATATAAAAATAGCTAAATGTTTGAAAACAAACTGAAATGCTTAAAATGGAAAGTTTTATTATAAAAACCTATCCTCATTTCCAGGTAGACAGAAATAAAGAGTAATGCATCTAACCATAATTTAATGACTAAAACATTTTGTGAATAGTTGGTCCAGATTGTCCCTATTGTCTTCTTCAGTGACATATAAATATTTTAGATAACTGTACAAAAAGATGCGTAAAATTCTACTGACGGTATAGAAAATCCTCTGCTGTCTAGACTCTGTAGGTCTGGACAAAGGTAGTCTAACTGTGGTTCTTAGAGCAGGTACAAAACATTTCTATTGCTTAAGTATTTATATGTCATATTAAAATTCCTGTAATCATGTAGTCTATCTTGGTTGATGCAAAGAGTCCTCAGCAGTACTTGGAGGTGGCTTTTCATGGTGTCACCAGAGTTTCAAAAAAATCAAAGAAAGCCATGTGGTCATTAACCAACACAAATCTAGAAGAATGTGACATCTTTATTAGACTACTAAAAAAATCAAACTGTTATTGCAAGTTTGTAGATTAAAAATCTCCTCTTCAGGCATGCACCAGTAACTTGTGAACAGTGCAGAAAAATCATAAGTGAATGTTCCAAAAATTCATGGTGAAAGTTTTCTAAGCATCCTCTTAAGCTTTGCATCAACCAAGCAGGACTACAACTTAGAATTACATCTGCTCACTACAACCTCACCAGGTAACATTTTAATTGACTGCAAATGGACGTCAACTGCCTTCTACCTGGTGAGTAAATCAGGATATAACTTAGTATTCTGATGAGAATTGCTATGTCCATGTGTGGACTGTTCACCACCCACAGTCAAAAAGGAAACTTGTGTTCCCAAACAGGCAATGTGGGTGCCGGGTGCTTAACCAGAATGTGAACTGCCTCTGACTGAATACTGAGTAGACATTTCCAGCCACATGGTACCAGGGTTGAAGCATTAAGCCACATCCCCACAGCCTGCCTGTAACCAGATTTAAACTCACCTTAAGAAGATGCCATGGATTTTGGGGAAATTTGTTTATGATTTTGTTGCACTGTTCACATGTTTTTGCTGCACGCCTGAAGAAGGAATTTTTAATCCACAAAAGCTTGCATTAATTGTTTTTTTAGTGGTCTAACAAAAGTGTCACATTCTTCTACATTTGTACTGTTTTCTCAATAACCTATAACTCACAATAACTTCTGTAAGTCTCTAGTTATAACTCGGAGCCGTAGAACAAACATGTCCAAATGTTTTCATACTCACAGCAGCAAGGGATCGTAACAGTTATAGTATACTGCTGTGGTAAATGCCCAAGCAGCAGCTAGCAATAAAAGCCTCAGTAGGATTGGTGAGTTTTTCCAGTTGAGTGGCCATCAATAAGAAGCTATTCTCAGAACAATTCAAATGATTGTTACCTTATAATGATGAAATGTTACTTTCCCAAAATAACTCCACTTGGGGCCATTTGTAGTTGAAGGCACATCATGTATTTGGTGAGTAGATTTAATGGTATAACAAACTGCTATGTGCAAGACATGCTAGAAATGGAGTTTGCTTTTTCAGGTAACTAGACTTTTGTGCTAATATTGGATGAAATCCTATTGCTTAGCACAGTAGTTCACAGTAGAGGAGGCTAATTGAATCAGTGGGGGTTTGGTGAGTCAATTCCTCTGTAAGTTCCATTGATTCACATGGGCCTACCCTACTCACAACTTACCCTAAATTAAGTTATGAAGCAAATTTCTGAATGTGATAAGTTCTTATTAACCATTGACAAAATTTTGTATGTACAGTAGTCTCTAGCATAAAAAAGGTCTTGTTACACCTACTCTGTAACTGCTAAAAATGAGAAATCTATTAGAAAAAAGAGCTGAGGACCATAACTCTGCACCAAAACCTGGTTAAATATACTAGGATTCAAAGCCAGAATGTTTGATTCTCCAAGTTTCATTTTTCTCCACATTTTTTTTAAAATACAGTATTTTTGTTCTGTAAAATTTATGAAGAACTTTGTGAATTTTTTTACAAAGACATGAATCAAATGAAACTTTTGCTTATGCCCAGATGAAATCTACCTTATTAGATTACTGAGAAAAAGCATCTTTGTGCAAAATTACCATATTTTTCGCTCCATAAGACGCACTTTCCCCCCCCCCAAAAAAGAGGGAGGGAGTGTGTGCATCTTATGGAGCGAATACTGTAAAAAATGGTGCAATTTGTGGACATTAACAGACCCCCCAGAGCCCATGCCGCTGTCATACGCGGCTGGGTTCTGTACTCCTCCCCCCCACCGCCAGTCTTTTTTCACCCTCCCGACCCCAACCCAAGCCCGACAGCATGCCCCGGGAATCTTCTTTGGCTTCCCACTGCCGGCAACGAAAGCTCGACTCCGCAGGGAAAAAGGCGAGCTCTGCCTCCCGTCTTCCACGCCGCCACCTCCGGCTTCCCCCTCTCACGCCTGCTGCCGATATTGGTTCATTCAGCACCAGGCCGAGCCCCCACCGCCGCCATCGCCACCACGCCGCCCTTCTCCTCCCCTTCCGGGGCAGGGCCTAGGAGCGCTTCCGGACCACGAGCGGTCAACTGACGAGTCCCATAGAGATGATGAGCTGGCTGGGGCGGTAAGTGAGCTGACGGCTCCCTACCCCTGATGCCTTAGCAGTTGTAGGCACAGTAGCAGTTGAAGACAGAGCGTACCATTCTCTGAAAGGGGGGTGGAGTTTTACTTCCGGTGCTCTTCGCGGGAACCATTCCTTGTACTGGAGGGGAGAGGAGGGAGATCGCAAGTAGTTACCATAACCGCGGCACCTGTGCCTGAACAAGCAGACGTCGCCCCGCCTGTGTTCAGTGAGAACACATTAGGATGGCGGACTTTGTCAGAGCAGTAGCCCTATTAGGCAGCAGCTCCGTTGGCCATTTATCCTGCAGTTTATAGCAGCTTGGGTACAGATAATTAGAATTACAACCCACTGACTACATAATATGCAAACCATTCATTGTTTTTAGCTTTAAATCTTGCCTTTCAATGATGTACAAATATTATAAGTAAATACAAATACAGTGCAAGGATGATAAAGCAGAAAAGGCTAGCATATAAAATTCCTTTTAAACTAGAGGTAGTAAAATATGCTAAGGAGCATGGAAACAGAGCAGCGGAGAGACATTTTGGGCCTCCTCCATCTGAAAAAATCATTAGAGAGTGGAGGAAACAGGAGGATCAGCTGCAAAAAGCTGATAAAAGTAAGCACACTTTCCGTGGGCATGCTGCAAAGTGGCCACAGTTGGAGGTGGACATGAAAGAATGGATCATATGTCACCGGAATAATGGCTTCTCTGTCTCGACAAAAATGATCATATTTGAAGCGAAATGCATTTCTATAGAGAAAGGCATTCAGGATTTTACAGGATCACCATCATGGTGCTACAGATTTATGAGGCGATGTGGTCTTGCTATGTGGACCAAAACTAGAATTGCGCAAAAAATGCCAAAAGAATATGAATCTAAAATTCTGTCCTTTCATAAATTTGTTATTGATGCTAGGAAGAAAAATGGCTTTGAAATTGGCCAGATTGGGAATATGGATGAAGTCCCGCTAACCTTTGATGTGCCATCTAATAGGACTGTAGATCTGAAGGGTGCCAAAACCATCACTGTGAAAACTTCAGGGCATGAGAAGACCCATTACACAACTGTGTTATCCTGCTGTGCTGATGGCACCAAATTGCCACCCATGTTGATTTTCAAAAGGAAAACATTTCCAAAAGAAGTGATTCCGCGAGTTGTTGTACATGTACATGAGAAAGGATGGATGGATGAAAATGGAATGAGAATATGGGTTGAAAAGGTGTGGTCCAAACGTACTGGAGGACTTCTGAAAAAACCTGCCTTATTAGTGCTTGACCAGTTTAGAGCACATATTAGCGAACCGACAAAAAAGTGCGTCAAAGAAGTGAAGACTCATCCAGCTGTAATTCCCGGAGGTCTTACCAGCCATTTGCAACCTCTTGATGTTTCCATCAACAAGCCATTTAAGGTCTTAATGAAAGAAGAGTGGAACAAATGGATGGCTGCTGGTAATCATGATCTGACACCTACTGGACGAATGAAGAGGCCCACCATCACTCAAGTTTGTGAATGGGTGAAAACATCATGGGACTCAGTGAAGGAGGAGATCGTTGTACAGTCATTCAAAAAATGTGGCATTAGCAATGCCTTAGATGGAAGTGAAGACGGTATCTTATATGAAGACAGCGAAGAAAGTGATGTCAGTGATTGTAAGCAAATGAGCTTCCTAAATTCTGACTCTAGCTATGGTGAGTTCTTGGGGTTCCCAGAAAACTAGAGTACTCAAACCTTTAAGTCTCTCCATTTGTTAATGACAGTGGTAATGTTTCTTAATGCCACTGTTGACTGCTGTTCACTTTACATGGTTCAAATGTTATTCTGTTATAGTTTATTAAATATTTTATTACACTATTTGGTTCAGAATATTTTTTTTCCTGTTTTCCTCCTCTAAAAAATAGGTGCGTCTTATGGTCAGGTGCGTCTTATGGAGCGAAAAATACGGTACTTCCTTCTTTTACATATTTTTTTTACCCATATGCAAACTACAGCTTCATTCATGCTGTCTGTACATTGCTCTACATTACTAGACACAAATATAAGGGGGTGGGACTTAAATGTAAACAGATTAAAAAAACATGGAAGAGGCTCATTTTTGTCGTTTTTGTGTTCTTTTCTTGATTTTTGAAAAACAGTTTCTTAAACACAATTTGTTGAAATGAAAGAGGGGTACATGAAAGTTTTGTGTTCTTCTGTGTTTCTCTCTTTTCATTATACCTTCTTTCACCCTTTATCTGTCAAATTGCCCAAGAAACTGCATGGGAACATTTTCACCCAAGAGGATTGTAAGGGCTGCAGTCAGCAGCCAATCAATGTCTAGGAACAGGGGAGGAGGAATGTTGAAGCTGTGGAAGGGCATGGGTTGGTTGGAATCCAGTGAGGGGGAGTGCTTTGCTTTAATTATTATTGCGGGAATTTGTGTTCTAGCTCCTGATGCCCTCTATATTGTACTGTGTTGCCTGTGCCTGGTTGTCTGGCTGCTGGAGTCAGAAGAGAAGACAATGGCATCAAGTTGTATGCTGGAGAGAATTCTCCTCACGTTCTAGTTGTTTTGGTTGGGGCTGGCTTTGATTTATATATATACACCTTTCTGCCTGCTTTACTTGGTTGTGGGGAGAGGGAGTGGTGTATTATTATTTTTATTTTGCTAGGGGGGCTTTTCCTTCAACTATTTTTTTAAAAGTTTATGTGATTAGTTTATTGTGTATTTATTCTGTTAAAGGTGTATATTTTGGTGGTAGAGATTATGATAATTTTTCTTTCTCATGTAATGTTGCCTGCTTTTGGAGCATATTGATTCTTCTCTGTTGCCTTTCCTCTCGGTTTTTGTTTTGTTTTGAGTAGTTTATAATGGGTTTTAAGCTGTTTGAACTGATTCTCTGCTGCCTGTCTTGCCCTCCCCTTTTTTTGAAGTAGTTTTTAAGGATTCTTTCAGCTTTTGGATGAGTGCTAGATAGAACAAGAAATGGGAAAGTACAAAATGAAAGAACCTGAAAGATCCAGTCTCTTTTTTATTTAATGAAAAGACCAGTACACAAAAGACATGAAAATGGAAGACGCACCCACTGAAAGAACCTAAAATGAAACAAACATGAAAGTCTTCACTGTGCTCATCCCTTTAAATGAACAACCCTGGTTCTGTTTGTAGGCAGTATAAAAAGAAAGATCTTCAAGTAGTAGCATCAAATTTTTCTGGGTTACTGCCACTGAGAAACTTTATTTAGGGTGGTTTGTTGCAATGCATGAAAAATACAAATTTCTGAATATGCAGAGGCAAGCTATAAATCAAATTTAACATTGAATTCAAGGTAATATATGTTAGTAATTAAGTATGGACTCTATTGAATATATTAGAATTTGGGGAGGGGGAACTACTCATGTAATATTAATGCTATACCTTTGCCAATTCTTTCAGAATAACAACCCAATAGTATCTCGGTGTTCAAGGCTGGTAGACATTACAGGGCTTAATCCAATGTTACTCTAAATTGAGGCAGCATGAATGGAACCAGTGGGGCTTAAGAGAAGAGAGATGCCATGGTAGTTATTGCAGTCGCCCTGTCTCTGTTCTTATACAATGTGACAATGTTTGCATCCTTCATGTCCTGTGGTACTCCAGCTTCCCTCCAGCAAAGACAAAAGATTTCATACAGCTCAGTGGTGATGATCTCTTTACAGCACTTTACAACAGATACAGTACACATTTTCAAATGGATGCAGATCTGAGCAAAAATGAGTTTTTTTAAAAATGAATAACTAATTATGTCATAAAGTCATGCCAATGACTAGTAGTGATACTCATGGATATCTGAACACTCACACTATGCTTTGTAGTTTCTGACTAAAATTAAATACTTCTAGAAGTAGTAAGAGATTTTATACTGTTGACATGGCTATGGGATTTTGAACAGTGCAATAAAGTACAGATATCAGGGCAAAAATAGATTGTGTTCAATTTATTTTAATCATGGATCAGAAGAATCTCAGAAAACCTTTGTTTTCAGAATTACTGGTGTCTTTATTTTCTAAATACCAGTGGGAAGGATCGGTTGTTGCTCACTGTTTGACAATACACTGCCAGTATTTATGATTATGATTATGATTTTACAAGAATACTTGAGCTGTTTTCAACTATGAACCCAAACTCCATCATTCTGCAGTGAAAAATTCAAGCATTGAGCTGTTTCACAGTGGCCTGAATGATGATGTTAACGCAGCACCATCACCATGGTGTCATACACATGGATAGAAAGCCTGATTTTTCAGAGCCGTAAACTCAATGCACTTTGCCTTATCTGTTGTTCTGCTGAATTACATGTTTGATTTTTAAAAAGACATTTCTGATTAACCTTTCCACTGAATTTATGAAGATAGTCTTTTGAAAATCCTTATAAAAATATCAATGCGCAAAATTGATCACATGTCTGTAACTCAAGTTCTTTCAGAACCCAGGTCCTCTCAGAGCACTTTACAGACACACTGAAATCTCACAGGGGGACTGAGTAAGGATCTGAACTTGGATCTGACATACATTCTATTCAAAGATTAGTATATCCATGTTTCTCCACATGCTTGCAGGGGATGACATAGGCTCTACTCAATTTAGCAAGAGTCCTCATTTTCCAGCTTTCCTCCTCATGTGGGGAGTTCCCACGTGACCATGAATCTCTCCTCTTCAGGGTCTTCAATCATTTTGTGAAGAAAGCAACAGCAAGTTCCTGCTAGACACTCCCTGTAAATATGTTGAGTGAGCCAGGTACTCAAATAGTTGAATGAAGTTACACTGTCTGCTACACAACAAAATTAAAGCATGTTGACTGCAAGTACAGTGGCTTATCACCATAATGCACTAGGAAACTGGGGATATCTCAAAACAATGGACTGGGGATATCTCAAAACTGGGGATATCTCAAAACAATGGACTACTGGTGCAACAGTGCTCAGGAAAAATTATTTCTTGTGACTATCACTCTTATCATTTACCAACCATGTTGGGGGGGGGAACATGCTGGCTGGAAATTGCAGTTTAAAAGAGGAACTTTCCTAAGCTCTTGTTAAAATAATATTTTTCAAAATTGTTATTTAAGTTTCCATTGTATATTCCTAACTGAATGATTGCATGCTTGCATTATTTAAAGAGTAATCCTCCAACACCCATTGGCAGGACATAATTAAATACTAAACTCAAAGATTTTCTCTTGTGTCAATCTCTTTTCTTTATTGCCATAATGAAATTGTGTATATGCAAACCCACACACCAGATATATCAGAATAATACATTATTCAATTCCTGGTGTGCTTAATGTTATTAACTGTCTTCTTCAACTGCATAAAAATGCCAAATATATAAGGGGAGCATATACTTACTTGTATAAAGCCCTTGACTTCTCTTTATAGAACAGAAAGAAGATAAATATCATGGGATTGCTCTGTGACATTGGAGAGTTGGGGACGTATTCTGACTTTCTGTAGATGTGCATCTGCAATCATCAAATTTACACCACTGTGAACAATGTCAGAATCTATCCCAGAGGAACTTGTTAGAAGTTGGAAAACATCTCTGGTGATTATATTTCATGCCATTAAACATAAAATATGCAAATGTATCCAATTAAAAGTATGTCCATTTTGAGTTTAATTTGAAGACCTTAGCCAGCGTTCGTCTCTGGATGGCTGCAGAGATTTTAGCTTCTTGCTGTGAAAAGTCACAACCAACCTCATGTGAGCAGGATCCCTGAATTACGGCATGTCTGCGGAAGTACACCAAGCCTCTCAGTGTTCAATGGAGCTTGAAAAGACACATTTTGTACTACTATGCTTGCAAATTCCCTATCAAGAAAGCAGGCTGATAGTTCTGGATAAATTTATTTTCCTCACAATATGACACTCTGTCTGCAAAGAAGACTTTGGGGGTGAACAATTGGGAAAGAAATAATTTCCATTCGTGGCAAAAGGTAGAGAAGATTACATAAGGGAATTGTTTTGGGGATTTTGATGGAAGAGGTGGGTCAGTTTTTAAATATTGCTATGGTACAAATGGATCAGGAAATTCAATTCTTCAAAAAAACTTTCAGTTTATGAATATGAGATATAGTGCTTCTCTATCTATGATTCAAAATGTCAGGAAATTACCATTAACCCTTGTTGAAAAACACCCATGACGATTGCTTTGTGTTTGGGTGAGAAGTGGTTGACTGATGAAAAAAGAGCCAGTTTCTGGTATTTTCGCCTGCTTTATGTTTGTTTGTGAATGGTAGTGAGCACAAGAGGGTATCCTGTAGACCAGTGGTCCCCAACCTTTTTGACACCGTGGACCGGTTTGGGGGGGATGGGGTCCGTGCATGGGGGGACAGGGCACCCCCTGCGCTAGCGCGCATGCGTGAAGGGGCAGCACTCGCTCGCACGGGCATGCAGTCACTTGTGCACATGTGCAAAGGGGCAAGGCGCACTCGCGGGGGGATAGGGTCCATGTGCGGGGGTCAGGGCTTTCCCCGCACTTGTGTACATGCACAAAGGGGCGGTGCTCGCTCGCACAGGCGCACAGGCACTCACGCACATGCGTGAAGGGGCTGTGCGGGTGGGCGTGCGGGGGGGGGTCGGGAGATGTCTCTGTGTCCCAGTCAGGCCAAGGACTGGCACTGGGCCGTGGACCAGGGGTTGGGGACCCCTGCTGTAGACCATTCTGACTACTGCCACTGGTGTTGTCTCCGTTCAGGCTGCCATTTGCTATGTAAAGCTTAGCATCCTTTTTCCTGCTTGTAATATGGGCACAATATTGTGGAGCAATATCTGGCATTTTGAATCATTAATATAGAAGCACAATATCCCACATTCATAAACTGGAAATTTTTTTTGAAAAATCAAATCTCTGTACTTTGGAGGTGTGGATTTGGTGATATGAAACAACTAAATTTTTCACTAAACATGTTATTTTTATAGAAATAAATATTATAAAAGATGAGAAGACTCCAGCATCTCCATCTGACTCCTGAATGCAACGTGAGAATTCTGGAATTTCCCACCACTAAAATGGTGGGCTCATAAAACAATATATTACCAAGGTGCCATCTACCTTCAGCCAAATACATATTCTGCATTCATCAGGGTGTAGTAATAGCCCAATTGCACTGGGAACAAATAACTTAACTCTGGTTTTTGCTCTTTTTGTAATTCTATTCTTTGAGAGAGATTAAGAACTTCTGAGAGAGAGCAAGTGCCTTCTGGGGGCTTAGATGTCATGTTAAACTTCAGAAGTCTGACAATTCCCATTGCACTTTTTAATAAAGCGTGACATATAGCTTTGGAGCAATCTGTCTTGGCTCAAGAGAAGCAATATTATACATTATGTCAAAAAAGCCTGAATGACTCTTGCCAGGGTAAAGATTTTGTTTTTCAGTACATCCGTTTTATCACCACAGCCCCTGGGGACTGGTTCATATGAGGGATTTTTATTTTGTGGGATACTAGATGGCACTGTTTTGTTACAAATTAGTTAAAGAGGTATACTGAAATGACTTACTACTATTAGGATGTTTTGCCCAGTTCTTGCCTTTAGCAGAAAGGATAGCCACATTTGTCTTCCAGATTTCCCAACATGTTCTTGCTTCAAGTCATATTTGGTAGCCATAAGCTGCCTTCCACAGCAATAATTCAAATTATCTGCAAGCTGACAGGTGCCATTTCAGGATCACCCTTTTAGTTACCTCACCACCTTTGTGTGTGTTTGTGTGTGTGTTTGTAGTTAAAGTACCAGGAAGAAAAAGTTAGGGGTTCTTCCAGAAGTGCATTAATCATCCAAATGGCACAGAAGGAGAATGGGATGTTTAAGCAAGTCCCCTGGTGGCTTTCATTTTCTCAAAAGCTTTGGCAAAAGTGGATTTTTTTTTTGGCAAGCTAAGAATTTTAGGCAATCAAATAAAGAACTTAGAGTTATCAAACAAAGTGTGACATCTAAAACAGGGGTGGGAGTGAGGGTGGTTGTTTTGCATAAAAGAAATTAAAGTATACCTGGGCTGGCATGCCTTAGAGCAGACATATGGACTGAACGAGTTCTCAGCAGGCTGTAAGAGATTAGACAGAACAGCTAAATAACAAAAACAGTGGTACTCTGATCATACCCTGTGCTACAAGCATGATACCTGATTGTATAACATAACAGGTGTTTATTGTGCATTTAGAGCCTTCCCAATAGCAATGCTTCAGCTCAGCTGTCCCTGTAAGCAAGTGTTATGTCCAAAGAAATGCCAGATATAGTGGAGTTCTATGCCTGTATAGCATTAAAAGGAGCTACAACACAATCCTGATAGTGCAAAGAAAATAAAAATTCTATTAACATTATGTTCCTTACCCAGCTCTATCTAAAGTGACTTTAAAAACTGGGCAAGAAAGATGCCTGTTGGGTGTGAAGTTGTTTGACAATTCCAGTTGTACTTTTTAATAAAGCCTGACATGCAACTTTAGAGCAATCTATCTCTGCTCAGCAGCAGCAGTATTATGTGTTACATCAATGAGCTCTGAATGGTTCTTGTCACAGGGAAGATTTCCATCATGACACCTACACTCCTAGAAATACTTCTTGGGAATTGACTGATGTTGAGAAACATTTCCTCTGAAAAGAGGGTGTTTATTAAGTGAAAATCTTTGCACTGCTGAAGAACTATTAATGAAAGTATTTTCTTTCTCTCTTTTTTGGCGTCTTGGACTGATCAACCACTTCTTCTAACCCGAACAATGTTCCAAAACAGCACGAAGAGTGGCCATTTTAATAACACAAATTGAAATCCAGAGTGAATTTGCACTCAGGTTGCTAGTGGGGAAGGGAAGATTATATTTCCCATCCCTGTGTACTGTGGTTCCTCCACAAACACACTGAAGCAGTATCAGCAGCTGTTCAACAACAGTCGAATGATGGCTGCCCAAGGAGGGCAAAATGCTAGAAGAAGGCCTCCATTTTATTTGCCAGAACTCCAAAGTGGAGGGGTGGGGAGAGGGAGGACCCACTAAGAATGGACCCGACAGGTCTGTGGGTAGTCCAGAGACTTCCCAATGCCGGCTTTCCCCATAAATTGCTGTCACCCGGCCATTCTCAACATGGGCCATATGGCCCCTTGTGGGGCCATGACACATTTGAAAGGGGCCACAGATTGAAAAATGTGAATAAAGGGTTTTCTATTCATCTGTTTGTCTTGTATCCTTGTTTGACAGGGGCCCTGGAACCCAAGAAGAGTTCCTAAAAAGACCGTGGCCAAAAAAAGGTTGAGAATGGCTGATCCTGGGCCACACTCAATGCAGGCCTTGGCCTACTGCTTCCAATGCTTGGTGTCCACTCTCAACATTGAGTGCAAAATGAAAGAGTCCTGTCTTGTGGCATGGAGTGTATTTAAACCCTCCAACCCACAAAGGACGCCATTTTGGTGAGACCATGTATCTTAGTCTCATCCATTCCTGGAGAGAAGCAAACTGCCCTCTCCCCTCCAGCTATCCCAAGGCAGCATCACTTTTACAAAGTTTTGGCCGGGGGGGGGGGGAGCATAATCAGCAGAAAATGTCTCATTTTTCCCCTCTGATTCATGACTAAAGACATATTATTTCTGCCCTAGGACCATCTGGGGGCTGCACACAAATCCTCCCAAGTGCAAAACAACAACACTCCCAAACCAATCACAAATAAATGACACCTGAAGTCTATTCCCTGTTTTGAAAAAGAAAAAGAAAACCTTCTTCTAAATGGTGCAAGAAGCCTCTAATTGCTTTTATGAGAGGCTTCCAAAACTGTGTTTAATATTCATAAAATAAAAATTTAAAAAAAAACTGGCAAGTTCTTGGAAAACAGCCCCTGGGAGATGCCTTCTGCCCACTCCTGTGCTAAATGCAACCCTTAAGTTCAGGGACTGCATTCATCTCAGTAACAGCTAGGAGAGATTTCAGCTCATTTTGGTACGAATTTGCCAAATTTGTAAATATCTTCATATTTAAGATGAGAGGAAAATACTTGAGATAAAAGAGAGATTAAAAAAGAAGATAAAAGATTTATCCCTCCACACACAAAGCATTTAGTTTTTAATTCTTGAAAGTCTGGATTCTGGTTTGTGCCAGACTTAGACATTGCTTTTGCTGTTGGTTGCTGTAAAGTCGCCTCCAACTTATGGTGACCCTACGAATGAGAGATCTCCAAATTGTTCTGTCCTCAACTGCCCTGCTCAGCTCTTGTAAACTCAAGCCTGTGGTTTCTTTAGGGACTTCAATTCATCTCATATTTGGTCTTCCTCTTTTCCTGCTGCCTTCAACCTTTCCCAGCATTATTGCCTTTTCCAGAGAATCTTGCCCGCTCATGATGTGCCTGAAGTATGACACACTCAGCTTCATCATTTTTTTGCCTCCATTTTTTTTTTGCCTTCAGGCTTGATTTGATCTAAGATCCACTTGTCTGTCTTTCAGGCAGTCCAGGGTATCCAAAGCACCACATTTCAAAGAAATCATATTTTTTTTCCTGTTAGCTTTCTTTAATGTACAGCTTTTATACCTGTACATGGTGAGTGGAAACACAAGAGTGTGGATGATCTTGTTCTTGGTCACATATCCTTACACTTGATGATCTTCTCTAGTTCCTTCATTGATGCCCTTCCAAGTCTCAATCTTCTTCTGATTTCTTGGTGGCAATCTCCATTTGGATTGATGATTGAACCAAGGTATACAAAATTTCTAACTACTGTACTTTGATTTCTTCATTATCAACATTTAAGTTGTGTAGTTCTTCATAGTCATGATTTCTGTCTTAACATTCAACTGCTGTCTGGCTTTGACACTTTCTTCTTTCACTTTCATTAAAAGTAATTTAAGTCATTGTTGCTTTCTGCCAGTATCTTAATTTGCATGTTTTAAATTATTGACCTAGGGGTACTTAGGAAATGGAATAATTCTATTTTCATTTGCTTGTGAAGAATTTGCCAAAATTCACACATTTGTTCATATTGAAATGTTCATATTTAAAAGCCAAATGTAGGAGAAGCTTCTCATTCCTTTGTGTTCCATCAATCTGAAGTTATTTGAAATGTGGATAGTATGCAAGCACTGTTCTACATAGAAGGGATTTGGTCTGTTATATTTTAATCTTCATAGATACTATGCCTCTCTCTTCATAAAATTGACTTTAGAGGTATCTGCATTTGAAGAGAAGGTACCAGTTTAGGCCAATAGCCAAGTAAACCCATTTTCTTGCAGTGGAGGGCATTTGTACAGACACAGTATCATGGCATGGAAAATGCCAGTGTTTCTCCTGCACGAGGTTTCTCTGCAGGACAATCAAGGCTTTTGGAGTATTTGATCCTTAGCAATTCATGTAGTGACAGTGATGCTACAACAGTTCTGATGGAGAGGGAGACCTAAACTAAACCATCTTGTTAGGACAATAGGCTGATATAAATATAGTGGAACAAAATTGATTCCATAGATGGGATCAATAGTGTCAAATAGGGTGGGATTAGTTAAGAAGGCTTGCAGAGCTGAGAAACAATTAAAAGGTAGCTTCTGGGAACCAAGGAGTAAAACACAGACACACAAAAGGTCTGAGTTAGGTGTTTTGTTGCACAAACAGTGATAGAAAGAACAAGTTAAAGAAGCGACCTGGAAAGAAATAGTGGGGGAGGGAAAATATGTGGATGTGGATGCTGATACAAAGTATGGTCGATAATTAGTTCAGTTTAAATGTTAGGTAATGTCTCAGAGAACACTGCTACAGCCCAGCTTCTGGGAGGCTTCTTATGGCTTCTTGGTGGTCCCTAGCTGACAGAGACAGAGTGTACATGGATGTGTGGAGGTGGATTGAGATATATAGCAGACTAGGTGAAGTGTTCACTTTTCACAAAACACTTCCTTCTATAGCACAGCTTAGAAAGACATGTTTAAGAAGAATGAATATAGTGAAGCCATCTGTAATGGGTGGCACTAAGATATGTTCTGGGTTACTTTATATTCATTCTCAAGAGCAACCTCTATAGTGCTGAACAGAAAGCATACTATGACAATGACTAAATTAGCAAAGAAAGCAAAGGAAAGCATACAAGCATTTCCCTCATGTTGTCAATACTTCCTCCAGCCTCATATGTTCACCTGTGTTATTTATGGTAAGTGTGAAGGTGATACAAAAGTAATGATGACATTTCTAGAAGATGAAGAGATGCATGTCAGTATATAAGCCCCTTACCTTACATTCCCTTTGGTGGATAATTTAAGATTATTCTTTCTCTCTTTTGCATGCAATTGAATCTATTGTAACCCCCCTCAACCTTTGTTACCTTGGTAATTTAAAGTGACAGGTTAAATGCTAATGCAATTGATAGGGGTGAACAATTGGTCAAGGAACAACCTGAGCTGACTGCTTAATATATCTGGATATTGCAGAAATATGCAGGTCAAGCCTCATTTTGACAGGGAATGGTTCATTGCAAGAGTTTATGTTTCCCTGGGCAGCCATTAACCGACTTGTGCTAGAGTAACTACCTCATTGCATAGGATAAAAAAATAGAGCTCATCTTAATAGGGGGGAAAGAGTCCCATTCTTGATATGCTCATTTTTAAGTGACTTTTTTCATTGCATTTGGGAAGGTAAGATTATAGAATTCACAGAAAACAAATATATGATAGACTGGCAGTTTTGTGCATTTCAAGAGAGCATTCTAATTTTTGCATAAATACAGTGTGAAAATGCACTTAAAAACACACCTCATGCAATCAAAACCTTTGAACAACATCCTGTCTGTGTGAAGGATTCCATCTGTGAGCCATTTCACGTATGCGTGTTCAGCCCTCAGTGAATGACACATCAAATGATGACTTGAGTGTATAAATGGACAAATCACAAACGCCACAAAGGGACTTTATTAACTGAAAGGAAAAAGTGGGGAACCGCAGCAAAATATTACAGAATTAAAGAGAACATGTCCTTCACAATGGGAGAGAACACTTTTATCTCTTTCCCACCCTCTCCAAATTTCCCTGTGATGAATTGGACACCATCACTGAAACATTTCTACTCTGATTTCTTCAGCTCTCTCTACTCTGGTCTTGTGGGATCAGTCCCCCTTAACAGTTGTATTCAGGTGTCAGCACTGAAGGCATGTAGAGAGTTGAAAGGATAGTTGGGGCATGGGACACATGTTAAACCTCCCCTCCCATCACCTCCCAATATCAAAGTTCCTCAGACCTTTGTGTGAGGAATGCTGGGTGCATTTACAGACTTCAGTAACCAGGAGGCAGAGTTCCCACTCAGGAGCATGCTGTAAATAAATTTGGATGAATGAACTTCAGGCTGCACTTCAGACTCTTACATTTCTCACATGAAGGTTTGGATGGAAAAGAGATGTGACAGTAGGATTTACCTGTCTCCCAAGTCCCTACTGTTCTTCTAGCCTTTTGCACAGTTTGAGACATAATGCTTGAATAGGAATAATGTGACCTTAAGATATGGACAAAGAACTTTGTGGGAGAAGGGAGATGAGATCCCACCTACCATGTTCATGATCGCCCTCTGCCAGCCAAAAGAATCAGCTGATAATTCCATTGCCCTCCAATAAGAATTCACATCCAGAGTCTTATTCCAGAGTTCTTCAGAAACACGCCTTGGACCTGGGAGCTTATAATAACTGTGGCTCAGTCGCTAAAATCTCCTTTTGGGGTGATATTGTTATAAATTCCTTAAAGTTCTTTTTTTCTTATCTATTGCTTTGACTTATATACCATGCCATAGTGCTAGAGCACTCTCTAGGCAGTTTACAACATAATTAGGCAAGGAACACCCCCATGCACAAGCAAAATGGGTATTCATTTTACCAACCTCAGAAGGTTGGAAGGCTGAATCACTTTGAAGTGTCTATCTGAACCTGTCAGAATGGGCAGAGGTTTGATTGCAGTACTGCAGTTTAATCACTTGCACCACAGACTTCACTATACAGCTGCTATAAGGGGGGTACATCAGATAAAGAACACTACAGAGACCATTCAGATTTCTAATGCTATTTAGATTAATTTTAAGTACTCAGTAAATCTCATCAATACAATACTTCACACAATACACACAATCTCTCTCTTACACACACATTTGTATCCATACTTACATTCTCTACTGCTGCTAGGCTCAAACAAAGGGACACTGGGAGATGGGCATTCCTCGATGTTCCTGTGGGTGTTCCTCCAAATAAGGGCTAGAGTCCTTCTTTCATACGTTCTTGCTGCTTCAGGATATTCCACCTGATGTTGCTTTCTCATCATTTCTAGCTCACATCTTCTACAGTTGTTTTCTTCTGATGCTTCTTGGCTCTTTGTTGTTTATCAGTTCCAGCTCTGGTGACTTATTCATTCAAACACCTGCATACAATTTCTTCTATGCATGGAGCACTCTGCCCTTTGGACCCTTTTCTTGTGGAGGTCAGGTGTCTTTGAGAGAAAAACAATCCTTCTTGTTCCTTAGCAAAGCATCCACCTGCCCCTTCCTTATCCTAACTAACTCCATTATGGTCTATTATTGCTGATTCTATTACCTGTTCATAACAATGTCTGGGAGAAAGTGAGGAAGGCTGAACTCCAGCTGCTTTTGGCGGAGGGAGATTATCTAGACCCAATTAAATCTTGCTTCAGGAATGGGTTTATCCTGAAATAAACCACCCTAACATATGACCGTTACTGAAAGATGGGCAAGGTCCCCCAGACTTTTGATACACTCACCATGTGCCATGCAACGTCTGTTCTGTGAACTGAATAATGAAGACATAGTGATATGGTTCTCTTCCTGCTTGCAGGGGTGTTTTGAGAAACAAAAGTGGATTTTTGTTCCACCTCATGACATGCGATCTGTGGGTTCCCTCATAGATCCATTTTATTCCTTATTCTTTTTGATATCTACATGAGGTTGCTCAGTGACATCATCTGGGAATACAGAGTGAAGCACTATGACTTATGACACCTCCTGTATATTTATTTTTTCCTTATCTGGATTACCTGAAACTGTGCAGATGATGAATCTCTGTCTGGAGTCAATGATGGGATGTATGGAAGTCTCTGCACATAGAGCAATATGTACAAAGGCCTCTTCCCTACAGAGGAGTGCATTACATTCCGAGATGAATATATGCATGATGTCGAGGTGGAGGTAGTCAGTGCAATGCCCTCCCCCCCCCCCAGCTCATGCTTCTAGGTAAGTTACTTTTGATAGCACCTGAATAGGGCTGATGTCAGGTTTAATACTGAACAAAGATAGCTCCTTTGAGCACTGCGTTCCCAATGTGGGAATCTGAAAACCTACGAGCCAGTCTTGAGGCTACTGAAATTAAGATCAACTGCAAAGATTGACAGAATAAAAAATCAGAGAAGAGACTAAAAGAACTGTGTCTCTTTAGTCTAATAAGGGGTTGAAAGACAGTATGATTGCACTCCATTAATACATTAGAGGTGTTAACACAGCAGAGGGGAGAAAATTGTCTGAATTGAAGACTAAGGATAGAAGTGGTAATAGCTATAAATTGCTCATTAATACATTTAGGATGAGGAATAGGCAGTTTGAAACTAAGAACGGAGCAAAGTTCAAAAATAGCTTCCCAGAGTTACAAGATCAAAGAGTCATGCTGACTTCAACACGGAATTGACGAAATGCTTGGTGAAAGATGCTTATGATTGTTAAACTGGTCTGACAGTTCTAAGGACTTAAAATCAGAATGATGCAATTAGAGTTGTCACGCAATTCCATATAAAATGAAACCTGGATTTGGACAGCAAAACTAATGGGAAACTCACATAGGCGTAGCAATTACCTTATATCAAAGAAAAACTTTACATGTAACCAAGATCTGAATTTCAAATACAGAAGTTACCGATTGGTCATCAATTCCAGGAGTCAAATGTCACTACGCAGAGGTCTTATCTAATGTGGAACTGGTATGATGTTTACAGTTAATGTCTAGCATTCTTTCCTTGGATTGCTCTGCTGGTTGCGTGAAAAAAATATAGTTTCTACAGAATGCCACCTGGAAATTTGAATCCACATTTTCAGGCAGACACTAGAGCTCCCTGTCTTCTAGACTTCATTTTCTTGCAATCATTGGGTTATGCTGTGCTTTCACTATGTTGTACATAGTGTCTTCCCTGTGTGACTAATTTAGGTGTGTCACTAGTAAATAACCTAGTAAATGGAGGTCTCCAAATTAATATGTGTCTGTTCATTCTGCAACGTTAACTTTAATTTTGCAGCCATTGTGTTACTGCCAGTTGAGCACATGGAGAACAACCACATGTTATGGTGGCAAAATATCAGAAAAAGTCCAGTTTTTCTGTAACGTAGAGCCCAGTTACACTAAGAAAAAAAGCATACTTGAATAGGGTTTAGCATGTTTTAAATTGATTTTTAAAAAGGTGGCTACATGACACACATGGAAGAGCACATTGTTTTGAAAGGGAATTGAGTTATTTTGATCAAAAGTGAGTTAAAATACTCTTCCGCCAGAGGATTGTTTATTTTAATCCAGATGTCAAATTAAGGTATTTTGAATCATTTTGGCATATATGAATGCTTCTGTCAATGTAAATTGTGTTCCTCTCCACCCCCTCTCTGTGTGTGTGTGTGCATGCATGCATGCACGCGCGCAGACATCTCCCTCTTTCACAAGTGTCGCTTCCCTGTGTGTGTGTGGTCTCTCTGGTGAGGAGCCTCTGTCCCTTCCTCAGAGCTATTCATTCACCTGGTTCTTGGCTCTCACAGCTCCATCATCCCTCAGTCTCAAGCAGCTTTCCGAGCCCCAGTGGTGTTATTGATTTGGGGTCCCCAGTGAGGTGAAGGGAGAAGGAAGCAGCCCTGCAAAAGCATGTGCCATAAAAGCTGCACATAACACTGTGGCTCCTGGTGCTGTGCCTGGCAAAGGAGAGGTGCAGCTTCTGCTTCTTCCCCCGCTCTGCACCATCTTGCCCCACCAGCTTCATTCTTGTCAGTTCTTGCATCCTTCTTGTTTCAATGGCTGCTGGGGGTGCTCTTGAAAAAGCAGTAAACAAGCCCAGTGTGGGTCGCCTGGAGACTGCAATCAGTTAATCATGGCAAGTGGTGTGAGCTCCTCGAGTGCAGCAGCTGCGCCTGCCACACCCACCCACAGCCACCATCTGCATGGCTAGTTAGGCTGTGTGTGTGAGTGTGTGTGAGTGTGTGAGAGAGAGACAGAGAGAGAGAGAGAGTTGTGGCTGCTTAATAGTAATGTGGCAGGGAAAATCTTCTGGTGTTTTTTTTGCTGAGAACAGGAAAGAACAAAACCCAAGGAGGGTGAATTTTAATAGAAAACAATCTTTCCTCCTTTGCATTTTCATTCCTTGTTTTTCTCCCCCATTTTGACCCTTTCTTTAGAGACCTGTAGCAGTTACTTAAAATACTACCTAATGTAGGCTGTTCTCCTTATCTATATTTTACCTGGGAGCTAACCACAAAGAATTGAATGGCTCCCTTCCTTGCAAGCCTAGAAGGTTTTTATCTCCTTCCAGTCTCTAGCAGCATTTTCTTTCTCCCTGTGCTTCTTTTCCTAAATGCTGCTTCTCTCTGCCTCCCAGGGAACAGCTGGAGCATTCTTAAAGTGACAGAAGCAGCCAAGCTTTCCAAAGGGACAAACAGCTTTGCTAGCAGACCCTCCCTTTCTCTCTCCACAGCAGCAGTAATAAGTGGCCAAAATGCAATAGTCTCCTTTAGTAAGTTCATGTTTGATATGTTCTAGAACCCACTTAACTGTTTTTGTTGTGGCCCACACCACTTGTAAGGCTATCCTCTAACACCACATTTCAAATGAGTTGATTTTTCTCTCTCTCAGCTTTCTTAAATGGCACATTAATTACACTGATTTTACAAGTTAACTGTATTTGAGTTAATTTTCCAGTTTCTAACATTTAATTTTAATCAGTTAATTTTTCAACCTAACATTTCATGCTCTGCTACTACTGCTGTTCTTGCTTTGGTTACACAGGCCACATTCCTACCACTAGTCAGCTTCACAAAGAACAATCACAGACATTTTTGGATGCTTTCAAATAATATTGTTTGAGGTATCCTTTTGTTCTCATCTTGAACTTCACAGTTTAGATTCTGAACTAGTCTTATGTGTCCTGCAGATGATGGCAAGATTATGAAGGCCATTTTATCTTTCAGCAAATGTGTCAGAACTTTGCAAATATCTGGCTTTAGTATCATTTCATGTATTGTCAGCCTGGAATCTATTATACTGTCATTCTCAAGTTTCACCATACTAATATTTGTTACCTTCAGCTCAAAAATAATATGTTTGAATGTGGAAAGAAGATGACTTACGTACTTACTTACTTCCTTGCTTCCTTTTTGGCAAGGGGCTAAGAATTACATTCTTCCCAAAATACAGGCTAGAGTCCTAGGGACATTTGTCTAAGGTTTTTATAACATGTTGCTGTTAATTGCAGCTAATTGATGAAATACTGGGGGAGGAGGCACTGCAGTTTAACATTAAGAAGACAAAAATCATTGTAGAAAAACTACACAACTTTAATGTTGACAATGAAGAAACTGACATTGTTAAAGACTTCGTATACTTTGGCTCAATTATCAATCCAAATGGAACCAAGAAATCAGAAGACTGAGACTTGGAAAGGCAGCAGTGAAGGAATTAGAAAAGATCATCAAGTGTAAGGATGTGTCACTGAAGACCAAGACCAAGATCATCCACACTCTTGTATCCCCAATTACAGTACTATGTATGGGTGGGTGTGAAAGATGGACAGTAAAGAAAACTGACAGGAAAATAAAATGATTTGGTTGAAATATGGTGCTGGAGGAGAATTTTTCTAGACTACCAGAAAGATGAACAAGTGTGTGCTGGAGCATATCAAGCCTGAACTATCTCTGGGAGCAAAAATGATGAATTGGAAGGCATCATACTTCATGAGAAGACAAGATTTACTGGAAAAGAAAATAATAGTAGGAAACGTTGAGGGCAGCAGGAAAAGAAGAAGACCAAATATGAGATGGGTTGACTCCCTAAAGGAAACCACAGACTTGAGTTTACAAGAACTGAGCAGAGTTGTTGAAGACAGGACATTTTGGAAGATCATTCATTCATAGGGTTGTCATAAGTCAGAGACGACTTGACGGCACATAACAGTAGCAGAAGAAGCAAACTATTGAGGAGTTTTTGGCAGTACTTGTGAATATTTTTGCCAGTCTGTGTTCCCTCATTCTCCATTTGCTTCAATAGCCCACAACAATGACATCATGCAGCAAAATTTGATTGACTACATAGCACTAAAGATCACCCCACTCACTACATCAGCTGAGGGCAATCTCCAAGGATCAAACAGCTAGTTTTGCCACCCCAAGCCACTCTGAAGCACCCATTCCTTGTTTAGGAGAGAATCATGATCCATAGACATTATTTCTCCTGTTTAGAGTCCTACCACTGCAATATTTGATCCCTGAATAGAATTATGCATGTAAATTAGAAATATGTACTTTGATTTGCCTTTATATACGATTGTCTTAATTCACCATGGGTATCATCACCAAATCTGATTAGCACATTCACCTACAACTGAATTCTGTCCAATAGCACATGAACTGATTAATCTGTTTGGGAACTGTTAAGGTATAGATGGGAAACATGTGCATTTATTTATTTATTTATTTATTTATTTAGTATATCATCATTATTAGAAGATTAGGACTGTTGGATAGCTCAATGGCTTAGGTATCTGGCTGTGAAACCAGAGACTGAGAGTTCAATTCCCACTCCTTGACCGAAACTAGCTTGTTGATTCACAGGGTTCCTTCCAGCTCTGCAGTACTAAGATAACGATGACTGTAGGTAACTTTAACATATAGGTAACTATGTACAGCACTGGAGTTGTTCGTGTATTAAGCCTAAATCTTTTGCAAGAATAGGAAAACTCTGTTAATAAATGGGGACAGAATGGAAAGTGAGATTGCTGATAAACCAAATGTTTCAGACAAGGCCAATTCCAAGCAACAGAAAGGGCACAGCAGGAAATAATTAAATCTGAGTGATCAAGGGGCTTATTTCTAATTTGGTGGCAATACGTTCATTAGCTGGGAGCAGATTTGTGGATAAATCAGTCAGCAGCTTGCAGTATGACTTAGATGGAGATTTAGCAAATTAGCAAGGCAAATGAATTTGATGCTGCCCCCATCCTGACAATATCTCACTATTTTGCACACACATATAAGTTCACAAATAACATACTTTAGACATACTTTTTAGGCACTTTTAAAAATTGGAACAGTGCCGAAAAGGTTGTATATATCCATTGCCTTCCACGGTCCCCCATTTTTAGAAGTTTCTATGAGCTCCATTTTCTGGCATGTGACATATGCATTTCAGCCTGTGGAACTTGTTATCTGAATGCTCAGATACATATCATCTAATAGTCTGAATCTAAGAATTAATTTTGGATACTCAGATGTCTCTCCCCACTGCACTATTACTTTTTTTCATGGAGCCCTTAGAACTATTCAAGCCTTCCTCACCATTGCAATGGGATTCTACTCTGCTCAACCATCCATTGTTTTTTCCCCATGAACCCTGCCATTTCAAGTCATTCCATATCAATATCTACAGATGCGCTGAACAAAACTACACTTCGAACCAGAGGGCAGTTTATTGTATAGCAATGTGTGGTGACAAGGAACAAGATCATGTCTATATAGTTGTTTATTTTGTATTATTCCTTTCTTCTTTGCGAGACCCATGGTTTATGGCCTGCCTCCAACTAAGGATCTTCTGCAGATTAGGGTCTTCTGAAAATAGGTTTCATTCAGAAAAATTAAGGGCAACGTGTGTTTCATTTTCAGTCATTTCTCTCCATCTATGGTGTGCTCTCACTCAGGAGGTGAAGCCTTGTGAGAAGCCATCTGGCTTTCTGTTTGTACATGTTGCTGTTTTATCTTCTTTTTACTATATTGCATACAGGCTAAATTAGTTTATAATTGAATTCTTCAAAAACCTTCAGTTTAGGAATATGGGATATTGTGTTTCTGTATCAATTGCAGGAAGTGGCCTGATATTACTGCAAAATATCATGCTTGCATGGACAGCAGGAAAAAGGATGCCCAACTTTACATAGCAAAAGGCAGCCTGAATGTTGATGACACCAGTGTCATCTCAGCAGTGACTATGGTCTACAGGATTGCCTCTTGGGCTTGCTCCCATTCACAAAGAGACATCAAGCAAGGGAAAATTCCAAAACTTGACTTCTTTTTTCATCAGTGAACTACTTCTCACCCAAACACAAGGCAATTGGCAAGGTGTTTTTTAACAAGTTCTGAAACTTTGATTGTCAAAATCCATCAAAGGACATAACACAAAGAACAGAGATGTGTTCTTGAATGGATGAGTGATGAAAGTTATGAGAAGCAGCATGCTATATTCCTTTGGTTGGAATTAATGAGAACTGCATGAGGATAAAGTACACCTGCATCTTCTTGCACTGACGTATAGCGACTCTAGAAGGGCCTTCAAGGTATGTGAGATATTTAAGGAGTGTTTTTACCAGGTCCACTCCCCCAGTAAGTTTCCATGGCCAAGCAGGGATTGACACACAGAATAATATTATTTACTAATAATATATTGCTTGTTTTCACTGGCCACAATCCTATTGGTATCCATATATGGTTTGTGTAACTTGCCATGGCTAATTCTAGCTAATTGACAAGGTGCTAAGAGCATCTTGTCAAGTTGATGGCATATACCAAGGTCCAGGTCTATAGAGCCTGTGTCCTGAGTACACTCCTGTACTGCAGTGAGTCCTGGACCCTTTGTGCACGGCAGGAGAGGAAGTTGAACACGTTCCATATGCGTTGTCTCTGATGCATTCTTGGTATCACCTGGCAGGACAAAGTACCAAATAGTGTAGTCCTGGAATGAGCTGGAATTTTTAGCATGTATACATTACTGAAACAGCGATGTCTATGTTGGCTTGGCATGTTGTGAGAATGGCTGAAGGTTGGATTCTAAAAGATCTCCTGTATGGAGAATTAGTGCAGGGAAAACGCCCCAGAGGGAGACCACAGCTGCGATACAAGGATATCTGCTGCAAGCAGGATCTGAAGGCCTTAGGAATGGACCTCAACAAATGGGAAACCTTGACATCTGAGCATTCAGCCTGGAGGAAGGCGGTGCATCTTGGCCTCTCCCATTTTGAAGAGACACTTGTCCAGCAGGCCGAGGCAAAGAGGCAGTCCCAAAACCAGCAAAACCAGGGAGCTGGACAGGGGACAGATTGTATTTGTCTTCAGGGTGGAAGGGATTGTCACTCTCGAATTGGCCTTCTCAGCCACACTAGACGCTGTTCCAAGACCTCCATTCAGAGCACGTTACCATAGTCTCTCGAGACTGAAGGATGCCTAATCAAGAGCATCTTGGTTGCCCAGTTAGGTGTATGACAAGGCCCCTTATAAAAACACATCATGAAGCCTTGTCAATTAACTGCAATTACCTGCAGTGAGTTATAGAAACATCACATGCACACCAGTAGGATTCTGACCAATATTTTTATGAACAGCTAAGACTTTGGACCGCTTTATTATTT
Source organism: Intellagama lesueurii (assembly GCA_037013535.1). NCBI lineage: Eukaryota > Metazoa > Chordata > Lepidosauria > Squamata > Agamidae > Intellagama > Intellagama lesueurii. Next base: position 265,971,665 of record JBAJHW010000002.1, on the reverse strand, counting down.
CAAGAAATGTTCAGTTAGTTTTATTTTTGGTATGACCCTCATTGATCAGTCACTCTCAATAAGCTCATTGGAACAAACTAAAATACTGGGAACAAGTTGCTACTAGCTTCCCTTGAAAGCCCTAGGGGTGCCAGAGGCTTACAGAGAAACCTAGGAACATTTGGTATAATCAAGCTGAGGCAGATAAAATCAAGTGAAGATGAGCAAAGTTAAAACAAGTAGGTGATGTCCAGACAATGTTTGCAGGTTCTCAGGTCCAAACTTTGAAACTTTGAAAGACGTATGTATCTGGAGGGGAAACATACAAATTCCTCTCATTGTGTATTCTGATCAAAGGCAGGATCACATATCATTTTGTTTTTATCCACCTTCTATGGCTTGATCCAAAACTGAAAAATTCTGGACTCAGAATTTGTTTACTTACTGAACAAAAATCATAACCCTTCCACATAAAACCAACTTCTGGATAAACTAATCTGTCTTCATTTGAGCAATATAATGGGGTGTGTGTGTGTGTTCCCCTCCTATTGTTAAATAATTGGGAATCAGAAATTCTTGCCAAAATTTGGGAGTCTGAAATCCTTTCCAAATCACAAATTCTGAGAGAGGATGGTGGTCGCGCTGTGTCCCTTGCTAGGAGACAAGAATTAACCATTCTTCTGAGCAACTGGCCCTTGCCTCATCCTCACCAGAGTCCCCTACTGCATAATGAAAGATCCAAGAGCCAAAGGCCCTGATGCACCTCAGAGTCAATGGGTAATACTCTTCCCATCCCTAACCTTTATTTATTTATTTATTAGATTTATATACCGCCCATCTAGAACATGTCTACTCTGGATGGTTTACATATAATATAAAAATAAACTAAGATAAAATCCAGATTAGTCCAAGATGAAAAAGGAAAAAAGAAGAAAAAAAAGGAAAGAAAAGAAAAGAAAAGGGGAGATGGGCTAGGTAATGGCTGTAGGGAAGGCCTGCCTGTATAGCCATGTCTTCAGGTTAGTCTTGAAGGCCCTCAGCGAGGGAGCCAGGTGGATCTCTACAGGTAAGTTGTTCCAAAGACGAGGGGCCACTGCCAAGAAGGCCCGATTTCTAGTTTTTTCCCACTGGGCATCTCTTGGCGTTAGGCCCCTCAGCTGCCCAGCCTGACTGGAGCGGGTGATACAGGTAGAACTGGGTGGAAGAAGGCGCTCTGCCAGGTATCGAGGGCCTAAACTGTTAAGGGCTTTATATGTAATAGTTAGCACCTTGAAATCAATGTGGTAGCGGATAGGTAGCCCGTGTAAGGTGGCCAAGGTGGGGAAAATATGGTGAAATCTTTTCACCCCTGTTAATAGCCTGGCCGCCGTGTTCTGGACCATCTGAAGCTTCTGTGTTTTCACAGGTACATACACAAATTGTGGAATTTGTTAGTACAGAATTGTAGTGGTGGGCACAAATCAGGATGGCTTTACAAAGAGATTAGGCAGATTCATGGAGGATAAGGCTATCTGTTCTGGAAACTTTAGTGGTATAAGTCTTCACTTGTTCCATTCTTTCAGGAGAGATGTAAAAATTGAAATTTTTTGTCTCTACTAGCCATGATTACCTTCTCTGCCCTAACAAAAACCAAATCTGGTTTTAGATTCTACTAAATCTGATTTAGACTTTTATATTTAATTTCACTGTGAACTAAGTTCAAGCTGGGATCAATCAACTATTTTTAAAGTGTAATTCTGTGGTTTCTTTTAAACCTTGGGCTGCCCAGCATGCACCAACTGACAGTTACCTTACATGTACGCACGCATGCATGCACGCACGCATGCATGCACGCACACGCGTGCGCGCGCGCGCGCACACACACACACACACACATGACTTTAAAATAAAATTTGTTGTTGTTTAGTCGTTTAGTCGTGTCCGACTCTTCGTGACCCCATGGACCAGAGCACGCCAGGCCCTCCTGTCTTCTTTAAAATAAAATTAGACAGAATTAAATATCAAGTGTAGCTCTACCAAGTCACTCAGTCAGGCTCCAATATTTGATATCTAACAGCCCCCCCCCCAGCTTGTTCTATAAAACACTTTTAAGTATTGATGGTGCCATTTAAAAGACAAATAGTGGCACCAGCAGTTCTCAACTGTCACAGATTTTTGCAGAGTCTCATTATACTGGCTTAATGAATCCTGTGGATGATCCATGCACTACATGAATTACCAGAAATGGGAAATATAACTGCCAAATGACAAATAATGAAAATAGCGAGTTCACCACAGATGTTTTACTTTCCTGCACTGATAGAGTGTGTACAATTACAAATGGCCTTGCTAGTTAATTTCACTTGCTGTACATTATCCAGATGACCCCGTGTGAACATATGCATTCTGCTCGCATTGACATTCCCTATAAAATAGCCTTTCTTCATAACTTTAAGATAATTAATAGAAGAGCTGTCTTAGGCCCTATGGCCTCTTTGGCCTCTGGATGGGCCACAGAAGCTAAAGGGTGATCAGATGAAGGATTTGCAGGATTTATTTCAATGCATCTCCTCCATCTCCATTGAACAGTATCTATATCTCACTTTCCAGCTGCAATTATGGTCTCTGTGCTATTTCCTAAGTCACCAGTGTAGTCTGGGTCAGCCTCATACAATCATTTTCTCTGTGACTTTCTGCAGACATGGAGGAATTCTGAAAGGGCCTCGAATCTTTCCTTTACAATGGTCATAACTTCCCCATCAAGAATTTAGTAATAAATTGGGCACAAAATAGAAGGCCAAGAGGAATGTTGGATGGAATTATTGCAAGCAGGAAGTGAGACATATATACATTTATAAATCAAGTCAACCATCTGAACATTGGTAGATTAATGGCTGGAAAAATAATTGGTGACATATTTTTCAACAGAAATGGTGAAGTTTGACTAGATTCAATATTTTTAGGCAAGCTATAATTCAGTATAATGTACAATGAGAAGTTGATGGCATAGGGAAAGCCACAGGGGAATTTTGTAGTGCACTTTTGTTATTTCTAAGCTCAAAGACCAAAATTCAAACAGGCCCAAGACGTATTTATCATTGCACAATTCTGAAGTAAACAACCAATGATTTTGACTCATTGAAACTGTTATCATGATGCAGGACAGAAATGCAACTGGACAACTGGGTTCCATTAAAGATAAATTTCAGATCAAGATAAAAGAAAGCAGAATAATGGTGTTATTTCTCACTAAGAACAATCAAAGAAAGCATTATAAAAAGGGGAGCTTTTCTGATTTAACAATTCCAGCCTTCAAAGATAATATTTATACAAAAATGATAATGGTAAAATAATAATAAATTAAAAAGCAGAGACAAAATGTTACAATACCTGTAAAAACAACAGTTTGTGTTTTTGTGGGGCTATATTATATAAATACTCATCCATGAAGTACATAGTACAAAATCATTCCACAGAATGACAATGAGATTGCTTCAAGCATCATAGCATCCCATAACACAGTTGCACAGAGATTTTTGCTGCATCAAACTTAGACTTCCTTCTTTGTCCTCTCAGATAAATTGAAACTAATCTTACCCTGCCTTCATTTTTTTTAACTTGGATAAGTATTTCATTATGACAGATGCTAATTCTGCTAGACATTCTGCTTAGCAGAACCTACTCTCTCTGGGGAGGAGGCAAAGCAGCTTCATGGAAGGACATGTTGGCTGAAGTCCTCTTATGCAACTTTACACCAAGTAGAATGACTTAATCACTCCAGAAGGATAATATTCAATGTAAACTAATTGAAAGCATTCTACCTCTCCCTTCAGGTTCTGTGGTTCCCTAGTATGGCCTTTAGACCCAGGTAAGCCTTTGGGAACCTTAGGATGTGACAGAAACCTTTTAATATATGAAACTTTTAAAATTCCAAATCAAGATTTTTTTAAAAACCTGAATAATAGTATTATTGCTCACTAAGAGGAATTAAAGAACATTTCTGTCGGTTCTCCTGAGAAGAAAAATGGGATATAAATATTTTAAATTGAATTGAATTGAATTGAATTTATTACAGTCAAAGGCCAACACCAAGGATTTTAAATAAATAAATGATAACTTGCCACTAGATCACTGCTTCTGGTTTCTAGGGAGCCTTGAGAAATAGAAAGCTTACAGTTACTTTTAATTAAATATTACTGTCAGGGGACAACAACATCCACCTTGCATGGCATAAGTTACACCAAGAGGACATCAGCCATTATGGGGGGAATGTGCTAATTTTTCCCCCATCTGAGGGGGAAATTACACCAAGTTACACCAAATTACTTAGTTACACTAAGTTACACCAAGAGGACATCAGCCATTATGGGGGGAATGTGCTAATTTTTCCCCCATCCATTTTCAACAAGTGGAGGCTGAAGGGAAGGTGGCTTCCCTGTTAATGTTAGCTCTTTAAGTAAGCAAAGAACCCCATTTTTTCATGTTCTGTGCGAATCCTGTTTGGATACAGCACACTCCCACTCCCACTTCAGAATATCAGTTTTTCACGCTGAAAGTATGAATGGGAGATGCAAGGCTACTGCACTCCCTCATTGTGTGCAGAGTACACTTGCTTACAGTACACCTGAACAGGGCTATGTTTTGCAAGAAGATCCCAGATTCACTCACACCATTCCAAGCCAATTTAATCATGTACAAAACTCTGCCTGAGACTCTAGAGAACCACTACTGGTCTGGAGAGATTATATCAGGCTAGATGGAGGAAGAATTTGACCTACATAAGGCAGTGATCTACACTCTTTTTGGGGTTGTGTTATATTCTCATCCATCCAGGTGTGTCGATCAGCACCTGTAAAATCTTCTTGGCCATTTTCTGGAAGCCCGCATCCTCCCTTGGCTCCACTTTTCAAGCTGAAGTCAAATGAATTTTGCCAAGTCTCCTCTTTCCCCAAAAGAAAGTTCTAGCAAACCCTAATAACAATAACTAAAAGTGTCCCACACAGCTTAAACACTTTTGCACAACAGAAGAAGGAGAGGGGGAGGTTCAAAACAAATCAATCAAAGATGTCAAAACCATCCTGACTTGAACCAGTGGGATTAAATAGCCATCCAGAGCCAAAAAAACCTTAGTGCCTGTTCGCTTTCATATGCCCTGGTTCAAAATTAATGGATTAGGCCATTCTAATCTTCAAATACATGAATGGCATGGCTGGGTTTACTGCCAGGATAAGACTGAGCCACCTGGGACAAAGGACAAAATGGCACCTCTACTCTCATTCTGTATGTAAAGGATGACTAAATATGCAGTTGAATCCTGTTTCAACATTTACAGTGGAAAAGGGCCATCCACAACACCTGAAGACAGCAGATTAGTTTAGGGTGCATTGATAAGAATATGTGCACACAGACATCTTCCCTCCAATGCCTTGTGTTTACTCCCCATCATCTGTTGCCTAAGGTGTCCACCTCATATTACCTAATAATAGGACCAGATCCCATGGCTCACCCCTTACTCAACTGATGAAATGACTTGAAATGGCACTGGTGTTATTATAACCATTCCTTTCAGATCTCATCACCAAATAAGTCCTCTACCTCTTCTTCCCATACCGGTAGTGATAACAGGAAGAACATTCTGTGTCTGCAGTTATAATAAGGAGCCTGGTTTCATAATTTAGGAGATCCTAAGGCACCACAAATGATATTGGTGCATTCTCTATGGATTCAGGGTTAAGAATAATGTTGGCCTTGAAGTAAATTACAGGAAAGCAAACACAGCTGCTGAAATATCTGTCACAATAATGAAATGAAAGTAGATGGCTTCGCTCAATTGCCAACCTTCATCAAGTAAAGACGGGGAGATCATTTGCAGCAATGCCAGAGGAAGAATTATGGAATGAAAAAGAACTAGAGTAAATCAACAAGAACACCAGGGTGTATTCAGAAAGGAAAATAAGAGTCTTTCTTTTTAATTTACCAAAACATACAAACAAAGGAGAGAGAAAAAACAAGATCATATCATGTTCTCTTGGGAATGACAGCAAAAACATGCTCCCTTTGCTCCATTACTCATGAACAAACTGTCTTCTCCTTAAATATTTATTGTGGGAGAAGTACAGAAATTTGGATTGCTTTGCCTCTTAGAGATAATATCTATATTTTATTCAGATCATATACTTGTACAATGTGAAAGTGTCTTCTAGTTTATACTCTATGATCTAAATTCTTTTGCAGGAGCTAGTCTTCCTATGTCTAGGGTTCTGCCAACTAACACTTTCCTCTTTCTTTTTATAATAAGTTTGGGGAAAGAGGATAGTCACCAAGGATGTTGTAAGGCGATACCAGAGAGAAGACATCAAAAACAGACAGAAAATTATTAACTTCATGACTAGAAAAAGAAAGATGTGTGGTTTGAAATACATTGCTTTCTTTCATGCATCCTATTTGTATAAGTGAAATGATCCCTCCATTTCTCTGCCATATATTTGAGGGTTTGGAACAGCAGGAAAAGGTGGAATAATTGGAAAAAGTGGAACAATTGGAAAAGGTGGGACAATTGTGTAGTGCTGGTTGATGCATTGCCACATGAGCTGATGTGGGGAAGGGATGTGGGGAACGGACAAATCATCTCTGACATAACATCAGCTTCTTTCCACATTGTACGGTCAAGCTGGTTGTCTTGTGGGTATAGGGTGAGTCTAACTGGTTTTCTTGGAGAGGAATTTTGGTCTTTTGCTATGCAGTAGAAGTACAGAGATCCACAGAGGAGAATAGCTACAAGTTCCTCAGAATCCACCTGTTTGTTATTAATTGTCAGTCTCAGTATATCACTCTGAGACATTTGTAGGAAAAAGAATAAAAACATTTCTTTACTGTACACATACTTAGCAACCCAATGAACAGATCAACAGCAAACTGACAACTGCCACCAACTGCAGAAAAAGAGAGGAAAAGAAATCTCAGCAGAAAGGTGGGGTTGTCTTTGAATTGAAAGACTGCGAGGATTGATTGGTTAGTGTTATATAGATATACAGTCATCTAAGCCCAGAAATGTACCTCCCAGCCACACAAATTATAGATAGCATGTGAGGTTGCAAACAAAACTCCAGCAAAATAGATCCAAGAAGACCTCCTCAAGGAAGGCTGGTCAAGATGAGGCTGGAGGTTTACTACTGGGTCCTAAGGCCGAGAATCATACTTGCAGGACAGAAGAAAGGGTCAGAGTGAATCCCTGTTCCTGTTTTAGGTGGGCAGGTTACATTGCATGAAAGGAGAGTTTAAATTGTAAATAAAATTGTGGTCCTGTTTCTCCTCATTTCTGTGTCTTGCCTCTTTATTTCCTAGAGGGGTGCAATTTTTTTTACAAGGCTTTTGTATCATTTGCTAAATCAAGAATTGTGTTTAATAGCCCATGATAGGTGGTGGCTGCTAGCTACTGAATACATCCTATCAGCTTGGATTAGGGATAAATGAAAAAGACCCCTTGCCTCAGCTACCCACAGGGGAAGATCTCATAAAGCAACTTCTTCCACAGAGCTGTTTCAGACCAATAAGCACATCCAACCAGATGTGTAGTACAAAGGGGGGGGGGAAGAACACAAGTGAAGGGCAATCATCCACCTTGTAATGTTACATCAAGATTAAAAAGAAAAATAGAAACAGGGAATTCCAAAGAGCCCTGAGAATAAGGCATTAAAACTGATAAACTAGATGACAAATTATGCCACAATACTAGCTTCAGCTTTTTCTGGAACTGTGCATAACATTGTCCTCTCCCATAATAGCAGCAGGCCATTCAGGGAAGATTCTATATTAAAGACAAAATGGCTCCAAAATGACCCCTCCAAACACAAACATTAGGACAGCGTGGGAGAAGTGCTGAATCCTGAAGAATGAGAAATGTTGAGCCAATATTTCTCAGACTTTTTTTTTAACATGTTCTGAGATCTTTCTTTTTTTCATTCCCCTAAAAATAGAAGGGCCCTTTAAATAACTACTTCCAAAATATATCCATCATTTTGTGGTGTCTGCCTTTCAGCCACCACCATCACAATGGCCTAGAGTGACACTAGTCGAAAGGATCATGGACAAAGAATACGGTGGCCAGGATACCAGCACAGTGGGGATTATTGCTGTTTCCCGTGGCAGTGAAAACACAGAAACAAAACATCTTATGGTGAAAAAGAACAAAGCTGTGGTATAGACATTGCTAGTGGTGATGCCAGCTCTCAGAAACTGTTGGGGAATTGCTCTTTCCTCTGAACAAATTCAGTGACATATTACCCACTGTTTCTTTGCCCACAAGTATGATTGAGATTTTTGTGCACAGCTATAAGAATAGCTCCTACAACTAAACAAGTGTTTAAAGAAAAGCAAATAGCCTTTGCCCTCCCCACCCCGGAATAAAGACGCAAGTCAATACATATGGGTTAAAACATGGGCCCCACTTTATTAATCATAATCAAAGTTGCCATCCTTTGGCAAAGGGGGGCCCTGCCGTAGTGCGGAATCAGGTAAATCGCAGAGGTCTCGAAGTACCCCTTAAGCAAGCAATGGGCGAGTCCCCAGCCCCAAGTTGTCGCGGTCTTAAAGACAGTGAGAACCCGTCCGGCCGCAATTTGACCACCCCCGGACCTCAAGCCAGCTTTTACTTGTTGACTGTTGGTCCGGTTGTGGCCCAGCGCATCTTTCCCCCCAAGCATTGTAATTGCACGATCCGCAGCGCTGGGAGGTCAGATGGGCTATAGCTTACCTGAGTTTGCAATGGGACTCACCAGAAAAAACCTGATATATCCACACTACCCGCCACAGTATAGGGACTAGCCTTGCTAAGTCCCATGCCCGCCATCGAGCCGATCAAGCTCAACAAGCAGGCCTCCCTTGATGTCTTCAAGGAAGGCATCCAAACCCAAATCGGACAGATGTACACCATCGTTCCAAAAAAACCAGGCCTATCCATTCGGATCCTCTGGTGACCAATCACCGATCCAAGGCCGCTGCAATCAGCTCTGCAGACTACCCTGCTAACACTACTTTGCGCAGTGTTAGCGGGCCAAAAAGCCTCGCATCCCTCCATACCAGCTGAGGGATGGTCGTCGGCCATACAGTGTTCATAGCATGAAACCTCGTTCGGACAGATGTACACCATCGTTCCGAAAAAACTCAGGCCTATCCAAGTGGATCATCTAGTGACCAATCACCGATCCAGGCCACTGCAGACAGCTCTGCAGGTTACCCAGCTAATATTCCTTCATTAAGCATTAGCGGGCCAAAAAATGCCTCACATCCCCTTGTGCCAGCTGAGGGATGATCATCGGCCATACAACGCTCATAGCAGTGTACGGTGCCATCACCGATCAGAAAACCCAGGCCTATCCATGGATCCTCTGGTGACCAAGGACCTATCCAGGCCACTGCAGACAGCTCTGCAGACCACCCTGCTAACACTCTTTTGTGCAGTGTTCGCAGGCCAAAAATTGCCTCACATCCCTCCATGCCGGCAAAGGGATGATCATTGACCATACAATGTCCATGGCAGGGTACATAACCCTCAATCATGTGATGTCTGTGAAAGGCGTGATGAGAGCATAGAGGCTCTCATAGGAGTGCTGTCCGTCGGTAGGGTGTCTAAAGAGGTGCAGACCACCCCTCCGTCATCCCCTCGAGAGGGTATACATCGGGGAATAGACACCCGGGAACTGGAGGAGAACCTATGGGGTTTTACGGTGGCTACTCAGACGGAAGAGGAATTGGCGGGAAGGGAGAAAGGGGGGAGGTCCGTAGTAGAGGCGGGAATGGGAGAGATAAAAAGGGAGAGAGACTGCATACCAGGGGGTTGGGAACTGATTTGGGTAGAGGACCCATGGACCGGGAAATGGGAGAAGGTGAAGGTGCCCAGAGAGGAGGCTGATTACTGCCGGAGGAAGGGACTACCACCACAACCATCCTACTGGGGTGAGTCCGAGGCACGAGAGTGGAGAAGGAGACTTAGGGAAGAGAAGGAAGCCGTAGCCCGGGAAGCAGAGGAACGCCGGGCATGGCGTGTGGAGGAAGCGCGAAGGATGGCATACCTCCAGGACCGTGGGGTTCCTTTGAGAGAGAGGGGGAGCCGCTATGGGGAGAGAACAGAGATTATGAGACCCTACCGCTACTAGGGGACATGGAAGAAGAAACCCCCATGAAAAGTGATGACCCCTTCTTACCTGGTCCATGGGAGATGAAATCTTGGAATCCTTTCGAACCTGATGTCTGGTTGCCCTTGCGGCACCCATTGGTGCCACGAGAGAAGTTACACGACGAACAGTTAAATGAAGTTTTGCTTTTGAATGAAACAATAAATACCCGTTTGGATTTGAATTTAAAAAGGACTCCTGTTTTGTTTGAGAAAGAAAAGGAGGCTAGATTTGAACCCTCACAATGTCATGAATTGCATCAAGGATCAGGCCTTTCTGCAGCTTCTGGTCCGGTCATTACTGCCCAAGTGTATTACCAACACATCTGGGGGATGTTGACCAAATGCAGCCGTATGGCAAGGTTGGCCTCACAGCATCCCGCGGTGTCCTTTCCATTCGATAAGGGCTCCAGCACCAAGTCCAATACTGCTCCCCATGGGGACGTGGCAGCGTAGTGAGCTGCCCAAAAACATAGCTGCGGCAAATGATCATGGTGTGCTTCCTTCTCATCATCGTTATGGTTTCTGCAAGATAAAACAAACCAGGCCCCCATCTAGACATCAGGGGGTGCCTTGCTAATCGGATTTGGATCGGCGGATGCGAATCTGCACCATCCCGTTGACTACCCTAACATCCTACCATTGCACAGTTACTCCGATTTTATCTTGCTTTCCAGTGGCAGCACTTTGCTAATCCTGAGGGCATCAAAAAGTTAATAATGACACCACCCTGAATAAAGCGACTCCACAGTCATCCCAACAGAGAGCCTACCACTGCTTACCAATGCTTTCTAATAGTCCCAGCGATATGGGTACTCTCGAATCTTTAACTCTGCCTCTTTCCTTAGACCAACCTTCAATCATTTTCCTAAAGCGGTCATCTGAAGAATAATCCTGATACCCATTAATTTCAGCGTAGAAAGCTAGCGCCAATAACCTACCCTGTATAGATCCTGGCGCCAAACCCTTCCTGTTTAGATACCCCATGACTGTTGAAGATGCTCCACTGGGGCAGGCCACGCTGGTTCTAAATCAACTACATTCCTAAACTCCAGCAAATCTATACTCACTGCCAAGTACTCTGTTCGAGTCCCCAGTGCCAGGCCAGGCCTATTGTCCTTTCGCATCATCACGCCAATTTGTCAAACTTCTGGGAGAAGAGTCTCCATGAACTCGTTGGCTCCTGGATCTAACTTCCTTGACCGCTTGATCCATTGACATGATAATGCATCAGCTAAGCTATTATCTTCACCTAGTAAATGTCCAGCCTGCACTAGTGTCATGACCTGCTCTGCATGCATGTGAGGTTATTAATTACATAGACCACCGCCAGATTGTCCCCCAAAATGTACAACAGAGTCCGCCCATTCCTCTGTCCAAAGTCATAATGCACCAACTATTGGGAAGAACTCAGAATTGTCAAGTCTCTGGTGATTCCCACGTGGTGCCATTCCGCCAGCCATGTGCCTGCACACCACCTGCCGCTAAAGTAAATGCCGAACCCTAAGGAGCCTGCAGTGTCTGACTGGACCTGAGATTCAGCCTTAATCGTCTTGTCTCCTCTCCAAAAGGAAATGCCAGTGCACTCAGCTAAGAACTAACCCCCAAACCTTCAAATTTTCTCTCATACCATATGTAACTCTAGTCCTGTGAAACGGGCGATGGAGCCCTTTCACCTTGCAAAGCCACGCAGAAAGGCGCGACCCGGCGCCCCAACCTTACAATCAAAATGTAAATGTCCTACCATCTCCTGAAACTCCCTCAGGGACACTTTTCTCCATTGCAACATCGAGGCTACTCTGACCTTAAGGTCGGCCAACATGACGTCTGGCAGCCTAGATGCTTGCTGTACCGTGTCCCCTTCCATGCCCAAGAGCTTCAGAGACGTGGTTGGTGCCTCCGATTGTCCTTAACCAGAGGTACGCCTAACTCTTCTGCCATTGAACGAAAGGTATCCAGTATAACTTTACACCTTCCCGTATTCCTTTCACCATAAAGGATAAGCATCCCAATAATGGGCCGCAGCTACATCCCACTCTACACCTAAGTCTCCACTCAGGAAGTTCCTCAGGGATAACATCATTAACCGACTCCCCCTCAGGGTAGGACAGATGATGTATCAATCTGAATTCACCTTGTACCTCCTTTGTTACCACTTCCAATGGTGAGACCCACCGGGTCTCCAGTGGAGCTGTTGCAAATGGTCCCAACACTCTCCTTCCTGTGCTACTTTGGCCGTCTTTTCTTGACTGCAACCTCCATACCACGTACAGATTTAAGGTTTTGGGCAAAACATGCCTTGCGCTCCCCAAACGCAGGTATCCTATAGCCTTTCCTAAAAACCCTCCAGGGAACAGCTTGCCCCGCTCCTACTCAGGGATTCTGATTCAGGGCAGTCTTTCTAGTAAAGTGTCCACTATCAGTCCTGTCACCTAGATAGAGCCTGGCTGGGGTCATAGACTGCATCTAGAGGCCCGGCAGGGGCTCGTCCCAACGTAAATTTGGGTTAATCGCCCCTCTTCTATGGGACGATCCATCATACACAAGCCATGCTTGTCCTGCGAAGTCCACATATGCCTTATAGATCAAGTCTAAATATTGGAATAAGGATTGCGCCCATCAAGGCTGGGCATTTACCACAACCCCAGTGTATATTAAGAACCTGGGCAGCCGGTTCGCCCATGTCCTGTCTGGTCTCTGCCCCCTGCATTTCTCTTTGTCCTTGTCGTCGTCCTCATCCAAATCCTTCTTTTCCACATCTCTGTTCAGCAATTTTAAAAAAATTCGTCTTTCAAATCTTTTCTTTAGACGCTGGGTGAGGTGATCACCCAGGGGCATAGCGGATCACCAATGGCAAGGCTTGCAATCGCGCGGTGTTATAACCCGTGTCCGAGACCGATGGTTATGGCCAATCCCCTACACTCGCCATCGTATTTATCGGGGCTGGAGATGTAACTAATGGGTCTGGAGTAGTAGTCCAGCCGCCAAAGTGCACATTCATACTAGGCCATGGAGTATTTGGAGCCCTAAATCTGAGTATTATATGCTGAGTAAATTGGGGGATTAAATTGACCACTGCCTGGCCAAGGCCAAGCAAGTGATAGTGGAGAAGTGTCTGGTGCGGTGGTTGACTTACCTGACAGAGGCGTCGTCACCCTGGCACCTCCCCGCCGTACCTGCAGTCTGCACCAACCTCCTCCATCACCTGCTGCCTGCCAAGCCCATCTGCACCGATTGTTGCCATGATCGTGGTCAATCTCCCTTCTTCAGCGCACTGCTGCAGCGGTGTTACTACTGCCCTATTGCTTCTCGTCTGGATGCCTCCTTCGCTTATTGCTCTGCTGTCATAGGTGGCAACACCTTCCTTCCTGACCCTCTGGGAACCAGCTGCCACTTTGCCGTTGCCTCCTGCCAATGGTCCGACTGCCACTGGGGTCCACGACTCTCTCTCTTTGTCCTCGCTCTGAGGCTGTGTTGTTACCCCGGATGCATCCAATTCCCTCCTGGATGACCCAGATACCTGCTGATTCGCCTCAAGCACAGCAAAACAAGACATTAACTTCTCTGTCATAGCTTTAAGTTTAGCCCTCTTATGACACTTGGCTTCCCTGGCAGAGCAGCGCAGCTGCGCACTGCTGCTCTGTGGAAGCTTTTGCGCCATTCCCTCCACCTCTAAGGCCGCAATTTTGTCATGCAGCCGCTGCCGATAGGACCCTTTCTGGAAGCCGTTGTTACCACACCACTCAAAATGTTTTACATCCCATTGCCCTGACAACTCAAAACCAATACTGCCACTCTCCGTGATTTAGAATCACCAAATACTTATAAGACAAACACATAAAATATCAGTCAAGAAGTTAACTGATAATGCGGAGCTCTATGCAGTGAATACAGCTAAACTTCCTCTTTCTTTTTCTTCCCACTTTATTTGACTACCGTGAGGGGTACCAGCTAATGACTCTCCGCTGGCCCCTGTTACAGTAATGCCACCCTGGCCTTGCTGCCAATTATTTACACTATGTAAATAGTATTACTGTAAGTATTACCAATTATGCTCTCGCAAAAGCACTTAATTACCAACTTGCTATTATTAACAATTGTGTATTAATTATTTACACAGTGATTTTAACGAAACTAATTCCCTGTAATCTCTTGTAATTAAATTTATTTATTCAATTAAATTATTAATGTATTAATTTCTTCAATTAATTTTAATTAATCAATTCCTTGTTCAATTACAAACTTATGTAATTAAACGTAACTGAAGATCAAATTACAGCCTAGTAATGATTAATTGCAGTAGTAAAGTAAATCTAAATTAATCCCTCCAATTGCTATACTCAATTAATTGTTGTTATTTATTTATTTATTATTGATTATTATTAGTTTGTTTTATTTTAAAATATGTCCAAACAATTTGGATAGGCTACACGAAACCACAATGCTAATTCAAATTTTTTTTGCGCCACGCAAGCCGACGCGCCTCACTCGACCTTTAAGCACGTGGCACGCTTTAAAGCAAAGCACACCCGGCTCCTTAGAGCCTACTCTCCTGAGGAGGGAGGAAGAGGGGGGGAGATCGGAGTTCCCTAATGGCCGAAAAGCCAAGCATCTGTACCACCCGCAATCACCTTCTTCCTACCCGGCCCTCGCCAATGGTAAGGTGCTGGGTTGTAACTCAAAGGCTGCCTTCCTTTCTCTGACCCTTCTGGAATAGCCTGCTGCCGTTTGCCCCACGTTCAGACTGGCTGAACTCCTTGAGCTCCGGTTGCACAGAAGCATGACTCCTGCGGTCACGACCCCCCCCCCCCTTCACTAATATAGGCAGTACAATAATCAAGTATTCTAAGGCAAAGTAAGAAAATAATATTAGAATTAAATTAACTTAAACCCACAATAAATCAACTAATTTGAAATAAGCCCAATTAATCAAAATAAAACAGTCAGACCACAGAAGGGAGCCGATGCTACCCCCCCCAAGCTGTGTAGCGTTGATCCTTGCCAGCCTCCAAATAGTGATGCAGATCGCACAACATCGAGCAGCAGAGCTCTATCCTTCACCGATGCCAGAAAGGGGAGAGGGGGGAATGTCCCTTAAATAACCTAACATTCCCCCCTCTTGCCCAGCTGCTCTCATGAGACCTAGGGTCTCATCTTATCCAGGGAGGGAGGCAAAGGCGAGCCGTGCTGCTGAAGCTTTAGCTCAGCAGTGGCTCGAGCATTCTAGGATGAAGCAGTTAATTGTTTAAAATCCAGTATGGTGTTTATTTTGATACTCTAAATCTGTATCCCTGTTATGAAAGAAGTACTGTGCCTTTAAAAAGAATGACAAACAAGTACCATTGTTCATTGAGTGTCTTGAAAATAAACCACTGTTCAAGTTCTAAAATATCAGTGCACATTCACAGTCAGTTCAAGGAATCAGTGATTAAACGAACCCTGAAGATTAAATGCCATCAACTTTGGTTTAAGAGTATACTACTAAAATTGTAAACGACTATTCTTTCACACTATAAAGACAGGAGTGTGTGGAAGTTTGGTCATTGCTGGTTTCTGTCATGTTACCAATCTCCCATCTTCAATGCAGGAATGTCACACCCATGTTAATATAAAACTCATCAGGAATACCAACTCAGAGAGCTTTCATGCTCAGAATTTCATATACTTTGAATATGAAGAAGAAGAAGAAGAAGGAAAAAAGTATGATAATTTAAAAGTGTCTAGCGCAGATTTCCTGGACATATTTGTCTCTGTCTAACTAGTGATAGCTATTAAAATGATGGGAATATTTTATTTATTTATTTATTTTATTAGATTTCTACCCTGCCCATCTAGACCAAAAGTCTACTCTATATACCAGGAGAGGGGGAAAGAAAAAAGCTGCCTCCCAGCTTATTCCACTTTGCCCCACTCTGTTTATCTCCCACCAGCAGGATACCTTGTCTCTTTCCTCCCCATGCACTGCCTTACTAACCACTTACCCCTCACCAAACACAGAACAGGAGGTTGAAGTTGCACTTGAGCATAACTGTTCTAAGAGCTATGGTTCTGATCAGCTTGTATCAGATAGAATGCAGTCATCGCTGATCAGCGTCAACGTGCTGTTCCTGTGGTGTGGAGCAGGCCAAACATCTCAGTTGTTCCAGAATATCCCAGAAGATATGGATCAGCCAACACCTTTCAGAGCAGCATTTTGAGGCTTCTTCAGCAAAGTTGTGTGACAATGAGGCTAGAAATGAAGATGAACACAGCTGTACTGTGACATAGGGAGGCTATGTCAACAATATGAACTACAAATTGAGTCTTCTTCTATGTTTACACAGGAACCATCTTGGAATAATAACTTTGGACCATCATCATTATGAATCCTTCAGAACAATTGAAAACCAGTTTTTAGCTGCTAGTTGATAACAATATGTATCTTACAAGAACCAGCTTAGTTCTTTAGCAGCAAAGACTTAGCTTGAGAGCTTAGCTTGGTAGCTAAAAGGGCTTAGCTTGGGTGTTTGTATTGATACCAGAAATGAACTCTCCTTCTACCAGCTAAGAGAGGCCTGCATGTTTCCTTAAGAAAACAACAAGATCCTGACTGTAAGAGTGCCAATTTCCATTAAAGCATAGACAGAGTGGAGATTTAGTGGTAGGCATTTTATACATGTTCAGACTGCAAAGATCGATTCATTCTGCTAACTGGAAAATATGGCTCATGGATTCCTCTAGACAGAATGTTGCCAGAGGGAATATTTGCAGAACAATAGTCCTAACATAAACATGTACACTTCATGAAGCTCAAATTAAAATTGAGCTCCCTTGATACTCATTTGTCAGCTGAAACAAAAGATGAATGATGATTTTATGCTAATATTATGAAACCAAATTGCTTCCTCATGACCTGGGATAGAAGGCAACAGCATACATAGCAAACAGGGCAATTTAGGTCCACCCCTAGAGTCTTTAGTACTTCCCTGGAACATGTAGGATAATGATAAAATAACTTGCTTAAAGTGACGTAGAGGAGTTACAATATTTGACAATAATTGCGTTCTTGTTTAAGGTAAGCTGGTTCATGTTTCCTCTAGAAATAAGTATTCCTGCTAAGTAAGCATTTTGTACTCCGGGGGCGCTGAGACGGAACCATGTTTATTTATTCCTAACAAAAGGATACTGAAACAGTCACTCATGATGGCTTCATTTGTTTCTCAGAAAACAAGCAGAGGAAAAATAGGAGTTGAGATCCTATGCTGGCTAAGATGAAATTCAGTGAATATTCACGTATGCTGCTGCTTTTTGGAATACTGTTCCTTCATTAGCTGTAAGTACAGAATACACAGCATCAACTACTCATGCCGTGGCAGACCTACTAGCCTTTTGGTTCAGACAGAGTAATCTACATAGACAACTAGGAGGAGCTGCCATGGGACCTATAGCTGATGCCTTGTATCCCATCCTGTATTTCATGAAGAAAGTAATTGCCCACCCTACCCTGGAATAAAGACGCGAGACCAGAAATATGGGTTAAACACAGGCCACACTTTATTGAAAGCCATCATTGTTGCCATCCTTTGGCAAAGGGGGGCCCTGCTGTAGTGCGGAATCAGGTTTAAGCACAGAGGTCTCAACGGACCCCTTAACCAACAAATGGGCGAGTCCCTGGCCCCAAGTTCTCACGGTCATAAAGACAGTGAGAACGCGGCCGACCCCAATTTGACCACCCCTGGACCTCAAGCCACCTTTTCCTTGTTGACTGTTGGTCCGGGTGTGGCCCCAGTGCATCTTTCCGCCCCAAGCACTGTAATTGCACGATCCGCAGCGCTGGGAAGTCAGATGGGCTATACCTTACCTGCAATTGCAATGGGACTCACCAAAAACCTGTTTTGTCCACACTACCCGCCACAGCATAGGGACTAGCATAGCTAAGTCCCATGCCCGCCATCAAGCCTATCGAGCTCAGCACGCAGGCTCCCCTTGATGTCTTCCAAAAAGACATCCAAACCACCATCGGACAAATGTACACCATCTGACCGAAAAAACTCAGGCCTATCCAAACGGATCCTCTGGTGACCAATCACTGATCCAAGGCTGCTGCAGACCGCCCTGCAGACTTCCCGATTAACATGCCTGCGAGCAGTGTTAATGGGTAAAAATTCTCTGGCTTCTCTCCAAGCCAACTGAGGGATGATCGTTGACCAAATAATGCTCATTGCTGGGTACGTGGCTTTCAGCCAGGTGAGATCACGCAGCACATCCAGGATCAAGGCATTTCCACAATGCTTGGCCAGATCGTTGCCACCCAGATGTACCACCAAAACATCTGGGGAAAATTGTCCAAAAGCAGCCACTCTGCACAGCTGGCTCCACTGCATTCCATGCAGTCCTCTCCACTCGATATGGGCTCTAGCTCCAAGGCCCAGACAGCTCCCCCATGGGGATGCAGCCGCATAGCGAGCTGCCCAAAACACATAGTTGTGGCCCACAATCATCACACGCCTTCTCCTTGTTGCCGCCAACATACCTGCAATACATAAGAGAACCAGCCTAGACATTAGGTAGTGTCCTGATATACCTACGATAGGTGGACAAAGACCACCGCCCAAGCCGTTTAATGTCTTCTATGTTATAGCCTAAGGCTGCTGCTGTAGATGCACCTCCAATTCTAAATGAATGCGTGCCAAACCTCATTCCCTGCACGCCAACCTTATTTAATGCTAAATCGGTCAACTTCCAAAATTGGTGTTTTGTCAGTGGTACTCCATCGCTGTGTATAAAGAAATATCCTTGGGTCTGTCCCCTAATCTGCAGGTATGCATCCGTGGCTGCCACCGGGCAAAGGTTGTCCATGTGGCAACATTCCAACATAATGTAGACTCCCCGACCCTGCTGGTCGGCCTTGGATCGGCAAATATGTATTGGAACCATCCCCTCCACAACCCTAACGTCTTGCTATTGCAGGGTTACCCTGGTCCTGTCTCCCTTTCCCGAAGCTACTACCTCACTGATCCTGAGGGCTCCGAAGAATGTTAGTAAGGACACAGCTTTGAATAACGTAACCTCATAGTCATTCCTGCATAGTGCCTCCCACTGTTTACAAATGCCTTCCAACAAGGCAGGCAATATGGGAGCTCTAGTGTCCTTAACTCTACCTCTTTCTTTCGACCACCCTTCGATCATTTTCCTAATGCGGTAATCTGCTGAAAAGTCCTGATAACCATGAATCCTGGCATAATAGGCGAGAGCCGACAATCTGCCTTGTATAGTTCTGGGCGCCAATCCCTTCCTATTCAGACAAACAATAAATTGCTGAAGATGTTCAACCGGAGCAGGCCGTACTGATTCCAAATTTACTAGGTTCCTAAAGTCCTGAAACTCTATACTCACAGCCGAGTACCCTTTCCGTGTCCTTGGTGCCAAAGCCAAACCTATTGCTCTGTCCACGTCATCTCGCCAATTTGCCAGACCTCTGGGGGCAAAACCTCCGGGAACTCATTGGCTCCTAGATCTAGCTCCCTGAAACGCTTGATCTGTTGGTGTGACAATGCATCAGCTAGGCTATTATCTATGCCAGGGACATGACGGGCTTGCACCAAAATGTTGAATTGTAAAGCCCGTAATGTGAATGCTCTAACTAATGACATTACCTACTCTGAATGGGACGTGAGGTTGTTTATAATATAAACAACAGCCTGATTGTCACACCAAAACCGTATGACTGAGTTCGCCCATTCACCTGCCCAGAGCCATAATGCGCCAACTATAGGAAAGAATTCCAAGAACGTTAGATCTCTGGTGACACCAGCCTGATGCCACTCATCTGGCCAATTTCTGGCGCACCATCTACCTCTACAATAAATCCCAAATCCTGACGAACCTGCAGCATCCGAATGGACCTGAAAGTCCGCCTTAAGTCCTATCTCACTCCTCCAGAAAGATATTCCATTAAACTCGGCTAAAAACTGGTTCCAGACTCGCAAATCCTCTCTCATACCCCATGTAATCCTAGTCCTGTGTAAAGGGCGATGAAGGCCTTTCATTGCATCACAAAGCAGTCGTAAAAAGGCACGCCCAGGCGCCACTACCCTACAGGCAAAGTTAAGATGGCCGACAATCTCCTGAAGCTCCCTCAGGGACACTTTCGTCCACCGTAACAGTGTGGCTATGCGAATCTTTGTTGTTGTTGTTTAGTCATTAAGTCATGTCCGACTCTTCATGACCCCATGAACCAGAGCATGCCAGGCCCTCCTGTCTTCCACTGCCTCCCGCAGTTGGGTCAAATTCATGTTGGTAGCTTCAGTGACACTGTCCAACCATCTCGTCCTCTGTCGTCCCCTTCTCCTCTTCCCTTCACACTTTCCCAACATCAGGGACTTTTCCAGGGAGTCTTCTCTTCTCATGAGATGGCCAAAGTATTGAAGCCTCAGCTTCAGGATCTGTCCTTCCAGTGAGCACTCAGGGTTGGTTTCCTTCAAAATGGATAGGTTTGTTCACTTTGCAGTCCAGGGGACTCTCAAGAGTCTCCTCCAGCACCACAATTCAAAAGCATCAATTCTTCAGCGGTCAGCCTTCTTTATGCGAATCTTAAGGTCATTGAACTTACTGGCCGGCAGTTTGGATGTCTGCTGCACCGTATCCAGTTCAATACCTAAAAATGTCAGGGATGTAGCTGGCACCTCCGTCTTCTCCTCAGCCAGGGGTAGCCCTAAATATTCAGCCATTGACTGAAAAGTATCTAGAATAAATCTACACCTTCCTGAATTCCTTTCACCACAAAAAAGATAATCGTCTAAATAATGGGCCGTATTAGTGCAGCCCACCCTTTGCTGGAGTTGCCACTCCACAAACGAATTGAAACGCTAAAATGATGCACATGAAACCGAGCAGCCCATCTGCAGAGCTCTGTCTATATAGAAAGAACCCTGAAAGGAAAATCCTAGCAAGTCAAAATCGAGCGGATGCACCAGTAAAATCCGGAAAGCTGATTTTATATCACATTTCGCCAGCTCTGTCCCCACAGCACACCTTCGCACCATGCGCACCACCTCATCAAAGGAGCTATAGCGCATGGTACAAAGTTCCTGAGGGATGGCATTGTTGACCAAAGCCCCCTCAGGATAGGACAAGTGGTGTATCAATCTAAATCCCCCCTGGGCCTTCTTTGGAACTATTCCCAGAGGGGAGACCCTTAGGGTTTCTAAAGGAGCCGTTGTGAATGGCCCCAGCACTCTGCCTTCCCTCACCTCTTTGTCAATCTTCTCCTGGACAACACCTTCCATTCCACGAACGGATCTCAGGTTTTGCGCAAAGAACGCTTTGTGCTCGACAGCCGCCGGTATCCTAAAACCATATCTAAATCCCTCCAAAAGGTAACTAGCATCTTCTCTGCATGGATACACCATGAGCCATGCTTCCAAAACCAACACTTTAATTGGGATGGGACCCTTTTCCAGGGTTACCGCCCCCGCTATTGGGATTTTTACCACCGGCTGGGCCTTTGATCTGATGTTGAGCCCCTGCCCTGAAACATGACAAACTGGGATGTTGACCTCCACACGTTGTGCACTCGTGCCTAAAGCAGCACTGTTTCCTATTACAGACACCCTTGGCATTGTAGTCCCAGCAGAGCAGGCGGGGTTGAACCACCTGCCCCGCTCCTAGATGGGGATTTTGATTCAAAGCTGTTTTCCTGATAAGGTGCCCACTATCAAACCTATCGCCCAAGTTAGGCCTGGCAGGCGTCATGGACTGTAGCCAAAGACCCGGCAGGGGCTCATCGCATCGAAGGTTTGGGTGAATAGCGCTCCGCATACGGAACAATTCATCATAGTTAAGCCATGCCTGGCCCGCGAAGTCTACGTAGGCCCGATAAATTAAATCTAAATACTGAAAGAGAGACTAAGCCCGCCAAGGTTGGGCCTTCACGACCACTCCCCCGTAGATTAGGAACCCCAGCAACCAGTTGGCCCATGTCCTATCTGGCTTCTTCCTCCTGCATCTTTCCTTATCTTTATTGTCCTTCTTGTCCAAATCCTTCTTTTCAACATTTCTGTTTAGCAGTTCAAACAAGTCCACATATCTTCCTTTTCATTTCTTTTCTTTTGTTGCTGGGGTAAGGTGGTCCCCAAGAGGCATTGCGTGATCGCCAAATGGTAAGGCTTGTAAGGGCACGGTGTTGTAACCCATGTCAGGAACAGAAGGATACGGCCAGACCCCGACGCCAGCCGTCGGAGTGAGCGGTACCGAAAAAATAATTGGCAGATATGGTGCAGCCCATCCACCAAGTTGCACACTCGTACCGAGACATGGGGTACTTGGTGCCCTAAAACCCTGAGTGTTGTAATGTGTATAGGCGGTGGGAGTACATTGCCTACTGCCCTGCCAAGGCCAAGCCTGTATGAATGATGGAGTGTCTGGTGCTACACTTAACTCACCTGTCAAAGGTGATACCACAGTTGGTTCCTCTCCTCTGGACAGATATTCTGGCGTAGCCACTTCCAATGCCTCCTGCCTATCAGGATCCGCCGAACCAGCTGCCACCGACATCGGAATCCTTCTACCTTTATTAGCGTTCCCCCGCCGAGGTGTCACTGCGGCACCATCAGCTTCGCCTCTAGATGTCCCCTCCTCCTGCTGTTCCACTTCTAGGATGGCAAACCTAGACATTAGATCATCAGCAATAGCCCTAAGCTTGGCTCTGCGATGACTTTTGGCATCCCTAGCAGAGCGTCGTGGTTGCACCTCACTAGGTTGAGGGGCCTGTCTGTTCATTCTTTCAGCTTCAAGCGCAGAATTTTTTTCCTGCAGCTGTTGCCATACAGACCAAGATTCTTCATTGGAAGAGGACTGAGGAGGTGACACCTGAGGGACTGGCCTTTTCTTGGCCAGTTGTTTTCCCTTCCGGTTTCCTTGGCACTTACGCGAAGCCATTAGGACCTGTGTTCAGATCCTGCCAAAGCTATGTAGCACAACACTCAAACTGGCCACACTCCAACAAGATCCCGCTTTTGGGAACCCAAGAGGTCACCCCGGTAACCTATGAAACCAGATCACTTGTTGCTGCCAAAATGTATTGAAACCACTGGTGCTAGTTAATATCGCTCAATATATTATTAAGTAAAAATTTTAAAGGGCAGGCGTGTTTTTATTTATTAATTAATTTTATTTTATTTAAAAAAAACACTGCCCCACTGAATAATTCCCAATCAATTAGCTATCAAAATTAATTACAATCAATTCATAAGTTGATGCCTTATAAATTTATAATTAAACACCTAAAACCAATTTATGTACTAAATTAATGCAATATACTAAACAATAATTAATTAATTAAAATACTACCTGATCTACTGACAAATTAATATTCTATATAGGCAATTAATCAATTATTATATTTATATTTTATTTTATTGTAATATTATTATTATATTTGTTTAAATATTTATTTAATGTATTTATTTATTATATATCTATTGCCTTTCTTCTTTTTTATTGATTTTTTTAGGTGTAGTTTATTTATATATTATCTGCTTATTTATTCTATATCTCTTCTCTTCTTCTTCTTCTTCTTCTTCTTCTTCTTTTGTTTATATCGCCTGGCTAAGAAAGCGCGCCTCGGCCCAAGCCGGTCACGTGGTACATTCAAATCCTAACCACGCGAAAACTCCGGCTTCCCCTCTGAGAGTGGGAAGAAGCAAGGGGGGGAGCGGCATGCCCAACGGCCGAGGACAAGCATCTGCACCGCACCACCACTGCTCTTGGGTAACCTGAGAAATGCACACCAAGCCCCACTACCACTCTCTTGCTCCTCTCTCTCTCTCTCTCTCTTTTATTATTATTTTTTTAAATGTTAGCAAAACAAACCCGATCAATGGTTAAATCAACCCCACTATAAATAAAAGGGACGATCCGATCATGCGGGATCGTGTCCCGCGCGACCCGCACTGTCACGCCCACCCCCTTTACTAAACAGACCCAAGCAGAGAAATAATTAATAATAATCAACTATCAATAAATCAAATGATTGGCAAATAAGATAATTCAAGATTAAGGAATAAGCGAACTGCAGGGGGGGTAGCCGATGCTACCCCCCCCTTTGCCAAACTCCGAGGTGTTCCGGCCTCGCCGGGCACTATGCAGAGGAAATTAGCCAATCTGAAAAGACTCATCTGTGTCTGTTGCCAGCCAAGGAAGAGGGAGGAGAGAGGGAGGAAGGGCCCTTAAATAGCCCAATGTTCCTTCCTCTCCTCCTGGGATCTTCTCATGAGACTTAGAGTCTCGCGATCCTCCGGGGAGGGAGGCAAAGACAAGCCGTGCCGCCGGAGCGTGGCCCGGCAGTGACTTGAGCAGTTGTTATGAAATGCACTGTGACATGTGAGCAATCATAAAGTTGGTTGTTGCAGGTTTTTCGGGCTGTTTGGCCGTGTTCTGGAGGTTTTTCTTCTTAACGTTTTGCCGGTCTCTGTGGCCGGCATAAAGTGCTTTAACACCTAGCATTTCATTTTTTTTTCTCCTGCTGCTTTTGTGTTGTAGTTTCCTTCTGGTAACTGGCCTGGAAAGAAAAAGGAAGGGGTCCATGTGGTCCCAAAGATTACACAAATGTAAGAGTAGGTGATAGCTTTTATTAGGCCACTGAAAATAAAACAATTTCATAAAAGGTATCACCTACTCTTGCATTTGCCCTGGAAAGGAAGCCCACACCTTCCTGTTGCACTGATATGATCATTCCAAAAGAAACCTGAGGGTCTAATGAAAAATAGCTACTGCCCAAATGGTAGATCCAGTATAAGCGACTCCCATTTAACTAAACTGAAGAATAGCTCTGTAAGATAATAAAATCCATTCTTTAACTCAGAAGACAGTGTACATTACAGTTGGATGAATCTGTCAACTCCATTAAGTTTCTCATTTTTCTAGCAGTGAGAGTGCTCCATCTTTATTCTGCATCAGTTTGTAATCTTTTTAAAGATTTGTAGAGTCTGAATGAAAATTTATATGCATGTTCTCCTATATCATATATACATTTCTGTAGTCACATTTTACAATGTACATCTCATAAAACAATTATTTTTTTCTAATATTATATAAGCTGTATACTTTTTCTATAATAATACAGATGGAGCTGGTGATATCAGGAGCCGCTGAGCAGGGCTGTTGAGGACAGGACATTTTGGAGATTTCTCATTTATAGAGATGCCATAAATCAGACATGATTTGATGGCACATAACAACAAAGACATTCCTGGCCTTTTAAGGAAATTCTGTCTGTCTCACAGCCTCCAAAAGTTTCCCCACAATGAAGGCGATTCTGTGAGATCATTGGGACCATTGGTGAAGAAATTAGAATTTTATATATTAAAAAAAGCCCCACAAAATCCCCCTACAGTTGAAGGTGACATTATCCTTTTGTGGTGCCATTTTGTGAACAAGATTTTAGCCATGATGTGCACCTTTTTCCACATTTTTATTTCTGAATTAACCTGCAAATTTTTAAAAACCAATATAAATTTATTCCAGTTCACATATAGGCTCTGGAGATGTCAATTTAGTAAGTTAAATTGTGAACGGAACAAAATTCTCACCCATCCCTTGTTGATGCATTACCGTGGTATTTTTCTTGCATTTGTTTTTAGGCTATATGAATCTTCTCAAATCACTGGCATTGTTTGTTTCTCACATACTCATCCATAGCTCTCACAGCTGCTTAAATTCTTGACAGGTTTCCAGCTCCATGTGTTGTACTGAATGATAATGTTCATGCTCATTTCTGCATAACAACTTTCACAAATATATCAGGCAGGAGAGATGACAGAACCAACCAGACTCACATAGTGAAGCAATGTATATTTGCACTCTCACTCACTCTCTTTTTGAACACTTCAAAGCAATCCCCCCATCTATTCACAACCATAAGAAAGTGTCTAAAAATGACAATGTATTTTTCTGAAACTTATCAGTGCTTATTAAGGAGTGAAATGAGAGAGGGGAAAACAAAAGATGTGGCATTGTACAATGTTGCATAATCAAGTCAATGGATTAAAGCATAATCGAGTCACTGGAGTAATGGATATTAGTTTAATAATAATTCTACCTCATTGGCTATGTGGTATTTGTACAAAATGATCTGGGTACTATTTCTTACATACTTTGATTTTGGATAGATAGTGTTTTCTGATGGGTGACTGACCATCTTGTTGTCTAGACAAAGACTGATGAAGAAGACATTAATTTATTGAGAACAAGTTAAAGTGACCTGGGATGGGAGTAGGAAGACAGACCACTCTAAGGGCAGGAAGAAATGTAATATCAAATCCATCTGTAGATATATGGCAGATGGCTTTATTTTTAGACAGAGATTTATGATTGATGTTTTCTCAGCTCAAGATAAGAACATTATTCTTGTTGTACATGACATGTCTGATAGTATGATCACTGCACTGGAATACAAAAGATACGAATGTGGCTATCTTTGCTAATATTATAATCTGACGCCCTGAATCAACCAAATAAGGCTATTGATGAAAAAAAGCTCATCCTTTGCAGATAATATTCATGCCTAGACAGCTGGGGGATTTCTCACTACCTCTCTGTAATAATACCTGCCAAATAATACAGGTATGAAAGGGTTTGACATCAGTTGCTAATATCCTTAAGAACAAAAAAGCATGAGATACATAAGCACATCTAAGAGATAAGAAATCAGAGAGCTGGAAATAAAACAATTCTTTTTCAACGCCAAAGAAACCAAGACAAGACTGATCTACAAAGCAAGGCAACCACATGGTAAGTTGCAAGGGTGCTTCCAAGTTGCAAAGAATGCTTGAATTCCCCAAGAAATAATTAAAAGGTGCTACAGAAGAAAGAGCTTTTAAAAGATGGCCTTCAAAAGAACTGGGTCACCTTCTTTTTTCCTGTTCTATGAGACATTTTATCAGTCTCCGTTTTTCTTTCTTTTTGATAGATTTCTAATTCTTACCCCCCCCCTCTCTTCATGCTGAAATTATATCTTATTCATTATTTAAAATAAATAAATATACTAAACTATTTTTTTATGATCAGGGAATGTGACAAATTTCTGAACTCTCTAGGTGGGGAAAGAAATGGTAATTAACTGCAGCGTTCTCTATGCCAGAAAGTAAAGATTCTTTGTAGTGATTTTATCATGAAAAAAATGGATTGTAGCATCCAACATCACCTCCATCATACACAGTGGCCTACTCCAGACTTCTTGAGACCAGTATTATGTTTCATGGCTTTATCACTGCTAGATAATGAGTTGAGTGTGAATAAACACAACCCCTGGTTCAGAGCTTTGGTTCTATATGTACGATTAATGCAGGGATTGGCCTCTGATTAAACAGCCCTACACATTCTGCTGCTTTTACTCCTATATGTTGAGTGGATACATATAGGTACATTTTTTGGAAATGAATAGAGCTAAGGAGACATGTTTGAGCTTCATTCCCATGCATTGCCTCCATAGGTAATGGGAAGTGTGAATACACACTAAATTGACAATGCATAGATCCTCCCACTTCCCAATGCCAATTAGAAAGTATGCATATTGCCCAGAGAAGGTACAGACTATAACTGAGTTATGCACATACCCCAGGTTCCATTAGACAGAAGACATATTCACTGGGAAATGTGCGAAATGATTTTGATGCTGTGGACAAGATTCTATGGTGGGCCCTATAGCCAATGCTAATAGTATTTCTCCTCGCAATATTGTGACAGTTCTCTATAGATTAAGATAATATTGTTTGACATGGTTTCTGGAGTACATTTTAGGGTGCACAGGTGAATGCAGAAAGTAGGGGGACTCATTAGCCAAAGCAGTGGGGTGTAGCAGAACATGTCACAGAATCCTGGACTATGAGTCAGAAAGGTCCTGGAATTGTAGTAGATCAAAAGCTGAATATGAGTCAACAGTGCAAAGTGGCTGCAAAAAAGGCAAATGCGATTTTAGGATGCATTAATAGAAGTATAGTCTCCAAATCCCATAGGATTTGGGATACCAGTCCCCCTATATTCAGCACTGCTTAGGCTCATCTAGAGTACTGAGTCCAGTTCTGGACACCATAGTTTAAGAAGGATGGCAACAAACTGGAACAAGCTCAGAGGAGGTCTCCTGAGTCCAAGTCGTTTACTTCGTCCACTACACTATACTGCATACCAAGGTGTCATGGGAGGGTGAAACCCGGTGCCATCAACTACTGCGATACTATAAATGTGCAGGCAAAGTTCCCACTAGTTTTCTTCCTTCCGTCTTTCCTTTTTGTTCCCCTGGTGGGAGGCTGTAAAATTTACTCAACAAAAATTTCTGTTGAAGAGGGAAGGAGAAATTTCTGCTTTACTGCCCCAGTGGGCAGAGTGCTTGATCATTGCACTGTGTATCATGTTTGCAACTTAAAGTGTTGCAAAAATAAAAGTCAAAAGCAGGCGTAAAAGAAGTAGAGTGCAAAATGGTGTTTGTATGTTCAGGTAGCTGAAGTCCCATTTCAAATGCTGGTGTGACTTACCTCACTCAGATCTGCACAAGAGATTCAAGACATCCATGGCACATTCATACATACTGGAACTCAATTGGATTCTAAAGTTTAATGGAAAATGAGATCTACAGCTGCCTGAAGGAGGAGAGGGGGGGGAACCCTCAAATGCACACCCACCCCACTGAAAATGATGTTGGCTTGATTATTGATTATTTACAGGACAGCCCTGTTAAGGGATCCCTTTTAGTCAGCAGAGTAGCTTTAATGGTGTTTCCTGTAGTCCTTTAAACTCATTTTATTTCTCTGATTTCTGGAGGCGGAGGCTAGGTTTAAAGTAAAAGCAGTTACCAAAAATATTTAGAAGATACATTGATAGGGAAACCTGATTCCTAATATAGATAGCTGACTGGTGAGAGATGTTAACAGGTTGAGTAGAAAGGTAAAACCAGTTCTTAAGACAGGGAATGGAAGATCTTTTACTTTCTTTGGGGCAACAGGAAGGAGAAGAAACAGTCAATTAAAAGAATGGACTTCTGAAGTATTACTTCCATTTTCCAAGTGAGATGCACTGCTGCCAAGTGGGTTTTTAATTTAAAAAAATTAAAATTGAAATACCAAAGCAGTGTTTGGCACTTTGGGGAGTCCCAATTTGATTCAACTGCCACTTTAGGCTTCATTGATTTGCTTTGGATTGATCTGGAAATGGAGAAATATTCCTGCTTCACATTGGATTCTGAATCATTTCCAAACCTGAAACACATCTCTAGCATTTAGTATATAAGCATTCAGCGGAACCCCCCCCCCCCAAAAAAAAACACAGAATCTAAACAGTAAACATAAGCCAGTACCTGTGAGACAATATTCCCAGAGTAAATTGTGCAAGGGTTTTCCCTCTGACCTTTAATTTATGATATTTTAAAAGTAACAAATCAATTACTTCAGCAATTGTTGAAGGAAAATATGATAGAAAAAGAACAAGTCATCAAACAGCAGGGGATGGGGAAAAGCAGCTGTCATATTTATTCCCATTATGTATACGCTCATAACGATACTGTGAATTAGTTCATAAACCCAGATACTGATAATATAAAATTTTGTTTGTGGGTGACACGGAGAATAAATAGAAGACAAATGTTATGACTATTTTATCCTTTGTGCCAAATACCTTATACAATTTATATAAACAGACTCTATTAAACTTCTTTGCAAAATTCACACCATAAGCACATTTACCATTTGAAAGTATAAGTATACCAAAATGGTAGCCATTCTTCTCCTGGAATGGAAACCTTGTGACCTACTCCTTATAAACGGAGTCTGTTCTTTTACAGATCATTCTAATAATCTAAGCATATTTCCCCTTGCCTCCCTCTCACAAGCCTTTGGAACAGGTAAGGCTAAAGGACTTGCTGTTGTTCCACCAGAAAGCCCACCAATGACAGGTACGACCAGGGCAGCAGACTGAGAAGGGACTGGGCAAAGGACAGAGGTGGAACTACTATCCTCATTATGGCCGGGGGTAGGCGAGTCTCAAAAGGTGTCACTAAGGTCCAAGAGAAAGAGCCTAAAAGGGTCTCACACACATGACACAGAAAACCAAGCCAGGCAATGACTTGTCTAGGGAGCAAATCCTCAGAGTATCTTGTAGCCCTTACCTATGACTGGTTCTGTCTTGCTTTTGTTGCCCTCAGTCTAGTCCACTTTCTGTGGCTACTCTCCAGTAGCTGACCTCTCATCTTACTGCGGCTTATCATAAATCTAGTCCAGAGTCTACCATCGCTTATCACCATCGCTTATCTTTTTCCGTTCTTGTGCAACAATATGCTGCTAATTTAGTTCTGAGCCTCTTGTTACTTACTACAAGGTCACTGCAGAGCCTGTTGCTATGTCCAGTATTTCAAATCATTACAATAGCAGATTGAGCCTTATAAACGTGAAAATAAGCATTGAAACATGGTCTGAGATGGGTTCTTAGCCCTATAATGTCCCTCATTATAGGACGGGCACAAGACAGGCATACATTTATTAACGCCATAGTAAAGTGGCCTTTAGCAAATGGCTAAAAATAGTAGTGGAGGTGAGCAACAATATTCCATGGGGCAAGGACTTCCACAGTCTGGATGTTACTTATGTGAAACCCCTCTCTTCCATCTCACGGAACTGTGCCTCTCCCCTCGGAGACAGAGAAAATTGACTCTATTTTCAATCTTAAATTGCCATGGAAGGAGACAATGTCTAAGCCAAGGACAGCCAAAACTGTCCTGCAGCGGGAAGCAGGAAGATGAATGCTGCTTCTAAACATCACTGCTGACACTGCCTGTGTTACTTTCACAAGCATATCAAGCCACCACAAGCCCTGCTGCCCCTCACCAGAGTGGAAGGTAAGTGACACTGACGGCACCTCATTTCCTCCTTAACCACTGCATGCCGCAAGGTGAAGAGGAGGAAGTTGTGGCAGTGGCAGAGGTGGTGGTGGAGGAGAAGCGTGCCATCGTGATGACCCCCTCCTGCCAGAATAGGGAAAGGAGCGGGGAGAGGCTCTTATAAGTAATTAACACACTGAACCAAACTGGCTATTGCAAGATTAATATAATTTGTTAATACAGACAAGCATGCCTAGATAAGCTGATTAATATATGTGGTGATCTTCTTTCGATTAAAAAAAATATCAAGTTCTTTCTATTTGTTTGAAAAGTAAATTTGTGCATTTTGGAAAGCTCTCAAAAAGAACACCCTTAACCAAAATAAATTGGTTTAAATCTCCTTTTAATTGGCCCAATTCAACAGTTGTTCCTATTGTTGGAAAAGAAGGTTTTGCATCTGTCTTCTATACCGCTATTAAAAATAAAAAGCCCTGTCAGAAAAATCTGGTGACAATCTCAATTCAATATTACAAGCACAGTTGAATACAAGGTGATTCAAAGCTTGTTATGTGATGGTTTCAGGAAGAGAAATACTGAGCTGATGCTTCTTCTTTGTGATTATGTCAGACCAGTTAAAGCCTGCTCCTTAACCAAGAATGGATTTTGACTGAGCCGATAATGAGAGATGTTCTGTCTTTGATGTAAGTGGTCAGCTGTCAATCAGAATGAAGGCTGGTTGCACCTCTTTAATGATTTTAAATGTACAATAAAAAGACTAGCCACTTCTGACACAATATATTATTATTTGAGAGTTGGTATATGCTATGGAAAGATTTGAGGAAATAAAATATGGAATATCATTTTAGTCAGGCTTCACTGTAGTCCAGACTGGAGATATTCATGGACCACATAGACAGTTAATATGTTCAGAACTACCTTCTTTGCAAGCAGGAGAAATCTTGTGGTGATGTCTTTTGCAATAGTCATTCCATTCAAGGTCACAGAGGTATCAGGATATTTTAGAATATTTTCTAAAAATATTGATAGATGTACCACTGCTACATCTTTTAATGTATTACTTTTGCTCATTTCAAAATGAATCAATTATCATCTGATATTGCTGCAAGAACCTAAGTGAAGAAATTATTGCCCAAACAGTTCCTTACTCTATATTCAGAAAGGAAACTGTAGTAACATTTATTGAATTGCAGGTTTCATTGGGACCCTTTTGTGTTAATTTAGAAACAAACATTGCTGGCCCATTTGCTTAATAGATTTACTTCTAAATGGTCCCACTGTGACTTGGAATGTACCCAGGGCAAACCCTATGAACTCAGTTCCTATTGATTAGACTGATTGTACTCCACTGAAAACTCTCTGTTCATGCCTTTGCAGGCACGCTTGGGTTCCCTCTTGTATTTGCAGCCATTTCTCCATCATGTCAGATTCTACACATGGATCCTTTGGAAAACTCCACTATAAACTCTGCTCAAACTTTTTTTCCTCTGCTCCCAATAGTGCTGTCCTTTTCTTGAAATTTGTTTTCCTGTCAACTATGGGTAGACGACTACTGGTTTAGAAATGCCTTTGTGCACCGAGGCCTCATTCCAGTTAATGTACCATATGGCCCAAATCAAATTAACTTTAAATGCATCAGCTCAGAAACTTCTCTATACAGCACCATGAAAGTGTTTTTGAAACCCCTACTAACTATTCTGCAGTCCTGTCGTATACCACCCTGCGCCAAAATCTTGTTCTTTAACAATTTTGGATGGAAATGCAATTGAAAAATATGCCTGCACAACTTATCCTTTTAACAGAAGAAGAGGACATTGATTATAATGAATAATATTGTCTTATTTGATCTGTTGATTATAATAAATTTTTTTAATAATATTGTCAACACTCTTCAGGCAGTGTTTTGGATCAATGTAAAACTCTAACTTAAAAAAAGGTAGTAATAAAATCTAGGGTCTAAATCCAATGTTTGTCTAAATTAATACAGACTTATTAAATAAATAAAAGTTACATATGTGTTGACTTACCAATTGAAGTTAGGACTGATGAGTAAATTTAGCTCTGGGATGGACACCACAGGCCAAATTTTTCCCATTCCCATTTTATTTATGATGTCTACTTAATCCATTTTATTCTATTTCAAGCTACATGTATTTTTTAAATACATGTATTTTTAAATGCATGCATTTTTTTAATACATGAAATTATTTGAGGAAAAAAACTCTTAAAATGGTGGCATCCATCTATCCATTTATGAGAAATCTGAAACCTTTGAGGTGGAGAGAAAAGAGCAAAACCATGGTTTTATGAAGAGCTGTAGCAGGAATTAGTTGGGCTTCCCTCACAGGTACAAAAAAGTGGTGTAGAAAGTGCTGCTGTTGCTGCCGCTTATTAATAGTTGCTGTTATCTTCTTAGGCCAGGATCAAATACCATGCTTATAATGATGAAACTGCTTTTGATAGTGAAATTGGGAATCTATATGACGTATTCTCGAAGGCTTTCACGGCCGGGATCCGATGGTTGTTGTATGTTTTTCGGGCTGTTTGGCCGTGTTCTGGAGGTTTTTCTTCCTAATGTTTCACCAGTCTCTGTGGCCAGCATCTTCAGAGGACAGGAGTTAGAACTCTGTCTGTGTTCAGGCCACAGAGACTGGTGAAATGTTAGGAAGAAAAACCTCCAGAACACAGCCAAACAGCCTGAAAAACCTACAACAACCAATCTATATGACCTTTGATAATCAGACTGGTTCCAGCAGGGTTTGACTTGTGCTAGATCCAGGAAAGTAATGTTGAAGCCTTATTCAGATGCTCAGGATATGGTTAATCTTGGTGTGTCAGCAGAGGGAGAAGGCTGATCCCATTTCCTCCACTTCAGCTCTCTACTTGGGGAGAGTTGTCTTGAGCTGTGGAATCTTAACACCTTATGAGAAATACCAGAGGGAATAAAGGATTCCTGATTGTATGGATATGGGTCTCTTTTTCAGATTTCACTCTCTACACATGGAAACCTAGGCCACAGGGGGTGAGACAAGCCTGTTCCATTTTTGCATGCCCTCTGATTAAATCTTTTATTGAATGCCTACATAGGACAAGAGTATTTGTTCAATACCAGATTTAGCACTGGAACATGTGAATATTAAAAAGAGATGCCATTTGGGAACAAGGAAAATGTTCATCATTTGTATTGAATTTCTCTGTCAGGTGTTCATAGACTGCATAGAGGCTGAGAGGAAGAGTGAAGGGAAGGCTGACCTGCTAGGTAAGATACTGCTGAAGAGAGTATGGCTCAATAAGAAGCTGACGACATATACCAAGATCCAGGTCTATAGAGCCTGCGTCCTGAGCACACTCCTGTACTGCAGTGAGTCCTGGACCCTTTGTGCACGGCAGGAGAGGAAGCTGAACACCTTCCATATGCGTTGCCTCCGACGCATTTTTGGTATCACCTGGCAGGACAAAGTTCCAAATAGAGTAGTCCTAGAACGAGCTGGAATCTTTAGCATGTATACATTACTGAAACAGCGACGTCTACGTTGGCTTGGGCATGTCGTGAGAATGGCTGATGGTCGGATTCCAAAAGATCTCCTGTATGGAGAATTAGTGCAGGGAAATCGCCCCAGAGGGAGACCACAGCTGCGATACAGGGACATCTGCAAGCGGGATCTGAAGGCCTTAGGAATGGACCTCAACAGATGGGAAACCCTGACATCTGAGCGTTCAGCCTGGAGGCAGGCGTTGCATCATGGCCTCTCCCATTTTGAAGAGACCCTTGTCCAGCAGACCGAGGCAAAGAGGCAGTCACGGAAGCAGCAAAATCAGGGAGCTGGACAGGGGACAGATTATATTTGTCTTCAGTGTGGAAGGGATTGTCACTCTCGAATTGGCCTTCTCAGCCACACTAGACGCTGTTCCAAGTCCTCCATACAGAGCACGTTACCATAGTCTTTCGAGACTGAAGGATGCCTAATACAATGTTCATAGACTGAGGTCTTCAGGTCTAGAAGCAACACATGTGGCAAGATCACTAATCTTCAAAGTAGCGGCACCACACGAAAAGGACAGGTGAAGGTAGGGAGTGGTTTCTGATTAATACAGTAACAGTGTAAATCCTCATTTGTGTCATCTTTGACTTTGAGATGAGGAACTAGAAAATGATTCTCTTTGCCTCATGAAAGGGAGAGGAAGTTTACAATAGGAATTCCTAGAGAAAAGATGAGGAAGAGAATGATACACTTTCCCAGCAAATTGATCAAAATTGTGAAAATAGCTCAAAAGACATTTGAACACAAATAACACAAATTGTGCTAAAGGATAGCAGTGGCTGCTTTGTTGCATGGACGTTTAAGTATTGGAAATATAAGAAGGTTTGGTTTTGCACAGAGCCAGTTTGCCAACATTATGTAGATCTGTGGAACATTGGAAGAGTAGGTTCCAGGAAGAAAAATCCTTCTAGTAGCATGGTGAACTGCTACATATCTCTTGTAGGAGAAAAAGGTTTACCTGAAGGGCAGACAAGTTTAATTGCCTTGCTGACTAAGAAGCTTGAATTGATTGAACCCATGGAGCATGGGGTTTGGAAACCTGGATATTTAAAAGAGCACTTCTCCCTGTATAAGATTTGAGGAGAGAGAAGCTCCTCCACGTCCAATAAAATAAAATAAAATAAAGTGAAGTAAAGTAAAGTAAAATAAAATAAAATTTTCCCTCTTCTCCATACAACTATGAGAAAGAAACTATTAACATTTGTTTCAGACAGCAAATGTTTTGGGCCAGCATGATTGGAAAGTATGCCTTCTTGGGAAGCCTGAATATGTTTTTCTAGCAAGATTCCACTGAGTGGACTTCAAGGTACAAAAAGATTTTACCATAACAGCCTCTGAAAGAAATACTTATGGTGAAAAACGTACAAATCTTGGTTTGAAGATCAAGGGGTTTAAGATAATATTGACCTCTAATTTATACAATTTTGTAGTTTTGACATGGTAGACTGAAAGATGCTAAGTTGTTTCCAATTGATAGCTTTCAAGGGATGTGACTTAGTATTATCTAATTCTTTTAAGGTGCTTCCTTAAACCCTAGAGCACCTTGTCCAGTTTTCTTTTCAATATGAAAAGCTTAATCCTCTTCAAGTGTTTGGTTCTTCAGAAAAATGTCCAAGCAGGGAGAGTCTACAACCCTTCAGACCAGATGATTACCGAGAATTTATAAGTGCTTTAGAAAAAAAGATGATGTCGCTGTGCACATTCTGTTTTTCTTTCTTGTCAGCCTGTGATTTACGTTTTTTCTAAGGAACAACAACTCATTTTTATCCATGGAGAATTTGCATATGTTAATTTTGATATGCATCCAGACATCTGGATGGCATTTTAATATCTCATTTACATTCAGACAAGGAGAATCCACACAGATGGTGAAGAAAATTTGAAAAGCATTGTTTTAAACAAATATGGCATCCAGGAAATCAAACATGATTCAAGGCAGGCATTAAAAGCTTAGTAGTTCTCTGCATGTGTGTGAGAGACTATATGAGAAGGCAATGAAAGCCATCGATTTTGTCCACAATCAACCATATCTTCATGATACAGGAGCAGAAAGGACAACCCATATCAAGTTATTAGTCATCACAGCCTAAGGAGATGCTTTATTAAGAGTGGGTGGTCCTCCATTTGAACACCAGCCCGTGGACCATCCTCTGTTTGAAGGCTTTTCAAAAACAGTTTCTTAGTCCCAATCTGATTTAAAGATAAAGGAATCATAAGGAGGAAAATTAGGGATCATCAAGTAGTTAGCAGTACCTGTACAACAAACATTTCAGGCACACAGCTCATTGCTCCCCCTACCCTGGAATAATGACACGAGACAAGTGTTATGGTATAAACATGGGCCACACTTTATTGAATATTCATTATTGCCCACCATAAAACGGGGGGTCCTGCCGTAGTGTGGAATCAGGTTTTGCACAGAGGTCTCAACGGACCCCTTACCAGACAATTGGGCGAGTCTCTAGCCCCGGGGTCTCATGGTTGTGAAGACAGCGAGAGCCAGCCCAGCCCAAATTTGACCACCCCCGGACCTCGAGCCGCTTTCCCTTGGTGACCGTCCGTCTGAGTGTGGCCCCAGTGCATCTTCCCCCCCAAGCACTGTAATCGCACAATCTGCAGCGCTGGGAGGTCAGATGAGCTATACATTACCTGTGATTGCAAGGGGACTCACCGAAACCTGTTCTATCCGCACTACCCGCCATAGCATAGGGACTAGCATTTTCCAAAACTGGTATTTTGTCAAAGGTGACCCGTCCTCATGCACAAAAAAGTAATCTTGTCCATGGCCCCTAACTCCCAATTAGTTTTCCACCACTTTTACTGGGCATAACTCCTCTATAGAACATGGGGCTAATATGATGTCGGCTCCTCTACCACATTGATCGGCCTTGGATCTACGAATGTGAATCTTAACATAATTATCCTCCACCCTCACATCATGTCTCTGCAAAGCTACCCTAGATAGGTTGCCTCTTCCTGTTGCCACCACCTCACTTACCCTTAAAGCTCCAAAAAATGTCAGCAACGACGCGGTCCTAAATAGTGTTGCCTCAAACTCATCTCTACACAGCAAATCCCATTGCTGGGCAAATCTTCACCAACAATGCTGGGGAGATAGGTGCCCTTTTGTCTGTAACCCGACCCCTTTCTTTACTCCAGCCTTCTATCATCTTCCGAATGAGGAAGTTAGAGGCATAATCTGAATATCCCTGAACCTTAGAATGAAAGGCCAGCTCAGACATCCTGCTTTTCTCGCCAGCACTTGCTGAATTTCTGCCCTGAAAACTATTGTCTCCCTCCGCCCCCCAGAACTCAGTTTAAAGCTCTCCTGAACAGATTTGTGAGCCTCTTAGCAAAAACATTACTGCCAAGAGCTGTGAGGTGCAACCCATCCCCTGCCAAAAGAGGATCTTTGTGAAATAGCAGACCGTGGTCCAAGAAGCAAAATTGTTCCTTGCGGCACCATCTGTGGAGCCAGTTGTTCACCTCCATTATTCTTCTCTCCCTTCGTGGGCCATGTCCTTCAACAGAGAGGAGAGATGAGATTGCAACCTGTGCACCCAGGTCCTTCAGCTTCCTACCCATATCCTCATAATCCTTTGTGATGTTCTGGAAGCTATGCCTTGCAGTGTCATTGGTTCCCACATGAACCAAAAGGAAGGGTTAAGAGTCAGTGGGCTCAATGAGTCTTGTCAGTCTCTCTGTTACATTATGAGTTTTGGCTCCAGGGAGACAGCACACCTCACGATTCATCTTGTCAGGCTAGGGGGGGGAGAGAAATCAAAGGAAAGTCTAACACAAGCAATGCCATGGTGGATCATACCAAAATTACATCTCATGGTAAGCCCTCTGCAAAATATAAAATCAACAGTACCTCCCTACTTGTGTTGCCAACTAAGTTGCCCACAAAGGTGTATATTTAATATTATAATATAACTTAGAAGTCATTTAAACCTGCTGTCAAATCTATCGCATCAAACCCAAAAGTACTTCTCAAACAAACACGAAGCTATGAGGGGAGTTATGAGGGTGTGTGCTTTGGTTAAATGGCATCTCGGCATGGAGACTTTGTTTTGCCTTTAGTTAGGAATGTCAAATCTGTCAGTCTTGTTTTCATCACATTGCACAGAATTTTGCCAGCATGCCCGGCCTATTCTAGTTCTGTATTGGGTTGTGAACCTCTGTATTTACTTCCCACATATCCATGGCTACTTTTGTTCATATTTTTCCTAAACTACATTTCTGTAGGTATTTTAACACATATGCCTATCTTTTAAAGCACGTGTTTGTAAATTTTTTAAATATATGCATTTTTCGTTTTATACATCTTTCGAAAGTGCACAAGCCAGAAAAATGCAGATTCTCAATACAAATTGTTCCACTGACAAATTGTTCCACCTATATCTCTCTTTTTTCCCCCATCCTTACCTACAGTAGGGAAGTATAGTGGCTAGAATCTTACTGGTGTTTGCATAATTGTCCACAGCTAACTGCAGCTAATTGACAAGTTGCATCTTGGCTGTGCAATTAGGCACATGAAGAGGCATATGACCAAGGGGTGTCCCAGCATCTCGTGAATCAGTTATAATTCGCAGCACCACACTATGGGAAACTTACACAGATACCAATAAGATTCAAGCCATTCTGTGCAAATGATTCTAATAGGTTTCCTAGGCAGAAAGTGTTTTGCAAATTGAGAAAAACAATTATATAATCCAAAGAAAGTATGATTTTAGGAGATCACCCAGAGGAATAAAAGCATAACAAACTCATGGACATATTTTTGTAGAAGTCATTGTTTCATTCATTACGGTTTGAACTTCATGCAGGATTTACAGGTCTGTTTAAGGCTCACAGTGTTATCATGGGTATAGCATGATTTTGGAGGGAAAGAACTGAATGAAGAAGAAAGCTTTTGACAATTCACTGTTGCTGAAGAAGAAGTTTTTAGTCTTTAAGAGAGGATGCCAATTTTTTTAACTGATGGCCAAAATCCTGTTGTGTAAATTATGCCTATGGGAGAGTGATAATTCCACTCACAGGGGGAGATTTTCAGTATTTAGATCTCCTCTTTCTGTCCCACATCTCCCACACGTTCCACAATAATTGTTGGCTTTATTACTGTTACAGCACGTGGTACTTTTTGTTTGCCATTCATCCCTAAGCAGGAAATTATTATTGAGAACAGAGGAGCTGTCATGAGAGTTGTCACACAAATTACTATTCTGATACAGGAATTGACTTTAAAGGATTGTTTTCCAGAGTCTGACCATTTTGCTTTAGCAACTAACATTGATCCCTCTCTGTCCTTTATGTGTAAGCCATCTGCCTGTTGTTACTTAGTGCTTTCCATACATCGTCTGATAGAGAACCATCTGCTCATCTCCTTTAACTTCTGTGTGCAACACACATTCCTTTATTTAGTTTACAAATCTTTGCATATGTCAACGTTTTAATTACACACTGGCATATTACAATGTCAGTGGCTCAGGGGGGTCTTCGAACAATAG
The DNA here is from genome assembly GCA_037013535.1 of Intellagama lesueurii. NCBI lineage: Eukaryota > Metazoa > Chordata > Lepidosauria > Squamata > Agamidae > Intellagama > Intellagama lesueurii. The sequence continues at coordinate 265,931,624 of JBAJHW010000002.1, read as the reverse complement.
TGCCTGGAAAATTTTAGGAAGTGCTTGCTGAGAATTTTATTGCTCTTTGATCTATTATGTTTATGAAATTTACAATAACTTTGTCAAGAGAAAGAGCCAGACGATGCATGAAGTCAATAATTGTGTTAGGTGATTGATAGTGACATATTTCCAAAAGCAAGGTGGCTTGATTAAAATACAATAGCAATATTAATTTATATGAAAATTTGGCTCAGCCAACTGCTCGTATGTTTAATTTTTTATGTTCTAACAATATAATTATCCTGTTGACAATCTAAGATGATTTCAAGAGCCCCAACCATGTGTCTGTTGACATATATAACAAACCTATACTGGGACACTTGGTGTATGCACTACAAAAACAGCCTTGAATTTGGACCCTTGCTTGAAATTACTGCTAGGGCTAGGCATTTATTAAAGTAAACCCAAATGAGGAAAATGCCTTCAGGTTGATTACAACATGACCTAATGCAGCTTTTAAGAAAATATTGCTCTTTTTGAAGCCACAACAGGAGAAGGGGAGGAATGCACAAACCATGCATAGATATGAAAATAATCTCCTAATGAATCTCAATATTCAACAAGTACTTATCAAAGTGAAACTGGAATGTAAACAGCCTATCAAGATAGTGCACAAAACAATAGACAAAAAGACTAGGAGAAGGCAAATACTGCTTTTCACTTATTCTGTCAACTACTTCATAGTTATTAGGGAGCAATATATATGGGCCTTTGCCTCTTGACAGAAGAGAAGAGAAACTGGAGTGAGATAGTTTGAGAAGAAGTGGCCATGCTAGTCTGTGCTAGCATGTCAAGCAAAAACAAAACAAAACAAAAATGAAAAAATAAAGAAGACAAGAACCTTGTAGCACCTTAAAGACTAGCTGGAAGAGGTAAACCCATATAACCATCTCAATATAACCATTTTAATTAACTCAATATAAGCCAAGGATTCTTAGGCCATTATCAAATATAAAATGTCACATATGCTTTAAATCTGGGCTATATTTCCTCACTAACTACCCAGTGCCACAAGGCCAATCGGAGACTATAATGCACATTATGATGTGTTTCCCTTTTGTCAGCAAAAGCCTGGGATTAATTAACCCACCAATCATTGTCATTGTTTACTGAACACTTCTTTCTGGACCGGGAACCAAATATCAACAGGGGTCTTAATGGTCATTGTCAGGTGTAAAATGCCACACCATCAACTACTTGTGCCCAGGAAACAGTTTCTTTGTTTTGAGGACATGTTTCTGTATAAATATTTGTCATGCAGTCGCACTCCCATGTATGAAGAAGTGGACTTGTCCATGACAGCTCACATTAAAATATAGCAGTTAGTCTTTAAGGTGCTACAGTGATTAGGTTCCAAACCTGCACAAACATTATAGTAATTTGGTAAATCACATTAATTATAACACCGGACTTAAGGACTTGGGATAGATTAATCTGTTAGTTTCACTTTCTCTGTTGGGTTATAAATTTAAAGTTTTCTTCATCTTATTTTTGCTAAGGTCTTACAGAAAATTGGTCAAACAAAATTCCCACTCATCTACATCAGCCAAATTCAATAGTTACGGTACAGAAAGAAAAGATCAGATTATGTCCACTTGCCACATAACTCTTGAAGATAAGGAGCTTATCAAGTGAAAAATGGAAGGAGAAATCTGAACACATTCATCCAAACATGCCAAAACATGGCTGAATACACAAGGATACAAACTCCTTTAAGCATGAAATCCTCAAAGCATTTTACATGGATTTAAAAAAGTCTACAAGTGTTTTTATACTCCCAAAATCGAAAACAGCACTTGGAAAACACAAGGTTGCATATAGGTGAATATAGGTGAATATTTTTATGGCTTCTGTGTTGTATTCTCTAGTGTGATCATTACGTGCACATAAAGTATTGTATCCTTGAATCCAGAATGAGAACACAAGACATGGATGTTTATTTTATTTATGCTAATACAGTTGGAAAAGGTAAACAAAATACAACCATAGAGCTATAATCATATGCCTGCTTACACAGAACAAGCAAATATCATTCCAGCAAATCTAGGTTCACAGGTAACTAAGGCCATGAAATCCCTTAGCACCTCTCCTTCTTCTTCACAGGTGGGGTGAAGCAGTTCCTTTTCTTGGACCAAGGGTTGCCGTTAGTTGTAGTGTCCAGCAGGATTGGTGACTTTGAAGACAACTTCTTGGAGGGTAAGACACCTTGACATGTGTCCCTGAAGAACACTTGCTGAGGAACATGAGCAGAAGCCCTGCTATAGGCTTGCAAAAGAATCTGGTTGGCCTCAGTGGGAACAAAATAGTGTACTTACTATAAAGGATTTTAGTTTAGTCCAGCACAGTTGTTCTTATGTTCTTCTGATTACAATGTAATGAAAATGATCAAAGTCTGTGGTGCAATGATTGGCAAAGATATGGATTAATCCGCCTATGTACATTTTGTTCACTCATGCACTCATTTCACACGCTAGCAAGGTTATGCTCAAAATCCTCCAAGGCAGGCTTCAGCAGTATGTGGACCGAGAACTCCCAGAAGTGCAAGCTGGATTTCGAAGGGGCAGAGGAACTAGAGACCAAATTGCTAACATGCGCTGGATTATGCAGAAAGCCAGAGAGTTCCAGAAAAACATCTACTTCTGCTTCATTGACTACGCAAAAGCCTTTGACTGTGTGGACCACAACAAACTATGGCAAGTTCTTAAAGAAATGGGAGTGCCTGACCACCTTATCTACCTCCTGAGAAATCTATATGTGGGACAGGAAGCAACAGTTAGAACTGGATATGGAACAACTGATTGGTTCAAAATTGGGAAAGGAGTATGACAAGGCTGTATATTGTCCCCCTGCTTATTTAACTTATATGCAGAATACATCATGCGAAAGGCTGGACTGGAGGAATCCCAAACCGGAATTAAGATTGCCAGAAGAAATATCAACAACCTCATATATGCAGATGATCCCACTCTGATGGCAGAAAGTGAGGAGGAATTAAAGAACCTCTTAATGAGGGTGAAAGAGGAGAGCGCCAAAAATGGTCTGAAGCTCAACATCAAAAAAACTAAGATCATGGCCATTGGCCCCATCACCTCCTGACAAATAGAAGGGGAAGATATGGAGGCAGTGACAGATTTTACCTTCTTGGGCTCCATGATCACTGCAGATGGGGACAGCAGCCACGAAATTAAAAGACACCTGCTTCTTGGGAGGAAAGCGATGACAAACCTGGACAGCATCTTAAAAAGCAGAGACATCACCTTGCCGACAAAGGTCCGCATAGTCAAAGCTATGGTTTTTCCAGTAGCGATGTATGGAAGTGAGAGCTGGACTATAAAGAAGACTGACCACCAAAGAATTGATGCTTTTGAATTGTGGTGCTGGAGGAGACTCTTGAGAGTCCCCTGGACTGCAAGGAGAACAAACCTATCCATTTTGAAGGAAATCAACCCTGAGTGTTCACTGGAAGGACAGATCCTGAAGCTGAGGCTCCAATACTTTGGCCATCTGATGAGAAGAGAAGACTCCCTGGAAAAGACCCTGATGTTGGGAAAGTGTGAAGGCAAGAGGAGAAGGGGACGACAGAGGACGAGATGGTTGGACAGTGTCATCGAAGCTACCAACATGAATTTGACCAAACCCCGGGAGGCAGTGGAAGACAGGAGGGCCTGGCGTGCTCTGGTCCATGGGGTCACGAAGAGTCGGACACGACTTAATGACTAAACAACATTTTGTTCTGGGCATTGGTTGGGGCGGTGAAATTCTCAGCTCGCATTCCTTTTCACCAGCCAATCTGTGAACTATTTTCTTGCACCAGCTCCCCCAGTACAGTTTATGTCCAAGATATTAAAAAAAAAAGTGAAAGGGAAGAGCCAGTATAGATTAGGCTGCAACAAGGAGGGAGGGAGAGAGAGAGAGGTGTAAGCTTCAGTCTGCTTTGAGGTGAAAAAGGAAGATGTCAACCAAGTTCATCTTTCTGAGAGTGGCATGTAGTTAGGAGAAGCATCCCCTGCTAGGCAAGTGGAAGATAAATTTACTATAGTCCAACAAAAATGATAGATAAATGAGAATTATGTTATAAGATAAGAAACTAGCTACGTGTCAAGAGACTGAATAAAGAAATGTGTCATGTTTAAATAAGAAAACACAAAGATGACAAGAGGCGAGAACATCCCTCTAAGCAAAATTTATAGCTAAGCTGAGGAACAACCAGCAGAATGCTAACAAACTATCTTGCTGGAATGAGGCAAGATGTGCTGTGAAGAGTTTTTAAAGCCATACTGAGAGAATGAGAACAAATTGGATGGGGAAAGAAAGAACACTTAATAGAAAAGAATTGTCTGGCTCACTTACTGTTCCCTTTAACTCAGCTGTCTTATTGGATGCAACTTGCATGACCAAGTGGTGAAGAAAAGTTAAACAGGGTAGTCCATAAGAAGCTATAAAAGCAAGGGAGTAGCTTTGGAAGGAAAAAATAAAGAAAAACTCAGATTTCGAAGAAATGAGACCAAAAATATAGTTATGCCTGGAACTGTTTTTGAAGACAGCACTGAATGGCAAATGTAGAGGCTTGCATGGGACTTCAGAAACATGGATGTCTGTGGGAAACTTCTGCTTAAAGGTTGTAGCTGCATTCTGTTCCAGTGACGTGCAAACACTCCTGGCAGGATGCGGCAGCTGCCAGCAGGAGGGGTAGCCCCTTATTCTGCCCTTTCGCTTAGAGGTAGAGCATAAGATCAAAGGGTTATTTTAGCCAATCCTAGTTACGATTAGGTAACTAGTATCCTATCTGTTTCTCTCATAACATACTATGTAATCATGCTAAGTCAATAAAAGAGCCCTCAGGGCATTGCCAGTTGGCTCCGCTGGCTCGGACTTTCACTGTCGACTCCTTTGTTCTCTCTCTAAGGCAATTAGCCTTCCTTTGTTCTGTGATCACCCACAGATGTGAAGCAATACATCTGTGAAGATTCTCAGTCCTCCAGGTGAGGTTATCTGGAAGTTGAGTCATGGCAACTGGACATCTTTCTTCTTAGGTTGAAACATTTCACTACTCCTCTTCAGTCTGAAGAAGCTACTTGAATGAGTAGCGAAACGTTTCAACTTAATAAGAAAGAAGTCCAGTTGCCATGTCTCAACTTCCAGATGGATGTGAAGCTTCTGTGGTTTGTGTACACAGAGTCCGAGAATAATAAGAAACCATCTGTGTCAGGAACATGGAACAAGTACACACACTTGGCATCACTGTGGTTGAGAATGAGAAGAATGGAATGTTGCACTGTGAAAAGGTAGCTATATTTCAGTAGCACTCTGAAGGTGAAAAGGGAATGTTAGCCACTTCAAATAGTACTAAATACATGTGTAAAATTCAGCAGGATGAGGTGAGGATGTCTCTGTATTGACTCATAAATTGTAAAACCTTGTCCTGTGCAATCAGCAATGTCAATCAACCCTCAAAAGTCTTCAAGAGTTTTTAACTCTGTTGGATCCACTAACATAGGTAAAGGTAAAGGTTCCCCTTGACATTTAGTCCAGTCGTGTCCGACTCTAGGGCGTGGTGCTCATCCCCGTTTCCAAACCATAGAGCCAGCGTTTGTCCAAAGACAGTTTCCGTGGTCACGTGGCCAGCGCAACTAGACACGGAATGCCGTTACCTTCCCACCAAGGTGGTACCTAGTTATCTAATTGCATTTTACATGCTTTCAAACTGCTAGGTTGGCAGGAGCTGGGACAAGCGACGGGAGCTCACTCCGTCGCATGGATTCGATCTTACGACTGCTGGTCTTCTGACCTTGCAGCACAGAGGCTTCTGCGGTTTAACATGCAGCGCCACCACGTCCACTAACATATCTAATATCTAATAATAACTAATATCTCAGAACAGCAAGATGCACGTGCAACACATATAAAATACACACATGGAATAGCTATTGCATGAAATACTTCAGCATGATGGCCCAAATAATATTAGTTTACACCAGAAACAGAAGTGAAGTTGTGGAAGTCATGTGCCTTATCCTGATTACGCAACTGACACAGGACGGGACAGGCATGTGGCCATCATCTTATTAATTATACTCAAACAGCTGTACAACTTTTCTAGCTTTACTTCTACAAAATGGGGAGGGGGGAATGATTCTAGCCAAACTGCCAGGACACATATAGATGTGACACATGCCCATATGTGTGCCAATGCACACAGATACTAATACGCATAGTGTTCAAAACCTAACACATATCAAAGATGATTACACAAAGGCTGGATAATACACAGAGATTAATTACATCAAAGCTGGATAACACACACTACAGGTTTACAGTAGAGTTTGTACATCCACAAACATCTATATTTATGGGATTTATCTATTTATTAGTTATATTTATATTCTGTTTTTCCTTCCTCAAAGAGACTTAGATGGTCTTCTGCTTCACTCTAACAGTTAAAGTCTAACCCCCTTCTTTACACTTCCTTCAGAACTAAGATTCTTATACTGAACAGGCTCTGTCTCATGGGTGGAGGGAGTCACTAACATGAAGAATAGAGAGTGGCATCTTTTATTGAAGCTGACAAATTCTATTTATTATTCAGGCTTCGTAACTACCTCCTGTTCTGACACCGAGAAGAACTTTGAATGATCAGGAGCAAGAGCAATTCAAACACAAGGCTGGGATGCTATAAATGAACCACACGAACACTGAAAAAATCAGTCTACCAAGCTGAAACACAAATAAATAAATAAAAAACAATCACGTACAAAAGAAGATAGGCAAATTGAGCTAAATGAATACTGGAATCATAGATGGCAGAAAGACAGCCAGACATGTAGTGGCAAATGTTTAACAAATAAAACAAATTACTGAAAGAGGGAAGTGTGTTACAGTTGTGTTGGCAGCAGAGGATCATGCTATCTCCCAGAAAAGTAAAAGAGGCATCTAAAATTAGGAACTTGAATTGTTCTGGAAATTGACTACAAAGGATTAGACTGCTTAGGCACTTGCCATGTTTAATATGCATGGTCACTGTCGTTCAAGGCTAGACTTTGCATATAATATGTAAGGTTGTAAATTCCCTTTTGTCTTATTTTTGTGTAAAATTGAATGATAAATTCCCAAATTTTCCTGTTCTCCTGCAAGGAAGTGATATATTTTTCTGCTTGTATCAGTAAGAGTTTTTGCAGTTGCTTTGTTAATGTCTGTTGTTTGATGAAGATGAAGGGCAGGAGAAAAGATGGATAATGGCATGAAGATGCTATTCATATTGTTAAAAAGTGCTGTATTGGAGTGAATTGTTATATCAGTCCCCCAAAACCCATTTACATTATTTGAAGTAACTGGCCCAAGGATATAGAAATGTCACACAGTTACAGTTACAGTTAGGCATCCTTCAGTCTCGAGAGACTATGGTAACGTGCTCTGTATGAAGGACTTGGAACAGCGTCTAGTGTGGCTGAGAAGGCCAATTTGAGAGTGACAATCCCTTCCACACTGAAGACAAATACAATCTGTCCCCTGTCCAGCTCCCTGATTTTGCTGCTTCCGGGACTGCCTCTTTGCCTCGGCCTGCTGGACAAGGGTCTCTTCAAATTGGGAGAGGCCGTGATGCACCGCCTGCCTCCAGGCTGAACGCTCAGATGTCAGGGTTTCCCATCTGTTGAGGTCCATTCCTAAGGCCTTCAGATCCCGCTTGCAGATATCCTTGTATCGCAGCTGTGGTCTCCCTCTGGGGCGATTTCCCTGCACTAATTCTCCATACAGGAGATCTTTTGGAATCCGACCATCAGCCATTCTCACAACATGCCCAACCCAACGTAGACGTCGCTGTTTCAGTAATGTATACATGCTAAAAATTCCAGCTTGTTCTAGGACTACTCTATTTGGAACTTTGTCCTGCCAGGTGATACCAAAAATGCGTCGGAGACAACGCATATAGAACGTGTTCAGCTTCCTCTCCTGCCGTGCACAAAGGGTCCAGGACTCACTGCAGTACAGGAGTGTGCTCAGGACACAGGCTCTATAGACCTGGATCTTGGTATATGCCGACAGCTTCTTATTAAGCCATACTCTCTTTGTGAGTCTAGAGAACATGGTAGCTGCTTTGCCAATGCGTTTATCCAGCTCAACATCTAGGGACAGACACACAGTAATGTCACACACAGTAACCCAAAGTGGATCCTCTAGACAGCAATACTCGAAATGGCCTCTCTTCTGGCCGTTATGCACAATGGCCACCCTAGGAAGGTATGACAAAGGTATCTATCTTCTTGGTATCATGTGGCAGAGCAGTGACATCGGAGGGGTTGGTGTCTATCACTTTGACGAGGGTTCCCCTTCATAACTTTTTTTAAAAAATTCATGATGCTGAGTAGCAATTTTCTGTTTACAACAAGAATAACAAAATAATGACAGTGTACATGATGAGATATGAGAGGAATAGAGATGGGCACAAATGGAACTACAAAAATGCAAACTGGGCTGGTTTTAATGAAACAAAATGAAGCATGTACGTTTTTTTCCACTCAGCACTTTGTTTTGCTTCTACAAAATGGATGCCCACCCGATCCCTTCCCACTGCCCTGTTACCTTCCTACCTGCTCCTGCCACCTCCTAATCTGCCATCTTCAATGACAGTGGACCATCTTCCCTTCCAGGAGCTCGGCCTGCTGTCTCTGAAGTGGTGGTGATGGTGGCGGCGCAGCAGAGGTGCAGTAGTGGTCACAAACCAAATTGTGAACTGGTTCGACTTTCCAGTTGATTTGTGGTGGTTCTTGGTTCGTGGAGAGTAAGATGGTTCTGAGAGCTTGGATTAGAGAGCCAGTAAGGAAGCAGTTTGTGATCTGTTTAGTGTGGTGTGTGCATGTGTGGTAAAAAAAAATTGCGAAGTTAAACTTTATTTTCTCATCCTGTATCCAGAGAATTACCTTTTCATCAAGGAGATTTCACTCAATAATATTAAATAAACCAACTGTCAGGAATGGTATGTTATTTAATAACTAACTAACAAACAAAAAACAACCAGTTCTGGGTGGCACTTGCTGGAAGACAGAGTTCTTATAGGCAACCCAAGATAGTGGGAAAGTTTTGGGGTTAGTTGTCTCTGGTAAAACACCAGAACAGTAAAACAAAAGAACCAGCAGCCCAGATCAATAGGTGACTGGTAATGTGATGATTGCGGAGAGGATGAGTGACAAATGGGGAGTGTGAATCTTACTGAGGTGCTGTAATAAGTAGGGATGCGTCCCTGGGTCATCGCACCATTACAAGTGGTTAAGAGACCTGTTACAAGAAAAATCTTTGCCTGAGACTGTTCAGAGGACAACTTCCCATCTGAGTAGTTGGACTACGTCGGACCTGGTATGAAGACATGTTTGCTTTCTGAAATGGAAATGTCACATGATTAGCAGACTAAAGGAACACTCACACATCTAATACGTCTACATTATACATTCAGTCTCCCAGAGAAGTCAGGTGGCTCTCATTAACCCACTGGGACATCCTCTATAGCAGTAAAAGAAATAAGCAATTGAACAATCTAGTATGTTGTTGTCATCAGTATAACATATACATTAGAATATAGACAGACACAAAGTATGAATTAAATAGGAATCTTCTGTTTCTATTGTAGTACAAGCAATATGTGCCTGGATAAATTTTGTGATATGCATTTCTTGGATTATTAATTTTTAAAAGTAATCCCTAAATCATTAGAACAGTTCTGTTGTATTGTTTATGTCAAGCTTATTAATTACATGACTAATACATCCCAGAAGCTTTAAATCTAGTTATAGTCCTGGAATATTGTCATACAATTTGGAGGATTAAAGAATAATCTCAGGTATTATTTGATATGAACAACTTCACTGCAGCCAAGTAATTAAAATCTAGATGTGGGGAAGAGGAACTTAGTGTTGTTGTTTTTTAGTTTTCAAAGGAAGGCATTTGATTCTCTGTGCCAGAAAATGTGCTAATTCATATTTCCTTTTCAAATACTAGCTGTTCTTCTGTCACTTTAATTTACTGGAGTTGTGCGAGATTATTTTGTAATAAAATACACATTTATGATTTAAAGTTTAGTTCAGAATAGAAGGAAAACTAGAAAACAAAGTCTCTGCATACCATTTCAGTTGCTTAAAATGCTTAATAGAGGTCAGTACAACTGGACTCTATGTGGGGAAATTGACAACTCAATTTGACTCGATAGTGAAATTAATTTATGTAGGACATTATCCACCCCTAGGCAAGCAATTCTAAGTTGTACTGATTTCAAGATGGAGGAATTAAAAGTGCTAGTATTTCACTGTATTTTGACAGTCTTCATTCACCGAATTTATTTATTTCCAAACTATGTACCAAACCATATATGATTGTCACAGTGACCATCAAAAATTAAAGAATCAGGTAGAAAATATAAGAAAAAAACAACAACACAAAACACCTTGAGACATTCAAATGACTAAGAACATGAAAAAAAAATTCTCTCTCTCTCTCTCTCTCTCTCTCCTATAGCATGTATAGATTTCTATAGATCTACACACACACACACACACACACACACTGTGTATCTATGTGTGTGTATATATACACACGTAAGAGTATGCAATCATGTACTGTATAATGATTTGATGCCCTACTCAGATAGTTCTAGAAGCACAATGAAGGCACAACAGTGCAGCCTAGGGAAGTCATGTGTCCTGTTATTGATTGATTCATTGATTGATTGATTGATTGATTGATTGCACTATTCTGAGCAGTTAACAGCTGATAAAATCAAACAAAACAAACAAAAACAGTGAGATAAAATAGAGATAAAATCAAATCATAAAAATCAAAACCTGGATAGCTCAACATTTCATCTCTTAAAAGTTGTCAGGGAGAGAGCCAGGAGCAGCTCAACTGGAAACTGGTTCTCAAGAGTTGGTGTCACTGCTGAGAATGTCCAACTTCTAGTTGATGTTTTCCTGGCCTACTTCAACGAGGCCATCTCAAGGAGCATTGTCTGGGAGGATCTGGGGGGCACAGGTAGATGACCTTAGGGAAAGACGCTCTGCCAAGTAATGGGGTACAAACTGTGGAGGGCTTTGTAGGTGGGCATTAAAACCTTGAACCGGATACAGGATGTCACAGGCAACCAGTGCAGGTGAGCCAAGACTGAGGAGATATGATCAAATTTACTCACACCCACCACCAGCCTGGCAGCTGCATTCCAAACCTGCTGCAGACTCAAGGGAAGCCCCACATAGAAAGCATTATAGTAGTCAGTCCTGGAGGTCACCAGCGCATGCACCAATGTCCTGAGGGATACTACATTTAGGTAGGGGCAGAGCTAAGTGATAAGGCTGACCTGGACATGGCTGCAATCTGGGAGTCCCAAGAGTGTCAGATCCAGGAGCACACCCAGGTTCCAAACATGATTCCTTAGCGGGAGGACTACCCCATCCAGCATAGGGAGATTACCCCCTAACTTGTTCTACAGAAGATCATTATTACGTGTTGAAGTTGTTACCGAATCACAGTGAACTACTAATCTACCCACTACACCATGCTGGTTCTCAAAGGCAGTCTTTTAAAAGAACTGCCCAATTCAAGTCCGCTTCAGAGATAAAAGTTTAAAAGAAAGAAAAGCAGGGGCTCTATTAAGGTCTAGAGGCTTACACTGCCAACTGTTGACAGGCATCTCATTTAGCTGTAGTTAACAAACAGTAATTGGGTAGTAGATGTCCTGATGAACAGATGTTGTTGTTTCCGTGTGCCATAAAGTTGCCTCTGACTTATGACAACCCTATGAATGAGCAATCTTCGAAATCACTGCTTCTTTCTCTTCCACAAGTCTTTTTCCCTGAGGAAATCCATTTTGGTGGGGGCAGCGGAAAGTGTCTGATTGAGCTGGGGGCCACAAAAACAGCCTTGCAGACCTCCGGTTTACCCACTTGTAATTTACCTTTTGTGCTGTGCTTTTTATTTTACTAGCTTTTTATTAATTTTATTAGCTTAATTAATTGTATGTGTGTTCTGTGCTGTCAAGTCAGAACAGACTTAGAGCAACCCTAATAGGGCTTTCAAGGTAAGTGAGATACTTTACCAGTTCGACTCTCCCAGTGGGTTTCTGATTTACCCTGTAGCTCTTCTTTCACAGGTTGGTGAGCAATGTCATGTGCCTGCACTAACCTCTATGGACCATAACAAATTCCAGTCAGTTACACTTTATTGTTACTAGCCAATGGCTATTAGAATACAAGCCAGAAAAGGGAGTTAGAAAAAGGGTGATTTAAGAAGCCTTGAGGATCATTATTCAATGTTTTCATTTGTCGTCATATTGAATAGTGCAAAATGATAACAGATGAATAATTAGATTTGAATATCTTAGAGGTAGGAGTGGGATAGTAAGAGACACAGTATGTTGCAACTGTGATGTGTCACTACTGACTTTTTACCAGGGAAATAATGCATGAAAGGGCCGCTAATTCTGAGAAAACTTTTAGAGATCCTGGCTAGAGTTCATGACCTCAGAAATGCTACAGAGGACTTCAATTTAACATTTTCAAAACCTAAGTTTAATATTTATAGATGAATGGCAGATGAAATTCTGAAAGAAACCAATTTCCACCCTTCACCTGCAGTGGCAACATGCAGAAAAAAGAAACAGACAAACAATCTCCAACAACATGTTTCAGGGAAAACAGGGTCACTGCAGGCCAAAGTTTCATAAACTGATTCTAAATGTCTTGTTACCATTCTTAACTGGCTTCTAAGAAGGCCAAATACTGTATGGGTACCCAATTTAGTGGTGTAGGGGATAAAGTGATGGACTAGTGATGGGGCTGCTGGCACAAACATATTTCTAATACATATTTCTAATAAAATAATTAGAAAAGGTCAAAATTCACCATGGAGTGCAGTTTCTCCACCCCTCCCTCCTAAAACTGGCTCTGCCAGGCTGCAGAGACCACAGACCTTAATTAACATAACCCCCAGCAAGACAATGGGAGGACCATGATTGCTGCTTATTTGCATCTCAACAAGAACCAGTTCTGGTAGTCACAGAAGTATTAACTCAAATTTACATAGATTCCTCCCTCCTGGACACTCCACACTCTGAGCGCCTGGACAGGTAGGGTGGACCAGTTCCTCTATGCTAATGAGCTTCCTGAATTGTTCATTAACTAACAATGCAACTAGCCACAGACCTATTGTGGGCAGATATTTCCCCATGATGTCCCCTAACAGATGTGCCCAGGTGAAACAATATTTTGTTGTTTAGTCGTTTAGTCGTGTCCGACTCTTCGTGACCCCATGGACCAGAGCACGCCAGGCCCTCCTGTCTTCCACTGCCTCCCGAAGTTGGGTCAAATTCATGTTGGTTGCTTCGATGACACTGTCCAACCATCTCATCCTCTGTCGTCCCCTTCTCCTCTTGCCTTCACACTTTCCCAACATCAGGGTCTTTTCCAGGGAGTCTTCTCTTCTCATGAGATGGCCAAAGTATTGGAGCCTCAGCTTCAGGATCTGTCCTTCCAGTGAACACTCAGGGTTGATTTCCTTCAAAATGGATAGGTTTGTTCTCCTTGCAGTCCAGGGGACTCTCAAGAGTCTCCTCCAGCACCACAATTCAAAAGCATCAATTCTTCGGCGGTCAGCCTTCTTTATGGTCCAGCTCTCACTTCCATACATCACTACTGGAAAAACCATAGCTTTGACTATGCGGACCTTTGTCGGCAAGGTGATGTCTCTGCTTTTTAAGATGCTGTCTAGGTTTGTCATGGCTTTCCTCCCAAGAAGCAGGCGTCTTTTAATTTCGTGGCTGCTGTCACCATCTGCAGTGATCGTGGAGCCCAGGAAGGTAAACTCTGTCACTCTGTAAACTCTGAAACAATATAACCAATGTAAATCCTATTGTCGAAAGATGTTCCCATGTCATTGCCCAACTTATAGAATAGTGCCAGACAAACTGCATTCCAGGTCTCAGACCACCACCCCTTGCATGTACATCCTATAGAATTCTCTGTTAACTATTTCCTGGTCATGTATGCTGTATCCCAACCCCTGATTCCGGAATACAGAAGGTATAAAAAGCCCTGCCACCATTCTTCAGGGCGGGCAGTCTACCTCTTGCTTGGGAGAGGCTGTCCCGTCAGGCTACGATTTCTTTATCTGATATATCAAATAAACAAAAGCCTTTTTGAATTCTCTCTCAAGTCAAGATTTATTGACAATTAATTTTGACTTGGAAAGTCTAGGGGCTAGCCCAGACTCAACACTAGGACTCTGGAGAATAGGGTTTGAATCCACACTTGGCCATGGAAACTCACTAGGGGAGTGGAAATGGTAAAACTACTCCTTAAATATCTTACTTACTTTGAAAGCCCTATTAAGGTCACTATAAGTTAGTTCCAATCTGACAGCACAGAACATACACACACATACAATTTAGAAGTATCAGAGGGTATTCTAGATATATTGGGAGATTACTGAGACCCCCAATGGATTTAAATTGTTCCTGCATATATCCTACAAAACCCAAGAAGTCGAGAGGCAGGGTGCATCTTGACTTTTGCAGATAGCAACCATGCCCACCACTTTTGGAGCCAGTTATGTAAATTTGAAGGTACAGCAATATCATTCAAATGGGAAATGCATACAACCCATCCAAAGACCAAGTTTAAACTGACTATGAACCAGTGTGAAGGCAAGAGGAGAAGGGGATGACAGAGGATGAGATGGTTGGACAGTGTCATTGAAGCTACCAACATGAATTTGACCAAACTCCGGGAGGCAGTGGAAGACAGGAGGGCCTGGCATGCTCTGGTCCATGGGGTCATGAAAAGTCAGACATGACTTAACAACTAAACAACAACAACAACAATGAACCAGCTTGTGACTCACAAGTTAGAATTATAAATTTCCACAACTATGATTTAAAATACAAAGATGCCCTTACTAGAGACATCACTTTTTGCCAGTCAGCTGCTTTGGAGATCAATTACATTCAATTGATTTCAGCATACAAATTCTCCAAGGAATTTCCACCTTTTAAAAATTGGGTTACTGAGTAAACCAAGTAATTATTTCACAAGTACGTTGGGTTAAAAAGAAAGGTATTATTTCACAGAAGCAAGCACAAATAGAGGCAGCATTATAACTCAAATAAAATTTGCAATCCCCCCCCCCTTTTTTTAAGGCACTGGCTATTACATAAAACAACCTTATTGTAATTATACACTGTGCCTAGATATTGGGGTTTAACAGCAGTTTAAGGTCATGGAAGCAAAATGTAATTATCCATGTATTCTATTTTGCCTATAATGTGTTTTGATTTCTTGTCAAAAGGAAAATACTAATGACTTGTGACTTGGCCAACTGAACTATACAGGAGAATAAATCATAAATTATTCTCCAATATAATTCTAAGATCACTAAAATCTGATGTACAGGTCACATAACTGAGTTGTGTGTGTGTGTGTGTGTGTGTGTGTGTGCGTGCGCGCGCACATGTGTGCATGCGCACGCACTGTTTATCTGCTAAGAAAAAGCAATATAAAAGTATGGAACACATCTGTAAATAGAAAGAGACATACTCAAGCACCAACAGAGGGTATATGGAAAGCCAGCATTGTTGACAGCTATAGATGGGCACAAATTAAAAAATAAATCACCAAATTCATTCAAAAATCACTAATTTGTCAATTCATATTCATACAAATCAATGCCCCCAAAGAATATGAATCAATGGATGCTTAGCAATTTTTTATTTGTTTATTCATTTGGCTATAAAATGCCCCCCAAGGAACCTAGGAACACATAACTTGCAGGGAAGGTTCCTCTGGCGCTCCTCTACAACCCCTCCATGTTTGGTGAAGTCTGGGTTTCAGATGTCCGGGTTATATACCCACAAAGAGCCCCTCCTGCAAAAAAGTCCCCAGCCCAGGCACCTAGAGACACCAAAATAAAGAGAAGCTTCTACTGACTCTCCTCTACAATATCTCTCAGTTTGGTGAAGACTGGGTTTTCCCAAGCCAGTTGCATTTTCCTGAGGGGGGGGGGACCAACTTTGTGGTGCATAACTGGGATGTCTGAAATCCAATATTCACCATACTTGGTGGGATTGTAGAGGAGAGTCAGGGAAAGTGTCTCTGTGATTTTGGTGTTTCTAGGTGCCTGGGGAGAACTTTCCTGGGTGGACTCCTTGTGGGTGCATAACTTGAAGATCTGAAATCCAAACTTCACCAAACTTGCATGACTTGTAGAAGAGAGTCAGGGGAAGCTTCCCTGCAAACTCAGTGTTTATAGGTGCTTGGGGGGGGGGGCATTTAAAGGGTTTTTTTTTTAAAAAAATTGACAAATTGATTAATTGATTCATCAGGAAAAAATAGTAAAAAAAATGTAATTCATGATTCATCGACCTTGATGAATCACAAATTAAAACAAATCACCATTTTTCTAATTTGTGCCTTTCTCTATTGACAGTTGATCCTTGCTTTTCCTTTTTGCAGGCTTTTTCCCTGAAGGTCTGCCAAAATTCGGGGCTCGATTTCTACAGCTGATAGTTTGGTGTTGGCTTGGAAGTTGGTACTCATAAAAAATAATCTGATTTTGGAGGATTGGTAAATTGCATTGTTAGGGAAGTGAACAAATTTTGCTCTGTACCCAACATCAGCTCATCTCAAAACTACAGAATTGATAACACATTTGTACACGATTCAAACATTTAAATTATAAAATAATCAGACTCCCCTTCAGTTTCTCAGTTTCCAGCAAATGCAGTTTCCATACATATTTAATGAAATATATGATATGTCTTTCCTGCTTTTCCCATTACTGGAGCAATAGCCAAGCCTCATAAATAAAGCCTTAATTAAAATAATATTCTCTGCAAAATTCCTTCTGTGCCCGTGCTTTCTGCCATCACCATTGATTTCAGGTTTAAGTACCCAATGCCAACTCCACCATTAACCTACTTTGACTGAGGCTACAGAACAATAAATCTAGATAGGCAGAAATTTTATGCCACTTGGAGAATCTTAAAGGCTGGCAAAAGTTGCTCCTTGCTCCCTCTTGACATACTCATTTCTCTAGATGCAGTGGGTGTGCATCATAGCAAACAAAATGCAAACTGTTTCCACAAGGGAATCGTTCCTTATTATTGATTTTTCACACCTGACACAATCACATTCACTTCTCTTACAGCTATCACATTTATTCAGCTCACTTCTATGATAGTGATGTGTCTCAGTTAAAACACTGCAGGTTACCCCTCATGCTTTGTTTGGTGTCTTTAGATCCAGAATCCCCAAGGAACAATGAACACCGCAATGAATGTGAGTTAGAGAGAGAGAGATGAGAGGCATGCCTTGTATCACCAGATGTGGCGGAATGCCCATGTCCCACCTGTCCGTCATGTGGAGCTCTAGAGCTGGAGCCTATGGGAGGACAGGAGGGCGGAGTCAGAGGGGAGAGTTGGAGACTGAGAGAGAAGGAGAGAGGAGGTTTTGAAGGTTTATGAGAGAGATTGGACAGTTGGAGTAGTTGGTTTATGTGTTAAAGAATAGTTAAAAGATATAAGTAAAATAAAATAGATTGACAGTCATCAGATCTTATTCCAGTGATTAATGAAACGTAATACAAATAAAGAAACGTGTTTTAATATCCAAGTTTAATGAGTGCAACAGAATATAACATCTATGAACATACTTGTGTGAGTTAACAACTAAGTAATAAATAATCAGTTATATTTGACAACACATGTCCAAGAAGCATCTTTGGTAAAGTGTGGATAAAGATCCACTGGTGGCAGTTGGTGAAAGGAGAAATAAGCAAGTCGTGTCCAAAGGTGGACCTGGGTTTGAGGGGAAACAAACTAGGGACACTGGGGGTGCGCGACACCAGACATCAAAATTAACCATATACAGAAACTACTATTTTCTTCCTTTGCTTGGTGAACATTTGTACACGTTGAACAACAATTTATGTGCTTTGTTGTTTTGAATATTTTAGCACATCCTATGTAGGTGCTTGCTTCTTCTTCTTTTTTTTAACCGTTCTCATTTTCCACCAACTTCATTTGCCTTTAGGGTACATCGTAACAATCCCTGATCAGTTGGGATGAGGAATCATGTACAGTATGTTGCTGACAGAAGAATGAGTAAACATCCGTGTTTACCTTCAATAATATAATCAATACTGATGTAGTGAGACTGCATTTTTGCAAACAGTTTCCAGAATCCTGTTAGCAAATTCAGAGATTAAGTCTTCTACAGCCATAGCATTGTATTTTTGTCCTGGCTATCTCTGGCATTCAGATTTGCCTGCCAAAGATCACTCCATTGGAAACAACAGAGATTTCTGCTTCTGTAAGGGGTTAGTGGATTCCCCCTTGCACGAGCAGTGGGGGGAAAGCAACTATGTGCAGAATAGATTGTTCCAGAAATTTACATATGTAGCTGGAGACTGAGGCTGGTTCCCCAGATCTCTCAGTTTACAAACTATGCTACTCTTTGTTATTTTGAATCTCACTTTCAAATTTATTAATCAACTATAAGAAAACAATTACAAGAACAGTGATACAATTAGACAACTATGTGGACCTATACACTAGATGTGGATCAAATGCAACTCACGAGTCACATGTAACACATTGTTTCTGTGGCCTCGTGTTCCTTCCTCACCAACACCACATCTCAATTGTGTTTCTTTGTCAGTGGCAAACAAATGCCTTTATTTAACTAGAACACATGGCATGCCTTGTTTTCAAATGAGTTAGAATTTCTGGGAACCCCAGTCCATGTAAAATCATATGCATGCTGTCTGCATGGCTTGTTTCAAGGACAAGTTACTGCATTTTGAGACACTCTCCTGCTGCTAACAGGAGATTTCCGATAATTTAGGGGACAATATGCCCCTTACCCCAACCCCTATTCTAGGCTGCCTGTAAAAATCATCTGTAAAGTGGAAAGAATATTGTTCCTTCTAACAAGAGAGTGAGAGCCTTAATAGAAAATGAAAGTGAGCTTTTCCTCTCTAGTTTCTAATTGAAACCAGCTATGGAACACTTTGTAACACATTCTCAATCTTCACTGGATGACCTCTGCAACAATATACAATTTGTTCAACAGTGCAGAGGTGAATCAGTGTTTTCGAATGGAAGAGAAAAAACAGCTCCTTCCATGAAGCTTGAGCACCCTATCACCTTATGCAGATCTTAGAGTGGGCAGTCTAAGAGCCAGCTAAACTATGCAAAGCTCTACCTGCAAGGGGAGCTGTTGCAGCACAATAGTTTAAGAAATTTAATCTTCACATTGGAAGTGTACATACTTCATGTATGAACTCAGCCATGAGCTTACAAACCACTCACTCTTTCTTAAAGCAGAACATGGGAAGAGCACACAAGACTGTGCACATGAAGCTGCCCCAAATAATTAAGTCTTCACAGATCATCCAAGAAGATGATGATGAGCAACTAAATCCCATTCCTTTCCTGAATAGGTGATGGGCAGAATGTTGCTATGTGCACAACCCTGATCCTGGTTATTAGCTCAAAGGATTTGTTTCTGGGTGGATTTAGTGTCCAGATAGGTCTGCCCACAGGAAAGCCTGCCTCTACAGCTGTAGTGCTCTGTGATGAGTCAGAACACCTGTCTATAAAGAGAAGAATAAAATGCAGTGGCCTACCTTTAAAGGGGATGTAATGCTCATGGTTGTGAAGCACACTGAGTATTATGTGCAAAGTTCAGTATAAGTGCCGTTGCTTTTTATTAAAACTCTGTTTTCCCCATGTGGTTTTAAAAAGAAAACAGTTCCTAAAGGACTTGTTGCAAACTAGGAATGGGCCAAGTCATTCCATGTGAAGCCCCAAAGAAATGTAATCTAATTAACTTGCTTTTAATTTATCCTCATTTTAAAGAGAAGCTTTTATGTTCAGTTTTTCTAGATTTGTTTCATTAAGTAGAAAGGGAAACATGTGGCACTTTTGGGTTCCATTTCCCATGCTGACATAATCACACATGAGATCCTGTTCAGAGGGTAGCAGGGTGTGATGGCTTGAAAGGGGCTCCTGAGGAAGCTAGTAGGACAAAACAGCTACAAAGGCTGCCTTTTAGTTTTCTGCCTTTCACCTTCCTTTGCAGATACCAGTTCTGATACTGATGAAGCGTCACTGGCACATGTGTTAATTCCTGTGTCTGAAATTTTGTCCCTGCAAATTGGTATTTAATTGTCTGCGGGGGGGGGGGGAAGCTGGTGCTACACTGTAGCAAAATATGAAGTTACTGATAACAATTAAATGCCTTGTTTATAACCCATGCTGGATCTTGTCTTGGTGTGCTGCTTAAAGAGAAGAGGAAGACAATTGCTTTGGCCTGAGAACAAGAGGGATAGAGAGAGTGAGAATTTTTAATTTAAACAGTTGATATTTGCCCAATATCTAAAAGAATTCCCATGTTCTTCTACATGAAAGAGTATGTGGTCCACAAGTCATTAGCTTCTGTGTGGTACATAATGCCTGAAGGGCTTGTTGCAAAATAGAAATGGTTTCAGTCCTTCCAGGTGAAGCCCAAAAGAAATGCAAACAATTTAACCTCTGCATTGTTCATTCTCATTTTTAGAATAAAGCGAGAAAACCATCATAAAATAACAAGTTTCATTTTCATTTTATTTGTTGCATGATTGTTATATGCAGAAGTTTCAAAGTTTCAGGAAGTTTAAGTTACCACTAGAGCAAGGTGGACAGCACAGGGCGCTCCAGAAGTTCCTGGAAAGTTAGGTTGCCCTCCAAAAAATCTGGGCAACTATCAAACAGTCAGCTTGACATCAATACCCAGAAAGGTTCTAGCACAAAACTTTAAGCACTTAGAAACAAATATCATCATTATTAAGACTCAGCATGGATGTCTCAGAAATCTTGGCGAACACTGAAAGGTGATATGGTATCCATCTTCAAGTATTTGAAAGGCTGTCATGTGGAAGGGGGAACCAAAATTATTTTCTGTAACTTGGATTAAAGCTATGAGAAAAGAGGTTTATCTAAATAGGCAGAAATTCCTTTCAGCAAGAGCTGTTCAACAGTAGAATGGACTGTCTTGGAAAGTGGTGGACAATCCTTCATCAGATATCCTGCTTCAGCAGGACTTGAGGACCCTTGGGATCACTTCCAGCTCTACAATTCTATGACTCTATGAACTTCTGGAGAACTATAAACTGGCCACCCTAGCATTAGCACAACTGAAGGTCTTCCACCAATTTCTTAGAAGCTTCACAAAGCTCACTCTTCCACAGCTTACTTTATTTAGAGATAATCCTACTGTATCTTTGAAATGATTGTGGGATTATTTGAGTCATTCCCAAACATTAACATTCTTCCCTTTGTGGCACATATTCAAAAGTAAATGGAGAATGAGTCAATAAGAGGGCAATTACAATGTGGTTACAAGAAAAAGAACTGTGTAATATTGTTCACAGATCTCTTCTTAGCTTTGGAAATAAAGTTGTGCTTTCCTGAAGTTGTCTGAATTCAAGGAAGATATATCCTTTTTGGGGATTCCTTGCATACTGAGGAGCCCCAAATCAATGAGAAGGAGGAATTCAGTCTGTGTTCTGTAGTTCCTTACTTAAATGTTCTCAAAATCTTCTAATCTAGTATTGGACTAGCAGAGATCTACCAGTGCAATTGAATCTTCTCCTTTTCTTTTCTAGCCCTCTAGCCCACTGCACCACCTGGACATATGTTTAGAAGTTCTCAACTCTGTCCCAGAACACACACCTTGGGAAGCTATAAGTTTTTTTCTTTTTGGTTCTCCTGACAGAAGCTGTTCCATCAGTGGAACGACATGACTGGGTCCAGTTCTTGACCTGCTATAGTGAATCATGTGCAGAAGTTGTCAGGTGGGAAGGGTGGGATTGTATATTTGACTGCCAGGGAGATGAGATAGAATGTAAAGGGAAACTATATGAGGGTTGGAAGTTAGAGGAGGGGTGAAAATAAGAGCTGCAAAGATTGATTTTCATGTCAGTATTTCATATTCCTTTTTCACTCAAAATATTCTGATACTGGTATTTGTGAAACAAACTTTCCTCTATTTTTGAGAAATGTTGTGGAGCATACTACCTTCTGGATTGAACCTTCATCACTAAGGTTTGGTGAGAGAGGCGTACTGACTTGGTGAGTTTGGTCAATGGTTACATCTAGATGGTCCTGGTAAGAGAATAAACATGCTTGCAAGAAATGAACACAACTTCAGGTAAAAATGCTCCTACTAACCAACTGGCATAAACAGTTCCACTCTGTATGCTGACTGATTTAAGCTTGTCTTTGCCTCTGTTGACCTAGTCAGAAGATGCCATCATAGGAACAGAGCTTGCAAATGTAATCACAAATCCCACAAACCCTTCAATGGAGGTTTTTAAATGGAATTTAGGCAGCTACCACCAAGGTTGCTTTAGAGGTGGATTTCCTGCTTCTGCAGGAAGTGGGCTCAAATGTCATTAGGGTCCCTTCTGTCTCTATAATTCTGTGGATCTAAACCTGAAGCCAACTGGGGCTCTGTTCAAGGTCATAACTGTGTGTGCCACAGGCCCTGTCCTGCATGCTTCAAATCTTTTAACCTCAGGGGCAGTGCTGAATAGTGTCCTATTGCCAGTCATGAAGAGTCAACTGTCATACAGGTTTCTTTCATATATGTACTTAAGCACAGTGTGCCATCATGTCTTTTAACTTAGGCTGGCAAGAGCTGCTGGTGATTCTGATTTTGTGTGTGTGGTGAACCTCTTCTATGCAGTAGTCAGAACCTTAGACAAGCTATCCAAAATGCTGAACCTGTTCTGGCAACAGAAATTAACAATTTGGATCTTTCTATAATGTTTGACAAACCTGTAGGTGAATCAACACCCCAACAAAATAAAATACCTCATTTTCCACTTATACAGGCAGCAAACATTCTCGGCTGATCCTCTCATACTGTCTCTATTTAACCCACTAGGATGGGGATGACTACAATAGGGATCTCCTCATGTTGGGCTACAGCTTTCTTCAGCCACCCATGGCCAGTGGTAAGGAATTCTCAGACTTTCAGATAGAGCACATCTGGAGACCCTTACTTTGCCCACTCCTGCACAAAATGGGTTGTGGTTGCTCACTACAGGTGTCCAGATATCCGGTTTTGGACTTAAGTTCCCAGAACCTCAGACTACAGTTCCCAGAATTCCCCAGGCAGCTATGTAGTAAAAAACCACAAACCTGCACACCTCTACTCACTACACTGAATTACAATTATGGATACAAAAAATAGAGGCAGGAGGAGAGAAAATATTCAAGGCATTGTTAAGGATTTATTCAAGATTTCCCTTTATTACAGGACATACTGTGTCTGTTTATTTGGAGATAAACCCACTGCGTCCCATGGAATAAACATGTATAGCTTGTCAACTAAGCATATGAATCATCCTCAGTGTTGTCATTAGGATCACACTTCTGCATATCAGCTTGATTTATTTAGCCTTTTCATTGTTTAGGTGTACAACTGTTGCTTTTTCTTCTCCATTTTGCTGTGCCTTTTTTACTTTCCAATCTGAAACAAATAATAATTAAAGTGATGGATGGCACTAAAAAGGAGTGAAGGTGAATGGCTGAAAAATTACAGCTACTGTTTTCCTTGTGAATATATTTTTGTGAAACACAGGGGAATATAACAATAGCTAGATTGGCCAAAATGGGAAAAATATGAAATGTGTGTGTGTGTGTGTGTGTGCACGTGTGCAAGTGTGTGTGTGTGTGTGTGTGTGTGTGTGTGTGTGAGGGCATGTAAACAAAAATAAAGACGAAACTTGTTTTACTGTTCCCAAAACACAAACCATAATTCATCCTGATGATCTAAAATAAAATCAATGTAATGACCGCCTCTTCATTTTGTTTTGGCCTTTTTCTTCAATTCATTTTTTAAAATGCTATTTTAGCCTATACATAGGCATGGGGATTTTTTTAAAAAAATGCTTATCAAACGTCGATGGCTGAAACTGGACACTTATTTTGTATCTGAAGGTAAATGTTGCAAAATATAATTAATAGATATGGATTTTTGAATAGTTCCTATGAGCATTATTGCTGTTTTTCTGTGCCATCAAGTTGGAACTGACTTATAGTGACCCTAATAAGGCTTTCAAGGTAAGTAAAATATTTGATTTGACCAGTTCCATTTCCAGTGAGTTTCCATGGCAGTGCTGAGGAATTGAACCTCAGCATTTGGCAAAATGTCTATGCTTGAAAGGGACGTGGTGGCGCTGCAGGTTAAACCGCAGAAGCCTCTGTGCTGCAAGATTGGAAGACCAGCAGTCATAAGATTGAATCCACGTGACGGAGTGAGCTCCTGTTGCTTGTCCCAGCTCCTGCCAACCTAGCAGTTCGAAAGCATGTAAATGCAAGTAGATAAATAGGTACCACCTCGGTGGGAAGGTAATGGCGTTCCGTGTCTAGTCGCGCTGGCCACGTGACCATGGAAACTGTCTACGGACAAATGCTGGCTCTACAGCTTGGAAACGGGGATGAGCACCGCCCCCTAGAGTCAGACACGACTGGACTAAATGTCAAGGGGAGCCTTTACCTTTACCTTACTATGCTTGAAGCAAGTGGGTTCCCCCCCTCATATTTCAGAAGCAAAGCACATTGAGAAAGAGAGAGAAGAAACAGAAGCAGACTGGCTAATTGTACAGAAAGACAAACTTTTTAATTTTTTTTACAAATAATTAGAAAGAAAAAAGTCCCACAATTATATTGGTTACAGCAGCGATCCCTGGCCAAACATTGGGAACTGGATCCAGTGTCTTGGGAGACCTGACTGCCCCTTGATGCCCACCTGTGCGTTCTTCATCAGGCTCAAGGCAGTAATGGAACCAATGACAACAATCCTCTGTGGACCGCAGGAGTGTACATCACTTCATAACTCTCTGTGGGTGGGCCTGGGCCAGTGGGGCCCCCTTTGAGCCAGACCATGGCCCCACTCCCTGCCTCCCCTTATGAGAGGGCTGAACTGCCATTTCAGGTGATCCAGGGTCCCATTTGGTTGCCATCTTACTGTCCGATATACTCCCAATGCCTGAAACCACCAACTGTAGAAACAGAAGGTACAGTATCACAAACATAATGTAACAGTACAAACAACTAACCCCATATATACCCTTTGCAGCTATAGAAAAGAGGGTGGGTGGGTGGGGGGAAGCTGGTCAGCTGCAAACTAGGCAGTCTGGGGCCGGGCACCTGCTTTTGTGGTGGGCTGGCCGATCGGAGTGAAAACCCCTCACTCAAGGCCCATCAGGACCCTGAGGTCCTAAATCTCCTTACTGCCCAGTGCAGGGGCCAACAGGGTCCCCAGGGTCCTGCTGGCCAATAGGAGGCCAGTGTGGAGGGGCTTAGATCCCAGCAGCATCTGGTTTTGGTGACACGTGGCCACTACCAGGAGCTCTTTATTTATTTTGATGCTGCCTTTGCTTTCCTAGGCTCTGCTGTCTTGTCAGCAATGGGAGGGGGAATGCCCCAGGTAAGGCTGGTTCCCCTTTTTGTTCAAAAACATTCAATTCAATGTTTCTAATTCTTAAAAATCCATGAAATTTTGTGCAATTATCTTGTTTTGTGCATTTTGTGTCATTTTGGAGAAAACATCCTTCACTCTTTCAGCAATAGGATTCCAAAGTATCTTACTGTTCTCATAGTTAAGGAGAAGAATGTCACTGTTTGTCATGCTTACATGCAGGGATGGGAGGGACAAAGATTTACTCCCAGAGAATGTCCTGCCCATTTCCTTAGTCCTTTAGGCTGAAATATTTTTCTGCAAGTTATGCTAAATAATGATGATGCAGCAATTTTTCAGAAATAAGACAGTTCTGATTACTCCTGAAGGCCATGAGGGATGACTTATCAGCTGGGGTTACTTTGGATAATTAAAGACTTTCCCCCAATCCTGTGGCACCCTGTAACTTTCTGATGAAAGGGATTCCACTGGAGTGTTGGGATGAGGGGCATTCAACACATTTAATTTCTGAAAAATTCCTTCAGCTGATGACATTGTCAGTCTTATGTGGTGTAACTTAGAGAACAGGATTTCAACCTTTTTTCCCTTTGAACTTGATCTTTGTGTTCTAAAGCTTGTAGTGCAGTCTGGATAGATGTTCTGTCAACATGAAGCCTTCCATGGCAACAAACTTTCCTGTCTCTGTGGGAAATATTTGTAGAGCAATGCTATAGAAATCAGTGCTATTAAATGATTTAGAATACAGCTCATTAATGTGGAAAAAGCATGTAGGCGCTGAAGACAGTAGGCATTTTTAAAGTTACTCTGGTATTTAATGCTCAGGAAACTTTCATTGTGGCTACCAGTTCCAGCAATAAGGATAATGGATTTCCCTTAATACACTAAGAAATACATACATAGATACATCAATTCATTAAGAAAGTGTATCCATCTTCACTCATGTGGAGAAAGTGAGAATAATTTCCCACCTCATTAAGTTAGTAAATGGAGGAAGAAGAGAGTAGATTTCATGTGGCAGGATTTGTCTAAATGATACAACTATACCAAGAACGGCAGACTATGCCACACAGAGAAGACATGAGACTTTCCATCTGTCAATGCAGGATGCTTGGAAAAGCAAAAGCACAAAGATTTTACATTTCCATTGTTAAATCATAGACAAATGTAATAGACAATTGAATAGTGGAAACAAATACTTAGCCCTGACTTCGTAAAATTCCTATTCCTGCAAAGAATGAAACACTGTCAGCAGCTTTGTCTGCATATACCCTCCAGAAATATCTGCTGTTACAGAAATCCCGCCATATTTTGGTACCTGCAGCTAATTATAGCAGGGATATAGGTTAGCATCGGGCAAAAAAGGAGTACATGGCTGCCATTTTAATGACATCATAGTCTGCACTTAAATTGTTCCTCTGCTATTTACTTCAGGGTATGACCATCATGTAGACCATCACGGAGATGTAACATAAAATAGGCACTGAAATAAACGGGAGCCGTGTGGGTCAATACAAAATAAAATACAAATGCAAGAAGAGGCAATACTTTTATAGACCACGAAAATATAATCATATAATACATGAGCTTTCATGGATCAACACCACTTGTACTAGGCTTGTACCAGTGTGAAGAACTTAAAGTCTAAAAATTCATGGCAAGATGGATTTTGCCCAGGAAGTTACTCTTAGATGTAAAGTCCAACAGTTTTTGGCAAGATGTATTTCACTAGGCAAGTCTTTCTTAGATGTAAGTCAGAAGAGGTGCAGGAAGCAGTATGGTTGCTGTTTTAAAGTTACAGCTGCGATAGCTGTGGATTGGATATCAGGCCCCAGGTCTTCAAACAAGGAAACACAGGCAATGCACATGCACACACTTCTCCATTTGGCCTTTCTTTGAAATAGATATGTTTCTGCTTGGCCAAGGGCCTGTGACAAAGGAAATCTGAATCCTCAATCTGGAAATTGTGAATATGCAGAAGCTGTTCCTGCAAAAGGAATTTGGGGTGACAAAAGAGTTAATCTCAAGACAGGGATGCAGCAGATATAGGTTATTTGCTCATTCATGTGTGTTTGTGTGTATGTTGTGTGTGTGAATCTGGCTCCACTTCCTTTGAGAGGTGAAGAATAATTTCCCACTTCATTAAGTTAGTAAATGGAGGAATTATTCCTTTGTGATGAAGGGGTAGAGCTTGAGAATACCATCACATCTTAAAACTTACTGACAAGAAACAGTTGCTTTGGGTGCCTCTATACAAAGAAAAGTATTGAGAGATTTTTTTTAAAACAAATAAAGTATAGCTTAACTTAATTGTGTGTCATGTATTTTTATGCCAGACAACTTGAGCAGCAGTACTTCCATGGAGTTCAGTCAAAGCCTTCCCCCAGCAATTCTGAGCTTCCTTTTCATCTTCATGTGTATGCCTGTGTGCCCCATAACCCCCCCAAACGGTACCAGATGTGGGCCTCAGGGCCAAAACGTTTGTACACACTTGTGATAAGGATACACCCCTCATACACAGCTTAGAGGACATGATAAAATGTTGCCTAATTTTTTCACTGAATTCCTCATCAAGGCATCTGTTCATTGACGAGAATGAAGAATTGAGTGAGAATTTCTGACATAGTTTTTATTTTTTTATTTTACCCAGCTTGGCATAGTCTGCCTCTTTATCTATTGCTACTCTATAATTATTTCATGCCTGTAGGAGAGTATTTAAAATACAAAATGGAGCTTGTTCTGAAGTGTGGTAAATTCAGAACATTCTCTGTTTGGGGTGTTGTATTTTTGTTTGCTTTGTTCGTAAAAAAAATGAAAGAATTAGTGCACTATAAAATTGTTTTAAAAGGCAGATATGCTGACAGGAGCTTTAAGGGTCTCTTTAAGGACTGCATTTCATTGTTTACAAATCCTCTAAGCGAAAGGAAGCATAAATAAAATATCACCACGGGATGCTAATTTGCCTCCCTTTCTTTAATTCATGAAATACAATGGCTTGCCACATATTATCCTCCAGCTAGAGATGGTGCTTTACATTTATTTCTAAGCCTTTTGACTATTCAAATGTAAGAAAGATTCCCTCTACCACCCTGTCAGCAGTTCTATAATATGATTGGCTTGGAGTTCTGACCTTGGATTATAATGACATGGTATTAACAAAAGAATTTTTCTCTCCTAACTAGCACTGTTTCTTTGACAGTAACAAACAGTATGCATTTAATGGCTGGCTGAAATAACTCAACAATATATTGAAAGGCTTAGGTAGTGATGCTTGATGCTACAGTATCCTTGTAATACGGTGAGAATACTTGTATAGGAACAAAATGTGCTCCTCTGGAAACATTATGCTTCTTCCTTGTGAGAAGGGATGGGATTTTAAGATTTCTTGGACTACACTCCCATAATTTTCCATTCTGGAAGTTCTAACTGACAGATAGACACCTTTGAGGCTTAGCTAGACCTAACTTCTCTAAGCTTCCTGTTCCTGCCCCACAGCAAGCTGGGAGCTTTCCTTCTAAACAGAAGGTCAGTCCAACCTAGGCATAGCTAACTCAAAGTCTTCCAGTTGAGGCCTGTCTCCCAGGTGAGCAACATTTAGATGTCTGTAAGGTATCTGGCTTGTCAGGTAGAACTCCCAGAATGGAGAATTATGAGATTTGTAGTCCAATAAATCCAAACACCTAATCCCTACCTTTGAGTGTGAATTGTTTTGTATGTTCAAACAGGTATGCATCTACTACACTACTATTACAAAGATTAAATATTATTGAAATAAAAGAAGCAAGACATGATGAAGGGCAAAAGACAACAAACCACTGCTGTGCCTTTGTCTCACCTCTTTCTGTCTCCACAACTTCTATATCAATAACAACAATGTATGTAGATGAACATAACTTATTGGCATGTTTGGTTCAGCATTTGGAAAAAGTTACCTTTTGAACTACAACTCCCAGAGTTCCCCAGCTAACACACAGAGGGGAGATTTTGGAAATTGTTATCCACAGCAATAACCTTTTCAACTTCTAGTTCAATTTCAGTTTGGGTGACAACATTTTGCTGTGCCTAATGGAAGATCCAGCTTGCTGCTAGTTGGATTTAATTAACCTCTAGAGTTTTGACCTTGGATTATAATGAAATAATGTCTGAAAAGCAATTTTCTCTCCTAACTAGCACCATTCATTTGACGATAACAAACAGTATTTATTTCATATGATGAATTGAAAGAATTCATAGGTGCACTGAAGGGCTGAGGGAGCAAATGCTACTGCATCCTTGAAATGTTGTGAAAGTCTTTCTTGGTGTTCATTAGTACAAAGATGAAGTATTCTGAAAGAAACAAAGGGGATAGCTTTGATCATGATGTTAGCAAAGTCAAAACAGGATAATACAAAAAGCAGAGGCAGCAGTCTTGGCTGGCCATGTAGCAAATTCCAACATCCATTTTGTGTTAGCAATACCTTTATTAGACCAAACAAAAGGCACAAGAATCAGTACAAGCTTAGGATCTCTTTGTCATAGAAGATAATCCCCAGAAAGAATTAAGGGATATATAGAAAAGGATATGGAAAATAGGCTTCTAGAAATGGATAGAGAAATAATGGAGCAGTGAATAAGAGAAGAGGAGCTAGAGGAAATAATTAATAAATTAAAAACAGGGAAGACACCAGGAATTGACAGATTGGAACCAGAGTATTATAAAATCTATAAAAATGTTGGTAAGAAACTAAAGTTCCTTTTTAACAGAATAATGGAGGAAGAAAAATTTCATCATCTTTGAAGCAATAATTACAGTAGGACCATGGTATCAGCGAGGGATTGGGTCCAAGCCATCCCTCCCTCACAGATGCTCAAAACCACAGATATGCAAACCGTATATACAGCATAGTTTCTGGTTCCCTCTAGTGGCTAGTTCTGGCAATACACACTGGAAGCACATATTTCTGAGACGTTTTATTTTTTTTAATTTAATTTTTTTAATTTTTTTTATTATGTAACTATAACATAAACAAAAACATATAACATACGAACTAAAATACAATTTAACTGTGTTCCCCACCACCATATGCGGGACCTCTTGCCATAATCTTCCTCTTCCTTATTGTTCTTCTTCTTCTTCTTCTTCTATTTAATTTAATTTTTAAAATTAAATTAAATAGAATTCTTTTTCTATTTAATTTAATTTTTTATTGTTTTATTTAATCTTTTCAGGCAGCAGATAACTAAAACTGTGGGTACTGATCCTGTAGATACGGCGGTCCTACTGTATATAATTTTTTTTTTAAATGAAGATCCTGAAGCTTATAGACCTCTCTCTCTAATAAACCAATATGCCAAGATATTCATATCAATATTTGCAAAGAGAATGAATAATTTTATTACTAAATATATTAAAGAAGAGACTCTGTGTAACTTGTTATCTTGGGCTCCAAGGTTTGTTTTCCCTAACAGAGTGCTCTTGGAAGTTTCATTATCCAAATCTGACTCCAAGCTTCTGGAGAGGCAAATGCCACATCCACTTTTGGAATTGGACCCATGCCAACATGATGCTCCTTTCAGTTATAGAATGATTACTAAATGCTCTTAGAGAAGATAAAGCGATTCTAGGCATTGGTATTCATAATAAACATAAGATTAGTTTATTTGCTGAAGATACCTTATTGACAATAGAGAATCCTTCAAAATTTATGTAGACGGTAAAATTACATTTAAAAGAATTTGGAAAGATAATTGGGTTACAGATAATTTACCAAAGATCAGACAGTTCAACTATAACAAAGAGGAAATAGAAAAAATTAGAAAAGAAATTGATGTTAATATTTGAAAGACTATTAAGTGCTTAGGTATAAATATATCAACTAATTTGGAAAGACTGAAAGAAAAAAATAAAATATTGAAATAAGTAATTATTAAGATTGATGATTTAAGGAAAATTGGATTATCATGGTTTGGCAGCATTGCTGCATTTCAAATGAAGATACTACCTAAGATAAATTTATTTATGAGGCTATCTATAAAGATTAGCAAAAAAGAGTTAAAAGAATGGCAAAACATGATTAATAAGTTATGTAATGAAGATAAGAAGTCAAGACTAAATATGAGGAGATGGTATTAATCTCAAAAAGCTGGAGGGTTAGGACTTCCCAATTAAAGTTATATTATATTGCCAATCAATTAAGACATATAGAAGATATTTGCTTGAACATGGAACCACAAGAATTGCATTTGAACCTGGTGAATATCCTTTTCTTACAAGATAATTTTTAAAAATAGTAAAAAATATAGGAAACACCTTCCTTTAAAATATGGTACTAATGTGGAATAGATATAGAAAATTACTTACCCCACCAGTATCCCCATTACACACTGTGATAGAGCTGGAGAAAATTCCCAGAAAACCAAAAACTTTCTACTGAGAAATTTTTTAACAAAGAGACACATTGTTAGAATAAAGGATTAACTAGAAAAAAAATAAAGAAAAAAGAACAAATAAAAGATGTGATAGGTAAAAATGATGTTTCTTAGTATGATGTTATCCAGTTAGAATAAAGGACAAAGAACTGGGTAAAACGAAATGGTAAATGTAGGGAATTTACAGAGTATGAAGGAATTATATTATAAAAGAAAGTTAAGATGATAAGGTAGTGAAGGGTATAGTAAGGAAAATTTATAGTATATTATTTGAAATAGAAGATCAGGAAGACTTAAATCATTATGGGAACTCAATACTGGAGAAG
Source organism: Intellagama lesueurii (assembly GCA_037013535.1). NCBI lineage: Eukaryota > Metazoa > Chordata > Lepidosauria > Squamata > Agamidae > Intellagama > Intellagama lesueurii. The sequence goes on along the minus strand of JBAJHW010000002.1, from coordinate 265,899,373 downwards.
AAATAATCCCTGGTGATTGGGAAAATCTATGGAATATTAAAATATTGAAATCCATGTCAAGAGTAAAAGAACAGTTTCATTAGTTAGTTTGGAGATGATACTTTACTCCAGTGGAACTTAATCAAATGAATGGCAATTATTCTAAGATGTGCTGGAGAGGGTGCCAGAAACTAGGTACATATTTTCATATGTAGTGGGAATGCAAGTATGTAATGAGATTTTGGCAATTGGTTTTTAAGGAAATAAATTCAATAAACAATTAAACCTAGCTGTATGTCCTAAAATAGTGCTTTTATCAATATTTGGAAAGGAGACAGGTCATTGGACAACTAGAGAATTAGTATCCAATTTGTTAACAGTGGCAAGACTGGCTGTCCCCAGGAATTGGAAATCAGCTCATAATATCCAGTTGGTATAGGGAAGTCTGAAACATAGCAATTAATGATTAACTTACATGTAATATAAAAGTTAAGTGGGGGTAACTGGTAGAGATGTACAGGGAGAATTTATCGATTTTGTGTTAATAAAGAGAAAGGGACCACACCCAATGCAATACAATTCTGGAAGGGAGATGGGGCTCCACAGGATGGTATAGCCAGTAGCTCCCAAATGGGACCAGTGGTGGGGAGCACTGTTTATGTAGTCACTTTTATTAGTTGTTTAGATGTCTACCTTTGGAAAAAAAATCATAAACAAGCCATTTAGTCTACATGCTGTTCTCACACATAATTTGAAGGAAAGCTCTGAGGATTCTCAGACTGGTCTGATCAGACATAAGGTTTCACCCTGAATAGTCTATAGGATGGCTGGATACAGGCAAAGCTTTAAAAAGGCAATGATTTCTGATGTAAGCATATTTGAGCAAAAGATAGTACTATCTTTGGGATAATTATGGTTATTTTAATCCCCCCCCCCCGTTTTTTCCCCAGTACTTTTCCCAGTACTACCAAATCTTCTGCTTCTTCATATGTGACAGACACAATCCAATGATGTTTCTGGAGTGGAAGGATCAGCTGACAAGGACCTGTCATTGCTCAGTGGAAGCCCAAATGTGTTCACAGTCTTCACATTCTTCAGGGAGGCTAAAACAAATAAATTTTAAGAATTTCGCCTTCATTACAGAATTTTTTTTTGGTTTGGATACCTTTACTTATTTTATATTATTTATTTAAAAAGTTTTTACCCCACCTTTCTCCTTTTGAAGGACCCAAGGCAGCTTGCATCATTTAAAGACAGTATTAATGCTAAAAGGAGTAAGTATACAAGTACTAAAAAGGATCAGGCAAATACCACACTAAAAAATGGTAAACAAACACAACACCAAAACCGCACCCAAAGTGGTAAGGCTCAACAATCCATTTAAAAACTGCAGAGCCAATAAATAATTTAATAGTTCATAAAGTTGATCATGGCTGTCCAGATGTGTATCTGGCCTCTTTTTTTCCCCAAGTGGGTGAACAAAACACACCAGGGGTGCTTCAAGGGTCCCTAAAAGTTAAGAATCATTTGGAAAACATGGGTGACATGCATTACATGTACTGAAGGAATTGGCTCCTTCCTCCAGCCCTGGTTAAAAGTTACACCTTAATTAAGGGCCTGGTTTGCTGAGAACATTTTCTTTGCACATTCCATTGGAAAGAGGAAACTTTACAGAAGAAGATGCTATTGTTCACCTTCCATTCATTCAGGTTTGTGCAGTGGAAAACATGCTGCAATCTAACTCTGCTGGAAACAGTTCCAGAAAAAAGAAACAGGAATGTCCCTTTCTCTCCCATTGCTTCGCCTACGCTCATATGAATTTACTTGGCACATGAGAATAACAATGTCCAAGGTGATTACATATTTTAAAAATGTTGAAACTGTTTCCCTAAACATTATCTTTTCTTCTATGAAGTATCATTTTTTTACCTTCAAATCACCTAATTAATGCACCTCGTGGTTAAAATACGAAATATGCCTCATTACTCATTTTAAAAACCCAGGGAATAAACAATATGCTTTAAAAATACTTGATAGGAAAAAAAAAAGAGAATGAAAACATAGCTTAGATTTCTTTTTTTTTCCTTAGAATTTAATACTGGCAACCTATACAGTTATTTCAGAGAGGAAATATATAAGGAAGGAAGTATATAAGGGGGCAAAGGAGGGCTATTTTTTTAAAAAAAAATCTTTTTGAAATGATAGGGTCAAAAATATGCACAGAATTAATGCTCAGGGGATATTAGTATTGCATATCTGCCCAGTACTTTTTCTGTCTAGGAGTTTTAGTCTGGGTTATTTTAAATTCCATTGCTAATAGCCATGAGTTTTGCAAAATGTTATGGATGATGTTCCCATATTTTACTTTCTTTCTATAATGAGCTGCTGGATGAATTGAAAATAGGATTTAGATCACATCCCTTTCCTGGCAATAATCAAGCAAATAAAATCAAATTAGAGAGACAATAAATATTATTTGCATAGAACCTTACATTCATCTATAAATCAGAGATGTGGAATCTTTCAATCACTAGCTAACTTGTACTACAACTCCCATAATCCTTTACCACTGGCCATGCTGGCTGGGCTGTCTGGAATTTCAGGTCCAGAAAGACAAAGACGGCAACCACATGGTCAATTACTGTGAAATTTGATCTGCTTATAAAACAGGTGGAATTTATTTATTTATTTTTTACTGTCTGCCTGACGTACAAGGCTCATTCAGATTGGTCCATCCAATTCCAAAAGACAGCTTTTAAAACACAAATGATTCATATTAAAGACATGAAACTTTTATTTTTCTTTCATGTTCCCTTGTTTGTGTAACCTTTTTTCACCCTTTGTTTGTCAAATTGATAATTTTTTCATCCAATAGCATTGCGAGGGCTATTGCAAAGGCATGATGGTTATTGAAAAGGCATGACCAACAAGGGCTGTCAGCAGCCAGTCAGAACATCTGAGAGGAGCAGCAATTTTGAATCTGAAGGAGGGCCTGGAACTCAGTTATGAGCATTTCTTTCTTTCTTTTTTCTTCTTCAGTCATTCTTGTGGATTGGGTTACTGTGCGCTGAGATTTTTCTGATCCTTCAACTTGGACTGCTTTTGATGCCTGCCTGGCCTATGCCTCCTTCCTGGATCCTTTGAAGGATTTTATACTATAACTGAATATCCTTTCAGTCAGTTGACCATGAACGTTATCTATAAGGAGAAATAAGTGGGGATAATTATTTGTTGCCTCATTCTATAATGAGTTTTTGAGTATTTGAAAGCAGGATTAAGACAGCATTATTCCAATGCCTTGCACGATAATATTAAGTGGAGCAAGAGAAAAAGTTGTAACTATAGTACATAATTACAGCCTTGTCAATGTCTGTTTTGATGTGACATGGACATCTTTGAGTGTGTTTGTGTGGGGGGGGTACCCACTCAGGAATGTCCTTTCTCTAAGTGGCCTTGAAATAGACAAGAAGGGAGAGAGAGAGAGATGATCAAAGAACAATTTACACTGGAGTGACTGTGAAAACAGGTATTTGAAAATATGATGGAAACTAAGCGATAGATTATTCATTATTAGATAAACAAATCATAAGGAGAGACGCAACACTGGCTGATAATGTGAGTGTCTGGTCAGGTGATTCCCTTTATTTCTTCAAGCATACATAGTGTGGAGGAAGTGGACATTTTTCTTCTTCTCAATACTTGTTGCCATCTTACATGTCATAGTGCCTTTTCTCAATGTTGTCTATTTGCACCACTAGGTCTTCCCAGGCGATGCTCCTCCAAGTGGTCACTCCAAAAGAGGCCAGGAAATCATCTAGCAGAAGAAGTGGCACCAACACTCTGCAACCAACACCTGGTGGAGCTGCACCTGGCTCCCTCCCTCCTAATGTTTAAAAGGTGCCTAAAAACACTGCTTTTAAGAGAGTCCTTTCTCTGTACCCCTGCCTGATTTTTCAATATGCCTCATGTTCCACGTTTAAATTTGCAGATTATGCCTCTTTGAGTTTATTGCTATTCTCTCTGTGTTTTTATTTTAATGTGAATGTTTGTTGTGTTTTTATTGCTGTAAACCACCCAGAATAGTGCATCGCACTAATGGATAATGTGTGTGTGTGTGTGTGTGTGTGTGTGTGTGATGCATTAGTGTGATGCACCCCATTAGTGCAAAATAAATAAATAAATAAATAAATAAATAAATTTCTCTTTTCATAATACTAAGACATAGAATTATCAATGAAGCAGAATGTTGGGAGATTTAGAGATCATGAGAGCTGATAAATGGAATTATCTCTTCATTCATCACATAGCGCCTAATCACATGAGTCAAATGAACCCTAGTTATACCTCAGTTAGATTGTTTCATAAATTTCCGGTCACACAACGCACAGCCATGAACGACTCATTTTCCCTGTCAGTGGTTTATCTGTGGTTTATTTTTCCCTTGCTGAGAGGATTTGATGATGTGTTGAGTCTTTCTGTACTGGTATTGCATGTGTGCACGCTCCTATCAATTTATTTCCTTTGCAAAGGGCTCGGGTTTCTGGGCGCTGTGGGGAGGGGAAACAGCAAGTACGAACTGCAGTACGATCTCTACAGATGACAGGTGCCATCCCTTCTCTCCCTGATCACCCCTCCTTGTTCCTTTGCTGGATGGGGTGGAGTGGATGAGGTGTGGAGACCAGCAGTTGGGGGAAGGTGGAGAATCTCATCCAGACCCTTTTAAAAGAAATTACAGAAATTCATACAAGAGAACGGTGTAAAAATCTACTAGTCGTCATGGTTCGTTATTGCCTCAGGTTCCCCAAGCAGCATGTAGAGGCTGTTTGTCTATTTCATCTCCTGGGAACACAAACAGGAGGGTGCTATTGCACGCATGACTTGATTTTTGGTACCTTTTCAGAATATCTGGTTGGACACTATAGGAGGATGATTCTTCAGAAGATTTACCTCTGGTGAGATCCAGTAGCATTCTTATTTTTATGCTTTTCTCATTAGCTCAATCCAACCATTCACACACTAATACATCAGTCTCTAAGACCGGGGGTGAGCAGCTGTGAACTTCCATAAATGTTGGATGGTAGCTCCCATAATCCCTCACTATTGGCTAGTGTGGTTTACATTTTAAAAAACCCATAAAGGCCAAAACATCTGGAGAGCCATGTTTGCCTGAGACCTACATGTAACTTCAGTTTGAGCTATGTTGTTGTTATGCGCTAAAGCATCAGTTCAACTTAAGAAAACCCTTTGAATTAGTCACCTCCAGAAGTTTTATCATTAACAGGCCTGCTCAGTCTCCAGCCTGAAGGCCATGGCTTCCTTTTTTTTAGTCAGTCCATCTTATGTTAGGTTTTCGTCTTTTCCTGGGCTGTTCAACTTTTCCTAGTGTAATTCTCTTTTCCAGTGAGGAGATTTGAGCTCCAGCTTTTCAAGGTGCATAGCTCTTCTCAAATGTGTATAAAGGCCAACATTCATTCTACAGGGAAGAGCTACGTTTCTTCTTAATATAACCCTGCAATACAATCAACTATGTTTTGGAAGCTTTCATGGAAGATACAGGATTTTCCACACCTGCACTTTCTTAGTTTATGCTTATTTGTTTGTCTCATGTGCTACACAATATCTATCACAGTTGAAAAGATTTTCTTCAGGCGCATTAGAAGCTTCCAGGTATGAAAGTTGCTCAGAAATTGACTATTCTTATTACCTTCCAGAAAGAACATCTGTGAAAGCTCTGATTGCATTTTATTTTTAAAGACTTCCCACTGTACCAATAAACTGAAATGATGACTGGTTTAGTTTCTTTTAAGCACACTTTATTGGTTATCTGTAAAAAATAGAAGATAGGGGAGGCTAGGTACTTTCTGGTGGATGCTTTTCAAATGACAACAAAGAGAAAATGCTTTCCATCTGCTGCAATACCTTTAAGTGGAAATGTAGTTATTTTTATGTCTGAATTTTCCCTAGGAATGTGTTGAGCCCACTCAACAATAATTACAATTTAAATAATCCATCCCAAATATGATGTGGACATTTGGGTAACAGCCTGAAAATATTCAGATATATATGTATAGCGATGTCTTGACTCCAAATAGTGATGTGTTTTTTATATTGTAGCAAAAATACATAAAAGGTTTTAGCTTTAGAAAAATCGTTGGTACATTCTAGGATTCAGGGAGTTGCAATCCAAAAAGAAACTTCTCAAGGCTCCAACAAAACAGTCCTCAATGTAATATTTATTTATTTATTTATTTATTTATTTACTTACTTACTTACTTACTTACTTACTTACTTACTTACTTACTTACTTACTTACTTACTTACTTACAACCTGGCTTCTCAGGGCAATGGATTCCAAAGCATGGAAGCAGCCATTGAGAAGGCCCTCTCTCATGTCCTCACCAAACAAACTTGGGAAGGTCATTGAATCAAGAGAAGGGCCTCCCCAGAAGATATGAAAAGCTGAGAAGATTCATATGAGGTGAAATGATCTTTCAAACAGCCTGGACTTAAGCTGTACAGGGCTTTATAGGCAATAACCAGTACTTTGAATTGAGTCTTAAAATAGCCTGGCAGTCAATGAAGCTGTTGTATGAAGGGAGTTACACGATCCCTGTAACTAGCGCCAGTCAGCAGTCTGGCTGCAGCATTTTAATTCAGCTGAAGTTTCCGAACATTTATCAAAGGCAGTCCCATGTAGACAGTACTGCAATAATTCCAATGGGATGTAACTAAGACATGTGCCACTGTGGGAGATCAGACATCTCAAGGAATGAGTGCAGCTGGCGCACCAGCTTTAACTGTGCAAATACACTCCTGGCCACCACTGAAACATGTGCACCCAAGCTCAGGTGTAATTCCAGGGGGACATCCAAGCTGTACACCTGACTTTTCAGGGGCGGAGTAAAACCCCTACCAATACAGATTGAATCTTTATCCCCCAATTTGCCTTGTGACAGACCAGGAGCACCTTTGTCTTGTCTGGATTAAGTTTCAGTTTGTTAGCTGTCATCCAGCCCATCACTGGCCACAGACACGGACTGCTCTAAGCACTGAGCCTGCTTCTTTGGAATCAAATGGGAAGGAGAAACAGAATTGGGTGTCATCAGCATACTTATGGCACCAAACCCCAAAACTCTCAACAGCCTCTCCCAGTGGTTTCATGGGATGTTGACTAACATGGGGAACAGGACTCAGCCCTGAAGGACACCACAGAACAATGACCAAAGTGTCAAACAGGATTCTTCCAACACCACCTTCTGAGTTCAGCCATCCAGGAAGGATCAGAACCGTTGTAAAAAAGTACCTCAAAGATTCAACCCAGAAAGGCTCATAGAAGGATACCATGATTAAGAGGTAAGAATTACATGCTGTCAAGTCAATGCTTGTTTATGGTGACCATTTCTGGGATTTTGTAGATATAGGGTATTCTGAAGTGGTTTACCATTCCCTGCTTCTGCAGGTACCCTGGGACCATGCAGATTGCCCAAGTCTACAAAGGCTGGCTATTCTCCCAGGACATACAGAGCGTTATTGAACTTCCCAGCCAGATACCTTTCTCTGTGACATTAGGTCACAACTTACTGGCTTAAATTAATGGGTTACAGTCTGGAGAAATATTTCCGTATATGACTCTCAAGTGGCAAGCTGCCCAACTTGCTCTGCTGAGGTTGGGGGGAGGGAAGATGTTTTTGACTCTGTTTTTTGAACTCTGTAAAAAAAAAGTCATGTTTAGGAATTATCATTGGCTGCATGGCAAGACAACAGCAGGATCCGACACTAATGCTTGATCTGGTCTCCCTATTTAATCATAGTCCAATCTAAACAATAGGCAGCTGGGTCCAAAACAGCTTCTAGTTTAATGTTTGACAATGGTCTGAAGCAATTCAGTTGAATGTTGTTACTGCCACCAAGTAACCCTATAGTATCTGTGCAGGACTCAGAGCTGGCGTACAGAAATTTGATAATGGTTCTGTTGAACCTAGACTTTGCCATACATAAACCTTGCTTTTTGTGGGAGCTATTCCCATTCCAATGCAAGCTCATTCTGTCTGGGGGCCTGCCTGTTCCTTCATACATGTATCCCTCAACTGAACAGACTTTTGCTTGTTGTATCTATATTCCTGCCTTCAAAAGAGTGGTAGAGGCTACTGCTCACTGAGAAGGGATGGGGGTGAGAGCTACCAGTTCATCTTGACTCCAGCAGCTTCTTGAGTCTCCTTGCGCTGTCAAGTCAGAAATGACCTGTAGTTACCCCAACAACTTTCAAGGTAAATGAGATATTTAAGGAGTGGATTTATCATTTCAGTGAATTTCCATGTCCAAGAGGGATTTTAAACCCCAACCTTCTGAGTCCTAGTCTGTCACTCTATCCACTACACCACACTGGGTAGTTCTCCTTGTTTGCTATTCTAGCAAGCTCTTAGCCTCCTGAAAAAGATTTTCGAAAGTACAGAGTTGCAAAAGAAATGAGTAACAAATGATACTCTTCAAATTTTTTTTTCATGAGTAGGATATTCATGAATAGAAGTGCTTTTATGCAGTCAGGAAATTCAGCCCTCCTTGAGTATATGTCCCACCCTTGCAAAACTGTATATTGTCTTCTGAAGACAGGAGTCCCAAACACTCCAATGTCACTTTTTTCCAGGCAATCAGAAAGACTGATTGAATCAATTCACTAGATTCACTGTTGTTATTTCCTTTAATGGAATGCAAATGAACCTCTTTTCGTTTGGCAAATGCTGCCAGGTATTAACTTACACCTTCAGACTGTTATTCCCCAAATCTAGTTTTCAGATGATGCTACACATATTTTTGTTGTTGTTTTATTGCCCTGAATGGATTTCACAGAAATCATAAAAAGTACAAGAGACATAGATAATGTACACCCCTACTTATGTTGCAGAAGTTATGATGATATACTGTGTTTTCTCCCACCAAAAAGCAACTGGCTAAGTGCAATTTTTCATTTCAATGGGCATTACCTGGAAGCAAAAGTTTTATTTAAGTTTAAGAAATGGTTTTAGTTGGATGCCTTGGCTGTGAAGCTTTTGTGCCCCTGCTGTGAAAATCTCCCTTTCCAGCAATGCTCTCTTGCAAACAGAAACCATATCTTACAACTCCTAATAGCAACATACTTCAACCCCTACAGCTATTGTCATCAGAGACAACTAAAGACATCCCCTATGGGTCTGCAGATGTACGGTTATTGGTATTCCTACAGAAGGCTAGGTTTGCATGAACATATCACTTCCCTTGTGGTTGGTTTTCTGTCTGCTGCTTTTGTCTTTAAAATCTTCACTTGCTGGAACAGAATTTTACACATTCTGCTCAGGCTTATATGGTGTGAAACTGCCTTTGCACATTGTTTTGCATGTCTCCTTTTACTTCAGGGGTAAGATATTTAAAAGGTAAGGCAATGTTGAGATAAATGCAAAGCAGATAATTTCACTTCTCCTGACCTTCGCTGGTATACATTGTTCATCGGGAAACAATTAAAAATAGATTTTCCAATCCAATCAACATGACCTTGTGGAGATTCTTTGCCTCACTGGTGAGCCTTTAGGAAGCTTGTGTATCACATACCTAGAACACTCTGTAGCTTTGTAACTGTGTGTTTTCTGAATGTTACTTAAGGATGGCTGTTTCTATCTTTAAGTAGCATTTACAAGATAACTTTTGGGGCCTCCATTTCTCCATATTGTTATAGGTGCAATATGGACAAGAGGCAGGGAAAAAAACAGAATTGACATTATGTGGTTATGCTTCTCAGCATAGGTAATGCACACCAGTCGGGCACAGGCTGAGCACTGACAAGAGTTGGGAAGTAACAAATTACAAATAATTAGTTACTCAGGATTCCACACCACACCCCCAACAGTATAGGTACAGTATGTTATGTGTGTGTCTTAATGAGGGATAACAACACTCCCTTTGTAGTGCAATGGTCTTTTTTTCATTACATTTAAAGTTTTGGGTATGTGGTCTCACTAGATGTTGGAGGAAGAATAGCACATGGTTCCTTTGCTGACTTGTGCTGTGCTTCAGGCTCCTTTCAGAGTGTTCAGACAATGCTGAACTGGACAGAGAAGAGTGTGTTTTCCACCAGGAGTTGGTGCTTTGTACAATTAAAGAGTAAGTAAAAGGAACTATTCAGGTACCTTTGTGAAAGTGGAGGACGACAATTTAAAATAGTGCTTGGAATCAAATATTTCATAATAGTAATTTCCAAAGGCTAGGTGTTGGCACAAGAATACCATGTATGCATAATGAAGAGTATTTCAACATTCTTTGCTAAGTGGTTGCAGTGAAAAAAAAAGGATGGGGGAAAATCAGTTACTGTGATGGAGGAACACAAATTTCTTTGTAAATCTACATGTAAACAAATATTGCCTGGATAAGCACTCATTCCACAGAATGCACTAGAAAAAGGTAGCTTGCAGAGTGATAGCCTCTTGGGCTTTTCCAACTTTTCTTTTTGACAGCTTATGTTCTTCAAATGCACTTGAAAACATGCATTCCTTAACCCATCTTTTCCTGCTTCTTGTCAACACGCATACAGATGAATGACTAGCACCTCTTTCTTCATCATCACTCCCTCCACATATATCTGATAAGGAGAGGTTCCTGCATGTAGGATCTCCATATGAGCAGGAACACCAGCTGCCCAGGGTTCTAGCTCATGGGCCAAGCCTACATGTGAGGAGGACACTTCTTTTCAGACACATTACTCTCGTTGTGGAGAAAGTGGTTAATTCTCCTCAAATATATTGTTGAGAACTGGGTAAGTAATGACAGAAAGGGTCTGTACCTGCTCATCTAGCTCATTGTGCTCTGACAGGCAGTGGTTTTACAGGGGGGTTCACATTCTAAATAAAATCAGTCAAACCTGAAGCACGAAGGTATTGTTATGAAGGTATCTTTCAATTAGAATTCATGTTCCTTAAGTATAGTCTAGTTACAGATTACAGTCCTCTGCATACTTACAGGGAGCAAATTACATTAAGTATTGACCCTTCTGAGTACACAAGCTTGCAGGAGTTCAGAAAATATAGAAATTCCCACTAGGTGGCATTTCTGTACCTCTTCCTTTCAAATACCTTCTGTACAGAATGGGTCTGGAAAATGCCTTAACGGAATAAACGTTATGTACAATTTTCAGAATGTTATCTGATTTTTGTCTCTTCTATAGCGTGAGCATGATGGATGTAGCACAGATTTTGTTTTTGTTCTTATGCTTGTTTTGTTTTAAAAAGAGTCTGCATGAGAGAACTCTTGAATAGGATTCTGAGTGAATACAATAGCATTGGTTTGATCTGTTTTCATTTTTGATGGAGTAAATTATCTGACAATTACATTTTCCATATTTTTTTCTTAATGAAGCGGGCTAGGAATGTTACAAAATGATAAATCAGAGGTTCTTCTTTTATTGTATAAAATTTTGTGTTTTTTTTAAATGTTTCCCTAGGAAGAGAATCTTGGTAATCCCAAATGGATTCAATTTCAGTTTCAAGGCAATCTTTAGTAATGTGTGGCCATCAATGGAAGTACGCTAACAAAGGCTGAATGCTATAAATGACTATAAATGACAGTGGACTGGAAGCCAAGTCCTATGGAGAAAGACTGAAAGAACTGGTCATGTTTAGCCTTGAGAAAAGAAGACTGGGGGGAGATATGATAGCACTGTTCAAATACTTGAAAGCTAGTCATACAGAGGAGGGGCAGGATCTAATCTCAATCATTCCAGAGAGCAGGACACATAATAACAGGCTCAAACTACAAGAAGCCAGATTTAGGGTGAATATCAGGAAAAACGTATTAACTGTTAGAGCAGCATGATGATGGAGCCAATTACCTTGGGAGGTGGTGAGTGATCCAATGCTAGAGACATTCAGGAGAAAATTGGACAACCACCTGACAGATCTGTTTGGATTTAGATTCCTGCCTTGAGCAGGGGGGTTGGACTCGATGGTCTTTTAGGCCTTTTCCAACTCAATTATTCTATGATTTTATGATTCTTTGACTTTGATGTCATACATACATCCAGGTACTACATACCTGGATATATTTGAGTTTCTTCTTAGATTGTGCTGGACTAGAGGTGTGTTTTTTTCTATATAAGTTTAAGACCCTATAGAAGTATGAGATGGAATCTCAGAACAATCCATTGCCATTGTTAGACTACAACAGCAGTCTGATACTATGCAACTAGTTATACAGGTAGCAGGTCACATAACCCCATCAGCCACACATCTACATTAGCCTGATGAGCTACAGTACAAGGAACAAAGTGTACATTAGAACATGTTACAGGGCTCGGCTGAGACATATATTTGTTTCAGTAACAAATGTAAGCAAATGTATTTCCCCATGGATCAGAGGAGTAACAAATTATTCATCTATCCATCTATAAAGATTGCAATAAACATAGAATCTTTGATAAGGGTTCTCAAGTATACCTGAATAGATGGAGAACTGTTTATTTCTTGTACACATGGGGAAATCAGCCATTTTCCTTCAGATGCTGAAGTTAACCCCAGTAAAGCTAAACCATTTGCAGGTATATAGATTTTAGGTAATTGCTGCAATAGTCAATATTCTTCTTCCTAAGCCTAGTGGCTGTCTCACATGATGAAGAGTTCAAGAACTACATAAAGAAATGTCAATAAGAATTTACTTTAACTATGGAAAAGTGGGCATGGAGACTGTGCCATTTTAGTCAAACAGTGGGTGATTTGAAATCTGGTAGGGACCTAGGTTAAAAAAAAAAGAAATCATTAATGCTTCTATTCATTATGGTTTTCAAAACAGTTTCATCAGAGCAAAATGAACAATAAGGAAATCAAAATCCACAACAACATAGACTATGAGAGAAGTTATATATGAGTAATAAAGTAATGATTTATTAGGCAATTTTATTTAATTATTTAAAATATTTTTATCCCGCCTTTCTCCTTCAATAGGACCCAAGGCAGCTTACATCATTAAATTACAACATAAAAAGCTAAAAACAGTAAATATATAAATATTTAAAGGAATCAAACAAATTCCACACTAAAAATGGTAGAGAAAATCAACACCAAAAACAGATTCAAAAGCAACAAGGTATAACGCTCCATTTAAAAACCCCTCTCATACAACCAGTCACGAAGGGAAAGCCTGCCTGAAGAGAAAGGGCTTTGGCTACTTGCAGAAGGACAGCAAAGATGGGGCCTGCTATTATATAATGGTTAGTATCAGATTTGGTGGCAGCCAGTGTCAGATAAGGAGAGTGTTTGCTTCCAGACATTCTCATTTGAGTTGGAAACGGTTGCAAGATGCAGTGGACTGCTTTTCACCAAAAGACTTCAGGATCCTTTGTTCTTTCTCAGACCTCTTATATCCAGGATCAGCAGCCCTCTAGATTTGCCCAAAATTCGAGTAACACCAGCCCTTTTCAGCCTAGCCAGTGGCTGGATGGGGATGGAGACACATGGCACATACTTGTCATAGAAACATTGAATGTGAAGGAGGTACTGTGAGGATGTCACCAGAGATGACAGGTACAAATTGGCATACAAGGTATTCTATCCCAAGAGATATGCGTTAATTGAGGGGTGAAACACGGTTGCATTTTAGCACCGTTTCTTTTCAATTTTTGCATAAATGACCTGATCCCTGGAATGGCTTTCCCTTCTCCCCCGCCCCACACCAGCAGTTGGAAGTCACAAGATGTCAATGCTTTTCTATGCTGACGATTTGGTACTGTTATCTTTGAACAAAATTGGTCTCAGAAGAATGATAACCAAATCTGGGCAGCTCTGTAAAGCTGAACAATTAACTATTAACTATTCCAAAACTAAGATCATGGTTTTCCAGAAGAGTTCCCCAAAGCATAATTGGTCATCTGGGCCTGCATTTTAGTGAGAAACTGTCCTGGAAGCAACACCTGAATGCCACTATGTTATCAAGTGCCAGAACTATTGGGCAACTAAAAAGTGTTTTTTTAAAATGCCAGAGGAGGACAGTTAGTAAATCCTGCCCTAAAGGTATTTGCCACAAAAAAAAATTGGCTCAAATGCTCTACAGGGCAGAAATATGGCGAGAGGGAGCCAAGTCCAAATTGGAAATCATGCACAACAAATTAATGGGACAGATATTGGGGCTTCCTCCTGGGATCCCTCCAGCTCACCTTAGAGCAGAGCTGGGTCTCCCTTCAATCACTGCCAGAATTGACTTGGTCTATTTTAGGTATTGGCTCAGACTGAATGGTCTGGAGAACCAATCGTTGACCAACTGCTGCTGGCTAGAGCAATTGTGGACTGGAGGATGGGTGAAGCAGTACCACAATAAGCTAAAGGTCTATAATTTTACTATGGATAAGTTTCTCTGCCTCAGTGCTAACATGTTGAGGAACTGGATCTTTGATTTTGATGCTTCTCAAGACAGAACCACAATTTTTGGGTCCCAGTTTTCTAGCCACATTATTTTGATGCACTGTCTCTCCCACAGCTTCGCAGAGCCTTTACTGAACTTAGATTTCAGCAGATACCCTCTGCATATCTTGAAGGGAGATACAAAAGAATTCCAGTTACGGAATATAAATGTGTATTCAGCTGCAACCAGATAGAAGACATAATCTACTATTTATTGTTCTGCCTCCTCTATAAGGACCCCAGAAAAAGATTTTTGTTACTTATTATCCAGTCGTTCCCTGACTGCACACCTAAGGAATTAGTATTAAGACTGCTTATTGCTAATCAGCCCTTCATTATATGTGTTGTAGCACTATTTCCATTGGAAGCCAAAAAACTGAGGTCTGGTTTTCTCAAGGACCATAATGCTATTTAATTTAATGGTCCTTAGTTTAGTTGGAGATGCTCAAAGAAGGGCACATTTTAAACCATGTAGTTCTAAAATGTACGTTTTTAAAACCTGGATTTTCTTTTTATATCATATATTGCATATTGTAAAGGCCTATGGCCACAAACAATAAAGTTTTGACTGACTGACTGACACTGGAGATGAGAGGATGGATGTTCTTGATATGCTTTATAGAGTAG
This sequence comes from Intellagama lesueurii, assembly GCA_037013535.1. Taxonomy (NCBI): domain Eukaryota; kingdom Metazoa; phylum Chordata; class Lepidosauria; order Squamata; family Agamidae; genus Intellagama; species Intellagama lesueurii. The sequence goes on along the minus strand of JBAJHW010000002.1, from coordinate 265,884,356 downwards.
CTGCTCTTAGATGATATCCCTGTGAAAATAGCAGCATCTAAGATGACATTATTAGAAATCAATCATTGCAGAGAATTCTATTTAGATGTAATATTAAAGGACCTTGTGAATATTCCATTCTAAGATCACCATAAAATCTATTCCCTGTTCTTGGGTGAAATTAATTTAATACAATTCCCGAACAGGCATTTTCACATGTTACAACCCACGCCTGGTTCCATTGTCAACGTGGATACATTCTCTGAATCATCCTGGTTGTGACTGAAGCTTTTTCAGCAAAGAGCTCCTAGTGTGGATGATTAAGTAAAAAAATCCAACAACCTCACAACCATTTCAGCTATTGTGCAGTCTTTTTCTCTCTTTTTAAAAAAGGGATATAATCAAATCGCGCTACAGAAGATACTTGTGAATCTTATTCCTCTGTGTGATGATATGGGCCACTTTTATGCAGGAAAGATAAGAACCACATCATTTGTCCCTTTTATTGTTGAAATTATTGATTGCTGTTATCCTTCCCTCCCCCATACACACACAGGTAAAACAGGCCCCATTTTGAGATAAAACAGTTGAGGTTTTTTTTTTAAAAAAAATTGCCTACATGAAAAAATCTGCTGGGCCAACAGATAACTTCAATTCGATTTCTCAGCAGATGTATGAAAATAGCATACCCTGCCCCAATTTATTGCTATATTATTCATGCACCATTTTCAGCTGGGAATAGACTTCATCTCATCCATTTAAGCCTTCAGCCTGCTCACAAGAGGGCTAAAAGTAGACATGGGATATGAGCACGCTCCTCAGCATCCCCTTCTTAAAGCAGAAGGTCTGATTGGAGAAAGAAGCAGAAGGTTAAGGAAAAGTTGATGTTCTTGCAGATTGTTGATGGTCTTGCGGATCAATTTTAAAAACTGATTTTGCACAGCACAGGAAAATATTGATAAATTCGTGATTTGCTAATTAGATAAATTAGTGAATCACACATTTATCAATATTTTCCTGTGCTGTCAGAATTAGATTTTTAAATCTAATTTCCTCTTTAGTTTTGTGCAAATAACAGGGATGCACTTCCACATAAGGGTAACATTTCAGAAAAAAACCACTATGGTTTAGATTCATAAATTCAATGGCATTTAAGCACATGCTGAATGATTTACATCCTTTGATTTAGAATATCAGTCTAAAATCCAACTGAAGGACTATCAAGACTTCATCATTGTGCTTGACTGTGCAACACCGTCCTACCTACAGTTTCACAATCTTTATTAGTCTAAAAACCAATGAATCCACATTTAGGGAAAGGAACTTTCACTCTGTTTAAATACTTAGTTATAGGTGAGCAGAGCCTTCCTGTCTCCAAAGAATGGCATTCACATCTTGTGTTTGCTTGGATGGATGTTAAAGTACAACAAAAATAGATCAATGTATCTATGTTTTGAGTGAGGAAGGTTGCTTTCTAGTCTGAATTCTTTGCATTTGGGAATACAGCTCCAACCACAGCTATGGATAGCTATGGAGCCTTGTAGGAGAGTGGCCAAACTGCAGTACTGCAGCCAAGACTCTGCTCACGGCCTGAGTTCAATCCTGGTGGGCTCAGGTAGCCAGCTCAAGATTGACTCAGCCTTCCATCATTCAGAGGTTGGTAAATTGCTCATGGGAGAAGGGGAATGTGTAGCCTGCATTATTAAATTGTAAACTTCCCAGAGAGTGCTCTAACCAGGATGGGGTAGTATGTAAGCAGTATGGGGCAGTATATAAACAGCACACTGCTTTGCATTGTTTTATTTGCTTTGAAGAGAGGGTGTTTTTTTTAAAAAAAATCATAATGTCCTTGTTTTTTTTTTAAATGCAAGAGCATATGGACCTCAGTGTTAAGAAATCAAGATGTATCTTTACAGAACAACTAATGTAAAAGGCTTTTGTAAAAGCTTTGGATGAATAACAAAGCAAACAGCCAAGAGAAACATTAGACTTCAAATTCATTGTATGAAACAAACCATCTGCCTTAAGCCAGTTCTGTTCAGATCCCTAGAGAACCACACCCGAGGAAAAGGGAGCTGCTTTCTTATAGTTTCTGCATACTACTGGTGATGAGCTACCGTATTTTTCCATGTATAAAATGACACTTTTTCCTTAAATAATTAGACAAAAAATTGAGGATCTTTTTATACATGGAAGGCAGCCGCTTTTCCCTGCCTTTTGCAAAAACACGGGACTTAGCAAAAAGGAAAGGAAGGCTCCCTTCAGGTAAAGCAGCCGTGAAAGGGCTGCACGATTGCAGCCCTTTGATCCTGAAGCCCTTTCATGACTGCTTCAGGATCAAAGGGCTGCGATCATGCAGCCCTTTCATGGCTGCGTTGTTGAGTCCCCTTCATGGATCACTGTCTTGTCGTGGCGAAGGGGCTTGAGTAATTCAGAGAAGCTATGGGCTATGCCATGCAGGGACACCCAAGACGGAGAGGTCATAGTGGAGAGTTCTGACTAAACGCGATCCACCTGGAGCAGGAACTGGCAAGCCACTCCAGTATCTTTGCCAAGAAAACCCCATGGACAGAAACAAAAGGCTAAAAGATATGACGCTGGAAGATGAGCCCCTCAGGTTGGAAGGCGTCCAACATGCTACTGAGGAAGAGCGGAGGACTAGTACAAGTAGCTCCAGAGCTAATGAAGGGCCAAAGCCGAAAGGATGCTCAGCTGTGGACGTGCCTGGAAGTGAAAGGAAAGTCCGATGCTACAAAGAAAAATACTGCATAGGAACCTGGAACGTAAGATCTATGAACCTTGGTAAGCTGGATGTGGTCAAACAGGAGATGGCAAGGATAAACATTGACATCCTGGGCATCAGTGAACTAAAATGGACAGGAATGGGCGAATTCAATTCAGACGATTATCATATCTACTACTGTGGGCAAGAATCCCGTAGAAGAAATGGAGTAGCTCTCATAGTCAACAAAAGAGAGGCAGCCATGAAAGGGCTTCAGGATCAAAGGTCTGCGATCGTGCAGCCTTTACCCGAAGGGAGCCTTCCCTTCCTTTTTGCTAAGCCCCGTGGCTTAGCAAAAGGAAGGGAAAAGCAGGGATCAAATTTTCTAATTTGGGGTTAGAAAAGGGGGGGTCGTCTTATACATTGGGTCTTCTGATAAATGGAAAACTACTGTACTCAGAATATTCCTCTTGCAAGCACATTCCAAGATCAGATGTGCTACAGCAAAACTAGTCCCACTCAAGGGGAAGGCTCAGAAAACCACAATTTCCAACTCACAATTGCCACTGTAAATTGTCCATGTGATATCTGGACTTCAGCCTTCAACATCAAGGAGTGATGGTCACAACAAAATGTTTGCAAAAAAGAAAAGAAAAACAATCATCAACCATGGCTAGAACTACTGTATAATTTATGCAAAAGTTTTCCATATTTCAATATCAACAAAAATATATTTCTATGGCTGGAATTAAGGTCCATCAACTTAACAGAATGTACTTCCCAAAAGACACCTACTGAAGATTGTATTTATGAAAAATGTCTAAATGTATTTTTTTTTTGAAATATGTATTGAAAATATCTTTTGCTACATTTTTTGAGACCGAGGAATTACTGTAGTTAGCTGGGTGATAGTTACATCTTGACTGGCACAATAGTGCAGGGGGTACAGCTCATTAAATTATTTCTGGAATTCACACTGGCAAATTTCTTCAGGCAGTTGCATATTTAAGAATGAAGCAGCTTGTTTTCCTTGTAGAAATGAATGCTTCTTCCTTCATTGTTGTTTTCAAATCTATGTATATTCCACTCTCCAACTTTGACATAATACCACAAACCATTCTTAAAAGATAATGAAATTTATACTCTGAGACATAGAAGAGTATCTAGACCATGATGGCTGCTCTCATACAAAGTAATAGGTTATTGTTCCAAAATATATTGTTTTGGATGGAGCAGCCAGAGTTGAAACCATATGCCAAATAAACTAGTGAAGTGGCTGGCTGATGTCATTTCTTAACATGAAGAAAATATGGAATTTATGAGGGATGGCTATGTGTGGTCCTCAGTGTCATTGGACTGCAGCTCAACCCTTGACATCAGCTATGATGGCTACAGCTGATGGGAGTCGCTGTCCAACAAGATTCTGGAGGACCACATTTAGTAGACATTCTGGAGAATTGCATCTTGCTTAAATGGGACATATTGTATCAAGGAGCAATATTCCTTAAATTGATTTATAAGAGTGAAGGCACAGTCCTATGAACCCTAAAATGGCATCATCATGACCATAAGAAATATTAGGGTGCTCTGATTTCAGAAGGATTCCTTACTCCTTACTCATTGGAGAGAGATGGGATAAAGGGTGAGAATGGGAGTATGCTGTGGAGGGAGCAGGCCGAAAAGTACATCCAAAGAATTCAAAGCCTTTCACCCCAAATCTGCAGTCAACTGGGCAGTGGGGGTGGGAATTAGATCAGCTCTGTCATTGGCCTTCTATTCCCTTCCTGTTGCATACAAGTGGAAATAAATAGTTTTTAAAAATGCAAGCAAAGCAGTGAACGCAATTCCTCCCTCTCCTTACTTTCACACTGTCGACGGGTGTCTGACAGAGTTTGGCATCTCTCTGAGGCCCTGGTCACATCAGGGAAATGTTCTTGAGTTATCCCTCAGTTAGTTTGTTGCTTTTTTTTCCTGGTCACACAACGCAGAGACAAGATCAAGACATTTTCCTGGCCAGCGGTATAACGGAGGAACATTTTCCCATCGCCAGGAGGGTTGTGTTATTTTGTACCTTTGTTGTACCAGTGCATTCCTTACTGGGGTTACCTGTGTGCACGCCCTGCCCTGCTTCTTTTCAGAATTGAAGCCAGGAAGGTGGTTGCCATTACTGCGACACACATATTATTATTATTATTTTTAATTGTGCCCAATACATCGATATGTTGGTAAAAGTATGTCATCGGGGGGGGGGGGGTTCTCTGCCATTACATTACTGCTGAGTATTATTTTTTAAAATTCTATGGGAAGATACATTGAAACATTGGTATGCCAACGTCACCGGGGGGGGGAGTGGTGTTGATCGCCAATACTGCTGTGCAGATATCCCAAGTCTATTGTGTTTTATGCATTTCTGCAGGAGCAGCGAGTGGAACAGAGGATGTTTTCCTAAACAGAACCCCTTTCCCGATCAATGTCCCCTCTAATTTCCAACCCTCCATGTGCAAATCCACCCCCGGTGTGGGGTTCCGTTGCGACTGGAATAAAATGGGCTGGAAACAATCACTGTGGGTGCACAGGGAAGGAGGAAAGCTGTCCAGGAGGGCAGAGTCAAGTGCGCTCGTGCTGTTACACACCTTAGAGGGAGCCTTGTTTCTGATACAAGAATGTTTCAATGAATATTATTTTTTAAATATATACATATATACATACATACATACATATATATATACATATACATATATATATATATATATATATACACACACACACATATATATATACATACATACATACATACATACATATATATATGTGTGTATATATATATATATATACATACATATATATATATATATATATATATACATACATACACACACACACACACACACACATATATATATATATACATACATACATACACACACACACACACACACACACACACACACACACACACACACACACACACACACACACACACACATATATATATATATATATATATATATATATATATATATATATATATATATATATATATATATATATATATATAAATCAAGGGGCTTGAAGCAAGAGAGAAAATAAACCAGTACCATGGTGTAGCTGGCCATAACAATTCAAATAGGAGGAAATAAATCAGTACTGATAAAAGTTATTGGGACTTTCGTCCCTGGATGACCACAATTCAGTACAACAGAGGTATGGAAAGTATTGGAAGAAGTAGAAAACATTTCCCTCATAGGACCAGGGCTTGACTCAGCATTAGGACTGCATTGATCAGACTTGTTTTTAGGAACTACGTAATCCTTTCAAAGAGTATTGCAAAACAGATACAGATATCTGCATCTAGTTTGAGACAAAGAACTCATGGTTCTATGGATGTTATTCAATGCCATTTTGCACTGGCCATTGCCCTCCCAGCCCAGAAATAACGAGGCGAGACAGAAGTTGTTGGGTAAAACTTGGGCCACAACTTTTATTAACTATTTAAAGTTATATCCCCGAAAAATACAAGGGGGCCTACTGTAGTGCAGTATTCCTAAATGTCCGGATAATCCTAGATCTCCGGATGCTTCCTAGAGCCGGGAGAGTTCCTAATTCTGAATCGTGCTGTCTGTTGTACAGCACGCCTTCAGGTGCTCTGTGATATGGTACCCCCCAACCAACTCGTCCCACCGAGCCTTGTGACCCTAAGTAGGCAGCTGGCAGGGAGGTTATCACATGTAAAACCACCTCTCACCTGACAGTCGATTGTCTCGACCTGACAGAGAGATGGCCTAAAATTTTTCACCACGTGTCAATCATGAACTCACCCCACTTTTAAATTGCACTACCCAAAGCTGCGACCGGTAAGGACTTTGTTGTTGTTGTTGTTTAGTCATTAAGTCGTGTCCGACTCTTCGTGACCCCATGGACCAGAGCACGCCAGGCCCTCCTGTCTTCCACTGCCTCCCGGAGTTGGGTCAAATTCATGTTGGTAGCTTCAGTGACACTGTCCAACCATCTCGTCCTCTGTCATCCCCTTCTCCTCTTGCCTTCACACTTTCCCAACATCAGGGTCTTTTCCAGGGAGTCTTCTCTTCTCATGAAATGGCCAAATTATTGGAGCCTCAGCTTCAGGATCTGTCCTTCCAGTGAGCACTCAGGGTTGATTTCCTTCAGAATGGATAGGTTTTATCTCCTTGCAGTCCAGGGGACTCTCAAGAGTCTCCTCCAGCACCACAATTTAAAAGCATCAATTCTTCGGCGGTCAGCATTTAACTAACATTAAATTGCAGACATTTATAAAACCACACCCGTTAGATAAGAATGGGACGGGTGAAAACGCACCTGCAACCAGCAGCCAATTAGGATGCAAGCCAAAAATTCCCATCCGGTTCCAAAAGGCAACCAGCTAATCTCACTCTTAATCTCAAAGTGGGTGGGAGGGGCTGCTCGACAAAGAAGCAAAGAGGCTGTGCTGAAGCTGCTGAGCCTTCTTAAAGGCTCCTACACCCCCTCCCCTCGGAAAGCAGCATCACAAAATGCGACGCCAGCCTCCGAGCAGGAGGGCAAAGTGTCCCCGACATGGCGATCGAACGCCATGTTGGAGCGAACAATGCCAGCTTAGCTAATGGAGAAGGACAATGAGATTTACAGTTTAGCAGTATCTGGGAAGCCATAGGTTTCTCAAATCCTGTCATAACTGTATCCAAGAAAAGCAAAGTGCCCTTCATGTCCTAGTGCAGATGTCAGATGCTGCACTTGGACCTAGATCTTCCTCACATCTTTAAGATATTTTGCAACTTTCAAGTCAATCTTATTAACATGCAGATTTTCTAAACAAAGACAGGGTAAACAAAGTTTGTAATTTGCTAGAATCCTAATGTTATTCTTTCATAACAGAAATACTCAAAAGAAAACACAAACAATCTTCATTAGATCTTATACAGATGAAATTCTAAATAGTTTAATGTTTTTCCATTGCAGATATTGCTATCCTCACCCATAAAATTAAGTGTACAGCAAAGTGAGTGTTTGGTTCTCAGATTATTGATTGGTGGAAAAGGACATTTCAATGAGGTCAAGACTGACTCAACATGGAAAGCCGCAGTATGAGCTTGAAATTGGCCTGGAGTTTAAATATGTATCTCAGCTCTGGCTAAGTATTTATTTCTGAGTCCCTATTTCAACCTTTATTGATTTCTTTTAACGTGAATTCATTTTCTTTTGAAAACTAGGGAAAATTCATTTAACGTGCTTGTAAAACATCTTCCCACTTTGCAAATATTTGTCTTGAATATAATTTGTCCTATTGCATATTCAAGAAATCTGAGGCACCTTTGTCTCTTTAGGTATTAACAACATTAAAATAACTATTATCTGATAAAGCATAGTCTCATATAATGCTCCACTTATTATCTTGGCAAAAATTTACATTTTAAATGTGCTCTACAGGATATGTGAAGGATGAAAAGAGAGAGAGAGATTTCCATTGATAATCATTGTTTCATGTTCAACCCCAACACTGTATTTGTTAGTTTTTGCTAATTGAATGCACATTATCAAAGGAAAACATCTGCTAGAAACACTCCTGCCAATCAGTTAAGCAAATAAATGTAATGACAGGTTAGTACTTATCATATTACTCAGATGATAAAAGCTTAGCTTACTGGCATTCTTGTTCATTGCACTAATCAACCAATAAAGTGAAAAAAATCCACCTTAAATGAAGAACATCCCTATTTTTACACCTACCTCTTGGAAGAATCTGTAAGATTTGGTAACAATGTTGTATGAATGCCATGTCAAAACTCTATATGCATCTCAGTAAGCAATTTTATTGTGCTTTATTCTGAAAGATATCTTTTCCAGCAATGTACCCAATATATGTTTGGGAATGTATAATTCATCCTTTGAGGGCCTTGAAAAAACAACAGTTAACATGTTGGATACATACTGGGACACAGTGAGGGACTTGAGTGCATCAGATAAACCTAGACAAGCCATCAGGAGGCTAGATTCCATTATGGGTCTGGATTCCTAGCACCGTCACCCAAGGTGGAACAGTTAGAGCTGAGGCACCTGATGCATCCACCCTCTTCAACAGTAATGGTGGCATCAGCAAAACAATGGATAATTCCAATGGTGACGGGGCAGGGAAACTCCTGAAGGGTAACTACTAGGCAACAGGAGGAGCTGAAGATAGCTTGAGTGATGTTATTGGAGGATCTTTCACCATCAACAGCAGAGACACAAAAGTTAACTTTTGATAATACAGTGGTGCCTTGAGTTGCAAACTTAATTCGTTCCGGGATGATGGTTGTAACTCAAGTTGGTTGTAACTCAAAGCACCATTTCCCATAGGAATACATTGAAATGTGATTAATCCGTTCTGGCCGTTTTTAAAGGTTAAAAAAAGGGCAGGAAAGGAAGGAGGAAGGGAACAATGGGGAAAAGAGGAAAGAAAGAACGTCATCACTGGGGTACACAGACCCCTCAGACAAAGGTTTGTGTTTTAAGGCACAAAAAGAGAGAGGATAGACAGAGAGAAGACAATGGAGGGAGAGAGAGTTTGGAGTCTAAAACAAAACAAAACAAAACCATTCCAGCAGGGACTAAAAATAGGGACTAATGCAAAAGCAGTTAATCCGTCCACTAGGGGGAGACTTAAAACAACCTAAAATGACCTCTAAGGTTAAAAAACGGGCAGGAAAAGAGGGAGGGAGGGAACAATGGGGAAAAGAGGCCTTTTTTCTGGTTGTATCTCAAAGCGCCGGTTGCAAGTCAAAGCAAAATGTTGTGACTGGAGCTGGTTGTAACTCAAATTGGTTGCAAGTCAAGATGGTTGTAAGTCGAGGCACCACTGTACAGTGCAGAAAAAGGCAACGGTAACTCATTGCTACCTTCTATGCTGGATGGTTGGAGATTCTGAGGTTGGAAGACATTCCATCTATTATAGGGGGAAACTGAAATACAAATAATGTTGTTGCTAATAACAAAACTAGATTAAAGGTCAAAGGACATCTAGTGGCCATGGAAGATGAAAGATGAGATGGATTGAGTCACGATAGTTAGCTAGTTGGCTAGTTAGCAATCTTGATGTAAATTTCAAGATATGGGAGGAAGGGCCTCCATCACAACTTGTTTGCTTGTTTGTTTGCATGCTAACTAATCAGAGGGGCTTGTTTTTGCCGGGCTAGATAAACTCTGCCCTTGTTTCTTCCCTTCTCCTCCTCACGTGTTTTGAGAGACTCCATTTTGTCTCAGACCTTTTTTCACCTTGGAAGATGCTAGATCTCCAGGCTGGATCTCTGCAGCCTAGAGATCCTCCCAGCCATGTGGGCTGAGGAAACAAACCTTATTTTTACTATTTTCCTTTCTATCAACTTTAAATCAAATCAAATCAAATCGATTTATTGTCATTGTAAGTATATACATAGTATACACATACAATGAAATTCACACAGACACCCAGAGACCAGACCCACATGCACACACATAAAAAATCCCCAAACACTCCCCCCACTAAAAATCCCCCACTAAGAATACAAACATCTACACTGCAGGCCAAGTAACACTGTCCAACTATTCACTACTGGTGGTCTTTAAGCTCATTATTAAGTGCAATTATAGCTCTGGGATGAAAACTATTCAGAAAACGTGTGGTCCGAGTCTTAATTGTTCTATATCTTCTGCCAGACGGCAACAGTTCAAAAAATTGTAAGCAGGATGGGAAGAATCTCTCAGGATGTTGTGTGACTTCCTCAGACAGCGGGATGTGAAGATGTCATCCAGGGTTGATAGCTGGAGCCCGATGATATTCTGGGCAGTTTTAATGGTTCTCTGTAGAGCTTTTTTGTCCGCTACAGAGCTACTCCCAAACCATATCAGAATGCCATAAGTTAGGACACTCTCAATGGTGCTACGATAGTAGGACAGAAGTAAATCCTGAGATAAATTTAACTTCCCAAGCATTCTCAGGAAATACAGCCTCTTCTGTGCCTTCTTCACTAGCATGTTGGCATTTATAGTCCATGAGAGGTCCTCTGAGATGTAAGTGCCCAGAAATTTAAAACTACCAACTCTCTCCACTTCCTCACCATTTATGTACAGTTGTAAATGTACATTTCTCTTCCTCCTAAAATCAATTATGAGTTCTTTAGTTTTTTTGATGTTAAGTGTAAGATTATTTTCTTTACACCAGAGTATCAACCCTTGTACTTCCTTTCTATAAGCAGACTCATTGTTCTTATTTATGAGCCCCACCACTGGGGGGCTCTTTAAGCCTAACACATTAGGCACCTAATGTGTGCCTAACAACTTTAAGCCTAATGTGTGCCTGTTTTAGAAATAGACTTTTAAGTGAGTAAAATACAGAAACCCTTTCATACTTAAAGACTGCCTCCTGAGTCTTATTTCCTACTGTGCTAGGCTTTGGTAAGGGTGGATACCGAGAACAATTGGGTAAAAGGGCACTTCTACAGCTAATTCTAACCTTAAAGAGCTGGCCTTCTGCTGTGCATTTTACTGGAACTTAAGCAAGTTCCCAGAACTCTCAACAAAAACTAGATTAAAGGTCAAAGGACATCTAGTGGCCATGGAAGATGAAAGATGAGATGGATTGAGTCACAACAGGCTTGAGTTCACAAGAGCTGGGAAGGGCTGTTAAGGACAGGATATTTTGGAGGTCATTTTTTCCATAGGATCACCATTAGTCAGAGACAAATTGACAGCATGTAACAACAACATGTTAAAAATATCTTCAGGTATACAATAAGTGACTCCCTACCCCACCCCACATAAGCCTGATCTTCTGGTGATGCGGGCTTTCAAAGTTACAGGACCAATCCCTCCTTAGACTTATAGAAGAAGAGAATTGGAAGGAGCCTTTAAGCCATTAAGTCTAAGCTCTTTCAATGCAGGAATCCAAGTTAAAGTATATCTGAAAGATAGCTGTCTAACTTTTTCTTGAATACCTCCAGCATCGGAGCACTCAACACTTCCAGATTGTAATTGGCTCCATTGTTGTACTGCTCTAACTGGATGTTTTTCTTGCTATTCCATCAAAATTTGTCTTTCTTATAACTTAAGCCCATCTTGGATTCTGGAATGATTGAAAACAGATTCTGTGCTTCCTCTGTATGACAATCTTTCAAGCATTTGAAGAGTGCTATCATATATCCCCTCAGCCTACTTTTCTCAAGGCTAAAACAGATTACTTAGATTGCATCCAGCTACTTCTTTGAAAAGCCCAGAAAAATGAGAAAAATTTTATCATTTGTTTGTGTACTATGTGGAGTCATTTATTCATTTGCTGAAACATATTAAGGCCGCAGAGAAACTGACTCTTTCCTTATAGCCAAAACAAAGAAGGCTAACAAGTTTCCCTTTACATATCAATATCATCTTTCCACATCTGAAGCTATTTCAAGGCCATGAAAACAGAACTTGTTTCTCAATCACCATTTCCCCCATTCTTTCCAATCCACAGGTGGGCAAGATATTGCTCAAGGCCTGAATGCAGCCCCTAGGGGTACCCCATTCTATGTCCCCCCATTAAAGAAGAACAAAACCCTACAAAATAATGTCATATCCCATTCATGGAAGCCTCCAGAAACATTGGTTTTGTATAAAGCACTTTCAGTCCTCCAATATAACCCACAAAACTGAAATAAGAAGTGGATCCCTGGCAATGTTCATTCATCTCTCTCTCTCTCTCTCTCTCTCTCTCCCTCTCTCTCTCCTCCTCCTCCTCCTCCTCCTCCTCCTTTTTCATATTTGGGCGACTGGTGAGGTCTCCAGTAACCTTGGGGACAAAAGAATGGTTCACCTTTGTTCTAATGTTTAATGTTAATTGTAAGAGAGACGCCCACAGAAGTAACACTTCTTGCCTTTGGTAGGGCTTAAAAGGTGTTCCTTTCTTTTCCATCCTTTCCCCCCCTGCCCTCTCCAGGGTGGCCTATAAGCAAAAGGATGAAAAGGCAAAAAGAAAAGAGTGAACTTTAAGGGCTGTACACATACTTCTCTGGGACTTTCCAGCCAACTAACAGACAGACACACACACACACACACACCTCCTTCAGGGCCCACTCAGGTGGGGAGCTGATCCTACCATTGTGGCCACCCCCCCAAAAAAATAATGAGCTCCTGGCAAGAGCCTTCCCAAAGGAGGTCAGAGCAGACAAAACTGGAACACTGTCCCATACCCATGCCTTCTTTCATGGTTTAGAAAAGTTCCATTCGAACCAATGTGCACCACTGCCTTAGTCATAGAAGGGCCTCTCCATGAGGTGTGAGGCTGCCTGGGTGGGGCTCCTTTGCCCACCTGGATAGAAGAGAGAGACACAGGCTTGCTGCATCATATAGGGTGAGCAGGCTGGGCAGGAACAAGCCTTTATTTATTATTTATTATTTATTTTTTTATTTTATTAGATTTATACCCCGCCCATCTAGACCTATGGTCTACTCTGGCGTCCCAGGGTTCTCCGGATGTGCCCCCTGACATTTTGGTGATTTATTTGGGAGGCAACGACTTGGCCCAAAGGTCGGGCAAGTCACTGATCCTCCAGAGCATAGCAGACCTAACAGCTTTTGTGGCACAGTGCCCAAAAATGTGCATCATCTGGTCAGCAATTATGCCACACTTGGTGTGGAGAGTCGCATGTGACACCAGGCGCATTAATCGGGCCCAGAAAGGAGTCAACAAAGAGGTTGACAAAGTAGTAGGGCAAGGCCTAGGGTCAGTTGTTGTACATCTTCACCTTAAGGTTACCTGGCTGGAGTTATATAGGGCTGATGGTGTGCATCTATTGGATATGGGGTCATATATTTTCTTAAAGGATTTGCAAATCCCTTGCAAAGGGCTGAACTATTTGGTATGGTGGGTGGCATGGGACATACTATGTAGTCCCTATGCCGTGGTGGGTAGTGCAAAAGGATCAGGATTAGCTGAGTTCCAAAGAAGGCACCTAGGGGTGCAAAGTACCCCTCCTCTCAGAATGGCAGCACCAGAGGTTTAGTTGAGGGGAGGGGAAGCTGGGGATCCCAGAGGAGACTGAGTACGTAGGGTTTGGAGGCCCAGATAGGGGGGTAGACTTGGGGTACTACAGTTATTGGAGACATGAACGTGTGCTGTATGGTAGGACAGTGCGCTTTCAGTATAGGAACTCAATTGGCGAGGTCTGGACTGGAAGGTCAAGGCTGACTTTGGTTACAGACCAGTTTTTGCACGACAGTAGGCCCCTTGTGAAAGGGGAAATTCAAGTTATAAATAAGTTAATAAAGTTGTGGCCCTAGTTACCCCATATCACTGTGTCTGTCTCATTATTCCAGACTGGGTGGGCAAGGCTTCTGCTTCTACACAGGAAGGAAGAGAAGGAGGAAATGAAGGGGATAGAAAATGAATGAGAGAGAGCGCTTAGAAAAAAAACTTGATTGATATACAGTGGGAACACTCTTTCTCCTTCTATAGTCGTTGACCTGATGTCTTTTTTTAAAAATTATTTTTGTCCAATGCAGGGCTATGTCCCTTCCCCAAAAATTAAAAAAAAAGGAAAAAAAGAATAGCTATATTATACCAGATCACTGCTATGTCACTTAAAAGAAAAAGTAAAAAGAAAAGAGTTGCTGTTTTCTCTTGTAAAAATATTATTACAATCATCCCCACTCTACCATCTGAAATATTTTTATTTTTGTGCTTTTGGGATTTTTGTTTTGGGTCCAATTCAGCACCATTTCTTAACCCCCCAGCCCCCTAAAAAGTAGTAAGTGCAAGGAAGAGGTTCTGCAGATTGGCAAACAGTGATCCCAGTGAGAATTACAGCAATCTGGGGATAAGCACAACTTTTTGTGTGTATGCTGAAAGATAGAGTCAAATGGCATAGGGGACAGATCACACTCAGACAAGTGACTCTTTTGCAGCAGACCTAGCTTGTGACAAGTGTCCTGTCTAGCTGCACCTTGTGTGAGACAGCTCATTAATAGCCTCTTGCTCATGCCTGTTTTTGCCTTGGTGGAGCTTCTTGAAATGATTTACTATCTGGACTGTCTGATAACCTGCTTCTGCCTGTCCCTGCAATTTAAGGTGACAAATCACTTGCACTGAACTTTTTGGCTTGAACTATAGACACCGATGGCCAGTATTTTGGAATTGGACTGATGACCAGTACTTTGGAATAGAGAACTGCTGCCTAGCACTTGTTGCCTACCAACATAATAATTTGTGAGGTTTAATAAGTTCAAATATAATTAAATTAAAAGTGGGGAGAAATGAATCAAAAGTAGAGACGGGGGTATTCATATACGAATACGAATATCCCCGCACAGGTGGTGTTAACGAGGGTCCAGCCCCATGGGGTCGGACGGTCCACTCACTGATCTGCCGTGGA
Organism: Intellagama lesueurii; assembly: GCA_037013535.1. Lineage (NCBI taxonomy): Eukaryota > Metazoa > Chordata > Lepidosauria > Squamata > Agamidae > Intellagama > Intellagama lesueurii. The sequence continues at coordinate 265,869,281 of JBAJHW010000002.1, read as the reverse complement.
CGTGGACGGCACGATTCTACGAATGGCTCTGCAGCACGCGATCCGCTCGCTACTCCTGGCAGGAGGCGGGAGGACAAGTCTCGCTGCAAGGTCGAAGAGTGGCGAGCGGATCGTGCGCTGTGGTGCCATTGGTAGAATCGTGCCGTCCGCATCAGTGGTGGATCAGTGAGTGGACCGTCCAGCCCTATGAGGTTGGACCCTCGTTAATGCCACCTGTGCGGGGACATTCATATACGAATACCCCCATCTCTAATCAAAAGTATGAAACCTTATGAGGAAAATGTTGATCCAGAGACTGATAGCTTCAAAATGAAGGCCAAGACCTCTCTTATATACTCCAAACTCTGAGATATGGGGAGAACATCTGAGTTAGGTCAGCAAATATTCTACTGTCTTTTCTCTTTTTAAGCTTTGGTGTAGTGAAGGTCAACACTGATGTAGTCCAGTGATGTAGCATGACGTTGACTGGCCTTTGTGTTCTTGAATTTCTTCCCTCCCTTTCTTTTTTAGGGCATAGTTACAATACTAGGATTGAGTGTGCATGTTCATACAAAGGAATGCATTCTGGTATGGATTTTGAGTGGTTCACTTCAGAATGCTACAATTTGTCTTTCTCACCCCTTGGTTTCCCTTTTCTTGTTAATGCACTGGTGTCACTACTAAAAGTAATGAAAACCCTTGTGGACTATGTCTGGCCTACAGAGCAGAGGTTCCTAGATGATTCGGAGTTGTGGGTGCATAGCCATGGTTGGAGTTCACAAAGACCTGTTCAAACATACCTTCCATACATAGGTTAAATATATAAATGCAGTACTAAATCAAATCCACTGTTCACTGCCTTTTCTCTTTTTTCTTTTTCTTGGGTTCCTTGGGCTGGAGGTGAGCAAATAATTCTGCCAGAAATAATTCTGATGGTGCTATGGCACCTCCCAGTCCTACTATTTGTGTTTTCCCCATTGGCAAGGATGCAATTTTCCTCTGAGATGTTGGAAACACACCCATACCAGCATAGATTTAGATGTGGGTCAGTTTGGAATGCCTCCAAAAGGGTGCAGGGTGAGTCTGGCATCTATCTGGGTAGCCCTACTTGGGTACAGGCTGAGTAAGGGAATCAGCACATATCCCTACTAGAGACATTATTCACATATTGTGTGAACTACAGCATGGAAAAAGGTGTGTGTCATCTTGGTCTTGCCCTTAAGATGAATTATTGTGTTGTGGATTGAAAATCCTTAACAGGATGCTGGGCTGCATCAGGGCAGCCTGTCTCAACAAAAAAGTGGAGATATTGGCCTAATCGGTCCGCATTCATCGTTACGATTATGTATTTCTTTCAACAGTGAATGAGGTGATCATAGCCATTTGTGAAAGTAATTCTACAGCTTATTTCTCCTTTCTTGCTCTTGGTTTTGTGAGCAGAATTCTACCATATCACTGTATGTGACTGCAATTAAAGTAGGCATCTCAGTCATAAACCAGTGAATAAACCAATTTTTGCCTTCTAAATTGATTTTAAACAGCTTGACATATTTTCAGCTCCATTCAGCTTGCTACCTTTTTGCATACATGTTCATTTTAATAACTCATTCTTCCCTTAAATTACCAATTTTTTCAGTGCTGTGTTTTTATTCTTCAGAACACAGAATCAATCTCATTATATTCTCAGACATGGAACTTTTACCCACTGGTCCTCTCACTGAGCAAATAAATCAATGAGTATTTAACTAGTAAAGCGGAATCTTTCTTCCAGAGTTGGCAAAATTTAGGAAAGGTTACATCTATATATTATAATATGACCTCTCTATGAGTAGAAAGTTTGGTGTTAATTCACATTGTTGTATCCTCTGATCTTAATTTTATATTAAACTCTGGATAATTCCTTTTATACAATCCATGCACTGGAAAAAATCATAGAAATTGTACACTAATAAAAGAATAAATTGGCACAAAAGAAATACATATTTATTCAAAGCAAAGCAAAGTGTGCTGCTTATATACCACCCCATAGCATGTCAAGCACTCTCTGGGCAGTTTACAAGTTAATTATGCAGGCTACACATTGCCTCCCCCCCAGCGAGCTGGGTACTCGTTTTACCGACTTTGAAAGGATAGAAGGCTGAGTCAACCTTGAGCCGGCTACCTGGGATTGAACCCCAGGTCGTGAGCACAGTTTGGGCTGCAGTACAGCAGTTTAACCACTGCGCCACAAGGTTCACTTCAGGGTAATACTATCACTTCATATATTCTACATGAAGGCTTGGTGTGTTGTATACACACAGAGACACAAACACACACACAGCTCCTCCATGGGAGCAGGTTCAGGGTGTTCCTACAATTATATGTATCTCTTTTCATACTAATTCAAAACATGTGGCCTACAAAGGGAGTCATCAACATAATGGAGTGTGGCTAGTAGGCAAAATCCTGCATCTACTACTGTATTCTCCACATCTAAGTGGGCAGGTCACCAGAACTGCCTTCATATCATAATATAATCTGGTGATGCGTTACTGTGAGAGTAATGCCAGTAGGTGATACAGTAAGGCAGTGAACAGTGGATTTGGTATAGTACTGCATTTATATATTTAACCTACGTATGTATGGAAGGTATGTTTGAACAGGACTTTGTGAACTCCAACCATGGCTATGCACCCACAACTCCGAATCATCTAGGAACATCTGCCCTATAGGCCAGACGTAATCCACAAGGGTTTTCCATTTAGCCTTACCAGCCTCTGATGTCATTTCTCATCAGCAGTTGTACATAAGTCATAAGAAGTTATTTAAAACCAAGGGAATTGCTGAAAAACACTGAATCCTGATTTGTAATCTGAGAAGCCGAGCGACTGAGATTTATTCTATTTATTTGATGCCTTTCTCCCCGTTGTGGACTCAAGGTGGCTCACAACAACTAAAACTGTGTAACAGCAGTTTTAAGACAAGTACCATTTGTATCCTGGAAACCCATTACAGAGATCTGAGATCTGCTTTACATCCCAGGAAGCCATTACCTGGATTTACTGCTGAATATACTTGCATAGAATTTAGCTGTACTTTAAATGCTTGTTTTTATCCTACCAACTTTTCTTTGGTTCTGTCCTGTACCCTGTAATAATTGCTGGAATGCACCCTGAGAACTTCCCAAAACCAAATTCAGACACTGGTCCAAACATTTTCTCCATTCCAGTACATATCACGGTTAGTGATGCTACTATCATATCTAGGTCCAGCCTCAGGAACTAGTAGCATCCTTGACAAAACGTAGATAATCACCTGGCAGATATGCTTTGATTCTATTCCTGCATTGAGCAGGGGGTTGGACTTGATGGCCTTGTAGGCCCCTTCCAACTTCACTTTTCTATGATTCTATGATTCTATAAATTAGCGTCACTTAACAGGACAATGATGGTTTTACTTAGCTGGAAATACTGATCATTAGTATGGGGTATGGTGCTGCTACAGATTACAGTTCCCAGGTGTACCTGTACCAGTGAAACATCCTCTCCTGGTGATGTGTCAGATTCTGAATGGGTTAAGAACTGTTGTTGTTTCACTTCTGTGACATTCAAGCTTCATATGTCTAATCAAATTGATGGGAAAGAGTTTAGTTCTCCTTATGATGTATGAGACATGAAATGAATTTCATGCACAATTAAAACCTCACCACTCTCTGATTTGTCATAATTTATAAGCCATTTCCAGAAGCTGTGTGGTAATTGCCATAGACTACTATTGTGGGGGAAAAGCTCATAGGGGAAAACAAAAAAAGTTTAAGGAGTGTTATATTAGACATATCAGCCCCTAAGCTCTTTTTATTGATAACATTTAACAGCCTTTATACTTTTACAATGAATTAGATACACCCAGCACTGACACATCACATATTAAAGTGCCATAAATAACATGCAGAAGTCTATTAACCTAGGGATAAGTGATCAGAAGAGTCTGCATTTGGAGCAGAAGGAATCTTAAAGGACTGCCCTTTTGGGTGCTGAGCAAAGCAATTTCTCCAAATATTCTAGAAACAGTAGGGACTCTGTGAGAGATTCATGAAAGGGGCTTCGTGAATCACATATTTAATTCCAGTTCTACAGAATGAATGAGAATGCATTGGCTGTCATTAATCCTATACTAATGTATCTTATATGCCCAATCATAGTGGAGATGAATTTTGCTCAGAGAATATATTTTAGTGCCACTAGAGGATCTTTTTGAATTCAATATTGTTGTTAATAATATAGGCTCTCATTTTCTTCATTTAGTTGCTGTGGGAAAGACATTAAGAGGGGGAAAGAAATGGCCACCTGGAATGAGATTACAGCAATGTAATACATTTTAAAGCCCTTATTCACCCTTTTTATGTTTATTCTTTCAAGTAGGAAGCTAGAAGAAAGCTTTGTGACAGAATTGCCATAAATGTTTTATATACTACATTGTTTTTGAATTTTAATCTTACTACCATGGGCACTAGTCAACAAGTACTATTTTCTGAGAAGAAAACAGCAGTAAAATATCACATTATGGCCTGTTCAGAATGACAAGACATGCAGTATCCACTGCCCTTTCAAGAATCATGACTGTGGTAGCTGAAGTTGAGTTTGTCTTTGTATTTCTCCTTGAGGAAGTAGCATTTTCACACTGTAGTTTGTGTTCGACCACATGTCTTGGAATATTTCCAATGTAAACAAAGGAATAATGACCCCTTGTCTTTCTACTGGGCAAACTTTGCACTTCAGAGGGAGGTGGCAGCACAGTCTCTTTTAGAGATGGGCACAAAGTCCTTTGTGTCCATTCATCCTAAGTTGTTAGCATGGCAGCACAGTTGCTGTGCGTTCTTTTCCCTAACCCCCCTTGCCGACACTTCCACTCACCAGGCGACGTGCACTGCTCTGTCCCTCCCCATCACACAATCTTTGAGAGCAGGAGCCTGGATTTCCCTTCTCTGCCTCCTCCAGCAGCTGGCCACTCAAAGGCAGCACTGCAGAAATCCCTAATCCGGCTTCTCATCTGAGTGGGCAGCTGCTGGAGGAAGCAGAGAAGGGAAGTCCATGATCTTGGCCAGACTGGAAGACTGTGTGATGGGGAGGGACAGAACAGCACATGTCGGCTGGTGAGTGGAGGTGTCGGCGAGAGGGGTGGAGGAAAGGAACATGCAGCAGCTGTGCTCCTGTGACAATGACAAAGGACAAAGGGGCATGAAGTACTTAGTGCTCATCTCTAGTTTCTATATAACATCTGTATGAAGGAGTGAGAATCATATCTCTGCCCCATACCTGCACACCAGTCACATTGTACTAGATCACAAAAATACAGTTAATGGGTTGATCCACAAGCTTCCTTTAGGGATGTTAGGTGGTATGAGAGAGTCTTCTTTTTCTTCCTATCTAATTTTTCCTCAGGAAGACCTAGCATCTGACTATTATACTATGTTTTGGAATGGTAACTATATCATCATCATCATCATCATCATGGCAGGTCAAGTAGATTCCAACTTCTGGTGACTTTCCAGGGTTTTCTAAGTATAGAATACTAAGGGGTGGTTTGCCATTCTCTTTTGATGGCAGTTTGGGACTGTGCAGCCTATGCAAGACACACAGGCTTTCATTCTAAAAGACACAGTGGAGATTTGAACAGTTGACCTTTGCCTCCACAGCCAGATACCCTGCTCACAGGGCCATCCAGGCAGCACTCTCTCATATACATTTAAAAATATGTTAACAAATTAATGTGGGATAATATACCCCAAAAGAAGCCTTATGAGGATTGCTTCTACCAGCACTAAACTATCTTCGCAGACCAACTCCAATCAAAATCTGAAGGAGAGTCTTTCTTGTGTTTACACCAAGAGTCTTTACTTTGGATTGGGTGAACAGAATATTCCTCTCTTCCTCTGTTCTCTTTCTAAGGTAATCATTTTCTACCTGTTACACAATTAGCAACTTTGATTACTGTCTTCCTCTTGACAACTTGCAGATGTTCTACAGTATATGCCTGGATCCGTATGTCTAAAGGACTGGTAGCAATTTCTGAAAATAAATCTTCCTTTTCTGTAATGTGCTGTTTTCATTCAGACTTTCTTTTAAATTTTTCAGTTTCTGATTGATTCCTCAGTTAGTCAAGATTTCAATACTTGTGAGACTACTTTGGATGCAACAACCAAAAAATGTTGTTTACAACTGCATTCAAAGGCATAATATCCAGAATGCTCTCCAGCTTCTGGAAGGACAAACACAGGAGGAGGATGGGAAGATGAAAATATTTATGATACTATATAAGAACCTTCCTTTCCCAGTCTTCTTTACCAGTTTGTCCTGTTTTCTTTTCCAATTTGATCAATTGGATCTATTTTTCATTGCATGTCCCCTACCCTAACGTCATCAACAGCAGACAATTCAGGGCCAGTGTTGGGGGTCAGCATAGCCAGACACCTGCAAAAGTGCTGCATGTCAGGAGCTGATAAGTGCCCCTCATTGGTCATGCTAATTAATCAACATCATGAAAATAGTAGGCTACCCCTGACCTCTCCAATTACTACCAAAGCTGTTCTAGTGTATTGCTGTTGCTTGCTGCCTTCACCAGTCACTCATTTCTCCCACTAGTAGCACCAGCCAAGGGCACTCTGAAGTCTGATGCCACCCCTGAACAGACTCTGAAACCTCTTCATGTGACATTTAACTGTGTCTAATATAAAAGGGTAGTTAGCTATCTATCCTATGTACTAAACAGACACACACACACAATTATGTGTAGCATATTTAGCTAATGTTCATAGTAATCTAGGTCAGCTACTTCCACCTGATGGTTTGCAGGCTTGATTTAGATCTCAAAGCTATTTTGCCTGGCCCTTGTTTAGCATGCCCAAGAAATAATAAATTGTCTGCTTTAGATGATGTTACAGGTAGGGGACATACAATTAATCATCATCATCATCATCATCATCATCATCATCATCATCAATGATTATCTGAAATGTAGACAGTTTCATTTGTAAAAAAAAATAAGATGTGTTGTAATAGCAAGAAATAGAGACATTGTAGACATCAATCCTATATATCTCTTTTGGATGTTGTGTTATAATAATAATTGTGTGCCATGAAGTCAATTCTGACTTATGGCAGCCCTTCTCAGGGTTTTCTAGGCAAAGAATACCCTTCTTCTGCGGGGATCTGGGGACTGTGTAGCTTGCCCAAGGCCAGACAGGCCCGCTCTTCTAGGTTGCACTGCATGGAACTGAACTCCCAACTTCTGGCTTCACAGCCAGATACTTAATGAACTGACCTATCCAACCAGTAGTATTGTATAAGAGTACATAAAAAATAATCATCATGTTTTATCAAGTTAATTCTGCCTTAAGACAATCCTTTTCAGGATTTTCCAGGTAGAGAACACTCAAAAATGGTTTACCATTCCTTTCTTCTGGTGTACCATTCCTACCCTGGGATTGTGCATCTTGCGGAAGGCCACACAGGCTGGCTCTACTTGTAGGAGGCACAGTGGGGGATCATTCCTAACCTCTGGCTCCACAGTCAGATACCTGAACCACTGAGCTATCCAGCCAGCTTAGGTAAAGGTAAAGGTTCCCCTTGACAATTTGTCCAGTCATGTCCGACTCTAGGGGGCAGTGCTCATCCCCATTTCCAAGCCATGGAGCCAGCATTTGTCCATAGACAGTTTCCATGGTCACGTGGCCAGCATGACTAGACACGGTGTGATGCACCGGACCCCCTAAAGGACCGCTGGCATTCGGTCAGAGAGTTCGACAGGCCACTTGCCTACCACCTTTGCGCTGGGGCAAGTCCCAAGACCTCAGCAGTGCGTAGCATAAGCCCTTTAAACAAGTCTGACCTAAAAAGAACACTTTACACTTACACAGTACTTTGCAAGTACAGGCATACGGGCTTTGTGATTCCTTAGAACTCACTAAAGCTCAGTTAGGTAGGACTCTTAAAAGATAGCTAGTTTGTGGCCCTCTCCACCTCCTGGATTTAGCTAGACCCTGCTGTTCAAGAGACCAGTCCTTTTGTAAGATTTTTATAATTATTTTTTATTAGAAAAATAGAGTTTCATTAGAATCAGTTTATATTGCACAAGCATTAGCATCAAGAACATATTCAAAGATCATTGCAGTTAAATAAAATAACTATTTCCCATTAAAATAATAAACACTAATAAGCTAACTAAGGTGGGCTTATAGTGGGCTAGCCCCACCTCCTTCTTTCTCCTTTACTTACATCCTCTCTCCTTCATGGAATCAAATCCAGATCAGAACAACACTCGAATCGCCATTCAGCTACATTGAATTGAATTCAGTTACTTTCACATAACCCATTGTCCATTTTCTACTTTCCCAAACTCCTCCCTTCTTCTTGGCCTTTCTGGCTGTTAACCAATTAACCTTAAGAGGCTGTACCACCTCTCTCCTTCCCTTATTCCCATGAGAGTCCAGGTGTTGTTTATCTCTTCTTCAACGAGCTTGGAATGTTGAGTCTTCCAAGGGCTCTCAATTTGGCCTTCATCGTTATCTCGAACCAGGCTGTACGGTCTTCAGGAAAACACTCTCATGGCACTTAGAAAAACACATACCAATGTCTCTCAAATTATCTTCACACATAACCTGTCTGACTCCATTTTACATTTATCTGACTACATATCCCATCATCATGACACACGGAACACCGTTACCTTCCCACTGTGGTGGTACTTCTTTATCTACTCACATTTTTACATGCTTTTGAACTGCTAGGTTGGCAGGAGCTGGGACAAGGGACAGGAGTTCACTCCATTGCATGGATTTGAACTGCTGATCTTTTGACCTTGCAGCCCAGAGGCTTTTTCGGTTTAACCCGCAGTGCCACCATGTCCCTAACATCCGGCCAGCTTACCAGAGTGCATATCTGCATATAATTTAATTGGCTGCATATCTTGGAAGCCCTTAATCACAAGATACACCAACTTATATTACATCATGTAGCTAGTGATTACAGGGATTACTTCATAAAGCAACTAAAACTCTCACCTATGATTCACTGTCTGAAAAACAACCTGTCCCCCAACAGTATTCTTCTTGTTGTTGTTGTTTTCCTCCTACCGTAAGATGGAAATAATCATTGCTATCCTGACTTTGGATGTGACAGCTGTAAATGATTATATTGTGCTCATCCAAACCATTTCCAAGGTTCTTCAGTCAATAAATTATTCTCTTTCCTGCATTTCTTTTTCTGTTCATTTTACCTTGACAAACTAACCATAATGGTATAAGATCCAGCTATCTCTCATACAGATGATCAAGTCTGATGTTGGTAAAATCTGCAATGTGACCTTGGGCAGTAGGTCTGTTAGGTGAATGCCAGTCATGTCCATGGTCATGTGCAACGTTAAATGCCCAGCATGTGACAAATGCCTCAACAGTTAGTCCTGGTCACTTCAATTTTCCTTCCATGTGTAGGGGGAAAGCAACAGGTTACTGGCACTTACGTTTACTGAGGCACACTAGTCACTTCAGTTTTTTGAACAATTCTATGAGATTGTGAAAGAACATGACCCAAAGCTACAAGGCCCAATTATTGGGGGGGGGGGGGGGACTCTTTCAGGCAAATAGGTATTTCAAACCTGAAAACATCTAATTCTTTTCAGCAAAGTCAATGGCTCATATACTCAGAGATCCTTTATTATAATGCAAAGTAGTTTTGATCCCTGATCTTATCTATCTAATCTTGCCATGAGATGCAATCTTGATTTCAGAATGTCTCTTAAGCTTCTTGTCCCTCTTTGCTGAATAGCTAATCTACTCTGAAACAGTTTTATTTTTTATTCCCATCTCCATCTATATTTAGCAAAGGAAAGAAAAAATGTTCAGAAGTCACACTAGCAAGATTAGCCTTCTGCTACAGGTTGAAGTAGTAGGGTCTAAAAGTGACACACAGGCATTCATAAGCCCATGGAAATCAGTGCATTGTATTGAGGCCTACATTTCGAGAATTCTTTACCTCAAGAAATAGAAATTGGGGCCATCAAACATATATGGCACATGACAGTTTAATTTTACCTACCAACATGTACATAAGCAATGTTTAGAACTGTAAATCACAGTGCTGAAAATCCAATTTGGTATCAGCAAATGCCTCTCAGGGTAAGAAAAATGTCTTCCCTTCCCTTCCAACATAGATAGATTTCAATAACATTTCACTTTCTCTAGCATGAAAGAGAAGGATAAGACACATAAGATTCTACGTAAGACCTACCATCTCACTGCATTTCTTTTGAAAAGCAGTTAATGCTTTATTTATGTACTTCTGCAATTCGTCTAGCTGCCTGGATAGTTCAGTGAGTTAGGTATCTTGCTGCAGAGCCAGAAGTTGGGAGTTCGATTCCCCACTGTGCCTCTTGCAAGTAGAGCCAGCCTGTGCGTGGTCTTGGGCAAGCTGCACAGTCCCAGGGTGCCCCTAGAAGAAGGGAATGATAAACCACTTCTGAGTACTTTCTACCTAAAAAAATCCCTGAAAACATCACCGTGAGTCACCATGACGGCACGTTGTTGTTTCTTTTTAATGTGGGATTCTTGGTCCACAAATAGCTGAAGGGGAGGAAGAATTCCGAAGATTAATCTTTAATGTCCTCACAGAAAAAACCTCCATGTAACAAAATTCTACCTATTATTCTGGTAGTAAATCAGGAGTGGAGAACATTCAGACATTGAGATGTTTTGCAATACAGATTCTACACTGACCTTCATTGTTGGTACAACTGGTAGGCTAAATATCTTAGATGGCCAAAAGTTCCCCATTCTTGTATTAAACAAACCCTGTCAAGCACTGAAATAAAATAACAATGGAAGTATTGTTCAGCAGTGTACATTCAGACACCCAAACGCAAATGGGAAGAACATATTCTTGTAAACATTGCTCCTGCAATTTCCTTTACTACCTTTCCACACTGTCCCCTATGATATCAGTGCCTTTGCCCGCACAATCTGGAATGACGAGAGAGACACAGGTATGTGGGATAACTAGGGCCACATCTTTATTCACTTATTTATAACCCAAACTTTCCCTTTTACAAGGGGGCCTACCGTAGTGCCTCAGACTGGTCTGTAACAGGAATCAACCCTGACCTTCCGGTCCAGACCGCCAATCAAGTTCCTATAATGCAAGCGTACAGCACGCCTCTGTGTAAACCATAGCTGTGGTCCCCCAAATTTGCACAATCTGGGTCTCCAAACCCTAGCTGCTCAGAATCCCCTGGGGTCCCCAGCTTCCCCTCCTCTCAACTAAACCTCTGCTGCTGCCCTTCTGAGAGGAGGGGTGCTTAGCACCTTCCAGGTACCTTCCTAGGAACTGATCTAACCCTTATCCTTGTCCACTACCCGCCACGGCATAGGGACTACTTAGTATGTCCCATGCCCCCCACCAAGCTGAACATTTCAGCCCTAAGACCCCCCCCCCCTTGTAAATCCTTTAGGAAGATATCTAACCCCAAGTATGACAGATGTACACCATCCTCTCTGTATAACTCTGGCCATGACACTGTAACCTGAGGATGTGTAACAACTGACCCCAGGCCTTGCTGTACAGCCCTGCCAACCTCTCTGTTGACTCCCTTCCGGGCCCAATCAATTCGCCTGGGGTCATGAGCAGCTCTCCACACCAGCCATGGAATGATTGCTGACCAGATAATGCGTGTTTTGGGGCACCGTGCCACAAACACTCTGCGGTCCACTATGACCTGGAGGACCAGCAACTTGCCCAACCTTTGAGCCAAATCGTTGCCTCCCAAATAAATCACCAGAATGTCAGGGGGCACATCCATAGTGACCTGGGACACCAGGTCAAGAAACCCATCCCAGAGCATGCCTCTCGGTCCCCTCCATTCCAAAGCGGCCACATCTCCAAGGCCCAGGTTGTGACCCCAACTGGTCCGACTGGCATATCTGGCTGCCTAAAAAATGTAACTGTGCCCACACAACAGTACTCAAAATCGGGTCAAGGGTTTCTCCGGATCTGCAACAACAAAAAGAACAAACAACGCAGCAGGACTTAACACTGCGGCAATGGGCGAACCTAAGCCTGATATTTGTGCAATGACCATCTGCCAACTTTCTTGACATCCTCCACTGTATACCCAAGGGCAGCTGCTGTAGATGCAGCGCCAATTCGAAAAGAATGCATCCCTAAACGCCAGCCCTGTATCCCGGCCTTGCATAAGGCTTGGGAGGTAACTTTCCAAAACTGGTATTTTGTTAGCAGCGACGCATCCTCATGGATCAAAAAACATCCTGCTTTCTAACCCCTAAGCTGTACATACTCCTGTGTAGCCCTTACAGGACATATTTCAAAATCTGAACACCACCCAAACAACAACACCTGACCTTTTCCTAATTGGTCTGTTTTTGATCTTCTCAGGTGTATGGCAACCTGGTGTTCTGCTAATACCACATCCTTCCTCTGTAAAGAGGATAGCGACATGTCATCTGGATGCAGCCACTAGGTCACTTAATCTTAAGGCCCTCAAAAAAGCTATAAGAGTCACAGCTCTAAAGAGGCAAGCCTCAAATTGCTCCTTGCAGACCGATTCCCATGTTTTCCCTATAGTAGCAAGAACAGCAGGCGATATTGGTGTACAGGTGTCGCTAGGCGCAACTCGCTCCATACTCCACCACTCAATCATCTTCCGAATGCGGAAGTCAATTGAGAAGCCTTTACAGTTTTGTGCCCTGGCATAAAAGGCCAGAGCAGCCATCATACCCTGAATGGATCTAGGAGCTAAACCCTTCTTGTGTAAGTGAACTGCAAACTGCATCAGATGGTCATCTGATGCAGACCACTTGTGTCCTAGACCCTTCCTTTCACAGAAGGCAAAATACTCGTTGCATGCCGCTGTATAGCTATGGCGAGTGCTTGGTGCCACCGCTAAGCACATGGCCCTGTTAGCCTCAGCCCTCCAAGATTCCATACCTCATCTCATAGGACATCCTGCTGGGCCCTCATCCCCAGTGCCAACACCCTGAACCGGTCCATCTGTTGACGGGACAGGGCGTCAGCAATGGCATTATCAATCCTGGGGACATGCCGAGCTTGGAAAACTATATTGAACTGCAAGCACCTCAACGTGAGAACCCTAACTAGCACCATCACTCTTTGTGATCTGGATGTCAATGAGTTAACAATGTGTACAACTGCTTGGTTGTCACACCAGACAGTGACCACAGAATTGGCCCACTCATCTGCCCATAACCACAAGGCTCCAACTATCGGAAAAAGCTCTAAAAATGTGAGATCCCTGGTGATGCCTGCTTTATGCCACTCTGAAGGCCAAGCCCCTGCACACCACCTTCCCTTGAAGAATATACCATAGCCCTGAGACCCTGCTGTATCAGTCTGAACTTGAAGGTCAGACCCCAATCACAGTTCTTCCCTCCAGAATAAGGTTCTGTTAAACTCTTCTAAAAACCTTAACCAAACTTGCAAGTCTTCCTTCATGCTGAATGACAATCTCCTCCTGTGATGGGGTCTTGTGAGACCCTTCATAGCATCACATAATCTATGCAGGAAGGGCCTATCTGGGGCCACCACTTTGCATGCAAAGTTAAGGTGGCCTACCACTTCCTGCAATTGCCTCAATGTGACTTTTTTCTGTGCCAGTAAACATTGCAACCTTGTTTTCAAATCACACAATTTTGCTTCAGGAAGCCTACTGGATTGTGATATAGTATCCAACTCAATACCCAAAAAGGTTAGAACTTGGCAAGAACTCTCTGTCTTTTCTTTGGCCAACGGGACTCCTAGTTCCTGTGCCATTTTCTGGAAGGCAGCCATAAGGCTGTTTAAATGTTTAAATCTGCACTGTTTTCTGCTGCAAGACCCCCGGGCATTATAATCCCAGCAGACCAAGCGCGGTCTGAACCACCTGGCCCGCTAATGAGTGGTATGCCTTTTGGACTAAATGCCCACTGTCAAATCTGTCACCTAATATCGGGCATGCGGGTGTCATAGTCCGCAGCCATAATGCATCATGGGGGATGTCCCACCGCATGCTGGGGTGCAGCACCACGTGCCTACACCCCTCATCTTAGAGCAACCATGCATGCCCCGAGAAGTCAACATACACTCTATAAATTATGTCCATGTACTGGATCAATGACAGGGCTCTTTCTGGCTGGGCGCGATCTATTGTCCCTGCATATATACAAAAGCCGGGCAACCAGTTCACCCAACAGCGGTCTGGCTTACACCGCTTCAGCCTCTCCCTCTCTCTCTCCTCATCTTTCTTCTTGTCCTCTATCTTTCTATTCAAGAGCTCGAACACGTCTACGTATTCTCCTCTCCAATTTTTTCTACTGTAGCAGACAGAAGGTGATCTCCTAGTGGTAGAGACTGATCACCTTCTGGCAAAGCTCGCCATGCCACTGAGTTGTATCCCGTATCAGGAACAGCTGCTTGACCTACTGCTCGAGCTGCCCCTCCTGCCCCAACCTGACCAGCTGCAGCTGTACACGGGGCAGTTCCCACTGCTCTGTACCACTACCTGCCAGTGATGCCGGCAAAGGCAAGGCCAAAAGGACCGGCACCGTCTGGCTCCCAGAACCCCACAGCCAAGCACTCGCAGGCTGTGTCGTGCCCAGTGCAACGATACCCTCAACTGCTTGTGTTCCTGCTGATGCCACTGTCAATGTGCTGGCAGGGCCTTCCTCACTCTATGCTGCTTTCTCCCTCTGCCTCATCCTCAAGGGTCTGCGTGCATGCCAATGCCATCCGTGGATGTCGTCACTGATGCATTGCTGTTAGGATTCCACTTCTTGGCCATACTGGGGTGCTTGTTATCGCTGGAGCCCCTGCAGGGTTGGACTGTTCTCCCTCTAAAACAGCAATTTGAGACAACATAATCTCTCCCATCCTTTTAAGTTCCACTAACTTTTGAGCCTGAGACTCCCTATGTGACCTCCTTACTGCAGAAGTCCCATCAGGCCCTCTAGCCCTTTCCCTTTCAAGGATGCTAAGTTTTTCCCATAAGGACCTATAATCCAGCCAATCCTCCTCATCAGACAAGGAAATTGCTGGTGGGGAACACAGGGGTGCTTTACGTTTTACAGGCTGCTTATCTTTCCACCCCCCCATGCCCTTTTTTAGAGGCCATACTCAACATCTGGCAGGCCTGGGCACCTGGCACTTTACAGACCTGAATACCTACTTCCCTTTTATTGATGTTAACCAAGCCACCTTACACCGCTTTCTCTCTATCTGTAGTTCACTTACCTTGTTTAAAACTTAGTATATTCTATTTTAAAATTACTATATATATTTATTTATTTTTATTTATTATTATTATTATTAACACAATGACAATATAGAGAATATCACCACCACATGGCCCACCAACACAGGCACTGGCTGTCTTTATTAATTTGTTGTTGTTGTTTTTAACCAGGGTAAGATACTAACAAGTGGTGGGGGTGAGGTGGGGGTAGTCGAAGGCAACAATTTTTAAAAAAATTATTTACAGGGCTGGGGTCGCTATTAGGGCTCCCGCCCCTTCCTCAACCGACCACCTTTATTCCCCTTATCCCCTCTGTATCATTTTAATTATTTACTTATTCATTTAAAAACACCTTCTCCACTCCCCACTCTCCCTTCTTCTTCTTCTTCTAAACAACTTGGAGGAGCCTCCAAGGCTCACTAAGAAATCATCCAAAAAACTTCTCTCCAACCAGAGGGCTGTGCCAATGCACAGTTCCAGATCCAAAAGCCTCCAAAGCGCCATAGGTCCACTCGGCCGAAATCGAAACCGCAGGACCGCTGCAGCGCCGACAACACTCCTGCCAGCTCCGATCAAGAAAAGGAAGGGCGAGGCAAGACTGGGCAGCCTACTTTAAGGTTTCTCACATGCCCAGCCCCTTGCCCAATGTGACGCAGCCATGGCTGCACCCATCTCATTCATCCAGGCGGGCAAAGGAGCCCTGCCCCGGTGGCTTTATGCCTCGTGGAGAGGCACTTCTATTGCTATCCTCTTTGCCATCCTGGGGCTTATGCTATGGATGTGTGTGTGCCTGTGCAGCTATCAAAATGGCTGCCATAAGAAACAAAGATGGAAGTGCTCGTCCTTTTTACCAGCTGACAAAAGACCAAGAGCAGGGTGTTTTCTTTCTCACACTGAAGCTTTCATTCACTCCTCCAATATTCATCACTATAGCCTGGATCAAGTGTAATTATTTGTTGTATACCCTCTGAGACATTTTATAAGGGGAGAAGAAGATTCAAATGTATCTAATAAAGGACAATGCTTTTTTTAAAAAACCCCACACAAAACAGTGCCAGTTCCTGTTAACTGTTGTTAGATTTCTGTCAGAAGAGTTTGTGGCAAAACAAACAAATTGCTTGCTTTCTTTTCCTTTTTTATTGACAAATTTATGCAGGATTTTATGTTCCTGTCAAGAACTCTGAGCCTTCTCTTTGTGCCACAAAAGAGAAGAAAGTGACAGTGTAAAGGAAGACCAATGGCAGTGAACAGAATACAGATGATGAATCAGATACTGAAACTAAGCTGCAAAGCATTGTTAGGTGCAAATCTCTCTCTCCACACTGAAAGGATGTTTCTCTTTGCAAACATGGCCAAGTGTCTCTTTATTGTGACAAAATAGAGCTACTGGATATCTTTATAGTCCTTTGCTTGTATATTAAGAGAAGAAAAAGTCATCAGACAAGTGTTTAAGCAGCGCCTGTCTGCAGAAATAGTTTTGCTTTCAAAACACTGGGGCTTCATTATCCATGTCTTGCTGTATATGAAAAGAAAACTCTCTGGCAGGAAAAGCAAGATCATGTGTGGACATGATCTGACAAATTGGCCCCACCAAACTGAGGACAGCTCATTAGATACATATGTCAGGCCTTCAGGAACTCAGCACACCCTCTGTTTTTTATGCCTACTTGGAGCTAAAGAACCAGAAGATGGGGGATTGATGTATCCATCAGGCAACAATATGTGGCTGGGTGGACTGAATTTGATTTGATCTATCATGTATTATGCTGGCCTCCACTAGAGATTTGCATTTTATTGCAAAGAGAGAAAGATTGCGTGAGCCTGTCCAGATAGGTATATAGCTTGCTATTTGGATCTCTTTTGGAGAGGTTTGTTTCAAAGCAAATTATGGCACCTACATATGTTTTGACGTAGAGTGTACCATTCCACCCTTTTTAGAGCCATCCTGCTCCTTTCTGGCACAGCACAAGGGTTTCTGGTTTTTTATTTTTTTGTTGTTGTTTTGGCATGATTTGCCATGCTAATAATTATCCCTTGTGTAGCCCATGTGGACAGCTAGTTCGCACCCAAATAGAGCTGTGGGTGGTATTATCTGAGGTGACAACACAGTGCCATATAAGGTGGGTTTTAACATTAAAAGTGAGGATGGAGAAATCCCCTCCTTTATTTTTCTCTTATTTTTAAAGTATTTCCCTAAATGACATAACACAATTCTAATACACTGGAGGTATCTTTTGGTACAGTATGTGTACCATGCTAGGTTGATGCATTGATGTTTCTCTATGCCAGTTGGATTGGAGACTGGCTCTCCTTGACCATACACGCACACACATTCACACACACACAGAGGAAGAGAGAGAGGAACTGTCCAAGTGACATTATGGCCTCCACACCCACAAGGCACTGGAGTCCCAGCAGAGCATTGGCTGAGGAGAAACATGGGGAAAGGGGGGTTACCTCCCTTCCATATTCCCAACCTTCACCCCAACATTCTCCCTTTGTGCTGTTACCACTGGTCCCACTGCCATGAGCCTGCCAACCACACTGTGTTTTGATGCTGTTGTTTCTGCCTGCTCACTCATGAGCAAACCAGGTAAACTTTACTCATGAGCAAAGAGGTAACTTTGCAAGTAAACTGGGTAACCATACTCACAAGTAAACTGGATAAACTTGCATGTAAGTTAACTGGATTAATCTTGCTTGCAAGTAAACCAGCATTCTAAAAAGCAGTGGGGGCCCTTCTTACTGTGGAAATAAACATCTCCAATGTGAACAGAAAGATGGCTCAAGTGAGAGATAAAACAGATTGCACTAACAATAAGAACCTTTTAAGCACAAACCAGTCCACTCCACCTTCCCCATCTGTTTTTATTACAGAACTTTGTCAGGTTAACCCACAATGGAGCCTGCAAAAAACACTGGATTCCCTGGCCCCAACCTAGCTGGTATCTCTAGGCACTTGTTCAAAGGGCCAGGACTGGACAATTAGCAATATAATGAAGTGTGATGGCACTACTAGGTTATAGGGGTCCTCTAGCTGGTCTGGGGCATGAATCCATCCCCTCCACTCTCTTCCTTCCTATATTCCTTCCCCCAGGTCATCATCCCCTCCCTTTTATACTGTCCACTGCACCAGGTATGGCCACTTTTTTGGTCTTCATAAGATGTTACGTCTTTTGCCACTGCCACTTCTCTACGGTGCTTACCTTGGGGTGAAGGCTTGGGAGACAGAAGGGAGATAACACCCCTTTCCCCCACTGTTCTCCTCAGGGACAGAGTCTTGATATCAAAGTCCACCAGTGGAAGTTCTATTATTTGTGTATTCAACATTCACACACATTCCTATTTGCCAGTATAGTGAGTTGATATAATTTCATATTTGGGGGGAGATTTATATTGGAATCTCTGCATTCTGTTGGTTGATCTTGGGATGCTGGTCAATGTATTCTATCTCAAAGGATTGCTATAAGTGTAAAGTGGGGTTGGAAATCCATGTACTTCAACCTGAATTCTATGCCAAAAATTCAGATATCAGTCAAACACTCAGCCAGTCACCCAAGGGTTGCATAATATATTTCAGTCAACACCCAATATGAAACCTGTGGGGGGTAGTGGATAGCGTGACAGACTAGGATACAGAGGTCTGGATTCAAATCCCCACTAAGTCATTCAAATGCACTTGGGGGTAGGGGTTGGCACCGGTAAAACCACTCCTTACTAGAGATGGGGACGAATATAAAAATGGATCGGTTTTTTCGACGAATATAACCGATTCGTCATATATTCGTCAATCCGTATTTGTCAAATTATAAGTCACGATGAATACGGATCGACGAATATTTTCTTGGTTTTATTCAGTGATCCGTCGATTCAACAATATTCATTACCCTCTTTTGGGCCTCTCTGAGCTTGCTGGTGCCAATTAGAAGCTCTGGCCAATCAGGACAAAGATCCTGGATTGGCATGTTTGGCAGCCAATAGGGCTGCTGAAAGGTGTAACTAACTTTTACAGAGGCTTCATATAAGCTTTTCCCCTCCAGCCTTTCCCCACTTCTATTCATTCTCTCTGGAGTGAGAACAGTTGCTGGCTTGCTGGTGCTCTTGTGGTTTCACTTCTGTGGCAGCAAAGCAAACACTTATATTTTTCTTTTTCATTTATTTCATTATCATCATCACATCAACTTTACTGGGAATTTGGGGAGGGATTTCAGGTAGCTTAGGCTACTTCTTTGGAAGGGCTTTAAGTTTTTAAAACTTTATTTTTGGAGACTTTGTCTCTCAGGCACAGTGGGGGGGGGGGATTTGGTGTGTGACTGGAATCCCTTTTCCTTTCTCCTAAAACTGATTTGGTTGTGTGTGTGTCTGAGACTTAGCTGGCAGGGTAAGTTTTAAAAACTTAATTCTTTTTGGAGTTTATTTTTGACTTGTGTTCAGCCACAGTGGGGGGGGGGATTTGTGTGTGTGGATTGGAATCCCTTTTCCTAATTTACATTACACTGGGGGAGACTTTGTTTAGGCAGGTCACATTTTAGTAAAACAATTAGTCCACCACTCCCCACCATCATGTAAAAAATAAAATTTACACACTCTTTCTGACCCTCTATTAGTTTCCTTCCCCATTGCATTGCTTTATTATTTGTTTAGTCAGTTTGGCAGGCAGTAGAAAATGAAGGGAGTTCTCCACCATGGGGAATCAAAGGGGAAGAAGGCTGTGAAGCTCCATAGGCTAGGCAGTGGCAGCACCACCACCACCGTTCCTCCTCCGGTGGCAGGCATGGAAGCAAAGCTTCCAGAGGTGCCAAAAGAACTGGCGCTCCTCTTCCTAGAGGACTCTGAGGAGTTCCTCGTTTCCAAAGATCCCCAGTCCGATTTTGAAACAGTAATGGCAGGACAGGCTTCACAGGCCACACCCCACCCCTGTCCCCAGAGTCATCTTTTCCCTCCTCCCAGACCAGCAGCACCCCTGGGACACATTCCCAGGCCAGCAGTCAGGGGCAGGCAGTGGGTCATCATTTGGGCAAACATGGCAGAGGGGCCATGTGGGATAATTTCACGGCGCTCAGCGATAACCCACGGCTGGCACGCTGCAATGCCTGCCTTGTGGTGGTCTGGAGGGTGTCAGACCCCAGGCATCTGTCCTCCACTGCCCTGCGCCAACATCTGGAGAGGCACCACCCAAGGCTCCTGTCCGGGGAAGGCCGTCTGGGGGAGGAAAAAGAACAGCTCCAAGGGAAGATGTGGGGAGGCAAAAGGAGGCGCCTCCTTCCAAAAAGGCAGCCATGGGGGATTCTGGGGCCGGGAGCATGAGGCAGGCCATGCTCCATGAAGTGGCACCCATTGGGTCTGCCATGACCCTCAGCCGGTGGTCGAAGGGCAAGGCCCAGCAGGCGGCCACTAGTGTCGTTGCTGAGATGATTGCCCTGCTCGAAGCCCCAGCCTTCTGCCAGTTGTTGCATTTTTTTTTTTGCCCCCTGGTACGACCTCCCCTCAGGGAGAACTCTCAGTTCTAGAGTGCTGCCCTCACTCTATGACTCTCTAAGGGAGGTGGTCCATGACCATCTTTCACGGATACAGGGGCATAAGGTGCACTTCATGGCGGACCCGTGGAGCAGAGGTCAGCATGGCTACCCACAGCCCACTGGTGGCAGCCAGAGGACTTGAGGAGTGGCAGGGCATCAGCAACAGGGCCTCAGGGGGAGGCCCTTGTCCTGCCCCCAGGCTACAGGTCCGTTCTGCTGCAGGTGCGGCACATGGAAGCTCAGGCGATGGGGAGGAACATCGTCAATGAGTTCCTGTCCGTGCTGCAGGAGTGGGCACCACGGGGGAGGTCATCCGTGGCCACATGGTCATGGATGCTGGGTGGAACATGTTGGCGGCATTGAATGCGGTGGGCTTTGAGGGCATTGTATTCATGGTGCACAAATTACACCTTGGCCTGGGCAGCCACGTCAAGCCCGAGTGGGACGCAGGCACCCGGGAGACACGGGCACTCCTGGAGCAATGTCACCAACTGGTGGGCCACTTTTCCCGCAGCCTGAAAGCTGCCCACCAGATGTGTGAGAGGCAGGAGGAGTTGGGTCAGGAGACCCACATTCTCCTGACAGACCTGCCCACCAGGTTGAATTCCACCTACACCATGGTGTCCTGCCTGGTGGAGCAGAAGGCCGTTTTGGAGGACATCATGTCCTCCATGCCCATTCTGCCCAGGGGGAGAGAGGTGGGCATCAGTGCCACGGATTGACTGCCCCTCTCCCAGATGATGGAGATGCTCAAGCCTTTCCAAGAAACCTGCCTGCCTGCCCACCTGCCCACCCGCCAGTCCTCCTGAAAAAAAAAAAGACCTGCCTACTTGCCTGCCAGCCTGTAAACCTGCCCCTCAGTCAGAAGTCCAGCTTCTGATTCCAGTCGCCTCATCGGGCCAAGTTCTGTAGAAGTCCTGCCTGCTGTTGAGTCCAGTCGCCTCCTTGTGCCAAGTCCTGCCTGCTGAGTCTGGTTGGCTCATCGGGCCAAGTTCTGACCAACTCCTGCCTGCTGAGTCAAGTCGGCTCATTGGGCCAAGTTCTGACCAACTCCTGCCTGCTGCTGTTTCCAGTCGGCTCATTGGGCCAAGTTCTGACCAACTCCTGCCTACCTGCCATGCTGAGTCCAGTTTGGACAGAGAGTGTCACTTTGTGATCACGATGAAAAGTGAAGCCCAGGAAACTAGTAATGTTGAAAAGATCAGATATCCAGTCCAAATGCTCCACTGGGCTATCTGTCTGAGTCTGACTTACATCACGGAGGAGGCTGGGCTGGAATCCTCTTTTCCCCAGACTCCATCATCTTCCATTTGTTCTGCTTTTACGGGAAGGTTTGTTCAAACCACAGTCTAATTTGCCCCGGTGCCAACATGGCCAGGCCAGCCCCACCCAAATGTGTGCGAGCGCCATGATGCCAACATGGCAGGGGTGTAGTCTAAGAGCTACATTAAGGCCTGCTGTCGATTCCAGCCTGTTGAGAATTTTGATTATAATGTGTATTCTCATAACATCAGCAGAGTAAGGAGATATTGGTTAGCAGAGATACTTATGACACTATGACACTGAGAGAGTAAAACCAACAACTTACTCAATTTACATATATACATAGCGAATAGACATTCCTCTGGCAGCATAACATGACATGAAGCAACACACAGCATAGGAAAAAGTGATCTGACTTACAGCAGAGTAAGACGTTCATTTTACACATGAGTTATGTACAGTTCTGTGACCAATCAGAAAATACATTACTTCATTTTCTGTTACACAAAGTTTCATCATGTACACAGCTGTACAACATTAAGTCTTAATTCTTGATACCCACACCTGAATACAATCAGTACAGTGACTCAGGTAAAATCAGCCATTTTACATTTAACTATACAACATTAATATTTAATACATTTTCATATCAAAATCTCAACACAGCCTCCTTGAGCCATGTTGTTCTCAAGTCCTGCAGCCCCCTCCACCTTCCTCAGGCTACATTCCAAAGGCCTGCCTGCTGATTCCAGCTTCCTCAGGCTTGATTCTCAAATGCTGCTTGCTGAATTCAGCGTCCGAACCTCCTCAGGCGCCATGATGCCAACATGGCCAGGTCAGCCCCACCCAAACCTGTCCAGGCACCACGATGCCAACATGGCCGGGCCAGCCCCACCCAAACCTGTCCGGATGCCGCGATGCCAACATGGCAGGGATGACCCTAGCCCTTCCTGGCAGCCAAAAAGAGCACATGTTAGTTCTTTTTGGAGATTGTCTTTATCCCACCTTGATGGCAAACGCCTCCCTCTTGCTAATCCATGTGGCAGATTTCTGCCACTACACTACCAATGCCTCCCCCAATGCCACCCTATCCGCTAAGGATCATGTTGGTACCTGGAATGTACGAATCCCACATCTGTAATCCTGCCTAGTAAGACAGTGCCCAATGGGGCCACAGTCTACGTTGCTGCCTTGTGCCTCAGTGCCCGATGGGGCCAAAACGCCTGCTTTGCTGACTTGTTCCCCAGTGTCCGATGGGGCAAAAACGCCTGCTTTGCTGCCTTGTTCCCCAGTGCCCGGTGGGGCCAAAAAGCCTACTTTGCTGCCAACTACCTCAGTGCCCAATGGGCCCAAAAAGCCTACTTTACTGCCGTGGTCCCCAGTGCCCGATGGGGCCAAAAAGCCTACGTTGCTGCTACCAAGTACCTCAGTCCCCAAAATTAAATTCCTGAGTGGTTGTGTGTGTGTCTCTACTGCCTCAGTAGGTTGGCAGAAGCTGGGACAAGCAACGGGACGTAGCTCACCCCGTCGTATGGATTCAAACTGCTGATCTTCCAATCGACTAGCCCAGCAGCTCAGCGGTTTAACCCGCAGTGCCATGGTCTACTTTGCTGCCATGTGCCTCAGTGCCCGATGGGGCCAAAAAGCCTGCTTTGTTGCCATGTGCCTCAGTGCCCGATGGGGCCAAAAAGCCTGCTTTGCTGCCATGTTCCTCAGTGCCCGATGGGGCCATGGTCTACTTTACTGCCATGTGCCTCAGTGCCCGATGGGGCCAAAAAGCCTACTTTGCTGCCATGTTCCCCAGTGTCCAATGGGGCCAAACAGCCTACTTCACTGCCAAATACCTCATTGCCTCCTGGGGGAAAACTCTACTTCATTGGCAAATGTGATGTTGCTGAAGACACAAACTCAATGCCTCATGTCTCTGTGTGCCTGCCAGAGACAAACCAAGCTACCTCAGTGCCAAAGATGTCTCATTCTGCTGGGGCCAAACATAACTCCCTCAATGCCATGGGCTTCTGTGCCGCTTGGTAAACTATCATGGGGGACCCAATTTGTGGGTGAATAACTTGGAGGTCCGATATCTAATCTTCTCCAAACTTGGCAGGCATGTTGGGGAAAGACATAGGAAGCTTTGGTGTGATTCTGGATTCTCTAAGTACCTGGGGGGAGCTTTCCTGTGAGTGTCCTATCTGTGACTATATAACTCAGGGGTCCGTTACCCAATGTTCACCAAACTTTCTGGACCTGTAGAAAATCGTCTGAGGAAGGTTCTCTGCAAATATGGTGTCTCTAGGTGCTTGGGGGCCAGTTTTATAGCCTTTTAAAGCAATGAGAAATTGACAAATCAATTTGTCAATTCGTCAAAGAATATTCATAAATTCATATTTGTTGATTCATTAACCTTGATGAATTAGGAATCAAAATGAATTGCCTTTTTTTTTTTTTTTGGTCCCCATCTCTACTTCTTACATATCTCACTCACCTTGAACACCCTATTAGGGTCACCATAATTTTGATGCAACATGATGGCATGTAACAACTGCAGCAGTGGCAGCAGCAGCAACATGATGTTCAAATAAGTATGGAGCCCACTTGAGTTAAGAGTTCTGCAGTGTGTTCTGCAGTTGTTGGATGAACTATTGAGAATCTGCTCCCAAGATCAATTCCTTTCTCCCCCACTGCCCAGGAATCAAGCAATCTTTCCCATCCACCTCCCACCCTTTCTGTGGTTTTCTCTCCCTATAAGGGCCAGCTGGTTCTTTTCCCCTGCAAGGAAAGCTGCTCTCAGGCTCCTCCTGGAACCTGAGCACTGTTGCTGGGGCCTCACCCTTTTCATGGAGACTCTCTCCCTATGAGTGTTGAGCTGGCAGTTGTCTCAGGATCCCCTATAGGGAAAGTACTTTTCCTCTCATTCTCCTTCAGGGATACTGGCACAGTTGCCCAGCTCCAACATATGCCTGGATTCTAGCTGGGCAAAGCTAGTAGTAAGGAGGTAACAAAACTCAGTAGTTCCACCAGGAACTGAACTATTATGGTATAGCTCCTATACTTGCACTGATCTAGCTCGGTGAGTAGTAGTTCAGTGGGCTTACCCATTGACTTGTGTTCTTCCTCCCCACTAGTTAAGGTTCCCTTGCTTGCCTAGGAATGCATCACTGGGTTCTGTGCAAGGAAATGACTCAGGGAAAGCTGCTGCCGAAGCCTGATATCCCAAAACAGGGAAACCCTTCCTGTATGAGGTCAAGGAAGTCAAAGACAGGCTGAACGATGGCTTGAAAACTTTAGCAAAAGTCTTGTGCTATAATGAGGTGTACATGTTGGCATGTATGCACGACTGTGACGAAATGCCTACAGGTGATGTCATTCCTGCCTGTCAGTCACAGGAGCTCTAGAGGGAGGAGCCAAGGATAGAGCAGGAGGGGCAGAACCAAGGGAGAGAGTTAGACAGTTGGAACCTGAGAGAGACAGTGGAGTTGAGAAGTTGGAGCTTAGAGAGAAGAGAAGAATTAGAGTGATCTGAATAGAGAGTTAAGAAAGTGAATTAAGAACAAGGTTATTAGAATGAACAAGCAGGAATGAGAACACCTAGAATAATATAGATATTAAGTGATTGAAAATACATAACACAAGCCTGAATATATGTCCCGTCCTATCCAAACTTAATCAAACCCCTGTTACAGTGACTACGTGATTTACTTTGTGAAATGATTAATAATAAAAGGTTATCTGTTATTCAAACCAACTGATTCTGTAGTTCAATAAGCCTTGCGTTTGGCAGCACATGTGTCTAACACTCAGAGGTGGTATTAAAGAAAATAATACCTGGTGACAGCGAGAGAAATCAAGAGGGAGAGAACCTTTGTGAGGGCCACAACAAACACAGCCACAAGGGCGATCCCCACAAGTGGTGGCAGCGGTGTGGGATCCGAAGTGAATCCCCACAAGCGATGTGGGATACGAAGTGAATCCCCACAAGAGGTGTGAATTCCACAAGTGAAGGGATTCAAGTAGAAATCCAGTGAGCCAAAAGAAATAATAGTCCAGCAAGAAAAGCCATTGAATGTTCAGAGCTAAGGAGAACTATTAATCAGTCAGAGACGTGTGTGAAGGAGTAGTGAACCCTCTGTTTAGGGAATAACTTAGGGACTCCAGGTCACACAACGTAGAAAGGACTAAAATAGTAAAGCAAAGCTCTGAGGGAAAATTCAAGGGGGTTTCAAATTACCTCACGTGTGAAGTGAAGTCCAGGCTAGCTTGGGACCCAAGCTCTAAGTGAGCATTGAAGGGACAAGTGGAGGCCGAGGGGACAGAGAACTGAGGTGATTGAACAGTAAAGGCTGGGACCATTTCTAAAGGCAAATATTTCTGTTTATTCTCTGTGGCCAAGAGCAAAAAGAGACTTTGTATCAGGCCAAGGGACTGGCTGAGGGCCAGAGGAGAAAAACAGTGTAACAAAAAAAAACTCAGTAGCTGCCAGCGAAAGGCTAATAGAAACAGTATCACTCTCTCTCGAACTCAAGAAGGGAAAAAAACCTTTTGAATTGAGGCTTGTCTTTACAAATCACTATAAAAATGCCTACCAAGAAAGGAAAGGTGGCAAAAGAAGCATCATCAAAGCCACAAGATTTACCTCGCGAGGAGGGAATCTTAGAGCTGGAGGATGATGGAATTGTAATCCAGGAGGGTAATACCTCAAGGGAGGAAACTGCCTCAAGGGGCGAGGTTGCCCCAGGGGAGGAAAACGCCTCAAGGGAAGAGGTAGTTGTCTCAAGGAGAGAATCTACTTCACTAGAGTATCAAAAATGGAAATTTGAAAAGGAGCAGGAGCAAACATTTAAATTAAAAGAGCTAGAATTTAAAGCTAAAGCCCAAGAAAGAGAGACTGCCTTAAGGGCGGAGACTGCAGCCCAAGAAATTGCCCTGAGGGAAAAAGAACTAAATTTTCAGACTGCAGCCCAAGAGATTGCCCTGAGGGAAAGAGAAATAAATTTTCATTTGGAAATGAGGCGAATGGAGCTAGCAGGAGCCCAAGCTAATAATAATAATAACACCAACACAAATTCTGAGGGGGGATGCTTATCGAAAGCAGACCTTAAGAAGTTCCCTATATATAGGACAGGCGATAACCCCGAAGCCTTCATGATCCTGTTCGAACGCTCGTGCTGGAACTTCGGTGTGGAGGGGCCTGAACAAATGGTAGTAATGAGGTCTCAGATTAGAGGTGAAATGGCCGAAATCTATGCCCAGATGCCAGTACAGGTAGCTAGGGACTACCAAGAATACAAAAAGATGGTCTTCCTACACTTTGGAATCAATGCAGAAAATCTAAGACGGAAATTTAGAGCATTGATCAAAAAGCCAGATGAATCCTACTCCCAACTGGGAGCAAAAATGAATAGATATCTTGACAAATGGCTGGAGCAGGCAGAAGTTAAGACCCTAGAGGAAATGAAAAATATAATAGGGCTTGAACAATTCTTCTCAGTTCTACCTGGGGAACTGAGGTATCTGGTGACAGATAAAAAGCCGAAAAATATTAGGGAAGCCAGTGAAATTGCGGACCATATAACACATATAAGAAACCCAAGATATTCTGAGGTAAAAGTTGGAGGAAAAAACTGGGAGGATAGAAAAAAGGAACCCAGAGAGTACCTCAGGAACCAACAGGCAGTTGGAAACCATTTTAAGGGCAAAACCTCAGAGCAGAACCAGCAGAAATACAGGAATTGGGAAGGAAAGGGAGATAGATTCCCAAGTATGGAATCAAAAACCCCTAGAACCTGTCATGGGTGTGGTGGAAGAAATCACTTTATAGCACAATGCGCTAAAAACAGAAATAGTGAGCAACAAAATGGGAATTTGCCTAAGAAAGTATACTGCATACAACAAAATGAGGCACCCACAGGGACAGCTGTTGGGGAGGGCTCCATAGCAACACCAATTACTGCTAGAGCAGGGAGCCCAGAGCAGCAAGAATCACAACTCCCAGTGGCTAAAATTCTCCAATGCTATATAATGGAAAATGACCAGGAACAGCTTGTTAGATGTTCTGGCAATAATATCTTTATAAATAAAATTAAATATTTAGCACTAAAGGACTCATGCTCACAGGTGACAGTATGCCACCCAGAGATAATCCCACCAGAGTATGTGATACAAGGGGAAAATCTGAAGGTTAAAGGGATAGGAGAAGAAACAATTTCTCTGCCAGTGGCAAGGATACCAGTGAAGTATCAAGAGTGGACAGGCTGGTGGAGGGTAGGAATTTCCAATCAACTTCCTACGCCTTGCTTAATTGGGCTAGACTTAACTGAACACGTTAAGAGGGTTTTAATAAATACCCGGTCCCAAAAAGAAATCAAAGAAACAACCTTAACCTCTGAGGAAAAAGGGGAGCTCCTCACTAACACCAATGAAGATGGAACAGATAAAATAGCTGAATTAATAGTCATGAGGAACCCACAAGAGAGTACCTTTAAAATGGAACAAAAAGCAGATCCTACCCTGGAGTTATGCTTTAAAATGGTCAGCGAGAGGCCAGTAAGCCCTGAGAACCCTGAGAGGTACATGATAGAAAAGGACTTGTTGTACAGTGAAACATTGACAAATCCCAAAAGAGGGGGTGAGAGCCTGCATAGACAGCTAATAATCCCGTCTAAATATAGAGGGAAAATATTGGAAAAGGAACACACAGACACCTTGTCAGCGCATTTAGGCATCACAAGAACCAAGCAAAGAATCTCCCAGAATTTCTATTGGCCAGAAATGGGGAAGCAAATAAAAGCCTTTTGTCAGAGCTGTGACATATGCCAGAGACAAGGGAGCAGTAATGATAGAACAAAAGCTAAATTGTGCCCTTTACCCATCATCTCCACCCCTTTCCAACGCATAGGCTTGGACATAGTGGGACCTTTACCCAAAGTCACCAGGAGGGGAAACAGGTTCATATTAACAATCATTGATTATGCCACCCGATATCCTGAAGCAGTCCCCTTAAGAAACATAGAAACACAGACAGTGGCAGATGCCTTACTGAATTACATGTGTAGAATGGGTTTTGCTTCAGAGATAGTTACAGACTTAGGAACGTCCTTCACTTCTAGGTTGATGAAGAGACTATGGCAACTGTGTGGCTTAAAACATGTAACATCCTCCCCGTACCACCCGCAGACCAACGGACTGGTGGAGAGGTTTAATGGCACTCTAATGCGAATGATTAGAGCATACACCGCAGGAAATCCCAATGATTGGGACCACAAATTACAACAATTACTGTACGCGTATAGGTCTGTACCCCAGGAAAGCACCGGGTTCAGCCCCTTTGAACTGCTGTTCGGGTGGAAGGTGCAGGGACCCCTAGATCTACTCCGCCAAAATTGGGAGGAACTAGAGGGGGAGCAAGACCCAGAAACAGTAATCACATACATAGAAAACTTAATGAATACCCTGCAAAAATCTCTGGAGATAGCAGCAGAGAATTTGCAAGGCCATCAGCAAAAACAAAATTTAGCGAAATAGCCGCCCCTATATCAGACCTGACCCACAAAAAGAAAGCAGAAAGTATCCAGTGGACGAGCAACTGCGAGGAAGTGTTTGGGAAGCTGAAGGAGGCGTTGATGACCGGTCCGGTGCTGAGAGCCCCTGATTTCCAGCGTGAGTTCACCGTGTCTACAGATGCGTCCAACGTCGGGTTGGGAGCCGTGCTGAGCCAGAGGGACCACAACGGAGACCATCATCCAGTGGCGTACCTAAGCAAGAAGCTGCAGGTGGGTGAGAAACATCTGTCTACCATAGAGCGCGAATGCTTGGCGATCATATGGTCGCTACGGAAACTTAAACCCTACATATGGGGCAGACATTTTGTCCTTTGTACCGACCATTCCCCACTGCTGTGGCTGAGAACTATAAGGGCGAACAATAGCAAGCTATTGAGGTGGGCCCTACTGCTGCAAGACTTCGACTTCGAGGTACATAGTGTCAAAGGGACTCAAAACGTAGTAGCTGACGCACTCTCGAGAGTACCAGAAGACTGAGGAATGGAAAAGAAGTAAAAAGAACTTAAAATGTGATAAAAAGTGATAATATGTTTAGTTATGAAATGTATAAATAAAGATAAGCAAGTACAACTGTGATTGAAACTTCCTGCGAAATGAACTAATGGTAAGCAATGAAAATACAGATGTTGAATGAGTTACACAGCACTAGTTAAGTAAGTATAAATGTGATTTAAAAATGTAAAGTATTATGAATATTATTAATACATGTTGAAAACTGTTTTATGTTGTTCATGGAGCAAACTACTTTAAGTTTTGCTCCCTGAAACAAACCTTTTAAGGGGGAAGGTGTGTGACGAAATGCCTACAGGTGACGTCATTCCTGCCTGTCAGTCACAGGAGCTCTAGAGGGAGGAGCCAAGGATAGAGCAGGAGGGGCAGAACCAAGGGAGAGAGTTAGACAGTTGGAACCTGAGAGAGACAGTGGAGTTGAGAAGTTGGAGCTTAGAGAGAAGAGAAGAATTAGAGTGATCTGAATAGAGAGTTAAGAAAGTGAATTAAGAACAAGGTTATTAGAATGAACAAGCAGGAATGAGAACACCTAGAATAATATAGATATTAAGTGATTGAAAATACATAACACAAGCCTGAATATATGTCCCGTCCTATCCAAACTTAATCAAACCCCTGTTACAGTGACTATATGATTTACTTTGTGAAATGATTAATAATAAAAGGTTATCTGTTATTCAAACCAACTGATTCTGTAGTTCAATAAGCCTTGCGTTTGGCAGCACATGTGTCTAACACTCAGAGGTGGTATTAAAGAAAATAATACCTGGTGACAGCGAGAGAAATCAAGAGGGAGAGAACCTTTGTGAGGGCCACAACAAACACAGACACAAGGGCGATCCCCACAACGACCTTCACATCAAGGCCAGTGTCTGCACAGAGAAGAAGAGAGCCAAAAAAAATTCTGGTCCAGGAATTATGAGATAGCATGCCAAGAGGAGAAAATAGCAGAATAGAGTGGCCAATCTCAGAAAAGTGTTTTCATTCACCCTAGCAAGCTAAGCTTCCCACAAGGAAGTGCCCCTCTTGCAGATAATTTCCTTAGGTTATGGGCTCACTCCAAATGTGTGGTGTTGCACACCCTGTTGGGTTCTTCCAATGTGCCATGCTGGTTAAGTGAGCTTCATGTGTCATGTATGTCTAGGCCCATGAATAGGCACATGGTCTATCCAGTTGGTTTTATCAAAAAAAACCTTCTTGGGATGGTCTTTATATACTTCCTCACATCATCTGCAAGGTGAGAAGCCTCAGATCGCAGCTAGAAAGACCCATAGCCTTGCAAGCCAGTTTGAATGAACTAGCCTTCTTGCTAAGTTGGAAGAGAAGCGGCTAGAAAAGAGGAAGGGCTGGCTTGCTTGCAAAGTGCCAGAGGCAGAGGGATTTCCTATGTACCCATCCAGCCTGGAAAAAGGAACAGACAGGTGGAGTTGAGTATGAGCTTCTAGTCCATTGGTTAGGCAAAGCAAGAGGGTAGAAAACACTGGATCTCTCAAATGTGAGAGTCAGGCACAATAGGATTCAGAAAGGGAAAGTAGAAGAAGGAAAGTGCCCAGAGTGTAGCACAAAGACCAGTAGACTAAGGAGGCTGGTAGGCAGAGAGAGGCCAGCTTGCTAAGTGCCCTGTGGCACAAGGGCCAGCTGGCAGTGGCATTTGCAGGATCACACCAATAATTAAAAAATGATGAAGAGACAAAAATGCGCTGAGGGGTGGGAGGTAAAACAGACCCTGTTGTCCATACAAGAATACAGGTATCCATCTACAGGGAGAGGCACACTTAACCCTAATATTATAAATAAGTGAATTAAGTTTAGTAAACTTGCTGAGGACAAACAAAAAGGAAAAAAAAGAATACTACAAAATACGTACAAAGTTTAGTCTACCCAAAGACATTGTCATGCAACTTGTACAAAGCCGCTGGCTGAGTCGCTACAAGTGAATATATAATATGAACCTAAGAACATAATAAGAGCCCTGCTGAAGAACATAAGAAGAGCCCTGCTGGATCAGGCCATCTAGGGTCCATCTAGTCCAGCTTCCTGTATCTCACAGTGGCCCCACCAGATGCCTCTGTGAGCACACGAGGCAACTAGATAGCTGTCTCCTCATACCCCTCCCCTGCATCTGGCATTTTGAGGTACCTTCCTTTAAAGTCTGGAGATTTTACATCCCCATCATGGCTTGTAACCTGCGATGGACTTTTCCTCCAGGAATCTGGTTCTAGTATTTCGTGAGAGGGAAAAGAGCTTCCCTCTTTCCACTTTATCCACCCCCTGCATCATTTTCTATATCTGCAGGTGAGTCTCCATAGCTGGAGCCCCCGACAAAGTGTTTGGGGTATCCAGGGGAGTTCTTGGGCTTTGATCGGGGGCTCCAGCTGTTAGTCTTCTCCTTTGGCCCCAGCAGCTCAGTCTACTATGATACAGTATGATACTTCCAATTTCCATTTTCTTCCTTTCAAATCACTGAATGCTTTTGTTTGAAAAGTTTTTAATCACATAGATGCAGGATGGAATATGAAGGAGTGCTGAAGGTGCTGCTGTGTCCCATGGGTGACTAGAGGATCTTGGCTCCACCTTGAGTTTGCCTTAAAATAAATAAAACCACATTCATTCAAATACGCCAAGACCATTTTGCCACTTTCCCGCAAACAAAGTGCACTTCCCTAATCCGTATTTTTATTCTTAAGTTGTATGATCCTCACTTGATATCCGGAAGTCTGAATACAACAGTGTTTCCCAAATGTGCAGCCTTAGAAGCTTTTGGACTAGAATTCCCAGAGTCTTCAACCATTGGCTGTGCTCACTTAAGCTTCTAGGAGTTGCCATCCAAAAAGATATGGGGTTCCAAGGTTTGGGAACTATTGGCACAGAAACTGAAAAAGTCTCTTCCTAAGCTGCTGTTACCACGTATTCGACCTCAAATACCCATGGAATTTATAAATAAGACCCAAGGTTTTGTTGAGCTTTGTTGGGAGCTTCACCTGTCAAACCCCAAAGTCCATTCAGTCCAGCATCTTCTTCTCTCTACACTGACCAGGCAGATACCCTGAAGAAAATTTCAAGTAAGGCAGAACATCCCAAGAACATTTTCTACAAGTACCAAAGTGGTGAGATGTCTGATCTTAGGTAACTAAGAAGCTTAAACATCTGAAGTGATCCTAATGATGCCAAGTGGATAAAAGCCAAGAGATGATCACATCATGACACCCTCAGCATTGAACCTTGAGTGGCTTTCTGTCCCTGCACCCCACAATGCAGCAGTCATTACCCCAAGAGCTCCATGTTTGCTGCCTAGACTTTCACAGCGTCTGCCTCAACTAACCTGGAAAATGTCACCTATTTATCACGCTCACTTCCAGGATCATGCTGCTATTTTTGTGATTGTAATTCATGCTCAGCAATCTGCTTCCATTCTCAACTCGCTGAGCTGGCAATCAATTCCCTGATGTTATTTGGGTCGAAAGTTAAAATCTAAAAAATGGAACTATTAATATATTACAAGTAAGTACTAAATCTGTTAAGTGGGGACTGACAGATCACATTAAAACATGTGCCCTTAAGCCTACTAGAGTACCACAAATGACTTGTGATACATGATGTCATTATTGACCCCTGAGTTGTGCAATTTATCAGGGGGTGAAGGGAGGGGTTCTTTCCTTCCTTCTTCCTTTCTGTTCTTCTCTCTCCTTCTGTCTGGGTGCACCCAAGGTGACTCCTACCAGTAAGGAAGCAGATCCCCTACAGTTTTATATAACATTGCCGTGAATTAGGCCCTAGCCTCACTGTGCAGGTAAAAACTGCAGGAAATATTAGGAGTTTGAGGTGAGCTGATTCACATTTTGTTGTTGTTGTTGTTGACTACATGGCCACAGGGAAATGTGAATCAGTTCAGAATTTCTTCACCCAAATCCAAAGTTTTCCTCTCCTCCTCTGGGCTTCCTTTAAAAAAAAAAAAAAAAACACACAGAATAGATTCATATCAAGTTCAGGCATGTGATTGGCTGAACCAATCAGAAAAGGGAAGATTAGCTGTGTGTAGAAGCACCCCACACAAACACTCCCCCCTTATCTCTTGCTTTGTGAGGAAGAACAAACTGCACACAATACACACACACAGAGAGAGAGAGAGACAGAGAGAGGAGAAAGCCAATAAGAACTTGGCAAAGTCCAGTGGACATACCTCTTAGTAAACATGCACAAAGTACCCCAGAGAATCCTCTCAAAATGATCTCTATTTTAGCTGAAAAGAAATAAAGAGATAATGACAGATCACAGAGATCATTTCATTCACCCTTTACTTATTATCCTTTATGGATATTTTTTCCTTTTGCTTGAGCAATAACCCTTATCTGTCACCCTCTAGAGCAGAGTGAGAGTTACAAAGCCCATGTGCAACCTACCAAATGACTCAGTCCAGCTCCTAGGGTCCCCAACACTCTCATTGCTATATTTTAGGCCACTATATAAGTTAGCCTCAAGGGAGGGTAACAAGAGAATGAACAACAGAGAGCCTTGCTCTGTTCATTCAGAAAACAATATTCTACTCTACCATCTCCTAATAAGGATATATATTTTGTTCTCAACTCTTTCAGTGTAACTCTCCTTTAAATAACTTCTACCCCTTCTTTATGCATGGAATACCTAGACATAGCGCAACTTCTCTTCCTTCAAAATCTTGTTCACATTACTCATGTAGCATTCAGTATGTGGCCTCTTAATTTTTATTCCCAAGGGTAACTAACTTGTAAATATGGATGACAAATTTAAATTAATTATTGTAAGCTTCCTGAGAAATAAGCCCTGCCAATTTTGTCTGTGTATCAGCAGAAACAGCAGCACCATCATTAGTACTACCATCAGAACCATCACAGAGACTACCCATAACATATGAACACACTTCCTCATGGACTGGGCACACAGTCTAATTAGGCTATGATGAGTCACCACAGAGGGTCACTTCTTCCTAACTCTCCATCCACAACAGATGTCAAACTGGAATATGACAAGAGACAGTCATCCATGTTGTTATCACAGTGTGATGTGGCAGCATTTCAAATTTACCGTATTCATGAAAAATTTGTTCACTCACAGCTAAGGGGGACTGGCAAAATGGTTTTAAAAAATCACAGGCACACAGTAAAAAACAATGAAGACTCATAAATTGCATAAAATTCAAAACCGGTAGCCATGGAGCAGCTTAATTCATATTAACCATGTGCAGGTGGCCAAAAATGGACCATCCCAAAAGGTATTTGCCCAACACTCTTTACACAAAGGAACTTTAGCAGGAATATTCAGTTTAAGGACAGTGTTTTGGCACTTCAAAATCTTCAGAGACCTCTGGAGGTTGTTCCTTCCTCTCTTACTCTAATGAAGGTACTCTGAGCTCTATAATTTTTATCTTCTGGAAGTCTTTAATTTAGGCCTAAGTATGTGATGGTGTGAGCTCTTCCAGCCCTGGCCGGGTCAACAGGGGCTTCTTCCTCCATCCCTTGATCCATGAACAATGAGATGGTGGGTTGAACTAAAACAGGATTTATTGTAACAGGGTGCAGGTTAACAACAGAACTCCGCTAAGCCCAGGCTAGTTTTCAGCACTGCCTGAGTGCCTGTAACTGACTTCAGAGAGTCCAAGTCCCCATCACTTCCAGTTACACTCACTGGGATGGATTTTAGACCAGTGATTCTCACTGGGGTTGTACTCACTGGACAAGTCGGGGGGGGGCGCAGCAGGGGCGGACAATATGCCTGCACTGAGGGTAGCAGAGTCAGTCTCTCAGGTCCTTTCCCTCACTCTCCATTTGTCTGGCATGCTTTCTGCTGTTGCCTCCACAGGCATCTTTGTTGTATGTCAATCAGTTCCCTGCCACTGGCTTCTTGCACCCAGCCTCTCCTCTTCCTGCACTCCTGCTTTCTCAGTATGAAGGTCTCTCACTTCAGACCTTCTAAGGATGCAAAGAATACTTGCTAATTTCAACCTGTCTTCAAATGAAGAAATGACTTGACAAGGTTTTTCAGAGTGAGAGTAAGACCATGAACTATACTGGCATACTCCAGTACGCTCAATATAATTTATTCCCACAAATAAATACACAAACAATTGTTACTTCCATGGGATTTTAAGGGCCTGCGTCTTGGTATACATCTATGAGATGGGGCTGCTGATTAAAAATTAGTTGTAAAATAGCTGACGTTTTGTAAAATAGCTGGCATTTTGGTGGAAAAAAGTTCATTGGACTCAATATAAAATGAGATCTATTGCCTGAAATCCAGTAGTAAGTCACAACTAGAGTAGGCCCACAGAATCAGTGGAGATTTGGTGAGTCAGCTCCTTCATAAGTTCCACTGACTGAATAGGCCTGTTCTAGTTACTACTTGATTCTGGATTTCAGATATTAAAACATAATTGAGGAGATGTACAGAAGAGTCACATTGCCTTATTTGAGAACAGCACTTGAAATATTTTAAATTAAATAGATCAGAGATGCTTATAGCAAAACCCCTTTTCTATGTAAAAATCAGAATATGGACCATCCTGCTTTTGTGTGTGTGTGTGTGTGTTTTCTCTCAAGAGGCTTTGCAGGCTATTTTGGACTACAGAACTGGAACAAACCCAAGACCACTTGAAGAATCATTTCGTATTGGTCTTTACTGTCTTAACTAGATTTAAAGGCTTTCATAGAATGTTTCAAGCGTCCGTGAAGATGGAAGCGTGTAATGATGCTTCCCAAGATGCAAGAAAATGAATGCATTTAATAACTTTATTCTTTAAAACAATTTGTGCACTCATGGTTAAAAGGCCTCGCGGTAACTGAGGGACTGAAATCATGCCAGACTGTAATGGCCACCTCGTTTATCTCTGAAGTTTGTTTGTTTTTAAACCACCAGCAGAAGAAAAAGCAAAGCAGGCATCTTAGTGACTTACTCATAGCTGGCTTCACATGTGAAAGTGCTCCACAGAATTGGGGCTGCTGACTGAGCAGTGGGTCTCAATTATATGGAATGCCTGTGCGCATTTGTGCCTGTAAGTGGCTCTCTGCAGAAATCTGCACGCGAGACAGAAAAGAAATGTTTTAGGTTTACAACCCATATGGGAAGGTTTTCAAGAGTGGCAATGAAAAGGAGCACACTGTGCCTTAAGAATTCAATATATTCCTGAACACAACAAAGTATTTTTGGCGGGTGAGGGAAGATCAGAAAGACATGTAACCAAAAATATGTACATTTTTAAATTTTTTTGCAGAAATATGCATTATTGAATGGAAAAATCCATGTCATCATGTACATATTAGAAAAATTGAGAATGGACTATTAAAAGCACCATTTGGAAAAGGGCACACAAAATTACACCACGTGGAACCAGGATACTGAATGAGAATGCCAGAAGAATTCTGAGCTTTAGAAAGAGAAAAAAACTGGTAGATTTTTGGACCCCTGTTTTGTCTCAATGCACAGAAGACAGTGGGGGGAACAGTAGTGCCTAGCCAAGTGCTGGCTTTCTGAAACACAATAGCATTTTGTTTCCCTACTCTTATCTTTGGTCTTGATCGATAATTTCCTTGCCTTATTGAATGAAATTGATGTTGGGACTTCAGACTGTTTTGCTTGCTGCCTCTAAGATATTTTAGGAAATGTTACTGTAAGCGGCTTTGAGATTTCCTTTTTTTTTAAATGAAGGGACTTGGAGAATAAATTCTTAAACAGACCAATGAATTCTAATAAAACCATCCAGGAATGATCCTGCATAATCACACAGTGAAATTTTAATTGTCTAAAGCAGGGGTCTCCAAACTTTTCAGTGTGAGGGCCACATCATATATTTTTCACATTTTCGAGGACCGAAGGAACACTCACATGCATGTGCATATGGGCCTCCTGCCCGCCCCTATGCACACATGCATGCCCACATGCCTGCACGCACACACGCATGCACGGGCTGAAGGGAACGGACCTGAGCCTGTGGACCTGAGCCTGCAATGTTCGCCAGGACGGATAAAAAAGGAAAGATGGGTCAGATATGGTCCGCGGGCCGTAGTTTGGAGACCCCTGGTCTAAAGCAACCCTGCCAAGAAAAAAATGTTCATGCTACGTCTCCACTAATCTACCTGTCACATGAAGGCAAATAAATATATTGAGGCTAAACAACAGCAGCCACAACACCTCGTGTGTATATTTATTCAACGAAGTGTGATGCAGTTCCTCAGTGCAACCGAATCATTAAAACCAGTTGTCGCATTCATTTTATGTTCTGCTTTGTTTGTTTCTCTTTTTAAAGCAACCTGTGAAATACTGGCCTTGTGCCTTGAGAATCAAAGCTTGCTGAGTGTCAGAAGTACCACAACACATTATCATTTTTAGTATTCATTTTGACAATGGACCCAAGGGGTGGGGGGGGGGAAATAAGGCTGCACCTTAAACAGCTGTAAGAAGCTATAAATCTCCTTTGATTGGATAGCCACTTCTCACTGCCTTTAGGTAGTGGCATAACAAATGCAAATTGCTTTTGGGCCTCATTCTGGAAAAGGAAATTAGGCTGACTTCCCTGCTGAATGACGTTTGAGAGAGCATGTGGTTCCATGCAAGAAGCGAGATGGATAATTCCCAGTCTGATCGGGTCCTATTCTTTTGCATGCAGAGCCCAGAAATTGAGCAATAACAACAACAAAACCACCAGCAAAAATTATCAGCACCCTTACTGAGAACTGAAGGAGTATTCACAAGGGCTCAAATTAGGCTGTTTCTCTAGTCTGTGGCTCAGCAGAACTGTGATGGGGGGAGTCATTTTCTTGCCACCTCCACTTCCTGCTTGAAAATTGGGCAGTAGCTGTTTCTGAGCCAGTCTGAGTTGAAATTGGAACTAAAATCCTAATTAAAATTGCACCCCAGGAAAATATTATACAGCTTAATTTGCTGGATTGTTTTAATTTGTTCTCAGCTCTCTGTGGACGGTTGTGTACGCAATGTAGTGGAAAGGGAGGACATTAATCTCTTCGTAAATAAATAAAATGAATAAGTAAAATTTCAGGCAAGCACCAGACCCCTGAGATTTATAGTTCTATGCCAAATTTACTTCTTCGGGATTTCTTTCTTTATGCATGCTATGCCAGACGTGTGCATATTCTGTTCAGTTGCTATGGACTTCACTGAGTGTGAATAGATAAGAGAAAGATCTAATTGTGTACAGAGTATGAACATGTAGGAAAGAGAAAGAGAGAAAGGAGAAAGAAATATCTAATGGAGAGAGAATGTCACTTAATTTGCATTCTACATTGCATTCTACACCTCCTGAGACAGGGAACAGAACAAAGCACATTATGTCTCAGGAACCCATATATTACTTGAAGACAAACGGGGAAGTATTAGTACCTTATTGGGGAATAGTGACCCAGCACCAACAGAGAAGGATACTGACAGCTTCATTCGCCTATGAAGCCCAAGACGTCTCCTGCACCTGCTGGGGAAAGTTTCTGAGTGAGATCACTATGTTGCACCCACTCTCTGTAACATTTGCCCACCCAATCCTGGAATGAAGACGCAAGACAACAGTATTGGTTCAAATACGGGCCACACTTTATTAATTAATCATCAAATTGTATTTGCCCTCCTTGGCCAAAGAAAGGGGGGCCTGCTGTAGTGCGAAAACAGGTGAAAAGGTAGGGGTCTCAAAATACCCCTTGCTTGATCAATGGGCGTGTCCCCGACCTCAGGTTCCAGTGGTCTAACAGACTGCAGAAACCCGGCAGGCCGCTATTAAACACCCCCAGACCTCAAGCCATCTTTATTTGATGACTGTTGGTCCGGAAGTGGCCCAGCGCATCTTTCCCGCACCGGCCCTGTAATCGCACGATTCCCAAAGCCGGGAGGTCGGGTGCGCTGTTGGCTTACCTGATATTACAATTGGGACACACCAAAAATACCTGTTTTCCACACTACCCGCCTGTGTGACCAAAAATTACCACCACAATATCAACAGCCCTGCTCCAGTGTGGGATAGGCAAAAATTCCCCCCATCCAAACGCCAATCAGGATGAAGGTCAAAAATTCCTATCCGGCCCCAAAATGGCGACAATAAAATCACACTAGTATTAGGGAGGGCGGGTGGGTGCTCAAAAGGAAAAAAGGAGGGTGAACAAACGGAGAGCGCTCCTTTAAATACTCGCGCTCTCCCGCCCACGCCATTAGCTTACCCAGCCTATGTTGCATCCTCCAGGCTGGTGGGCAAACGCCAGCGGCGTTGTTCCAGGTTGGTAAACCGACCGTCCAACGGCTGGGATCTTGGGTTAGGTGCAATGCAATGTGAGGAATTTACAGCTTCTCTTTACTTATTACAAGTTACTACAGTACTAAGACTCTCCCTCCCTCCCTCCCTCCCTCCCTCTCTCTCTCTCTCTCTCTCTCTCTCTTTCTCTGTGAATTGGTTAGGTCAGTACTTCTCTTTAGGTCTTTCTCCTCCACTCCCCGCCCAGACACTTTGGCTTCTGTTGTCTCACTGGTGTGGTGAAGTCATTGGCAAAGTTCACAACAGCTGTTTCCTGCTTCTCTTTTTTTGGTTATCTGGAGATGAGCAAATAATTCTGTTGAAAATGATTCTGATGACACTGTCCAATCCTACCCGCCCCCGCCCCCAAGTTACAGTTACCTGTATTTCTGCATTTGTGGGAATGTTGGGGTATTTTCCCCTCCCCCTCAGAGGACGCAAAGAGTGGCATGGACATAGTAATGGACCAGATAAGAACATTCTTGAAAGGGCACATGATGAATTGCATCCCAATCTATGTGCCCCTGTTTGGATGTGGACCAAATTGCAAGGCCAGTGTATAGCCCTGTTCAGGACCATGAATTGCAATTGGCATCACAAGCAGATACTTAGTTCATTAGAACAGGCTTGGTCCGTGCGCACTCATCCCTGAGAATCATGATGAAGGCTCTCTGTTTGCCAGCAAGGAATGGACTGAAACTGATGTTGTTTGTGATTTGCAATAGGATTCTGGCATATATATATATTAAAGGATTTTTTTGGGTTTTTTTCAAGGCACATATCAAGCAGCATGGCATGTTTTTTGTCTCATGCCCTTCATTCTCAGCTGTCCATGGCCACTGTGTTGTCAGCTTGCCCACCTGGTTTCTTCACACTGCTCTTTTGATTCTTTAGCCTATTTAGAAATGTCAATCTGGTGAAGATCAAGGACAATCTGGCAAACCTATGTCCAAGGATGTTCAACAGCTTTTCTCACCATGGAAAAGTGAAAAACATAGGGGCTGAGACTATAGAAGTTTAGGATGTACAAATGCAAAAAAAACCTTTTTTGGTTTAAGCCCAAAAAACTGTTTTACTTCCCAAAAATCCTATATAGACATTCCATGATCTAGAACAACATTTTTAATATTAATAATTCTTGTTAATTTGAACATCAAACTAGTTTTGGCTACACCTACACTCATTCTTTGGATTTGAACATCCACCCACTCCTAACATCTCCTCCCTGGATGTTATATGGAGTTTTAGCTGAATGAGTGATGCACTGTCTTGATAGCACTCTGGTGATTTCGTTGCATATGCAATGACAATAAAGTGTTATTCTATTCTATTCTATTCTGCATAGGTAATGTGTGGGGATGATAGGTATTGTAATCTATGGAATACAGAGAACAGCAGCTTGGAAAATACCAGCTGTTGTTCAAAAGAAGTCAAAATTTTGCAACCAGCTATTATTCCTGCATGGCTTATTCCTATAGAACTGTGTGTGTGTAGAGATGGGTCTACTGGTCAGCTAGCCAGTTCTTGAGTTCTTAGGCTCTCCGTTCTCTGTGATTTCACTAATTGTTTATAACATACTCTCAAACTGATTTTCAGAGATCTTAAGACCTAGAAACATGTTTCAATTTGAAAAAAAAAACCCAAAGAAACCTAGAAGGGAAAGGGCAAAAAGACAAAGCATGAAAAAAGGCTTCTAAATTCTGCTCTCAGTGTCAATTTCATGGAGAGAACAAAAAGATAAAAAGAATGCTAGGATACACACAACCCTCAGCATAAAGGAAACATGCTGAAGGAAAGGCCATTGTGTGGGCTGAACTGAAATTTGCAAGGAACTATTAACAAGGCTCTGTTGATATATATATATATATATAAAACACAGCATGGGATTTTTTATGCTTTTCTTTTTAATAAAACTGTCAAATTCCACATATCACAAATATGAATGCCCCTGTAGATAATTATCTGGCGATGTAGTTCTGACTAATCTGTACATCATGCAGGGTGAATGGCTGCAGAGAAGTCAGCATGCATACAAATAACAATAGATTGGTAGATAGGCAGACTGATAGGTAGACAGAGAAATTCTGTCTCTCTCTTTTTAATCTTCCTCTTACTTCCATTTTATTACCAAGGCAATTTCTAGGGGAATTCACCAGTTCCAGGTGCTTACTCCTCACATGAAGACATAATCCTCTGTCATCGCCATCATCATCTTTCCTGCAGCTGACTGCAGTGTCACAGACAGAGGATTATGTCTTTGCATAGGGAATAAGCATCTGGAACTGATGAATCCCTAAGGAACAAAGATCCTGTTTTCATGCAAATAGCTTAAGTAGTAAAAATAAAAGACAAAGAACATAAAAAGATACCCTTGAAAAGGCCGTGTGATGTATTGGCAAGAGTTTTCTTTGAAAGGGAATGCTTTCAAACTTTTGCTTTTCTATCACTTTGAAAAAGCGAAAGAACCATATGCAAGGTATTCATCCCAATTCAGACCTGCTGGGGTCACATTCCTGATCTTTTGAGCACCCTGATCTTCACTGTGCTTGTATTGGTTCATGGGTTTGCACAGGAAGATTGGATGGCATAAAGAACATATTTGAAAGTCTCAGATGTAATATGCATGAATCCTTACATAATAGTGTGATTCTATACACCAAGATTCTTTTCCTCCCCGATAGAAGAGCTATACTGCATCAGTCCCAAGGCCTGTGTAGTCCAGGATTCTGTCCACAAAGTGACCAGCTGGTCTGCCCAAAGGACTGGCATACAAGTAGCACCCTCCATCTCACTTTATCCAACCACATATACTGAAGGTGACACATAGTCAACCTGCCCAGTAGCCATTCATGGCATTAACCTCTATAAATTTATCTGCATCCCTATGAAAGTTGCTCAAGTTGCCATCCACCACTACATCCTGTGGAAGTAAATTCCATAATTGTAAC
Source organism: Intellagama lesueurii (assembly GCA_037013535.1). Taxonomy (NCBI): domain Eukaryota; kingdom Metazoa; phylum Chordata; class Lepidosauria; order Squamata; family Agamidae; genus Intellagama; species Intellagama lesueurii. The sequence goes on along the minus strand of JBAJHW010000002.1, from coordinate 265,825,975 downwards.
TATGCACTGTGTGAAGCAGAATTTCCTTTTGTATGTCCTAATGTCCCACCACTAAGCTTCAGTGGATGACCACAGGTTCTAATATTATGGAAGAAGAGAACAATGTCTTTCTATCTATTCTCTGAAACCAAGTCTAATTTTATACACTTCTAAGATGTCTTCATCCACTTGCTTTTCTGCCCCTAAGCAGTTCCATACATGGGCTCAGTCTAGGCATAGTAATGCTTAGAGCAGAACCAATAAATGTTAGGCTAACTCCCACTTCCTTTCATTCCTAGAGATCATGATTTTGTTGATCATGGCAAAATACCATCTCTGATAAGTGTTTAAAAATATGTTTACCTGTCTCACATGGATGCTTGTAAGCAAATGGGGCTTCAAACCCAAGGGCAATCTCCCTCTTGCCCATTACTCTGACTCTTTACAGCTTTGAACAAATCATTTGCTATCTTTCTAGACTGAGTTGTTTGCATCTATGCTACCGTGTTTCCCCGAAAATAAGACAGGGTCTTATATTAATTTTTGCTCCAAAAAATGCATTAGGGCTTATTTTCAGGGGATTTTTTTTTCATGTTCAACAATCTACATTTATTCAAATACAGTCATGTCATCTTCTGGTTGCTGCGCAATGGTGCACAATGGTGGAGGGTGTGATTTCACTTAACTAGGGCTTATTTTTTGGGTAGGACATATTACGAGCATCCTGAAAAATCATACTAGGGCTTATTTTCAGGTTAGGTCTTATTTTCGGGGAAACAGGGTAATTTATTCCTTAGAATGCAGCTGCTTCTGACACAATATCCTTTCAGTAAGTGTGTCAGCACTTAAATGAAAGGAATTAACAATTTATCTCCACTGAAAAGGCTGACTGTAGAACAATCCACGTAAGCAGTTTTACAAGCATGTATTCCCTGTTTACCAGCCTGGAAATACATGTTCTTTTCCTTCATAATCACACTATTTGCCTCAGGAACTTGTTTACGACATCTCTCTTTTCTCACTTTGGCATTTGCTCATTAACTGCCCAGTCCCCCCAAACAATATATTTATAGGTGATTTTAACATTGTCAACATCCTCTCATGAATGAAAATAGGATCATTTGATTCTGCAAAATTTGAAATACACACTATTAGTGCCAAGGGAAAGAATAATTCAGGAAATGAATCAAGCGTTTCTTGGTTTCTGTTCCAAAGAAAATGAAATTATGGGTGTGATGTGCACTGGGATATGCAACTACAATTAAATTGCACATAAAAGTACCAAGTCCATAGTGTGTTCAGTCTACGATTATTCAGGACTAGAGATGGGCGTATTCCTATTCATATACGAATATCCCTGCACAGCTGGACTTAATGAGGGTCGGGTCCCTGGGGCCGGACCGTCCACTCACATGTCCAGTGGTGTCAGTGGCCCCTCTCTTCCTTCCAATCACTCCCGGAGTGTCACTCTCTTCCCGCTTGGCTGACCCAGCCGTGCAGGGAAGAGAGAGGCGCTCCGGGAGTGATTGGAAGGATGAGCTGGTTCGCTGCCACCACTGCCATACGCGTGAGTGGACGGTCTGCCCCAGGGGCTGAACCCTTGTTAAGTCCAGCTGTGCGGTAATATTCATATTCACATTTGTATACGAATACCTCCCATCTCTATTCAGGACCACAATATCATCAGAATGGAATATAGTGCAGAGGTGATCTGATGGGGATCAGGATAACCAGCAAAGTCTGTAACTTCAGAATTCATACATGTCCTTACAACAGTAATTACTGGTGACTAAGGAATTTATTGGCAACAAAAGTTTTTTTAAAAAAATCCCAAAGCCCCATCGTGCTAAAAGCACTCTCTGGGCAGTTTACAATTTAATTATGCAGGCTACACATTGCGCACCCTCTGGTGAGCTGGATACTCAATTTACCGACCTCGGAAGGCTGAATGAATCTTCAACCAGCTACTTGGTACTAAACCCAGGTGGTGAGCAGAGCTTTGGCTGCAGTACTGCAGTTTAACCTGCAGTTTATGTGCCACAAAGGCTCATAACTAGACATGGGGACGAATAAAAAAATGGATCACGATATTCGTGGAAAATCGCTGATCCGTTAAATATTCATGCCTTCATATTCATGGGTTCCAGAGACTCCCACGAATACGAAGGGATGAATATTTTCCCATTTTATTCGTCCCTTCGTAATAATAATAATAAAAAATCCATTCTGCCTACCAGCCGCCGATGAACTGATCAGCGGCTGATAGGCAGTCACCCTCCCACAGCCACCCACCCTCACAGCCTACCCCCACCCCTTCCTCTCCCTACCTTAGTCCCCCCACCCCTGCTGACACCCCCTTACTGTAATCGTCACCGCCACTGCTGAGGTCTCCATCAGGCCTCTGCAGCCACGGCGTGTAAAAAGGGAAACTGGCTGCCCTTTGCAAAGATGGCGGCTGTGGCTTCATTTAGGGTAGGGAAGCTGTAGCTGCCATCTTTGCAAAGGGCAGCCTGGATTCCCTTAAGGCAGGCTAAGGGTTAGGGTTGGGGGGGGTGGCAGTGGGGAGGGGTTGCAGAGGGGTGGGTGGGGGCAGGGTGTTTTTTTAAAATAATCCCCCACCAATCGACAAATATTTTCATTATTCATTGCTTCATGGGGGCAACTTTGTGCTTCATGAGTCGTCAACTTTTGGTGACTCACGAAGTGGGACGACTCGCCAAAATGGTGAGTCATCCCCATCTCTACTCATAACCAAAACAAAAGTGCTGTGGCACCTTCAAGACAAAACAATTTATTTCAGGGTGAGCTTCTTCAGACACCACAGAAAAGATTGTATGCACAAAAACTGGCATATATGTGTGTGTGTGTGTGTCTTAAAGGGGCTGCAATAGTTTTGTTTTTGCTTTGTTTTGAGTGACTGTAATTCTGTTGCGCAGCCTCATGTATGTAATGTGACACTGCAGAAACAGTCGGAAAAAATCATGGCCAGGCAGAAGTAGTATTCTGTATTGCAACTGGAATTTGAACCACCCAACAATGACATAAACCATGTGATTGATTGCACAGTGCTGGCTGCATATCTTTACATTATGCCACCTTGAACAGCATTTCAGCCATTATGTTTGTGGTTTTGCTAAAATGGACAAACCTGTTTACTCCTTTACAAACTGAAAAATTTAAAGTTTATATGCTCTTCCTTTTCAGTGTGTTAGCATGTTGATGCTAACAATGTGTCTTCAAATCAGTTCCAATCTGTGGTGATCCTCCCAGGTTTTTCTGGGTATAAGGTACTGAGAAGTGGTTTACCAGCCCCTGCTTCCCTCAGAAGGCCCAGTGGGGAATTGAACTCCCAACACCTGAATCTGTAGTCAGGTGCTCCAACCCACTGAGCTATCCAGATGGCTTAGTAGTACTATATTCATATGAAATTTCTAGTAGTAGTAGAAGTAGTAATAATATTAATTTGCAATTTTTTTAATCTAAGGCATTATCAGATTATGTCCTTCGCGAGCTTTTTCACTGATTCAATATATTGACTTGATTTACCAGGTCTACGTGGATTTCCTGGGGCATGTGTGGCTGCTCCATGATGAGGGGTTCCATATGAGACCAGTGATTCACCCACAAATGTGCTGGGATGTGCATTACCACAGGTTATGGTTACAGTTGATGACCCCGTCCCGTCCCATTTTAGGAGACCGCTTTGACAGCGGTCATTTGATTTAAAGAGCGGCTGCAGCGAATGTTCCTCATGCATTAGTGGGTCAGGCAGTTCAACCCCGCTTGGTCTGCTGGGAGTTTAATGCCAAGGGGTTTTGTGGGCACAAGCCATGTAGATTTAGGCACCAGTGCTCCATCTGTGGTGCCCCACATGGATCATTTAATTGTTAACGGTGGCTGCCCTGGGATATGGTGATGAGCAAATAAAGAAGGTGGGAAGGTGGTCATCCCATAGGTTTCAAGCTTATGTTCGTTCATTGCTGCAGTAGGTTCTGGTGCTGTTTCTTTTTATCTTGCAGGGTCTGAGTTGCCAAGGAGATGTTTGTGAGTTATTGTTTGTGGCTACAGTTTTATATTTTGGGCATCCAAGCATGCTTCCCGGACCAGTTGGGGTTGTAATTTGGATCCGGGAGCCTGGGCTACACTTGAGTGGAGGGCGCGAAGGGGCATGCTTTGGGATGGTTTCCTGATTGGCATCCCAGAGTAATGTGGAAGTGCCCCCTGACATATTATTGGTTCACTTGGGTGGCAACAACTTGGCTCAGTGGAAGGGCAAGTTGCTTATTCTACAAGTGATTGATGGTTTCCGGGCCGTTAAGGCTAGGTTCCCGGGAGTAAGTATTATCTGATCAGATATAATACCAATCTTGTTATGGAGGGCTGAGTGTAACCCCAGATGTATTAACCGTGCTAGGCATGGAGCCAACCGGGAGGTTGGAAAAGCCATGAAGGCTGGCCTGGGGTCAGTGGTGTTACATCTGGACATACTGGTGAGATGGCCTGAATTGTACAGAGATGATGGTGTGCATTTGTCTGACGCAGGCCTGGATATTTTCTTATGGGATTTGCAAGGGGGCCTTTGGGCCAAAATTTTCAGCTTGGGTGGTGGGCATGGGGCATATAAATAGCCCCTATGCCATGGCGGGTAGTGCGAAAGTAAGGAGTGTGGGTGAGTTCCATCTGGACACCTGAGGAACGTGACAATTAACCCATCTCCCTGATTGGTGGAAAAGCAGTTATATGAAAGGGGGATGGGTTAAGGGAATCTCCTGGGTGGCAGTGCACCTAGGATCTCAAGGCTCAGTGACTGAAGCAGTGGGGGGATTCCTGGTTTTTGGATGGCTGAAGATGAGCTGGACAGAGGTCAGCATGCTTCGGCAATAGAAACTCACGTTTGGTGGCCTGATCCGGTTAAAGTGGTACACTAGAGTCAGAGGAATTCGCACTATGGTAGGCCCCCTTGTGAAAGGGGAATTAAAAGTTTAAATAGTTTAATAAAGTTGTGGGCCTAGTTTTATCCAACTCCTGTGTCTTAATTCTTTATTTCGGGCTGGGTGGGCAAAGTGAAATTGGAAGGGGCCTACAAGGCCATCAAATCCAACCCCCTGCTCAATGCAGGAATACAATCAAAGCATATCTGCCAGGTGATTATCTAAGTTTTTCTTGAATGCCTCCAGTGTTGGAGCACTCACCAGCTCCCAAGGTAACTGGTTCCACTGTTGTACTGCTCTAACAGTTAGGAAGTTTTTCCTGATATTCAACTGAAATCTGGCTTCTTTTAACTTGAGCCCATTGTTGTGTGTCCTGCACTCTAGGATGAAAAAGAACAGAACCTGCCCCTTCTCTGTATGACAGCCTTACAAATATGATATGCTATCATATCTCCCTTCAGTCTTCTTTTCACAAGGCTAAACATGCCCAATTATTTCAGCCTTTCCTCATAAGGCTTGGTTTCCAGCCCCCTGATCATCCTTGTCGCCCTCCTCTGAACTTGTTCCAATTTGTTAGCACCCTTCTTGAAGTCTGGTGTCCAGAACTGGACACAATACTCAAGGTGAGGCCTAACCAGTGCTAAATAGAGGGGGACTAGCACCTTGTGGGATTTGGAAACTATACTTCTATTAATGCAACCTAAAATAGCATTTGCCTTTTTTGTAGCCACATCACACTGTTGGCTCATATTTAGCTTGTGATCTACGACAATTGCAAGATCCTTCTCACTTGTAGTTTTGCTGAGCCAGATATCCCCCATCTTGTAACTGTGCGATTGGTTTCTTTTTCCGAGATGAAGTACTTTGCACTTATCCCTGTTGAATTTCATTCTGTTGATTTCAGACCAGTGCTGTTTCACAAACAGTCCTTTGGATAAAGCAAAATCCATATATATATATATATTTCTTTTTTTCCTGATGCAGCACTTCAGTGATAGTCTACCAGAGTCTTTTTTTTTTTTAAAGTCACTTCCCCTGCCTCTCCTCTCAGGAGCAGAAAAAGTATTCAGCTTGCTGATGCCTGAATTATTAAGCCACTCACAATATCAGAAGGAGATGGACCAAATAGGGTCACTTGAACTCTGATATGCCATTTGGATGTGACAATTGCACCAAATGGCATATCATGCCTTCACCTGACCTCAAACCAGTGCACTCCAAAAGAGACAGAGTAGATGAGCCCTAACTTAAAAAGGAAAATATTTCTTCTCAGCCCCAATATGATCAGCAAAGGCTACAGCATAATTTGAGATAGGAGGGCAGCTACTGAGAAGAGCTAGCCTAGGGAGAAGAGTGTTTACATAGCTTCTCTGTGCTATTGGACATTTCTGTGTGGTGTACATAGAGCTTGACAGTAACTGGTTACAAACAATTAATTAGTAGTCAATGTTGTATTACTTGAAGCTTGTTGGCATAATTCCATTGGTTTAAACTTCAGCTGTGAATTGCTACAAGTTAAGAAGCTGGTGTAGCCATTTGCTGTCGCACACTGGTTATGTGACTCTGCACACAATTTGTAACTGTAATCTATAGTTACACCACTGCAGTTTTTGAATTGAATTATGACCAGTTATTTGTAATTCATTTCTTTTCTTGGCAATAAAACAACTGTGTTGTAACACAATTGTAACTGAATAAGAAATAGTTTCATTTTGTTCATATTTACAACTATAAAAAGTTTCAATCAATACAAAGTTTCAGTTGTAGTTAGAAAAAAAATCATATATAATAAAAGAGCTTATTGCCCCAAAGGGCAGATAATATGTCTCTAAAACACATCAAAGTTTATAAGAATAAAATTGTAAAAACCAACAAGCATTGCTTAGCTCTAAGCATATTAAGACATACAGAAAAACAGCTGTGAATGTTTCCTTTACCTACTTGATAGCACAAAGATCTGCCCATAAGCAGAAGAATAAACAATCCATACATCATCTTTGTTACTTACAAGCAAGCTGCATGTATATTTACATAAATTACCCATCAGATGTCAGTATTTATTATTTTCATATCTCTTGTATTCATTGGAATGCAAAACGTAAAGGGAGGTTTTCAAAGAGCTGTTATTCTTTCAATGGCTTCTGCCAGAACCAAGTCATTGTTTTAAAACATTTATAGTAAACAATATTTCCATGCCACAAGTTTAAAAACATCATAGTTTTAGAGCAGTTTAGGGGCAATTTTCTGTAAACCCCCCCCCCCATACGTATTCTAATATTCTTAAACAAACAAGGTATCAAATCTTGAAACATTTCTCCACATCATGTTGAGAACCTTGTGAGATAGGTCAGCCTGAAAGATTGTGACCGGTCCACATTCCTCAGCAAGTTTCAAGGCTTAGTGAGGATTTGAACATAATTCTCCTGAGTCTAGTGTGACACTCTAAACAATGCATCATGCTGGATGTCAAAAGTTTGAGGTGCTGCCTTTGGGTGTTAAGGTTAAGTTATGGTAGGTGGGGGAAGACTGTGTTCAGAGCCAGCAGTTTGTAGTTTTAGATGTATGGATTTTTTAATGATGATGCAGATGATGGTGACTGCAAAAAGGGGAGAAATATAACCTCCAAAAGCCTCCAGGGACTATGATTATTATATAAAATTAAATGCGCAGCCACACCTAGTTTCATTCTCTCTCTCTCTCTCTCTCTCTCTCTCTCTCTCTCTCTCTCTCTCTCTCTCACACACACACACACACACACACACACACACACACACACACACACACACACACACTTACTTTTAAAAAAAGGAAGTGAGAAGGGATGGTGTGGTCTATGGTGGGTCCAGAGGAATAGGGAATATCCCTTAAAACCTCCAAGGTTTTCCACCCTTGGTTTAGTGTTGTCTAGAGACTCCTTTGCAATGTTCCCTGTTCTGAAATGACTGGAGCAGCTTGTTCCACAAGTGATTAGAATCCCACATAATTTTGGACTGTAGGCTAGTACAGGCAAGTTTCTACACATATCTTTACATTTTACATGGACACATAGTGCTCAGTATTTGCCCAACAGCATTTGAATGTAGCAGGCTTCAAGATCCACATGAGAGTGTCAGAAATTATTTTATTTTGTTTTCCTTTGTGGCTTGGGATCAATTTGCAAGGGTAAGACAAAGTGAGAGTTTCTTACCCTGTTGAAAATTCATAGATCAATTTAGGTAATCATCCTGGAATTTGGCCAACATGTTAGCAATAAAAGTCATATACGAAATGATATGGGAGTTATAATGGCCATCAATCCTCAGAGTTCACAACTTAGTATCTCTTTCAGAAGATGCACAATTTGAAAAAAAATGATTGGGGTATTTATTCCCTCAATAAGCAGACATTATAAACATCATTTAGAGCAGAAACTGTCTGTGGAGTTACATTTTAGAGTCCCTACTCAGCCACTGTGCATGACTTGAGACATTTTTTTCTTGTAAGGCATAAATTAATTATACTCCTAAACAGTAAAAATGCAGTTCCAGTTTGATTTCTGGGACAAAAATCAGGGAACTTCAAATTGTCACAAGAGTACATAGATTGGCACTCGTCAATTCATTTATTCATATCATTAGGAGTAAATGCATTCTGTAACTACCTTCACTGTAGAGGACAAATCTCTCATTAATTACAAGCCTATCTCTGTAGAACACTGGTAAAACTGGTAAAGTCAAATGGAATAATGATGGCTATCAAGAACTACATTCCACTGTCTCCTGGGAGTGCATTTGGCCATTAGCTAATGCATAAAACCATACTTGAACTTTCCAGGATGTTGAAAAGCAGGAACAAGAGGGAGAGATACATGACCACTTATCCATGCTGTTTTTATTAGAGACAAGTAAGAATCAAACCAGTAATTATTGGTACTATTTGTGTCACTTCTAGGTTATCTGATTGTTGCTAAGCACCAGTCCTATCTACTCCAGCAATCCTGATTATGCACAATAGGAAGTAAATTGAAAGGCCCTCTCAATGAAACAGATTATTGTAAAACTGCTAGAGTTAAAAATAATGTCTGAAACCAGCCCCAAATGAGTAGCACTTAAAATCAAATTCAAATTAAATTTGTTTCTAAAGTTTGAGAGGCTCAACTTTTAAAGCTAGATGTATAGTTTTGCAACACCCAAAACGTGGCCAAAACTTTGACACAATAAGACCCACAAGTTAACTATTGTTTGCAAATTACAGATTTTACAGAGCTGTGCAACTTAACTGTGTTGGTTCGTTGTAATTTTACAAGTGTGGTCGAGGTTGGTGTGAATGAATCATATTCTCTGTCTGTATGACCTGACATTGGGGAACAGGAAGGGGTACGTAAAGCAGTCTGTCTTCAAGAAATGACATAATGGGTTGATCTGAAATTTGGCAGCATAGGAAACATTATAGTCCATTAAGATTACGAGGCAGAAACAATAAGATATAGCTTGGATGTAGGAATCTAAAATTGGATGGTGTGATATGCAGCTATTTGATAGGCATTACCTGTTTTCTTTTCTCCATGGAACATTTTCTCCATTTATATAATATCCTTCAGGAAACAGTTTATGTGTTTAATTAAGGGGAAAAGCATGGTATGTGTTGTTGGGGCCTAGGAATAGTATAAAATGGTAGCAATGTTACTGAAATGGGTGGGGACAGAAATTTTGGGCTATGGGACTCTGTTTCATAGGGGTTCAGTCCATGTTACTTACCTATTCTGTGTAGGAGAGTCTAAGAGGGTGGAGGAGAATGGTGGGGACTGTGACTGCTCACCAAAGAGGTATGAGAGAACAAGCTGGACCAAAAAAAAATCTGAAACATCCCATCTCTAGAGAATGAGAAATGCATTGCAAATAAAGGGTACATATTTCTCCTGAATGGCTCAAGACAGTTTTAATATTACTCTAATAGGATGCTCTAATTTGCCCTAAATGTTTTGAAAGGGATCAGATTTTCTAGACTACAAATACCATAGTTTTTCATCCTGAGAGTATTACCTACCTTGCAGGCATCTTTCAAATTCCTGAATATGATACATCTGGAAGAAACACCTAAATTAGAAGGCTCGGGGCTTAGGCCCTGGTCACATAAAGGGAATGTTCTGTAGTTCTTCCGATACTTTCCGAACCTGTGTTGTATAGGATTGTGGTCAAGTGGTATATATAACAGGATGAACATCCCAAGCACTTTTAGCAGTAGTGGTTCATTTCCTGCTGTTTGAAGAAATCCACACACATCCTGCCCTTATAGTTCTTTGTTCCTGCTATAAAGACGAAGAGGCTGGTGTTCAGCTCAGTTGCTCTGGTCAGTGGAAGAGGGGGCTTTTGCCAGATCTCTAAGTAGCTCTTTGCACTCTCAGGAATTCTGCTCTAGAGTCCCTCTAAAGGGAATAAAACAGGGTAGAAATTAAATAACTAAGGCTAATAAATAAAATGGATGGTTGGGTGATCCTCCAGAGCATTGTGGCAGGTGGTGTTGGAGGCTGCTGTGGGTAATGGGTAAAAATCATTCATTGTATGTTGGGTTATATTTCCAGTTGCTATTTTCATTTCATAAACCACCTTCTTTCCAGGGACAATGACAGCTGCCATTGAGCTGTCATTTTCCTTCCCAATCATAAAAGCATAGTGGCCTCAAATAAGCAATTATTACTCTGGTTTTTTTTCTTGATGGGCTCTCACACATTTCAAGTATATAATTTGTCCCCCCGTGAGCCTTTGAAAGCATCAAGAAGTCAAACTGCATGTAGTGGGGGGGTGAGCCCTGATGCTTTTGCAGAAAATCTGTACAAGCAGTACACAGAAAAGGAATCATATCTATATGTAGTTAGATGTGGGGCATTTATTTTATTTGTTAGGAGCACTTATATCTTGCCGTTTCAGTTTAAAAAGAAAACCTGGATCACTCAGGAGGACTCAGAAAATCATTATAATTCCTAATAAGAATAAGAATAAGAAACCAATTACAATAGTATATAAAATCACAAAAGTGGGGTTTATGATCGATCGATCGATCGATCTATCTATCTATCTATCTATCTATCTATCTATCTATCTATCTATCTATCTATCTATCTATCTATCTATCTATCCCCTAATGTGCAAAGCATTGTTGGAAACTTTAACCTTCTGGGATGGTCCTCATGAGGCATTAGTATGGGCCAGAGATGCCCTCCACTAGTGGAAAGGAAGTTAACAAGGAGGCATCAACCAGTGCCCCATTAGCCCACAGAAACTCTTGTGTTCAGAAATGTACTACTGCCAATGTTCCTGCCAATAGTAAGCTCTGGAAGACCTTGAAACAAGATATTGCAAGGGTTGAAACACCCTAATCCATGAGGTTGAGAGGGCCCTGGATCCATTGGATCAATTAGATTGGACTCTGTGCTTACACTATTGCTTACTGAAACAATGGAAGGATTTTTATACATAGAAATAGAAAATATGATCCCACCTTAACCCACTATCAATGTGGCCAACGTATAGCAGCACAGTGTTGGAAGTGGCAGACATTTCACGACAATCCACCGCTTCCCTCCTGCAATTCCATTTAGGATTGTTGTGCAAATGTCTCTCTTCAATCCTCGTGATAATCATGGACAAGTATTTTGCTTCTTAACTTTGCTGGCAAAGCAAGAGTGATATTTCCAGCAGCAGCAAACTGCTAATCAGAGTACCTGACCTGATTTCAAGTTGTGTGTGACATTGTTTCACTGAGTATAAGTCACATGTAACATGGAATTGAAGCAATCTGCTCGTGGTGGTGATTTTTCCCTCACTATGCTAGAGAAGCTGTGGAACAGGATAGAAGCCATTATCCTCAAAAGTTTTCACGCTATTGTTTTCACTCGCACAGAGAGGTTACCATATGCCTTATCTTACAGCTGGGAAGTCAGAATAAGGGTTAGTAGCTTTCCAACACAACACTATTGAGTCGGGCTCATATTTCCAAAACCAAGTTTGCCTCATTGTTACATTGATACCAACATTAGGCCACAACATACCAGAAAGCCCAATCTTCAGAGTAGCATCAGCCTTAGACCTTACTTTAAAACTGTTTCTCATATGTCAAGACTCAGAACCAGGATAAAGTTCAGAACCTGCAGTTAAGGGATGGGTTGATCTTAAGGGGACACCTGGCTCACTTCATAACTTGGCTCACAGTTCATTTACCTGAACTTTAAACTTCAAATTTTGCCTGAGGAAACATCTTATTTCCAGGGCTTGTGCCTCATCTTTTGAATGCATATCCACTAAAGATTAAGACAATCATTACACAACTCTAGTTTCATTTTCTTTTTGCATTCAAAAGAAGATTTGGTTTTGGGCATAACTATCTGCTCAATAATCTACTGGAGCCAGATGTAATTTAACTGGTAGACATACAGCCACGAATATGAGCCAGGAGTACATTAAAGCTTCATATGGCTACCTTTTCAGCAAAGATGCAAAGCATTGTGCTGTCACAAATGTAATCTATTGTTTCATTCAGCATCTAGTGTTGCCAGGCTACAGTTAATGTCTAAAGGCGTAGGGCAGAGGTTCCATGCCCAGGAGAGTGCACAGGCTGAAGATACAGCCTGTGTTTACTTGACTAAAAGGGCTTTTTGTTTGTTTATGCAGCAAGAATGCAATCTCTTCTAATTGTTACCCTTTTCTGTCATGACATTTAATGTTCATCCCTAAAATCAGAAAATGCCACCTGTTCAGGGGATTTCTACTTCTGCAAGGTAAAATAGATGCAATAACATTTTATTCCGAGAAAAGCAAACACTCCCTGCTGTGATATCAGCAGACTCAGAAAAATTTGGAACACCACATTATTAGCATTTCAAAGACTGATTACAATGGGGTAATTCTTTACCAAGAAAATTAACTTTCATGGGCAGCTTTATTGGATAAGTCAAGAATTTGCTGAGGTGTGTATTCTTTAGCCTACTTTTGAGTCTTTGCTTGCTCAGTCTCCAGCCAACACGTGAACCACCTAATCACATTCTCTCTCTATATATATATATAATATTATGCATCAATGGAAGGTAGAATTCAGATACGACTGGCAGGGACTGAGGCAGGTTACCTTTCAGAGGTCAGGATTACGTATCTTGTTGAAGAAAATTATTTATTTATTATATTTTTATAAAGCACTATCTAGTGACCTTGCCACTACTCTAGGCCATTTCCAGCAATAAAATTAACATAAAGAAACCCAAATCCCACCCAATCCCCAAAATGTAAATAAAGAAATATAATATAAAAATACAACATAATTATGAAAGGGTGTAGCAGTTATTTATTTATTTATTTATTTATTTATTTATTTAAATTATCACTATGTTACCACTAGAAAATCTTTCAGAACAGCTTCCCTTTGTTTAGAAAAAGAAAGGAGAAAAAGCCCTTAGGCTTACAATTGACAAGTGCATGATACAAAGGGGGGAAAAGATTGGGGAGGGAAACTAAAAAGAAGAAAATTCAGAGAAAAGTTCTTAATGTTATGCAACTGCTCAGCCTGCCTTTCAGATGAAAACAAGATAAAAATGCTAGTTTACTGGTTGTAGGATGCTTGAGGAAGCTTCATTTTCCTTCTCTCTCCATTTTCCTCACCCAGGTGGAAATACACCCCTATGGTTACTCTTAACATATTTTCAGTCTCGTGATGACTGAACTCTAGGGTGGTGCACAGAGTTTCCAATTCAGAGCAATCTGGATCTCATCTGATCTGGTCTGCACCCCAGATTCAAACCACTGTCAAAATCTGGTTCTCCAGCCTGCCATTGACCAGCACTTGAAAACCAAAACAGCTCTAACCCTGTTGGTTTTGCATGGTATACATAGCATTTGGAGACACGGTAAGCAACTAACGCAGGACCAGGTAAACCTGAAAAATTTCAGACAGCTGGCTTCTGAGGCTTGTATTCTAAATATCTTTAAAGTTCACTTTTATTCTAAAAAAACCTAAATATAGTTTTCAGAAGCAAGTACACCCAGCTGGGTACTCAGACTGGCCTGTTCGTGCTGCTTTTGTCCTCCACTGTCCTCTTCATGTTAGCAGCACTTTCCTAGAGTCTTTAGAAAATGCAATAATTTATAGTTAAAGAAATGAAAAGAAGAACAGTTTGAAAAACCAAAGATGTGTTAAAGCCAAAGATGTGTTAAATAACTGTACTGAGAGGGGAAAAAAGCACACTGAGCACCGAGCTGAAGAAAACAAGCAACAGTATTTGACAGAATTGGACGGGGGGGACATCTAAATCATATATATTTATGTATATATATTAGCCTTTTGTTTCTGTTCATGGGGTTTTCTTGGCATACTGGAGTGGCTTTTCAGTTCTACATTGTTCCAGTAGTATATCTGTGAAGATTCTCAGTCAGCCAGGTGTGGTTATCTGGAAGTTAAATCATGGCAACTGGACCTCTTTCTTGTTAGGTTAAAACATTTTGCTACTCATTCAAATAGCTTCTTCAGTCTGAGGAGTGTTGGTAGGAGATCCCTGATACATCTTCCATGTTGGTTTCACTTTCCCCTGATCTGAATAGGCTCGTTAAAAGGACAAAGGATTGGAGGTGAGGGATAAATCCACTTCTTTAGTCCTTCTCCACCCATTGTCATGGGTCGTTAACAGTGGTCTTTCTGGTGTGTGTAGTCCTAATCTTTCTGGGAATGCATGAAAGGGCAGTATGATAAATAGGAGACAGATTGTATCTAAGACCTCCAACCCTGTTGAGTGAGGGATTTTCTATATGCACATGTATGGTCTCCCTGAACCCTCTCTCAAACCACCCATCTTCTCTATCCAAAATGAGTACATCTTGGTCATCAAATGAGTGTCCTTTGTCATTCAAATCATCATTGCCCCTCCTGTGCTTGACCATTCTCCTGTTTAGTGGCTGAAGAAGCTACTTGGATGAGTAGCAAAACGTTTCAACCTAACAAGAAAGATGTCCAGTTGCCATGACTCCACTTCCAGATAACCACACCTGGCTGACTGAGAATCTTCACAGATATACTACTGGAACAATGTAAACTTGGATTCCCACCAAAAATCAAGAAATCATGAAATCTATTACGAGACAAACCCAACTGTCCATGGTAAAAAAAAAAAATGATGGAAATTTGGAAAAGGAAAAACCCAAAATAGTGACATAACTGAACAATGATTAATGGACCAGAGAAGGTTTTTTCATCTGGAGTAAAGAGTTTTCAGAACTGGAATTGCAAGAACTAGAAATCATTGACATCGCAATTCCAAGGGATGCCAGAGCTGAAAATAAAGAATTGGAAAAACTAACAAAATACTGAGATCTCACAAGTGACACATCTCGCTTGTGAATTTAACATACTTGGGTGATATCCATAGTCATCGGGGCTTTGGGAACAATATCAAAAAATTTCACACACATGTGGATCTCATAACAACATCAGAGCTACAAAACCCAGCAATATTAGGAGCAGCATACATAGAAATCATAGAAAAGTGAAGTTGGAAGGGGCCTACAAGGCCATCAAGTCCAACCCCCTGCTCAATGCAGGAATACAATCAAAGCATATCTGCCAGGTGATTATCTAAGTCTTGAATGCCTCCAGTGTTGGAGCACTCACCAACTCCCAAGGTAACTGGTTCCACTGTTGTACTGCTCTAACAGTTAGGAAGTTTTTCCTGATATTCAACCAAAATCTGGCTTCCTTTAACTTGAGCCCATTGTTGTGTGTCCTGAACTCTGGGATGATCAAGAACAGATCTTTCCCCTCCTCTGTAGGACAGCCTTTCAAATATTTGAAAAGTGCTATCATATCACTCCTCAGTCTTCTTTTCTCAAAGCTAAACATGCCCAATTCTTTCAGCCTGGCATTAGTATACAGACACCGGAGGGTGTGTGATTTGTGGCCTGTTTGTCTTTGTACATTTTTATGAATATTATGATTATTATGATTATTGTTATGTTTATTATTATTCTTGTTAAGGTTATTATTGTTGCCCTTTTGATCAGTTTGGTCCCTTCCTCTTATTGTGTGTAAGGCTTCATCTACCCTTAACTCTGTGCTAGTGTCTCCCCCTTCCAATTTCAGTTTAAAGCCCTCCTGATGAAGTTCTTCATGCTGTGGCCAAAGAGATTCTTCCCAGTCCTTGTTAGATGCAAGTCATCTCTTGCTAGCAGTCCTTCTTCCAGGAAGCTTAGCCCATGGTCCCAAAAACCAAATCCCTCTAGTTGACAACACCTTCGTAGCCAGTCATTCACCCAGAGGATCTTCCTTTCTCTTTTGATTCCTCTTCCGAGCACTGGTAGGATGAAAGAAAAAACTCTGGGCCCCAAAGTCCTTGAGTTTCCTTCCCAGAGCTTCAAAGTCAGACGTGATTTCCCAGTCGCTCCTCTCAGCTGTGTCGTTTGTTCCCACGTGGACAAGAAAAAAGGGATATGTATCTTTAGGTCTTATGAGTGATGGCAATCCTTCCATCACATCTCTTATCCATCCTCCAGGGAGACAGCATACCTGGCAAGTCCATGGATCCTCCTGGCAAATTTCGGTCTCAATTCCACGTAGCAGGGAGTCCCCCTACTACAACTACTCTCCTCTTCTTCTTTTTGTAGGGTGTGGGTTCAACGACTGTATTGTGCTGCGCTTTAGACCTACTCATGTCCTCCTGTGGGGTCTCCTCTGTGTCCTGTCCAACAGACTGTGCCAATATTTAACAGATACTTATATCTATATATAATATCAGTCAATATTTTTTATAATTTTGATTGACTGTTCCTGATATTTTTGAATAATAAGAATTATTGTCTTTAATTCTTGCTGGAGAAACTGAAATTATAAGTGCATAAAATCATTAATATAACACAGATATATAAAAAACATCACATGAAAATAAAAGCTAGAAAATGACATGGAGATAATTTGCACAAAATTGTATCTTGTTAAACACAAATTGGGTGGAAAAAAGGGAACATATATTCATATAATTATAATTAATGAGAAGGCTGATGCTGCATTTCACTTACAAGCCTTGTTATATTGGGCTTAATAGCTGAAACTTGTATTCTGAGTTCTGACTCAACATTTTCCAAACAGTTTCTATACTTATTTCTTATATAAACGAGAGCAGAGTGACTTTTCGCACAAGTATGTCATTACGAAAGGCATCAATACTTTCATAGCCCTCTTCGATAGTTCCAGAAAATCTGCTTGTTGATGAGCCCAAAAATTCAGAAGGGACTGTTCCTTGAACTGCAATTTCAGAGCACCATCCATGGATATTTCTATGAGCTTGTCTACCTTTGCTGCTGCGAGCACCTCTTGTTCATACACATTAACTGAAAATGGATCTCTGATCCAGTTTTTGCTTGCATCAGGAAGAGGAAAATATTCATAGAAACTGTGCTGCAAATCTTCCAAATGTCATGCGATAATTGATGTGTCCAGACAACTCTTCATCAGTACAACCAAGAACATTTGTGAGGTTTGGAAATGTCTTATAGTCTTGGTTCCATAGGTGATGATGCCATAATTCCAACTTTTTTATTATTGTTTCAATCTTGTCTTCAGATTGAAAAACTGTAACTTTTGTCCTTAAAGCTTTAAGTTGAGCATTTTTAAATGAGTGAAGGTATCTGACAGATATGCTAATTTGACTAACCAGGAAAAAATCTGTCAATCACTGAGGCAAAATTGCATCTCCATGAAGAATAACCTTATCTTGTCTCTCAGTAACCAAAACCGAGAAAAAACTTTACCTCATGGTAGCCAACGAATTTCACAGTGTAGCAAAAGTTGGTGGTGTTTATTGCCCATATCTTTGCAAAGCTGTTCAGAAAATCTTGAATTCAGTGATTTGCTTTCTGCAAAATTGACAAGTTTTACTGATTCATTTAAAGTCTGCCTTAGTTTTTTCTGGTATCTTCTCAGCAACTAGAGCTAACAATGGTACCAAGTCACCAACAGTATGATTTCCTTAATCTGTGCTACAAGTCCAGTAAGCTTTACAGACATTGCTCACACCCCATCTGTGCTAATTCCAATGCATTTCAACCAATCCATGTCATGAGACGTTATAAACGCATTCAAGTTGTTATATACTTCCTCAACTGTAGTGTGTACCAACGAAGAGATGAACAGTATGTCTTTGGAAACATTTCTCTTGTGCTCATATCTAACACAGCACAGTAAGGTTGCTTTGTTTGCTATGTCTGCTTTCGTCCAACTGCAGTGCGAAATAGGGGGACATGTGAATTCTTTCCAATAATTGTTCCTTGATATTGGCTGACAAACCGTCAATTTGCTTCTTAACTGTGTCATTTGACAAAGATATTAAGGAAAGATCCTTGGCAGGAGGTAATATAAGTTCTTCAGCTATTGTGTGTAGTTTTCCAGTTTTTGCTATAAGGTGAGAAACTTCAAATGAGGCCCTCACTGCATTTTCATTCTTACAACCAATTGCCATGACTCAACTTCCATATAACCTCACCTGGATGACTGAGAATCTTCACAGATATAACCAATTGCAATATTTTTTACCATTTTCTTACTTTTCCAAAGTTCATGCTCCTTACTTTTGAAAAAACTTGATGCTCTTTGTGGCATGTTCTTTATGTTTAGTATCAAAATGCCTTCTCAATTTTGATAGTTTCATGGCCTCATTGGACAATATCTTGTAACACAACACAAACCTTGGTAGTTGCTTATCTTCGGGACCTGTACACATGAAGCCAATTGACAAATATTCCTTCCTATAACAGCAATACTTTTTAAGATGACTGAAAGAAGCTTTGTTTTGCATTGAACAGGATGCACCTGAGGGCATCATTATCAGTTCTTTTACATTTCAAATTCAGCCAGCAATCGATTCTGAGGCTCAACCAAAATGTCTTGCTATGAAATTCACTGAGATAATATCTTTACCTGACAATAACTAAACGGTTTGATTAGCAGAAATTGAAGAAGGAACACAGTCAGAAAGTCTGTCTTAACACTCACTCACACTGAAACTGACTGACTCCAACTCTCTCTTCCCGCAGCTTCTGATTGTTTGTCTGATAGTCCTCAGCCACTCAGCGTTATTCACTTGCATGTTCTCACCATGTGCAGAAATATTGAACAGTTATTTGCTATCAAACAGTTATTTTCATAACTGATTTTTACTTCTGTTTGTTTTTAATGGAGGTGGTAGCTTAGAAAAGCGAAGTTTTACATGAAAAAGCAAGGGAAATTAAAATTTTGTTCTGTTTCCTTTCCTTTCTTTCTTTCTTTCTTCTTTCCTTCCTTCCTTCCATTCACTCCTTCTATTTTAACTGAAAAAGATCATAACATTTCTTCAAGCCTTCGCAGATCCCCTGTGAGGACACTGCAGGCCCCTGGGGGTCCATGGACCACAGGTTAGGAATCTATATTCAATGCTGTTATAGTTCTCTGGCAATTAACACTGCTAAACCTGGCAAAAGCATGACAAGCAGCTATATGAGATAACAGAATATATCACTTTATTGACCTCATGGTATCTCACCCTATAAGCAGTGCGATTAAAGAGTAGTGTTGAGATTCTTGCCACAGATTGCAAATTAGAGTTATTAATAAGTAAAACCATCTGGTCAAGCCTCCTAGTTGGTGACATATTGTCTGGCTGTTCCCCGCTCATTTTCCATGACCATATTTCTGGACCAGTCTGAAGCACTCTGGATCCTTTCACTTTGGCTGAGAAACAAAATTTTGCCATTCTGTTTTGGTCTAGGATTCATAAAAATTGGTCTAAATCAGGCTGACTCAGTTAGTAATTCGGGCTTCAGCTGAAGCTGGCACATAGCGATACTGAATGTCATTTGCCATATAGGCCAGTTTTCAGTTGTGTTTCAAACTGCACACAAGAAGATGGAAAAGGTGGAAAGGTGCTACCTGACATGATAAAAGACATCTGATTTTTTACTTTGAACTTTTCCTACTTACGCATTTTCCAGATTAACTTGTTTTATTCTTGTTTTACTTGTCACTAGGAGATAAACATGGGCTTAATTTGGAATTAGAGATGGGTGCTTCGTCACTGGCACTGATGGCTAGCTTGATGAACACCCACCAGACCCCGCTGGACCACTTACTGAATGGCGTGCAGCACATGTGGCTGGCATTATCTTCTGCACCCCAATCATGGCAGTAGCTCAGCTGCTGCATCCCCACCTCCCTGCTCGTACAGCTAGTCCATGGCTGAGCAGGGAGACTCGTTCTCCTGACCCCCATGCTGGAGTGGCTGGATGACCGGGGAGGTGGGGGTTGCGGCAGCCAAACTACTGCCATGATTGGGGTGCAGAAGATAACACTAGCCATGTGTGCCACACGCCGTGTGGTAAGTGGTCCTGCAGGGTCTGGGGGTGGGTGTTCATCAAGCTGGCCACCTGTGCAGCGGGCTTCGTATTCGTATACAAATATGAAGCCCCCATCTCTATTTGTAACACTGACTGATCAGCATGAATCACAACACTTGAGGAAAAACTTGGTTATCAACTTCCAGTTACAAACTCAGGGACTCATCTATTATGTTCCTTGGAATCTGAGTTTCTCCGTGTAACACTGAAACACTGTGCAACACTTCTGGGGGGAAAATGCGAACACACGAAATAACAGAAGACAGTCTGGCCTTATTTTCATATATCTAGGGGCAGAAGAGAGGTGGCTAGCAGGTGGGTACACTGACTGAGTGGCAGCAACAGATAAGCCAAAAATGGAGCAACGAAGAAGATGTTAACCAGCCAGCAGGATATAGGGGGAAGAGGACAATGGGCTCAGCTCAAATCAACAGCACTACTCCATTGTGGCATATGGGCACTAAAGGAAGAGGAACCAAAGCAGTTGTACTAGGAAAGAGGGTAGTAATGACAAAAGGCAGCACCCTTAAGCAGTTAGGCACCAATGCAAAGGTCAGTGGTAGGTAGGAGGATGAAAACAGCCCAACAGCAAGGAGGATAGCAGCAGGTGGATGGATCCTCAGCCACAATGTACCAACTTTCCCTGTTCATTGCCTGAAATCTCTCAATTCTGCATAATAGAAAGGGTGGCCTCTCCATACAAATTTATTTTACATAATGGCCAGTAAAAGGACCAATTTAGTTCAGCATTCTGTCACACAGTGGCCAAATTTATTTCATGCCATGGTCAATAATTTAAATTTATGCTGGCATAAACATGTCTGATGTTACACCCGGCCACAAGGAATTGTGACATCAATTGCGCATCCCCAGCATGACCTATTGCACAATGTTTCAGCATAAATGCTTTGAGGACAGCACGTACACCTTGGCACTCACGCAGCTACTGCATGTGCAACCTCTATTGTGTTTTTGTGGTTGTGCAGTAGGATTTTGGCCAGTGTAAGAATAGCACTGGTGGAGTGTAATACATTTCAAAGCATTCAAAATAGTTTATTGTGTTATTCTTATAAATGAGTAGTTTAGCATTTGATTAAAAAAACCTAAAACCTTCATTGTAAAAGGAGAGTGGAAGCAGTAAATCTGACATGAAAAATTAAAGGTGGAGCATTTTATAACCTAAATGTGTATCTGATAAATCTGAGCCTATCTGGTTGTTACTGAATTTGAAGATAACAGTTTGTCTGAAAATGCTACATTAGGTTAAAGTTTGATTTTAAACCTGGGCAAAATCTGTTTCAATACTGTTTTAAATTATTTTGTGGACATTAAATATTTGGTATTAGACAAAGTGTCTGTATACCTTGTTCAAGATGGTAACTGCCTGAAGAAATCATCATGAATGACTGGTTTCCCAGTAAAAGTAATTTATAGAATTAAAATGTTCATGTACTATTAATAATCTTGATCTGCCCAAGTATTAGACCCTTTTATTTTAATTAACTGATGTAAAAGGGCCTTTTCCTCATCAATTAAACTAATTGCTTTTCTTACTAGGTGAAGATTGGATATTGATCTTTTTTAAAAATTCTGCTTAGTGACATAAGCAAATTACATCTAATTGCATGCTTATCACACCATTACTCATTTATCAGCAACAGAAAAAAATATATAGATTATGCTCCACCAAGGTTTCCATTGTAATATTGAAGTATTTGTTGTCTTTAACAGCAATGGTGGAAAGTAAATATTCCTCCCTATCGAAGTACTGTACTTGTCAGCCTGAATTGGAAGAAAGAAGTGACTATAAATGTCAGAGAAAAAGATAATCTTAAAGAAACCCTATGCAATGAAGGACAATGTCCTCTATAATGACATATAATTAGATATTCAAAATGTCCAACATACATAAATTTCCAAAAAAACTTGAGCAGAGCCATGCTAGATGAGGATTTTAGAAACTCCCTATTTAGTCCAGTATTCTGTTCACATAGTGGCCAAGCAGTTGTCCACGGGAAGTCTGAAGGTAGGACATGAGTGTAACTTGAGTTCCCCATCAAATGATACTGAAAGACACCCACTCTCTGATATTGGAGGTAATACATAGCTATCATGGTAATTGATGCCCCCTATTCTCCATAAATTTGTCTGATTCCCTTTCAGTGTGATCTAAAATGATAGCCATCACTAGATCCAGTGGCAAAAAAGTCCACAGTTTTCAAATACAGAGGGACCCCATATCCACTGGATCAATACCTGTGGTTTCACTTAACTCTGGACAACTCTCATGGTACTATACATCCATTCCTTGGGTCCAGGCCAGGTTTTCAGAATGCCTGGACCAGGTGGGACGGAGATGGGGGGAAGAACTCCCTACCAGGCCTGGCAGGGAATGGGCTCCTCCTTGTTCCTTCCTTTTCGCTCAAGCTCTCCGGGGCACAGGCTGGGTCAGGCCCTTGGCCAAGGTGAGGCAGGGCAAGGCATAGGCTCTCCAATCCCAGCTTCTGCTGACAAGCTGAAATGGCCATACTCACGCTGGAAACCAAAGACATCAGGTTGAAAAGGGTAGTGGCAGCAGTGGCTCTAGGGTGGAATCATAGAGGCATGAAACTCCAACACACGTGGGGGAGGAAGAGAAGGACCCAATCAGCTCCAGCCTTTCCCTGTGTCCATCATCTGTTCCACGTCCCTCCCCATCCATCCTCCACCTCCCCCAGCTGGTCTGGACCTGCTCCCTCCCCCCCCCCCCAGATTTTGGGGGCAGCTGAACTCGGAGGGAGTGGGAGGTGCTTTTTTTTAAAAAAAGAGAGAGTTGCTGTGCAAGAACTACTATATTTGTTATGTGTTTGGTACGTGTTCACTGATATCCATGGTTTTCAGTATCCACAAAGGGTCCTTGGAACTAATCTCCCATTATAGTTAAATGATCTGAAAAGACTATCCTTGGGATATACAGGGGAGGAATCCACAGGTTTCTCACTCTATACCTTAATGTTGATTGTACATTCTTAATCATGAACCTATTCTTCAGCAGGATGCCAAAGTCATTACTTAACAACAGGATAAGCCATGCTCGTATTCTGTCCTCGAGCACAAGCCATTGTATTCTTACTTTGGAGTCATCCTCGTCTCACCACTTGAATTAAAAGATACAACAGGAATCACAGTAGTCATATTACATGGGAACAAACTGAAATCAGTCTCTGAATCAATCGGACTGAATAATAAAATATATGTTTTTGGAATGACGTATTATACTGAAATTCTACTTTCACCACTGCTACAGGGATGGGCTTGTAGTGATGTCTCCCACCAAAACTGTCCTGCTTTGCTTTAGAAATAAGGGAAAACCATAGCTCAATTGTAAGTACCAAGATACTAAGCTCCATTTGTGATCAGGAGGGAAATAATGTAACAGCATCTCTGGTAAAGACTCTGCTGTGAATCTATGGAGATAAAACTGTGGTCAAGATGGACAAATAGCTTGATCTGGGTTTATAAACAAGGCAGTTTTCTCTGATCTTATGAATCTTCATCAAGCAATGTGATCACATCTCTATTTTTTTTTCCTGTTTGCTTCCCACCCACCCACCCCCCAGCCCAAAATTGTAAGCCTAAGAGCAAGGACTATCTTGCTTTTATCAGTCTATACACTATTCTGAGCACCATTCCAGCTGAACTGTAGGGTACAAATACTTCAACTAGATAAATAAGTACCGATTTGTTCTTTGACTTAGAAATTATAACATTACTTGAAGCTCAGAATCCAGGAATCCAGTTGGTACAGCTTCATGCATGTAAGGCTGATGATGTCATTAGCCACTGCCTTTTATTTTTAATTAAAGTTTCCTCTACCCCTCACTCAGGTTCCACATTTCACTAGGGATCCCTTTCAAGCTGAAGAAACTTTTGGAATCCTCAGGATGGGGGTGTAGAAGCCTTTAATATCCAAAAATCACTGCTGCCAGCCCCAGTCACCAGCCTTATGTGTGCAGGGCTGTGCCAACAGGATTCTGGCTGATGAGTTTCTGAGCATACGCAAGAGATAGCAAACTGACTTTTTGTCCCTGATATGAGCAGAGAATCAGGAAGCACTTTTAACCTTAAAGACTCTTTTAATAACTTGAATAAACATTCAGTAAAGCTACATTTTTTGTTTGTTTTGTTTTTCAAATTATGTTGAGGCAGAGGAAAGCAATGCTTGGTTTTATATCTCTTGTTACCTAATTTTTTCACATTTGGTCAAGACAGGCTGGCAATCAAATAGCCATGTTCCTTATATCCTGAATACTGACATTCTGTAAAACTTAATTTAGTACATTATATTTAGGAATAGTTTTTTTTTTGTTTTGTTTTTTTAAATGAAAGAATTTAAATATCCTGTCCTCTGAAGATGCTGGCCACAGAGACTGGCGAAATGTTAGGAAGAAAAACCTCTAGAACACGGCCAGACAGCCTGAAAAACCTACAACAACAATATCCTTTTTGATGTGTAAGATTAAAAAGTACAATAATTCACAATGTTTCACTTGAAGGACCTTTCATACTTCTTTTTAAAGCTAGCAGGAAAAAAAAGTGGAATTGGGTTAAGAAGTCTATGTGTAAAAACACACACGAACTTTGAATTATTGTGTTGAGGTGACAAACTGAAAGCATAGGCCTGCAAAAATTGTTCTGTTCTCTTTCTCACTCTTTCAAATTCAGGGACAAAAAATGCATGAAGAGTAAGAAGAGGGTTTTAAACACACAGATACACACACACACACACACACACACACACACATTACCCACAGGGCTCAGAGTTAAAATACCTGAGTTCGGCAGAAATACAATGGTATCAGATATGCGTAGCCCTCATTATTTTACAGGAAAATATGCTCTATTCTTTCAAACATAGACAGATGAACACATTTTTCTGCACTTACCTGGTGGGCCTTGTTATACTTTTCGGCCTTAGGCAGTGGAATGTAAGTATTATGCATCCAGTGAGAACAAGAGAATGAATTGCATATATGTTTCAATAAACCTTTTCCTAGCTACAGCATTTAGAGGAAAATCTCTGGTATATGTTTTTAAGCATAAAAAGAAACAAAGTGTTTCAGTGTTGATCTGAGACATCAAGAAGACTACAATCTTATGCATACGTGCCTAGGAGTAAGCTCTATAATATGTGGTGACATTTAATTCTGAATACAGTTTGCATTGTACTGTCACAAATAACATAATTTAAGATAATCCTCTTCTACCTAACATGACTACATCAATGGTCAGCAACTGTGCCAGTCTTAGAATTAGCATGGTTCTCAGGCATGTGTTCATCTCTTTTACTTATATGATGGCTTCTTCCCAGAGGTGGGACCCAAGATGGTTTACAGTAGAGTTAAAAGGTGGCTTACAATAGAGTTAAAAAAATTACAGAAAATTAAAATAAAATAAAATTACAAACATATAAACAGAACTATATTAATTATCTTCAAAGGCAGTCCTACACAGAGTAAATAGAGTAATCCAGTTTGAAAATAATTAATGCATGTTTTAACATAGCCAAGTCAGACATCTTTAGGAATGAATGCAACTGGTAGGCCAACTTTCACTGTGCACCACCAATACCTGAGTATCTGGTATCCAGGATGGATATAATGTTAAGGAAGAGATAGAAATAAGAGGGGAAGAACTGTTGAGAATATTGATTATAACATGTATTCTCATAACATCAGCAGAGTAAGGAGATATTGGTTAGCAGAGATACTTATGACACTATGACACTGAGAGAGTAAAACCAACAACTTAGTCTATTTACACATATACATAGAGAATAGACATTCCTCTGGCAGCATAACATGACATGAAGCAACACACAGCATAGGAAAAAGTGATCTGACTTACAGCAGAGTAAGACGTTCATTTTACACATGAGTTATGTACAGTTCTGTGAGCAATCAGAAAATACATTACTTCATTTTCTGTTACACAAAGTTTCATCATGTACACAGCTGTACAACATTAAGTCTTAATCCTTGATACCCACACCTGAATACAATCAGTACAGTGACTCAGGTAAAATCAGCCATTTTACATTTAACTATTTTTTTGTTTAGTCATTAAATCGTGTCCGACTCTTCGTGACCCCATGGACCAGAGCACACCAGGCCCTCCTGTCTTCCACTGCCTCCCGGAGTTGGGTCAAATTCATGTTGGTAGCTTCGGTGACACTGTCCAACCATCTTGTCCTCTGTCGTCCCCTTCTCCTCTTGCCTTCACACTTTCCCAACATCAGGGTCTTTTCCAGGGAGTCTTCTCTTCTCATGAGATGGCCAAAGTATTGGAGCCTCAGCTTCAGGATCTGTCCTTCCAGTGAGCACTCTGAGTTGATTTCCTTCAGAATGGATAGGTTTGTTCTCTTTGCAGTCCAGGGGACTCTCAAGAGTCTCCTCCAGCACCACAATTCAAAAGCATCAATTCTTCGGCGGTCAGCCTTCTTTATGGTCCAGCTCTCACTTCCATACATCGCTACTGGAAAAACCATAGCTTTGACTATGCGGACTTTTGTCGGCAAGATGATGTCTCTGCTTTTTAAGATGTTGTCTAGGTTTCTCATCGCTTTCCTCCCAAGAAGCAGGCGTCTTTTAATTTTGTGGCTGCTGTCACCATCTGCAGTGATCATGGAGCCCAAGAAAGTAAAATCTGTCACTGCCTCCATATCTTCCCCTTCTGTTTGCCAGGAGGTGATGGGACCAGTGGCCATGATCTTAGTTTTTTTAATGTTGAGCTTCAGACCATTTTTTGCGCTCTCCTCTTTCACCCTCACTAAGAGGTTCTTTAATTCCTCCTCACTTTCTGCCATCAGAGTGGTATCATCTGCATATCTGAGGTTGTTGATATTTCGTCCGGCAATCTTAATTCTGGCTTGCGATTCCTCCAGTCCAGCCTTCCGCATGATGTATTCTGCATATAAGTTAAATAAGCAGGGAGACAATATACAGCCTTGTCGTACTCCTTTCCCAATTTTGAACCAATCAGTTGTTCCATATCCAGTTCTAACTGTTGCTTCCTGTCCCACATATAGATTTCTCAGGAGATAGATCAGGTGGTCAGGCACTCCCATTTCTTTAAGAACTTGCCATAGTTTGCTGTGGTCCACACAGTCAAAGGCTTTTGCGTAGTCAATGAAGCAGAAGTAGATGTTTTTCTGGAACTCTCTGGCTTTCTCCATAATCCAGCGCATGTTAGCAATTTGGTCTCTAGTTCCTCATTGAACTATACAACATTAATATTTAATACATTTTCATATCAAAATCTCAACACTCCTCCTTAAATTCAATTGTTGAATTTTTGACCAAGCTTATTGCAGAGATAAACATGCTTCTGCATTGGCAGTGGCTTTGTGAAAATGTCTGCAATATTATTTTCACTTGGACAATATTGTAAATCTATCAGCTTCTGATCCACAGCACTCTTTACATTGCAATACTTTATGAAAATGTGCTTGCTTCTATTCTTCATTTGACTCTCAGTTGCCAACTGAATGCAAGTGGTGCTGTCACTATGCACTGTGACAGGTAAATCAATTTGCATGTTTACATCTTTCAGTAACTGCACAAACCATGTGACTTCTCTACATAAATCACTTAATGAAGCATATTCAGCTTCTGCTGTGCTTGTGGCAACTAAACCTTGCTTTCTAGATTTCCAGCCTATTAAAGCTTCACCTAGACTGATAGCCATTCCAGAAATTGACTTCCTATCAGTTTCACATGAACCCCAATCTGAATCTGCATAGCACTCTAATTTCAGGTTGTTAGGTGCATTTAACTTCAACTTGCAATCTATGGTTCCCTTTAAATATCTCAGCACTCTTTTGACACCATTCCAGTGCTTTTGCAAAGTTTTGCAGCACTCTGACTTAGAAATGTTTTACTTTTGCTGCAATATAAAACTTTGATTCACCAAATGTGCCTTATGTTGCTGGGTGCTATCTGGTAATGTCTTCAACTTGTGAACCCATCTGCCACCAACCATTTTTTCTTGTTGGGCATGAGGCAATTTTAACATCTGCTCATAACTTTTAGGTTCAGACATGACCATATTTACATATGATGCTGTAAACCTCTCAGGTGGAACACCAAAATTAGACCTCTGTGAGCGTCTTGGAACAATTTCCTCAGTCTCACTACATGTCTCATGTTCCCCTCCTACAGCTTCATTTCCTTCTTCATATGCCTCACTTTGTTCTTCCTCATTTTCAAACCTCTCTTGTCTATCTTTAGACAATGGCAAAAGTATTTCACTGTTTGCATGAATTTGTGACCAATTCTCATTTTCACAAAAATTAGCTGACCTGCTAATTATCACATTTCCATACTGATCACAAAATCTATAACTTTTGCTTCCTGTTTGATAGCCTAAGAAAATCAACTTCCTTGCCTTGGGGCTACCTTTTTTCCTGCATGTTTTGGGTATATGAACCCAAGCTTGACAACCAAAAATTTTCATATATTTCAAACAAGGTTGTCTCCCATGTAATAGAAAATAGGGTGTATTTTTTACTGCAGAGTTCCACACTCTGTTCAAAATGTAATTAGCACATTTTATGGCTCACCCCAAAAACTTCTGGGTAACTTGGCATCAGCAAGTAATGAGTCTAATACTGTTTGCAAAACTCCATTTCTTCTTTCTGCAACTCCATTCTCAGCAGGTGTGGCTACATTTGTACACCTGTGACGAATGCCTTTTGTCTTAGGCCAATCTACAAAATAATGTGCTAAAACCTCTCCCCCTCGATCTGTCTGAACAGACACTACGGGAGTACTAAATCTTCGTTCTACCATGGCAACAAAATCTTTAAATCTTTGGAAAGTTTCACTCTTATGTTTCATTACATAGACATAGCTATAACGTGAGTAGTTGTCTGTTATAGTTAAACAGAACCTATTATCACCTTTTGTGGGCTGCAGTGGTCCCACAACATCAAGATGAACCAACTGAAAAATCTTGTCACTGACTCTTTTGCTTTTCTTGCTCACAGGAAAAGCCTCTGACTTGGTTAATTTACATATGTTACAATCTAAATATTTCTCACAGTTTTTAATATTTAGATCAGACACAACTTCTTTAGTTTTGTTTAAAACTCGAAAGCTTACATGACCTAACTTTCTATGTAGGCTATGTATACACTTTTCATGTGGTTTTGAGTTGTTAACCACATTTATGGCTTCATTCATTTGGCTCTGATTCATCACATATAGATGATCTTTTAGATAACCATTTGCCACCTGTGCCCCATTTTTCATTACTTTGCATTTGGCTTTCTCAAAAATTATAGTGTAGCCATCTTTATCTAGACTTGATACACTTAATAAATTATTCTCTAAGCTTGGCACACACAAGACATTTTTTAGAGTTTGCTTTAAACAGTTTACATACACAGAACCTGTTCCAATTACAGATGCTGACTTTCCATCTGCTAGCTTCACTACCTTTTGAGCTGAAGGGATTATGTTTGTGAACAACTCTTTTCTCTGGCACACATGCTGAGAAGCTCCGCTATCTAAAAGCCATAAATTACTTTGCTTGTTTTCACAAGCTTTAACGATAGCCAAATGACCTTCACGCTTCCACGTTTGCTCTTTAAACATCTTCTTTTGTCTTTTCTCCACTCTGTCACATCTGGGACAGTTTTTAGAAATATGTCCAGTACGGCCGCAATTATAACATTTAACAGCTAAAACTTTTTCTTGGCTGGCTGTGAAGTCATCATCTATGGACCCTCTCGGTTTACGTTGATAAACGACCTTCTACGCCGCCTTATCACGTCGCCTCTGGTCCTCCTCCACAAGTCTCCCGGACAAATATTGTACTGATCACGAAACACTGGTGCGACTGGTCAAACTCCATCCCTCGCTCCTGCAGCTGGAGAAATAAATCTAACATCTCTTAAAAATGGTTAGACACATCTTCTCCAGGCAGTAAACGCTTGCGATATAGCTTACGTGCCACAGCCATTTTGGACCCAGCTGTATCTCATACATAGACATTCCTGAGTACCTGCCAACACTCCTGGCTTGTTTTCAGATTCCTCACGTAAGTCAGTTGTGAATCTTCCAAGCACAATATTATCGTGGCTCTCGCTTTATCATCGTTTGCACATCCCTCATCATCATCATCATCATCAGGAGGATTTTCAACATACTGCCACAGTGACTCTCTCCTCAAGTACATCTCCATCTTAAAAGACCAGGACATGTAATTAGTGTCATTTAGTTTTGTACACATTATTTCACCTGCTTGCTGTATCATGGAACTTGCTGTTACACTCTGCTCTTCGTCCTCTGAAATACTTCCACTCTCAGTTACTTCAGCACTGTCAGACATAAGCTCCATTCCAACTTCAGCCTTGGCCTTCCTCTGGGAGGAAGAAACACATAAAAGTGTTTCTTCCTCCCAGACATTCATCACTTATCTGCTTGAAAAACAATCTCGTCTGGGCGCATAACCCTGTTGAGAATTTTGATTATAACGTGTATTCTCATAACATCAGCAGAGTAAGGAGATATTGGTTAGCAGAGATACTTATGACACTATGATACGGAGAGAGTAAAACCAACAACTTAGTCTATTTACATATATACATAGAGAATAGACATTCCTCTGGCAGCATGACATGACATGAAGCAACACACAGCATAGGAAAAAGTGATCTGACTTACAGCAGATAAAGACGTTCATTTTACACATGACTTATGTACAGTTCTGTGAGCAATCAGAAAATACATTACTTCATTTTCTGTTACACAAAGTTTCATCATGTACACATCTGTACAACATTAAGTCTTAATCCTTGATACCCACACCTGAATACAATCAGTACAGTGACTCAGGTAAAATCAGCCATTTTACATTTAACTATAGAACATTAACTATACAACATCCTGAGAAATCTATATGTGGGACAGGAAGCAACAGTTAGAACTGGATATGGAAGAACTGATTGGTTCAAAATTGGGAAAGGAGTACGACAAGGCTGTATATTGCCCCCCTGCTTATTTAACTTATATGCAGAATACATAATGCGGAAGGCTGGACTGGATGAATCCCAAGCCAGAATTAAGATTGCCGGAAGAAATATCAACAACCTCAGATATGCAGATGATACCACTCTGATGGCAGAAAGTGAGGAAGAATTAAAGAACCTCTTAATGAGAGTGAAAGAGGAGAGCGCAAAAAATGGTCTGAAGCTCAATATCAAAAAAACGAAGATCATGGCCACGGGCCCCATCACCTCCTGGCAAATAAAAGGGGAAGATATGGAGGCAGTGACAGAGTTTACCTTCCTGGGCTCCACGATCACTGCAGATGGTGACAGCAGCCACAAAATTAAAAGACGCCTGCTTCTTGGGAGGAAAGCGATGACAAACCTAGACAGCATCTTAAAAAGCAGAGACATCACCTTGCCGACAAAGGTCTACATAGTCAAAGCTATGGTTTTTCCAGTAGCTATGTATGGAAGTGAGAGCTGGACCATAAAGAAGGCTGACCGCCGAAGAATTGATGCTTTTGAATTGTGGTGCTGGAGGAGACTCTTGAGAGTCCCCTGGACTGCAAGGAGATCAAACCTATCCATTTTGAAGGAAATCAACCCTGAGTGTTCACTGGAAGGACAGATCCTGAAGCTGAGGCTCCAATACTTTGGCCATCTCATGAGAAGAGAAGACTCCCTGGAAAAGACCCTGATGTTGGGAAAGTGTGAAGGCAAGAGGAGAAGGGGACGACAGAGGATGAGATGGTTGGACAGTGTCATCGAAGCAACCAACATGAATTTGACCCAACTTCGGGAGGCAGTGGAAGACAGGAGGGCCTGGCGTGCTCTGGTCCAGGGGGTGACGAAGAGCCGGACACGACTAAACGACTAAACAACAAACATACAACATTAATATTTAATACATTTTCATATCAAAATCTCAACAAGAACCCAACATAGTGAGTAAAACCGCTCTTCCCCCAAGCCTTGGAAGTAGTAATATAAATCCTCATTTGTTTCCTCTTTGTACATAAAGATGAGGCAAAATTATCCTCTCATCCTCTGAGATGATAAGGTATTTTGTGGTGCTCTGACAAAAGGAGAGAATAAGAATAATTTTTGCGCAAATTAAGCAGGTTTGCATATTACAAACATAAATAATATGGCAATGGCTGCAGCTTTGTTGCTTGTATTTAAAGATTAGAAGCATCAAGTGGTTGTTTGTGTCTGTTTAGAGAATCAACTCATTAAGTGCTTGTCATGTGTGCACTTTGCTTTACAAAGGGAAGAGGGGCACTAGTTCAGCAGGGAGGCAGTTTGAGCAAATTAAAGAGCCATTTTTTTAAAAAAAATAGTGCCCCTTGTCTCACTCTTCCCTGGAGGTAAGGAATTTCAAAAGATCTGAACATTCCCCACCGAGGTGTCTTCTGAACTCAAAACATCCTGAATTGAGAAGAAAGAATTTGGTACACGTTCTTTACATCTTGACTGAAAGCTCAAGTTTCTCTGCTACAGATACTGACCCCTCCCCAGCAGGGAAGTGTCTATCCAATATGCTCTTTCTAAACATCTAAAACTATTAAGCAGCTTGAGGAAAAAATAGCAGATAATTTGGGCACAGTGTATAACTTGGCACCATGCCTAAAATAGCCCTGGTTGAGGGGAATCAATATTTGCATCTTATCACTTTGCAAATTATGCAGGATGAATGTGTCTTTTCTTTAGAAGTAGAAAGATATACTTAGAGGGATACCTGTGCTATCTGAATGTAACTGACAGGCTGA
Organism: Intellagama lesueurii; assembly: GCA_037013535.1. Lineage (NCBI taxonomy): Eukaryota > Metazoa > Chordata > Lepidosauria > Squamata > Agamidae > Intellagama > Intellagama lesueurii. The sequence goes on along the minus strand of JBAJHW010000002.1, from coordinate 265,792,890 downwards.
TTGTGCTTTCCTACTTTATGCAATCTAATTCAGAGTTCTATCCTTAGAGGAATTCCTTTCTTCATTTTTAGTTTTGTCATTTAAAAAAAACTAAACATGTACATAGATGGGGCTACTGTCATTATAGTTCGGACTAGATGTATTCCTTCCCCCCCTCCAAACTATGTACCTGAACAAGGGGGTGAAGATCAAGGGCAACACTTCATATTCCCTCATTTCAGCCCACTCTCTTCAAAGGTCCATGACATTATTTGTGCCTTTCTAGATCTCTGTTAGTTTTTAAAAACCCTGTGAATTGGCTGGGGTCACACACACACACACACACACACACACACACACACACACACACACACACACACACACACACACACACGACTATGAGCAAGGGAGGGGGCTTTGCAGCACCATCAACTTTGGTACCTTTAAACCTTAAAAAATAGCAGAGAGATTGGAAATCCCAATAGTTTGAGGAAGTTGGTAGTGGAGAACTGGATTCCCTAGGCACTCGCAGTAAGTCCAGCAGATGAGGTTGGTATTTGCGTGACTGTGCCAACAAGTGAAGAGGAAAAAATGGCAAGGGAGGAGGAAAGACAAATTTGAATGCCCTGATTATGTAATCTGTCTACTCAAAGCACATAGAGTAATCATCCTTCCACAATCACATACACTGGATGATATCCTGTTGCTTTGTTACACATGTGGAACATTTATTTGCTTCTAGATGTCACTACTGCCCAACTGTTTGCACAGCACATGATCAAAAATCCCATCCAGGACTAATTAATTGACAGCTGGAAGGCACTAGGAGCACACAATAACCTCAGTCTGAACCCTCTGTAGTGCATCAGTGGTTGGTGTGTCCAGACGAGATCTTGTGCTTTATTGGAGGGTTCAACTGTAATTTGCCTTCTTCTTTCATGCCAGTTATTCTGTTGGGCTTAAAGGTGGCAAGTATCCATAAAGAGGAGCCAGAGAGAGTCAACAGTCCAGGTTTAACTAGGGTTGGTTGTATTTATTCATCTAAGCTAGGGACCCCACCATTCTTCAGCTGTCTCTATTAATTATTTATACTGTAGATGTATAACCTTGAGAATCCCCAGGCTGCCTTGTTTGTTTTCTCTGTTCTAACTCCCAGAGTTAATGACATTTTGTAGGGTTGGAAGGTTCTTCATTCATCAGACTATTATCATCTCCTGAAGGGACACAATATTTTCTGTCCTCAATGTCCTCTACTCCTGGAAGTCTCAGTGTCTTTGCTGGTTGTGGTCTTTCCTTATTAAGGCAGGTTGTCTTCAACTTCTTCTGAAAAGGGCCTGACCAGCTCGGGCATGACAAATTCTGTCTACGGTATTACTTTAAATTTTCTAAGTTAACTAACTAACTCATCTTTTTTGGCCCGAAAAGTACCAAATGGTATATGAAGGATGTCTTGTGGTGTTGCTGTGTTCCAAGGGTAAACAGTAACATTTTGTTCCACCACCCTGCAACCCAAACATTGAATCAGTACTTCTAATTAGGACCTGCTTTGCAGATTTGTCTGAAGACAAAGCATATGCCAATTTCAGCTGCATGCATTCTTGACTGACCAATTTTGACATCCAGTTTAATTCTGAAAGTTATATTGGTATCCCATCATGCTCTGCCAACAAATGATGCAACAAACTTGCCAAAATTAAAAAAGGTCTATGTCTTATCAATAACAAAATGGGAGATCTCAGCCCTATTCAATTGTTCAGTATTTACTTACTGTGCTAGAGGGGAGGATTCTAACCCCCCGCCCTCATTTCCATTGTTATGCTCCCATGTCCATGGAGAATGATGAGTCCTGAAAAGGAGAGCCTTTGCTATCTGTAGGGCTCTCCACTTGAATTAGGATCCTGAAAAATCAACACCTTGTCCATGTGGAGATCTATCAATAATATCGGTATCTGTCCTCTTGACATTTGTTTCTCTTCACATCTAGAATAGAAACAGAGGGGGATGAAGCTAGAGTTATCTTCTATGCCCATGATAAAAAAAAAGTTCCTGGACAGGGCTCTTCTCCCATATCAGCCACCTTGAATCGAAATATGGATTAGAAACCATAGATAAAAGAAGAATGTGAAGGTCCAACTAGGGAATGGAGAGATTAGTAACTATAGCAATTCTAGTAAAACTTGTTAAATTGTTTTGTTTTGTTTTTTGTTATCTTCCTCTTTAGCATAACTGTATAAGTAGATATAAAAGTACTCTCTCACTCTGGAATTTTACCTTTCCCCCACCCATATCTATTCCCCTCTGCCCCCCATCCCCCCTACTCCCAATCCTATTCCCATTGAAAATGAATAAAAACATTTTAGAAAGAAAGAAAAACTCCATCTGGAAGAGCCATTAGAAGCAATGCCAAATGCTCTTTATAAGCCCAACATTACAGTAGGAACCCCTTATTGGCAATATCAGTATCCACTGATTCACTTATCCACAGTCTGAAAAATATTAAAAATATTAAAAGAAAAATCCATATCTATCTATCTATCTATCTATCTATCTATCTATCTATCTATCTATCTATCTATCTATCTATCTATCTATCTATCTATCTATCTATCTATCTATCTATCTATCTATCTATCGATGAAGTTACCAGGACCAGCCACTAGAGGGAGCCAGAGACCATGCTATGTATAGCATTTGCTAGAGAAATAGATTTCCACAATGATATTACCAGAACTGGCTACTGATGGAGCCAGAGAGCATGTTGTGTATAGCATTTGCTATCAAAATAGCATTCTGTGTTTTTCAGCATCTGTGGGTGTGGTGGGGGTTGGAACCCATACCCCACAGGTTCGGGGGTCTTGCGGTATCTTTAAATAAAGGTGCAACTTTTGTCATAACCATGTACCTGAAAAATTCAAGCTTTTATTAGCATATAAATCCTGATTTATAAATAATTTAAAAAAGATAGAAATCACATTTACTAAATAAATATGTTCTCACAACAGTTAAAGGAATTTGTCAGAAAATTCCTCTATTATCCATCCAAGGATGACTTATTTATTATACACATGGTGAATTTTTTTATGCGGAGATGGATTGTGAGATGGAACTGTGTGCTCTGTGCTTTTCTCTCATATTTAGTTAGCTGTTTATCCTGTTTGGTGGAGTGTGGAAATTTTGGCTTAAAAACCTATTAATTATGCAGTGAAATAAGTTCAGGAACCCATAGAGAAGAATTAACTTCTAGTCTCCCCTTAGTAGACCACCCCTTATTGCTTAGTTCTCCTCAACTGGCACTTAATAACTCAATAACTCACTCTGAGAAAGAATACAAAATTCTATTTTATTCACAGTTCTGGATAGATTAAAAACAAACAGCATTTCATAGAAAAATAGTGATTGTTTACATGAACAGAGCTTAACTGATTAACTAGCTTCATGACCCACTCACTACATGATTTGCTGACTGACTACATCATAGAATCATAGAATTATTGAGTTGGAAGGGGCCTATAAGGTCATTGAATCCAATGCAGGGGTCCAAATCAAAGCATATCTGATGGTTGTCCAATTTTCTTTTGAATGCCTCCAGTGTAGGGGAACTCATCACCTCCCAAGGTAATTGGTTGCATTGTCATACTGCTCTAACTGAATACAGACTCCTGACAGAAAAGGAGCAGGGGAAAAATTCTTGAGTTGGCTCTCTCTAAAATCTGAAAAAATCTCTAAAATATGGCTCTCTCTAAAATCTGAGGCAGAGAGGGAACAATTGACTGCTACTGGATTGATTGACAGCAACCTCAGTCCAGAAAGGTCCCTCCCAGCCAAAACCTCTTAAAGGCAACATACAAAGGTTGCTAGTAATTCCAACAGTTCTCTCACAAATGATTTTCACATAGAGGGCTACATGGCAACTGTGGCAAACTTCAGGAACTTCATGGAACACTGAAGGTCATGGTCACTCCCTGGTAGATTCAGTGGTATCTACATTTCTAGCAACAAAGGTACTTCTTACATGATGACTTTGTCATGTGAAACATATCTTAGAATTGGGCAACATTGAGAACTGAGAGGACCAGTGAAGCCAGCAGAACATATACTTCTGAACAACACAGTGAAACCCTAAATGTACTTTCTTCCCTGATATCTGCAGTGGATCCTAGTTACAGTATTTGCTGGAAGAAGTTACACCACTCTATTATTCAGAGTGCTGATTTTATTTTATAGTTCTTTGATGGGTCTTTAATTACACTTAGAGAAGACAAAAAATACAATTAAAAATTCTAATCCTCCCAGTTAATTTACACTTCTAATCTCAGAGCCATGGTGCTAGTATAATCAACTTTATAACCCAAATTGTTTATTTTGTTTGGTGATTATGAGAAGGGAGAACAAAAACTGAGCAAGGATTCCCTCACTTATTACTATCATCCTCATTATGATTTCATGTTTCTGTGATTTTTTTTCACTTGGCCATGATGTTCAAATAGAAACAAAACTTATTGACAGTGCAATTATTACATCAATAAGCATGTCACATTAAAAAATGAATTAAAATCTGTAATTTACAATGGTTCAAGAAGATAAAATCTTTTGAGATGATACACTTAGTGGAAATACCACAGCAAGGTTTAGTTTATACCATAGGTATGGTATGGTATGGCTATTGGTATCTGAATAGCAGTGCTATGGAACTCACATGACCCCATAGTATGCAAATACATCTATGACTGGCAACATTTCTTGATTCTTGTAATCCAAAGCCTCTTCTCCACTTGAGATAGGTTGTAGACATCATTATCATCGGGGGAAAGAATCACTCAAGAAGTTCCATTGGGATTTCAGTACTGTTCACTGCAACATTAATGTGAGTCTATAACAATCCACACCATAGGTTCACTTTATAGGCATTTGTATGCAGCTTCATCATGGTGGTATAAGGACCATTTTATGTTGAAAGCAATCACAAACACTTGATTCCTGTTTCTATCCACACAACAGAATCCATTTGCTAAACTAAGCAGTATGATACAATTGCATCTGTTCAGATTTCTTGGGAAAGAGATTCACACCTTAAGGAAATGCACCTTATGAATGCATTTTTCCTTTGTCTTGTCTGCCTTGAATGTTGCTGGGAAAGTCCACTAAAATATATTTCTCTGTTCTTGTATCCTCATCCTCCCCTTTTCTATTGTCTCTTCCTCAAGTAGGTCCTTTCGTTAATACCTCTCCCCATTCAAAATTCTGTTAGCTTTCCCTGTTCACTCATTCTGGTCGCTTGCTCCCTTGAGGTCTGTCTCAGTTTTATTCCTCCTCTGTGCTCTGTTAGGAGTCAGCAAACAGAAAAGCCTGTTCCATTTCATGTAAGTCTTGCAGTCACAATACTAGTAAAGATATCTATCTTCCTAAGATACACTCAGATAATACAGCTTTTGAATCATAATAAGCAGGATTGATGACTGATTATTTGTGGACAGCTCTTACAAGTAATTTCCATAGATTTGTGCTTTCAGAAAGCTGTCACAGGTGGCTTGCTGATGACTTTCCTAAGACATTCTAAATTTAGTATTGAGTTTAGCATTGTTGTTTAGTAAATAGATAGCTTCCTCTAATTGTTCCTACAGTTGGGAGTTGCTGGATGAAATTCACAACAAATGGAATGTGCTGTGTATTGCTGATGGAGAAGATCATATATTTGCTGAATGCTCTCTCTTCAGTGTTCTACCTTGGAACAGCATTTTTTTTTATTCAGAGCAACTGAAGAAAACAAAAGCTAAAACATCTTGCCACAATATTCCACTTGTTCTGCTTTGTTAGTCATTCTGGTAAACACTTCTATTAAGTGATTAACTGCAGCCTTCTGGAATCTAGAACAGACTTGCTTAGTTATTTAAAAATCAGCTATACATACATACTCCTCTGCTTTCAAATCTGTATATTCATTTAGAAGAATAGGGGTCAGTCTAGATAACCAGTTAACTGAATTCTGATAAAGACATGATTTTATTTTATTTTTTACTTTACGTCATTGTCCTGCTAGAAGAGACCTGTTGAAGTCAATCTTTCTACATGTCCCAATCCTTGTACATATCCTTGTTAAGTCAAAACTTTTACATATCTCATTGATTCAGTTGAAATGCTTTAGTTTAGCACCTGGATTTAGCCATGATAGATCCAAAATTTAGGATGCAACTTACATATCATTGTACTAAACCTTGAGGATGCAGAAATTAGGGAACAGTAAAAATGGCCACAAAAGAAAAATCACCATGTCAGAAAGCAACAAAAAATGAAAATAATTTCCTAACAGGTGCTTGAGCAAAAATGTTAGGCTAAAGGGTGCTAATATAGGCAATACAGATTTGCAGTGGTTTAGTATTGAAAACATCATAGAACAATTGTTTATTATTTCTCTAAAATTGCCCCCTGTACATAACGTATGTACCCCTCAAAAGGTGCATTAATTTTATGTTTGCTATGTCTTAGGATGAGATGGCACACTTTTTAAAGGAAGCAACATAGAAGCAACACAGCAGAGATACATAGCTAATTCTTCTTATTAAGAAAGAAAGAATGATAGAAAGGTTAGGGTCTGAATGTACAGGGACTTAGTCATCACAGCAGCACATTAAAATCATTTCTAACATTTGTACTTCTCTTTGAGCAACAGTCCACAATAGAAGTCTATTATTTTGCTCTAAAATCTCTCATACTCTCATACTCCCTTTAATTTAAAATAGTAACTCCTGTGATAAGAGGAAAATCCTGAGGGTATGATTCTCAGTTTATACATTTCATTGGAATGACACTTGATACAGAATATAAAACATTCATTTCTCAGCTTCCTGGTACAAATACATCATACAAGGCTATTGAAAAAGAAATAAACCACCAGGATCATTGTGAAGTGTGGCTGGGGGAACAAGGAAATAGCTAAACAAAGTGAGTCCAACAAAGCACAGACCCACAAATGTAATATACAATACAATACAAAGTGTAGAACTACAGATTGCTATGGCAAATTTACCTTGCATATTACTCTCATTAAATCGTGTCACACTTGTGTGTGGGTATTTCCTTCTTCGTCTTTCTGTCTAGCGAAAAGTCCTTGCCATCACCTTCAATGATTTCATAATGTTTAGTTCATTATGAAGAAATTCAATTCTTCAAAAAACCTTTGGTTTATGACTGTGGGATATTGTGCTTCTGTATCCACAATTCAAAATGCTCAACAATATCGTGCCTACATTGCCAGCATGAAAAGCAAGCTTTACATAGCAAAGGGCAGCTGAGGCTGACTTCTTTTTTTGAAGAGTTAACCACTTCTCACCCAAACACAAGGCAATTGCCAGGTCTGTTTTTCAACAAGGGTGAATGGTTGTAAGCAGAAGAGGGTATCCAGTGGTCCCCAACCTTTTCCCAACCGCAGACCAGTTACGGGGGCGTGGTGTGCCCGCAGGGGGGCGGAGCTCTCTCTCTCGCATACGCATGTCACACTCATGGAGGGGGCGCTCGCGTGCGTGCGCACAGTGTGCTCGCAGGGGACAGAACGTGGTCACGCACATGCGTGCGACGGCGCTTGTGGAGGGGCACTAGCGAGGGGGTAGGAGATCTGTGTCCCCGGCCTGGTCCTGGATAGGCCACGGACCACATTAATTGTCCAATTTCTTGGTGTTACAGAGTGAGCGAAAACCATAATATTGGTTTTAATAAAATTTATAACCAATTGGTTGTTCTTACAGTAGGTCATAAATGTACGGATCAGCCGTTTAAGGCCTATTTTTGATAGTGACAGAAGAACCACATCATCTGCATAAAGCAGTAGGGAGCATTTGGTCTCTGCCAGTCTAGGAGGATGGAAATCTGTTCCAAGACACTACCCAAACAGATCATTTAAATACAGGTTAAATAATGTGGGGGCTAATATACAGCCCTGTCGAACCCCTTTATTAGCTTGAATAGGTTTTGTCAGGTTTCCTTCTGTACCACATCTAACACGAAGTGTGGTGCCCTGATAAAGACATTTAATGAGATATAGGAGTCTCTTATCTTTAGAGGTTTTATATAATTTTGACCATAGTATATCTCTTGGGACAGAATCAAAGGCTGATTTTAAGTCTATAAATGCAGTATAAAGCCCATTACCATAAGAGGACATATATTTCTCCGCAAGATGGCTCAAGACCACTGCCAGGTCGCGGATTGGGGGTTGGGGACCTCTGCTGTAGACCATCTTGACTGCTGCCATCGGTGTCAACATTCAAGCTGCTCTCTGCTATGTAAAGCTTGGCATTCTTTTTCCTTCTGGTAACGCAGGCATGATATTGTGCAACAATACTGGGCCATTACCTGACTTTTTGAATTGGGGATACAGAAGCACAATATCTCATATTCATAAACTGAAAGTTTTTTGAAGAATTGAATGTCCTGCCTTTAAAAATAGAAGTTTAAGTGTTTATACTGTATACTACACACAAATTCCATCAGAAACTGCCCTCATATAGAATTACTCAGTGCTAAAGGATCTCAAAAGATGAGCACATAATCTGTACTGTGGTTGTGGGAAGGGGACAAAAGCAGCAGCAGCTGCGATGTGGCTGTAGTCCTTTGGTGCCAAAATATATTGAAGGGCTGTTTTGGACTTAATGAAATGGTGAAGCAAAAATGTGAACAAGTACAACACATAAAGTGCAGAAATACACATACTCTTTAACCTCTTAGGTAAACTAATGTTACCATGTCTTCTCCACAGAATCAGAAAGCAATGTTCCAATTTCTAATCCTTTTCCTTGAAGTAGGCAACCTGAGGAAGAAAATCTATATCAGTCTAAAAGCTCTATGAACATGTGGTGTGCATATCTTCCAAAACATGTCCACTCACCTTTTGAAATAATAAAAAAGGGAGAGCTGGGAGTTAGCAAAGATCGTTACTGGAAGCCAAAGTCAAAACTATCCATATTGTGTGAAAGAAAGACAGTAAAGAAAGACAGAAACAAAAATCAAATCATTTGAAATGTGGCTTTGGAGGAGAGCCTCACCAATTCCACAGATAGCCAAAAAGGCAGAAAAGTAGGTGCTCAATCAAGTTGAGCCTGAACTTTCACTAGAGCAAAAATGAGTAAACTGAGGCTATCCTACCATGTACACATAATGAAAATACAGAACTGGCTGGAAAAACAATATTCCTGGGAAAAATGGAGGGGGGCAGTGGGAAGAAAGGAATACCTAATACAAGGCAGATCGTCTCAATAAAGGAAGCCACAGCAGTTAGTTCAAGAGACTTGAGCAGAACTTACTGGAAAAAGACAATATTGATAGGAAGGGAGGGCAGTAGAAAGAGAGAGCAATCTAATATGAGATGTTGTTGGTTTGCAAGGTCTGAACAGAGTTATTAATGATATGACATTTTAGAGGTCATTAACTCATATAGTCATCATGCATCAGAAGTGACTTGATGACACATAACATTTTTTGAGTTTTTTCTTAATTGTCAGCCAATTGCATAGTGACAAGATGGGTGGAATAGGTGAAACTATGACAGGATGTAGGCACTAAAGCCCTGCTAACATTGAATAAGACCGTCCCCAACCACAAAGCAAAAAAGTAGTTTCATAACTTAAACAAGTGAGCTTCTGTATTCTTTTAAAAAACATCTTTAATGATATTTTTATAACCAGATACAGAATGCTTTTGCCAGCACCAATGCCTTTTTGGCCAGGAAGGAGCAAAAAAGTTCTCCTCCTGAGAGTCAGCTAATTGGGTCCTGACAAAAAGGGTCAAAATTCAGTCCAGATTGCCCTGGACCTGGAGCTTGACTTGCCCTTTGAAGTGTTATAATTTTTGGTTGGGTTGCCCCCAGTTTTAGAATTGCTTTGCAGAATGTTGATTTCTTCTGCTGGCACAAGATCATTTGGCCACTCTGAATTCCTTCTTAGTTGTAAAGTTATTAGAAGCCCCGTTTCTCAGGAGATTTTAAAAGTCATGAGAGGTACAACAGACAGAAAGCAGGGAAGGGACATAATTTCTATTAACACAAGAAACTAATCAACATGTCTGTAACCCTCTGACTGGCTAAGAGATTTAGAGGGTGATATAAAAGTAAAGGTGGCAAACACAGGAGAATACATGGAGATGGTCAAAAAAGCTAAAAAAATTGAAGAAAGAAAAGATAGAGAGTGCTTCAACTGAGTTTCAGGGAATGAATGAATGCTACTGGTTGTACTTCCAATGTACTAGGGTGAACAGAAATTGCTTTACTGCTGCCTTTGATTGAAGAAGGGAAACAGTTCAGATGAAATTTGGATGGATGTATTTTCCTGATTTACTTTTGTATCCTAGATGTTGTTTTTTTTGCAGTTCTATAACTGTTCTTTCTCTTAGAAATCTCATTATAATTGTTATTTAATTGCTGTTTCTAAAAAAAATAAAACCCTAGATTTCTTTTTTTAACATTGCAAGATTCATTTTCAGTCCATGTGTTAATTGCTTTACCACACTCTCCTATCTAGTGAGTTGGTTGGATCAATAAACAGAAGATAAAAGTTTCACAGGCAAAAACAAAGTCACAAAGAACTACCGGCTGTTTTAGCAAAGGCAAGTCAGAAAAATGAATATATAGTGGCAGCACTCTGCCTGTTATTTCTTTATCTATTAATGCATCAGTTCAGCCACACAATGCTATTCTGGCTTATTAAACCAAAATATACATGGCCATTTTGCTTCTATGTGGGGCACTTTGTTTTGATTCTTCTTTGCCCACCCAGCCCAGAATAATGAGGCGAGACACAGAAAGTGGGTTAAACTAAGGCCACAACTTTATTAAAACTCTAAACGTTGAACTTTCCCTTTTATGAGGGGGCCTATTGTAGTGCAAAACAGGTCTGGAACCAGAGTCAACCCTGCCCTCTGGCCCAGCCCTTTCCCAGTTGAGTTCCCCACTCCAAAACATGCTGTCCTGTTGTACAGCATATTTTTGTCAAGCCAAATGTAGGAGTACCTCCGAGGCCACCCCCCCACCCAAACCTCATGACCCTAGATGCCCAATGGCCATGTGGTCCCCTTGCCTCCTCCTGCATTCACCTAAACTTCTGGTTATGTAATTCCATGAGGAGGGATGAGTTTTACCCACCCAACCCGGTGTCCCATGGAACTCACCTGAACCTCTTCCCTTTTGCATTACCCACCACAGCATAGGGGTAATTAAGTATGCCCCATGCCCCTCACCTGGCTGAAAATTTTGGCCTTGTGGTCTCCTTGTAAATCATGCAAAAAGGTGTCCAAACCCTTCTCCGACAAATGGACTCCTATACAAATCAGGACAATTCACTCAAGTGTCTGGATGTGTCACCAGAGAAACAGCCCACACAGTCCTGCTAACCTCACAATTAATGCCCCACTGGGCACAATCGAGATATTTGGGGTCTCATTCAGTTCTCCAAAACTGTCATAGGACCATTGCTGACCACATTATCCTTGTTGCGGGGAAACTTGCCACCAAGGTCAGCAAGTCATCAATGACCTGCAAGATAAGTGACTTGCCCTTTCTTTGGGCCAAGTCATTGCCTCCCAAGTGAATTGCAACAATGTCAGGGGGTACATACAGAATTCCCTGGGATGCCACACAAGGATCCCGTTCCAGAGCATACCTCTCCATCCTCTCCATTCCAAAGTGGTGCAAAGCCCAGACCCTAATTCCAGCCCCAACTGATCTGGCCAGCATACTTGGCAGCCCAAAATATGAAACTGTGACCACACAACAAAACTTGAAGCCAGGACAATGGGATCACTGGGCCTGACATGAGAAAACAGAGTACAAATGCCCAAAACCTAGCACTGCAGCAAGGGACACACATAAGTGTGTTACCCATGGGATGTACACCGCCCCACCTTTTTTATCCCCTCCCCTCTGTACCCAAGGGCAGCCATCGTGGATATGATACCAATATGAAATGAGTGTGTGCCCAAACTCCACCCTTGAACGCCTGCCTGCTGTAAAGCTCGGGAAGTGACTTTCCAAAATTGATACTTAGTGAGCAGTGATGCATCCCTGGGCCGCAAGAGCCCTCCATCCTCATCTCCCCTGAGATGCAAGTAATCCACTGTTGCCCTTACTGGGCAAATCTCCATAACTGAATACCTGCTGAGTGCAGTCACCTGCCCTTTTCCTTCCTGATTGGTTTTTGATTTGCACAGGTAAATAATAACACCATCACATCCTTCCTTTGTAGAGAGGATAGAGATATATCCCCCTTTGACTCTGCCACCAGTTCACTTACTCGGAGAGACCCCAAAAAAAGCCATGAGAGTCAGTGTTTTTAAAATGCAGGGAATTAACCATGTGTACAACCACTTGGTTGTCACACCAAAAAGTGACTGCTGAGTTGGCCCAGAACTCTGCCCATACCCACAAGGCCCCCACTATGGGTAATAGCTCCAAAACGTTTAGGTCCCTTGTGATACCAGCAACGTACCACTCAGACAGCCAAGCATTGTCATGCCATTTGTCCAAGAGATAAATCCGATCACCCTGGAACCCAGCTGCATTGGCCTGCACCTGAAAGTCCACCCCCAGGTGCACTTCAGCTCTCCAAAATGAAACCCCATTGAATTCACCTAGAAACCACAACCATACCATTAAATCTTCCTTTATCTCAGCAGAGAGCCTCTGCCAGTTATATGGCTTAGTCAGGCCTTTCATGGACTTGCACAGCTGCTGAAGGAAGGCCCTGCCTCGGGCTACCACTTTATGGGCAAAATTAAGATGCCTGACCACTTCCTGTAGTTCCTTCAAGGTAACCTTCGCCTGGAGCAACAGTATCTGGAGCTGCAACTTAATGTCCATTGACTTGGCTTCAGGCAGCTGAGTGGATTGCTGAATGGTATCTAATTCGATCCTCAGTCAAAACCATGCAAGGTCCTTTGGTCTTTTCCTCCACTAACGGGACACCTAGCTCCCAGGTAAGCTCTTGAAAGGCTGCCATGAGGCACCTGTACTGAGATGTGCCCTGTTTTCCACAAAATGAAAAATCATCTAAATAATGAACTACCTGTGGCAGCCCTACTCACTGACTGAGAACCCATTCCAGGAAGGAACTAAAGCACTCAAATACTGCACAAGAAACCAAGAATCCCATGGGCAGCACCCTGTCCATGTAGAAGAAACCCTTGAAAGCAAAGCCCAAGATATCAAAATCCTTGGGGTGGACTGGTAGAAGTCGAAAGGCTGACTTGATGTTGTACTTTACTAACTCTGCCCAATTGCACAGGCTTTCACCATGCACACTGCTTCATCTAACAACAAATAACGGACACTACAAAGCTCTTGGGGAATCCAATCATTAACTGAATCCACCGCTGGGAAAGACAAATGGTGAACCATCTGAATTCACCAGGGGACTTCTTTGGAAGCACCTGCAATGGAGACACCCTCAAATGTGGAATTGGTGGGGTCACAAAAGGACCCAACACCATTCCTTCCAAAACTTATTTGCATATTTTTGCACGCACTAGATCTTCATGACCCTGAACCAACTTCAAGGTGCTGGACATGATGGCCACCCTATCACCTTCCACCAGAATACAAAAACCTAACTTGAACCCTTCTACCTACTACCAGGGTTGGTTCACAGGCATTCTTCCAAAACTGAAATCCTAATTGGGCTGGGACCCTTTTGCTGGGTTAGCAGGACCTGAGGGTGGCTTCTTGCTGTCCCCTGGCTCCTTACTCCCTGCTGCCCCAGGATGCCCTTTGAAACATGAGGCTGAAGCATGAGGTCTGCCCCAGATGGAGCACTGGTGCTGAAACTTGCAGGGTCTATGGCTACAGGACCCATGGGCATTGAATTCCCAATAGACCATGAGGAGGTGAACCACATGGCATTCCAATGCATAGGAAGAGTTAGCCTGCGTAGCCCATTGAACCAAATCTATCACCTAAACTTGGGCAGGAAGGTGTCATCAGCCAGAGCCAAAGTCCATATATATCTGGGGAATTATTATTTGGAATAATTCTTTATTTAAAAAAAACCCCAGGCCCATTGAGGCTTCGAGGCTTCAAACCACCCCCCCCAGGGGTCAACCAAACTGTGCAGTTGTATCGATGCACAGTCCCTCTTCCTGGCTGCTCCAAAGGCCACTTCTGCCATGATGCAAAAGCAAAACCACCTCACCTGATTGCATTTGCAGGAAAGAGGCTGTAAGCATGATGTCCTGGAAAATGAAGGGAGGCACCTCAAAGTACAAGACAGAAGGTTGGTACATTATAAAATGATGTCACCTCTCTCCCATCTTTCATATGCCAACCACATCCACTTCTGCAGCAATTCTGTAACATTTCCTTCCCTTATGCCTGTGCAAACATGAATCCAAAATGGATTGTTCACTTGCCTTGACAATTTCTCCTTCTCATTTTTACCCACTCCTTGTCTAATTTTAGGTTGCAAGTTCTTGGCTGAAGTAACTGTCTCTTCCATTGCTCTGTAAAGTGCACAGCAATGACATTGTATAAATAATAAATATGGTTTAAAACTTCAGATCCATCATCCAAGATAAGAAAAAGAGAGGGATCAGCAATATGGTCCCTGTGCCATTTATGCACAAAATAGAACATACTGTTTCATGATACATTTGAAGGTCTATTCTAGTCTTATCATACTAAGAGTCCTTGAGTTTCAGTGAGACCAATATTCCATGGTATAACAGTAAAGTGTGTGTATTTGTTGAGGACTATGAGGTTATCCAGATGGACCAAGGAAAGGGCAGAAGTAGCATTATGTGTACACAAAGACCAGGATAGCAGGATCTGCAGAAAACGGGGAGAAGGCCGTCCAAATGCTATACAAATATGAGTGCTGATATGTAAGCTCGCTCACAGTGCCACAGAATTCTAGTAGCTATATATATATTGGCAAGAAAAAGCTTTAGCAGAAGTTTCCAGTTGGAGTTTATGCTAAATAGAAACAAAATGGGGAATGGAGAAATTGGCAGTGAGGAAAGAAGTTGGGTGAAAAAAAGTGGGAGGTGGGAGCTAGAGCAAGGGAGAGACTGAAATAGGTAGCCTGGTTTCGGAACTTTGTGGAGGAGCAATGCAAGGGATATGTTTATTTATTATTCACAACCTGTAGGAGGCAGTGTTCTCTGAAAACATAATTACTCTGTGACCAGTCCACTATGTCATGACTACAGTGGCCAAATTGAAAAGAGAGCATGCCTTATCACTTGTCCTTTCTTCTGGCCTTATTGCTATGGGGCTGGAAAGCTGTCACTGCAGTCTCCCTGTTCCCAAAATCAAACACAGAGTTGATTAAGACAGCAACTAACCCTGGAGGAAACTAAATCAAGGAAATTGGTACATAAGGAACGGCAAAGCAGGAAAGTTTTCTTCACTTTGCTTTGAACTTATACAACAGCTGGAACAGGATACCAACTGTCAAGTGTTGTGGCCAGTCTAGGCATGATGTCAGTGACATTGATCTGCATATGTTTGTTGTAGTAGAGAAGCCTGAACATCCAAAGGGAGATCAACCAGAGAGGGGCAGGAGACAAAAATAATATTTTCTTTGTAATTGGCCACTGTTTGAATTTCAGGGGAATCTTCCACTTGTGCCAGTGAAGGCTTCCTGTGAAATACAAATAGCAGCTTCCGAAGCTATTTTTGTCAAGACCGTGGCAGGAAGTGTTGTTATTATGTGCTGTCAAGTTGCTTCTGACTCATGACAACCCTATGAATGAGAGATCTCCAAAATGTACTCTCCTCAAGTGCCCTATTCAGCTCTTGTAAATCCAAGCCTGTGACTTCCTTTAGGGAGTCAGTCCATTTTGAATTTGGTCTTCCTCTTTTCATAGTGCCTTTCACCTTTCCCAGCATTATTATCTTTTTCAGAGAATCCTGCCTTCTCATGGTGTACCCAAAAGTGGGACAGCTTCAGTTTCAACATTTTTACCTCCAGAATTGATTTGATCTTGGACCCACTTTTTCATCCTTCTGGCAGTCCAGAGTACAGTGGTGCCTCAACTTACGACCATAATCCATTCCAGAAGATGGACGTAACTTGAAATGGTCGTAAGTCGAAGCACCATTTCCCATAGGAATGCATTGAAATGCAATTAATCCGTTCCAGCCGAAGAAAAAAATCACCAAAAAAAAAATCACTGCAAGACTCATTGGAAACGCGATTAATCCCTTCCGGCCAAAGGGGAAAAAAAGAAAGAAAAGCAATCAAGCATTCAAGACCCATTGGAAATGCACAGAAAACAAATGGAGCAGATCGGAAATGCACAGAGAACAAAGGGGGCAGGTCGGAAATGCAAAGAAAACAAAGGAAAAAGCAAGGGAAGCATGCAGGACCCATCGGAAATGGGGAAAACCCCTCAAAAAGCAACCAAACCCCCAAGACCCATTGGAAATGGGGGGGAAGCCAAAAAGCAACCAAACTCCCCAAGACCCATCAGAAATGGGGGGGGAAGACAAACAAACAAACACCCCAAGACCCATCGGAAATGGGGAAAAACACTCCAAAAAGCAACAAAAAACCCTCAAGACCCATCAGAAATGGGGGGAAAAAACCCAAAAAACAAACAAACCCCCCAAGACCCATCACAGCACAGAAACATAATCCCCCCTGCTCAAAACCACACTGCTAAACACCCAGAATAGTTTTTAAAAAGCAGAAAACAGCACCTTACCTTACCAGGCAGCCCAAAGCCTCCCTGCAAACACACACACACACACACACACACACACACACACACACACACACACACACACTCAGAAGCAGAAGCGAGGCAGTCCCAAGCCTCCTCCGATGCATACTCTCTAACTGCTGGGGCGAAAGAGCTACAAAGAAGCAGCCTCGTCGCCACCTACAGTTAGAAATTTGAATTTCCTGCCTTTTTCCCCTGCCTTTTTCTGTTCGTAAGTGGAAGCTCCAGTCGCAAGTAGAAGCAAAATTTTGCGGCCGGAGCTGGTCGTAACTCGAAATGGTCGTAAGTAGGGACGTTCATAAGTCAAGGCACCACTGTATCTGCAAAGCTCTTCTCCAGCACCACAATTCAAACAAATCATCTTCCCCCCCCTATCATCTTTCTTAATTGTCCTGCGTTCACACCCATACATGGTGATTAGAAATAAAAGAGTGTGGATGATCTTGGTATTCCGTGACCCATCCTTACACTTGATTATCCTTTTTAGTTCCTTCATTGCTGCCCTTCCTAGTCTGTTTTCTTCTGATTTCTTGGCTGTATTCTAATTAAGATTGATGATTGAATCAAGGTATACAAAATCTCTAACTATTTCAGTTTCTTCTTTGTAAATGTTAAAGCTGTGTAGTTTTTCTGTAGTTGTGATTACTGTTTTCTTAACTTTCAGCTGCAGTCCTGTTTGGTGCTTTATTCTTTCTCTTTCCCTAAAAGTCCGCTTTCTGCCAGAAAGATGGTGTCATAGGCATATCTTAACTTACTGATATTTCTTCCACCAAGTTTCTCTTGCCCTTCATTTGAATCTTGACTGGCTTCCCATATGATACGTATGTTCCATGTATGTTTCCATATGATACTACATGTTCCCGCATGTAGATTGAGCAGATAGGGAGAAAAATGCACATCTCAGCCTGTAGGAAACTATTCTGTCTCTCCATATTCTTTCCTAAAGGTAACTTTTTGTCCACAATACAAGTTGTACATTAGGACAATCAAGTGTTCAGGCACACCAATTTCTTTCAGAATAACCCATAGTTTTTCATTATCTACACAATCCAAGCCTTTACTGTAGTCTATAACGCAGAGACTGAAATTCTTTGGTGTAATCTAATAGCCATTAGATATTTCCAATGTGATCTCAAGTGCCTCTTCCTTTTCAGAACCCAGCATGAACGGCAGGCATTTCTCACTCTATATAAGGTAAACACTCTTGTTGCAACACTTTGAGCATAACTACTTGCATGGGAAATAAAAGCAAAAACAGGAAGAGAAGGGCTGAAATCCCATTGCATAGAGCAGTAAGTCACAACTAGAATAAAACCATTGAATCAATAGAATATATGGAGGAGCTGACTCACCAAATCCCCACTGATTCAGTGAGCCTACTCTAATTGTGACATACTACACCAAACAATAGGATTTCAGTCAAAGTGTTAACTTTCTTCTTTCCTGACTGTTGTTATTTTCTGAACAAATAATGCACACATTAGTGTATTCACACAGTTAGTGTCACATCTGACTCCCTACAGTTCAAATTGTTTGTGCTGTCACATTGTAACAATGCTCATTACTCAAAAAAGAAAGAAAGAAAGAAAGAAGGAAAGAAAGAAAGAGGTGGATTCTGAATCCTCAAAACAGTGTACCACCAAATTGGCATGCCTTTGATTTGGATTGCAATCCTGTGCACTCTTACCTAGCACTTACTTTTGAGTAAACATTCACAGGATTGCACAGTCGGATATATGCTGAAAACATAAAACAATCAATAAAGAGAAAAGTAGAAGCAAGATAATGGTGGGGGAAACAGGTCAAAAGTCCTGCAGAGATTACTAAAAATTCACACCTTGATAACCAACAACAGTTTGGTAACCTTTCTCCTGAGCAATTTGAAGATTTAAGATCAAGAAATGCCTCCCAGAAGAGAAAATTGTATTGATTTTCAGCTTGCTCTTAGCTCAAACCTCTTTTTAGCAGCTATAATACAACCCACTTTTAAAAGAAAACAAGAAGTGTCTAAGGCTACGATCCTACGGATATGCAGACATACCTGGCAGTAACTCCTGTTGATCTTAGCAGAGCTTACTTCTGAGTAGACATGTATAGGCTTACTGTAGGAAGACATTGTTCGAAATTCTGATGTATATGATACAATAAACTAAGAGATAAGTTAGAACTGATGGTTTTTATGGAAAATCCCATGTCACAGAGAAAAATAACAGAAGTCAGGTACAGTACAAAACAAAAGGTCATTTTGTGCTTTCCTCCTCAATGTTTGTATGAACTTGACAGAAATACATTCCTGTAGAAAACTGGCAGGAACCAAGAGATAAATTAGATAGATAAGGATACAGATAGATATATATCTCACTTTTGACCACAACATTTGACTTATTTTAAAAGCAGTCAACTATTATTTTATGATAAGGTCAATAAAAAAGTCTTGCCTCCTTCCTTAGAAGTCTTGTGCCATATGAGATAGAGTCTTTCCCTTGAGTGAACTGGAAGACCACTGTAAATCCTACCCCTGATATAAAGTTACGTCAGCAAGGAGGTATTGATTTTATGGACAATCTTGATTAAATGATGGGCTTCAGGCATAACACACCCAAACGGGACCTCTGTTTCCTCAATCTACACCAGATTTTGAGTGATTTCATTCTATTTTCCACCAAAACTCAAACAAACAAACAAACCAGGAGTTCAAATGTTACCCTAAGCTGGTGTAATGATCAAGGAAAAAAAATGCTCTTGTGTGCGTGAAGATGTCTCCTCACCATGGGAAGACATATGTGTAAAAGGCAAATTGTAGTGTATTGAGCTAAATGCAACTCATCAGCCCACCTTCTTCCCTTAGGAAATAGGAAACTGTTGACTAGACAGCCCTATGGATGACGTGTCAGGATTTTCAACTATGTTATGTTAAAATAGAAGAAGTCTAAATGCTTGTTTGACTTCTAACGGACAATGCCAATCTAAAGTGAACAACTTATTCTGATGTTTGATTAAACAAAGATGATCAACTTAAGTTAAGAGAACATGAGAGTTTTATTTCAGATGGTATAGCTTACCACAAAATAGTATTAAGCTCTCTCTTCCTGCTTCCTACACACACACAAACACACATATGCCATACACATATTCATATTTTAAATATATAGTTTTATGGAATCCCTCATTTCTGAGTTGGATGAGAAGTAGAGAGGGCAGGGTAGAGAGTAACCTGAAGATGAAATAGGTAAATGGCTAGTGCCATGTCAGATAGTAGCATTAAATTTGCTCTAGTGCACGTCCTTAAATCAAATGTATGACTTCTTGCAACTAGAGTAATTGATGTGCTGGGTCAAAAATAAATGATAGGCTTTCAGGTGAGGGGGATCAGAGGTGATTTCAAGGTGGACTTTGCAGTTTACCCAGAACCAAACATGTAATATGTTTCCAAGTCAACTTGACAGGAGTGATAAAATATCCATGCAAGGGCCATAACTTCTTGCAGGTTGGCTGATAATGTCTCAAATGTAAGGTGGTCTTGCAGTTGAACAGAGGCTATAAAAATATCAGGGAAATGTTGAAGGAATAATTAGAATTCAACAATGGCATGAATGCTATGATCAGAAAGTTGCTATTGACATCAATAAAAAGCTAAAATAATGTCACCAAAAAGCCTTCCTTTAGCTGGAGTCCTTTAATCGCATAAGCCCAAATAGTTCTTGGGATAAATAAAACCTTTCCACCATCATGACCTGATCCTATGACTTCTATTGCTCAAATAAACCAAGAAGTAGATGCTCTTACAAAGTAAATATCAAGGAGGCAGTTTCCTTAGCAACAGGAGGGATCTAAGTACTTTCTTAAACCTATAAAAGTTAGACAGGTGAAACACATGGAGTCTCCAACAAAGCTCTTCCTTTGAGTATGCCTAAATACATTGCAATAGGAATATCTGTCACAGAAGCTTGGGGAAAATAACAAGATGTAATGGTGCCACTGGAATACATAAGAAGTTTGTCTGTTTGTTTTTTTAATTCGGCTTCCTAGTTTTGAGAACAGCTGGACTTATTTTGAAATGAAGATGCATACAGCTTAGCTGCATAATGTTTAACGCCAGGTCTGTATCTAACAAATTCCAGGTTATTTACGACCTTATTCTGGAGGAGGATGCAGACCTGGCATGCATAACCGAAACGTGGATAGGTGGGGAGGGGGGGCCTCCCCTAACACTCGCCTGTCCGCCCGGTTATGCTGTCCAGCACCAGGGTAGACTGGAGGGGCGGGGGGAGTAGCCATTGTATATAAAAACACCTTGGAGGTTACTAGGCACTCCTCAGTGATGAAGCCGGGTCTGGACGCCCTCCACGTGTCGATTGGGGCCAGGGATGGTATTGGGATCTTGCTGGGTTACTGCGCTCCCCGCGACCCAGCCACCTCCTTACCGGAGTTGGCGGACTTTGTCTCCGCGGCACTGTTGAGTCCCCGAAGCTATTGGTTTTGGGTGACTTCAACATTCACACGGAGGCAGAGACTTCTGGGCCGGCTCTTGAGTTCTTGGAAACCATGGCTTCCTTGAACATGTCCCAACATGTCAACGGCCCCACCCACGTGGGTGGTCATATGCTAGACCTGTGTTTTTTTCCACCAATTGGAGTGAGTGTGGTCTGATGGTGACTGACCTTATGTCAGTCCCCTTGTCATGGGCAGATCACCACCTAATAAAATGTAACCTCTCAGTGGCTCTCCCCCCTCGCAGGGAGCAAGGACCTATTGCTATGGTCCACCCTCGAAGGCTACTGGATCCTGTAAGATTCCAGGATGCCATGAGAGGTGTACCGGATGATCTGGCTGGCGCTCCTGTTGAGGCTCTGGTTGATGGCTGGTTTACCGCTGCTACCAGGGCTGTAGACATGATCGCTCCTAAACGCCCTCTCCAACGCAGAGCTCGGCCTGGGTCCTGGTTTAATCAGGACCTACGAGTGATGAAGCAAACTAGGAGAAGACTAGAGCGTAAGTGGAGGAAGAACCCGACGGATTATAATTGGATAGCTGTCAGGGCCGCGACTAACCTTTACCTGGCCAAGGTAAAGGCTGCTAGCTGAATACATCTCGCTAACCGGATAAGCGAAGCTTCAAACCAGCAGGCGGAACTCTTCTGTATAGTGCGCGACCTATCCGGAATTGGTCTAAGTGACGGGCCTCCCCCTAGTATCTCACCGGACCAATTTGCAGCATTTTAAAAATCTAAAGTGGAGGCCATCCGCCGGGAGCTCTCTCCTTTTTTAGATACAGTGAGTTGAACAGAGATGTCCAGCGCTCCGCCTTGCCCAGTGACTCTTGATCTCTTTCAGCCTGTGACGCCAGATATTGTGGACAAAGTGCTTGATCACTGTCGGGCCACCACCTCATCCCTTGACCCTTGCCCGGCCTGGCTAATCAAAGCAGCCAGGCCTATAACAACTGAATGGGCCACAGCAATAATTAATGGGTCTTTCCTTGAGGGCAGGGTACCTCCTGCCCTCAAGGAGACATTCATTAGGCCCATAAGGAAGAAACCCAGTTTGGCGGCGGATGAAATTGGCAATTATAGGCCCGTCGCCAACGTTTCTTTCATTAGCAAAGTGGTGGACAGGGTAGTGGCCGATCAGCTTCAGGCTCATTTGGATGAAACAAATGCCCTGGATCCATTCCAGTCGGGTTTCAGGCCGCGCCATGGTACAGAAACGGCATTGGTCGCCCTGTATGATGATCTATTGAGAGAGGCTGACAGGGGTAAAACATCCCTGTTGGTCCTCCTCGATATCTCGGCGGCCTTTGATACCATCGACCACGGTATCCTCCTGAGGAGGCTCTCTGGGTTAGGAATTGGTGGCCTGGCGTTTGCCTGGCTCCGATCCTTCCTCGGGGACCGTCCTCAGAGAGTACAGCTTGGGGAGAGGGTATCGGCCCCGTGGAGCCTCAATTGTGGGGTTCTGCAGGGCTCAATCATCTCCCCAATGCTGTTTAACATCTATATGAGGCCACTGGGTGGGGTCATTAGGGGGTGTGGGGCATCGTGCCATCCGTATGCTGATGACACCCAGCTCTACATCTCCTTTTCACCAACTACAGGGGATGCCGTTCTGTCCCTTCAGCGCTGCTTGGAGTCTGTGCTGCAATGGATGCAGGAAAATGGGCTGAGGCTGAACCCGGACAAGACGGAGGTCCTGAGGGTGGGTTGCCCCACCATCAGCAGTCTGGGAAACTCTCTCACATTTGGGGGGGTGACTCTTACCGCAAAGAGTGAGGTTCGCAGCTTGGGGATTCACCTGGACCCGGCGCTCACCATGGAAACTCAGGTGGCGTCAGTGGTCCGTACCGCCTTTTTTCATCTTTGGCGGATAGCCCAGCTGCATCCCTATCTTGATGTTGAGGCACTCACCACTTTGGTACATGCGCTCGTAATCTCGAGATTAGACCACTGTAATGCGCTCTACGTGGGGCTACCTTTGAGGCTGATGCGGAAACTCCAAATGGTGCAAAATGCGGTGGCCAGACTCCTCAGTGGTGTGAGAAAATATCAGCATATCTCTCCTATTCTGGCCGCGTTGCATTGACTGCCCATTTGGTTCCACGTTGACTTCAAAGTCTTAATGCTTACATACAAAGCCCTAATTGGTTTAGGGCCTCGATACTTGGCGGATCGCCTACTCCCACCAAAATCTACCCGTATCACTCGATCTAGTCAGGAGGTGAGGCTGAGGAGCCTGACGCCGAGGGAGGTCTGGAAGGAAAAAACAAGGAACCGGGCCTTCTCGGCGGTTGCTCCTCGCCTCTGGAATAATCTTCCTCCTGAGATCCGTGCGGCCCCCTCGCTGGGCATTTTTAAAAGCCAATTGAAAACCTGGATGTTTAGGCAGGCCTTCCCTCCAGTTATTATTTGATTTATTTCTTCTTATTTTTTCCATCTTGAATATTTGGTTATCGATGTTTATGATGTTGTTAATTTTATAATGTTTTATTATACATGTTGGAAGCCACCCAGAGTAATCATTGACTAGATGTGCGGGGTATAAATGCAATAAATAAATAAATAAATAAATAATACAATGGTAATAAATCCATCCATATACTTTTGCTGGATTCTCCATTCATCCTAGAAAAATGGCAATTTTTTATTCAGATGGGGAAAATTACTACCTGATGACACCTCTCAAAGTGGCAAAATTTGCTAATGAGTAATATCCCCTCCAGCATATCTTCTACATCTCCGTAAAAGAGACTTCTCTATCACAAAGCTTATTATCAAGAGTGAAACCCAGGAGAAATAATAGAAAAGCTCAATATCATATTGTCTAACATCCTATTTTTTAGTATAGTAAGTCACAACTGCAGTAGGCCTATTGCATCAATGGAAGTTATGGAGGAGTTGTCTCACCAAATTCTCAGTGATTCAGCGGGCCTACTCTAGTTGCAACTTACTATGCTAAACAACAAGATATTGGCCCATGAGCATTGTAATGCATTAGCACTGTCTGAGTTATCTGATTGTTGTTTTCAGAGTATATTCCTTGCTTTCCATGCATATCTGGGTTTGTAGTCTTCTTTCATGTGTGTTTAGCAGCTCTTCTCTGGTATAATTACTGGTCTAGAGGTACCAGTGGCCCAATCCAGTAAAATAGAGCTTCATAGGTCTTTCTATGCCCATAGTTTTAAGTGGAAATCTTCTGGTAGTGAAGTGAATGTAGATGGTTTTGGTCTCATCATACATACAGATTTGGAATAGATAAATACTTGTTGGGCTTCCTAGATCTTTTGCTGCTAAACCACTCAGTGTAGCAATAAAAAAAAAACCCTGGCCCTCATTAATGCCCAGAACCTAAAGAATTTGCAGGATCAATAGCTAAGCAACTACAGCCATGAATGGCATCACTTCATCCTTTATTTCAAGATTTTGTTCCACATGTACTGTGAACCAAGAGATCGGTATACATGAGAGAGAACTCCACAGAGCTGAGATGAAAGTAATCACGGTTAGTGACAGCACCTCCCTTTGATAATCATACATTTGTTTTGGATGGCAGCCCAGAGACACAAAAGAGGAAAAATGGGAGGTGGGGAGACGAGCCAACCGATAATGACTTCCTCAAGCAACAGCTGTGACTTTCTCATCATTCCAGGAGGCAACACAGAAGCTTCCAGGGAGTTTCATCCTGCATCTGTTCTGCTTCCAATATATAAACTATAAGAAAAATATTTCTTTGGAAGGCTCAGGATGTAAATTGCTGTATGTCTAATTTCTAATGAATCTGTTGGTCTTTCTGTACTGTGTTCCTTCTGGACAATAACTTTATATTCTCAAAGTTTCAGCTAATAGTTCCTAGGCAGTTATTACCCAAATGTCAAGAAAAATAATAAAGGAGTGTTCAAGTTGTATGTCTGGGATTTTCTGTTTTAAAACATTTCCCTCTTTCTGTTTGTTTCCACTTTTGCTCACAACTACTAAGGAACTTAATAATAGATGTCCTATTTGCTTTTCTTAATTTTTTAGGCTTATATATCTCCCTGTTTGAGTCATTCCATCCAACTGCATATTATTAAATGCCTCTAGCCACTTAACTCTCTCTTGCCTTTAGAGGTATGCAATTAATTGGATATATATAAACATCACTGTCTGACAGTTATATTTAGCATAAAGGGTATACTGCTTATTGTAAAAAAATGAGTTTGTCAAGGGAATTACAACAATGGCCTGGTCTTAACATCTAGATGAAATAATTTTTGGACTTTTCTGTTCCCCTTCCTCCAGTTCTGCAATGCACAGCAGAATGAAGAGTCCTGCAGAACTTGAACATTAGCTTGTTTTTGTGATTTTAGTCATCTAGTAAAGTCTCACCTACACTTGTTTTTCAACTGAGCCTGCTAAGTGGGAAGGGAATATTGCTTTACTGTTAGAGGGTGTAAAATGTCTGTCATTGGCCAACCTGTATGAAAAGCTGACAGGGGAGCTTACTTGGTATGAACAAAACCAACAACCTTAAATTTCTTGGGGGCAAAATGTATGAGGAAATTGAGTGTGGCCTAATTAAAATAAACAAACTTTCTTCTAATTATACAGTGGATAAAATAATTCAGTCAGGAACCAAAATAGCAGATTGCCTTTAAGACTCCCTCAGTAGACCACCCTTTCTTTGTTCATTTATATCAACTGGCACTTATTGTCTCAATCATTCACTCAGAGATTCTGGTAATGAGAAAGAATAAAATGTTCTGTTTACTCACAGTTCTTCTTAGATTAAAAACAAACATCATATTGTGTTAAAATGTTAATTTGTTACATCAAATTAACTAGCTTTATTACTGATGAACTTTCTGGTTACATAACTGATAGAACAGTTCACTCTAACTGTTCACTTCTGACAGACTCCATTGCTAACACTGACAAAACCCTGATTAGAAAAACGTAGGAAAAAAAGAATCTGAGATAGAGACAAAACTATTGGCTGTTACTGGATTGATTGACATTAACTGCTTCCTCCCAACCAAAACCTCTCAAAGGCATCATATCCAACAAATTAATAGCTGCTATCACCTCCTCTGTTAGCAGGCATGCTCTCAAAGTACATGCATTAACTCACACATGTTCAGAGTCACACCTATAAGAGATCTTTGAGTTATGGTAATAGTGTGTCTTATCACACTCACAGAGAGCTATACATAGGTGAATTTTATTGGAAAGAAAAGAATAAAAATACAGTACAGATTCACAATATAGTATATAACTAATATGGGGAAATACAGACTCAAAAGAACCAAATTTGCATGGCTGAGAGGGTTCTGAGATTCGGGTTGCTCTGAAAAGGTCTGCAGCACCTGAGAGGATTATTTGCAGAAGGTCTATAAGAGGAGAGGAAGGAAGGATCTTTCCCTCGCATGCACACACACACACACACACAGAGAGAGAGAGAGAGGGGGGGGAGGGATAGGGAGGGAGAGAATTAGACTGTTTTGGAGTTGGGAAGAGATCAGCTGGAGCAGGGTTCCAGCAGAGATACATAAATACAGAAATAAGATTCACCCTAAAAGATTCACTTCTGAACCCTCCCTCAAAATACACAATATGTTTACCGTGTGTCTTTTTTTAAAAAAAATAAATAAATAAAACTGGTTTTGGCCAAACTGGCTAAAGTGATCTGGGCCCTTGTTAGTCATGTGTCTTGTTCTGCCTTGATCATGATCCTTCCACTCGGCAAATCCAGGGATAATGGACATAGAATAGGTCATTTGACCACACAGGAAGAAGATGGGCAGGCTGTTTATGAAAATGCAGAAGGCTCTAAGGGTTTCCAAGACCTCCAGACAATCCTTTTAGCATGAAAAAAAAGTTGCTCTAATCATCTGGCCTCTTTACACGACGGCTGTCCTGCGAGATGACTCTCTGGCTGGAGTATTCACGTCCTCTATGCAATTTTGATGGGAGTCGTCTAGAGCTATATTCTTGTCATTTCCTCTCAGGGGCTTGGCTCACCTTGAGACCTGAGATTATTTCTTCTCTGCCACTGTTTTTTAATCTATAGTTGTCCTTGGCCTGGCAAGTTTCCCATTTAAAACAGTCTGTGGTGTGCCCATACATGTCTTAGTAAGATTGAGACTCTGCAGGGGTGTTGTACAAACCTGGCCAGTTTGGTAACAATCCCTCCTTCATTTGTTAAGTTGACTGGAGCCCTTCTTTCACAATGTTCTTTTATTTATATATTTTTTAAAATCACCATATTGTTACATGTATTGTCATGTGGGATCTATGGGATTTATAAGTTTTAACTTGTAAACCAGCACAAGTAGTGTGTGCACTAATGGGGAGGTACATAAATCAATCAAACAAACAGAGAAAACCTAAAATAAGCCAATAAGCTTGATTTCCTTTCTCTGTTCTTGAAAACTTCCCAGTGTGTGGACCAGACTGAAGGCCTTATCAGGCCTTATTTCTAAGCAGGAGCCAAACTTTATTATCTTAAAAGAAAAAAGTGTAATACATTCAAGAAATTAATGCAAAGTAGAAAAATCACAGCAACAGCTATTTGGGCTCAACTTGAAACTTAACAAAATACATGTAGACATTCTGGATAGTCAGCACAGCCAAACAAAATAATACAGTAATATCTAATGCAACTAGCCTGTAAAAGCCTGACTCTACTCTCAGTATCTCCGATTGTTCTGGAGATCAAGTCTCCCTCATGGTGAGCTGGAGAGAAGAAGATCCAAGAGAAAACAAAAGAAGCTCTTGCTGAATACTTAAAAATATCCCAAGCACCTTGATTGCCTGATATGTATAAGTCATCAGTGGCATCACTCCAGATATCATAAACTACCTTTCTTTGGGTATTAACCTCTTCCAACCTTTCCAGGAACACATGCTTTAAGCTTGTAACATAGACTCTTGACATATGTTGTTCCTTAATGACAAGGATGAACCCTCTTTCATGATAGAGGGAAATGGAAAACCAGAAATGGAATAGAATATATTCCATGAAGCATTGTTGCTACAGACAAGATTCCTAGCATGGTCTGATTGATGGCCTCCACAGGTATGGAATGGAATGATATGAGCCTGGGGGACTGGTCTGGAAGATTCAGCTTCTTCTCATTCATTTTGATGTAATATATTTGATTTTAAGATTGAGCCATGACTATATTATCTCAGTTGTAAAAGGAATTATCTTGCAGCTAGAGTGAACAACAACTTCAGAAAACTGAATTTTTGCCCTGATACAAGGAAACCATAAGCAAGGCCAGGGGTCACAACTTCCATCTGGACCATTCTCCCGCTCTGAGAATGTGCCTCTTCTCAGGAGGACACTCATTCATCATAATAAGCTGAGACATGCAATAACTTGCCACAACAGGTATGACATGGCCAGTGGGAAATGAGATATATCCTTCCCTGTGGAACTTTTCTTGTCTTAGATGAATTTCCTCCAAGTCTCCACAGAAAATGTCAAGACATGAAAGAGTGAGTGGAATAATAATAATAAAAGAAATAACACTATAGATATCTAGATATAGCCACTGCCCTCTTTGTACTCACTACCACCTTATTTTCATTTTAAATTAATTTTCTACTGCATGAAGCACAATATTCTCCTCATTCTAATAATATACTAAATAATCTCTTATTTCGCAATGGCTCACAAATACAAAATCTGTGATACTACAGTCTTGCATTCAGTTATCTAGGAAGCAGCTTTGAGAAACTTGTTGGGAATTACTTTTCAGTACACATGTGTAGATAGAAAACTGCATCTTATCTATACTTATATAAATGCAGCTAAAATTAAAAGTCCTTACTTCAGAGTAGGCGTGCATAAGATTGTGCTGCAACTTATTGTAAGAAATTACAATCCCATACACACTAAGGTTACAATGATCCCCACAGCATCCTGAACACACTGACCTGATCTGATTCTAGACATGAAGCAGGACTAGCTTGGGTTAGTACTAGAATGGGAAGCGCCAGTAAATATCAGGGATTTTCAGGTAACATTGGCAAATAATCCTGCCTGAGATTCTTGAGTACCATTGTTGCTAAGGAAGAGCTGACTATACTGAGTAATGAAGCTCAATGGATCCATGATCTGACTCATAATAAAGCAGGTTCCTATGTTCCAGTATTCTCAGCATGCACGTATAGGACACCTGCTGTGATACCTTCATCTCAGGGGTGGCACCATCATTAAGCAGCTTTTAGGCATTAAGGTAGCTGCCTCAGGCAGCAGGCTTTTGCTGCAGTGTCTTGTGGATTGAGTGAGGAGGGCCCCTTTACCTCAAATTTACTCATGAAATGCCTGTGATGAAGAAGAAGGCAGTGAATTGTTAAGTTATGTAGTGTCCTGTGACTGTCTTTTCAAGACCAAGAGGAGAGTGGGATTTTCTGCCTCAGGTATCAAAATAACTTGATTGACCTTGGGTGGCATTGCACCTTGATGGGAAGAGGGGGGAAGCCTTGGCCTGGCCCTGCTTCAGGTACTTCAGAAAACACTTTGTGAAATGTACTGAATTGGCCACTGAAACAGCAGCATTCTGAGGGAAACAATAGAGATGATTTAATATCACAAGGATTTAAGAGGTGTCTGGCAAATAAGGAAAGAAAACACTTACTTCAGTTAATGCTTAGCCAGTGTAGCAAATTAAATATACTAGACTTACATTAAACGCCACACAGCATTTAATGGATTGGACAGTAATAAGGGGCAGAGAAGTGACAGCTCTCTATTATTGTATTTGGCAGCCTTGGTCTCAACTGCTGCTTAGAAGACCTCCATTTTGCAATTTTGCCAATTTCTCATAGCACTTTCTGATGTCACGATCCCTGTTCTTGGGGGGGGGGGGGGTTGTCACAGGATGCCTGTTTAAATTTAGCTGAGCCCACAATTTCATTACAGTGGCAGTGTGGGAACTGTCTACTGAAAATGGTCTACTATATTGCAACTTCACCCAGCAAGTAGGAAGCTGTCCTACTAAGTCAAGGTCAAGGGTGACATCTTTGCCAGAATGTATCTGCTCAGGTTAAGATACTCCTAACACCAAGTGTATTCCTAGTCCCATTTGGGGCACAGCCTAGAAATTCCACTTTTGGGGTCTTTGAAAATGTGTGTGTGTGTTTTTGTTTTTTTCTCCATTCACCATGCAAACTAGTCCACACAAGCCTGAATGAAATACAGTTGCAACTCCTTAAGATGCTACAGTACTCATTGTTTCAGTCAGTTCTGAGCTGTGGGAAAACTGGTGCCTTCTACACACACATAGCAAGCGAGTGAGCCAGTGAGCAAGTAAGTATCCATACAGGCAACCTGAATGGGTGATTAAAGATGTAACAGGTATTTGCAAATGTTCTCATCCTGAATGAATAAGGGCATTTTGACACACTGAAACATCCCATTGAGAACCAGTCAACCACAGCAAGATGTTTTGTTCCTGCATGAGAATAAGAAAATCAGAGCTTTTTCCTCTTAGTAGCAGCATTAAGAAAATGTGTTGTGTGGGTGTGTGTTTGTTTGTAGTTAATTTTTTTTTAAGAAGTCGATTAATTTTGTACAAATTGCAAATTTTGTGGCAAAATGCAAGAGTTTTGCACAAAAACAAATTTTCAAAAAACTCCAGAAATGCAACAACAACAACAACAACAAAGCACCAACATTCTCACAATACTGTCTAGTAGTGGAAAAACTCTATGAATTTTCCATTCTTATCTATGACAATGAAACAAGTGAGGATTTACATCCCTAAGTGCTGATGATTACTACCACTTCCAGCTTGGAAAGGCAGGTGTCATCCTACATGTGGTGACCTTTGGTATTCCAGATGTTTTCGATGAAAACTCCAATCAACTCTACCCATTTTAATTAACAGCAAGAAATTGTGGGAGCTGGAAACCAAAACATCCGGACAAGAGTCCTTCACCTCGGTCTCGTAGGCCCCTTCCAACTTCCCTATGCTACGATTCTGATTCTATATCTAAAAGAGAACTACTTAGAAGTGAATCTTCATTAAGCATTGTAGCTCAGATCTACGCTGACAAAGTTCTGTATATCATCCTACTTTGTTTGCCACATACATCAAAGATTGTCTTACTAATTGTTGACAGGTCCCCTCACAACCACACACAAAACCCAGCAACATCCTATTAGATGAGATGAAAACATTGGCTGAAATGCTGTTGTGCAGTTATGCAAATAGTGTAATCTTTGAAAGCAGATTGCCATGAGAGAAGAAATCTCCATTGACATCTGTTGCATACTGAGTGATGCAACTCCATGTGCAACAGACATTGCCTATAGAGATTTCATAACTTATGGCAATCCGCATCTAAAAATTAGAACTGTGCAATAGGATTTTGGCCTAAATTCAACCAACAGCTCGCCATAAATTGGTTCCTGCTATTCACTTGCATCCACTGA
Organism: Intellagama lesueurii; assembly: GCA_037013535.1. Taxonomy (NCBI): domain Eukaryota; kingdom Metazoa; phylum Chordata; class Lepidosauria; order Squamata; family Agamidae; genus Intellagama; species Intellagama lesueurii. The sequence continues at coordinate 265,761,298 of JBAJHW010000002.1, read as the reverse complement.
AATAACATAGAAAAGGGCTGAATTGTCATGCAAGGCTAGGTGCATTCCTATTGATGGTATGCCCTTACCACTGATGCCTAGGGCAGAAATGCTCCACACCCTGCATTTATTCCGATGATATGGAAAAGATCTTGCTAATTGTGCTGATGAATGGAATTAGATACCCTCCACATGACTGGGCCGGGGTCCCTCCTCTTGGAAAACTCTGTGTACATATTACAACAAATGCGGAGACTTTTTTCTTATGCCTTCCATATAAATGGATGGTAAGGAAACAATTCTACTATAGATACTGCAGGTGTGACTGGCCATGTCTATGAGCCTCTCTCTACATTCTTTTAGTGTACCGTGAAGGATTTATGTGGAAGTACCTTATATAAACAAGTGCTATCTAGTCCAAAAATGCTGGTATGCATTGCACTCAAAGGAAGAGCAGTTTCTATATCCAGTCCAACATACAGCACGACGCTGTGATTGCATTCCAATTCTGATCTTGCAGAGCTGAAAAAAATCCCCCATATATGGGTGTATATCCCATTACACATCTGATAGGTACTTACAGTTCATGTTGCTACGTTCAGTTCTCCTAATTTGGATTAAGCCACATATATTTAAGTGTTGTACTGTATTGAGGCTATCTACGGTTTAACCATATTCCTATTCTCTTCATATCTGACATTATCTTATCCAGCCATATATTAAAATTTAATTTAGAGGTTTTAAAAGTTCCATTAGAAATACATCATTTGCACTTTAACAGTGGAAAATAATAACCGATGATCCTCCTGGAAAGCCAATGAAACAAAATCAAATCAGTGGAATATCAGCACACCCAGTTTGCTTTTGTGCTTATTATTCTCAGTGCAGCTTTGAATTTGAGAATCAGTGAGGTAAGAATAGTTAATATTGATGTAATAAAAGCAGTAAAAGTTTGTTCTAGGGAAATTGATCCAATAAAGGCTATAAGCTTACTCATGCTGTGGCTGTTTGCCCTTAGGCCAGCATCATATCAATGTCTGTGACTCCAGAGGTTCAGTTCGAAGGCAGAATTTTAGAAAAGATAGCAGAAGTCTTCAAAGGCTTGGTATGAACCCATCTGCCACCTAGCAGTACCTGAAGCAGTTACTGAAAACTGAGAAGTACTTAAAGATTAGTGTTGTGAAGGAGCTTCCTCTCTTTGGTCAACTTACAGAAATCTAAATTACCAGTTTTGCAATACGTTTACAGTATGATGGCGCTGAGGGTTAAACCGCAGAAGCCTCTGTGCTTCAAGGTCAGAAGACCAGCAGTTGTAAGATCGAATCCACGCGACGGAGTGATCTCCCGTTGCTTGTCCCAGCTCCTGCCAACCCAGCAGTTCGAAAGCGTGCAAATGCAAGTAGATAAATAGGTACCACTTCGGTGGGAAGGTAACAGCATTCCGTGTCTAGTCACGCTGGCCACGTGACCACAGAAACTGTCTTCGGAACAAACGCTGGTTCTACGGCATGGAAACGGGGATGAGTACCGCCCCCTAGAGTCAGAGACGACTGGACTAAATGTCAAGGGGAACCTTTACCTTTACCTTACAGTATGATGAGTGAAGGGGCAAATTCCTGAATCCCACCGTGGTGGTTTTCCATATTCAACAGAAAGAAAAAAACTGGCAATGTCAAACACAGACTTATAGATCCACTATGCACCCTAAGTGATCTTTAACTGAACTACTCCATAAAGCACTCCTAGCTGGTAGACACTCCCTAGTCACAATTTTGTTAACTTTTTCCTCTGAAAATTCTGCTTGAAACTTTGAAGAGTTCCTGGCAGCCAAACATGATGATACTGAGTTAGATGGACCAAGGGTCTGATGCTGCTGAGGCAACATCCTCTGTTCCTACAATCAATAGTCCATAACTATGTGGGTAATACTACATAGTTTTGTGAGCACTTAGGAAGAACAAGCTAGAAAATGCATAATTAGGAAAATCTTACGTAGATAACAAATACATAATTTGTTGTTGTTTAGTCGTTAAGTCATGTCTGACTCTTTGTGACCCCATGGACCAGAGCACGCCAGGCCCTCCTGTCTTCCACTGCCTCCCGGAGTTGGGTCAAATCCATGTTGGTAGCTTCGGTGACACTGTCCAACCATCTCATCCTCTGTCGTCCCCTTCTCCTCTTGCCTTCACACTTTCCCAACATCAGGGTCTTTTCCAGGGAGTCTTCTCTTCTCATGAGAATCAAACATAATTTACCATTAATCCTATCTCCTTCAACACCTGAATTTATTCATATGAATTCTGCATGATGTTCAATATGGCAATTTCTTAACTTATCACAATTTGCCTCTAAAAGTTACTCTATTTGCATAGCTGCACAAAAGGATTTCAGCTAGCAACATATATTTGTCCTTTAGCAATTCAGTAATTATGTTAATACTGTACATAATCACACTATAGATATCTAGATATGGCCACTGCCCTCTTTGTACTCACTACCACCTTATTTTCATTTTAAATTAATTTTCTACTGCATGAAGCACAATATTCTCCTCATTCTAATAATATACTAAATAATCTCTTATTTCGCATAATTACTGATTTGCTAAAGGACAAATATATGTTGCTAGCTGAAATCCTTTTGTGCAGTTATGCAAATAGAGTAACTTTTAGAGGCAAATTGCGATAAGTTAAGAAATTGCCATATTGAACATCATGCAGAATTCATATGAATAAATTCAGGTGTTGAAGGAGATAGGATTAATGGTAAATTATGTTTGATTAACCTTTATGCTCATGATATTCTCCTCTTTCTTTCTAACCAAGAATGGATTTTGCCCATCCTAAAAGATGTCTTTAAGGGCTAAAAAAATAACTGCAGTTTTTTTTTTCTGCAGTTATTTTTCTGCAGTTATCCTCTTTCTTTCTAACCAAGAATGGATTTTGCCCATCCTAAAAGATGTCTTTAAGGGCTAAAAAAATAACTGCAGCCATATCTGTGGTGGATTGGTTCCAAGGATGCTGAAAAATGTGGAACGCTATTTTAAAGCAAAACACTATGCATAGATAGCATGGTCTCTGGCTCCATCTAGTGTCCAGTTCTGGTAACTTCATTGTTAAATATATATATCTTGAGGTATTTTTCTTTTAATATTTTTAATATTTTCATACTGTGGATAGGTGAATCAGTGGATACTGATCCCACAGATAAGGTGGCCCTACTGTATTAAAAAATCAGAACTAGGTATGAACACTCCACTTTCTGTACAGTTGAAAATTCAGAATCTGTCTGCCCACCCGCACGGGCTGAAGGGAATGCGCTGGATAAAATGGCAAGGTGGGCTGGATGTGGCCCGCAGCCACATAGTTTGGAGACCCCTGCTCTAGATCAATCCATGCCTATCAGTGGTGGCAGTCATGTGTCCCTTAGTTTGTTGATTTAGAGAGGAGGAAAATACAAAAACCAGAATAATACAGAGTTTGATTGTTTCCCACAGGAATGAAATTTGCTGCATTTTACTTTTCAGTAAAAAAGTTTTTTGACCATTCTATTTTCAGGGCTTTTTCAAAACAACAACACATGTTTACACCGATTCTTTGTTTTGTTTCCAAATGGAATCTGGTTTTGAAAGGCTCAAATTTCTCAAGAGATCTCAACTTAATTTTTGGAGCAGCTGGCCATCATGTGGGTAGAATGCATAGTTGAAACAGCGAAACCGGAACACCGTATAGAAATTGATAACAGGTTATGATTTCTTTTCACAATGATTTCCTTTCATTCTCTTCTCGTTGGAAGACTGGCCCACAAAACAGATCTACATGGAGCATTTCCCCCCCCCCCCCCAATGCAATGGTGGATGAAATCCAAATGGTGACATTTTCAGAATATAACCTATAAAAATCCATTTTCAATATACAACCCACCTTCTAAATGGTGGCATATGCAAAAATCTGGAAAATTACAACCCTTTTGACCTTCTCTGTCAAACATGCTTGTTTGAGTAAATTAATCATCAGACTGTCTCAGCCTGATGAGTCATTAAGCCTACCATACTGAAGAAGCAATTTGCTTTGATATTATATGTACATTATTTATTCACGACATCATAGAAAGAAAGAAACGTGAGATGAAGTAGAATACAGGTGACATTTTATGGTAAAAATAGAAAAGTCACTTACCTAACTTGAATATATTTTTAATTAGGAACAAAAATACTGCTATGTATGTTCAAATTTTTCTTGGATCCAGAGTTAATTTAACAGGATTTAAGAACCTTAGCAGAACCATTAAAACTCCAAGTGTCTACTAAGCAATTCTGCTACCAGGACCATGATGGTTCTCCATGCCTGTGAAATGGTTTTGTCTTGTACCATAAGGATATCTCCTAGTTATTAAAAGACAGTTTACATCCCCCAAACCTTTCTTTGTTCATTCATGACCAGAGACTAACAACTGAGGCCAGCTCCAGGACCAAGTTGCCTTAAGGGGCCTCAAAAATTGGAGCTAATCTCATACAGTAGAGATGAGCAAAAAACTAATTTTGTTTCCTTTGTTTCACACACAGGAAATCTATATTTTTAAATCCGAAGAGGAGCTGGAAAATGCTTAGACATAAAAATCCATATTTTGCCAAAGTAAACAGTATGATAGTTTTTAAAGAGGCAAAAATGTATACATTTAAAAATATTCAAGCAATAGATATGTACCTTTAAAACAGTGCAGACAAAATAGCTATATTTCAAAAATGTACACACAACAATACTTTGCTCAATGGGAAAATTGCCTGCAAAGAAGTATAGAAAATGTATACTTTTGAGACTTCCTTCTTTCTTTATTCATATCAGAGCATTGTATAATTTAAAATTAGACATGTATATTTATTTATTTATTTATTTATTTCATTTATACCTCGCCTATCTGGTCAATTATGACCACTCTAGGCGGCTTCCAACACACGCTAAAAACAATAAACAAAAACATACACATAACATAACATAATTTTCCCAAAGATGGCAAGAAAGAGTGTATTATAGTGAAAAAAGAAAGAAGAATAATAATAATAGGAGTTAACTGGAAAGGGGGAAGGCCTGCCTAAACATCCATGTTTTCAGTTGTTTCTTGAAAATACCCAGCGAGGGAGCTGCGCGAATCTCAGGAGGTAAGCTGTTCCAGAGGCGAGGAGCCACCGCCGAGAAGGCCCGGCTTCTTGTTTTTTCCTTCCGGGCCTCCCTCGGCATCAGGCTCCTCAACCTCACCTCCTGACTCGCGCAAGTGACACGGGTAGAACTGGGTGGGAGTAAGCGTTCCGACAAGTATCGAGGCCCTAAACCGTTTAGGGCTTTAAACGTAAGCATCAAAACTTTGAAGTCAACGCGGAACCGAATGGGCAGCCAATGCAACGCGGCCAGAGTAGGGGAGATATGATGGTGTCTTCTCACTCCACTTAGGAGTCTGGCCGCTGCATTCTGCACCACTTGGAGTTTCCGCGTCAGCCTCAAAGGTAGCCCCACGTAGAGCGCGTTACAGTGGTCTAATCTTGAGATTACGAGCGCATGGACCAAGGTGGTGAGCGCCCCCACATCGAGATAAGGTCGCAGCCGGGCTATCCGCCAGAGGTGAAAAAAGGCGGTGCGGACCACCGACGCCACCTGAGTCTCCATGGAGAGCGCCGGGTCCAGATGGATCCCCAGACTGCGAACCCCACTCTTTGCAGCCAGGGCCACCCCCCCAAATGAGAGGGAGTTGCCCAAGCCGCCAACAGTGGGAGCACCCACCCTCAAGACCTCCGTCTTGTCTGGGTTCAGCCTCAGCCCATTATCCTGCATCCATTCCAGTACAGTCCCCAGGCAGCGCTGAAGGGACAGGACGGCATCACCTGCAGTTGGTGAAAAGGAGATGTAGAGCTGGGTGTCATCCGCATACTGATGACACGATGCCCCACATCCCCTGATGACCCCACCCAGCGGCCTCATGAAGATATTGAACAGCATTGGGGAGATAATCGACCCCTGTGGAACCCCACAATTGAGACTCCACGGGGCCGAGACGCTCTCCCCAAGCTGTACTCTCTGGGGACGGTCCTCCAAGAAGGAACGGAGCCAGGCAAGCGCCAAGCCACCAATTCCCAGATCGGAGAGCCTCCCCAGGAGGATACCGTGGTCGACGGTATCAAAGGCCGCCGAGATATCGAGAAGGACTAACAGAGAGATTTTTCCCCTGTCAGCCTCCCTCAATAGGTCATCATACAGGGCGACCAATACCGTCTCTGTTCCGTGGCGCGGCCTGAAGCCCGACTGAAACGGATCCAGGGCATCCGCTTCTTCCAAGAGAGGGTCGGCCACCACCCTCTCCACCACTTTGCTCATGAAAGAGACATTGGCAATGGGCCTATAATTGCCAATTTCGTCCACCGCCAAACTAGGTTTCTTTCTTATGGGCCTAATGAGTGTTTCCTTGAGGGCAGAAGGAAACCTGCCCTCAAGGAAAGACCCATTTATTATTACAGTGGCCCATTCTGTTGTTATCGGCCTGGCTGCTTTGATTAGCCAGGCCGGGCAAGGGTCAAGGGAGGAGGTGGTGGCTCGACAGCGATCAAGGACCTTGGCCACAGCATCAGGCGTAGCAGGCTGAAAGGTGTCAAGAGTTATCGGGCAAGACAGAGCGCTGGACATCTCTGCTCGACTCACTGTGTTCAAAAAAGGAGAGAGGTCCCGGCGGATGGCCTCCACTTTAGATTTAAAAAAGGCTGCAAACTGGTCAGGTGAGAAACTAGGGGGAGGCCTATCACCCAGACCAGTTCCGGATAGGTCGCGCACTATACGGAATAACTCCGCCTGCTGGTTGGCCGCTTCGCTTATCCGGTTAGCGAAGTAAGTTCGACAAGCAGCCTTTACCTTAGACAGGTAAAGGTTAGTTGCAACCCTGACAGCTATCCAATTATAATCTGTCGGGTTCTTCCTCCACCTACGCTCTAGCCTTCTCCTATGTCGCTTCAGCCCTCAGAGCTCCTGGTTATACCAGGGCGCCGGGCGGGTTCTGCGACGGAGAGGGTGTTTAGGCGTGATCATGTCTACGGCCCTGGCGGCAGCCGTGGACCAGCTGTCAACCAGAGCATCAACAGGAGCGCTAGCCAGGTCAGCCATAACACCTCTCATGGCATCCTGGAATCCAACCGGATCCAGTAGCCTTCGAGGGCGGACCATAGAAATGGGTCCCTGCTCCCTGCGAGGGGGAAGAGCCACAGAAACATTACATTTTACCAGATGGTGATCTGACCATGACAAAGGGAGCGACACAATGTCGGTCACCACCAGACCACACTCGCTCCAATTAGTGGAAAAGACCAGGTCCAACGTATGGCCACCCACGTGTGTGGGGACGTTGACATGTTGGGACATGTTCAAGGAAGCCATGGTTTCCAGGAACTCAAGAGCTGGTCCAGTAACCTCTGACTCCGCATGCACGTTGAAATCGCCCAAGACCAAAAGCCTCGGGGATCCCAACAATGCCGCGGAGACAAAGTCGGCCAGCTCCGGAAGGGAAGTGGCTGGGTTACAGGGAGCGCGATAACACAGCAAAATCCCAATTCCATCCCTAGTCCCAATTGACACGTGGAGTGCCTCTAGACCTGGCTTCACCACAAAGGAGCGCCTAGTAACCTGTAAGCTGGATTTATAAACAATGGCTACTCCCCCCCCCGCCCCTCCAGTCTACCCTGGTGCTGGACGGCATAACCGGGTGGACAGATGAGGGCCAGGGGAGGACCCTCCTCCCCACCGATCCACGTCTCGGTTATGCATGCCAGGTCTGCATCCTCCTCCAGGATAAGATCGTAAATTACCTGGGATTTATTAGACACAGACCTGGCATTCAACAACAACAAGGATAGAGTGGAAGGCTGGCTGGGCTGGCTACCTCGATACTGAGGGTTGGTCACAGTCTCAGAACAATGAACAGCCTTCACGCATCTGTTCATTGATCTTCTAACACGAGTAGGGACTGTGCCAACGCCATATCTCCCACTACCCGTGATCACTGGGATGTTAAAAGGCCCCTCGCTGGGGGGGCAGGCCTTCCAATCCATATCAGGGAGAGGGAGGGGGAAAGAGAGCAAAAGAAAAAGAAAGAAAGAGGAAAAGAAAAAGAAAAAGAAATCAAATTACAAAGAAATACAAAATTCAAAATACCAAAATTAACAAAAAACAGTGAAAATAAAACAAAACAATATAAATAAACACTATAAGATTAAACCCATAAATAAAATAAAATATAAAATATAAACTATAAAAAGTAAACCCACAATTCCTCCCCCCCACCATTGGTCCTAGTCCATTGCACCCCGGCTGTAGGTCTTTTTCTTGTTCTTCCCAGAAAGTTGTTGGTATTAAATTTAAGTTTTTTAAGTTTGTGGGAGCAGAGGTTATAAGTAAAACACTCACTCAAGAGCGTAGCGTGATCCAGTATTAGAAGGAGAGATGGAAATAGGGAGTGAACTAATAGACAAAATAACACTCCCATTGTCATTCTTCGTGGCGGGAGGACAAGAGAAGAGTCCTCGCTGAGTATAGTATTTAGCAAAACCCCACAGCGAGCCTCTCAGCTCCGAACGGGGCTCCGCAGCAAGTCTCTCGGGTCCAGCTCCTAGTAGAGACCCACGAGGAGCCTCCCAAACTCCAGGACTCCAAGACTCCAGCAGCCTCTTTGGTACTTCTCAGCCCCCCTTACACCGGCTCACCAAGCTTCACGAATGACTCCTCCGAGCTTTTCAGCAAGCTTTTCAGCAAGCCTCTGCAGTCTTTCAGGCGAGTTTCCCCCCCCCCCCAGCAAGGTTTCCGAGCCGGCGCGTTCTTCCAAGCCTCGCCGTGCCGGGTCACGTCTTTCGAACCTCCCAGCGCCTTATGAAGCCTTGCGGAGTCGGTTCTTCTAGACCCCGAAGCGCGGGGTTCCTTCAAGCCTCACGACCCAGGCTCCAGGCGAACTTCGGAAACCTCGTCTCGTCACGCCAGCCACACCAAACAACTTCTCCTTCCGTTCACCACTCCACCATAAATCAACAGCCCGCTTCCAGACAGACCAACAGAGTATTTACTGGGTGAGGGAGAGCAATTCAGGGGTAAGGTAAAGAAAACAAAGTAAAAAAGAACAAAGAACAAAGAAAAAAAAGAAAAGAAAAAGAAAACAGACCAAGCGGCGGAGAGAACGCTCCCGACCTGCTACCGGTCCGCCATCTTTAGGGGACTAAAGACTATATGAAAATATAGGTAAAATATGTTTTTAAAAAAATGTTAAGATAATTAGACTATTTTTGACTAGACATGGGGGCGAATATAAAAAACAATCAGGATATTTGTTAAATATCCCTGATTCCTCAGATATTTATTGCTTCATATTCTTGGGGTCCAGAGACCCCAACGAATATGAAGTAATGAATATAACCCTTATATTCGTCCCTTCATTTCCTAGCTGCTTATGCCCCCCGCGGATCAGCTGTTCCTCAGGAGTATAAGCAGAGAGGGGTTTTCCCTTCGGGCGGCTTGCCAAAGCCTGCCTGAAGGGAATCCCACCCGTGGGGCAGGGGGATGGCTTGGTTCCCCTTTCCTCCTCTTCCTATGCCCGTGTGGCATAAGAAGAGGAGGGAAGGGATAAAAGAGGAATCAAAGGGATCCCCCAGCTGCTGCAGGAACACTTTGATCCCTGCTTTCCCTCTTCTTGCTAAGCCCCACAGGACTTAGCAAGAGGAGGGGAAAGGGGATCAAAGCAATCCTGCAGCCACGGCTGCGTGATCGCTTTGATCCCTGCTTTCCCTCCTCTTGCTATGTCCCAGGGCATAGCAAGAGGGAGGGGGGAAAGACCTGACAAATGACGAATTGATTTGTTCTTCATTGCGTCACTGGGGGGACAATTCACTGTTCGTGGGTCATCAAGTTTGACGACCCATGAACCTAGACAAAGCACCAAAATGGTGCTTCGTCTCTATCTCTGTTTTTGACAAGAAGCGGGCTATTTCAATAGTATTAGCTCATTTATTCGCTAGATCTTCTTTTGTACATGTGATGGGGCATAAATTGTGTTGATTGAATTTCTCCACAGTCACAGAAAAGTTGTCCTGTATCCAAGTAGCCCCATTTTACTTGATTCTTCTTTGATCTTCCTACTTTGCTTCAAAGTCTATTAAGTGACTTCCAGATGGTCCAGCCATAATCTTGTCCTGGTGGGAGACACTCTTCAGTATTCATCTATTTGGCAAGGTGTGTTGTTTTTGTTCTCCATAGGTTTAGCCTAGCCTCTTCTGGTTTCATATTTAGACCTTGAGATGTGTGCAGAAAACTTTTGCTCGATTTTAATCATTGCCTAGGGATCATGCACTGGGTGGGTTTGGTGCTTTGTTACCTTATTTCATTTATTATTTGTTAACACCTCTCAATGTACTTCTGGAGGGGCAATGCCAGCCAAATAATGTACTTTCTCAATGGAGGGGAAGGGAGGTTTCAGGCAGCCAATAATAATCTTGCATGATTCATTAAAACCTACACCCATTTGTTTGTCATGTGCTGATTTATACCACATGGTACTAGCATATTCCCTCTTTTCTCTCTCTCACACTTTCTTTTGCTTCCCCCTAGGTGGAATTAAGGCCTGGTGATTGCTGATCAGCCTGGAGAGTTGATTATGTGGGGGCATAATGGAATATCGATGGTGATGGGGGGGGGGGGAGAAATAGTGCTGGAGGGAGCTTTGGCCGTTTTAGGAGATCCCAAGTTCGGCACTTGGTTCTGATCCTGGGCTCTAACGTTTCCTTCTCTGGTTACGTGCAAGGTTTTTCCTCCCTCCCTCCTCTTCCTACAATGTAGCGGGACGCCTGTTATTCCAGAGAGGGTGCTTCTAATATACGGGTAATTATGGGCAGGGGGAGATATGATGTTGGCGCAGTAGTGATCAAACGTAGAAGAACAGTGGACAGACATTTGAAGGCTGTCCCCTGTTCTAGCTCTGCTGCCACCTGTTCGAACCTAGGTAACCAGCCTATCTGGCCTCCCTCTCTGTCCCTGGTGTTAATAAATGCCAGGTCTGCCCACAAAAACCCCAACTCATCCAGGACTTGATCCTGGAGGAATGGGCAGACCTGGCCTGTATAACTGATACATGGGTGGGCGCTGAGGGCGGAGCTACTCTTTCCCTCATATGTCCACCTGGGTATGCCATACAACACCAGGGCAGACCGGGCCCGGGGGGGGGGGGGGAGTTGCCATTGTTTATAAGGACATCTTTGAGGCTGCTAGGCTCTCTGAGGTGGCAAGCCTGGGTCTAGAGGCCATCCACGTGTCGCTTTGGGGCCAGGGGTGGCTTTGGGATTGTGCTGTCATTCCGAGCTCCCTGCAATCCAGTGCAGTCCCTGCCGGAGCTGGCGGATTCCGTCTCTGCGGTGCTGTTGAGGTTCCCCAGACTATTGGTTCTCGGGGACTTCAACATTCACGTGGAGGCTGAGGTTTCCAGTCCAGCTCATGAGTTCCTGGAAAAGATGGCTTCTTTGGACTTGACCCAGCAAGTCAACAGTTCTACCCATGTGGGCCGCCATATGCTGGATCTGGTCTTTGCTGCCGAGCAGAGAGTGTGTGCTCCCATGGTGGCCGACTTGGTATCGGCCCCCTTGTCATTGTTGGATCACCACCTAATTAAATGCAGCCTCTCAGTGGCACTTCCCTCCCACGGGGAGCTTGGACCCATTAAGATCCAAGTTACTGGATCCTGATGGATTCCAAGATACCATGCAGGGGATTCCGGCTGACTTGGTTGGCGATCCTGTCAATGCTCTGGTGGATGGCTGGTTACTGCCGCCACCAGGGTGGTCGACATGATCGCACCTAAACACCCTCTCCGCCGCCAAGCCTGACCAGGTCCCTAGTTTAACCAGCAGCTGAGGGCCATGAAGCATAATCAGAGAAGGCTAGAGAGCATCTGGAGAAGGGCCCCGATGGAAATTAATCTAAAAGCTGCCAGGATTGCGTCTAAGCTTTACCTAGCTAGGGTAAAGGTTGCTAGAAGAGCATTCTTTGCTGGCCAGGTAAGTGAAGCTCACAACCAGCAGGTGGAACTTTTCTGTATAGTACGGAGTTGGCCACAGTGATAGGCCTCCCTCTAGTATTTCCTGTGACCAATTTGCAGCATTTTTAAAATCTAAAGTGGAGGCCATCTGCCGGGACATTGATCCGTTTCTACAGACAATAGATCGAGCTGAGATGTCCAGTGCATCGTCTTGTCCGGCGAGGTTAACTTACTTCCAACCTGTGACGTCCAATGAGGTGGACAGGGTGCTTGCGCGCTGTCATGCCATCACCTCCTCTTTAGACCCTTGTCCAGCCTGGCTCATCAAAGCAGCCAAGCCGGTAACAACAGAATGGGCCACTGCAATAATTAATGGGTCTCTCCAGGAGGGCATGGTTCCCCCTGTCCTCAAGGAGACACTCATTAGGCCCATTCAAAAGAAACCTAATTTGGCGGCAGACAAAATTGGAGATTATAGGCTCATCGCCAATGTTTCTTTCTTGAGTAAAGTGGTTGAGAGGGTGGTGGCCGATTAGCTCCAGGCCCTCCTGGAGGAAACTGATGCCCTTGATCTGTTCCAGTTGGGCTTCAGGCTGCGGCATTGGTCGCCCTGCAGGATGACCTCCTGAGGGAAGCCGATAGGGGCAATAGGTCCTTGTTAGTCCTATTCGATATCTCAGCAGCCTTTGATACCGTCGACCACGGTATCCTCCTGGGGCGGCTCTCTGAGTTGGGGATTGGTGGCCTCGCTTTGGTGTGGCTCTGTTCCTTCTTGGAGGACCGTCCCCAGAGAGTGCAGCTTGGCGAGATGAATTCCACCCCGTGGATCCTCAATTGTGGGGTTTTGCAGGGGTCGATCATCTTGCCAATGCTATTTAATATCTATATGAGGCCTCTGGGTGAGGTCATCCAGAGTTGTGGGGCCCAGTGCCATCAGTACGTTGATGACACCCAGCTCTACCTCTCCTTTTTTCCAACTGCAGTGGATGCTGTTCCAACCCTTGAACGCTGCCTGGGGACCATTCTGGAGTGGATGAGGGCAAATGTACTGAGGTTGAATCAGGACAAGACAGAAATCTTGCACGTGGGCAGCCCTGGCATCAGTGGGTTGGGAAACTCCCTCTGCTTTGGGGGAGTGACTCTTCTCATGAAGAATGAGGTTTGCAGCTTGGGCATCTGCCTGGACCCAGATCTCACCATGGAAACCCAGGTGGCATCTGTGGTCCGGGCAGCCCATTTCCATCTTTGGAGGATTGCCCAGCTGCGTCCCTATCTAGACGCGGGGGCACTCACAATGCCGATTCATGCCCTCGTAATCTCAAGAATAGACTACTGCAGTGCTCTCTACGTGGGGCTACCCTTGAGGCTGATGCAGATGAAATGAGGCTGATGCAATGTTCAAACAAGCATTGAAGACTTGGCTCTTCCGCCAGGCTTTCCCTGAGCATTAAGATCTTGGCCTCCGTTTTACCATCCTTTTTGCCATCCTTTTCATCACCCTTTTTACCACCTTCATTGCCATCTGTTTTAATCTGTTGGCTATGTATTATTTTATTTTTCATCGTGTTTTAATATTGCTGTTTACATTGTTGTTAGCCGCCCAGAGTGGCCTGGTTGCCAGATGGTGTGGGGTATAAATAAATAAATAAATAAATAAATAAATAAATAAATAAATATTCTGCTAAGAAGTAGCACAGGAAAAAAGTTGTTGCTCTTAATGCTCTTATTGTTTGTGGGTGTGCACCCCAGTGTGACCCAACCAGTTTCCTAAGCATGTTTCTGTTTCATGTTTGTTGTTGTTGTTTAGTCGTTAAGTCATGTCCGACTCTTCGTGACCCCATGGACCAAAGCACACCAGGCCCTCCTGTCTTCCACTGCCTCCCAGAGTTGGGTCAAATTCATGTTAGTAGCTTCGATGACACTGTCCATCCATCTCGTCCTCTGTCGTCCCCTTCTCCTCTTGCCTTCACACTTTCCCAGCATCAGGGTCTTTTCCAGGGGGTCTTCCCTTCTCATGAGATGGCCAAAGTATTGGAGCCTCAGCTTCAGGCTCTGTCCTTCCAGTGAGCACTCAGGGTTGATTTATTTCAAAATGGATAGGTTTCTTCTCCTTGCAGTCCAGGGGACTCTCAAGAGCCTCCTCCAGCACCACAAGTCAAAAGCATCAATTCTTTGGCGGTCAGCCTTCTTTATGGTCCAGCTCTCACTTCCATACACCGCTACTGGAAAAGCCATAGCTTTGACTATGCGGACCTTTGTCAGCAAGGTGATGTCTCTGCTTTTTAAGATGCTGTCTAGGTTTGTCATCGCTTTCCTCCCAAGAAGCAGGCGTCTTTGAATTTCGTGGCTGCTGTCCCCATCTGCAGTGATCATGGAGCCCAAGAAAGTAAACTCTGTCACTGCCTCCATATCTTCCCCTTCTATTTGCCAGGAGGTGATGGGACCAGTGGCCATGATCTTAGTTTTTTTGATGTTGAGCTTCAGACCATTTTTTGCTCTCTCCTCTTTCACCCTCATCAAGAGGTTCTTTAATTCCTCCTCACTTTCTGCCATCAGAGTGATATCATCTGCATATCTGAGGTTGTTGATATTTCTTCCAACAATCTTAATTCCAGCTTGGGATTCCTCCAGTCCAGCCTTTCGCATGATGTATTCTGCATATAAGTTAAATAAGCAGGGGGACATTATACAGCCTTGTTGTACTCCTTTCCCAATTTTGAACCAATCAGTTGTTCCATATCCCGTTCTAACTGTTGCTTCCTGTCCCATGTATAGATTTCTCAGGAGATAGATAAGGTGGTCAGGCACTCCCATTTCTTTAAGGACTTGCCATAGTTTGCTGTGGTCCACACAGTCAAAGGCTTTTGCGTAGTCAATGAAGCAGAAGTAGATGTTTTTCTGGAACTCTCTGGCTCTCTCCATAATCCAGCGCATGTTAGTAATTTGGTCTCTAGTTCCTCTGCCCCTTCGAAATCCAGCTTGTACTTCTGGGAGTTCTCGGTCCACATACTGCTGAAGCCTACCTTGGAGGATTTTGAGCATAACCTTGCTAGCGTGTGAAATGAGTGCAATTGTACGGTTAGTTGGAGCATTCTTTGGCACTGCCCTTCTTTGGGATTGGGATGTAGACTGATCTTTTCCAATCCTCTGGTCACTGCTGAGTTTTCCAAACTTGCTGGCATATTGAGTGTAGCACCTTAACAGCGTCATCTTTTAAGATTTTAAATAGTTCAACTGGAATGCCATCACCTCCATTGGCCCTTTTGTTAGCCATGCTTTCTAAGGCCCACTTGACTTCACTCTCCAGGATGTCTGGCTCAAGGTCAGCAACCACACTATCTGGGTTGTCCGGGACATCCAGATCTTTCTGGTATAATTCCTCTGTGTATTCTTGCCACCTCTTCTTGATGTCTTCTGCTTCTGTGAGGTCCCTACCATTTTTGTCCTTTATCATGTCCATCTTTGCACAAAAGGTTCCTTTAATATCTCCAATTTTTTTGAACAGATCTCTGGTTTTCCCCTTCCTATTATTTTCCTCTATTTCTTTGCACTGTTCATTTAAGAAGGCCCTCTTGTCTCTCCTTGCTATTCTTTGGAAGTCAGCATTGAATTTTCTGTAACTTTCCCTATCTCCCTTGCATTTTGTTTCCCTTCTCTTCTCTGCTATTTGTAAGGCCTTGTTGGACAGCCACTTTACTTTCTTGCATTTCCTTTTCTTTGGGATGGTTTTGGTTGCTGCCTCCTGTACAATGTTATGAGCCTCCATCCATAGTTCGTCAGGCACTGTCCACCAAATCTAGTTCCTTAAATCTGTTCTTCACTTCCACTGTGTGGAATTTGGATTTGGTTTAGATTATACCTGACTAGCCCAGTGGTTTTTCCTACTTTCTTCAGTTTAAGCTTGAGTTTTGCTATAAGAAGCTGATGGTCAGAGCCACAATCAGCTCCAGCTCTTGTTTTTGCTGACTGTATAGAGCTTCTCCATCTTTGGCTGCAGAGAACATAATCAATCTGATTTCGGGTATTGCCCATCTGGTGATGTCCATGTGTAGAGTCGCCTCTTGTGTTGTTGGAAAAGAGTGTTTGTGATGACCAGCTTGTTCTCTTGACAAAACTCTATTAGCCTTTGCCCTGCTTCGTTTGGAACTCCAAGGCCAAACTTATCTGTTGTTCCTTTTATCTCTTGACTTTTGTGTTTAGTTTGGTGTTTAGTTTATTTTTAGTTTTTGGTAGGTCAGGGTTCAATCCAGAGTGATGCCCAACCAAATACTTTGGGGTAGGGCAATGTTACAAAATCTTTTCTTCCCAGTTAACTCAGAGCTTCCTCTCTGCTTCTGTTGTTATGTATCTGTTGGAGGACGTAGAAGGAGCCTCCCTGAAGAGTGGGAAAGCATTGGCAAAGCATCCCCTGAGCAACATTGCGCAGGTGTCTAATCCTTTACTTCTAGAAGTATTGCACAGTAAACTTTTGAGAAATATGTACAGAAGTGAGTCTGTTTTGCAATGCACACAAAAAATATATGAACAAATCTTAGTACGGACTAGATTTGCAGCCTGCTGTGCCCCCCCCCCCCAGTGTTTCACTCCCACCTTATTTCAGGGAACACACAATTACCAGGAATCTTATGAAGCCTTCTTTTCAAGACTTTTGCATTGTCATGTCTCAGCTGTCTTACATTTAGAAGAAACATAAATGAAACGTCAAGGAGAAAATTCAAAACTCTCCAAGAAATAAACATTTTCTTTGACAAGTTTCTCTTTCACTTCTTGAAAGTGAAATTTAGAAGATTGTTTAGCTCAGTCCTACATGAGCTCCCGACTTACACAGCATATTATTCACCAAAATAGTGGCCCTGGGCCTGCCTAAAATCTAGCCCAGTTTTGCTAGGATTTAAACACATGGGAAGTGTTTCATAAGGGTGCAGAGCAATTTTTTCTAGCATAGACAGAGTACAAGACTCTTCTCCTAGGATTCCAAATTTTTTTTTTCCTTAAAAGAAAACAATACATAATTGTGACATTTTAATTTCAACAAAGCAATAGATTAAATCAATATTAAAGTTGGGCATTGCCTTCACCCTCAAATCTGACAGCTGGCAGGGCTTTCTTCATTGAGGAAGAAGGTAAATTGTGATAAATATCTACCAGTACAATCTCACAGTATTCAGCAACTTCCTAGATAGAAAGGACACTTGTTCCTTGGTCAGCAAAATGCATTATTTGCAATCACAAAACATTATGTGCTTTCTTTCTTTTTTTTAAAGGAAGACAATGGGTGCATTCAGTGTGGTGGAAGGTGCTCCAGTATAGTTCTCATATTAGGTTTACATGTCACAGATGTTCCTTCAAATTGGAAGGCCACAGAGCTGGCTTATTATAGCCATGATGTGAAAGACTCCTTCTGGCAGCAGTCCAAACAACAACAACAACCCACAAATGTAATATTCAACACCCCCCCACACACACACAAAGAACTACTTATCAAGAGATACCAAGACAGATTAAAAACTAAAGGTACCATAGATACAGTCAACCCCACTGGCCACACATTTCTGAATCATCATGGTTGATCTTTCTCCTAGGAAACAGAATGAGGATTCAAAGTCCCAGCCTGATGATTCAACCTACTGAGCTAAATTGTTTTAAATATCTTGTGTTTTAAAAAGTTTTTATACAGCTTTGTAACTCGCTCTGAGATCCTATGATATGTGACGAAGTACAAATATTTTAAATAAATAAATACATAGACAGAAATACTGAGCTATCCATGGTCAAAGCTCTAGTTTCGATTGTGGAATTCCAATAAGTACTGGAATTGGAATTCCACAATAACCTCATTGTGGTTTGCCATGCTTTTGAGCTAACAATCCCCAAATACATTTTATTCCTGTATGAGGGAATATTGCAAATGTGCCTGAGGACTAGTGCAGCACTAGTACACAATATTGTATCTGCACTTGCCCCCCCAGTCCCGGAATAAAGACGCGAGACAGTGATATGGATTAAATACGGGCCACACTTTATTAAATCAAATCAAATCAATCTATATCTTCAAACATTATCAAAAGAGGGGGCCTGCTGTAGTGCGGAAACAGGAGAAGGCGGGGGTATCCCAATACCCCCTGATCCGCCATTGGGCGAGTCCCCGGCCCCAGGTTCCAGCGATCTTAAAGACAGCAGGAACCCGGCCGGCCGCTAATAAACACCCCAGACCTCAAGACATCTTTAATTGATGACTGTTGGTCCGGAAGTGGCCCAGCGCATCTTCCCCGCACCGGCCCTGTAATCGCACGATCCGCAGAGCCGGGAGGTCGGATGCGCTGTTGGCTTACCTGAATTACAAACGGGACACACCGAGACTACCTGTTTTTCCGCACTACCCGCCACAGCATAAGGACTAGCCTAGCTATGTCCTATGCCCGCCACAAAGCCCCTCGAGCTTGAAAAGCAGGCCCCCTTTACTATCTTCCAGGAATATGTTCATACCTGCATCAGACAGGTGGACACCGTCGCTTTGGAAAATTCAGTGTTGCTTAATTGGATCCTATGGTGAAAAAATCACTGATCTGAGGCCGCCGCTGCAGACACCTCTACAAACTTGTGTTAATGCCCCACTGGGCCTTGTTAACATCGCAAATATTCCGGGCGCCTCGTCAGGCTAACCGCGGAATGATCGTGGACGACACGATCTGCATCGCAGGATAATGAGGCCGCCGCTGCAGACACCTCTATCACATCTGTTAACGCCCCACGGGCTTTGTTAACATCGCCAATATTCCGGGCGCCTCGTCAGGCTAACCTTGGAATGATCATGGACGACACGATCCGCATAGCATGATAACGAGGCCGCCGCTGCAGACACCTCTATCACATCTGTTAACGCCCCACGGGCCTTGTTAACATTGCCAATATTCCGGGCGCCTCCTCAGGCTAACCGCGGAATGATCGTGGCCCACACGATCCGCATCGCAGGATACCTGGCATTCAACCAGTAAGGTCTCGCAGAATGTCCAGGATCAATACCTTACCTGATGATCCAGACAGATCATTGTCTCCAAGGTAAATTACCAGCACATCTGGTGGAGACTGGTCAAATGCCGTCATTCTGCCAAGTTGGATCCACTGCTTGCCATGCATCCCCGTCCAGGCTATGTGTGCATGGGCTCAAAGCTCTAGATCGCTCCCACATGGGGATGAGGCAGCATAGTACTCTGCCCAATAAACAAGCTATATCCAACGGTCCTTATGTGCTTCCGCCTTCACACCCTAACGAACCTGCAATGACATAAATGTCCTTTGCCTACATGTTAGATAGGGTTCAGAGGTACATCCGAGAACTAAAAGAAAACCACCAGCCTAGCTATTCAATTTGGTCAATGCTATACCTAGGGCTGTTGCTGTAGATGCCGCTCCGGTCCTAAAAGAGTGAGTCACCAAATCCTATGCCCTGAACCCGAACCTTGTCCAACTCTAGCTTTGTCAATTTTTTAACTGATGTTTAGTCACGGTGACTTAACAGTGTGTCGGAGAAATTATCCTACTTCTTAGCCCCTAGGTTTGATAAATGCCTACATGGCTGTAACGGGGCAGGTGCTCAATACCTTCATGCCCCAAGAACAACTGCTTCCCATTGCCTATTTGATCAGCCTCGGATCGCCCGATAGTGATTCTAAACGACCATCCTGGACTCGAATATCCTGTCTCTGTAAGGCTAATCGAGAGGTGTCTGCCTTCCTTCCTGCCACTAACTCACTGGTCCTGAGGGCACCGAAAATTGCTATTAAGGTAGCTTGTCTTAAACAAATGCCGTCACAAAATTATCTCTGCAACTGTCCCATTGCTCACATATGCGCTCCATAAGATAGGGAAGTAGGTGTTCTGATAAAAAAAAAAACACATTCCCCCACTCCTTAGGCCACCCCTACTAACCTTTTCTGTATCCTATAATGCCCTGAAATATCCCTATCCAGTTATATTTGCTTGAAAAGCCAGCACCGACAGCCTACCTTGAATGGTGCCTGGAGCTAACTTTTTCGTATGAAGGAATATTATAAATTGCTGCAAGTATTCTACTGGAGCCAGCCAAACCTGCTCCAGTTCCAGCAACCTAGTACTCTGGAATCCTCTTCACGCCACTCCGCCAGACCCCCCAAGGAAGAAATTCTGGCAGCTCCCTAACATCTGGGGCAAACACCCTAACAGCTCGATCTACCAGCGTGAGAAAGCCTCGGCCATTCTGTTATCTAAACCAGGTGCATGCCGGGCATACACTATTATAATAAATCGCAATGCTCATGGAGTAAAAGTACTAACTAAATCCATCACGCTCTCGTAATCTGACGAGAGGTTGTATATAAAGCAGACAACTGTTTGGTTGTTAAACCAAAAATGGACCATTTAATTTGACCACTCTTTCGCCCAGAGCCACAAGACCCTTCCAAGTTTACCTGAAAATCCACTTCCAGGCTGATATTAAATCTACAAAAGGAGGCCATGTTAAAATTCTCAAGGAAATGTATTCATACAAGATCTTCCTTCATACCTTTGTCACTCTGGTCCTCTGCATGGGCTGCTTAAGGCCCTTCAGCATTGCCGGGACGCCATAGGACAGCACGGGCCAGTGCTACTACTTAAATGCCCCGCTATCCTTGTAACTCCGTAAAAGATGCTTTCCCTACATAGGCAATCCTAACGCTAACTTTAAGGTCAACCTCATTTTATCATGAGGCATCTGTGAAGTTTGCTGCAGCGTGTCGAGCTCAATCCAGAGGTGTATCTAAAAGCCCACATTTCCGGGGGAATGGCATCGTAACTGACATTCCCTCCGGATAAGACAGGTGATGTATTAATTAAAATCACTGGGTGCCTTGGTTACTATTCCAAAGAGAAAACGCTCGATTATGCCATGGGCTGCTCAAAAAAAAAAAAAAAAAAAAAGGGGGGGGCCTAGGACCCTACCTTCCTACACCTCTTTATCAATTTTACAATAGCCTCCAAGCCAGCTATTGATTGTAGGCTTTAGCCAGAGCTTTACGTTCAACTATTGCAGGGGTTCTAAACCCGTATCAATACCCTAAAGTACTGCACGCCCTCCATGTGAGATATGTCCGTAACCAAGCTTCCAGCACTTCACTCTAATTGGGCTGGTTCGCCTTGCCAGGGGTACCCCCGCCACCGCTAGGCTTTTGCCTCCTCCTATTCCCTTGTTCTGACGCTGGGAACCCGCTGTAATATAGATAAAATTTGAATGTTGCCCACCGCAAGTGATGCATTCCTGTCGAAACTTACATGGCCTTCTTGAATAAAAACCCATAGAGTTGTATGCAATACAGGGCAGACGGGGCAGAACTGCCTACCCTGCTCCAAGGTGGGGAGTTTGTGAGGTAAAAAAAAATAATAATTCTTTTTTGGTTTTGTTTTGTTTGTTTAGATGGCCGCTATCAAATCTGTCTGCTGTATTGGGCCTAGCCAGGGTCATACGTTTCAACCACAAACCCGGCTGCGGCTCATCCCGACGCAGGTTGGGCTGAATGGACATATTGAAGCAGCGCGAAAGCTCTCCAAGGCTGAGCCTTCACTAGTACTCGGGTATTGCCACTCGACGGTGGTAGTCCCTGCATTGGATGTACCTGCAGCCAGAGGAGCTGCAGATGGCATACGCCATCCACAAAGTGTGTATTAGCATAAGGCCACGCTACATTGGGTAACCCTGTGGGCGGTACAGTGTAGGGTGTGAATGTGGCATGTGTATGAAGAGAACCGCAGGCCCATGGCCAAGCCGGCGGGGTTGTTTGTGTGCAGTGCGCAGCTGAAGACTCACCGAATGATGCAGCAGCTGTGCTGGAATCATCCAACACCTGTGATGTGCCACCACCCGCCTCATCTGTCATGTCGTACCCGACCTGTGGCACAGCAGTTGCTCCAGACGTCCCCATGCCGGATACCCTTCCATGCCTTCTTGCGCTGGAGACCTTGGGGGTAGCTGAAGCTCCTTCTGATACCGCAACCTCCTTGACCTCAGGGACCAGTACAGCTTTGGATGATGCAGCAGCTGTAGTACGGTTGACCACAAAGTGTTGAACTACTACCAGCCTCCTCTGACACGTCGCGCCCAGCCGGAGAATTAGCTGTCGCTTCATACGTCCCCCATGGTAGCCGACCTTCCGCGTTTCCTTACGCTCTGCACCTTTGGAGTAGCTGAGGTTACTTCCACGTCCTTCCGATTCTCAACCTCCTGGACCTGCCTGGACTCTACGGCAACAAACCGATCCATAAGGTCTTGAGCCATAGCTTTTAAGTTCGCCCTCCGGCGGCCTTTTTAGTGTCCCAAGCTTATCTATGAGGAGAGACCTCATGCTGCTGAGGTGTTTGTTTTGACAATCTCTGGCCTCAAGGGTCGAAATTTTTCTCCTGCAACTCCCTCCACACCAGCCATGACTCCTCATCCGAGGATGATTGCTATGGTGATACCTGTGAAAGGATTTTGACCATATGCCTAGACATATATAATAATCTTAGAACTGCAGAACTGGAAGGGACCCTGTGGGTCATCAAGTCCAGCCTCTATTAAAGAGGCACAGTGGGCCATTGAACTCCCAATCTCTGACTTTCCGGCCAGAGACCTAAACCACTGAGCTATCCAGCAGTTCTTGAACCTGTCTGTTCTTAGCAGGATTTTTTGTTTTGTATTTGCTGGTACCACACCCCTTCCTTGATGTCATTTTGATCTAAACCTGTCCTCAATTAAACAAGACAACAGTCACCTGCTCGAATTAGATGTCAAACCAGGCAACTGGTCACTGTTAGGCCCTTTTTTAACTTTACCACTTCAGGCTGCACAGCCAGGCATCTAAAGCTTAACTGGCCTGTATAATAGTATAATTATGATAATTAAAACTCTATATCACTGCAAAATTACTAAATCTACCCCATAAACTGTAGGTGATCTATTATGCCATCTAAACAATAAGCTAATGAATTTTAATTGACCAGTCAAAACTGTTTTACCCCTGAAACTCTGCTCACAATTAACTCTGCCTGCCAATTATTTATTCAAATTATTTCTACTTTATTCTAGTTACCAATTATAGTATTCTGAGTACTGTTATATTGACCAGTTAAAACTGTTTTACCCCTAAAACTCTACTCACAATTAACTCTGTCAGCCAATTATTAATTCAAATTATTTCCATTTTATTCTAGTTTCCAATTATAGTATTCTAAGTTCTACTACATATTAGTTATTTAAGTAAATTTACACTTAATATTATTCTTAGCATTCAATCTACCATTAGCTTTATTCTATAATAATAATTGCCAATTAATAGGAATATTATTCTATGCCTAAGCCTTACTGCCCATATATTCTAACTGCAGCCAAACACTAAATCACCATGTGATTTCCCTCTCACCACGGAGAGGGGAAAAAAGGGCGCGAAAATCAGTCAATGAAATGGCGTCAGCTCCTCTCTGTAACCCACTGCCAAAACTCTTAAACCAGTTAAGCCCTAAAATGAATAAAAACTTAACAACCGGCTGGCAGAACACTCATATGTATAGAGACCTCCTGCCTGAATACGCTCTGATTTCTCCTCAATAGAACGCGCCCCGCGCCCCGGCGCAGCGGGCGCAAACCTGCGCCGCCGCTTTTTTCCTCTCCCGCGCTTAACCCAACTGAACAATAAAGGGGATGAATTAAACTCCAATTCTATAAATAAAATACAACCCGGGGAGGGAGCATGAGGCTGCCCTCCCGTCTGTAAACGCGACCGCTGCTGCTTCTGAAAAAGCCGAACGCTACCAGCTCTTTGAATAGCCAAAAGCTCTTTCAGACCGCCGCCACTCCTTCCTTATCGGTGCCCGAACAGGAAAGAGGGCGATCAAAGGGGAGTGCTTCTTTAAATAACCGCACTCCCTTACCCAAACCAGTCACGTGACCCGGGACAGTCTCGCGCCATCCAGGACGGCGGGGCAAACATCAGCTACTCTGTTCCAGGGCGGCGGACCGCCCGTCCAGCGGCTGAAACCTATGTATCAGAGTTTGAATAACCAGAGACATTAGAAAAGACAATTTTTATTTATTTTAATTAATTTATTTATTTAACTTATATGCTGCCCACACTACCCAAAGGTCTCTGGGCGGTAGAAGGTCAAGAATAAATAAGGTATTTAATTAGGGTAACGTATAAAGATGGGGAAGTGAGGAGATTTTTAAACAGCAGCTAGTTTGAATAGCTCAAAGCAATCTGGGCAAGGAATCATCATGAGCATAAATTTTCATTTTAGCAATCTAAGCTGCTGTTCCGCCACATGATGTGTCTGTGCATGCTCCTGCAGATGTAGGAGAACTGTGTATTTGTGAGTGCTTTGCAATCAATAAATTTGTTCAAGGTAAATTTAGCAATGATCACCAGCATAAAAGCTCATTTTAGTAAGCTATATCATTGTTCAGCTGTATAATGGTTGTTGTTCAGCTATATACACGCATATATATAAAAACACTGCAAAGCCCACAAAAACTACATGAGTGAATGCTGTGTAATCAAGTTACACATAGGTCTTTTATGTTTTGCAGTATGACTGAACAACATAAATGAGGCCCCACACTTGGTTCTCAATACCTTATAAACTATACAGTTATGATCCCGTCCCACCACATTGCACAGACTTAGACTGGAGTAGAATTTTACTTAGATCACTTAGAAGTGGTTGGGTGTAAAGACATGTCTAGCATCATTATTGTAGAAGTTGACACCAAACACAAAAATTGGATGCACAGTTTACTGGCAATACAGCTACAAAACAGAACTGCAGCAGGTGAGGTTACCCTCATTTGGGTCTTTACTGGATCTTTTTATAGCTTTTCTTTTTAACTCAGTGAGCAGTTAAATAAAATTCTTGCAAACTCTTATGAAATCAGGCATTTGTACATCAGCTTTTCTCTGTTAGCCATTATATCCTTTCTTATCTACCTATGACATTTAACTCTCTTTTATACGTTAATGAGAATATGCCTTTGGGGGGGGGGGGCGGAGGATTAGAAATCCCGTAATTCTCCATTTTGGGAGATCCAGAGTACTTTGTGCCCCTTTGTCATAAGTTGTCTGCACAGCAGCACAACTGCTGTGCATTCTCTTCACCCTCCCCTTTGTCAGCTCACCCACTGACCTGCCAGTGCATGCTGCTTTTTCCCTCCCTGTTGTGTGATCTTCCAGTCTGGGCAGGAGACTGGACTTCCCTTCTCCATGTCCTCCAGCAGCTGGCCATTCAAAGGCAGTGCTACAGGAATCCCTGCCCCACCTCCTGATCTGAGTGGGCAGCAGCTGGAGGAGGCGGAGACGGGAAGTCCAAGCTCCTGCCCAGACTGGAAGATCAGTGCATGCCAGCAGGTCAGTGGGTGAGCTGGCTTGGAGGGAGGGGTGAGGGAACATGTTGCCATGTAATGCCGTGCAGACAACATACGATGAAGGCCAGCCCTTCCTGGCTTCTGGAGTCCTTTTCTACTCCTGATAGGATTCTGCCTGTTAGACCCACTGCCACTCATGGTAGATATATTGAAATGACCAATAGTTTGGTTTGAATAAAGTTCATTTAGAGGATAAATGATAGGAAGTCCTCAATACAAGCACAGCATATTGAAAGCAAATGTACTAAAACCAAGGGTGCTTTAGTTTTACCAACTTTTTCCAGGAACTCTCATCTCTCTTTGTGTCTACCGTGTTTCCCCAAAAATAAGACAGGGTCTTATATTAAATTTTGCTCCAAAAATGCATTAGGGCTTATTTTCAGGGGATGTTTTAATTTTTTCATGTACAACAATCTACATTTATTCAAACTGAGTCATGTCATCTTCTGGTCGTTGAACCATGGTGGAGGGCGGGGTTTCACTTAACTGGGGCTTATTTTTGGGGTAGGGTGTATATTCCGAGCATCCTGAAAAATCATACTAGGGCTTATTTTAAGGTTAGGTCTTATTTTCGGGTAAACAGGGTAACTATATAACAATTTTAAAAAATGTTTCTTTTTCTCTTTCTCTGCTCCCACTCCCAATCTCTCACGTTAGCTGTAGAGTGTCATTTTGTGATGGTTGTTAAGAGATTTCAAATAATCAAAGAAAACAATCCCAATGGTTATGAAGAGGCATTCATGTTCTTTTGTCAACTCCATGATGTTACATCAGTTCTCCGGTGATAGGCCCATTATATTTATGTAATAAATTTCCCATATTAGATTGACACATTCTTGGTAAACGTCATTAAACGTTCAAGATTATATTTAAAGTACTTCATTCTTTATTTTCATTATGTCAACTTGCACATATTTTTCCCAACAGTAACTTTTTTTTTCTAAATCAGTATAATGCTCTATTTTATTATGTTCATTTTAGCCATTCACGTTTCAAAGCACGTGGATTGTTTTGTGTGCGCTTGGAAACATTCTGTCAGTCTTGCAACTGTGAAAATTCTTGACGCAGGGTACAATTGTTCTCTGTACATGTCTCAGGAGATGGGAATACACAACTTCTATTAAGATGGTCCAAACTCAAAAAATTCTCTTTCACCCTAGACTTGGGCAAGTCATCATTCCACCACAAGAAAAGCACAGATGACCTACAGTACCTACAGTCCAAGAATCACTCTTCAGCCACAGGGACCCATATTCAACAATACAGAACCATCCTGGCATGGAACACACTGAGGGAACAGAGTGGATGTCCTCTTTTTGTACCTTGAAAGCACTCTCACTGGTTGACTAAGAGAAAGGGGGTGCTTGGGGAGGACAAACATGGCCAGCAACAAGGGCCTGAGTACTTGCTTGTCTGCTGGCATCTTTCTTTCTCATCTTTACATGGAGTTTTATCCTGAAAGGAAGTGAAAACAGGTAAGATAAAGAAGTACGTGGCATAACAATATATTTAGATCATGAAATATACACCCTTACTTAGAAAGTACACAGCCTAAATGAAAATGGAAGGAAACTCACTAATTAAAGTCCTTAATAAAGCATATGTGAGGCTGTTGGAAGTCATAATAAAATAGCCTAAGAAACTTCGTACCATTGCCTTCCTCTGTACAGTTCTAACCTGAGTTAGCTTGAGTGCAATGGCTATTTCCCAGTAGTTGTCCATCAGGAGTTTCTGTACCCACATAACTACTGCAGCTATCTGTTCTCTTATGTTAATGTGACCAATATTTCCAAAGACAATGACTGCATCTTAGTCCTCTGCTTTCATCATTTTGCTTTGGGTGATCCTGCTAGGAATTCAGATTCATAACAGACACCGGTGCAGGCTAGACACAGATCAGGTGTAGATAATAGCTTAGCCGAGGCATTATCACACCAACAGATCGAGCGGTTCAGGGAGTTAGATCTAGGAGCCAATGAATCCACAAAGACTCTTCCCCTGGGGCTTGGCAATTTGGCGTGGTGATGTGAAGGGACAATATGACCAGCCCTGGCACTGGGAGCAGGATAAGTGTACTTGGCAGTGAGTATAGAGTTTCTGGAGCTTAGGAACTTAGTTGATTTAGACCCTATGGGGCCAGGACCTATACAAGGTAGGTTTTTGGCACAGGCTTTCTACCCTACAGTTCATGGTATCAGAATTATTCTTCAGACGACCGCCCTCTGAAAATGAGTGGAGGTTGGTATAAGTAAAGAGGTAGATCTAATGATTCAAGAGTACTGGGACTAGTAGAAAGCATTTGTAAGCAGTGGTAGGTTATATGTAGAGATGATTATAAAGTTGTTTTATTCAGGGCTGCACCCTTAATAACTTTTCGGCGCCATCAAGATTAGTGAAGAGGTAGCCACTGGAAGGAGAGACAGAACCGGAGTGGATTTACAAGGGCAGGATGTTTGGATAGTTATCGGGACGGTGCAGATTCACATCCACCAATCCAAGGCCGATTAGCGAGGCACCCCCTGAAGTCTAGGTAGGGCCTGGTTTGTTTATCTTGCAGATACCATAGCGATGATGAGAAGGAAGCACATCACGAGCATGGGCCGCAGCTATGTTTTTGGGGGCAGCTCAGTATGCTGCCGCGTCCCCATGGGGGAGCAGTCTTGGACTTCGAGCTAGAGCTTCGTGGGATGCTGCGAGGACAACTTTGCCATGCGGCTGCCTTTGGTCAACATCCCCCATATGTGTGGGTAATACACTTGGGTGGTAACGACCTGAGCAGGATCTGTGGAAAGGCCGGATCCTTGATGTGATTCCTGACATCACATGGTTGAGGGTTACGTACCCTACTATGGACATCATATGGTCAATGATCATCCCTCGGCCGGCATGGAGGGATGTGAGGCAATTTTGGTCCGCTAACACTGCACAAAAGAGTGTTAGCAGGGTGGTCTGCAAAGCTGTCTGCAGTGGCCTGGATCGGTGATTGGTCACCAGAGGATCCACGGATAGGCCTGAGTTTTCGATTGGTGATGGCACGGTAACCTGCTATGAGCAGTGTATGGCCGATGATCATCCCTTGGCTGGCACAACGGGATGTGAGGCATTTTATGGCCCACTAACGCTGCACGAAGTAGTGTTAGCAGGATAGTCTGCAGAGATGATTGCAGCGGCCTTGGATCGGTGATTGGTCAGCAGAGGATCCGCATGGATAGGCATGGTTTTTTCGGAACGATGGTTTACATCCGTCCGAACGAGGTTTGGATGTCTTCCTGGAAGACATCAAGGGGGGTCTGCTGCTGGAGCTTGGTGAGCTCGATGGCGGGCATGGGACTTAGCTTGGCTAGTCCCTATGCAGTGGCGGTTAGTGCAGATTAAACAGGCATTTTGGGGAGTCCCATAGCAATAGCAGGTAATTATAGCTCATTTGAACTCCCAGCACTGCAGATCGTGCGATTACAGTGCTTGGGGGGAAAGATACGCTGGGGACACACCCGGACCAACAGTCAACTTGGAGAGAGTGGCTCGAGGTCCGGGGTGGTCAAATTTGGGCCGGCAGAGTTTCTCACTGTCTTCAGGACTGGGAGAACTTGGGCCAGGGACTAGCACATTGGTTGGTTAGAAGGGTCCGTTTAGACCTACGTTTGAAACCTGAATCCGCACTACGGCAGGACCCCCCTTTGCCAAAGGATTGGCAACAATGATTATATTCAATAAAGTGTGGCCCGTGTTTAATCCATATTTCTGGTCTCGCGTATTTATTCCGGGGTAAGGGGGCAATTTATATTTTTGTTGTTGTTTAGTCGTTAAGTCGTGTCCGACTCTTCGTGACCCCATGGACCAGAGCACGCCAGGCCCTCCTGTTTTCCACTGCCTCCCGGAGTTGGGTCAAATTCATGTTGGTAGCTTCAGTGACACTATCCAACCATCTTGTCCTCTGCTGTCCCCTTC
This sequence comes from Intellagama lesueurii, assembly GCA_037013535.1. Classification (NCBI taxonomy): domain Eukaryota; kingdom Metazoa; phylum Chordata; class Lepidosauria; order Squamata; family Agamidae; genus Intellagama; species Intellagama lesueurii. The sequence goes on along the minus strand of JBAJHW010000002.1, from coordinate 265,731,924 downwards.
TCCTCTTGCCTTCACACTTTCCCAACATCAGGGTCTTTTCCAGGGAGTCTTCTCTTCTCATGAGATGGCCAAAGTATTGGAGCCTCAGCTTCAGGATCTGTCCTTCCAGTGAGCACTCAGGGTTGATATTTCAAAATGGATAGGTTTGTTCTCCTTGCAGTCCAGGGGACTCTCAAGAGTCTCCTCCAGCACCACAAGTCAAAAGCATCAATTCTTCGGCGGTCAGCCTTCTTTATGATCCAACTCTCACTTCCATACATCGCTACTGGAAAAACCATAGCTTTGACTATGCAGACCTTTGTCAGCAAGGTGATGTCTCTGCTTTTTAAGATGCTGTCTAGGTTTGTCATCGCTTTCCTCCCAAGAAGCAGGCGTCTTTGAATTTCGTGGCTGCTGTCACCATCTGCAGTGATCATGGAGCCCAAGAAAGTAAAATCTGTCACTGCCTCCATATCTTCCCCTTCTATTTGCCAGGAGGTGATGGGACCAGTGGCCATGATCTTAGTTTTTTTGATGTTGAGCTTCAGACCATTTTTGGCACTTTCCTCTTTCACCCTCATTAAGAGGTTCTTTAATTCCTCCTCACTTTCTGCCATCAGAGTGGTATCATCTGCGTATCTGAGGTTGTTGATATTTCTTCCGGCAATCTTAATTCCGCTTTGGGATTCATCCAGTCCTGCCTTTCGCATGATGTATTCTGCATATAAGTTAAATAAGCAGGGGGACAATATACAGCCTTGTCGTACTCCTTTCCCAATTTTGAACCAATCAGTTGTTCCATATCCAGTTCTAACTGTTGCTTCCTGTCCTACATATAGATTTCTCAGGAGATAGATAAGGTGGTCAGGCACTCCCATTTCTTTAAGAACTTGCCATAGTTTGTTGTGGTCGACTCAGTCAAAGGCTTTTGCATAGTCAATGAAGCAGAAGTAGATGTTTTTCTGGAACTCTCTGGCTCTCTCCATAATCCAGCGCATGTTAGCAATTTGGTCTCTAGTTCCTCTGCCCCTTTGAAATCCAGCTTGTACTTCTGGGAGTTCTCGGTCCACATACTGCTGAAGCCTACCTTGTAGGATTTTGAGCATAACCTTGCTAGCGTGTGAAATGAGTGCAATTGTACGGTAGTTGGAGCATTCTTTGGCACTGCCCTTCTTTGGGATTGGGATGTAGACTGATCTTTTCCAATCCTCTGGCCACTGCTGAGTTTTCCAAACTTGAGTGTAGAACCTTAACAGCGTCATCTTTTAAGATTTTAAATAGTTCGACTGGAATGCCATCACTTCCACTGGCCTTGTTGTTAGCCATGCTTTCTAAGGCCCACTTGACTTCACTCTCCAGGATGTCTGGCTGAAAGCCCTGAAAAGGGTCGCCATGAGTCAGACTCAACAAAAGATGATAATTTCATTAGAGGTTGACAATTGTAATAATACTGGTGTGTATAAATGTTACTGCTATGTTACACACAATTTTGGATATTCTGTGATAGATCTCCATAGCATATAGTTTGATTCAGAAGACAAAATCAATACTGTCTTCAAGTTGCCCTTCCTGCATTGTTGTGAATGAAACCAATAACCACCCAGAGACTGCATTGCACTATGGGGCAGTATATAAGTTGAAATAACAACCAACCAAACAACCAACCAAACAACCAAACAAACAAACAGATAACTGTTATGCACGAGTACAAAATCAACCACTTTGGTTTTCCCTTTTTTGATTATTATTCATCATGATATTACAGATATCACTAGAGGGAGCTAATAGTCTTTCAAGCAGAAAACAAAATAGCACTGGGGAAATTCACTACAGGATTAATACACCAACTAAACTTCTTTCCCCTCCTTCCTTGTGCCCTCCTTTCCCCATTATCCTAGAATTCAATTTCATTTACTAAGTTTTCACTGACTTACGAATTTCCATTTTTCTTTGTTTCTTGTGCTCAGATGAACCAATCTGGCCCCAGTTGTGAACCACTAGTTGCATCTAACAAGGAGTAGTTCTAGAAAAAGGTACAGATCCAGATACACCTTAAAGATCTGCATCACTATTTCAGTAAATTTCAGAAAAGCATTATCGTGTGGATAAGAGAGTACATTTGCCTAAATCTACATCCACTCTTACCAAATGCTTAGGTTTTCAACAATATCTCTGCAGAGCCTTCTCTTTGCCAATCTCTCTCTCTCTCTCTCAATGTGTAACTTGTTTGGTGTTATGTTGTTGGTGTCAGCTGATGGTCAACTTTCTGTTAATTTGAGAATCTGATTGGGATGTGGGTGGTTTTTTTTCTCATTTTAGTTGGTTGTATAGTATGTCTATATTGTGTAAACCACCCTGAGTAGTGATTTCACTGTCAGGAGTCTATAAGCTTTATTAATAAATAAAATAAATAAATTAAAGTGCAGAATTAATGTGCACACCTTTGGGGGCAACTCACTATTTTTGTACTGTTTCAACAATTCTTATTTTTTTATTTAGTCTTGCACTGGCCTGATGATGCCATTTAACCATATTTATTTCACTGACTATCATTGTGATGCCTGTTCCTGCACTGACTGATCCCTAAATAGATAGATCTGCCGTGTGAATAGAAGAAAGTAGAAAAAAGAGGACAAAGAAAGCAAACTGTTACAAAACAGATTAAAGTTTCTAGTTCTCGTGCCATTCAAGGACATGTCTACTCAAAAATAAGTCTTACGAAGTTCCATGACAGCAGTTTTCAAAGAGGTAGCTAGTCTGTTTCAGCCTGCAAACAAAGAAACATAAAACATTTAAAACATAGAAACAAAAGAACCGTAGGACCATAAAACGATTGGCCAGAAAGTCAGTGAGTTGCATACTTGACTGTGGAGTTTGATTCCTCACTGTCCCTCCCCAGATCTTGTGTAGCCTTGGGCAAGCTGCACAATTCCAGAATACCCCACAGAAGGTGGCAATAGTAAAGTATATCTGATCCCCCTACCTTCTTGCTTTTCAGTAGCCCTATTTGGCTGCACAGGCACCACAACTTTGTAATTGAGTTTACTATTGCCACAGAATTAGTGCCAGATCCCCAACCCCACCCCCAGTATTTTTGATACATGTTGTTTTCAGTGAGCCTAAGATCTGTCATTCTGATGGTTCATTCCATCATCCTTTCCTGCCAATAAAAAGACAGATATGTAAACAGAGCATTAACATTAATAGCATACATAAATATATTACATAAATAATTGAGATACACCTAATGCAGCAAAACTTCAAAAATTATAGTCCATTCATTTCTAATGCATATTAGAACTTCTTGTCCTACATTACTAATACATGAAATCCTTACAAATATTATTATTGGAGCTGGTGAAGAGTTGTATCATGTGTGATTATGAGTCTTGCTAGCACGTTTTATAACAGTGGAACAGTTCTTCTCTGTAAAAGAAAAATATATATACATAGTGACTAGCCAAAAGAAAGCCAAAACAAAAAGATTTAAATTATTTATCAGGACTAATATAAGCAGTAATTAATTTTAAGACTTACTGGGCCCTATATTTTGTCTGCTTGTCTCGTTCTCTTCAGTACAGTCGGAATCAGTCTGTCAAAGGAGTAGATTAATGGCTGCTTTACTTGGGTTATATGAGCAGGTGTCAATTTGAATTAGAACTCTTTCCATGTGGAACTTACAACCACTGCAGGAATTGAGAGGTTCTGTGAGGCCTGTAGGCATCCTTCAGTCTCGAGAGACTATGGTAACGTGCTCTGAATAGAGGTCTTGGAACAGCATCTAGTGTGGCTGAGAAGGCCAATTCTAGAGTGACAATCCCTTCCACACTGAAGACAAATACAGTCTGTCCCCTGTCCAGTTCCCTGATTTTGCTGCTTTCGGGACTGCCTCTTTCTATTTATGTCAGGACTTTGAGCTCATGACGGAATACAAAAGACTGGACGTTACATCTTTTCACACTCCTCAGTCCCAGGGCCAAATCAGAGCCATTCTTCTAACACTGCTTTGTATTCTTTCTCCACACACATCCTTCCGCACAGTTTATGTGTTTGGTTAAATATATTTCATTCATTGAACATTATATAATGCATCTCATCACTAGGATGGCCAACAGGTGATGAACTAGTCGTAGCAATGCATGGAACAGATGCAACCTGTATTAGAGGATTCATTACACACGTTAATGAAAACACAGATATTCAAGGTCCATAACTCACAAGAAGCCCGAATCAGGAAATTCTGTGTAGGTTCTGGAATGACACGAGTCCAAATTACATATGACATCGGACAAAAGCTGTAATTGATCTCCCAATGCTTCCCTTGAGATGGAATAGCAATTATAAGGTTAATTACGCAAGTGGCACATTACAACCACCATTGTTGCAATTAAATGTGCAAGTGCAGAACCATTTCTGCACAAGGGCTAGACTTTGATGGATGGGATTAACAGTAAGTATGAATGGGACTGTCACCGATTCTGGATGGGATTGATGCTGCTTCAATGTCTTGGAGTATCAACCAAGCCAGCATGTTGCATGAACATTAGTAACAAATGTAACAACTAAACTTACATGCTATTTATCAGCTGTTATTGTTTATTGTATGTTTTACTATTGTGTCCGTGTATATTTTTCAAAGACAGTCTCCTCTGTTGTGTTAGAATAATGATGCTGTATGAAACCAAAATAAATTGTACTTTATTGTATTCTTTTATGCTATATTTTATTTCCTCGTAAATTTTGCAACCCGCAACTATACATTTCCAAAAGATAATATCAGCATTTATCTTAAAAGTTGATACACTGTTTCTATTGACAACTTCTGCAGAAAACACTGCATGATTTTCTGTTATATTTGTAGTCTTCATCTGTCAGATAAGGCACCTTGGAGATGACATTGATTTTTTTTCCTTACAAAAGCCAAAAATAAGATACATTCCTACTTCCTTGTAAGTTTTGTATCGTACTATATTGACATATAATGCAACGGTCTGTACAAGTAAAACCAGCTGTTTCATAATTCTTTTACCAGCATCTTCTATAATATATTTTACTGTTATAATTTTTATGAGTATCAAAACAGCAACAACACCTACTGCTATTTTCAGGAAAGTATTCTAAATGTGCTCCTCTTACTTAAATCTGTCTCTAAAACAGAAGAATGAACTAAGCCAACCTTCTGCCATTTTATTAACATTGTCAAAACTTCCCTAGTTTCTCAGCTAAAGGCATTACATGTTCTATCAAGTATCAAGATATCAGGAAACTGGCGCTGTTAAGGTCCATGTGCTTAACAGATGTGGATTTTCCCCTAGTTCTGAGCTTCTATTGGATAATCTGACAACACAGTTATCATTTCCTCTTAGCATCCCTGGCCCAATTCTTCTTCATCACCACTGGTTCAGGCTATGTATGATTGCACTGACACGATGCAGCACATCCATGTCCACATAGTCCTTACAGTAATTGTTCTTGCACGTAAGGTGGCAGAGTCTACTGAGAAAAAAACACACACATTTTGGTGACCTTCTCAAAGGAGGTGGCTGGCTTCTGTGGGCCTGCAGGCTTCGAAGAGACAACAGCAATGTAGTCTTCTAGTCCCCTAGAAGCCTGGAGGCTCCAACCCAGAAGTATTGTGATGGATAGGGATGTGCACAGCAAAATGTTCATGATTGTTTCATCTTGGGTTCTTTGGGGCAAATGCCCCTTCCATTTTCATTTTTTTTATGCACCAATATTTTTGTTAAATAAGGAAAGGGATTCACTTTTTTTGTGTATTTAAATAAATATCTAAGAGGATTCAATAACATAAAATAAATGTTTTAGCTGTCAAATTAAATGCAATTTGTGAAAGAATGACATGTATCTCTCACTGGGAAGATTTCTGGATAGGGTGAGTGTGACGTACACCCTGTGTCCTTTGTTTATTTCCCCTTAAACACAAGTACACCCTCTGGATGCTTGTCCTCACTTCACGCTGCCACCAGGTATTTTTCCCTTAATACCAAATAGATCATAGACACGTGCTGCCAAAACAACAGATTTATTGATAATATAGATGTTATGTTAATCACAGGAGAAATCACAGATGTTTAGAATTTTTCATTAAATCACAATCACTGAAATATCATATTTTAAGTTCCACATTAGATCACTTCTTGTTTACTTATTTTCCATTCAACCAGTGTATATTTATTTGTAATAATTCTCTATCTATCTCTGACTATCTATCTATTTCTCTCAGCAACCTCACTCCTTCTTTTCTCTAACTCTCTCACTTCAATTCCCTATCTCCAAAACCACTTTTCTCTAACTCTCTTCCCTAACTGTCCCCTTAACTGTCTAACTAACTCCTCAACTGTCCTTTTGGTTCTGCCCCTCTTGTCTTCTCATTGGCTCCTCCCCTTGAGCTTCCAATGATGGACAGGCATGACGTGGGGGTTCCGCTACATACCCTTAGAAAGTTTGTTCCATGGGGTAAAACTTACAGTAGTTTACCCTCATGAACAACGTAGGACTTGTTTAGAAATTTTCAAACCAACACAATTTTTTTTTCTTTACATTTCACAGTTATACATTTTACATCACATTTACTTATACTCTTTTACTTAGTTTATGCATGCATGTTATTGTTAATTCTGCTATAACACATTTTAATCTTGTCACTTTACACATTTACATTGCATTAATCAACATTTGCCTTTCTTACCATTTCTTTACTACTATACTGTTACTTCTATCCCTACTTACCATTTTTTTCCATCTCAAATTTACATTTTTAATTACTTTTTTTTATAACTAGAACCTTTATCATTATATAACTCTTTTCTTTTCATCATACATTTCACTAACTTTACTTACTATTTATTTCTATATACTTACATTTTTAATCATTTTTCATTTTTAATACACTTTTATAACATTTAATTTTGAACAGTTTGCATTCTATTACATTTACATTTTAATTTAGTCCTTTTTCTTCTTCTTTACTCTTCTGATCTTCTCGATAAGGCATCAGCTAATACGTTTTGAGTTCCTTTGACGCTCTGGTTCCCAAAGTCACCGTCTTGTAGGAGTATGGCACACCTCCTCAATTTCTTATTGTGCTCTCTGTCAATCCGCAACCGCAACCTTGGGGAATGGTCATTGAAGGGAACACAATGTCTTCCCCATATGTATGGTCCGATCTTCCTCAAAGACCATATAATCGCCAAACACTCACGATCGGTGGTGGGAAGTTGTCTCTCTCCCTCCTGCAGCTTCTCGCTTAGGAACGTCACCGGATGATGGTCTCCCTTGTCGTTCGCCTGGCTCAGCACGGCTCCTGGTTTGAATCTGGCCACATCAACGATGGTGAAGTCCCTCCGGAACTCTGGACCTCTCACGACACGACCGGCCATCACTGCAGTCTGCGACTTCTCGAAGGTCTCCTGGTATCCGCTCGACCACAGGATCTTCTCAGCTTTTCTCTTGGCTTTTCCATTCTCTAAAGGAGAGGCTATTTCTCTGGAATTGACTACCCAATAGCCTACTATCCTTATCAAAACTTTTACTCTTGCTTCTTTTATTTGTTCTGTGAGCAGAGTAAAGCTTATTACTATTTTCTCCTGGATACTATAATTTACTTCACTCCTTCTGAATTTCATTCTAACAGGATTTGCCCAGTTTATTTGTATCTTATTTCCTTTTGTAGACCTCAGCCTCAGGACTTTCTCTCCCTGACTGAACGATCTTTCTTTGGCCTTTTTTCCTTGCCATAACTATTGCTTCCCTTGCTGTTGCTGCACGTTTTCTGATGCCAGCTTCAAAGATTGATGCAAGGATTTCCTTAAAATATCTATGTACTGGGTCACTATCTCTAGGTATTCTCCCTGTAATTTCTCCCAATTTTGTATGCATAAATCCCAGGGTCCCTGCACTTTCCATCCAATCAGCATTTCAAAAGGACTGAACTCAGTGCTTTCCTGGGGTACAGCTTGATAAGCATATAGTAAGTGTTGCAGTTTGTGATCCCAGTCATTGGGGTTTTCTGCTGTGTATGCTCTGATCCTTCTCACTTGGGTCCCATTAAATTTCTCCCCCAATCCATCTATCTGAGTATAGTATGGGGATGATGTACTGAGAGCTATGTCACACAGTTTCCACAGCCTTTTCGTTAATATGGAAGTGAGTGATATTCCACTTATGGCTACTTTAGATAATGGTCCCACATTGTCCAAGCCTATGCGTAGAAATGGGTTTGATGTACTTGGAAAAGGGTACAATTTAGCTTTATGGTTGTCCTTGCCAACACCCTGCCTCTGCCATATGTCATAGCGTTGCCAATCTGACTTTATCTGCTTCCCTATTCCAGGCCAGTAAAACTTTTGAGCTATTCTCTGCTTAGTTCGTGTGATCTCTAAATGAGCAGAATATTTTTCTGTATGTTCTTTTTCTACAATTCTTTCTTTGTACTTAGTATGAATTATCAGCTGTTTGTGAAGGTTCTCCCCTCCCCTCTGAGGATTTAAGTCCTCTCTGTATAATAGGCCTTTCTCCACCAAGTACCTTTCAGGGTTCTCAGGGGTTATTGGTCCTTCTTTAACCATCTTAAAGCATTGATCTAAGGTAGAATCTGCTTTTTGTTCCTTTTTAAATGTATTTTCATGTGGATTTCTTATAGCTACTACTTCAGCTGTCTCATCAGCTTCATTCCCTCTTATTATTTCATTAGGGAGTTCATCTTTTTCCTCAGATGCTTCCTTTTTTTCTTTCTGGTAGCGAGTAGTTACTAAAACACTCTTAACATGCTCAGTTAAATCTAGTCCAATTAAACAAGGTGCAGGAAGCTGATCTGTAATAGCTACTCTCCACATACCAGTCCACTCTTTATAATTTATATGTACTTTAGCCACAGGTAGATTAATCAATTCTTTCCCAATTCCTTTTACTGTAATTTTCTCATTTGGAATGATGTCCCCTTGTGGGATAATCTCAGTATGACATAAAGTTATTTGAGAACACGAGTCTCTCAATGCCAGATATTTGGTGTTATTAATATAAATGTTTTCTCCAGAACGACGCATCAACTCCATATTGCTTTTGATATAGTAGCAGTGAACAATCTCTGCTATAGGTGGCAGTTGCTCCTGACCCTCTGTTTTGTCAGTTAAACTGTCATTTTGCCTTGTCTCAGAACTTTCTTTCTGTTGTTGTACATAGTAAACTTTCTTAGGCTCATTTCTCACATCTTTCTGTAGATTAAAGTCTTTACTCTTTGAGGTTTGACATTGAGAAATAAAGTGGCCTGGTTTCCCACAGCCATAACACAATTTTGGACCCCTTTGTTCAAAGAGAGGGGGCTTGTCTCCCTTCCCTTCACTGTTTTTATATTTCTGTTGATTTTGCTCTGGTTTGTTCCTAAACTGGCTTCCATCTGTTTGTTTGTTTTGGTGGAAATCTCTGGGCTCTTTTCTTCTATCTTCCCAGTTTCTATTACCAATTTTTTCCTCAGAATATTTTGAGTTTCTTACTTCTTTTATATAATCCGCTGTTTTTGATATATACCCCTCAGGATTGGATTTATTATTATTATAGTTTTGGATTTTTAATTCTAATTTCTTCATTTCCAACTGGTATTGCATCTCTTTTTCTCTCATGGCCATTTCTTTTTCTCTCATTTCCATCTGTCTGGCTTCAGCCCTATCTTTTGCCTCAGCCTCAGCTCTCATCTTTTCTCTTTCAACCTCTAACTCATTTTGTCTTAGCTGAAATTCCTTTTCTAATTTCCACTTTTGAAACTCTTGTGGGGTTAACCCAATATCTACCCTTGAGGTTTCCTCCTGCTCATCATCATATTGTTCAGCTAATTCAGGGCTTTCCTCTGCGTGAGGTAAACCTTGTACATCAGATACCTCCATTGTTAACCGTTTCCCCCTCTTAGAAGGCATGGTTTATTTGCTTTTCTTTTGAATTAGTTGGTTTATTCTAGGGAATTCAATAATCATGCAAAGTCAAGCCTCAATTCAAAGCGCTTTTTTCCTTTTAGAGTTAGAGAGTTACTGTTACTCTGTAGCCTTTCCGTTGGCAGCTACGGAGTTGCTACTCTGTTTCTTCTTCTGGCACCCAGCCAGTCCCTTGGTCTGAGACAATGTTTCTATTTGCCTCTAGCTACCAAAAGTACTCAGAAATATTCACTTTAAATAGTCCCAGCCTTTATTGTTTTCAATTTCCCCAGCTTTTTCTAACCTTGGCCTCCGCTTGTCCCTTCAGTGCTCCCTCTTAGAGCTTGGGATCGCAAGCTAGCCTCTTGGTCTTCACTTAAAGTGTGAGGTAATTTTAAACCATTGAATTTTCCTCAGAGCTTTACCCTATCCTTAGTCTTTCCCAGGTCTGCAATCAGGAGTCCCTTTTAAGCTTTTCACCAAGCCACTTTCAAGGGTCCCACTCCTTCTCTTACAGTACCAGACTACTAGGTCTCTTAAGCTCAGGAAATTCACTTTTTTTTTTTTTTTTGCTTACTGGACTATATTCGAATCCCTTTGGCTTACTGGATTCTCTTTCGTATCCCGCCGCTGGTCACCACTTTGTGACGTACACCCTGTGTCCTTTGTTTATTTTCCCTTAAACACAAGTCCACCCTCTGGATGCTTGTCCTCACTTCACGCTGCCACCAGGTATTTTTCCCTTAATACCAAATAGATCATAGACACGTGCTGCCAAAACAACAGATTTATTGATAATATAGATGTTATGTTAATCACAGGAGAAATCACAGATGTTTAGAATTTTTCATTAAATCACAATCACTGAAATATCATATTTTAAGTTCCACATTAGATCACTTCTTGTTTACTTATTTTCCATTCAACCAGTGTATATTTATTTGCAATAATTCTCTATCTATCTCTGACTATCTATCTATTTCTCTCAGCAACCTCACTCCTTCTTCTCTCTAACTCTCTCACTTCAATTCCCTATCTCCAAAACCACTTTTCTCTAACTCTCTTCCCTAACTGTCCCCTTAACTGTCTAACTAACTCCTCAACTGTCCTTTTGGTTCTGCCCCTCTTGTCTTCTCATTGGCTCCTCCCCTTGAGCTTCCAATGATGGACAGGCATGACGTGGGGGTTCCGCTACAGTGAGCACTTAAAAAAAACAGGACAGGATTCTTGTACCTTTAATAGTTGTTTACAAAAGGAAATTTCACCAAGTGTAGGTATTAATACAAACTGCATCTGATGAAATTTATTCCTTCAAAAAAGTATTAAAAGTAAATCAACACTATTCTCTTCTTCACCTAGTCACCCTAATTCCAGGGCATAGAACATCATTAAAAAGTTGGTTTTGTATACTGTTATAAATTTCCTTGAGGATCAGCAAGGATGTTCAGAGTGTAGTCCTAAATAGTCCAGATAGAAAAGGGCCAGCTGAGGGCATTTCTGCCTGCAGGAAAGGTTTCTGCTTGTTTCCAATCCATTACACATTTTTGAATTAGGTTTGCATTGTCTGATGGCACCAGGTTCAGGGAGCCCTACTCTAACCCCTCAACCATACTACCCTATTGTTCCTGGAGTGGGTAAATCTAGAAGAGTTAAACATGGTCATTGCTAGGGAAGTCTTCCTGGTACCAGTACCTCCCAATACCCTAGTCTGATCCAACTAACCAGTGCTTTCAGGCAGTTCCAAAAAACCCACAAGGGAAAGTGCATAAGACTCTTATGCCAAGCCAGTAGAACTGCTACTACACCCACAAAAATACCAAAGCTCTTGGTAGCTGGTCAACACAAGACCTGGTTTTAAGTACCACAAACACTCTCAGCCAAAAATCCAGACAATTGAATGGAGAATTTTTAATATTTTATTAAGGATAGTTAAAAAGGGAAAAAGGAAAAAAATTGAAAAGGCTCCAAAAAGGCATGAAAAGTATTTGGAGCATGCAATAAATAAGAATTTAAGGCAGAAGCAATACAGAGCAAACATGCAAGAAAATAAGAAAGCTAGCTAAACTTCCTAGTACTTATACACTAGCGTAAAATTAGCATAGTTTCAGAGAATGCACAATATGCATCCCTATTGGCATGGCATAATAAGGCAGCAGCTGAACATAGCACCTTCTAAGAGATAGCTAAGTCAACTAAAGTAACTTCTTTTTATACCTTAATCATCACCTTCTAGACATTTCAAGATGTTTTGTTAATCAAGCTGCAATTTCCTTTGAATTTTCATGACGACCAGCACAGTTTCTGCCCCACTTCTTTCACATATACCTGCAAACAGTTTCCAATTAGCACGGTAGTAGGGAACAAGTTGACTTGGCCATGAAATCTTTGTCCAAATGAGGAGCCTCATGGTGCAGTGGTTAAACTGCTGCACTTCAGCCAAAACTGTGCTCACGACCAGGGGTTCAATCCCAGGTAGCCGGCTCAAGATTGACTCAGCCTTCTATCCTTCAGAGGTCAGTAAAATGAGTACCCAGCTTGCGGGGGGGGGGGCAATGTGTAACCTGCATAATTAATTTGTAAAACCACCCAGCAAGTGCTTTAAGTGCTATGGGGTGGTCTATAAGCAGCACACTTTGCTTTCTGCTTCTCCTTTTCTGGCAAAAGCTGCCCCCACCTTTTGCCCAGTCAGCCATTTACAAGCACTGAGAAAAACCTGAATTTTCCAGAAATGTCCACAATCCATGTTTCCCAAATTCCTCAGTTTCTTCTTATTCAGGAGACTTGATCTCAAGCCATTTGTACATATGCCACCCCCCTACCTGCATTGCATTTAGAAATTAAAAGGAAGCCATGCAGTTGGTACAACAGGTTATTGGGGGAGGGACCTACGCCCTGTGTTCCATTGTATGAATAGCCTGGGTGGCATGTTGTAACCAACAGATCTATCTAATCAGACTATAAAGGTTTATCCAAGTAGACCGATTAGGCATCCTTCAGTCTTGAGAGACTATGGTAACATGCTCTGAATAGAGGACTTGGAACAGCGTCTAGTGTGGCTGAGGAGGCCAATTTGAGAATGACAATCCCTTCCACACTGAAGACAAATACAATCTGTCCCCTGTCCAGCTCCCTGATTTGGCTGGTTTTGGGACTGCCTCTTTGCCTCGGCCTGCTGGACAAGTGTCTCTTCAAAATGGGAGAGGCCATGCTGCACCGCCTGCCTCCAGGCTGAATGCTCAGATGTCAAGGTTTTCCATCTGTTGAGGTCCATTCCTAAGGCCTTCAGATCCCGCTTCCAGATATCCTTGTATCGCAGCTGTGGTCTCCCTCTGGGACGATTTCCCTGCACTAATTCTCCATACAGGAGATCTTTTGGAATCCAACCATCAGCCATTCTCACGACATGCCCGAGCCAACGTAGACATCGCTGTTTCAGTAATGTATACATGCTAAAAATTCCAGCTCGTTCTAGGACTACTCTATTTGGAACTTTGTCCTGCCAGGTGATACCAAAAATGCATCAGAGACAATGCATATGGAAGGTGTTCAGCTTCCTCTCCTGCCGTGCAGAAAGGGTCCAGGACTCACTGCAGTACAGGAGTGTGCTCAGGACACAGGCTCTATAGAACTGGATCTTGGTATACGCCATCAGCTTCTTATTAAGCCATACTCTCTTTGTGAGTCTAGCGAACATGGTAACTGCTTTGCCAATGCGTTTATCCAGCTCGACATCTAGGGAGAGAGTGTCAGAGATCATTGAGCCAAGGTACACAAAGTCATGAACAACCTCCAATTCTTGTGTGGAGATGGTAATAGAGGGAGATGAGTCCACGCCTTAAAGATATGTGTGCTATGACAAAGATCATATAAAATAATAATATATAATTAAAAGTTACAGGAAGAAGAGGTTGAATTCATATATTCAGGCGGTATTCCAAATGAAAACTCTCAGAGTCACAGTTTGGGAGGAAATGTCATAGAACTAATATTAGACCTGGTTTTTCATTTGCCCTCCCAACCCCGGAATAAAGACACGAGATAAGAATTATGGGTTAAAACACGGGCAACACTTTATTAATCATAATCAATGTTGCCATCCTTTGGCAAAGGGGGGCCTGCCATAGTGCGGATTCAGGTTAAATAGCAGAGGTCTCAAAGTACCCCCTAAGCAACAAATGGGCGAGTCCCTGGTCCCAAGTTTTCGCGGTCTTAAAGAGAGCGAGAACCTGGCCGGCCGCAATTTGACCACCCCCGGACCTCAAGCCAGCTTTTAGTTGTTGACTGTTGGTCCGGTTGAGGCTCAGCGCATCTTTTCCCCCCAGCACTGTAATCGCATGATCCACAGCGCTGGGAGGTCAGATGGGCTATAGCTTACCTGAGTTTGCAATGGGACTCACCAGAAAAAACTGTTATGTCCTCACTACCCACCAGTGTGACCAAATTTCCACCTCACAAAATGCCAGCACCCAGTTCCAGTGTGGGATAGGCAAAAAAATCCCTGCATCCAGGAGCCAATGAGGATGTGGGTCAAAAATTCCTATGTGGCCCCGGAGGTGACCAGATAAACTCACACTAGAATAAAAGGTGGGCGGGTGGGTGCCATAAAAGGAAAAGGGCAGAGAGAGAGGGAAACATCACTTAAATAACCTAACGTTTCCCCCTCTCACCCAACTGCTCTCGTGATACCTAAGGTCTCGCGTTATCCAGGGAGGGAGGCAAAGGCGAGCCACGCTGTTGAAGCTTTAGCTTTAAAGACACGAGACAAGAATTATGGGTGAAAACATGCGCCACACTTTATTAATCATAATCAATGTTGCCATCCTTTGGCAAAGGGGGGCCTGCCGTAGTGCGGATTCAAGTTAAATCGCAGAGGTCTCAAAGTACCCCCAAGCAACAAATGGGCGAGTCCCCGGCCCCAAGTTTTTGCGGTCTTAAAGACAGTGAGAACCCGGCTGGCCGCAATTTGACCACCCCCGGACCTCAAGCCAGCTTTTACTTGTTGACTGTTGGTCCAGTTGTGGCCCAGCGCATCTTCTCCCCCCAGCACTGTAATCGCACGATCCGCAGTGCTGGGAGGTCAGATGGGCTATAGCTTACCTGAGTTTGCAATGGGACTCACCAGAAAAACCTGTTATATCCGCTCTACCCACCACAGCATAGGGACCGGTTATGCTAAGTCCGATGCCCGCCATTGAGCTGATCAAGCTCAACAAGCAGGCCCCCCTTGATGTCTTCAAGAAAGACATCCAAACCCAAATTGGACAGATGTACACCATCATTCTGAAAAAACTCAGGCCTATCCAAGCAGATCCTCTGGTGACCACTCACCGATCCAAGGCCGCGGCAGACCTCCCGGTTAACACTCCTGCATGCTATGTTAATGGAGAAAAAATTCCTGGCATCCCTCCATGCCAGCCGAGGGATGATCGTCAACCACACAATATGCATGGCCGGATACTTGGCCTTCAACCAATTGAGGTCACATACAATGTCCAGGATCAATGCCTTTCCACGATGCCTGGCCAAATCATTGCCAGCAAGATGTATTACCAATAAATCTGGTGGAAATTGGCCAAAGATCACCGCCCTGCATAGCTGGCTCCACAGCATTCTGCACAGCCCTCTCCAAATGATGTAAGCTCTGGCTCCAAGGCCCAGGTTGCTCCCCCATGGGGATGCAGTGGCATATCGCGCTGCCCAATAAACATAGCTGTGGCCCAAAATCAAAACATGCCTCTGTCTCACCGATGCTACGAGACCTGCGTAGATATAACAAAACCAGGCCCCTGCCTAGACATTAGGAAGTGCTCTGATGTATCTACGATAGCTGGATGAAGACCACTGACCTAAACGCTTAATTTCATCTGTGTTATATCCCAGAGCTGCTGCGGTGGATGCAGCACCAATTCTAAATGAATGTGTGCCAAATCTCATTCCCTGCATGCCGACCCCATCCAGCGCTACATCTGTCAGTTTCCAGAACTGATACTTTGTCAGTGGTGAATTATCTTCATGTTTAAAGAAATAGCCTTGGTCTTGTCCCCTAACCTCCAAATATGCAATCATGGCTTTCACAGGGCAGATGCTTTCTATATGACAACACGCTAGTGTGAGTTGGGCACCCTTACCTAGCTGATTGGCCTTGGATCATTGAATATGAATTCGAATCATCCCGTCCACAACCCTAACATCCTGCCATTGCAGAGCTACCCTAGTCTTGTCATTCTTTCCGGCAGCAACGACCTCACTAATCCTGAGGGCCCCAAATAATGTCAACAAGGGTGCCGCCTTAGATAGAACAGATTCATACTCATCCCTACACAAAAACTCCCACTGCCTACAAATTCGATCTAACAGCGCAGGTGATATGGGAGCCCTGGTGTCCTGGACCCTACCCCTCTCTTTGGATGAACCTTCAATCATTTTCTTAATGCAGTAATCCGATGAATAATCCCGATAGCCATTAACCCTAGCGTAGAATGCAAGTGCTGACAACCTACCCTGTATAGTTCCAGGCGCCAATCCCTTTCTATTCAAATACACGATAAATTGCTGCAGGTGATCCACTGGCACTGGCCACACCAACTCCAGGTTGACCAGCTTCCTAAATTCCTGGAACTCTATACTCACAGCCGAGTACCCCTTCCGTGTCCTCGGTGCCAGAGCCAAGCCTATTGCTCTTTCTGCGTCTTCGCATCAATTTGCCAGACCTCTGGGGGCAGAATTTCCGGGAACTCGTTGGCTCCGGGGTCTAGCTCCCTGAACAGCTTGATCTGTTGGCGCGACAATGCATCAGCTAATCTATTTTCTATACCTGGTACATGTCGGGCTTGCACTAGTATGTCAAACTGCAGGGCCCGTAAAGTGAACGCCCTGACTAATGTCATGACTCTTTCCGAATGTGACGTAAGGTTGTTTATGATATAAACAACGCCTGATTGTCGCACCAAAAATTGCTCCATGGAATTTGACCACTCTTCTGCCCATAGCCACAGCGCCCCAACTATTGGGAAAAATTCTAGGAATGTTAAGTCCCTGGTAATGCCAGTCTGATGCCACTCTTCAGGCCATGTGCCGGCACACCATCTACCTCTAAAATAGATTCCAAACCCCAGAGATCCTGCCGCATCTGAGTGGACCTGAAAGTCTGCTTTTAGCCCTATTTCACCTGTCCAGAAAGATATCCCGTTGAACCCTGCTAGAAACTGACTCCAAACCTGTAGATCCTCCCTCATACCACGCGTGACTCTAGTCCTGTGCAAGGGGCGTCGCAGGCCCTTCATGGCATCGCAAAGCCGTCGCAAAAATGCGCACCCAGGTGCCACCACTGTACAAGCGAAGTTTAAGTGTCCCACAATCTCCTGGAGCTCTCACAAAGACAGCTTTCTTTTCTGCAACAGTGCAGTTATCCTAATCCTAAAGTCAGCTAATTTGCTTTCTGGCAGCTTTGATGTCTGTTGCACAGTATCTAGCTCAATGCCTAGGAAAGTAAGGGACGTGGCTGGTCCCTCCGTTTTTTCCTCTGCCAGGAGTAAACCCAACTCCTCTGCCATTAATTGAAAATTGTTTAAAATAAATCTACACTTTCCTGTATTCCTTTCACCACAAAAAAGGTAATTATCCAAATAATGGGCCGTAGACTTACAGCCCACCCTACTCCTGAGCTTCCACTTGATAAATGAGCTGAAACGTTCGAATGTAGCGCATGGCACCGAGCAGCCCATAGGTAATGCTCTGTCAATGTAAAAGAATCCCTGAAAATGAAATCCCAACAAGTCAAAAGCTTGCAGGTGAACTGGCAAAATCTGGAACACTGATTTTATATCACATTTTGCCAGCTCCGCCCCCACACCACACATTCTCACCATGCAAACCGCTTCATCAAAGGAGGTGTAGCGCACGGTACAAAGCTCCTGAGGGATGGCATCGTTGACTGACGCTTCCTCTGGGAAAGACAAGTGGTGTATTAATCTAAACTTGCCCTGGGCCTTTTTTGGCACTATTCCCAAAGGCGACACCCTCAAGTTCTCCAAAGGAGCCGTTACGAAGGGCCCCAGCACTCTCCCTTCCTTTACTTCCTTCGCAATCTTATCCTGGACAATACCTTCCATCCCGTAAACTGATTTGAGGTTTTGCGCAAAAAATGCCCTACGGTCACCCACTGCCGGAATCCTAAAACCATACCTGAAGCCCTCCAATAGGTAATTAGCATCTTCTCTGTGAGGGTAATCACTCAGCCACACCTCTAGGACAGTAACCTTAATTGGGCTGGGTCTCTTTTCCAGGGGTACCCCCGCCACTACTGGGCTTTTTTCGTCCTCCTGGGCCTATTCTGATGTTGAGCCCCAGCCCTGAAACATGAGGTACTTGGGTGTTGTCCCCCACATGCTGAACACTTATGCCTGAAACGGCATGGTTTCCTGGTACAAGCGCCCTTGGAGTTGTACTCCCAACAGAGCAAGCGGGGTTAAACCACCTGCCCCGCTCTGACGCGGGGGTTCTGACCTAGGGCAGCTTTTCTATTCAGATGCCTGCTATCAAAACTATCCCCTAAATTGGGTCTGGCTGGTGTCATGTGCTGCAGCCAAAGACCTGGCAGGGGCTCATCCCAACGAAGATTTGGGTGAATCGCACTCCGCATATGGAACGATTCATCATAATGAAGCCACGCTCCCCCGCAAAGTCTACGTACGCCCTGTATATCAAATCCAGGTATTGGAAGAGGGATTGTGCCCGCCATGGTTGGGCCTTGACTACGACCCCAGCGTAAATCAGAAACCCGGGTAGCCAATTGGACCATGTCCTATCAGGCTTCTTTCTCCTACGTCTTTCTTTATCTTTGTTATCTTCCTTGTCCAGATCCTTCTTCTCTACATTTCTGTTTAGTAACTCAAATAAATCGACATATTCGCCCTTTCATATCTTCTCTTGAATCGCTGGGGTGAGATGATCACCCAGGGGCATCGAGTAGTCACCGTATGGTAGTGCTCGTAAAGGCACGGCATTATAACCCGTGTTGGGAACAGACGGGTATGGCCAGACCCCTACACCAGCTGTAGTGTTAAACTGTGCTGGTAATGCCACCTGGGGGTATGGTGCACCCCATCCACCGAATTGGGTGCTGGAACACGGCCATGTAGTGTTGGGCGCCCTACCACTCTGTATGTCAAATGGTGTATAAAATGTGGGATTGAATTGTCCACTGCCAGCCAAAGGCCAGGAAGTGATCGGTAGATGAGTGCCCGGTGCAACGGCAGACTCATGTCCTGATGAAGTCGTCACCATACTTGATTCGTCCCTGGCATAGAGCCTGTCAAGGCTGGCCTTGTTTGCTTCATCTTGCCTGTCTGACATTGTCGTTGCTGGCTCAGGTGTTGCAGGGGTTGACGACCTTCTTTTCCTATCAGCACGCCGCAGCCGTGGTGTCGGAGAAGCTCCATCTGCATCACTTCTGGGCATCCCTTCAGGTTGCTGCTTCGCCTCAAGAATAGCAAATCTAGTCATTAGATCGTCAGCTATAGCCTTACGTTTGGCCCTACGATGGCTCTTGGCATCCCTGGCTGATCTGTGTGGCTGTGCCTCGCAAGGCTGTGGAGCCTACCTCACCAGCTGTTCAGCCTCCAATGCAGAAATTGTTTCCTGAAGTTGCTGCCAGACAGGCCAGGATTCCTCGTTGGAAGAGGACTGGGGTGGAGACACTTGGGGAACTGGCCTTTTCTTGGCCGGCTGCTTCCCCTTTCTATTTCCCTGACTCTTACATGATGCCATTATGTATCTATTGCTTGAAACCAGAGGAAAGCACAAAGTGTCCCAGCAGTTCCGGTGCCAAGTCAGATGATAATCCCTACACTATGCACAAATAGGGAAGGGGAACCAACTGATAACTCTGTTATGTTCCTCCATTAAGGCAACCCAAGCCTGATGAAGTAGTAATAAGCAGCTAGTCAGACCATTTAATTGTTATTACTTATTCCTATTTAATTAATTTATAATTCCAATGAACTCAATTCTTTGATTATTTCCTCTATGACTACAAATCCAATTAGCACTAGCAATTAATTAAAGCCCTTAATTAATTCCAACTAAACAGTTCAGGATTCAACCCTAATTCCTGTAATTATACTTAATTAATACTAATCTAAACTCCTTCAACCGGTGCTATTAGATCCAATTAATTAATTGATTCACCTGGTCTATGAATACTCTTATTAACTACTCTTATATATATACTATTGTAATAAAATTTTAAGTAGACTAATTTATTCAATTTTATTAATTATTTATTATTAATAATCAAATAAAATTAATATTAATATTATTATAATTTATTTATTTATCTATATGTTTATATTTCTTTTCTTTTTTTAATTTCAATTATATATATATAAAATTATATCTTGACAAACGCAGGCCAGTAATAATTGCGAGGCCAATATAATTACTGTGCCTCGCTGCCAACCACCTCCCTCAGGCCTATTAAACCACGCCGACCATTGGAGAAGGAAAGGGGGGTAAAGGGAGAACTCAAAACGCAGGTGGCCTGTGAACCAAGCGGCGCACGGCGCGCGCCAAACGGCTGGAGCTCAACAGAGCCGTGCCACACCTCCACCTCCACGAGCCTATCTGGACCTTGGGGTAAGTCTTTACGACGGCTCCAAATGTACCTGCACTTCAACTGTATCCATCAGCCAAAGCTAGACCCCTTTCCTTACTTTACCCTTTATTTCTTATAGACCCCCACCGCCCTTCCTTGTCAGCAACAATACAAATAAACAACAAAATTACAATATCTTAAATTATAGAAAAGTCAAAAACAATTAACAAAATTGCCAACAAAACCCCTGGAGTGAGCTGATGCTACCCTCCAGTCCTCCTGGATGCTGTTCTTCAAGGCCTCGATCCGTGACGCAGCTGGTGAATACCCAAGCAGCGGAGCTCTATCCTTCGCTGTTGCCAGAAAAGGAAGAGGGCGGAGAGAGGGGGGAACATCCCTTAAATAACCTAACGTTTCCCCCTCTCGCCCAACTGTTCTCGTGATACCTAAGGTGTCGCGTTATCCAGGGAGGGAGGCAAAGGCGAGCCACACTGCTGAAGCTTTAGGCCAGGGCGTGGACTCACCCAAGTAGACCATGATGCTAGAATATCATGATAGGAACCATGTATCACCATAGTCAGATTAGAAAGTTCCTGAAATGGCCCAAGATAATCTGAATCTTTAATGCACAAAGTTTAAATGTTTCATTTCACTGCCTTGAGATACCATTAGTTATGATAAGCAATGTATAAGCTGAATGATTTTTTTGTAAAAATCAGTAAGTTATTCCTACTCATAGCTGAGACATGAAAACCCAGGTCTAATATTAGTTCTATGACATTTCCTCCCAAACTGTGACTCTGAGAGTTTTCATTTGGAATACCGCCTGAATATATGAATTGAACCTCTTCTTCCTGTAACTTTTAATTATATATTATTATTTTATATGATATTTGTCATACCACACATATCTTTAAGGCCAAACATTTTAAAGCATACATGTTTAAAGCCAAAAATGGCATGGAAAATTAAGTAATAGTGCAGAATTGGAAGAATAATTATTCCAGTTATCCAGATATTCCAGCATCTTTACTTGTAAAGAGTAACATCTACTAAATGCCTCATATGTATAGCTACATGCACACTTGTAAGAGTGCCTAACAAACAGAAATATTTAAACAAAACTTTTCAACTGCCACCTTCTTCTTCTCTTGTTTGGGTAAATATATGCTATTTCTTAGCTTGCAGTCATCCTACCTAGAGGGCAGGGTATCACAAAGCAGTTTTCCGTCTTTTCTAAGATGTTTTGATTTGGTGGCATTTCTAATCCAACCAAAGGCAAGTCAGACAGGCTCTGATGTTCATTTAAAATGTCTGGGCACTGGTTGTTCCAACTTCTTAGTCAAAATGATGGACTTGTGGTCCATCAGAATACTGAATCTAGATCTATCATTGTTTTGCGTGACATATATGTTTATGTAATCTATATGAGTAGCCATGTGCCAGCTTCTCTGAATGTGGGATGGTGTGTGTGGGTGTGCGTGTTTGTGTGTGTGTGTGTGTGTGTGTGTGTGAAAGAGAGAGAGAGAGAGAGATTGAAGGATACACACAATGGTTATGTACTTATAAATCTGTCAACACACTGGTGTTTTTGTATTCACCATTTCTTTAGAACCCATTTCACTTTCCAAAGGCATTCTCCATGTGGCCTCGTATGGTGTGCTAGCAATCATGGAAATAACTAACTGGTGTGATGGAGCATAAAACATCACACCTGCAAAGTTTGTTAGCCATGGAAATTTACAGCTGTTTCACTCAGAGAGCTGTATATTTCACATTATAGTGTGCCATATTACATTATTAAACTATAAATTTTCATGGTTAACAAACGTTGCAGGTGTGATGTTAAATGCTCAATTGCACTAGTTAATTATTTGCATGATATTTTTAACACCTTATTGAGAGGCTGTGAAAGTGATGTGGAGCAGGTAAAAGGATCTCCATTTTTTAGTGGAAAAAGGGGATAGATGACAAAAGCATATTGACTTAGAAAAACTTTGGATTTGTAATTTATATTTTTCTGACTGGATAGATGGTACTTCAACAATAAATAGCTCTTTTCCACTTCATGGCTAACATACTGGTTTACAGCCTTTGCTTACTCACCTGCCTTGCTTGTGCACACTACCTTCTATATCAAATCACTTACAAACACTGATGATGATCCCTTCACATCTTGGCAATGAGATGTTATTTCATAGATGGAAAGGCCCTGGATCATTTATATAAGAATCACACATCACACATACACAAAGAACCCCCAAAGGAGCCAACTGGCTTTCAACAGGTGCTGATAATTTCTAAATTGTTCCATATGTCAGTTCATTGAGTGCGCACATCACCTAGTTACTCATCATTGAAAGTACAGTGGTGCCTCGACTTACGAACGTCCCGACATATGACCGTTTCGAGTTACGACCAGCTCCGGCCGCAAAATTTTGCTTCTACTTGAGACCGGAGCTTCGAGTTACAACCAGAAAAAGGCAGGGAAAAAAGGCGGGGAATTCAAATTGCTAACTGTTGGTGTCGAAGAGGCTGCTTCTTTGTAGCTTTTTCGCCCCAGCAGTTAGAGTGTGCGCGATCGGAGGAGGCTTTGGACTGCCTGGTAAGGTGCTGCTTTCTACTTTTAAAAAACTGGGTTTTGCAGCGTGGTTTTGGGCTGGGTGGTGAGATTATCTTTCTATGCTGTGATGGGTCTTGCAGAGTTTGTTTGTTTTTTGGTTGTTTTTTTCCTCCATTTCCAATGGGTCTTGCAGGGTTTGTTTGCTTTCTGCTTTGCTTTTTTTGCATTTCAAAAGGGTATTGCATGGTTTGTTTGCTTTTTGCTTTGGTTTTTTTTTTTTTTTTTGAATTTCCGATGGGTCTTGCACAGTTTGTTTGCTTTCTGCTTTGCTTTTTTGCATTTCTGAAGGGTCTTGCATGGTTTGTTTGCTTTTCTTTTTTCTTTTCCTTCAGCTGGAATGGATTAATCGCGTTTCAATGCATTCCTATGGGAAATGGTGCTTCGACTTACGACCATTTCGAGTTACGACCAGAGTTCCGGAACCAATTAAGTTCATAAGTCGAGGCACCACTGTATTCAATTTGTAGTCAGATGATCTAGTTTGATCTTTGATGAGCCATTTCCACATGGAAGTCACTTTTATGTTGCATTAATACTTCAACAATTACTTTTGTATATTCTCACCAGAGATAGGCACATACTGCCTGTTTGGTGGTTTGTGACGGTTCAGCTGATGGCCAAATAGCTGTTCCTCAATTCAGCACCCCAACCCCTACAGGTGGCTCCTCAGAGGCAGTGCTCGAGCTTTTCTGTCCTGCCTCCTCTGGGCTCTGCCTCTAAGTGTGCACCTGCCAGAAGGGGTGGAGTGCTGAACTGCGGAACAGCTGTGTGGCCATCAGCCATCGACGGTTTGTTCCCATTGCCAGTTCACACCACAGTTTTTCTTCTTTCTGGAGTTTTTGGGCAACAGCTAAAACAGTTAATTTTTTTTTAAGTGTCAGATCCAGATGCAGTTGAACTATGACATCCTATGCCTCTCCCCTAGAATTAAAATTTAAAACAGAGGGCTTGATTCAGACTGAAGCAGGCAAGGATAGACCCACTGAAATGAATAGGACATGGTTTCACTTGTCATAGTCTAAGCATGACTAAGTCTGGCCAGTTCATGTCAAAGAGGATCTGCAGCATACAGGGCAGTGTTACATAAAATGGATGGTGTATTGCCACCACTGCCTTGTATGCTGTAAATCACCTCTATGGGTCAATCCTTGCATGGTTAAGTCTGAATCAAACTCCTCTTTTAAATTCTAGAAAACAGGCATAGGATGTCATACTTCCACTGCACCTCTATATGTTTGTGTGTATATACACACACTGGAGAGAGGAGAGAGCATACTGCAGATGCACAATGTATTCACAAACCTCTACATATCATATGTTAACAACAAATGAATAATTTATAGTAGTGCAATGTAGACTGCATAGTGAATTTCTAGGAATAAAACAAATTCCCCCAATTCATTTATTCATATTTCATTGCTTTATTCTGCCCCATGTCCTGCTTTTCCTCAATTCAAGATTAAGCAGGAGAATTCTTACAATTAATTCTAGAACAGAAGCTTGAAAAAAACAAAACCATATCTCGGCTTGCAAGTGCTTCAATGGGTGATCATAAACATACAGTTGAACAAAAATCTCTTGCTATAGTCATGACTTCTTTCATTTCATGAAGGTATCCATCCAAATTCACAATGCCAAACACAAAAGCCATGCTAATTGTCTTGTTTACCCATGCTATGACTGTTTTTAGTTCTCAGGGAGAGGCCCAGGAAAGGCTTTAAGAGCCCAAAAGTGCTTAAGAAGATGCAATATATTCTCTACCTGCACATAACCCCTTGCTACTATGTCTTCTGTTCAAAACAATGGGCATTTTTACCTTCTGTACACCACAGACCAGTAAAATGGAATGCCCATCCAAGCTCTCACAACTCCCGAGATTGCTTCACACACACTGTGTTAAGCATATAAAGATGTTTAGATTTTAACAGGGGTTGGCGAGAATAAATCTTACATGTTCCAGGGAATTTACAAATTGGGACTGTGCCTTGGTTTTGGCCAAATTTCAAACTACATCTGCCCACTTTGGACTGATCTGTATGAAAACCAAATCAAAGGAGAATGATCAGATCTGTTACCAGCATTAAGCAAAATGGTGCAAGGTCAAGATATGCAGCAGCTCCCCAACCCATTCCATGATAGGTGTGTCTGATCTGCCCTGTGCCCCACTTTAACTCAGTTCTTGTCTGGATCTGTGATGGCACTTGTGCATTTCTGCATCTTAGTGAAAACCCCAATTTCCACAAATGTGGAAAATGAAAATGGCAACCTGAGTTGGGGGCCATCAGCTTCTGGGAGACCGGAATATATTGCTTCTGCTCACAAACAGCAGCCAATGGGATTTGTACCACCACCACCATCAAGAAGGAAAATGGAGTAGATTGAGTGGGAGGAAAAATGGATCTTATTGCCCTATTCTGTCAAAGTCCTTACAAGAGAAACACAGGCACACTCAGTCCTAGTGGACAACTGCTTAGTAAACTGTACTACATAAGAGGGCGGGGGGGGGGGGGAGGAGAATGTTCTGGAATGCAAATCCTAGCTAACAGGGACAGTGGGATTCCTTCACTTCAACCAGGAGCTATGTTAAAAGGCTTGCTCAATGCAAGCAAGGGGATATTTAATATTCTGTGACCCCAGAATGAGCCCCTCTGGGCTAACTGACTGGGCTAACAGCTCTATTGTGGAATTTGAGGCAAGAATTTCACTTCCATATTCTGATTACAGTGTTTAGGGAAGGGCTGTATGAACACAAGACAGTATTGTGATCAGGAGGGGAAGCGGTGAACCGGGTGTTAGGCTTTGATCACTAACAGTGCTAACATGCCATCTAGGATAAGAATTTCACCACTGCTCTCCAATCTTGCTTGCAATAGAGATTGTGTGAGGTCACTGAAGTTACACAGTCAATTATCTTACACAACTCTTCCTTCATTAATGATTAGTGCAGTACTTTTGCAGATCACAGAAGAGGGGAAGATCACTGATTGCTCTGAGTCTCTCTTGCTCTCTCTCTTCACTTCCTGTTGCTCTATCTTATGTTTGCTAATTTGTTTATTGTCATGCATCTGTGTGTTTCAGGTGATGAAATTTATTTCCTCCCCAGACACCCATTGTCCCTATCTCCAAGTTTTTCTAATTTGCTTTCTTTGTGCGGTTCTTGAAAATATACTGTACATCTATATTTCTTGCTTGTGGGTGGGGATGAAAGCAGCACAAACATGCAACACTCCACTGGGTGTACTTGCTTCTCAGAAATTTATTTTGGGTTTTTTTACCACCACTACTTCCTAAAAATACTTTGGATGTGCCTGATACACAACCCACAAAAGTAGCTGTCTGTTCTTTGGCAAGGGTACTCTCATCTTTAGGACCTGTCATGACTGTCACCTGATGTGCATTGGGAGAACAAAAAAACTTATTTTCCCATGGAAGTCAATGGGAAGCTGGAGATCTGAATTAATGTATCAATGCAGATTTGGGCACAAATCAAATTGGGCTGAAATGACTCCCCACCTCCTACCCCCAAATTGAGCTCTATCCTGAAGAGCTAACCTGGCCTCCAAACTGAATCAGGATACCTTAACTTAGGGCATATCCAAAAATTAATGGTGTGGGATGGGGTACAGAATGTCTCTTCCTTCTCTGTCTTCTCAAGGTAGACATCATGAAAATGAATCAGAGAAATACTAGAACATTTAGAAAATACGTCTCAGGTAACCTTATGATCCGTTCACCAATTTACTTTACAAATGACATTTTGCAGAATCTCATAGTCTGGAGAAGGAAATAAAAAACAGTACCCAACTCACCCTGGAAAGCACTACCTTTTTGAACTGAAAGTGGAGAAGGTCATTTGAAATCTAGCTAGCATAAAACACTTGATGTTTGCATGCTCATTTTGGATTCACAACACATTACTTAGTTCTACATTAGGCTAATGTAGAACAATATTAATGAGCAACCCAAGGTGTAATGTTCTTGCAAGAATGCTGACAGGAGTAAGGCTGAGTTTTAAATGGGGACTGCTTGCTTTAGCATTATCTCTCTTGCAGTTAAACATGCTCTACATTTTCTGGGCAAATATCGCTTGGAATTAATTGAACGGAAAGAGGAATGTTCAGAAATGCATCCTCAGAGTTGGTGAGGTATGACTTTTTAATCAAACTGAGTCACTGTAAACATAAATTAGCCCTAGTTCTTCCTTCTGACTGGAAAACAAAGAAATTGATAACCCATTTATGTTGTTCATGAGCCTGCAATTTCAGGACTTATGCATGTAAGATGGTATGTCAGGTAGAATCCTCCCATGTTGACCTTTATTAAAAGCCAACTCCCATTATCCATGTAATGATTTCTAATTGTTTGTTCAGGTTTTAGGAAGCCAAATGATACATTGACAACTCATGTGAAATCATCTAAGCTTGTATTCATGTAAACTGTGGGCATTTATATTTTTTAAAAATCTCCAAATTCAGAATATATTTTTAATGCAAAAATTTGCCTCTTGATAGACATCAGAGACTCCTGGCAATGTAATTACGGACAGAAAAAATAAGCTAACATATGTGCAGGTTTCATGCATTGAAGAGGCATCCATCTGGATTGCCAAATTTCAATCTTTTCAGAAAGCTCACATAAAATAACTCAACAGATTCTATATAACACAGAACAGCAGGCCTGGCATCACCACCCACTATAGTCAAGCAAATGCTGTCTAGAGCTGACATATTTTGTAAAAAAAATCTTTTTACAATATCATGGTATCAGGCAGTTCTAAAATGACTCTAACTCTAGATTTGCCCTCAACTTAGCAATGCTACATGGTGGAATGTTTAGAGGCCTACAGTGAAAAGAAGACAGTGGGTTCTACAAGGTTGCTTGTCACATTTATCTCAGCATCGAACTGGGAAAGAGGGGTGTTGTGTCAACCCAGGCAAGTTCCTGTGAGGAATCTGCCTGCCCTCATAGAATTAAGGACAATGATGTGCTTCAGGGCTTGTCCTATCAAAGTCTGTAAAGAAGGAGAGCAGAGGCATTGAACCTGGCCAACAACACTTTGACCTGACAAACAGATTACCTGTTCATAGTCTACCAACATGAATTTGACCAAACTCCAGGAGGCAGTGGAAGACAGGAGGGCCTGGCGTGCTTTGGTCCATGGGGTCACGAAGAGTCAGACACGACTTAATGACTAAACAACAACAACAAAGTCTTCCTCATTGTGGTGGGACATATTGTATTTCTGTTTATATCAGAAGAATGACTATTACAATATGTGCCCTTTTTGTTTACCCTTTAGGTGATGTACTTCCTCAATTTTGGTGATATACAAATAGTCATTCTAAGTGTTGGCTGGATGATCAGGGAGGGAAAGACTGCTTGGAATAGATCACCAAGAAAAGGAATCATACAGGATACAAGGGGGTGAGGATTCAGAGGGCACTTTACGTGCCTGCATTCAAAACTAATGACAGAATAGATAATCACGCATATCCATTTAAGTGCCTTTAGAAATGACTCAAATATATGGTACTGGTGGGTAATTAAAAGTCTCTAAAGAGAAGTCTGATACATTTTTATTTGGAGTGTGTGACATTGATTTCAATGGGACAAACTCCTTAGTTTGTATAGGACTGCACTGTAAAAAAAATCATTTTACCCCAACTAAGTAACTTCACATGGAGAAAAAAAAATCAGCTACTTTCAATTACAGTATAAATCCAGAGCTACAAAACTGTGTGAGCCAGATTGAATACACACACTACAACAGGCGGCACATGATTAGTTGTTGTGGAGTTCCATTGTGTTGATGCCATATCTCAGTGGTAGGCTGACTTCAGTCTTGCATGGCCAGTCTCTTTACAAGAGTCCCTGTGGCTCACTGATATGTTTTAAATTCATGAGAGTCCAAAATAATATATTCACTTGCGAGCCATAACTGATCTGTTTGAGGCGATCCTGACAATACAACCTTTCTCGAGAACACAAGGAACGCTTCCCTGGAGCAAACCCAAGGCCACCTAGTTCAACCATAGGGCAATCCTACTAATAACTAGTAAGTGGACAATAGGAAGGCCCAGAAATTGGTCACTCAAAATCAGTCCTTTTTTGTGGTGCTCACTTCACTCTGGAACTTCCTCCTACCAGAGGCGCGATTGGTCCCATCCCTCCTAGCAACTGAAGCCCTGGTTGTTTCCACAAGCCTTTCAATAGTTTGCCCCTAAGTAAGTAATTTTATGTATCCCTTCTGCAACCAGCCTGCCATTACTTTTGCTTTCTTAAAATAGTGGTTCCTGTGGAAACCCCCTCCTTTTTTTGCTGTTGTTTTATTATTTTTAACATTATTGTTTATGACTATGTTGTTCTTCTGTTAGCCACCCAGAGTAGTAGCTTAGCTTCTAGTTGGGCAGGATAGAAATGTAAACAAACAAACAAAGTCAAGCTATAGCCACATAACTACTCAACAGGATTCCAGCCACTATGTTATAGACAGCACACCATTAGATGAAACCATGTCAATGTTCCTGAGGTGAAAGAGGGCTCAGATCAATCTCACGAAACTGCAATTATTCCCTGGACACCTGGCTGAGCAACTGTTATGCATTTGGGCATAGCAAGGAGAAGGTAGGAGCACTTTATTTCAGAAACTGGTCATGGTATAGACTTCTATTGTCTTTTCTTTTAGGTAGCTACACTCAGTCTTCATTAAATTAGGAATGACTGTGTGTGAATGTGGGGTCGATAACTAACTCTTTTGTATGGGCTTTGATTGGGCAGGTCAAAGTAGAGCTGGGATCTATTTTTCTTCCTCACCATTGCCATTTTCTACTTTCTTTCTTTCTTTCTTTCTTTTTCCCCAATGTCTGCTGCTGGCCTTTATTTGCAGAACCACTTTTTTGTTGTTGCAGGTTCCTGTTTATGTTTCAGAGTGAGTGGATGCCATACATGTTGCAATTTGATTCAGGCTAGCCAGCAAGTGGGGAGCATTTAGGCTAACCAGAGTACTGATTGCAGATGCTAAGGGGACATCTTCCACACACCCATCAGGGAGCATTTTCCCTGAGCCCATTACTTGGGAGCACAAAAGGAATGAAGCAAGCAAGCTTGTAGAAGTTTGCCTAGAAATGGAAGATCCAACATATCCCCAAAGTTGGTGGCCTTGCACAGCACCTAGGTCACAAACTTTTATTTACCAATTTCAGGGGGGGGGGGGGCATTCAGAAACATGCAAATACCTACAAATATTTTCTGAAACCTGAGAGCGAATTGGTGTAAAGGTAAAGGTTCCCCTTAACATTTAGTCCAGTCGTGTCCGACTCTAGGGCGCGATGCTCATCCCCGCCTCCAAGCCATAGAGCCAGCGTTTGTTCGTAGACCGTTTCCGTGGTCACGGGGCCAGCGCGACTAGACACGGAACACCGTTACCTTCCCACCGAGGTGGTACCTATTTATCTACTTGCATTTGCATGCTTTCGAACTGCTAGGTTGGCAGGAGCTGGGACAAGCAACGGGAGCTCACTCCGTCGCGTGGATTCGATCTTACGACTGCTGGTCTTCTGACCTTGGTTTAGGCCACTTCCAAATCAGCACAGGTGCATCGGTCCTGATTTGTATGCCAAATATTAGGATACAAATAAGATTGGATTATATGCACACCCCT
This sequence comes from Intellagama lesueurii, assembly GCA_037013535.1. Lineage (NCBI taxonomy): Eukaryota > Metazoa > Chordata > Lepidosauria > Squamata > Agamidae > Intellagama > Intellagama lesueurii. Next base: position 265,701,145 of record JBAJHW010000002.1, on the reverse strand, counting down.
AGGATACCCAGTGTGGTATAGTGGGCAGGGTAATGGACTAGGACTCAGGAGGTCCTGGGTTTGAATCCCCTCTCAGCTATGTAAACTCAGTGGGAGTATGGAACTGGTAAAACGACTCCTTAAATATCTCATTTGCTTTGAAAGCCTTGTTAGGGGGTCACTAGAATTCAGTTTTGACTTGAGGACACATAACAGTTTGTACTTGCACATTTGTTAAAAGACAGTGCACATCCCTCAACAATGCCTATGAAAGTAAGGTAAATGATGAACCATGATGTTAGAGAAAACTCAGACCAGTGCATCAGTTTAATTTTAAGTAGCATGCATTCAGTAGGTTCAAAACTGGCACCAGGATGGTTTAATTGATGAGATATTTAATGGGAATGTGGCATCTGTAACAAAATCAACCTTTGTGGTAAATAACACTCCTGAACAACAGCCCCACAGTTTGATGGAGACAAAACTAAGAGGAGAGTTATTCTGTTCCTGCAAAGAAATGGGTCATCTCCTCAGCTGAGGCAAGCAAACACTGTTCTGTTAACTTGCATACAGAAGTTAAACTGCATCTGCTCCAGAGGCAAATCAACAACAACAACAACAGAGTAGACCTGGCAATGACTGGACTAAATGTGTATCTCACTTGGCTTGTTACTCTGAACTTAATTTTGTCACGGTCACCTTGTGCCCTCTCCATCTATTTGTTGAAACTTCCTGTGGAGTAGAAAAGTCTTTAAAAGGGCGAAAGAAAGAAGAAAAAGACAGAAAGAAACAACTGGGGCTTATATTGAGTTCTCATCCAGCCCACGCTGAATGTGTTGTTGTGATATTGAGCACTTTCTGTAGAAAGAGGACCTTGGAGAGTACAATTATAAATGAGCCCACATTGCCACCAGAGGTCTTCATTGCCCCATATAGCCAGCACTGCAGTCGCCTTCCCACAATAGCAGAGAGTTTGCATCTGAGAGATGGCAGCTTCTGCTAATGAAGCAGAATATGTTGGCCTCAAGCCTCCCCAGTGCTGCATAACACATGCACACACACACACACAGAGACACGATTTAAGGCAGAAAGAAATGCTGGAATAATTGGCCATGTGTGTTATATCTGTAGGTAAGAATGCAAAACGTGTCATATTTTTAAAATTTACTGAGAATATCTATTCTTGTGTTATAGCAATTTTAATAATGGCAACAAAGACTAGAACAAAGAAAAACCTACAAAGGGAATTGAAAGGACTTTGTGTGTCATACAGTACAATCACCTGCCCAGCAAACCTGTTTCAGCTGTAATTCACTTTACTTTTGTTGTTCTTAGGTGCCATCTGACTTATGGCAACCCCAATAGGGTTTGCAACATATGTGACTTATATAAGGAATGATTTAACCAGTGCTACCCTCAGCAAGCTTCCATGGCCAAGCAAGGATTTGAACAAGGACTCCTGAGTCCTTGTATTTTTGCTCTCTGCACTACAGCACACCACTTTATCTTTGTACTGCCTTTATGTGTTTTAGGATTTCTTCCTTTTATTCTATATATGTTTAACATGTGTTTATATGTTTAACGTGTTTAATCTTGGTGTAGATTATACCCAGACTAGGTGTGGCACAAATACTTAAAATAATAGCTTGACCAAATCTTTTAGCCCAACTTTCTTCAATAATTTACTTGGATGGGATATGTAGGTGAGAAGAAAAAACCTTCAAAGGTTGGCAGTGGGTTTTTACTCCCATAATGCTTTCAGTGGAATGGAGTCATTTTTTTAAATTTTGCAACCTGTAGGAAAAATGGCATCCCTCAGACTTTGAGCAGACAGGAGGTTGAGTATCCCTTCTGCACTGGTGATGGTTGACAGGCTTCTTCATTTCACCAGAAGGTGGCAGGCTCGTGTGGGGGAATCAGGGAAATCTCCATAGTTTAAAATTTCTCCCTTACAAAACATTGGGTCCTCCCTCAACTCATCAGCACTCACTTTTTAGATAGTTGCTTCCTTTTGTTCAAGGAGATGGCCAGCCCTGGGAGAGGGGCAAGCTGTTAACTTACTTAACATTGCAAGGTGACTGAGAATCTGTCTCTCTAATATACTGTAGCTGATAAACTTTCCACAGTTTGCTGTGTTTTGTGGAATACCCACAACCACAATTGTGGTATGTCACAAAGTCATAGTGTTGTTCATGAATGTTCCCAGACAGACAGTGCTTAAACTATTCAATATAGTGAGCACATCATTAGAGGCACAGCTGCCCAGATATTTAAAAAACACATCTGTTTATTCTTGTTGACTTTTTCCTTAGCATAGCCAACTGCAAATTGCTGTGCTGTTCTTTTTGTCATTTGCCACTGTGAGAGAATCACATGCAAGATTGATTGCTCAGACAAAGAAATGTGAAGAACAAACAATGTTCTGTTGGGTTCTAGCGGCATGCTATACACAATCCTGTGGATCTGATTAAGTTATGATGAGTAGCCAGAAGTGTTCTGTTTTGTTTTTAAATGGATGAGGGAAATGGGTGAAATGTCTTTACTGAGTCATACAGATAACTCTGATAAGAGGAAAAGAAAAGACAGTGAAAAGTGGCATATCTATAAAAGCACTCCAAACTTTCCTTCCCCATTTTTGAAAGGCTACTTTGTGTTTGTATTTTCTATTTCAGGGTGATTTTTCCCCTCACTACTGGTTCTAGTGTTAATAGGAGCCATTCTAGCTGCGTGCATTTTTAGTATGTCTTAATGGGGAGAATACGGCTAGGGAGAGAGTCTTATGAAATGCACCTGCATTTTCAAATTCCTCACTGCACCACTAGATGCAGCATCACAGCAGCAGGTTCTGCCCACAGCCTTCATACAATAATACAACATTTAATAGAGCAACATGAATGTGCATAGGTTGGATGTGGACTTTACCCGTCACAATGCTGCTTATCTCTACAGACACTGACATATAGTAAAGATGTCTGAAAAGTTTTATACCTTTACAAAAGGCCAACAAAAGGTCTACGTTTCATCCCATTACTGGCTGCAGGCTTTGTTTCCCTAAAAAACAGCCTGTTGCACATAGATCAAGTGGAGGGAAGAGAGTGCATCACTTTAAAAAAATTGGGCAGGACACTGTGTCTCTACTTGGTCATAAGCTTCCTTTGCTATTGTACCTCATGTTAATGCAGATCACAGCCTGTCTACACACATAGGCTGAAATCTTGTTGCTTAGCATAGTAAGCCACAACTAGAGTATGCCCATTGAATTAGTGGGAATTTGGTGAGCCGGTTTCTCTATCAGTTCCATTGATATAATTGGCCTACTCCAATTGTAATTTACTATCTCAAGCAACATGATTTCAGCCATAGTTTGCTGTCTTTGCATTGGTGTCAATGACATAGTATTTTTCTGTGTATAAAACACCCCCATGTATAACGTGACCCCGACTTTTCTAACCCAAAATTAAAAAATCTAAACTTACCGTAGCTCTGAGGGTTGCTCGTGCGAGAAGGAGAATCTCCTCTTGCAACTCTTCTTCAGCCACCAGAGAAGGAAAGTGCGCAGGATGATGTCAGCACCACTTGCTGTCACCTGCAGGGACCGCTCCTTCCCACCGAGCAGAGGCGGCACGGCACATTGGTTTGCACCTGAGCCCATCAAAGGCGATGCAGAGCCCTGATTGGCCTAGGCAGTGATGGCTCAGGTGGCGGGCCTGGCTCGGCTCGGCGCATCCCCTCATCCCGCCAGGACCAGAGGCAGCAGCTCTGAGTCCCGCTTTCTTCTTCTTCCTCCTCCTCCTCGCCAGGCTTTGTGTGAATGGAGCGAGGTGGCAGAAGCAACCGCCCACCATGTGAAGAGCAGGGGGAGCTCCAGACCTATCGTCCCCTTTTCCACCTCTTTCTCCGATGGCAAATATGCTGAGCAGCCGGAACCTGGACCTTGGAAGGGGGAGCGGGCTGGTACTAGATGAGGCCCTGAAACGTGCTGCTGTGCTCGAGAGCCCCTTCCGCCGCGGCAGCTTGCAGGAGTCTCTTCTGACCCGGGGCGCTGCACCATTGCATCGGGAGGCACCTCTGGCAGCTGCGGTGGCAGCAGCGGTGGCAGGAGTGGGGCCGAGTCTACCGAGGGAGGGAGAAACCTCCCAGTCTCTCCCTCTCATTTTGCCCCAGAACTTCTCCGTGGGCAGCGCCAAGTTTGCAGTTGGCAGCTCTGAACAGGGGAAGAGGCAGGGGGGCTCACTTGGCAGGGACTGCCATGCCCCCTCAAGCGCATTAGCAGGAGAAACCATGAGAGCGGGGGTTGTGTAAAGCAGAGGAGGCCTCCTGTCAGTCCTGCACAAGCGGGGGACAAAACCCTCCTCGGCCGGCCTGCCGCGCACCCTCTGTGCCGTCTGGTCTGAGCAGCATTCCACTGCACCTCGGCTGCTCTGTCCTGGCCGAGCTTCCGCCACCCTGTGACTGAGGGAAGCCTGTTTGCAGAGGCAAGGTATGGGCCATTTTGTTCTCTCCTCAGCTTACTTCTGTGTATAAGATGACCCTCAATTTTTGGTCTAAAGATTTTAAACAAAAGTATCATCTTATACATGGAAAAATATGGTACTTCTCAAATGAAACAACACCCAAAATCTGTTTGTTCCTCATCTTCAGTCCAAAAGCTATAGCATGGCTGGCACCCATTTCTATAGGTTTAAGCATTTTTAAATCTGAAATATGAAATGTTTAGTTTTCTGTTTTGTCCCCCAAATTTGGAAAAGATTGAGACTACCATTCCAGAAAGTGCGCTTTTAAATTAATAAGACAAGACAATGTCCCTTTTAACCATTCAGTTTTGTTGCATCTTACAGACTTGAAATCAACTGTGGACATGAGCAATCAACAGACTTCGGCAAACAAAACTTGTAAACCGCTAGTGTTTGTGCAAATTCTCTGTAAATTGAGCTGACAACGACTGATAGCTGGCTTATAAAATGGTGACATGTTGATTTATTGACAAGTATCTCTTCAGCCCATCAAAAAAAAAAAAAAAAATAGAGGTGAGCTTCAGATTTGGGCAAAGCCCAGAAGCATACCCAAAGTAGGCTGAGTTAGATAATTTGGGCAGATGTCCAAATGGAAGGTTCCTTAGAAGGAGACAGAATTTGAATCTTGACACTCTTGAAGCCTTGTTCTCAATTTCAAATCATACTACAGTCCACAAAACACGGCAGCACCCAAGTGGCCGTGTCCAATATGCTACCTGTGAATGGAGTGGCAAAATAGCAATAGCTCTTTGGGCCCTGATACATTTCATTTTAAAAGCCTTACTTAGCTACACGACTTCCAGTTCATAATATTTTTATGTATGATATTTGCAGCTTTTGGGTTGCCCTTTGTACAATATTCCCCACTGCCTTTTGATTACTGGCCTGTGAAGAGGCAAAGGGGATTTCTGGTAAGTGATTGAAAAGGGACCGTTGTGAAAATGCAAGAGAAAACCCTATTTCCTGCCAATTTGGAGAAGTGTGGTAGAGGTGAGAGGATTAAGAGAAAAGTGAAAAGACAGTCTTCCTTTAAAGTGCCTTTGTTCCACATGAGTGAACCCTTTAAAGGTTGCTATTATCATTTAAATTGTTGTATCTAAGGTTTTAGAGTTAATACCTTACCAAGGTGAAACACCAAATACAGTTCACACTTTTCTTGTAGCTGTTGCTCAATAAGAGACCGTTCTCTGCTGTGCTGAACTAACAGGTTCAATAGACATTTTCTGCTAAAATATCTTTTATGGAAATGTAGGATTGATTCTATTTTATTTTATTTGGTGGTTTGGTTTTGTTTTTAATTTAGGAACATGCCTTTGGCCTTGTGGGGGGGGGGAAGGAAGGCTGAAACATTTTGCATACTTATTTGAGAATAAATTCATTGCTTTTACTTTTGAACTCTTACTAAATATTGGTCCAAGAAATACTGTGTCACCAGTCACACATATATGTGAACACTTATCTATCAGTGTGTATGCAACAGGCATACAAATGCTAGAATCATTTGGATACAGAACACAGAGAACTACTTTATGCTGAGTCAGGATGATGGAATCCATCAAATCCAGTATCACTGACAATTGTGCTCTTAGTGGACTGTGTGCTAAACCAGACAAATTGGGATATCCAGCTCAATAACCTTGACAACGTTTTGGGATAAGAAATGAGTATTTTACATTAGGAAGGAAGGAAGGAAGGAAGGAAGGAAGGAAGGAAGGAAGGAAGGAAGGAAGGAAGGAAGGAAGGAAATTATTAGTTCACTGCCCTCAGAAATGGACTGAGAGCATATTCCCTGATAATTTTATTTTATTTTATTATGCTGTTTTTATTCCATTTTTATTGTTAGGCGCCCAGAGTAGACATGTGTCTAGGTGGGCGGGCTATAAATTTAATAAATAAATAAATAAAATAATTCTTAACATTAATAACACAGAAAGAGATGGTGGAAATGCAGAATTCCAGGGTAAGAATTAGATTCAGATGAAAGAGGAGTGAAAATATAAGGAAGGAAGAAATATAAATTATTAAAGATATACAGAAGACACACTATTACTGGAAGAAATATCTACTAAAATACTTGAAATAATGTCGAAGGATAAAAAAGAAAATGCAAATGCAGGATTACACCTGAACATTAAGACCAAAATCATGATTACATAAAAATTGCATAACTTTAATACTGACAATAAAGAGATCAAAATTACAAAACATTTTTAATGCTTTGCTTCTCTCATCAATAGCAACAAGATCAGCAGAAGCCTATGACTCAGAAGGGCAGCAATGAAAGAACTAGAAAATATCAATAAGAGTAAGGACGTTTTACTGGAGACTAAGGCCAAAATTTTATACTATGGTATTCCTAGTTAGTATGTGTGGATTTCAAAACTGAACACTGAAGAAAGCTGCCACAAAAAGAGTGGAATCATTCAAAATGTGGTGTTGGATGAGAGCTTTGTAGCTGAAATGGCTAAAACTATTGCACTTTGCGATTACTATGGGAAGACAAAGCTTAGTGGAAGACAATAATGCTGACAAAGGTCAAATACAACATAAAAAAGGAAGACCAAATACGAGGTGGATTGACTCAATAAAGGAAGTCATAGCCTTGAGTTTACAAGACCTGAACAGAGTTGTTAGTGACAGGACCTTTTAGAAGTCACTAGTTCATAGGGGACCAAACTCCGGGAGGCAGTGGAAGACAGGAGGGCCTGGCGTGCTCTGGTCCATGGGGTCACGAAGAGTCGGACACGACTTAACGACTAAACAACAACAACAGTTCATAGGGGTGCCATAACTTAGAAGCAACTTGATGGCAATTAACACAGAGAGATAAGGAGGAAGATAAGGGTGCAAGGCAGTATCTGAAGAATGCTTTTGTGCTTCATATACTTCTCTTTCTGTTGTGTTTCATTTGGACAATCAGCTGGAACAATCTGCACTTTTCAGTTCACATTGCATGACCAAACTATTCTAACTTTTGGTACTTTAGGGGCATTGTGATCTTTATTCATTCTTCTCAGTACTTTATCATTGATCACTTTTCACTGGTCACTTAATAAATTCTTAGCATTCTGTGAGAAATTCACATTTCAAGACATTTCACTATTTCAAGATTGGAAGACTGGATGCATGAGTAGCACAGGGTTAGTTTCATGTAGAGCACAATGGGTCATCTTGTAGTGATAGGAAGGGAAAGGAGTAAAAGCCCTCACCTTGCTCAAAGGCACATGGGAGTTCAAGATGGGATGGATTACCCTAAATCTAACAGGATTTTCCAGCAATTCATGGACGCGAACTCATAGTAGCATCGTCATTCCAGTCTTATTGACAATAGAATGCATATTGCTATCAAAAGAAAAGCCTAGGAAATACAAGGGGATCCAAGAGAAGCTAAATATAGTTTAGTTTAGTTTACATAGTGTTAAATACAGTTACAAAATGGAATCTCCCTTCCCTTCTCCCCTCCCCCATTTTAATGGCTTTCAGTGAGAGAGAAATCTGTAACGTTTAAATTGATTTTAAATATTGTAATAATTTATAGTATTTTTAACTTTTAATAATGTTTGTCTCAGTATAAACCACCTTGGTCCTCTTTTGGAGAAAAAGGGATATCAAGAATAAAACAAAATAATTGAAATGAAATAACTACTGAATAGTTCAGTGGTTTTTGCATCTGGATGTAGAGTCAGAGGCTGGGAGTTCAATCCCCCACTGTGTCTCCTTGACATGGGTTGGACCTGATGATTCATAGCATCCCTTCCAGCTCTGCAGTTCTAAGGTGGTGGTGGTGATGTTTCAGATGAATACATGCAGAAACTACAGCGTTAATGCTTAAAAACAGATTGCAATTTTTAAAAACTGTTAAGCACAATGCAATTGGAAAAAATGGGCTTGTCAGTGTTTCTTTCTTACACCATTTCCTAGAAGCAATAGAGTCTAATTCAGCCGTGGTTGAATGATGCTGGAGGAGGAAAGACAGACAAAAAGGAAAGCAAGAAACGCGAAGAACCAGTACAGAATTCTGTCTGGTCACTTCTAGTTAATCTGAGCATTGTTGTTAATATGTAATCAAGACACTAAGCAGTTACACATACATTGTTAAATCAATCAATTAATGGTCTCAGTTATAAAGGAAATACCAGCTTGGGGATCTGACATTTTAGAAGAGGAATATCATAACATCTAGAACTGGCAGAGCATGGCTGATTTTAGAAGATGGATAACTCACCCTGAGAATGTTAAACTGCCAATGAAAACTGTACTTGCTGAAAGCAAATACAGGCCACTACCAGCATCAAACAAAAAGCAAGATCCAAGCCCTTTTCTCATTATAATGTGGAAAATCAGAACATTTTCTCTCAATTTATATTTCACACAGATCAAGGTTCACTAATGTATCTGCTTGACAGGAGCTAGCAAATTGCTAAACTATACTGACCTTACTGCCATCAACCACTGTACGTGAAAGAGAATTTTAAAAGAGAGAGACATACACAAGGAAAAGGATGAATTTTTCTTTCAGGAAACTACCTCCGTTTGAATGTTCACTAAATTATGTAATTAGGTTCAGGCAATATTCTCAAATGTTTAATTTAGCAGTTGTACTACAGTCCATTAATTATGTCATCTGGTAAATTCCTGTCCTTTCAAGTACCTTCACAAAAGCAATGGTAAAATTAGAAATATGTCTGTTTCATTTTATAGAAATAAAAGGCTTTGATTTTCTGAGAAGATTTGACTTGTCTTGGTGTGCTATACTTGAAATATTTGTATACTTCCTGTTTTTAGCTTTTAAATACTGTTTTCTTTTTCTTGAATTATGTAAGCCACCTTGAGTCCTTTTAAGGAGAAAGGCAAGATAAATAAATAAATAAATAAATAAATAAATAAATAAATAAATAAATAAACCAGTCTCCTAAATATCTGTCTGTCTGGTAGATTGGGCACTAACAGCATAAATCTATGCCTATTTACCGTGAAATAAGTTCCATAGGTCTTACTTCCAGAAGTGTGTATACAATCGGAGGAAGCATACATAGTGTGTATGTCACAGTTTAAAATAGTGTGTTAAAATAATTAAAGGAGCCTGAAAATGAAAGTGTGTTTAGAAGTGTGGTTTGGAAATAGTTTACTATAGGCAATCAAAATAATTGACTAGTTCTCAAGCTGAGCAAGGCCATTCTACCATAACATTCTGACTGCTGAATGATGTTTTCGTTACAAATTAGAGATGATGAATGGAGATCTGACAGTTCGCATTCTATGCAGTTCTGATGCACTTGTATCAGAATATTTGAGTCTTCTAAGAATTTAGGGTTTCACATCTTTGGTGCTGTGGGCCCCTGTAACTCCAGGTTCTGCAGAAGGCCTAGTCTAGACAATAACAGTATTAGTAAAATGGAAACCTGCCAGATATTAATCTCTGAAGTGACAAACTCTGCTGTAACAATTGAGAGTCTTATTAATTTCCCCCCCTGCATTTCTAAGCTCTTAGGTTTCCAAGCCTTACAGATAATATTGTTTTAACTGATAGAGGGATGGTAAGGGTATACATAATTGCTAGAAAAGATAGTCAAGGCAAGGAGCAAGTGATTTCAGGAGGACACCATTAGAAGGGAAAAAGTCAACTGAGGCCATAATTATACAGGCAAAAGAAACATTATTTAAAACATATCAACCTTCAGATGAATTGACGTTTAAAAGAGTGTCTCCCTTATGGAAATGGAATCCAGTATTACTTTGCCTGGGAAGCATGTTTTATAGGTAGAATGTGAGCTAAAATACTGTTCTGACAGAGGGCTGTTTAAAATAGTATGCATGTGAAATTCTTTATTTTATTCATTTCTGCATATGTACACCCCTGTTGCTGCAAATTGCACCTTAGAGTAACCAGCAGAGGCTTTGGGAGAGGGTGGCAGACAGGATGGATGGAGGGAACATGCACTGGAAAGTTGTTTGTAATAAGCTTGGCTGCTTCTGCCCCTTTAAGAATGCTCTTGCTGGTCTCTGAGAGTCAGAGAGAAGGAAAGGACTTGATCAGCAGGCAGTGGGAATCCTAGGAAATATTTGTGCCAGCTTTTCATGCGTTCTAGGTCCACAATTTTATTTCTTTTATTTATTTATTTTACTTATCCGCCACATAGGGAGGAATGGCAGGTTGGTAGCCACCTCCTCCCTGTTGCGTGCTCCAGCTGCCAAGAATCTTCCACACCTTGGAGCAAAGGAAGGGGAAAAGGGAAGCCAAGCAATTTCCTGGAATCCTCAGGCAGGAGGAATGTGTGAGTGTGTGTATATATATATATATATATATATATATATATATATATATATATATATATATATCTGTGTGTAAGATATATATACATAGACATATATACATACACAAACACACACACACACATATACTCGTATACATACATACATACGTACCTATCTATCTATCTGTCTGTCTGTCTGTCTGTCTGTCTGTCTATACTGAAGGGGCATAAAAGGAAGGGCTAGAGGGAGAAAAAGGTGCACATCCCAACCAAAGTAAGCTCTAGGATGCACCCTGTTTATTATTTATTACTGACCTGTCTCCATGGTTTTTTTTTGGGGGGGGAGGAAGGGGTCCAAACACACAACCCCACACAGGGACTGCTGTTGCCGGTGAGAACACAACAACATTTCAAATAGTCATGGGATTTAAATCGAATCTATTTAGAAAAGAGCCTATTGGAGGGCAAATGTAAATATAGATAAGCCTGGGTTTTTAAAAAAGATTTTTCATATATGCTAATGTGATTTTACAATTGCTTATGCTCTAGTACAGTTTTTTAAAACTTATATAGGCTTGTTAAGATATTTTATGTAGATATGACTTAATTGAGAGTTTACAGAATATGTCTTTGTAATACTTTTATTCTTAAGTATCTTGTAACTCTTTATCCAAAAGTTTATTATTTCCTTTTGAAGCACCATATTAATTTTTGTTGGAGCATTTTCAGTTTGGTTAGAGTAGTTATATTTTTATTTAGTTCATTAAGTTTTGATACTCTTATTTCTATTACTCTGTATTAGGTTTTTATAGTTACATTTCTGGATATACCGCCATACACTCTGCTTGCATTCAATAAAAAGAAGAAACGTAGAGACTTTTTTTGGACATTCAGTTTATCTGTCTTGCATAAGGCAAATGAATTAAAGGATATTCAGAAGAAAGAAGGATGATATAAGATGCAGAATATTTTTCTGGGTCATGCTGGATTTAGTCCCTTTTGAAATATATGCCAACTGTGAAGAACACAGGTTTCTGACTTATTTTCCCCAGAAGTCCGTAAAGTTCTTTAGGACTCTTAGGAGGCTTCCGGCTTCAGGTTATCTGATCTGATATGTAGAGGGTTTGAAGCTGCCTTATCCACCAATGTTCATTGACTGGAGGTTTTAGTATGTATCTCAAAGGGCAAGACACAATTTGAAAAAGACCTTGGGGTGTCTTTTGAAAAGCTAGCTGGAAACCCAGTTTGACAGTGGCAGTGGTAGGGACTGATCTCCAGCTACCCTCTGGAATATGGTAAGAATAGGAGGAGAAGCACAGTCATTCTGTCAATCATTCTCTCTCACCCTGGCCTACCTCACAGAGGTGCTGTAAGAAAAAGTGGAGGGGGAAAAGTTTTGCATGCCATTTCAGGCTTATTGGAAGAAAGATGGGTATAAATATAAGCTGCAGACTAAGTGCTATGGAGCTAACTTCCCATACAACTGTGGTTAGGTAAATGTCCAAAACCAAACCCACACAAATGGCACTATTATACAGGTCTAAACAGACAAACTCATGGATTGTTTTTATTTCTATTTTTCTCAAGCCAGATGTTCAATTGTTTACTTTAGGAAGGAGTTCACCTCAGCAGTCTTTAATATCCTTCCCAGCTCTTTCATTCTGTCTTTCAGTGGGAAAACTTGTATTCCATGTATATACAGTAGTATGATACATGTCTTAAAATCAGTGTTAGGATCAGAGTATTAAGAACTTGATTTCTCTTGGACACTTAGACACATAGACAAGATTTACTGAACATACTTAGTATTTTGAGTAGAGATGGGCACAAACTGCCACTTTGGTGGTTCATGCCATTTTGTTTATCATTCAAACAGGTATCTGGTGCTTCAAAACACCATCTCCTCTGACAAGTGCTCACTCAGAGGCAGCAGCCTGGCTTCAGTGCCCTGCCTCCTCTGGGTGCTGCCTCTGAGTTGGCACCTGCTGGAGAAGGTGGGGCATTGAAGTGCCAAACACCTGCTCAGGTGATAAACAAACTAGCACAAACTGCTGAATTGGTGGTTTGTGCCCATCTGTAATTTTTAATAAACGTATACAATACTGCCCCGGGTAGATGGAGCTCATTAGCTTTGGAAGGCAGCCCATCTAGAAGAAACAAAACTCCAATTTCAAACCTCCACTGCCTTGTGACTATATCCATCAATAGAAAAGGCTTCAGGAGTAAACCTCGAGGCAAAATCTGGAGCCGGAGTCCTGGAGGCAGTTCGTGATGCTCTGGCAACTCCTGCGACGTCGCTGGAACCAGTTGTATTGGCTCTTGCCTTTCCATTGGACTATTTCAGTGATGTGGAGAGGGGGGATTTGCTACTTGGGTAATAGTCTATCCTCCATATTATTTTACCCAGGCCTCATGCTCTGGAGAGGACACTCCAGCTTTGCATGCAGCATTGAAATAACACGGGAAGTAGCAGTTACTGGTTATAAGTCTCTGCTCGATTGGCATAGAGCGTGATGCCAGGGGCTACTTCCGATGGTGGGAGAGGTCATTGCACCTCACTAGGTAGCTACCGCCCACCTTAAGCTGGGCAGCCCCCAGCCAGTAAGATGCTGCCTCGCCACGGTCTGTTAACCTCACGGGGTGCGTGGGGTTTAGAGTGAAAGCCGACAAGTAGATCGATAACCCTGCACCATGCAATAATCATAAAAAAAAACTTCTGCCCTAAAGTTGGACACCTGGAATGTTAAGACAATGACCCCTGGCTTTTCTGACGACCTGCAGGAAATAGACGATGCGCGCAGCACAGCTGTCATCAACATGGAACTGAGTAGGCTGCAGATGGACATTGTTGCCCTGCAAGAGACGAGATTGCCAGACTCGGGATCTGTCAAAGAAAAAAACTTCTCATTCTTCTGGCAGGGAAAACCATTGAATGAGACCAAGGAATATGGTGTTGGCTTTGCAGTTAGAAATACTCTGCTGAGATCCATTGTTCCACTTACTGCGGGGAGTGAAAGAATCCTGTCTCTGCAGCTCCACTCATCAGCAGGACCGGTCACCCTCATTAGTGCATATGCACCAACACTGTCATCTACAGCAGAAGTCAAAGACAAATTCTATGACGATCTGGCAGCTATTATCAAGAAAATCCCCGAGAAAGGGCAGCTGTTCATTCTCAGAGATTTTAACGCTAGAGTTGGTGCTGATCACAATTCTTGGCCCACTTGTCTAGGCTGGTTTGGCATTGAGAAGATGAACAAAAATGGCCAACGCTTGCTGAAGTTTTGCTGTTAGTATGGTCTTTGTGTCAGCAATACGTTCTTTAATATGAAGCTTCAACACAGAGTCTCTTAGAGACACCCAAGATCGAAGCATTGGCATCAGCTCAATCTGATCCTCACTAGATGCTAGTATTATGCTAGTAATACTTCCTAGTATTACGATCACATGCAGTTATCAGGGTGCTGATTGCGATACTGATCACTCCCTGGTGTATAGCAGAATAAAACTGTGAATAAAGAGATCGTATCATATGAAAAAGGAAGGAAGACCACGTATTGACATGAGTAAGACTCGTGATCAGAGAAAAGTGGAGGAATTTGCTCAAGCGCTCGAGGTCCAAAATAAACTGGCCCAGCTTGTTTGTGGTCTTCTGCCTAGCAATATCAATCTTCCCAGGGTCTAAAGCCAACCTCCATTTTCCTTTTTCAAGCTAATCCAAGCAGCAGATTACAGTCTGGGAAAATAGGCTATTCAGTTTGTGCAAATCTACTTTTGCTGCATACAGGATATTAAAGTCCTTCTACTCTCCCAAGACAACCTCTCCCAGCTGGATGATTAGAGAATATCCAGATATTCCTATCCAGCCACCTGTATGTGCAGCATCAGTAAAAGACTTCCATCTCATTTCTTGGTGACCCAGCCAGGTGATACACAGTGACTCCCATAATCCCAAAATGGGGGCCCTATCCTGTTGATGCTGCATTCAGTCTGACCCAATGTGTAATACTGTGCCCGCATATCCACACCATCTTAGCACAAGCTGAAAAAGAACACACAGGGAACTGCTTGTGAGTTGTCACCCCTAGCTGAATATATGACCCATAGGCTGCTGACTTCGATCTACCTATGGCCTTAATGTGGGCAGAGGGAATCTGAGCTGTGATGCCATAGTGATGCTGCTGATCATAAGTGCGTTGCATAATCAACCAGAGGGCATTCCTGGGCTGCCAAAGAACCCCCCTCACTCACTCACTCACACACAAATTGATACTTTGTGAGTGGCAACTTGTTCTTATGCAAGAGAGTAGGGCCATCCCCTTTGGCGTGGATGTTCAAATATTCTTGAAGTGCCCTAACACAGCAAAAGCTCTCCGAGTCTGACCTATGGAGAGTAAACGTCTTCCCATGCCCCAGATGTTCCACTTTTGATCTACTAATACAAATCTTCACCGTGCTCCTGCACACTGAGGTACCCCCAGCCTCAAAGGCCCTCCTTGATTTGTCCCATCCTGCTGCCACCACTACTTCTCTGGTTCTAAGCAGTTGAGGGGGAAAAACAATAACTGTTAATGCCACCTGAATACACTGGACTTCAGATTGTGACCAATATATCCTTAGCAGCCTCTGAAAGATTTTGACCAGTAATGTAATGAGCTCGCTACTGTCCTATCTGGGAAGTGACATTCTGCACTGACCCTCCAGTGCTTTGCAGATCATAAAGGTTGCACAGGGTTTCAGATAGCTATGCAGATTGCTAAAGAAAGTAATGGCTACAAGGTACCCACCTATAGTCCTAGGAACCTTGAAGGTATGCCATACAAAACAATATCCTGTCCTTTGCTGCCAGCCAATCTCCCACCCCCCTCATTGGCTGTATCAAATAGCTCAGTGGTGAAGTTTTCAGAGCAAGAGGTAGGGCCTCCTTGACAGAGCTGGATGAGATGATCCATAGGATCCCTTCCAGCCCTGCAGTTATAAGGTGATGATTATTAAATTCTAGGAAGTTAGCCACAGCCACCTTATAGGTTCTCAGTGTTGCAAGCACCACCAAGTTCAATATTACATGAATTATGGAGCATCCTTGAGATCCCAAAGCTCTGTTGGAAATGGATCTGTGCCTCCAGTGACAGCCACTGAAACCTCTCTTCCTCAAAGTAAAACAGGTCATCCTTAATATCAGTATTTATACCAGGTATGTGCCTTGCATAAAAAGAGATGTTAGTTTCTAAGCGTGTGAGCACAAACCTGTGCATAAGCCTCATCGCCCACTCAGAGTGTGATGACTGCCAATTAATGCTTCTATCACATAGGAATTTTGCTTTGAAATTACATTGGACCTCTTTCCAGATGTATACATCCACCAATATGGGAAAGTATTCCAGGAAGTTCAGGTCGTTGTAAATGGCTCCTCACAGCTAGTGCTTTGTCTACACCAAGTGCACCACTGACCCAGAAAGTACACTCCAAAACCCATCTCTCTGATAGCATTTCATTGCATCTGCAATGCCTCACCCCTTTCAAGAGTATCCTGCCAGAATGTGCTGCTGTTAAATTGCCTCAGAAATACTTCCCACAATTTTAGGTCTTCCCTCATTCCCTCAATTATCTAAAACTTCTGGTAGCCCTAGCCAGTCTCCCACAGAAAGCCCTGCTGGGGAAATGTCTCTACCTGCAAAATTTAGGTGGCCCAGAATTGATTGTAACTCTTTGAGGGTGCCTTTCTTCCTTGCCTTCAGCTGCTGACATTCAGTCAGCAGCTGAAGGGTTGCTATCTTAGCTTGAGGAAGGGAAGAGATTCTCATTGCTGTGTCTAGCTGGGCACCTAAATACACCAGCCTTGTCACTGGGTCCTCCATTTTCCATCTGTATGGGAAATCCCTAACTTCCCTGCTATGGTATGGAATACCTGTAGCCACTCAACACGATCCATTGGCATCTAATTGCTGAGGAGGGGGGAAGCTGAGAAGGTGATTCCATCAACTGGTTCTTGAAGAAGACAATATTTGGCCCATGGGCTAGTGATTCCCTACCCTTCTTTAGCATTCAGTCCCTTTGTCAAGTGAAATCACAGAATTGGATGAAGGCAGTTGTATCTTCTTTCTGGTATATATGCTTATAATTTCAAGTATATGAAGAACAAGGCTTTATGCAGCATGTCACCTGCTATTCCATCTGTGGCAGCTGTTGAGCAATATTTTGAACTAAAGTCAAACACTACAAGACAATAATGCTTTCCCAACACACACTGAACTGAAACAACAAACACCACTTTAGCTTTCACATCAGTGGACAACAGACAATGGCAGAGGTGGTGGATGTAGCATAGAGCAGATCAAACTGCTTTCAGCAATTTGTACTCACATGGACAAGCTTCTGACAGACACTGTGAGAACATAGGTATTCCACACATATCTCCAGTTGTGAAATGTTGGAGGATACTGTATCAGACAGAGACTTTTCACTGTTCCCTGCTTGAATCCCAATCCTCTTACTAGTAGGGAACTGTCATGCATCATTAACAACAATATGCTATTCCCAGCTCTGGGACTGACAAACAGGCTGTTGTGAATGGTTGTCAAATGACAGCTCCTGCTTTCTTGAGACTTTGGAAATGTAAGCAGAGAAAAACAAAAACACAATATTTGTCTGGATAACTTTTTAAAATGTTTGCTTCCTACTCTTTATCAAACTAATGCTACTATCTTCCTTGTTTGCACCCTCTTGATCATGCCATTCCTCTTTATCTGCATTGTCAATGAGTCCCACTTTCCTACGGGATTTGCTCTACCATTAGACAGAGTGAGGAAGTTTTGGAAAACAAAGTTCTACATGCTAGCTTCCTCTGATCCTCCCAAGACACTCTGCTGATTTCAAGTGCAGTGGACAATAATATCTGTGATACTATCATGTGGCCTTTGTTAGAAGCAGATGCAACTGCCTAACCAGCACATGAAATGTGAGGAGGCACCATCTTTTTGACTATCTTAATCAACAAGATGTATTTTTACAGCCCTGCCTTCTATCTCTCCTTTTGTTGCTTTATGTCCAGAAATTTGCCTCCTTCTGGCTGGATAGCTCAGTGGTTTAGGTATCTGGCTGTGGAACCAGAGGTTGAGAGTTCAGTTCCCCCTATGCATCCCAGAAGAGCCAGCCTGTGTGGCCTTGGGCAAGCTGCAAAATCCCAGTATGCCCCAGAAGAAGGGAAGGGTAAATAACTTCTGAATACTCTCTACCTTGAAAATCCTGAAAAAGGTTGCCATAAATCAGAATTGACTTTACAGCACACTCTTATTATATTCAGTATACAGTTGAAGATATCCATTGTACTTTTCACTATTCACCTTGTAACCATAGCTACAAATTTCGCAGCTGGAAATGTGAAATAATTAAATTGCAATGTTTCTACCCCACTTTCCATCAAATATGGATATGATTGGGGACTGGGGGAGGAACACAAAGGATTTCACGACCATTGTCCTATCCTGGTGAGGTAACATTTCCTGAAAAACAATCTTCAACTGTAAAATGATAATTTTATCTGTCCAAAATGAAATATCAATATGATAGAATAAATTTGTCAAAGGGCCATAACAGTTTATTACTATGGGACACTGCAGAAATGTTCCTCATACCATCTCAGTAGTTGATTACAAATAAGCAAATCTGAAAAACATCAACAATATGTTAAGCCTCTGAACTGAATGTTCATCAGAATGAATAATGGGGAGTGCTCTAAATGTATAGGATGTATATAGTATGTTGTATTTCTGATTATGTTTCCCCATTTTTTTCATGGACCTAAATTGTGTTTTGTTTTATAATTAACTGAGTTCCAAGATGCCTGAGGGGTTTCTTGCAGCCATGTCAGTTGGACAAAAATAGAAATAAAAATGTCACACTAATTCCAGGCATCCTTGAGGGAATTTAGGAGTCGCTGTCATGGCATCTCATGTTCACATTCTTCTACTCTCTTGTAGATCTTTTCCCTCTTCCTTTCCCCTATTCCAACTATTCCCAGATAAGTGGCTATTCAAGAACTGGTTCCACAGGTAATATCAGCAGGGAATGTGTGGCTTTTATGACAAAATCCTCACACTCAACATTCACAAGTAATACAAAGCAGGAATTGTCATCCTGCTTGGGGAATTATGGGAGTTTTAGTCCAAAAACACAAACCTCCACACCTGTTATCAGGATCCACCACCAGCAGAACCAGCAGTCATCTCTAGATTGATATTCAGTTTTCTGAATATTTGGAACTTCCATTCATTTGGATGGAAAGGAACTTAAGACTCTAATATGGGTTTGTACATCACCTTGAAACTTGGCAAGAAGGTAGATCATGGAGAGAGGATTCATCATGCCAAATTGCCCAAAGGCAGCTTTCAGGTTTCAGGGCAAGCTGCCTCCAAAATATGCTTCTCTGTTTTTTAAATGGTGCTATGGTGAACTTCTAAATCTTCTCAGCTTGAGAACTGGCATTCTTTGTGCTGTCATGCTAGGGGTGTGGAAAGGCCTTTGTTCAAGCAACAGGAATGAGCTCTTAATATAGGCAAGGCAAACATTTATAAAAGAAAATTGGAAAGTAGGGGAAGGGGGTGAAAGACAGGTCATAACATGCTAAAATTCACTGAAGCTTAATCTCTCAAATCCCTGATCCTAAATAAAAATGAAACAAGCAATCATCTAAATGAGTTGAGTAGATAAGTGGAGTGCAAGACTATATAAAGCTCAGGGATTCTCCACACACTCTTTGTGGCTACAGAGTGTAGAGAGCATCCTTTGTCTTCATTGGGGGGCATGAAACTGTCAATGAAGCCCACCTCTTTACTTTTAATTGTTTGAGTGCATGTGTTCTAACTTTGTTTCCCATTCCCTGTTTTTCTGCACTGTATATATTTTTAAACATTCTGAATGCTGAATTTTTGCACTGCAAACTGAGATGGTCCTCATCTACACTGGAACCAAGTCAAGTGCATCTGCTTTAATCTGGGGCATGCCTAGGTAGATGTGAGAAGTCAAGACACAGGACAATAGCAGCAACAGTAACAACAACAGCAAAAGCAAAAACATTAATCATAGAATAACAGAGTTGGAAAGGACCTGTAAGGCAATCAAATCCAACCCCCTCTTTGAGGCAGGAATCCAAATCAAAGTAGATCTGACAGATGGTAGTCTAATGTTCCCATAAATGCCTCCAGCATTGGAGAGCTCACCATCTCCCGAGGTAATTGGTTCCATTTTTGTACTGCTCTAATAATTAGGAAGTTTTTCCTGATTTTCAATTGAAACTTGGCTTCCTGTAACTCGAGCCCATTGTTACATGTCCTGCATTCTGGAATGATTGAAAACTGATCCTGCCCCTCCTCTGTATGACTACCTTTCAAATATTTGAAGAGTACTATCAAGTCTCTTCTTAGTCTTCTTTTCTTAAGACTAAACATGCCCAGTTCTTTCAGTCTTTCCTCATAGGGCTTGGTTTCCAGCCCCCTGATCATCCCTGTTGCCCTCCTCTGTATCTGTTCCAGTTTGTTGGCATCCTTCTTCAAATGTGGTGTCCAGAACACTTCACATGATTTGGAGACAATAATTCTTTTAGTGCAGCTTAAGATAGCATTTGTCTTCTTTTGGTAGCCACATTGGACTGTTTCAGCTTGTGATTTATCAGAATTCCAAGATCCTTCTCACATGTAGCACTGATGAGCCAAGTATCCTCTTTCTTGTAACTGTGGATTTGGTTTCATTTTCTGAGGTGTATAACTTTGCACATATTACTGTTAAATTGCATTTTATTGTTTTTAGCCAGGTGCTTGAGCCTATCAAGACCTGTTTGAATTTTGGTTCTGTCTTCCAGGGTATTAGCTATCCAACACAATTTTGCTGCATCTGCAAATTTTATAGACATTCTATGCACCTCCTCATCCAAGTCATTAATTAAAACATTGAAGAAATAATGTGCAAATATAGTACAATTTTTAAAAAATATATCTTCCTAAAATACATTTGTGGAAAAAAGGAAAGTTATTGGATTAAAATGGCTGTGGACAACCTACACACCACAGATACTTATGACCCCTTCCCAGGGGACTCCAATGTGTACTGCGCCACTGTCTGGACCATAGCATCCCTTTTACATCCCAAATATGGGACAATTTGAAAAAATGTTCAAAATATCTCTTTTATCCTTCGGAGGTCAATTTTCTTAGGATTATGGTTTATGTAGTACTAGCAGCAGGAATACCTTTAATTTCCTTAATTGCACAACAGAAGGCTAGTCACTTAGGAGTTACAATTGAGTAGTATGTTCCCACCCCTTCACGGATTGCTGCCTTGTCGTGGCGAAGGGGCTTGAGTCATTCAGAGAAGCTATGGGCTAGGCCGTGCAGGGACACCCAAGACGGACAGGTCATAGTGGAGAGTTCTGACTAAACGCGATCCACCTGGAGCTGGAACTGGCAAGCCACTCCAGTATCTTTGCCAAGAAAACTCCATGGACAGGAACAAAAGGCTAAAAGATATGACACTGGAAGATAAGCCCCTCAGGTCGGAAGGCATCCAACATGCTACTGAGGAAGAGTGGAGGACAAGTACAAGTAGCTCCAGAGCTAATGAAGTGGTTGGGCCAAAGCCGAAAGGACGCTCAGCTGTGGACGTGCCTTGAAGTGAAAGGAAAGTCCGATGCTGCAATGAAAAATACTGCATAGGAACCTGGAATGTAAGATCTATGAACCTTGGTAAGCTGGATGTGGTCAAACAGGAGATGGCAAGAATCAACAGTGACATCCTGGGTGTCAGTGAACTAAAATGGGTGGGAATGGGCGAATTCAATTCAGACAATTATATCTACTATTGTGGGCAAGAATCCCGTAGAAGAAATGGAGTAGCCCACATAGTCAACAAAAGAGTGGGAAAAGCTGTACTGGGATACAATCTCAAAAATGATAGAATGATTTCAATATGAATCCAAGGCAGACCTTTCAACATCACAGTAATCCAAGTTTATGCACCAACCATCGATGCTGAAGAGGCTGAAATGGACCAATTCTATGAAGACTTACAACACCTTCTAGAACTGACACCAAAGAAAGATGTTCTTCTCATTATAGGGGATTGGAATGCTAAAGTAGGGAGTCAAGAGATAAAAGGAACAACAGATAAGTTTGGCCTTGGAGTTCAAAACGAAGCAGGGCAAAGGCTAATAGAGTTTTGTCAAGAGAACAAGCTGGTCATCACAAACACTCTTTTCCAACAACACAAGAGGCGACTCTACACATGGACATCACCAGATGGGCAATACTGAAATCAGATTGATTATGTTCTCTGCAGCCAAAGATGGAGAAGCTCTATACAGTCAGCGAAAACAAGACCTGGAGCTGATTGTGGCTCTGATCATCAGCTTCTTATAGCAAAACTCAAGCTTAAACTGAAGAAAGTAGGAAAAAGCACTGGGCTAGTCAGGTATAATCTAAACCAAATCCCTTATGAATACACAGTGGAAGTGAAGAACAGATTTTAGGAACTCGATTTGGTGGACAGAGTGCCTGAAGAACTATGGATGGAGGCTCGTAACATTGTACACGAGGCAGCAACCAAAACCATCCCAAAAAAAAGGAAAGGCAAGAAAGCAAAGTGGCTGTCCAACGAGGCCTTACAAATAGCAGAGAAGAGAAGGGAAACGAAATGCAAGGGAGATAGGGAAAGTTACAGAAAATTGAATGCTGACTTCCAAAGAATAGCAAGGAGAGACAAGAGGGCCTTCTTAAATGAACAGTGCAAAGATATAGAGGAAAATAATAGAAAGGGGAAAACCAGAGATCTGTTCAAGAAAATTGGAGATACTAAAGGAACATTTTGTGCAAAGATGGACATGATAAAGGACAAAAATGGTAGGTGTGGTGCACTAGATCCCCCTAAGGGGCAAGTTGCACTCGGTCAGAGAGTCCGACAAGCCACTTACCTCCACCTTTGCGCTGGGGCAAGTCCCAGGACCTCAGCAGTGCGTAGCGTAATCCCTTTGAACAAGTCTGACTTTAAAAGAACACTTTACACTTAACCAGTACCTTGCAAGTACAGACACATGGGCTTTGTGATTCCTTAGAACTCACCAAAGCTCAGTTATGTAGGACTCTTAAAAGATAGCTAGTTTGTGGTCCTCTCCACGTCCTGGATTTAGCCAGACCCTGCTGTTCAAGAGACCAGTCCTTTTGTAGAATTTTTATAATTAATTTTTATTAGAAAAATAGAGTTTCATTAGAATCAGTTAATATTGCACAAGCATTAGCATCAAGAACATATTCAAAGATCATTGCAGTTAAATAAAATAACTATTTCCCATTAAAATAATAAACATTATGAAGCTAACTAAAGTGGGCTATAGTGGGCTAGCCCCACCTCCTTCTTTCTCCTTACTTACATCCTCCCTCCTTCATGGAATCAAATCCAGATCAGAACAACACTCGAAATCTCCATTCAGCATTCAGCATCATTGAATTGAATTGAATGAATTATTTTCCACATAACCCATCGTCCAGTTTCTACCTTCTCTAACTCCTCCCTTCCTCTTGGCCATTCTAGCTGTTAACCAATTAACCTTAAGAGGCTATACCACCTTTCTCCTCCCCTTATTCCCATGAGAGTCCACGTGTTGTTTATCTCTTCTCCCATTAGCTTGGAATGTTGAGTCTTCCACGGGCTCTCGATTCGGCCTTCATCGCTATCGCGAACCAGGCTGTAACGGTCTTCAGAAAAACACTCTCATGGCACTTAGAAAAACACATTCCAACGTCTCTCAAATCATCTTCACACAGAACCTGTCTAACTCCATTTTACATTTCTCTGACTACATATCCCATCATCATGACTGTAGGGACCTAACAGAAGCAGAAGACATCAAGAAGAGGTGGCAAGAATACACAGAGGAATTATACAAGAAAGATCTGGATGTTCCGGACAACCCAGATAGTGTGGTTGCTGACCTTGAGCCAGACATCCTGGAGAGTGAAGTCAAGTGGGCCTTAGAAAGCATGGCTAACAACAAGGCCAGTGGAGGCAATGGCATTCCAGTGGAACTATTTAAAATCTTAAAAGATGATGCTGTTAAGGTGCTACACTCAATATGCCAGCAAGTTTGGAAAACTCAGCAGTGGCCAAAGGATTGGAAAAGATCAGTCTACATCCCAATCCCAAAGAAGGGCAGTGCCAAAGAATGCTCCAACTACCGTACAATTGCACTCATTTCACACGCTAGCAAGGTTATGCTCAAAATCCTACAAGGTAGGCTTCAGCAGTATGTGGACCGAGAACTCCCAGAAGTACAAGCTGGATTTCGAAGGGGCAGAGGAACTAGAGACCAAATTACTAACATGTGCTGGATTATGGAGAAAGCCAGAGAGTTCCAGAAAAACATCTACTTCTGCTTCATTGACTACGCAAAAGCCTTTGACTGTGTGGACCACAGCAAACTATGGCAAGTCCTTAAAGAAATGGGAGTGCCTGACCACCTTATCTATCTCCTGAGAAATCTATATGTGGGACAGGAAGCAACAGTTAGAACTGGATATGGAACAACTGATTGGTTCAAAATTGGGAAAGGAGTACGACAAGGCTGTATATTGTCTCCCTACTTATTTAATTTATATGCAGAATACATCATGCGAATGGCTGGACTGGAGGAATCCCAAGCCGGACTTAAGATTGCCGGAAGAAATATCAACAACCTCTGATATGCAGATGATACCACTCTGATGGCAGAAAGTGAGGAGGAATTAAAGAACCTCTTAATGAGGGTAAAAGAGGAGAGCGCAAAAAAATGGTCTGAAGCTCAACATAAAAAAAAAAACTAAGATCATGGCCACTGGTCCCATCACCTCCTGGCAAATAGAAGGGGAAAATATGGAGGTAGTGACAGATTTTACTTTTTTGGGCTCCATGATCACTGCAGATGGTGACAGCAGCCACGAAATTAAAAGACACCTGCTTCTTGGGAGGAAAGCAATGAGAAACCTAGACAGCATCTTAAAAAGCAGAGACATCACCTTGCTGACAAAGGTCTGCATAGTCAAAGCTATGGTTTTTCCAGTAGTGATGTATGGAAGTGAGAGCTGGACCATAAAGAAAGCTGACCGCCGAAGAATTTATGCTTTTGAATAGTGGTGCTGGAGGAGACTCTTGAGAGTCCCCTGGACTGCAAGGAGAACAAACCTATCCATTCTGAAGGAAATCAACCCTGAGTGCTCACTGGAAGGACAGACCCTGAAGCTGAGGCTGCAATACTTTGGCCATCTCATGAGAAGAGAAGACTCCCTGGAAAAGACCCTGATGTTGGGAAAATGTGAAGGCAAGAGGAGAAGGGGACGACAGAGGACGAGATAGATGGTTGGACAGTGTCATTGAAGCTACCAACATGAATTTGACCCAACTCCGGGAGGCAGTGGAAGACAGGAGGGCCTGGCGTGCTCTGGTCCATGGGGTCACGAAGAGTCGGACACGACTTAACGACTAAACAACAACAACAGTATGTTCCCAAACAGGGACACCACTGCATTTAGCCAGCTTAAAAAGATGGTGGACATAAGGACAGAGAGATTAAACTGTTTGCTTTACATTATGGTTTCTAGCAAAGCAAAGCAAGACACAGACTAACAAACACAACAACGATCAGGCTTTGGATGTAACATGTAACTCACAATCCCTCCACAAAACACAGTTACAGAAGATCACCATTCCCAGTAAAACATGATCTAAGATTAGGAGGAGGCCATGTTAGCTATTCAGCTCCATTCCCTGTTCCCTTCTTGCTCCAACATGATTTCCCAGGAAGAAAAACTAAAAATATTCTCTCTTTTTTGGTGTTGTTTCTTTCCTCCTGCAATTCTATGTCCTGGAGCTTTCTTGAACCTTTACTTGGGATCTAGCTTAAGTTCTGACCACCTTAGAGATAAGCCTACTTCATATTAGAGAGCACTTGAGAAGAAGCCATTCTACAGTGCCCTGCGTCTGGTTTGTGATTTGGCTTTGTACAGAAACAATGCCCTTCCCAAACACAGTGCTGTTTAGAAGCCACTACTAGCTTAGCGTTTTAATTCTGTGACTCAACACAGTGTATCATAGTTTCAGAAACATCGTATGGAAATTATTTTCATGTTAGAAAGGAAACAGAAATGCTCATCAATTTTAGAATATTTATAGCAGCATACTTGCATGTATTTCTTGGGTTTTTTTCTTAGTAAACAACAGGTGCAACAAAAAACAATTCTTGATTCAGCACTTTCTTTGATCTTTTACTACACAGTGATTGATCATAGCAATTTCTTCCATATAAACAGAATCCTCTAGATAAGCTTGTTTCAGTCTCCCAAGGCTATAAATGCACTACAGACCAAAAACTAATATTTTGCTTGCAGTGTTAAAACTGGTGGCCACCAGGGCTCAAAACAGTTGTAATCATGAAAAAAGAACTCTTTAAAGAGTTGTGATTTGATCTGCTTCAAAGAGGAAGAGTTAGGCGGGGGGGGCTGCGTATGTTTGTTATAGCTCGGAAAGAACATCAGTCTTTTCATTCTGTACATTTGGGGAAAGCTAACAACCACGTTCCAGAGCTCGCACAAGGATACGAGTTTATGAGGAAATAGGAGACCACATAATTCATATAAGAAGCATTGAAGAAGAATGTAAGGAATAAAAAGCTGTACTTTCTGCACCGCTAAAAGAGAGCTGCTTATGGATAGGTGTGACTGGCAAACCACTTTTCAAAATGCACAGTAGGATATCGTGGTACATATATCATAAAGGTGATATTGTGTATCACCTGCTGGGTGGAGTGTCTAAAAGGATGCAGAAGATGACTCTAGCTCTGCTGACCTGCAGGGGATAGAGCAGGGCTTCCCTGAATTAGCCGATCAACCAAAACACCTAGCAGAGCAGATGTATGTCTAAGCCCAGTACTAAGAATTCCTCTAAGTGGACTTCAGCATTTATTTTGAGTGACTGTCATCATGGGTGCCACTGTTTATGAGGTTCAGTAACTTTCATAGGAAGAACTACTGGATCGCTTGGTGGTATAGGTATCTGGCTGTGGAGCCTGAGACTGGGAGTTCAGTTCCCCACTGTGCCTCCCTTACAGGGTCTAGACTTGAAGATCCATATGATCCCTTCCAGCTCTGCCATTCTAAGATGATGATGATGATGATGATGGATCCCAGATCATTACACTTCAGATAAAACCCAAAGTACTCCTTCTGACCGGAAAAGATATCCAAGCATACTGTGGAAGCTGTCCATGGTACTGATCGATCCTTGCCTGAGCCTGACAAAAACTATGGCAGTAGAGCAAGTAGACATGTCTTAACCAGACTTACCTTGCACATAGCTGATTCTTGTTTAATACTGAACCAAGGAACTCGATCTTATTTACTTGACCTGATCCAATTTACTTTACTAAGATACACAACACACATACTACTTCTACCTTTGCAGATTCCAAATCCCAGTAATTGGCACAATGTCAATAGCAATGTATAAAGAATCTCATCTTATTCATTCACAACAGCAATTACATATTTTGTAACACACTTAAATGTTTCTGAGGAAAGCATAGTAACAATTCTCCATATGCACAGCACATGAGCACATGGATTATAGCCTCCCTTTAAGCAACATCTTATTACACCTTCCGGTCTACTAGGTCATTATGGAACAGAAACAATTAATATATTTATCAATAAGGAATAACATCTAGAAATAACAGTAAACTGTATGCAAAAATAGAAATAAAATGATAGAAGAGTAGAATATTTGACATCTTGAATTGGTGGTGGAACCATTTCATATTGGAAGTCTGCCTGACCTAACAATACAGCCCATTGTGCAGAAGAAGACTGTGACATGTGTTAGAAAATTGTGAAGGATTATGTGCTCAGAAAAACTAACTTGTATTATGTGCCAATGAGAGAAGATTGAAAGAAACAGTACTGTCTCAGGGTGGACTGAGCTGCTTTTAGTTTCTTACCATCTAACTTCATCTTCATTGAGTCTTGGAAGGGGTCCTCTGGCAGCTGGTCTTAAAACAACAGGATAAATATAATATCAGCTAAATATGGAGCCAATCCTTTCATAAAGTAAGTGGAAGAGCATGGCCTAGTCTATGCATGTCATCATTTTTGGCTTAGGTAGGAGTGATAGTGAGACTATTCCCGAACGTCACTGAGTTGTGCACAGCTAGTTTGCCCTGGAGTGATGATTTTGTTACTGCAGTACCACCTGCTCACCGCACCCTTATTTCTCATGAAGTGTACTGAGGTTTAAACTTTAAAATCAATGTGAAGAGGCATAGCTGCAAAGCAAATAAATTCCCTTCCAGTACTTTGCTTTTTTTTTCTTCTCACTTCCAGCTCCAGCAACTTTGATTTTAGTAACCTTGAAGATTAAAAAACAAAAAATGTGCTAATGATATTCCTTTCTCTCCCAGCTGGTGTTGGCAACTATTTTACTACTCTGCAGGAAACGCTGAAGTCTAAATGCAGCTACGAGCTCCTCAGTGAGAATACAATGTCCCACATTCCAGTCTAACCATTCAAACTGTAAGACATATAATAAAACAGTTTCTGTTCTGAATGAATAATTGAACTGCTTCTGTGGTGAGATCTCTAAAGATCCATGTGGCTGAATATTTTTAAGGCACTTACGAAAGCTATCCCAACTGGAGACCATTCTCCACACAGAGATTGTGTGGCTCTTCCTCACAGTTGCTTTAATCTCTTGCTTCACATCTTTACTTAATGCTAAAATGCACAGTATATTTGGTGAAGGAGTTATGGCAAAAAAAAAAAAAGAGGATTACCTTGGTCTTCTAGAAGGCTTTTTCAGATAGGGATGGAAAAGGTGCATGCCAAGTCAAGTTGTCTGCAACTTATTGTTAGCAACTAGGGATAGGATTTATGGATTTTTTGGACTGCAACTTTCAGAATTCTGCCAGAATACCTCCAGGCAGAATTGTCTGAGCTGCAGAGGAAAAGCAGTCCACAATGTAACTCACACTATTGCACATGGGTCTCTGTTGCCATTTTTAGCCTTTCATGAACAAATCTGTTCTGGTGGTGTCTGACAGTGGCAAGTCTCAATGGGAGCCCCAAGGATTCGTGAAGCAAATGGGTTATCTGCCCATTAGATTAGGAGTCTCATGGCAGTAGTTAAATTGCAGTACTGCAGTGAAGACTCTGCTCATGACTTGGGTTCGATCCCATGCTCAGGTAGCCAGCTCGAGGTTGACTCCTTCTTCCATCCTTCCATAGTAGGTAAATTGAGTACCCAGCTCATTGGGTGTGTAGCCTGCATAATTAAGTTGTAAACTTCCCAAAGAGAACTGTTAGGAGCTTTGCCTACACACTGAAGGGCACACATATTCTCAAGACAGATAGCACTGCATATTGCCTGCCTCATGCCATGTCAAAAGATATTGTTTTCCCCATTCACAGTCCCTTCTAAACCAGATACATGCAAAAGTATACATACTGTATATCTGCACAAACCTGAAAACAGATTAGTTCAGCCCCCATCCCCAAACCATGTGAGAACAGACAAGTCCCAATCTATATAACAAGTATTTGGATACCAGTTAGATTGGATGATACTTGCACATCTCTAAGGCATACCTTTCCTGTTGAGTGGGGAAGCGCACACCTACTGCTAGCCTACAATTAGCTATATAAGCAGTGGTGTCATATTTTGACAACAGGAGCTTTTGTTCTGCGTCTCCTAGCAGCCCTAGCCAAGGCAATGAGATGGTTGTTGTAGGTTTTTCGGGCTGTTTGGCCGTGTTCTGGAGGTTTTTCTTCCTAACGTTTCACCAGTCTCTGTGGACGGCATCTTCAGAGGACAGGAGTTAGAATTCTGTCTGTGAGAAGACTTTCTTGCAGACATAGTACAGGAACATCTGAGACTCTAAGCTGAAGAAGCACTATCCTATACAAATCCAATACCTGTTTGATTATTATTATTATTTTACAAGACTTATTTAGCATTGCACTGGAGAAGCTATTGCAGAATGAATAGTAAGTGAGCATTCAGAAAAACCTCAGGCTTGTCTCTTGCATGGCTATTTCAGGCTGCATCTATATATGACTGGAACATTGGCATGGCTCCTGCCCTAAGGACAGTTATTACAGAACTGAATGTCTTGTCTGAAGCAAAACTATTCTGTGCAACAAAATAAAAGTGGATATTTAAGAGTGTCAACTATATTGAAGCCATCTTTGAAGTAAAAAGCAGAGAGAGAGAGAGATGCTTGAATTCATAAAGATGAGGCACACATAAAAACAACACTTAGTAGAGTCACAGTGCTGACAGACATTCACAATCACTTGCCAAGCAAATGTTGCTATGCAAATAATCCAAGTTTAGTTTTTCAACCTTGATAAAAAAAGCTTTCTCAACAGACTAATTTTGCTTCAAATCCAAATTTCTAAGAGCATTTCTTCAAGTATATTCTTCAAAGGAGATGGGAAGTTAGTAGTTTTCACTGTGTTACTGTCCTGTCAAAGATTTGAGTGTGAGAGGAAATAGATTATTGTGACTAGAAATAGCCATATAGGTTAGGGAGGTGAGTTTTCTTTTAACACTCAGTATGATTTCTGTGTTAGTCAAAGTAGTCTATGTGAAAGCAGTAAAACAGGATAATTAGCTTTATTTAAACTGGTGATACATGAGTAGATGAGATTAAGCGTTTTTAGAACAGACAACGGCAACCTCAGTACTCAGCCATATTGTGTCCCAGCATCCACAGTTAATAACTGCATTATAGGATTTGTAATCTGTTGCCCCAAGAAAGAGACACCAAGGAATGAAATTTGACCATTGTACTAATTTCCCATGCAAGCAAAGTGAAGCTCAAGGTATTGAAATAAAGACTTTTACCCTATATGTATAGAGAAAAAGGCCCGGTGTTCAGGCTAGATTCCAAAAATTAAAAAAAAGGAGGAGAAGAAGAAGAGGTACTAGAGATCATATTACAAATATACATTCTTTGAGACACAAACAAAAATTTCAGAAGAAGATCAATCCATGCTTTATATACTAGATCAAATCTTTTGATTATATGGATGTTGAGAAGCTTTCTGAAAGAAATGGGTCTATTTCAGCACTTCATTGTCCTGATCTGTATTGTGGACAAGAAGCTAGTTTTAGGACAGAATATGGAGAAATGGAATGGTTTCCCATAGGCAATGGTGTCAGCCAAGAGTATATTTTATCTCCGTATTTGCTCAATTTGCATGCAGAACATATAATATGGAAAGCTGGAATTGATTTAGATGAAGGAAGAGTGAACATTGGTGAAAGAAACTTCAGTAAAAGAACTGGTGAATAACTAACTCAGTGGTTTAGTTGGCTGGCTGCAGAGCCAGAGATCAGAATTTGGATTCCCCACTGTGCCTCCATGAACAGGTGCTGGACTCTGTGTGATGATGATGTAATTTAAAATATACTGATGACACCATATTACTGGCAGATAAAAATGAAAGAAGAAAGTGCAAAATCAGGATTGTAGTTGAACATGAAGAAGACAAAAACTTTAATGTCAACAATGAAGAGATTAAAATCGTTTAAAAGTTTGTATACCTCAGTTCAATCACCAACCCAAATGGATAGTTCAGTGGTTTAGGTATCTAGCTGCAGAGCCAGAGGTTGGGAGTTTAATTTCCTCACTGTGTGTCCTTGACAACGACTGCACTCATCCATAGGGTCCCTTCAATCTCTGCAGTTCTAAGATGATGATGATGATGATAAATCAGAAGACTGAGACTTGGAATGGCAGCTAGAAAGGAACTAGAAAATGCAAGGCTATATCACTGGAAGCCAAGGCCAAGATCATTGTACTGCTGTATCCCTTATTTTTTATTTATTCCTGATTACAATGTATGGTTGAAGCCAACAGGGGAAAAAACAGATTCATTTGAAATGGGGTTCTAGAGGAGAGCTTTGTGGATACCCAGCCTACCAGAGAGACAAGCAAGTGGCTACTAGATCAAATCAAACCTGAACCCTCTTCAAAAGATAACATGATGAAACTGAGACTGTTGTACTTCAAGTGCATTGTGAAGACAAGGTTGAGTGGAAAAGAGAATAAGGCTGGTGAAAGTCAAAGACAACAGGAAAGAGGAGGACCAAAATGAGATGGATTAACTCAATAAAGGAAGTCACAGACTTGAGTTTGTAAGAGCTGAGCAGGACTATTAATATTTTGGAGGTCACTCATTCATGGCATTGCCATAAATTGACATGTAACAAAACAATGAGTGAAGCGGAACCCAAAAGTTGCATTAAAACAAAACAAATACAAAATAATAATAAATGCTGGGGTCCTTATATTAAATTGTCAATTCAAAAATAATAGCACAGCATAGATGCAACAAAAACGCTAGAGGCAATCCCAAAATCCTTTTTTTCAAGGGGATTTTCCCCTGGTATGCATTTAGGAAGAAGTATTGCTGCTACCCATGCTTTTTTGTATACTCTTTTTTTCTTCCACTGCTTTGTTCACATAATTTGTAGAGTGACCAACTCTGAACACCTAAGCTCTGAAAGGGATATTACTTTCCCAGAGCAAAAAATACTGATTAGCTGGAACTGTTGGCATACCATCATACATCAGAAATATACCTACTGCGAAGAATGTCAAAGCACAGCATGTTGTCAGGATGCATGACTTACTATGATGCCTATGGTTACCTGACAATGCTATAACAATCCATCACTAAATAATATGGCCCTCCCCTTTCCTATATTAAAAAACTAGTAAGACCTTTCCAAAACATCACAAAGTATCTCTTCCAGGGCCTTTGGTTGCTTGTTTGTGTGCTTACTTGAGATAAAGATTCTAACTTAAAAAAGGAAATAGGAAAGGCTTAGGTACAGATCCAACAGCTCCTTGATTCACAAGATTCTCTGGTATGTCCTGCCTTGCAGGAGCGTATCATGGAAAACCTATTGAAGATAATGAAAAGCAAACATGGAGCCTCCGCCATTTTAGACACTTTAAATACTTTACTTGCTCAGATAGCAGTATTAGCTGGTTTAGAGCACTGCAACTTTCCACTCATCTTTACAACAGACCTGAAGCATAGGTTATTATTTCCCCATTCTATGGTGGAATAGCAAATTAGATACAAAGGTTAGGGACAAGGACCTTTGCTGTCCATGATTGAGCCAGCTTTGGTTTTGATTTCAAGTCTTTTGAAGCCTGATATGATACTGCATTGAAAACTCAATAAAAGGAAGTGCCATAGAACTTTAGCTTGAGAAAATTCTAGAAATCTTATTTCTGTGTCAGAGAAAAATAGGCTGACCTGACCACTTGAACTCTTCACTCCCAGATGGATAAATGCTCCCCCTGTTCCTTCCCAGTTCATCTTTGGCTTATCTCAGTTTTTGACTGATGTTTTGTTCTAGTATAGCCACTTGTTGAATAGCCTAGATATGAAACGTTAGGTTTCTTAAGAACATTTCTTAAAAAGTCTTTTCTGAGTCACCACAATATCATTCTAATACTTTATTTTTTTTTCCTGAAATAGCCAAATGTTTGGGAGAGGTCACAAGGAGACTCTCCTGATGCTTGTCCCTATTCATTGTATTGTGTAGTTACAGCATTTTTGAACATGGAGTTTCCATTGAGCAAGTTAGGAACAAGAACTGGGTTGGATTCATTTCTGAATTTCTGAAGTTCAGTTTTGTTAATTGTCAAAGAAACAGCCGGATGCCTGCTACTTGAACTAAAGGCAAATACGAACTGCAATCTTCTTTTAATTACTACTGACAGATTAACTTGATTGATGGGTTTTGATTAAATTCAAGACATACTATTGGGTAATTACTTAATAAGACACTAGTATTTCTAACTGCGCTTTTGTTTTTAATTGAAGTCAATGAGTCGCAGACTGTTTTCACTGGGTGACAATCAATTAGCTCTTATGTACAGTATATTTCAGATATTTTCGTCCATTGATGTTAAAGCCTTTGTAATGCCCTTCCATTTTACCTAATTAATTTTCTTGTCACCCACAATGATACTGCTGGACCCTCCAGAACATGACAGAGTGTTTCATCAAAACATATTGAACTGAACAAATTATGATGATTATTCATTCAATTCACTCTTATCTTTCAACAGGTTTCTAAAATACATTATGACCATGACTACCTGCTTAGCCCTACAACCCATTTGAAGTTCTAAGCAATTCTTCAGGAAAGGTTTCTGTTCAACAAGGGGGCCAGAAGGAGACTGACAGCAACTATACATTACTGTTGTTGAACTGAAGTGGAGAAATATTTCAGAATTAATCCTTCTATTCGAGATTTGCCATCTTTCTTGAAAGAATATCCGAAAGAAGATCATGCTTTCTAATTTAATGCACTACTCTTTTGAAGAATCCTTGATCCTCATCTGCTCCAGGAAGAATTAGTGAGCATTAAGAAATGTCAGCTGCATGTTCATAGAAATCTGACTAGCTTAACAGCTTTATCTGTACAACATACTGTACATCGAAATGGTTATTATACAAAGAAACTTTATTGTAAACAGGAATTTTCCTAAGAAGACTATTTATTATTGCTTTCTGATCTGTCTTTATTGAAAGGTCTGCAAGATGTTTGGTGAAATGAAGCTTTTTGTCATGAGAATCATGGGAACAATAAAAACAAAAAGCCTTCTCTGTACAATTATATAATTTTCTCCTATGAGTCAGTTCTGCAATCAGAGGTTGCAGGAAATGGAGCATAGAGCATGTATTTTCTACAGAGATGATTGTCAAATACTTTCCTTGTTTCAGAGATATACACCATTTCATCCTGCAATATTTTGTTTTCTTGTTTTTTCAGTCATCTGACTGTTATGAAAAGCGAGAAGACACTCTTGTACTTAAAACACAGGTACTGCAAAAGTCACCCAGACTGACTTTTTTTTTTTATCTTTAGTGGTGTTTTTATCTTTCTCTGAAATGATCCCTAAGGTCTCCTTTGCATGTAGAAAGGCATTTTCTGATTTAGTAATAGATCTATACAGAGGATGACAGAACTAACATAGCCTTCAAGATCTATTTCTGTTCCTAAAATTGAGATCTTGCTCAGTCTTGCTCAATGATGCTTCTATGATGTTTTGCGCTGCAATCTATAAGACAGGAATATGACTTTCACTTGCATGTCTCTTGATGCTACCCAATGCTTCTGGAAACAGTCCAGGACTAGAAAAAGGAAGATGCAAATATTTCTGATATGTACTTACATATATTAATTTCAATATGGCACACAAATATTTAGTGACCACTATCACCAGACAGAAGGTGACTATGAATCACATTCAAAGTTATACAGGTGGACTTCCGCTCATGCAGTGGGGCATTTCTTTCTGCTACTACCATCCCTTCTGCTGCCCTTCACCCCAAATTAGCTTAAAATGGTCTGCTAACATAGTAAATGTATGAGTGTGAGGGAGATGCTCTTGCTGTTCCTGGCAGGTTGTCTGCCCTGTCTTCAGGTCTCAGGGAGAAGTGCACAGCTGCCCTGATGACAGAGCTAATAGGGAACAAAGGCAAGAAAAAGAACACCTATGGAAGAGTAGGAAGGATAAACACCTGTGGCAAGATGAGGGCACAGT
Organism: Intellagama lesueurii; assembly: GCA_037013535.1. Lineage (NCBI taxonomy): Eukaryota > Metazoa > Chordata > Lepidosauria > Squamata > Agamidae > Intellagama > Intellagama lesueurii. The sequence goes on along the minus strand of JBAJHW010000002.1, from coordinate 265,665,755 downwards.
TGTGGAAGGAAGAGTGGATGAAAGAGGAGACAGGTAGAAGGCAGCAAGGGAGGATGAGCTGGGAGAAGTTGCAGTCTGTGTTCTCTGCTGTGGTGGAGGCAAGGCCAAGCACCTTGCAGGATCCATGGCCTGGAGAGTGGATGAGCTTGGTGAAGGGCCTTGATGTGGGTGGTGGTGGTGCATCCTTCTTTATTCCTGAGAAAAATCAGAGATGCCAATCTCAAAATTGGAAGAGGCTCACCCATCTGAATCTACTCTTACTCAGAGTCAACCCTGGAGGCATCACCACCAGAGCTGTGCCTCATGCAGCTAGCTCAGGGGCTGGAAGAAGCCTCCTTCTGAGAGTGTCAACCTCTTGTCAGAGACTATCAGTCCTCACTGAGGGGCATTGTCTGGATGGCACCAGCACCAGGGGTGGGACATCTTGTACTCCTGAGTCCACTGGTTTAAGGTAACTGCTATAACCAATAAAATCTGTGAAAGAGCATCACTGTTTCTGTGTGTCCATGGAACTCATGATAGAAGACACTTTCCAAGCTGGCCTTCCCTTGGAAGGGGTGCTGGGAGGGACCAGTTGTGTCTATTCTGTTGGTGGATATATGCTATTGAATGCAAACTTATTAATATGCGATGTATACATACATTGCAAGGCTTTGTCCTCAGTAATTTGGCCTATCAATACTTTATTTGCTATATCTCATTATCCATACTTCTACTCCCATTTAACTCAATCATACTGAAGTTCTACAGCAAAACCAGCAGAATGATGATGAAGGATATGAGAAAAGGCACTCCATCCCAAGACACACAGCAGGCAGACATGGGTCAACTTGCAGAAATATTCTTCTTGCAGCATACTAAGACTTAGATGCTTCAAAAAGCAGCACAGGGCCAAGACAAAGCAGAGTGTCTTTTCTGGGTCCCAGGAATTTCATCCTCTCTATCTGGATCAGAGCCTAAAGGATAAGGCGAAGTGTGGGAGCAGGGAGGGTAAATTGTCAGCAAGCACAGTTTGTGACATGGCACATATGTTAAGCCATCAACCTTAGCTTACAATTTCCTGGCTTTGTGGGGCTGCAGCCAACATAGAATAGCCCTAACACTTCCTAAACAGGCAGCTTGTCAACTTTTTGAATACTGAGACACATACAAAACATATACCAGTAGGAAAAAGAGAGAGAAGAGAGAGAGAGAGAGAGAGAGATTCAATTCTTTTAAAAAATCTCTGGTATTGGAATATTGTGTTTCTGTACCGCCAATTCAAAATGCTGGGAAATGGCCTGATAGTGCTGCACAATATTGTGGCCACGTTGCCAGCAGGAAAAACAATGCCAAGCTTTACATAGCAAGGGGAGGCTTGAATGCTGACAACACCAATGGCAGCAGACAAGATGGTCTACAGGAGACCCTCTTCTGTTCACTCCCATTCACAAAGTGACACCACACAAGAGAAAATCCCAGAAGCTGACTCCTTTTTAAATCAGTTATTGAGCAAGTCTGAATATAATATAATTCAGTATAATTCAAATGCTATATAGCCCAAATGTCAGCCATCATTCTTGAAAAAAACAAAAACAAATAAGAGCTGTGTAGTCCTTACACAATACAAAAGCAAGGATAGGGGTTACTGTTATTAGATCAATAAAAAATTAAAAATTCAAAAAAATGCTAGCTTTTGATGGATGCTAGTCTTTATCAGGCTGTGCACCAATATATTGTGTAACCTGAATGATGACTGGCATTCACGCTACACAGTATCTGCATTGTACATATTATTTTCAATGTATTATTTTAGATCTCAGCTTATTCTACTGTAGATGGGTGATAATGCAGTTTTCTTGTGGAGGAAGACCTCAAGACTGAGTAGGAGCTGCAGATGAATGCAGGTGTATCTGTGAAGATTCTCCATCATCTAGGTGAGGTTACCTCCAGTTGCATCCTTGTCCAGTTGCCGTGACTCAACTTCCAGATGAATGGAGATGCTGCTGGCTCAGCTCAACTCAGGCTCAGCTCATGCTGCCTCTGTGCTCCTGGCAGGTGAGTGATGCAATTGCATCACAGCTTTTCCAGCGTTGGGGGAGGGATAGGAAGCCTTAAAGGCCAGGTGTGCCCCAATGCCTATGTCTATGGACTGCTACTGCTGCTGGATGGCCCACTCACCTGCCCTGTAATCCAGAGTGAGTATCTGCTCACCTTAGGGGGCTGGATAGGAATTTTTCACTCAGGTCCCTAATTGGCAAATTGAACAAAAGAGGCCCGAGTGATTTTTGTCTATCCTGTTCTGTTTCTCATGAGGCACTAGGGGCAGATGATTTTCGATCTCAACTAAATGGTATGTCAAATAGGTCACAAATTGACAGGTGGTACAGAGAGAGGGGTGATAGCAGTGAGTCCCACAAGGCACCATTGGACAGTTGAGTCCCCTGAATGGGTACTGTGAACTGCGTGATTCAGGGAACAAGCAGGGATTACCTTCTAAGGCAGCCGCAGGTTACAAACAACCTCAGTTCATGAGAATTAGGATGAAAATTGACCTGAGTATGTCTCCCCAATCAAGCAGGCTGGGACAAGGCTGGTAGTGGACAGCTAGGCCCCAGGGCAAGGGGCTCACCCAGTCCAGGTTGGAGACAGGCTTGGTTGGTCCACCTGCTCCTGTTCCCAGGTTTAGGCACTACCTTAGACCCTGCCTCAGTTTACGGAGTAGAAATGGGCAAGAATCACCAGTTTGGCAGTTCATGCCAGTTCATTTCTCAGCTGAACAGGTTTTTGGTGCTTCTTAGCCATCCCTCTTCTGGTGGCCACCCACTCAGAGGCACTGGCCTGGCTTCTCTGCCCTGCTTACTCTGGCCACTGTCTCTGAATGGGCCCCTGCTGGAGGAGGCGGAGCTTTGACCCACAGAACATTGGACTAATAAATGAACCAACATGAACCACTCAGCTGGCAGTTTTCACCCATCTCTAACGGGGAGTAAAATAGTTAATAAAGTTGTGACCTGAGTTTGAAACCCATTTCTTGGGTTTTGCTTCTTTATATACTAATACGGAGAGCAATGGGGCACAGCTACCTGTGAGTGGGGCAGGTGGATTGAATGGGATTCCTGCCTCAAATCTTGCACATTTCATAGGCCTTGCGATATATCTTGTAAATAGAAAACATGTGGCTGTATATCATCCACCTCCTTTTTAACTCCCCTCTAAAAAAAAGTGTCCATATGGTTGTCACAAATGCCTAAGTAGGAGATTCATGAAGAGAGGAGACAATTCTGTTTATTTTTTAAAAAACACAGTGTATAACAATAAAACCTTCACTAGCATATATTAAAAAACAAAAACCTCTAGAAGAAAACTTCAGCTACTTAAGTGAGTACATCTTACTAAGCACCAAGTGTCAAATTCTTTCCTTCTAGCCATGACACAAAAACAATAAAGATCTTGTTAATAGTTCTGCCTTGAAGGGAGTAAAGAAACAATTACCTTGAGAAAAATAAGGCTCAAGGCAGGTTCTTTTACATTATAAAGTAGAGAAATAATAGCGAGGTGGGCTTCCTACCCCACCTCGATGTTCTGTTTACATAAAGAGTTGTCAGATCAGCATTATATCCCATTATTTACAGGTAAATAGTGTCTGTTGATGGTGCCACCTACAATGAAGTGTTACACTGCTGATGTATTAATATCCAAGCCCTTCGGCTTTCATTCGCTATATCCATCATTTTATTTTGTCTGCTACTAACTGTGCTCAGGAAGGTTGTTTACGCAATTCAACTGCTCATCATGCCTGGTAATCTCGATATCTATTTACAAAGGTATGTCCGGTAATAAGCACTGATGTTTGAGTTCCCTCAGACTTAAAATACCCAACACACCAGTAATCTTGAAACAGAGTTTAATCTAAGATAATCTTATCCATTCTGGCCATGTTACAACCTCAATCAGAGAGTCCTACAGGGTTAAAATCCTTGCAAGTTGTAGGGTACCCTACAACTTGCCAGAGGGGAAGCTTACAGGGAGTCTAGAGAGGCAGATGGTGAAACACTGCGAGTGTTTTTGTTCCCATCATACCACCTTGGATAGGTGAAGGGAGACAGCTCTCATGATGCTACTTCACATGATTTGGGACATTCAAGCCTCATACTGTCCATAGATTTCACAAGATTTCCATTCTTCAGCTGTCCTTACATAACAGCCAGCCATTTTAGGCCTGGCCTTTTTTCTCTGGGACAAATCAGTTGGGGGAAGAAAGTGAGGCCAACAAATTAGGATTAGATGACCTCTGAAGATCCATCTTGCTTGCATGAGCATGACTAAAGTTGGATCGTAGAATGCGGGTGATGGCCGTTTGGCTTCTAGAGAGAAGTCTTCACATGAGCAGCATGCCTACACTGGAACCAAGCAATTAACTTTCATGGTATCCTCCTTCCTCCAGTCCTCATACTTTCTGGTTACTGCTTATATTCCCTGGAATAGATAAATAGGTAATTGTTAGACAAATATACAGATAGATCATTCATTTGCTGGAGTAGATACATCAAACCTCTGCAAAAACCACAGTAAATTGACATATACCAATTTCATTAAATTTGGGAAGTGATGTAAGGTGAGGCTTGGTAAGTGTTTGGACGAAAGGCCACATGGAATATCAGGACAGGAATTGAAGTTGAATGCTAGAGAACAGTCCCAGCTTCTATCCTAGCATATCAGGTAGGGCAAGGAAAGCATCTTGCCAGAAGCTCTGAGGAGCTCTTGCCCACCAGAGTTGACAACACTGGGTTAATGGACCAATGGTCTGACTCCTATGGCAGCCTCCTGCTTATTTCTTTTTAAAACAATACCACCATATCCCTATGAATGTACCTGATCTTGTCTGATCAGGACTAAGGCTTGAGGGTCCTTAGATGGGAGACCACAAGGGAATGTCAGGGCATTTCCAGGCAGGGCCAGGCAGGAATCTTCCATGAAACTCTGGAGAGCCCTTGTCAGTCAAGTGGGCAATCCTGCACCAAATGGACCAAACACCTACTTTATATTAAGGCAGACTCCTGTGTCGGGTTGCGATTGCCACCACATTTTTCATATCGAAATGTGCTCCCTGCCATTTGTTTACCCTTGTGCTCTGTTTCTACCTCCGTGTGCACTTTTAATTAGATGCAGCTGAGTTCTTTTGCTGCTTACTAACACCTTAATTTGGGAAGCACAGTTTTCATTACCTCTGCAAATATCCACTTTGCTATAAAGTCAGGCTCATTACTTGCAATAACCTTGTTTAGCCTGGCTATCAATGTTGTACCATTAATAATGTGGCCTCCAATCCATCCACCGGTTTGCTATTGAAACCCACCTAATTTAGCTTTAATATACAAGTGTATGGCATAACAATGCACTGTTATCCTAGGGTGCATTTCCCCCCCCCCCCCCCGCTTTCCAAGGAAGCAGTAGCTTTTCCCACTGTCCTGAATGTGTGGCTAAAAGCATTGCCTACATAATAATAACAACCTACCCTTTTCGTACCTCCATCTCTTTGCAGCATTGACATGTTATTCATAGCTCAGCCCCTACTAGGTACAGTGGTGTAAACCCTCGCTATGAATTTCTCTCCAAGTCAGTTTTTAAGCATAAAACTCAGCATTCAGGTATCTAACATGCTTTTGAAAATACAGCCTTTTTTTGTTTGAATTTGTGATTCCAAATACCTGGGATCTGACATTCATTTTTGAACACAGCCTGTGCCACTGTTTAGTTTTTTTAGTGTATTTAGTTGTAAGGTGAGAGAATGCTCTGCAGTTATTTGGTATGCAGTCCTGCTGAGATAACCTCCTTGGGCTGACAACGCATCTCATTCTACTAAGATTAGAAAATTCTCTAAGGTTGAACTTAGATATGTCGTTGTCTAAATGCAATTAACATGTAAGGTTTTGCAAAATTTAAATAGCAGCTATAAGTGGGGAAGCAGCAGGACTTGAAGAGAAATAATTTAACTCTGTCCCCTGTTACGAGTAGGGTGCAAATCACTTCCCTATGCTATTTGAGAAACAGTTGGTGCCTTTTGTGCTTAGGGATGTGAAAAAATGTCACCACTGTTGAGATTATTCTAGGTAAAACTGGCTATCTCAGCACAGTGAGAGAGTAATTCAATGATTTCCAAACACCCTGGGAAATCTCATCTCCAGTGGGAGTCCAAAATGCCAAATAGTTCTGAAATTCTTTTTCTTTGGCGGGAGAGTGTTGTTGTTTTTAAAATTGTATAAAATAGATTTCACAGAAATCTGTCTATACATAAGACTGGTTTGCAACTTCTTTTTGTGAAAATAAATGCACATGCCAACACAGCAAAAACAAAGGGACAAATTGATTGGCCATGAAGATACAAACAACCCATGCAATGCTGCATCTTTTATTTATCCCTACAGCAAAACAACAATGCTATATTTTACAGAAATACATTTTAAAAGTGTTGAAAATACACAAGATATTTCCCTTTTTTGGGGAAAAAAACAATAAATTGCCTTGTGGAGGGGACTTTCTTTCTTTCTTTATTTATTTACTTATTTATTTATTTATTTATTTATTTGTGTCCAGTTTACTAAGTGAGGATGAATCAAGTCATGATTTATATCTATTCATCTATTCTATTTGGTCCTAAACAACAAGGAAAGCTGATGGTTGAGGACAGTCCTGAGTTGACCAGGGCGTTGGACTTGATGGCCTTGTAGGCCCCTTCCAACTTCACTTTTCTATGATTCTGTGAGATATATTATACAAGGCAATAATCCTTTACAAGGTGCCAGTTATTGCATTAGAAAAATGGATTTCTCTTCACATCAAACAGAACATAACAAGACCCATATTGAATAACACTGAGATCCTAACTAGTCCACCATTTTGTTCACAAAGTGGTCAACCATCTAGATGTCAATGGGAAGCTATGAAGCACTACCTCAGCGGAAGAGCATCTTTTAACCCCTTTCCCAAGCAACTGATGAATAGGCATACTGCCTGGAATACTGGAGATAATATACAGCCGTCCTGAGTGCCTGGCTAGAAGTCATTAAATGGCCCTAACCTCAATGGATTTGTCTATCCTCCCCCTCTCCCCACTGCCACCGGCAGCGAATCCCACAGTTTAACCATGTGTAGTGTGAAGGAATACTGTCTTTTCTCTGCCTTTCATTCAAACCTGAAGGGCTGCATTGCCCTTGTCAACACTCTCTGTCTAATTCTAAACACTATCACTCAGAAATGCAAAAGTTAATCATAATAACCTTAGAACTGCAGAACTGGAAGGACCCCTATGGATCTTCAAGCCCAGCCCTTGTCAAGGAGGCACTGTGGGAAATCAAACTCCTATACTCTGGCTCCACAGCCAGAGACCTAAAACCACTGAACTGTTCAGCACTCCCAGAAACCCCAGTGAAAGTGGCCACTGACCATGCACGTTGGTGTCCTCTGGAAAGTGTGGTCCAGAAGAGTAACTTTCCCTCTCTCTGGTATTATTTAATCACTGGGGAAAAAAAATGTTCCATAGATGACTCAGCATTTGGGAGGCTGGCTTTACACAAACCTTTTTATTTGCTTGTTTAGAGACTTCAGCATCTGTACGGTCTGGTTCCAATTCTCTATTAATATTATTTTGTAACACTATAGAATAAGGTTGTTGAAAAATAACCAAATCCCATTTTCAATAATCTTCTTAAGGAACTCAAGCTTCACTTCTCAAAGCATTATGCCAACACAAACCCATTTGCCGCAATGGATGCTATAGCTGTAAATGCATAGCTCTCCAGATGTCCTCTTCACAGTTTGCTGAACAGAGAACTGCTTAGTGCAGGCAGCTTCTTATGCTGCAAAAAATTATAACCGTTTGTCATAGATGACAAGCAATAAGGATGTTGTTTGTGTGACCCACCTCTTATATTGGACAAATTCATTCTGAGGATCCATTATTTGGCTCCATTTCAAATTAGCTGAACTAGGAAAAAGCAATCCCTGGGATGAACCTGGTATCAATGTTTAACCCAATAATGTACAGTCTATGGATGTAACAATTGGCAAGTGTTTCCTTCCTTGTCAAGGAAGAGTGCCTCCACACATCAAAAGTGAAACCTTGGAGCACCTGTAAGACTAATTAGTTTTTATTTTTCATTGGGTTTCATATGCCAGCACACAAAACATTTCTTCAGTTGAATAGAGTGACTGTGTCTGGTGGGGGGGGTTGATATCAAGACTCTTGAAAAACTCTTGTGTTGTGAGATGTCTTGTGCATCCACATGAGTGAAAACACCAAGTCCAGAGATGGGGACAAAAGGGGATAAAAAGGAAAAGGAAAAGGGGAGGGGGAAACCACTATCTTACCTGGAGAGGTGAAAACTGTTGAAATTGTTCATTCCCACCTGCCAAGAATGACATAGGGTGTGACTAGATGGTTTGGTCCAGGTCAGGGATGGGTGATTCAGTCCTCTTCCTGGTGACCACACAACATATGTGCCATTGCAAACCAGCCCGACACTGATTGATGTGTACCTGCAGCTTTTTAGGTCCTTGTCAGAGGCTCCTTTTTTGTTGTTGTTCAGTTCCAGAGTGTGTGATCTCTGGTTTCAAACCAAAATGGATGGATTCAGCTGTCTTTTTGCTTAAACCACTCGATGATCTTGAGAAACTGAAAACTTCCTTCCTGTTTCTCTGTGGAGGGGAAAGGATAGGAAGTTTTCTATTTCTCTTTAATTGTTCCTAACACATCAGTTATGCTTTGTGGATGCAAATGACACATCTCAAAGTGGCATGATCTAGACCAATCCAGGCTGGGATAACTAGATTATCCAGTTGCACCTACAGTTGAAGATTTGCCCTCCAGCTTCAATCTCTACCTTTGGAATGGGTGTTTAGGGATGGCCAATGATATTTTTCCACTAATTCACTGCATTATTATGTCAAACAGACATAAAATTTATATGAATTAAGGACGAGTAAGAATTTTGTTTGAGTTTTTCCCCCTCTTAAAATGAGAATTTCCACATTCACAAATATACCAGAGGGCGAGAAGTTAAAAATGGAATGTGGGAGAAAGGTAAATTAACAGATTTGTCCAGTCAGGTCCAAGGCTTTAGTTCTTGAAAAGTCCAGAGAGTGAGCTCCTGTGTGTTCAACCATCAGTACTAAATTAGGCTTTCCATTTTTCTCTCTTTTCCTGACAGGATCCTCATCTATAATAATTATATGGCAAGCAGGTGCAGTTATTTGGCATGGTGGAAGCAACGTAACCCATAGAATATGAATGCTGCAAATAGGGAAGAATTTCATTTCAGCTTCTATCTGTATTATTTCTTTGTTCTTCTTTTTACCAAATTTGAAATTCTTTCATATTTGGGATAAGAAGAACTAGAGGTTGAAAAATTCAGATATGAGAGAAAGTAAAACTGACAGATTTCCTCAGCCAAATAAGAACTGCTTTGCCAGGTCGTATCAAGGACCCAAAACTTTCTACATTTCCCTTCCAATGCACAGCTTGACAGCTACTTGTGATAAAGATGACAACTTTTCTTCCTGGTTCAGGCCATTTATTTTCGACACGCGTTCAAGTCCCTAAGATAATCCGGAAGCTGCAACTGCAACTCTCTTGGGCTTTGGTGCTGTTCCTTCATGGAATCCATTCCTGAATCTATGGCAGACCTTTTTCAGAAACCTATGATAAAGAGTGTTTGTGGAGTCAGGAATGGGAGCAGGGCTATTCATGGATGGCTCTCCCTGAAGCCAACATCACACAAAAGGATTTCTAATGGTTTTCTGTGCCATTGCTTTAAATATGAGAATTGGCTTTTGTTTACTGACCTCTTTTTTTAACACCCGGGGTTTGTGAGAATCATGGTGCAAAACATCTGGAGGGCATCACATTACTATCCTTGTTTTACCTTGAGATACTGTAGGATTAAAACTTGGTCCTGAAAATCACCCTCCACCTCTGGTATCTGTTCTCCTACTAGACATCAACTGCACCAAATGGGATTTGTGTCTCTCTCAATATGGTACGGTGGTATAATGTTGGGTTTAACATGGAGTAATACAATCTGAGGATAAGACCATTTATTTCTTCCAGAATTATAATATAAATTATGCACATCTTTAGTCTCAAATGCTCAGACCAGATTTAGTTGTTAATTAATGAAGTAAATGGCCTGTTTGTTAGAAGACTGGCAGATAATATGACAATAACCAACCTGCCGTAAAATCAATCAGTGCACCTTGTTTTACTTAGCCTTCTCTCATTAATTTTGCAAGATTTAGATATTGTTGATGAGACTGGAATTCTTTGATGTGCTAGCAAAAAAAACTTAAAAACAAAATGAAGTCTATTGTGAACCACTCACAGTTGCCTTGGTAGCCAGATGGATGGTATAGAAATCAAATAAATAAATAAATAAATAAATAATCATATTAAGAAGGCAATAGAAAGATCACTCACACTGGTGTGGTTTGAGAGTAGTTCAACTGAGATTGTATTACACTATCATAACTGATCTTTGAGCTATGACTAAGGATGATTAGAATTACATCCAATTCATATTAACTATATTTCTGAAAACAAGATATGGAAGAACTCAGATGTGCCAATACATGTTTGTTTGGCAGACTACAACATCATATTGTATCATACATGATAGGCAGGATTGCCATTTTAGGCATCAGCAAGATGCAGGATAATTATTTTGGTTGTGGACTACAGTTTTCACAGGAATAGTCAAGCATCCACTCTTAGATATGTTCAAGATTCTAAAGCAAACTTGCTTTATGCAGCTTCAAAAATAAATATTTTGCAACAATCAGAGGCACAGATCCTGTAGATGAAATCAGTACTTAAGGTTTTGAAGCAGACCGAGTTCTGCTTAGTCTAGACTCTGTGAAACTAGTGAAGCAAACTCATTTTCTTTGGGTTTGTGTTAAGCATGGCTAAGCCTGAATCCCACTTATATTCTTCTCTTGTTCACCCTCACACCATTGGCTTCGTCAAAAAGCTTGCCAGATCTGAGTTGCAATTATACATATGTATGAAGAAAACAGAAGGCAGAAGGGAAAATTCATATGGTGTAAGCCCATTCACTACTCTGGGCCTCACATACTGCCATGACTTTTATGACTTTTCATTCTTTGTGTAAAATTCCTTTCAGAGGCTGTTTGATTGGGGCACACGTTGTCAGCTGTGCAGTTGGCCAAACTAGCAGGGCAGCCTCCTGCCTCTCCATCCAGTGATCCATCCATTTTTACCTGCCAATTTTATGCTCGGCTTTCTCCCTTCCCTTCCCCTTCTCATCTGTCCAATTTCAGCAATCAGAGCACTGGCATATATGAAAAATAACAGCAGGGAAAGAATTGCAAATAACAATAAGCAATGCTGCACGAGATGATACAGGAGAAAGAAAAAAGAAACAGGGAAGCAAAAATATACCCATCCGGGGGGCTCTTTGGACATGAAATAAGGGGGAAACTGTTTTAAGGAATCCATGGCAGTCCTATATAGGGCAGGCCTATTCAGATTTCATGCTGTTTCATGTCTATTTCAGATGAAACTTTATGCTTCAGGCCCCCATGGAGTACTATCGGCTGGACACAGAGTCAGGAGGAGGTATAGCAATGCCAGATGTCCAGCCCACTGCATCCCCCCCCCCCAAAAAAAAAGACATGGTTGAGGATGGCTTTCCGCTGTTGCTTCTTTGTCAAAGTTTAGGCTTGCTTTGGCTGTTGTTAATCTGCAAAGCACCAGGCATGTTAGAATAAAAGCAACAGTGGCAGTAACAGCCACATTAGGGATGGCAACATTATGTGGTTTTTCCTTAACAGCGTCCCTACAGAAAATTGTACTTTAGAAAAAAATTTCAGCTTGTCTTGTTTGCCACATGAGGACAAACTTAATCAGGATATATCTTCCCAAATGGGAGACAGTTTCGTTTGGTTCAGTCTTTGAACTTATCACTTGCATAGTTTGTGAATCAGCAAGACAGTTGGAATGGCGTGATCGTTGGCTATTTGAACTTTCGAGAATTTTGTGGTGCAGTTTTGAAATAAAAAATACATACAAAAATAAGTATGTTAGGAAAAATGCAGAGAAAACTAGTGGGCATATACAAAACATGGTATTTAGAGGACATTATTATAAAATAGGCATATTTCAGTGTGACCAGTTCCTGTGGTGCCGGCAGGGTCGCAGTAGCCAACACTTACTCCATGGGCTCCAGCTCAGCTTCTTGGCTCAAAACAGCTCTTCCCCCACCCATAAGGTTGAGCTATAGTCTCTAGTCCCTGGGGTGCCACTTGCCAATTTGGGCCCCAAGTTAATTTCACTGGAACTCCCCAGAGTTCAGTTCCTGGAAAGCAGGAAGTAGAGGGAAACTTCACTCCAGGATGCACCTCTTTTAGGGAGGGTTTGTAGAGAGGGGTGAAAGTAGCCAGGCTCTGTGACTTGTCTCTTCCCGTCCCCTCCCTCGGTGTGCTTTTCATTACTTGCCACTTCAAGGTTGTGGCAGTGTCTGGGTGGGCACTGCCACCTTCAAGCATGTGGCTGTAGTCATTGCTGTCTGGCTCCTGTCACAAGCAAAGAAACAGGATGAGAGGAGGCAGCTTCGCTCATTCTCTTCCCTGGTCTCTGCAGTTGCACCTCAGACAAGGACCCAGCCTTCCCTCACATCTTCCTAGACGTTCTCTTCTTTGAAAGGAAGTGACATCCCCAACTCTGCACCTTCCCATTCCTTCCCTATTGTTCTCGTTGACCTCACCTCCTTCAGCTGTTCCTTGTCAGGCAGCTGTCTGTCCTTCACCTGCGTGGGCTCCCTTCCACCAGTCTGGAACTGGGAACAACGTGCCCTCATCCCAGCTGCCCAGTACTTGTGTGCTGGGGCCAGACAGCTTGCCCAGGGTGCCTGCCTGCACCCCTCACACATATACATTTGCGTATAAAGTGAGCATCTTACAAATGTACACAAAAATGCAAAGAAATATTTGTAAGGAGTTTTAAAAGAGTGTCAAATGGATGCAGAAACAGGAAGGAAAAAGTGTAAGATAGGAAACATTAGAACATGAGAAACACCAACATTGTCAGGTTTATCTATCTACATGCAAGATTCTCTCGGTGGATCAAATTTCCTTGCAAAGCATACATTTTATTGCAACTATTATTATTTCCAATGTTATAGCATTAATATTATAAAATTAACACCATGTAATTGTGGTATGCCTGGCAATATTTATAACTGAAAATTTATGTGCATAGGAAAGTATGACAGATGTGCCCATAAGAATTAAATGTAGACATCAGATCTACACTGTAGATTTAATATAATTTACTTTCACCTACTTATGATAATATTTGGAATAATTAGTTACAACTGAGCCTGAAGGATTCAGAGTGCATTTAACTAGCAAAATTTTACAAGCATTGCACGCTAACTGTTATAAATGTCATAGCAATGTTTAATCACACCATCCAGTGCATAAAATTCTCCAAAAATTATTTCTTAATTGGCAGTTCTATTATGGCCAAAGTAATATGTCAGGAAATAATTTGGGTTGCAGACATTGTGCTTAAGCCTCTAGCCTTAAGTCTATGGTACTGAGAGCAGGGGTACAGCTGGTAAGGTAATAAGCTACTAACAGCCCCGGACGCTGCAAGACCAGATGAGTGTTGACATTGCAGTATGGCTGATACTTAAGTGCACAACTCGGAATGAGGAAGAATTCTAGTATTTCCTAGAGAATTGCAAGACCTTCAGGGCAGAAAAAGATATTATACATAACTCTTGATTAGAGTGGTAAGCTCTTTAATGTTGGAGAGGCAGGAATTTCAGGCAGACTTTTGAGAAATCACACTTCAAAGGAATCCAATGCCTTCTTCCTGAAGACCAACCACAAAACAAGGCAAGCTAATTTGCAAATTATATGAGAGGAAAGAAGCTCCTGCTATGCACAGACACGTTCTACAGTTAAGGAATACCCTCTTCTAATGACAATTTATCTGTAACCTGTGCTACCGCTTACATTTCTTTTTGTTTATATGTTCTTTTGTCTCCAGTTTTAATGAATTTAGTAATGTAATAAGAATGGTTGAAAACAAATTCAAGCAGAAGTTAAAGTTTAACTGACTTGGACCACTCATTCTTTGCACTGAACGTGTGTTGTGTAGGTCCAGAATGTTCTTGCTGTTGCCATTTTCCCCCCAGCCCTGTTGTCTGTACACCTTGCAGAGCACACTTTGCATCAACACAGACTCAGAGTTTAGCTATTCAACCTTCCATTTAAGAAAATTACAAAATCTGATAATCAGCATGAGAGTTGCATAAGTAAAGTTCAGAAACGTCTCTGCTATGACATCAGCAGCAGTTTCAGACTAATTGAAACATATGCTGATGATCCAGGTCTCCAGAAGAAGCAAATGAAATAGCTAATCGGACTACCAGCTTTGCAGTTTGAATTATGTGCCATTTCATCTCCTCTTTTTGCACTTTACTTGCATTTCAAAAGCTAGACTAAAATATGTAGAATAATCTATCTTCCATTGGACTTTCTCCTGAGCACTCTTTGAATGTAAAAAGTAAGTGAAATATTGTTAAACATTATTTCTCTAAGCATTGGAAAATTATTTCTCTAGGCATCACTACACATTGGATAGTTAAACTTGGCTATTAAGTAGTAGCACAGAGAAGCTCAAGTAATTATATATGTACTTCATATCCAAAATTGAAAAGGTGAATTTCAGGTTCCAGGGTTCATTCAATCCTAAACTCATTTTTTTAAAAACCTCAAACCTAAACTTTGGTCCTTAATTTTAAATCTGAAGAGCATTAACTAAGTTCAGTTCTAAAATATAGTTTTAAATTCAGGAAGAATTTTGAGTCCTGGTTTCAGGAAAAAATACCCTAATCTATTGAAAATTAGAGATTTGAGCAATTTGCCTTAAAGCCAGTTGATAATCCTACCAAAGTAAACCTATGGAGTCAATGGAATTTATATAAGTGTTCACTTACCACTCAACAATTAGTTAAATAAGGGTGCAGTCAGACAGGCATTTAGCCCACTGTTTGGTATGCTGTGAGGACAATTTGATTTTCTCCTTTTTCCAATATGACATAGTTGCTGGAGTGAACCAAATTGTTCCCATAGCATTCTTACCCAAAGCTCTAACTCCTATCAGAAGCTTCTACATTTTTACTATGGGTAGAATTAAAAGCAAACTTAATAACCTTAAAACTGCAGAGCTGGAAGGGACCCCATGGATCATCGAGTCCAACCCCTGTCAAGGAGGCACAGTGGGAATTGAACTCCCAACCTCTGCTCTGGCTTGATTAATTTCCAGTATATGTGACTACTGGAAATGAACCAAAAGGGAGCCTTCTGGCTGTCAAAGCCCTTCTAGTAGAAATCTGCAACATCATGAAATGGCTTAATAAAAGAGTCAGTTCAGGATATTGGCAAATGAAACGTTTCCTCTGCTCCTCAGTGGAGAGGCAAAGAAAGAGGTGGGGTGGGGTTAGTCAGTTAGGGCAGTGCAGATGTGATGCATCACTTGTTTTAAAAAATTGAAAACTTTGCCTTCTCTTAAAGTGCCAGTCAAAAAACTGGCTATACCCAAATTTGTTGCCGTGGTTCTGGCTATGGGCAGTTTTGTGACCAGTGTGTTGAGACAAAGCAAAGAAAATATGTTTGTGGGTTTTTTTTCCAAATAAAATACCCCACTATTTTTTTAAAGTGATGCAGTGCCGGACCAGAAGAAGCCGGACCAAAGAGGGCTGCTTGAGCTCCGATAGGTCATTTGGATGCAAGGATTGCATCAAGTGTGTTACCAGTCTGCTCCTATAGACAAGCCCTAAGTCCCCTCTAGTTGGGACTACCAATTTAGGCCTTTATCCCGGGTAAGCTCCATTTTGGTGGAACTCCACAAATGGAAAATTATGGGAAGTATAATTTAAAATAATCCAAAAATCCCATGATGAAGCAGCATAAAAAATGTTTGGTAATTTTCCCTTGAGAGACTGGAACAAATGTTAGTTTCTTGCTCTGTATGCAATTCCTAACTGCTTTTCACAAAAATGGAGTATGCAAGGAGAATGAAACATGGCGTCCACCAACAGGAGGCATGGTGGAGAGCAAATTCAGTTTGCACAGTTTGCAGTGTTTCCTGAAAATTCATGTGGACCATTGTGAAGAATTTCGGTGCTCGTGCTGATTCTACTTGCTAGGAAATCTTTGTGAGGTCCAGCAGCTGAAATGTGTAGACTATTTAGCCATGACAAGTCATGTTGCTCGGGGTGCACCACAAAGAGGTCTACATTACACCCCAGGCTTAGTTGCTCTAGCAACTTCTCATACATAATTTATTTCACTAATTATTCACTATTCGTGTTGTGTGTTTTTAAAATCTCATAGAATTTATTCTTTTAAGATTTTACATTTTATATTGTCTTTGTGAAGTCTTATGCAATAATGCTGTATTCTGCTATGCCATATGAAATAAATAAATTGTGAAGATTTTTTAAAAAAATAGATAGAAAACAGTTCAGAAATAGATGGAAAACAGTTGAGTTTGGGATATATAAGAAACTGAAAGAAGCTCAAATTGACAGGTCCTGCATCCAGAAAAAGTGTAGTTATCAGTCCAGGATTTTCTTTCTTTTTTTGTTTCTTTTCTTTCTTTCCATTGCTGATTGACACGAAGGATGGCAAAGCCATTCATTTGGTTTACATTATAAGCAAATCTGTTTAATTCACACTTCCTGAACCAAAAGGTATGCCTAAACATAGTCCTATTCAGATATTTAAATTCTGTCATGAAGTTCTCCAGTCAATAGGTATACAAAAATGCACCTACTAGGGAAAAAGTTGTGTAAGTAAAGTTCAGAAACTTCTTTGTTATGATGTCAGCAGCAGTCTCAGAATAATTGAAAAATATGCTAATAATACAGGATTCCAGAAGATGCAAAATTGGACTACCAGCTTTGCATCTTGAATTTTGTGCCATTTCCTCTCTTCTTTCTGCTCTCTACTTGCATTTCAAAAGCTAAACTAAAACATGTAGAATAATCTATCTTCTATTGGACCACTCCATAGATCGAACAAGAATTTGTCTAAGTTGCCCCAAAGGATTGGAATCAGTTTTGTCATTAACAAGTTTGTGACCACACTGCTTAAACAGTACAGATGTTGAGTATATCAGAATTCAAGGTAGCCTGGGAAACAGAAGAAATTATAAAAGGAAGGGGTTCAAAGAAAGTGAAACTTCCAAGCTGTGTCAAAGCAATCTTCATGGATATTTCTAAAGTTCTAACACAACACAAGTAATATTACCAGATTGGCATCTAGTGCTACATCTTTGAAGCTGCAACCTAGTACCCACTTATTAGGAGCAAGTTCATTGAACGCAGGACATACTTATGAATGGATAATATAGTCTTGTGTGGTACATTGCATGATAAAGTGCAAACAGATGCATGGGTCACTCAGAAGTACCAGAATA
The DNA here is from genome assembly GCA_037013535.1 of Intellagama lesueurii. NCBI lineage: Eukaryota > Metazoa > Chordata > Lepidosauria > Squamata > Agamidae > Intellagama > Intellagama lesueurii. The sequence goes on along the minus strand of JBAJHW010000002.1, from coordinate 265,648,267 downwards.
TCATTTGGTTTGCCTTTACAACCTTGTAAACCAGGAGTGACACACATGTAACCTTTCAGATATTGTTGGACTACACTCTTATCAGCTTTAGGTACCACAGCCAATGGTGGGGGATGATGAGAGCTGCCGCTCAATAATATCTGAAAGATTATGTGTTCCACATTCTTCTAGAAGCTTCTCACTGGTTGCAGATGAACCAGTGTGTTTCCACTTTCCAGTTTTCAAGAGGAGGCATTAATGAGAGGAAACAAAATGAAAGGGCTAGATTTCTACACTTCCTTCTCACCTTTCCTGCAAGATTTATTTCACTGGTATTAGCCTTCCTCCAAATCACAAGAGGAGCAGCACTTTGCGAGAGGAATCTGACATTGCATAATACTGCCATTTCAAAGCGTTACCCAGTATCTTTGAGTGGAAATGTGGCATGAGGTGAATTTTCGTCTTTACGAAATCCATGCCTACAGCATCTTCGATGGTTAATAAAGCCGGTGTAATGGAAGCTACAGCTGCTGTAAGCCTGTGGCTTTTCAAACCTGGACACCTTTAGTTTATGAATTACTAAGCCTTTTTTCATTTAAAAGTCTGGAGGGAATCACTGCTTTTTTGTCCTGTTCCTTGTGGCTTTGCTAGACCTTTTTTTACCCTGTAACTTTTATTTTAACCTTCTCTTCCTTTTCATTGCCTTTCAAGAAAGATTTCCCTTAGGGAGGGACGCCACTCAGGTGAAGTTCAAAAGCATTGCAGCTGGCTTGTCTAGCTCAGGGCCTTTCGTAATAATTGAGTGCTGCTAGTTTGGAAGGAGAGGGTTTTTGTTTTTTTTAACAAAACAAAAAAATATAAGAATTATTTCACTTAACCCTCTGCTTGCTTTTATTACTGAAGTTGTTCTCACAGTATAGTCCTTAGCATATAGCAAAGCCCTGTGCATACATTTTCTCATGTCTTCCTTTTCAAACGTTGTGCTCCTGGAATATTTTTTAAGTCTGTATCCTCCTTTTCCCTGTAACATGTATATAAGTACTTATGCCAGTTAATACCAGTGATGGAATTATTTATGTCCTTGAAGGAAAAACTTAGTCTTGTAAACCTTGAAATGTAAAAGTGGAAAGCAAGAAAATCAGTGTTGCAGATCAAGACAAAGAGATTAAAGCTTATGAAAGGGAAAGTGACTCATTTTGTTTTTTTATAACCTTCTGACTGAAATTCCATTGCACTTGGTGTTGCACAAAGTTATGCCTATGTGCAAGGGGGACACATCAGTTGTCCCTAGTGGGCCATCTGCCTCGTATCCATGCTCCCCCCCCCAACTGCCCAAATATCCTGGCAGCAGGGTGGCCTGAGGATGTAGAAGATGTGAGCAGGTCTGCAGGTGGGAGCCAGGAGGGGGCTGAGCTTGAGGGTGAAGCCACAGAAGGGGAAGAATGGTGGATGTTGGGCATAAAGGGGGAAGAAGAGGAGGAGGCAAAGGGTGGCATGTCACCCTCATTGGAAATGGGATAAGAAGGCTGGTCTGAGGCCTGGGACAAGCCCCCCCCTTTTTTTTTTTCTGGGCCCTGGGCAAAACCTGGCCCCTGCTGCTCCAGGACTCATGGACTAGAAAATGGGCTAGCTTCACCTTAGGATGAAGGTGAAGCTAGCCCACTCCCCCACTCCCCAGGCCCCCACAATGGCAACCAAGTTTCCTGGCCAAATCATGACCAAAGAGTCCCACACCAAGCCAAGAAAGACTCAGGAAAAGGAAGAGACACCACCAGTGCTCTTGCCAGTTGGTCTGGGAGAGGGATGAGCTGCTGGTGAAAGGGCAGTTCCATCGGCCCACTACCACTGCCCCTCACTGAGGGCTGTTGGGTGGCAGGAGCTGGTGCAGCAAAATTGACCCCCAGCACAGCATAGGAACTCTGATGGGCCGATGAAAAGAACCAGGCTCTATGTATAGACTATGGGTGATGGGGAGCTAGTGAAGAGAAGTAAGCCCCCCTGTGGACTTGTAGGACAAGTGCTCAAGGCATACAACATGTCTGTGTAGCCATCTCTCTACCCTAAGAAAAAGTAAGCACTGACAGAACCCAGTTCCTGGGGTTCATGGAACCTATGTTCGAGGAGACCTGCTTGGCCACCCCATCCCTGGAGACAGTGATGTTGGGCACACTATGGATGCTTACAAGGCCTTACACTCAAGTGCCAAATTGCCTTGTGCAATTTGATTGAGTAATTGATCATGTAATTCAAGGTCCAACTAGTTGTGGAACATGCCTATGGAACTGCTTCTCAAATATGACTTCCACCTTGGTATGAGATTGGCCACTGTTTGTGGAACTTTGACTTACACAGATGTTGCTACACAACTGGATTTTATCCATTGTCAAGCAGAAACTTCTAAAGATAACATCCTATCCAGATGCTTCAGGGTTCATTTCAGTGTTTCTTGAGACATAATTTCAAAACTTGAAGCACAACCAACAGAATTACTATAAGGTATTCATAGAGGTATGAATGACCAGGGATGGAAAAACCTTCTCCTAAATGGGACTTCCCTCTAGCTACTAGTATCTTTCTAATACCTCTTTCTTCCTCTCCTGTACCCCACATGTCCTCCTACAAGCTGGGCTGTGACCTCCGGCCCAGTCAGCTGATTTCTCCATTCCTGCTTATCCCAAGGATGTCCTGAGAAGCACATGATTATGCATAGGTCCTGGATGTGTTGGGACTGCCTGTGTCCCTTCTATATTCCCTCTTGTTTGACAACTGTGAGGCGGTCACTTGAGGGAAAAAAAATCCCCTCACTCTCATGTTATTCACCAAAGCAGCACCGGAGTCACTCTATCCCTAGTTAATCAGAGATAGGAACAGTTACCTGTTTGAATCACAGCTCCCAGAATGCCACATCCAGCATGGCTGTCCTCTATGCTTTCGCATCTCTTAGCCAAACTACAACACATTAGTAAAACATGAAGAAGGTGTTAAAAACATAAACTGCAAAGGCAGCCTTTAACTTTCCAGGCAGCCCCATAAATCAGTAACTCTCTAGCTCTACAATGCAAACAAAAAGAGGGAGTAACTTGTGGGGATTACGGCTCAGCAAGACTTTTTGTGTAGAAGAGACTGAGCCAGCCTTTAAAGACTATCCACTAGCCAGCTGTTGTGCTTCCCAGTCCGTAATGCCATATTAGCATCTTCCTCATCCATTCCTTCCAGATGGAAGAGAAGATGACCCAATCTTGCAGTGTTAGCTGAACAGAACTTAGAGCAGTAGCTTTGGGAATCTGCTCCCTTCCTCTCTCATGATGCTCTTCACCACTTTCAATGCAGATGGAAACAAAAAAGAAAGCAAAAAAAAAAAAACCAAGAAAAAAACCAGCATCTCTGTTTCCCCACCTCTATTGTACTACTTTGAAACATTCCTCATGTCTGAAAAACAGCAAAGAAATGTTTGAAATTACTTTAGAATAAGACAGATGGCACATGTATGCATGTGCAAGAGAGAGTTGAAGACATATCTGAGGACTGAGAGGAGGGCGGGAACAAAAACCTTCTGATTTAAACCAACTTTTGATTTATGAATACTCTGGCAGGATTGGTGTCATTTTAGTGGGGGATACAGCATATTCTGTTTGTCATGTGTTTTAAATTTATTTTAATTTGTTTTAAAGTAGTGATGTTTTTAATATTGTTATAGGTTTAATTGTAGTTTAATATTAACATTCCAATTTGTTCTGATTTTAAATATATGTACACTTTATTAGCAGTTGTGCTCTGCCTTTAGTCCCCTCATTGAGAGAAAGATGGGATATAAAATAAATAGAAAGCAAAACAAAACAAAAAAGAAGTCTTCCCCCTGTAGTTCCTCAAAGTTTCCCTTAACCACCTTGTGGTGCACTGGCAGACTCTCTGGTCAAACACTGTGTGATCCATGTCAGTAAAGCATTGCAATAGGGTTCCATTTTCAGTGATGGACTCTTGATATGATTGATAACATTCTAAGATGGTATTCTGTGTTGATGGTTTTTACCAGTTTAAACCACCAGACATCAGGTGAAATGTAAAGGAACTGGGATTCCTTGGCACAGAGGTTCAGGAAGTGGGAAGTTGCCCCATTATTTTGCCACACCGTCTCAGTGTGATAATCTAAGTAATGTCTCATTTATTCCTCACAGTGAATATTCAGTGGTTATATAAAAATGTCGATGAATGTAAAAGGATCCTGAAAGTTTTGAACATAGAAGGATCACCAGACTAAGAAGAGTGATCTCTGTTCAGCAAATAGACCCCATTCCTTTTTATTTTCTTTTGCAAATGGTTGACTGGGTAACATTTCCAATCATTCAAATGTGAAACCTCATCTATATTCCCAGTGTGTCCAATAGCATTTAAACATTGTGTGATAATTCATCTGCAGCCACTTAAGCTATGTACAGTGGCTTTACAGGGTATTTCTGGCACCCTTGACCAGTACAAAACAGTTGCTTCAGCTGCAATACAAAGACACTTGGGGATACTTATAACAATGCGGTTTGCCTAATGATGAACAGAATAGTCTTATGAATGTTTTATTTCCTCTGTATACTGATTTATGTTTTCTTTGTTTCGAGAACACAGTTCAAGGCTGCTTCCAGCAAACCAATAAACTGGAGGGGAAATGACTGAACTTTGTAGTAGTCTGTTTTAAAGTGGTTTGTGTGTGTGTGTAATTCCTATACTATTGATGTGGACCACAGCAATTGTTCTTTTGTGAATAAATGTGAGACACACAATCACTCAGCTCTTACCTCACCTTTGTTGGCATGTAATGCAAGTACAATGTTTTACATTTACTGGATGTTATACAGTCACTGACACTGGGAGGTTGTAGTGTATTCCTGGTTTGTGGTTCTTATCTCCAACAATTCTATGCACTGAAAACTACCCTTGTTTTATTATCATGGCAGGAAGACAGCTCACTATCTACATAGCATCTCGTCTAATCTATGTTTTTTTTTCTGCTTGAAGTACATAATGTGTTTTATAATCCCCCTCTTCTGTCACTGCAGAGACACATTCAAGGTTTCATTGATACTGCAGCATTTATTTATTATTTTATTAGACTTATACACCGCCCATCTAGAACATATCTTCTCTGGGTGGTTTACACAAAATACAAAAACCAAAGATACAGATATAATAAATGAAAACATAAATGCATTAAAAAATGAGGCCCAATTTTACTACAAGAGTTCAAGATGGGAGAAAAGGAAAAAGAAGAGGTAAAGCTAAGTAATGGCTGTTGGGAAGGCCTGCTTGTAGAGCCAGGTCTTAAGTTTGCTAAACTAAACAGCATGAACTTTCTCAGTGTAATCAACAACTTCATTGTGTCCGTTTATCTGAGTACCACACAGACAGTAATGAGCAACTTTGGGTTACATTTAATACAGTTTCACTAGCAGTCAGATCATTTAAAAAGAATATCACAAGTTTTGGACAAGTGCGAAGAGACAGATCTGTCCTTCTTTTGTAATTGGTTTATGTTTTAATTTTACACTGTAAAAATGTATTTTGTATATAGGTTTGTATTTACTTGTCTGGTAAGTGACTGGGGTTGATTACCAATTGCTTGGGAGTTGGGTACCAGGAGTGAAAATTATAACAGTTGAGAACTGTAAAAAAATATTTACAAATGGAATTATGAGCTGATTAGTCTGTGTGGTACCTTGCAGTACAGGTTGTTTTTGCATAGAAGTGTGTGTGTGTGTGTGTGTGTGTGTGTGTGTGAGAGAGAGAGAGAGAGAGAGAGAGAGGTATTTCATTAGGGTGTGATCAGAGCGATTGCCACCCCTGTCTGAATTGCTGGTGCTGGCCCAGCTGCAACCAATGTCCCTGGATGTTCCTGTTGGAAGGCAGAAACACAGCCCATGAAATTATATACCAGTTGCCACAGCTGGAAAGCCCATGTGCTTGTCAGAGCTCTAGGTTCTCCACAGCTTCTCCTGCTAAGGAGGAAAAGAAGAGATAGGGCTGCATGTCATCAGTATATTGATAACATTGCACTTTACATCTCCATATTATCTCCTCCAGCGGCCTCTAATAGATGTTATACAGCATTGGGGAGATGATTTACCCCTTTGTTATTCCACATGGTATCAAAAACATCTGAGAGATCCAGAAGAACCAACAGGGTTACACTGTCCTGTTTGGCCTGAACAGTTCATCAAGCAGGGCAACCCAAACCATTTCAGTCTTGTGGTGCAGCCTGAAACCCGATTTAAATGGATCAGGACTATAGGTGTCCTCCAAGAATCTTTGCAACTGGTCAGGCACCACCCTCTCAATTGGTTTTCCTATGAACTGTATGTTGGCGACAGGACAAAAGTTGTTTCAATCACCTGTTGCCAGTCACCTGTTGTTTCAATCACCTGTTGGTCTTTTTGAGAATGGGCCAGATCACTGTCTCCTTTAAGCAGGAGGGGATATATTTGTCTTTCAAGGAGGAGTTAATGATCTCAACAGCCCATTCCCCATTACCTCCTTGGCTGATTTCACAAGCCAGGAGGGACATGGGTCTAATTGAAAGATAGTGTCCTTGCAGCATGCAAGCGCCTTGTCCATGTCATCAGGTGATACAGGCTGCAATTGATCCAATACAACCAGACTAGAGGGTGCATTGGATGTCTCGACATGACTCATACCAGAGTTTAGGGCCCCATGAATGCCCTCAATCTTATAACTAAAAAAAAAGCTGTGCAAAGATTGCAGGTCATCACATCCACTTGAAACTCTGTATGGTGTCCAACACCTATGATGTTGTGGAACACCCCAAAGAATGCTGCTGGGTGGTTAGCTGCCTCACTAATCAGCCTAGTGTTGTAGGCTTTCTTTGCAGATTTGTGTTGCAGAATCTTTTGGGCATCTTTTTCACTGCAGTCAGGTACACATCCAAGGAAGCTGTCCTTCAGTTACTCTCTATCCTAGCTTGTTTCATGGCCCGCAACTCATCTGTGAACTGAAGACCGAGCCCTGAAACAGAGAAGGCATTCAGGTGTGATCAGATCAACTGCCCAGGCTGCTGCTGAATACCATTCGGTGACCTCAGCTTCAATGCGAGCACCAGCCAGATCAGCCAAAAAACCACCCAAGGCATCATGGAATCTTACTGGATCCAATAGTCTCCATAGGGGGACAATTTTACAAGATCCCATGGGGTTCGTCATTGTAAGGCCAACTTTCAGCAAAATAATAATAATAATAATCTGACTATGACAAGGTAGAAAATGTTAAACTAATAGCCCTCAGATCACCCTCACCCCAGTCACTTAGAAATATCAGGTTGCGAGTATGACCCTCCACTATGGAACAGTTACAATTTGGGACTGCCCCATGAAAGTAATGGTGTCTATGAAGTTGAAGGCTGAACCAGCTGCTGCTTCTACATGTATGTTGAAGTCCCCCAGGAGTACAAGCCCATGGAACTGCAATAAGGCACCTGAAATGAAGCCCATCAGCCTCAGTAGGGATAGCACTGGGTCGCAGGGAGATTTGTACACCAGCTCAATCCCCATTCTGTCCCCATATTCCACAGACAGGTGGAAACACTCCAACCTTGCCAAGATGGCAGTTCTGCTGACCTTGATAGAATTTTTGAACACAATGGCAGCACCCCCTCCCCAGCCTTTCAGTTTGCCTTGATGCTGGATGGAATAACGTGGAGGAAGGGGAATCTGAGAGAGGGCTAAGCCACTCTCAAAGCCCACCCAGGTCTCCATTATACATACCAGGTTGGCCTTTTCATCCATAATCAGATCATAGACCAGTTAAGGTTTCTTCTGAATTGACCTGGCATTCAACAACAAAACGGTCAGAGTGGAAGGAGTTGGACTGTTCTGGCTACCTTGCACCTGGTGGAAAGGGGGAAAACTAGAGTCCAAAATTGATACAACACACTAAGTATGGGTTCTCCTGTAACAGACAGTCCCCCCATGCCATATCTCCCTCTCCCTGTTACCACTGCAATGATGTTTTAACCAACCATAGAGCCCCAACTCTCCCAACTGACAGGGAGGAAGTCTTTTAATTATCTTAAAACAGCAGTTAAAGGGCCACCCAGAATGCACAGTGGAGAAAAATCAACTCCCTAATTCTGGTTGCAGCCAGGTACCTAAACCACCAAGCCATCCAGCCGTTTCCAACCGCTGAAGTGGAAATGCCTGCAGAAGGGAGGGAAGAGTTGAGTGTGTGTCAAAGTGGCGGCGGGGGGGGATAAGCTTCCTATTCCAATGCCTCTCACCTGCAAGTGCTGAAGTTGAGCTTTTCCCACTGGGCCAAACCAGGCACCAGCCAAAGTTAGGGAGGTGCACAGGGTCTCCTCCCCTCACCACCAAAACTTGCTTGAGCCAATTTTGGTCCTGTAGATTGCCCTGTAGGGCTATCGATAAAAAGTCCCTCCCCCTAAAGAGTACTTCCCTCCTTCCACCGACCCAAAGACCACTGTTAAGTACAAAGTAACAGCAAAGTCATGGGCTGGCAGGCCAGACAAACTCTCTTTGTGAAAGGAGGGGTGAGGGCAGGAACACATTATATAGGCTGTTCACCCCACCTTCAGCCCTCAATTAAGGGGACTCTCACCTTGCTCTGGTCAGGCAGGCAAAGAGCCCCCCAGAATATGCTTTGCCCCCTCCCCCTGGAGCTGAACCTTTTGGGAAGAAAAGTGATATTACACAAAACAGACCAGGATGGCAACTTCGAAATAGGAAAGGCCAATGAAATTCATTTGTCCCATTGTAGTAGAGAGGACAGATCCAACAAGCCAGAAATCATTCCCATGAAAAACATTCGAGTTTGGACGATTCTAACACATGCTGTTGAAGATTGAAGCTTCAACCTTTTAATGGCAATGCCATTAAAGGGAGAGGAGGTTGTTTAATAGGAAAGGAGAAGGGACCCTGAGTTTATGTTCATTGTTTGGGATGGGTTTGTGTTAGCAGGAAATATTTTATTTATAAGCCATGTTCAGAATGTGCTGTTTCATGTCAATAAGAAAAACAGGAAGAAAAATTATTTGTTTCTCTGCCGTGGGCTAAATAAATGGATAGATTTATTTATTTTCATCTGTGCTGTTTTATACAGTATTGGCTTCTTCTTCTTTTGGGAGGGGAAAGGCAGAACACTGCTTTGATCTGAGCACTTTTAAAATAACTTAATTGCAAGGCAGATGGTAAGAAGTAGAAAAATCTGTGTGAAGGTGAAAAATTGCTTAAGGAATGTTCTAACCCCATAGGGAGAATTTCTTCTATTTGTAGGTGGTAGCTGCAGTTTCCATATCTCCAATTGGTCCTCAATATAGAAGGAGTTGGAAGTGAGAGCTGGACCATAAAGAAGGCTGACCGCCAAAGAATTGATGCTTTTGAATTGTGGTGCTGGAGGAGACTCTTGAGAGTCCCCTGGATTGCAAGGAGATCAAACCTATCCGTTTTGAAGGAAATCAACCCTGAGTGCTCACTGGAAGGACAGATCCTGAAGCTGAGGCTGCAATACTTTGGCCATCTCATGAGAAGAGAAGACTCCCTGGAAAAGACCCTGATGTTGGGAAAATGTGAAGGCAAGAGGAGAAGGGAACGACAGAGAACAAGATGGTTGGACAGTGTCATTGAAGCTACCAACATGAATTTGACCAAACTCTGGGAGGCAGTGGAAGACAGGAGGGCCTGGCGTGCTCTGGTCCATGGGGTCATGAAGAGTCGGACATGACTTAACGACTAAACAACAACAGTAGAAGGAGTAACACAGCAGAGCCGGCAAAAACATGTCATCACAGCATGAGAAACAGAACAAAGTGCCAGCATTTCTATCAAATCAATCCCTCTTCTTCCAAAATGCTCGGTAATAACCACTAGCAAATAACTTCAATCAGCAGGCTACAAGTATGAGATGTTCAGGTTCTGAGAAGCTCTTTGGAAAAATGTGTTTGCCAGAGGGAGGGAAATTATTTATACGTCCTAAATTGAGGAATGATTCTAAAGCATTTAACCCAAATGGAATGTTTGCTTGAGGTTGGATGTACTTGTATTATGGAAAGTATTATTGTGTTTGAAGTGGCAGCTCATATATTACCAAACATCAACTGGTGCACATTGGTGAAGCTCAGCTGTTGTTTAGCGAATGGCATCTTTCTGTAGTGAAGTAGTGCAATATGCCCTGGTTACCTTGAAGACAGGAGTAAAAACACATATTTTTAGATGTGTGTATGGTATCTAGCCTATCCTGCTGCTTTTTTTTAAATCGTATATTTTACTGATTTTAATGGTTTTTGCTTAATTTTCATGGTTTTTATGGTGAGGCTGGTTTATTTTTCAGCTAAATGTGATTTTATCTTTCTTTTAAAAGTTTGTGAGCTGTCTTAAGTGCTATCTTTTAGTGGAAAGGCAGATTATAAATAAATAAAGGAAGAAATACACCAAGCAACAGGATTTTGGCCATTGGGTAAAATTACCAGATATATTTATTAATTGCACCGTGACACTTCTGACATGAACAAAGATGCCTCTTTATTTCTCAGATATAAGGCCCATATGAGTCTTGGCAGGATTGGGTTTAGCCCCATTTCTATCAGAATATGTACCAAGTTCTTCTAATGTGTCTTGTTCTACCATCTGCAATCTGTCTGGCTGAGCAGCAAGTAGAAGGACTATCACTATAAATAAAACTTTTGGTGCTTTAAAGAAGTGGTTGGTTGTTGACGTAGGTGTTAAACAAAATAGGAGCCAGTTCACTGCCCTCAAGTAGGGCATTCTTTTGAGTATTCTATTGGCTGGTGTTATCACAAAAAGTTGGTGAAAAATCTGTTATTTTTCAATAGGTTTGCTAATGCTTTAGTTATCTTACAATCCTGGAGAGAATAAAGAACATTTGCAGTAGTGCATGATGGTGAACAGAGTCATAGGTGGCCAAGAGGTCCACGAAAGTGACCCCCGTGATCTTTCTAATATCTACTCTGCTATATCATTTCACTATTTCTGCTATATCATTAAGGATAATTCTTTCCAGGATTCTATACAGATGACAAACTAGTGAGACTGGCCAGATGTTTTTCAAGTTTGGGAGTTCTTTGCCAGGTGTCAAAATAAGAACTACTTGTGCTTTTCTCCAAATGTTGAGAGTCCTGAGAGTGTCAAGAAAATTAGTTAAAAAATTAAGGAGACACTTCTTTATTACTGTTCCAAAATATTATATCTCTTCTACATGGATGTCAGTTTTGTCAGCTACAAATAGCTTGTTCTAAATTGATTATGCTAAAATGGTCTTGCATGATATGGGTCTCCGGTAGAGATGGGCATGAGTCAGAAAATGGCAATTTCTTTTGATTTGTGATTCATCAAGGTAAACAAATCACGAATAATGAATTTATGATTTTTTCCCCTAGTGAATCAATTTGTCAATTCATGTTTGCCTTCAAAACCCTATAAAATGCCCCCCCCCCCAGCATCTAGAGACACCAAAATTGCAGAGAAGCTTTCCCTGACTCTCCTCTACAAGTCCTGCAGATTTGGTAAAGTTTGGGTTTCGGACATCGAGTTATACAACCACAGAGAGGGCCCCCCAGGAATGTTCCCCTGACACCTAGAGACACCAAAATCATACAGAAGCTTCTACTTACTCTCTTCTACAATCCCTCCACGTTTGGCGAAGATTGAGTTTTAGACATCCACGTTATACACCCACAAAGTGGGTCTCCCCAGGAAAGTGCCCTTTAGCAACTGGCTTGGAGAAACCCAATCTTCACCAAACTTGGAGGGATTGTAGAAGGGAGTCCGGGGAAGCTTGTCTGCAATTTTGGTGACTCTTGGTACCTGGGAGGCCATTTTATAGCCCAACAAATCAATGAATCAAAAATCATGAAACATTCTGTGAATCATATTTGTCGGGGACATCAATTTGGATGAATACGAATTGATGAATTAGCGATTTTTGGTGAATTTTGCAATTCTTTTTTAAATACATGCCCATCTCTAGTTTCCAGTTATGGAGGAGCTGATAGGCTATCTGATTTCCTGAAATGCTTGCAGAAGTAGGAGGGCCTTTAGCTGGGTTGTTGTTAAACTACTTTAATAATCTCCAGAACTTTTGACTGTTCCTTGACATGTTTATTCCTTCCAAGAGTTTTATTCAATTATCTTTTTTCATTCCTGGGACTGTAGAAATTAATCATTGCCCAGCCAAAATTGTTTCTTCACTCAAGGTATTTTGTTCAAATAGGAAAAATATAATTATTAATTTGGGCAATGGTTTCCAAAGTTAGGACTTGGAGATAGTTTGTTCTACATCCTTGAGCTATGGAGAATCAAGATCATATTTTCACTGTCTCAATGAAATAGATAGGCCTCTCAGACTGGACAGGTGCTTAATATAATTCTATCCAAAGTTGTACTGAATTCCTGCCATTCACCTTTTTAAAAATTATGTTTCTTATGGAATGGTACTGCTGTTTGTGGGATTGTTGCCATGAGTTAGCACCATTATCAAGATGGCGCCGGTGACGGGCGGATAGCATTTTTCCCGCCGCACCGGCTTGTTTCTTTTTATTTTAATTCTTATTCTTTATTTTGTTTCGTTTGTTTTATAATTTTCCTCCCTCTTTGTCCTCTTCTGTCCTCTTCTGCCCCACTTTGCTTTGTCAGGTTCTTACCTGACGCTGTCGTGCTGTGCTGAGCGGCGAAAGGGCTGTTTTGGAGGCTGATGTTGCGGGCTGAGCCGTGGGATAAACCGGTGGGGCGAGAGCGGGCGAGAACGAAGACGCTGAGCTCAGAACGCGGGGCTTGGAACTGGTCAACCAGCGGAGCTCGGAGGGACATTGTACGACCAGTGGGGACCTCCGTTGGAGATTTGAGACAGCAGGAGACCGGCGAGGAGGGAGAGATTAACCAGGGAGAGCCTGGAAACCATCCAAAAACCGCCGAGTTCGCTGCAACTCTAAGAGACGACTGGGAAACATCAGGGTCGTCCGGAAGTCTCACGGAACAGGTCGGTGCTTTGGGGTTCCATCTGGGAGAGAGCCGAGGGTCCGCCACGTGGGAGCTGGAAAAACCGCCCGCCGTGGGTCTCTGCCGGTTGTTCTTGCGAGCCGCCATGCTGGGAACTATAAGAACTGTTCTCCGAGGGAAGAAAAGGGCAACAGTAGCACTATTGTCAGCTTCATCCTTTGTGCTACTGTGGCTCCTTCTGTCTACTGATGAAACTCTTAAAGCTTGCCTCGTCTATAAGAACTGCACTTCTACGACTCTGATGACATCTATTTTAATAACAATTGGAAGGACAAGAGTCCTGAGCGAAGTGAGGCAGAGCAGGACTAATATGAGGGGGGTAATAATGGGGGGTTTAACTTGTAGTTATTTTATTTAATTTTGGTGTTTTTGGCTGTGCTTCTATACCTTATGTATTATTTATATTAATTTTATGTTAATTACCTTGTTATTTTATACAATATTTTTGTTTAATTTAGGGTTTTTTGAGTTTTCTTTTTGAGTTTTCTTTTTCTTTTTCTTTTCTCTCTGGATATGGAGTGGAAGGCTTGCCCCCCCAGCGAGGGGCCATTGAACATCTCGGTGATTACGGGTAGAGGGAGATATCGCGCTGGTCCACCCCCTACTCGTGTCAGAAGAACAGTGAACAGATGTTTGAAGGCTGTTCACTGTTCTGGGTCTGTGGCCAAACGACAATATCGAGGTGGTCAGATCAGTTTACCTTCCACTCTGAAACTGGTGCTGTTGAACGCCAGGTCTGTGTCTAATAAATGCCAACTTATATATGATCTTATTCTGGAGGAGGATGCAGACCTGGTGTGCATAACAGAGACGTGGATAGGCGGGGAGGGGGGCCCACCCCTGACATTAGCCTGTCCACCTGGTTGTGCTGTCCAGCACCAGGGCAGACTGGAGGGGCGGGGGAGGAGTAGCCATTGTATATAAGAACACTCTAGAGGTTACTAGGCGCTCCACGGTGGTAAAGTAGGGTCTGGAGGCCCTCCATGTGTCGGTTGGGGCCAGGGATGGTATTGGGATCTTGCTGGGTTACCGCGCTCCCCGCGACCCAGCCATTTCCTTACCGGAGCTGGCAGACTTTGTCTCCGCAACACTGTTGGAGTCCCCGAGGCTTTTGGTCTTAGGGGACTTCAACATTCATGCGGAGATGGAGACTTCCGGTCCAGCTCTTGAGTTCTTGGAAACCATGGCTTCCTTGAACATGTCCCAGCATGTCAACGGCCCCACCCACGTGGGTGGTCATATGCTAGATCTGGTTTTCTCCGCCAATTGGAACGAGCATGGTCTGATGGTGACCGACCTTGTGTCAGTACCATTGTCATGGTCAGATCACCACCTAATAAAATGTAACCTCTCAGTGGCACTCCCTCCTCGCAGGGAGCATGGACCTATTTTAATGGTCCGCCCTCGAAGGCTACTGAATCCTATAGGATTCCAGGATGCCATGAGAGGGATTACAGCTGATCTGACCGGCGCTCCTGTCGAGACTCTGGTCAATGGTTGGCTTATTGCAGCTACCAGGGCTGTAGACACGATCGCTCCTAAACGCCCTCTCCTTTGCAGAGCTCGGCCTGCGTCCTGGTTTAATCAGGACCTGAGAGCGATGAAGCAAAATAGGAGAAGGCTAGAGTGCAAATGGAGAGTAGACCCGACAGAACAGAATCGAGTAGCTGTCAGGGTCGCGACTAACCTTTATCTAGCTAAGATAAAGGCTGATAGGTGAACACACATGGCTGACCGGATAAGTGAAGCTTCAAATCAGCAGGCGGAGTTATTCCGTATAGTTTGCGACCTATCCAGAATTGGTCTAGGTGATGGGCCTCCCCCTAGTATTTCACCAGACCAATTTGCAGCATTTTTTAAATCTAAAGTGGAGGCCATCCGCCGGGAACTCTCTCCTTTTCTGGATACAGTGAGTCGAGCAGAGATGTCCAGTGCTCCGTCTTGCCCGGTGGGTCTTGATCATTTTCAGCCGGTGACACCAGAGATTGTGGACAAGGTGCTTGATCGTTGTCGTGCCACCACCTCATCCCTTGACCCTTGCCCGGCCTGGCTAATCAAAGCAGCCAGGCCTGTAACAACAGAATGGGCAACAGAAATAATTAATGGATCTTTCCTTGAGGGCAAGGTTCCTCTTGCCCTCAAGGAGACACTCATTAGGCCCATAAGAAAGAAACTAAATTTGGCGGCGGACGATATTGGCAATTACAGGCCCGTCGCCAATGTTTCTTTCATGAGCAAAGTGGTGGAGAGGGTGGTGGCCGACCAGCTTCAGGCTCACTTGGATGAAACAAATGCCCTGGATCCATTCCATTCGGATTTCAGGGCCGCGCCATGGTACAGAAACGGCATTGGTCACCCTGTATGATAACCTATTGAGGGAGTCCGACAGGGGAAAAACGTCCCTGCTGGTCCTCCTCGATATCTCAGCCGCCTTTGATACCGTCGACCACGATATCCTCCTGAGGAGGCTCTCCGAGCTGGGAATTGGTGGCCTGCTTGGCTCCAATCCTTCTTGGAGGACCGTCCTCAGAGAGTACAGCTTGGGGAGAGGGTTTCGTCCCCGTGGAGCCTCAATTGTGGGGTTCCGCAGGGTTCGATAATCTCCCCAATGCTGTTTAATATCTATATGAGGCCGCTGGGTGGTGTCATCAGGGGATGTGGAGCCTTTGATACCGTCGACCACGGTATCCTCCTGAGGAGGGTCTCTCAGTTGGGAATAGGTGGTCAGGCGTTGGCCTGGCTCCGGTCCTTCCTGGGGGACCGTCCTCAGAGAGTTCAGCTTGGGGAGCATGAGTCGGCCCCGTGGAGCCTCAATTGTGGGGTTCCGCAGGGTTCGACCATCTCTCCAATGCTGTTTAACATCTATATGAGGCCGCTGGGCGAGGTTATCAGGGGGTGTGGAGCATCGTGCCATCAATATGCCGATGACACACAGCTCTACATCTCCTTTTTGCCAACTACAGTGGATGCCGTTCTGTCCCTGCAGCGCTGCCTGGGGTCTGTATTGCAATGGATGCAGGAAAATGGGCTGAGGCTGAACCCGGACAAGACGGAGGTCCTGAGGGTTGGGGGGCCTACCATCAGCGGTTTGGGAAACTCCCTCTCTTTTGGGGGGGTGACTCTCACTGCGAAGAGGGAGGTGCGCAGCTTGGGGGTCTATCTGGACCAGGCGCTCGCCATGGAATCCCAGGTAGTGTCAGTGGTCTGCACCGCTTATTTCCATCTCTGGCGGATAGCCCAGCTGCGTCCCTATCTAGATGTTGGGTCGCTCACCACTTTGGTCCATGCGCTCGTAATCTCGAGATTAGACTACTGTAATGCTCTCTACGTGGGGCTGCCTTTGAAATCTATGCGGAAACTCCAGATGGTGCAGAATGCGGCAGCCAGACTTCTCAGTGGGGTAAGGAAACATCAACATATTACTCCCACTCTGGCCGCCTTGCATTGGCTGCCTGTTCGGTTCCGCGTAGATTTCAAAGTTTTAATGCTTACGTATAAAGCCCTAAACGGTTTAGGGCCTCGCTACCTGACGGAACGCCTTCTCCCACCTAGATCTACCCGTATCACCTGATCTAGCCAGGAGGTGAGGCTGAGGAGCCTAACGTCGAGGGAGGCCCGGAAGGAAAAAACAAGAAACTGGGCCTTCTCGGCAGTGGCTCCTCGTCTTTGGAACAGCCTCCCTCCTGAGATTCGCATGGCCCCATCACTGGGCATCTTTAAATGCCAACTGAAAACCTGGCTGTTTAAGCAAGCCTTCCCTCCACCCACTGTCTGAATTTTTGTTATTTTGTGTTTTCTCCCATCTTGGATCATTGTTTATTTAGTAATATATTGTTATGATTTTAAATTGTTAAATTGTTAGATGATATGTTGTTACCCGCCCAGAGTAGTCTATATGACTAGATGGGTGGGCTATAAATGTAATAAATAAATAAATAAATAAATAAATAAATAAATAAAATCGTGCCATCAGTACGCTGATGACACACAGCTCTACATCTCCTTTTCTCCAACTACAGTGGATGCCGTTCTGTCCCTTCAGCGCTGCCTGGAGACTGTACTGCAATGGATGCAGGAGAATGGGTTGAGGCTGAACCCGGACAAGACGGAGGTACTGAGGGTGGGTAGCCCTGCCATCAGTGGTCTGGGAAACTCCCTCTCATTTGGGGGGGGGGTGACTCTTACCGCGAAGAGTGAGGTTCGTAGCTTGGGGATACATCTGGACCCGGCGCTCACCATGGAAACCCAGGTGGCGTCAGTGGTCCGATCCGCCTATTTTCACCTTAGGCGGGTTGCCCAGCTGCATCCCTATCTTGATGTTGGGGCGCTCACCACATTAGTGCATGCGCTCGTAATCTCGAGATTAGACCATTGTAATGCACTCTACGTGGGGCTACCTTTGAGACTGACGCGGAAGCTTCAAATGGTGCAGAATGCGGTGGCCAGACTTATTAGTGGCGTGAGGAAATACCATCATATCTCTCCCACTCTGGCCGCATTGCATTGGCTGCCCGTTCGCTTCCGCATCGATTTCAAAGTTTTGATGATAACATACAAAGCCTTAAACGGCTTAGGACCTCGATATCTGGCGGAACGCCTTCTCCCACCAAAGTCTACCCGTTTCACTCGATCTAGTCTGGAGGTGAGACTGGGGAGCCTGACGGTGGTGGCTCCTCGGCTATGGAACAACTTACCTCCAGAGATCCATATGGCCTCCTCGCTGGGCGTTTTTAAAAGCCAATTAAAAACATGGCTGTTCAGGCAAGCCTTCCCCCCGGGCATTATTTGATTTGATTTGTTTTGATTTAATTTGATTTAGTTCCATCTTGAATGATTCATTTTTTATTTTTGAATATTGATGATATTTTAATTGTTTATTGGTACACTAATGTACACCGCCCAGAGTAGTCAAAACGACTAGATGGGCGGGATAAAAATGTAAGAAATAAATAAATAAATAAATAAATTATGGGCCAGTGCTACGTATGTGGAAGTGTGGAACAGATGGACTTCATGCACTGGTAAGCTATAGGCTCACTAGCAAATATCAAACAGGTTATAGTCAGGTTGCCATATTCCACTGTTGAAAGAATGGGGAAGTTTGCTATTGTAAATAAGGGATAATTGGGGTGTTTCCATCCATTTTAGCATCACTTCTCCATTGTTATCAAGTTCATATTATTAGACACTGAATTCTCCAATTTTTTTTTCCTTCTGAAAACTGTCCAGAGTTTAAGGGACAAGGTTGCATTAGGTAGTTTGTATATGGAGGATACTGTGGAATTACTTAGCTCCATTGTTATTATCTCCATAGCATCCTGTTCTGTGACAGCAGTAGAAGCTAGTTGGTGGTCAGGCTTGACTAATATAGTGTTTCAGTACCTCTATGAGGTCTCTCAGCAGCAAGTCTCATGCTGGATATTTTGAGGTGTTGCTGGTGTCTGTTTTTACACATTTTTTGAGTATAAAATATCATAATCTGGCAGAGCTGGTGTGGTAGCTCTGTGTTTATAGAGATTATGATTAGCTTTGGCCCTGACAAGGCCCTGTTTTTCACTGGTGGCCATTGTCAAAGTCAGTCATCCAATGCTTGATACGTCTTAGAACCTTGGTATGTCTTAGAATCTTAGAACCACAGAACTGTCAGAAGACAGAGTGGGAAACTGAACACCTTTCATCTGGCTCCACAGCCAGATACCTAAACCACTGAGATATCCACAGCTCAAATTATCACCATAATCATCATCATAAAACTGAAGAACTGGAAGAGACCCTATGGATAATCAAGTCCAGATCCTGTCAAGGTAGTTCAGTGGGGAATCAAACTTCCAACCTCTGGCTCCACCGCCATATACATAAACCACTGAGCTATACAGCAGTTCTGCAGTGGAAGGATTAGCCAACAGGTGCTGCTGTTGCCCAGGGAATGCCTCATTACTAGAAACTATTTCCATATCCCCATTGCGGTCATGGTAGGGTCAGGAACCTGAGCATCTTCTATATTAAACACTAATTTCCAGACACTACTAAGATGAAACATATGTTTGACAATCCTATGTCTTTCTCATCTGGGGATTTAACTTGAGCATCAAATTCAGTGCCAAGTGCTCTTTGACATGCTTCCAGTTCTATTAATTTCTCACAAAAAATGAGGCAAGACTTGAAATGTGCTAAAGGCATCTTCTAAGCTCTGCCCAACACTTGCTGCTGCCTGAGGCTAAGCAGCAAATCATGCGTCCACGCAATGAACATGGACAGTATTCAGGGCCAGTTATATACTATTTTGGCACCTGAGACTGAAAATCCTACAAACGCCTCCTCTCACCACTCTAGCAGTAGGTATGCATAAGAAAAGTGACATAGGAAGCTGCTTGAGATGGATTCAGACAGTTGGTCCATCTAGCCTAATACTATCGGCTCTGACTGGCAGCACTATATTGTCAACTTCAAGTTCAGTGATTCAGGCAGAATTCCTTCCTAGGCCTTCCTGGAGATCTCTGGTATTACCTAGTAGTCTCCCATTTCAGTATTAAAAAGGCCTGACTTTGCTTTATTTTCCAAAATCAGATGAGCCCAGTATATTTGAGGAGGAATGGTGGTATAGTCAAGGTGGTAAATAATAGGAATGACACAGGCATGATACTCCAAATTAGCTTCTTGTGGCAACTACCTTCCTCTGCTATTCTCTCCAGCAGATACAGCAGTATGTTGGGAATATCGGCTCTGCCGGTGCTTGTCACCGCACGGAGCTCCTTTGCCCTTCCCCTCAGGATAGCATGAGATGCACTATTCTCAGCTCTATGCAAGGGGAGGGGGAGAGTCCTTAAAAGGACGCTCCCCCACATGTTCTGCCTCTTTTGAGGCTTTCATTCCCAGCAGCGGCCATGTGCAGCGTTGTGGGAATTTCTTGCTGCATAGCAGCAAGCGGGACCAGAAGAGAGCTTTGGGGGTGCATTGACATTGATCCCCGACTAAGCCCAGTTGCCGGCATTTAATAATTTTTTTAAAAAAAATCAAGGGACATTAAATCTCAAGGGATTTCTTTTGTAAAAGAAAGAAAGGAAGGAAGGAAGGAAGAGAAAGAAAGAAAGAAAAGGGGGAAGTGAACAAATGATTGTTAGGGTGTGGGGTGGAAACCCCCCCACTGGGCACTGCCCCTGGATTAGGGGCAATTGGGGGGGTCAGAGTAATTACCGCC
Organism: Intellagama lesueurii; assembly: GCA_037013535.1. Taxonomy (NCBI): domain Eukaryota; kingdom Metazoa; phylum Chordata; class Lepidosauria; order Squamata; family Agamidae; genus Intellagama; species Intellagama lesueurii. The sequence continues at coordinate 265,628,065 of JBAJHW010000002.1, read as the reverse complement.
CCCCCAAACAATTTATATATATATATAAAGAAAGAAAATAGAAAATAGGATTTGGTATTTGGAGGTAATATATATTTATATATAGCACGCATTAGGTCAGAGAGAGAGAGAGAGAGAGAGAGAGAGAGAGAGAGAGAGAGATTATAATTAATTAGCTAAGTAATATAATTCACACCTGTGTGGATGTGCCTGTAGTGTGCCCTGACTTGATTTTGGGTCGGTGTGAACACACACAGATTAGATTAGGCATCCTTCAGTCTCAAGAGACTATGGTAACGTGCTCTGAATAGAGGACTTGGAACAGTGTCTAGTGTGGCTAAGAAGGCCAATTCAAGAGTGACAGTCCCTTCCACACTCACACACACATAACAAATAAATAAAGGAAAATAATAATTTTAATCAAGTTACGTTCTTATTAGTTAGTTAATTAGTCTGGAAGACTTATACTTGAAAAAAAGATAAACAAACAAACAAATAAAAATAAAATAAATAATAAGTGAGATAATTAAAAGGTGCACATATATTTGATGCACGTAGGTAGGTGTTAGCTGCTAAGCTAGCTGGTGGCTATTTGAGGACTGTGCTTGGGTGGCGGCCATGGCCCCTAAAAAGGGTCAGGGCAATATTAAAGGGAAGCAGCCTGCGAAACATTCCCCCCCCCAGTCGTATTATCATCATCGGATGAGGAGGGGTGGCCCGTTTGCGAAAAGCTCCGTGCTAAAATAATGGCATTGGAACAGCAGAGTAGATAAGGAGACTAAAGACAGGCACCCACGGCACTCGGCAAGGGAGTCCAAGGCCCACTAATGGGCTAAACTGAAAGCTCTTGCTGATAATCTCTTACCCCGTTTTGCTGCTCTAGACGTTGGTGTGCAAGGTGAGTCGGGAGTTATAGATCTGCCAGGGGAACGCCAGCTAACAGAACCAATCAGACAGGTTGAGGATGGAGCAGAACATGTGCGTACAGGAGTCCAGGTGCAGGAAGTGGTTGATGACAGCAGGTCAGATGGTGAAAGGCCTTCAACCAGCCAGGACATGGCCACTAATCAAGCATCAGGTGAGCTTGCCGCTGCACCGGACACGGGTATGTGGCCATGGGGGCTGGGAACACAGGTGCAGGATCAGTTTGGGCTACAGACAGCCATCGGCTTACAGGGTGGGCCAACAAGTCAGGTGCCTTGTGGACTGTCCTCTAACACCTGGTGAGCCCCCTACCCCCCAACACCTTTCTCCACACCTACTGGGGCATCGGTTGGATTCGTAGTGTGGCCATACCCTTTAGTACCTGACACTGGGTACAATTCCATTCCTCTTAGGGCTTTGCCTTTCGAGGACTATTCACTCCCTATAGGTGATCACTTGACACGAGTTATGAAGGAGTTAATCTGAAAAGGAGACTATGTAGATCTATTCGAATTGCTAAATAGAGACATAGGAGTTGGAGAAAGCGGATGAGGTAGAGAAAGAGAGGAGGCGATGCAAAAAGCCAGAGCGCACATGGGCCAATTGGCTGTCGGGATTTTTAATCTATTTTGGTATAATAGCGAAGGCACAACCTTGGTGCTCTCTGTCTTTAGTACAGTATTTGGACCTGATATACAGGGCCTATGTCGACTTCCCGGGTCATTCATGGTTGACCTATGATGAAAATTTCCGCATGAGAGTGTCAATACGAACATGCATTGGGATGAGCCTCACCCGGGTTTATGGCTTCAATCCATGACGCCTGCCTGGCCAGCGCAGGGTGAGAGGTTTGATAGTGGTCATCTTATTAGGAAGGCCAGGCAGGTTAACAGTTCCCATGCTGGAGAGGGGCAGGTGGTTCAACCCCACCTGCTCTGCTGGGATTTCAATGCACGTGGTTCCTGCTCTAGGCAGTCATGCCGCTACAAGCATGAGTGTTCCACCTGTGGGGGAGCCCAACCCAGTTCAAAGTGTTTTAAAGGGCGGCTACCAAAAGTGGTTGACAGGGAGCAAAGCAGCAACAAGAAGGCTGAGGGAACAGCACGTAGAGCAAAAGGGGCCCAGCCCCATTAAATTAAAGATTCTTACAGTTTTGTTGGCTAGCTACCCTTTAAAGGAAGTTGCAGCATACTTACTTGATGGGTTTCAGTTAGGTTTTCGTATCCCAGTTGTGGGGAAATGCAAGGCTACGTTTGCCAAAAACTTGAAGTCTGTGCAAGGAATGGAGGACATCATTAGACAAAAAATAGAGAAAGAGGTTCGAGAGGGCAGAGTGTTAGGTCCTTTTGTTCAGCCACCGGTCCCTCATCTCTGGGTGTCCCCGTTAGGGAATTCAGGCTCATACATCACCTCTCTTACCCAGAGGGTGACTCTGTCAATGATGGCATACCACCGGAGCTTTGCACTGTGCGATACACATCGTTTAACGAAGCAGTGCACATAATTAGGGCATGTGGCATTGGAGCAGAGATGGCCAAGGCTGAAGTGAAATAAGCTTTTCGTTTGCTTCCAGTTCACCCAAATGACTTTGAGTTGTTGGGTTTTTCATTTGAGGGTGCCTTTTACATGGATAGGGAATTACCTATGGGTTGCTCAGTTTCCTGTGCAGCTTTAGAGTGATTTAGCTCCTTTTTAGAATGGGAACTTAGATGTAGGGTGGGGCTGCGTAGCACGGCCCATTATTTACATGATTTTCTTTTTCGTTGTGCAAAGGATTCTGGGAATTGTAGGCACTTGATGAAGACTTTTGAGAAATTGGCTCAGGAGATAGGTCTTTCCTTTGGTGGAAGAAAAAACAGAAGGGCCAACCTCTAACATCACTTTCTTGGGTATCGAGCTTGATACCCATCATCAATACTGCAGGCTTCCAGCCAGTAAGCTGTTTGAATTGCAGAGCAGACTAGAACATCTGCTTAGACAGAAGAAGGTCACCCTGAGAGAGTTGCAGGAGATAGTGGGCCATTTGAATTTTGCTTGTAGAGTAGTTGCCCCAGGTAGGGCGTTTTTGCGCAGATTCTGCGCGGCCATGAGTGGTCTACGCAAACCTTTCCATAGAACCAGGATTACAGCAGGCATGAGGCAGGATCTGAGAGTATGGCAACAATTTTTGGACAATTTTAACGGACTTTCATTCTGGAGAGCAGAATTATGCCTACAGAATGAATTCCAAGTCCAGACGGATGCAGCTGGGTCATTAGGTTTTGGCATCTATTTCCAGGGATGTTGGTGTGCAGAGACTTGGCCGGAACAGTGGCAGAAGTCAGGGACTTGACATTCCTTGAGTTTTTTCCCATTTTAGGCACCACCTTGTTATGGGCTGCTGAATGGGCCAATTCAGTAGCAGGTTCTGGTGTTATAATCTGGCAGTGGTGCATGTCATCAATAACATGTCATCCAGATCCAAACGGGTCATGAGGTTTGTGAGGGCTTTTGTTTTACACACCTTACAATTTAATATAGTAGTTCATGCACAGCACATCCCTGGTCTAGATAATGATATAGCTGGCACCCTGTCTAGTCAACAGATGGCGCGGTTCAGGGCATTGGCTCCGGGAGCTTGCAGGTGGCCAGAAGTCCTCCCACAAGAGGTATGGCAGATTGGAGGAGGGAAGCACTGAAAGCAATAGGGCTGGCTCTTGCCCCAAGTACTTGCCGGGGTTACTTTGCAGTTTGTGAAGAGTTTAGGGAATTTAGAGTTAAGTAGCAGTTAGATCAGGTGTGGCCCATACCTGTTGATCACCTACAGCAATTTGGTGTTTTTCTTTTTCAAAAAGGCCTAGCACCTAGCTCAATTCAGGGCAAAATGTCGGCGTTAGCATTCCAGGCTAAGGCACTTGGGGTGGCCGATGCGACAGGGGATTTTAAAATGATTGAAGGGTGGAACAAGGAAAGAGTGAGAACACCCAATGATAGGTCCCCTTTCTCTCCAGCCATCCTAATGAGGTTTAGTGAATCATGGGGTAGCCTTTGTAGGGATGGATACAAAGCTTCCCTTCTTCAGGCAGCAACGCTTTTAACATTTTTCTGAGCATTTCGAATTAGCAAGGTGGTTGCGGCTGGTAAATACGACACGTCACGAAGGGCGTTGCAGCTTGCAGATGTGATAATGGCCACGGATAGGGTGCAAATACATATCTGAATATCTAAAACAGATCAATTGGGGAAAGGAGGCTTTATCACACTGGGGACTTGTTCCATCATAGAGATAAGCCCGGTTTGGGCACTTAATGATTATCTTAGGCAGAGAGGCGAAGCCCAGGGTTACCTATTTTGCCATCGTGACGGGGCCCCGCTGACAAAGTACCAATTTTGGAAGATCACCGGTGCTGCATTAGAGAGAGTGGGTTTAGCAGGATGGCACTTTGGAATCCACTCATTTTGCATTGGGACTGCGTCTACTATGGCCAAGCTGGGGTACAGCCCAGAAGAGATTAGGAAAGTAGGGAGATGGTCCTTCCATAGATACAAACTTTATGTGTGCAATATGCCACAGTTGTAGGCTGTTTGTCTTTTATTTCAGGTGTAGAGCGACCCAATCAGCATTTGAGGATCCTGTTGCTGGGTCATAGCTTTATTTACTGGGCGGTGGAGTATGCTGCCAGGATGGCATGGGGCCGAGATTTGGGACTTCAGCCCACAGCAAGTTTGAAATGGTTTGGTTGGAGGGGCATGCTTTGGACCAATTTTCCCGGAATGGCAGAGGCAACCGTGGTTGGTGCTGTTGGTTCATCTGGGGGGGAACGACTTGGCCAAAAGAAGTGGCAAGTCACTTGTGTTGGACATTCTGGCTGATTTAAGTAGCTGGAACGCCAAGTTTCCATTTTCAAGAATAGTTTGGTCCACGATTATTCCTCGGCATACTTGGAGAGCCGATTGTGATGCTAGTTGCATAAATAGAGCACATAGGAAGGTTAATAGGGAAGTTTGCAGAATGGTAGTTAATGGGCTGGGCTCAGTAATAGGACACATGGAGATCCATTTGGACCGACCGGAGCTATACAGAGGTGATGGGGTTCATTTATCTGAGATTGGATTAGAGGTTTTCTTGAATGATTTACATAGAGGCCTGCGTGCCGAAATTTTCGGCTTGATGGGAGGAATGGAGCATAGCCAAGCTTGCTCATTCCATAGCACGTAGTGTGGAAGGAAACTGAATTGCTGAGTGCCCATGGAGTTCAAGCAGTGCATAGCAGGTCTGAACTTTCGGCGCTGCAGATTGTGAGGTTACAGTGCCGGGAGGAAAGACCTGCTGGGGCCCTCCCTGGGCTGAGGGTCACCAAAGTCAGGGGGTTTGCAGGCCCGGGGGGGAGGCTTGATAGTTTGCCAGCCGGGGTCATGCTGTCTTGTTGTTGTTGTTTAGTCGTTAAGTCATGTCCAACTCTTCGTGACCCCATGGACCAAAGCACGCCAGGCCCTCCTGTCTTCCACTGCCTCCTGGAGTTTGGTCATGCTGTCTTAGGGACAGTGCAACAACGGGGCGTGGGACTCGCCCATATAAGGTTGTTGAGGGGGTCCTGTGAGACCTTTGGCACCAAGCCTGATTCCGCACTACTGCAGGCCCCTGGTTTCTGAGGCCATAAGTAAATGGCATGTTGATTCAATAAAGTGTGGCCCTATTTCAACCCATCACCTGCGTCTCGCCTCATTATTCCGGGGTGGGAGGGCAAAGGATCTGCAACACTGTGTTAAATCACCTTTTACTGTATACCCAACCTCAGTTCCTCCATGGATGCGTTGTAATTTTTTCTCCAAGAAAGGAAATCATACATTTTAAGCACTACCTCATTTGTCACTGAGCTGCTGGTTGCTCAGGGGACTCTGCCTTTCTCTCACACAAGGCATATATGCCTGTGTGACCTGACAGCTCCTGCAGAAGTTGCAAAAATCCTGCATATGCAGCACAATATCCTGGGGGTTGGAGAGTGGTTAGCATAGCTTTTCCTAAACACTCAAGGCACTTTATTATATCTATTATATTTACAACACCCCTACAAAGATGGCCAGTATTAATGTCACTGTATTTTGGCTAGAGACCACAAAAGATAAGCCCCTTGCCTAGGTAATCCAGTAATTTCATAGCTGGGATTTATTTTCTTTATTATTTTCCTTACTTACAGAGATCTGAACGAGCCCTATTGAACTCAGGGGGCTGTACTTCAAAATAGGCACATATAAGATTGCACTGTAAAATAAAGGAGCGGTCTGAACAATTCCTCCTTCTCTATAAAGTATGTATAAAGCTAGTGGCATAGCAGAGTGCTGTTCAGCTGATTTAGAATGTGAATCATAAAATTCTCCTGTAGTTGTTTAAGGGGGGGAAAAAGTCCTTTTTATAGATCAAACTTCTTGAACCTTCATTTATAAATCCTTACAATCCCATTGAGACATAAAAAGGATGTTGTGCTCTTGTAGAATGTTCTATAACTCTATTTAGACCTTTGAATTATATATGGAGAAAGGAAGAACAACTTCTGGTATATATAAAAAAATCCTTGGTATCATTTATGATGCTAGAGTATTGCAGCAATACATAATCTCTTATTTCCTGCACCTCAGAGTGGTTATGGCTGCAATTGCATATATACACTGACTTCTGAGGAAGTCCTGTTGGACTCAGTGGAGTCTACTTTTGGGCATATGTGCACAGGAATAAAACATTGGGGTGTGGCATCATTAAAAATTTAGCTTTAGACCTGTAGTAAAAGAAAAAATGGATTCTTGTCCAACAACATTTTCCTGAACTTCCGAAAGTCCATTTGCAGTAACAATAGGAGATTGTTTTTGACTGTCTGTATTCCCTCCCCATCCACCCGCTGCAGTAGACATTCTGATGTTAGCATACATTATTTAACATTACTGAAAGGGAAGAACATTGAGTGGCTGGTGAAACTTGACTATACCTAAATCAGTTCCTCAATGTCTATTGGAATCTATCTGCTGGTAATCCATCATGGGTTTGGCTCCATGTTTGGTTAAATATTCATCAGATAGTTAAACAGTATTGTGTATTTTATTGTACGGCAAAGGAGTGCCAGCACTCGCACTGGACGTATCTATTATCTACTCTCATGAGTTCCTATAGACTTTTACATAAGGCTAGTGGAAACACAGAAAATTTGGTGTTGGAGCTTTATAATTACCATTTTTCTTACTCCCTCTGCAGAAAAATGACGTTCTGTATGGTGCCTTAATGTCCCAGTTAAATTTACTATCATCTAGGCAGGAACTGATAAGTATTAATATATAAAATAACAAGTAGTTTAGTGCTCAGTGGCTGTTGCCTGAAGGCCTGTTTAGATGGTACAACACCCAGTTTCCACAACATGTTCATATGGAAGTACCTATCCCCACTCTCTTGATCACTGCTTTTCTTCACATGACGATGGAGGAGTCTGACAAGCTGAAGCTGTACGAGAAAGCTAGAATCCAGATTTTCTAGGATTTTCCCTCAAATTGAAAATCTCTAGGCAAGCAGGAACCTCTTGTCTTAAGAGTTGTCCATCTTTTCATGAAGAACATGGCAAGGGGACAGCAGGAGAGATGGGGCTCAGCACTCCCTCCTAGCCATGTTCAAGAATACCATAACAACAGAGAGGAGAAAATTTCTTGTTGGAAACAGTGTTAAACAGCACAGGGATATCCAGAATAGACTATTCATCCATATATACAAGTACTATCCACTCTGAGAGGCAGACGTTCTCAAGAAAGTCTGGGAGGCAGAAGTTCTTAAGAAGGTCAAGTACAGAGAAATAGAATCATAGCCTCATAATTGAGTTGGAAAGTGCCTATAAGGCCATCAAGTCCCACCCCCTGCTCAATGCAGGAACCCAAGTCAAAGCAGATCTGACAGATGGTTGTCCAATGCCTCCAGAGTTGGAGTGCTCACCACCTGCTAAGGTAATTGGTTTCATTGTTGTACTGCACTAACAGTTAAGACGTTTAAGTTGTTTTTCCTGATACTCAGACTAAATCTAGCTTCCTGTAGTTTGAGCCCATTAGCACGTGTCCTGCCCTCAGGGATGATTGAGAACAGATCCTGCCCCTCCTCTATATGACTACCTTTCAAGTATTTGAAAAATACCTTTCCAAAACATACTATTTCATACTTTTGATACTTTTGAAGTGGAGCTGTTAGGAATTATACCTGGGATCTCTTCTGGACAAAGTGTGTGCTCTACTATCGAGCCATTGAGGCAGCTGGAATTAGAGATGCAGGTTAAACCGCAGAAGCCTCTGTGCTGCAGGGTCAGAAGACCAGCAGTCGTAAGATCGAATCCACGTGACGGAGTGAGCTCCCGTCACTTTGTCCCAGCTCCTTGCCAACCTAGCAGTTCGAAAGCATGCAAATGCGAGTAAATAGGTACCACCTTGGTGGGAAGGTAAAACGGCGCTCCGTGTATAGTCGCGCTGGCCACGTGACAACGGAAACTGTCTTCGGACAAACGCTAGCTCTACGGCTTGAAAACGGGATGAGCACTGCCCCCTAGAGTCGGACACGACTGGACTAAAATGTCAAGGGGAACCTTTACCTTTACCTTTAAGGAATTCAAACCTCTGATATGAATTGACCTGAGACACAATTCCTATAGTGATGTGCTGTTTGGAGTTCAGCTGCCCATTGGGTTCTGCACTTCTCTGAAAGTTGTGACCTAGGTTTTGGATTTAAAATGTATCAAAAACCTTATTTTTGAAATAAACAATGTCTATAAATGCTTCTTCTGAGGGATAATGCAGGTTTAAACATGCACATGTATTTCATTATATTTTAAATGCATTTTCATGCAGATTTTTAAAAATATGACAGTTATCTATAAAAAGTGAATCAGATTAGGAGTATAAATTAGACATGGGTGCTTCATATTCATATCTGGAATATATGAATACAAAGCATGGCACCACAGGTGTCATGGCAGTCCATTCCCGCCCCCCAGAACCAGACCACTCCAATGGACTCAGGTAGTGACTAAAACACAAGGCATAAACATAACATAAACACAAGGCACAACATAAACACTACGGGTCTGGTTGACTGTCAAACATCCAGTAGCTTACAATTGTGTTCCTTCTAACTTTTTCCTGAGCTGTCCCAACCACTCCCTTTGCCTTTAAACTACATCACTCAACTCTCCATTCTTTTCCTTCTGCTTTCTCTCTCCCAACCCTCAACTACAACTTCTCTCTCTTTTTTTGATGATCTTGACATATTTAAAACTCCTTCCACCGGATTCTGAAGGCTTTGAGAGATTGAACCCAACACTTCAGCACACATAACTTGCTGCAACAAAGGGCAAAGCTTGCCAGGGATGGGGACTCAAGTCATGGGACTTGCTGTCAAGTCAGACTTAAGTCGCACTGGTGATTTGACTTAGACTCAACTCAGTTTTTTTCAATGTCTCAGACATTTTCAATTGACTCGTGACTTGGAACCCACCCATATCCTCCTTTTTTTTCTGTGGAAAAGAGCTGGTTTTTAATAGGGACTCAGACTTGGGGCTTGGGACTCATGATTTGGTACCAAAGACTCTGATTTGGACTTGGAACTCAGACCCAAAGACTTGCCAACATCTCTGATGCTTGCACAGCTTTTTAAGGGTTGGAAGCATCAGGGTGGGTATTAGTATTTCTCTCAAGATTAATCCTGAACAATTCAGTACCCCCCCCCTCAATCTCTGTGTGTGCGTGCACATGTACACGTATGCTTTCTTCCCAAAGAGGAAAGATACCTGCTTTACACAGATATTTTGTGCAAGTTAAAGAGACCTTGAAGAGAAGACATGACTTGTCTCATTCTTACCTGGAGATGTGGTGTCTTATATTGTCTGATAATTTCTTGTGGAGGTGTCTCCTGAAAATGAGACATTAAATTGACAAGACCAAAAAATTATCAAATAATTTATATGTCTCTATCTCATATTGGACAGGTTGAATCTGTTTATCCTTAGGTGGTGGTTACAAATTATGGGGTAAACTGCAAGCTTATCATAGACAAGACAAGACAGAATATTTCTCCACCTATTTATTGTGTCTCTTCACAAAAGAGTCTTGGATCAAGCTGTTTCCCATTTTGTTGGTGAGCAAAATCTAATCAGATGAAATCAAGCTGGCATTTCTCGCTAAAAATCCTAATATATACAAAGGAGTGATCCTAACCTCCCATTTACCTAGTATAGGCCTTACCTGCTTCTGTGCCTAATAGAATCAACGTTCATTGTTGAATAGTTATTGACAATCCTCATAGGAAACACCATAAATTGCAAAAATCCAGAGAGGGGAAAAACTATCATTCCATTTTGTTGATCAGACATAGGACAATAGTTTTCCTCTTCTACTGTTTTCAGAATCATTCTTTTGCTCCTTAAACTTCCTACCAAGACCAGTATGCAATTGTCACAGCATGCCAGAATTTCTCTTAAGTCCTCCTTCCTCTTCTGAGCTTCCAAGGCCCCAAGCCCTTTATGAGTCTCCTGTTAGTTTTTTCTAGCAAACTTGCCATATTGCCTCTGTTCAGTCATATCCATTTGGTGCCTGGTTGCTTGCATTCCTTGAATTATCATTCCTTTCTGCATCACCAACAGACAAAGAAGGAAGTATAAGTAATAATCCACTTCTATTCTCATGTTTAAACCTCTGCTTTCCCAAATCCTGCTGCAACATTACTCGTGACATATCTCATTTCTTTCATTTCCTTGACTTCCTTTCCTTCACTCCTTATAAGATTCACCATTAACTGTTGTTTGTTGTACACTGAAATACCCCACTTCTTTTTCTTAAAGCCTCCAATGCACCTTCTGTGTTCTCTGAGTGCTTTACAAGGGTGACACCACACTTACACAGACCAAATGACTATTTCCCACTCTTGGTTCCTATGAATTCTGGGTTGGTGTGCTACTTGGATTAAGATCATCTTGTTCAGCAGGAGCTGCGTGATCACATCACATTCAAAATCCATTTCCCTTAACCTGCAGTTAAATCCATTTCCCTTAACCCCATATTTTACAACCAGTACACAATTAATTATTTGTTGTACACTTTTTAAATTACATTTTGTATATTTTAACCATATAATATGTTTTATGAACTGGGTATACACTTTTTAAATTGCATTTTGTATATTTTAACCACATAATATGTTTTATGAACTGATTGTACATTTTTAAACTGCATTTTGTATATTTTAGCCACATAATATGTTTTGTGAATTGGTTGTATATTTTTAAACTGCATTTTGTATATTTTAGCCATAAATATGTTTTATGAGCTGGTCACCCGACCGTAATAAATAAATTCAATTCATTCATTTCCCTTAACCTGCAGTTGAATTTACATTTACCTTCCTCCAGTATTGCATAGATGCGCTTCAGTGACAAACATTTTCAATGGTAACAACACATGGTATAGATTCCAGCCCATGGAGCTGGGGGTTCCCATGTCAGTGGGTCTGTAGATGCACTCCATATGTTATTCAAATCTCTATAGAAGTTATCAAAGTTGTTGGTTCTATTGAAAGGGGGTAGGGTCAGTACTCTGGATAGGCCTTTAAAGTTTGGATTAAAACTCAAAATGATTTCACCGCCCTACTGGCATTGAAGCAACTAGCCTCCACTGACTGCAGCCTTTAGTATACTCAATGAAAAGGTAATAATAATTCTGGATACTTAAACTATTTTAATCTATTAACAGCACTTTAAAGATTGCAACCAACATCCTATTTAATCAAGTAATTAATCAATCGGTATTTTTCCTTACCTCCGATCTTTATTAAAGTCACCCATTTCACCTTTGGCACAATCTGATAGACCAATGCCGATTTCCTTCAACAGACTGCTTGGGGGTTGGAAAAGACTATCCAATGCATATGTGGGATAGAGTAAGGCATTTGTTCAATACTCTGACCTTGAAAACCTCTTAATTCAGCAAGCATGTCAGTGGCATAAATGAGGTCAAGACTTGAGTATTGGACCATTTTTGACAATCCTGTTTCTTTGCTGTGCTCAAAGAAAGGGTTTCAGAAATCAGACACAATTATCATTGCTTGAGGGACATGTCCAAGCAAAGGTCATTTTAAAGGCTGACAGAGTGATGTTAAGCCCTAGATAATGCAGCCATTCACAGGTGGCACGCATATAAATAGAGAGGTCCTTGGAAATACAGTGCAATTTATAACACCTTCATGTTTTAGTCTTTCAGGTGGTGACATTATATAAATCTACCTGGGAGTAAGCATTACTGAATTAAATAACATTTATTTCTGAGTAGATATGCATAAATTGCAGTAAGACCTGAGCTTTTTTCAATAGGAAGATGGGCAAGATTCAGTGAAGACAAAAATAGAGGGTTTGTGCTGGGAGATGGTCTACCAGGATCACTTCTGGTTGTGTACATCAGGATTCCTACAGCAGCAAACCTATTTAAAGGCAAATGTTTGTTTTAGCAAACATTTACCAGGGAGGTGTCCAAAAGGAACAGGATTGTAATCATGGGGGACTTCAATTATCCTCACATTGACTGGGTCAATGCGTGCTCAGGTCAAGAAAGAGAAACTGGGTTTCTTGACATGCTAAATGACTGTGCTTTGGAGCAACTTGTCATGGAGCCCACCAGAAGACAGGTGACTCTGGATTTAATATTGTGTGGTACTCAGGACCTGGTTAGGGACATGAATGTCACTGAGCTACTAGGGAATAGTGACCATGCTGCGATCTCTTTTGCCATACATGTTGGGGGGAAGAGTGTCAAGCAAATCTGACACAAAAACCCTTGATGTCCAAAGGGTGGACTTCCCTCAGATGAGCAAACTAGTTAGAAAGAAGTTGAAAGGGAAGGTAAAAAGAATCCAATCTCTCCAGAGTGCTTGGAGCCTGTTTAAAACAATGGTAGTAGAAGTCCAGCAGAAGTGTATACCACAACAAAAGAAGGGCTCAACTAAGTCCAAGAGGGTGCTGGCATGGTTAAGGAGCAGAGTTAGAGAGACTGTAAAGGGCAAGGAGGGGTCCTTCCATAAATGGAAATCCTTCCCAAAGGAGGAAAATAAAAAGGAACACAAACTCTGGCAAAAGAAATGTAAAAAGATGATATGGAAGGCAAAGAAAGACTTTGAGGAACGTATGGCCAGCAATATAAAGGGGAATAATGAAAGCTTCTTTAAATATGTTAGAAGCAGGAAACCTGCCAGAGAAGCTGCTGACCCTCTGGATGGTGAGGGAGGGAAAGGGGAGATAAAGGAGGACTTGGAGATTGCAGAGAAATTAAATAAGTTCTTCACATCTGTCTTCACGCCAGAAGACCTTGGGCAGATTCTGCTGCTCGAACAGCCCCTCCTGAATTAAATCAGATACAGGTTAAAAAGGAGGATGTTTTAGACCTAATTGATAAATTGAAGATCAATAAGTCACCGGGCCCAGATGGCATCCACCCAAGGGTTATTAAAGAACTGAGAAATGAAGTTGCAGATCTCTTAACTAAAATATACAATTTGTCTCTTAAAACGGCCACAGTGCCAAAGGACTGGAAGATAGCACATGTCACAACAATCTTTAAAAAGAGAAGGAGGGGGGACCCGGGAAACTACAGGCTAGTTAGCCTAACATCTATTCCAGGGAAGATGGTGGAAAGCCTCATCCAAGATAAAATATTAAAACACATAGAAGAACAATCGTTGCTGTGGGAAAATCAGCATGGCTTCTGTAAAGGTAAGTCTTGCCTCACAAACCTTTTAGAATTCTTTGAAAAGGTCAACAAGTATGTGGATGTGGGCTGTCATAATGATGGGATATGTAGTCAGAGAAATGTAAGATGGAGTCAGACAGGTTCTGTGTGAAGATGATTTGAGAGACATTGGAATGTGTTTTTCTAAGTGCTTTGAGAATGTTTTTCTGAAGACCGTTACAGCCTGGTTCGAGATAAAGCCGAAGGTCAGACAAAGGGGCCCGTGGAAGACTCAACATTCCGAGCTAATTGGAGAAGAGATAAAACACCTGGACTTCCATGGGAATAAAGGGAGGAGGAAGGTGTTACAGCCCCTTGAGGCTAATTGGTTAACAGCCAGAATTGTCAAGAAGAAGGGAGGAGCTAGAGAGTGTAGAAAATGGACGATAGGTTATGTGAGAGGTATGGAGATCCAGTCTTGTTCTGGGATTCGATTCCATGGTGATGGGAGAGAAAGGAACTTGATTGAGAGAGGATGTAAGCAAAGGAGGTGGGGCTAACCCACTGTAGCCCACCTCAGCCCAGCTTAGTAGTGGTTATTATTTTAATGGGAAATAGTTATTTTATTTAACTGCAATGATCTTTGAATATGTTCTTTATGCTAAAGGTTGTGCAATATAAACTGATTCTATGAAACTTTATTTTTCTAATAAAAATTAATTATAAAAATTCTTCAAAAGGACTGGTCTCTTGAACAGCAGGGTCTGGCTAAATCCAGGAAGTGGAGAGGGCCACAAACTAGCTATCTTTAAGAGTCCTAACTAACTAAGCTGTTGTGAGTTCTAAGGAATCACAAAGCCCATGTGTCTGTACTTGCAAAATACTGGGTAAAAGTAAAGTGTTCTTTTAAGGTCAGACTTGTTCAAAGGGCTTACGCTACGCACTGCTGAGGTCTTGGGACTTGCCCCAGTGCAAAGGTGGTAGGTAAGTGGCCTGTCGAACTCTCTGACCGAGTGATAAGTGCTCCTTAGGGAGCCCAGGGCACCACATGGTGGCAGCGGTGGGATGAACGATCTGAGCTGTTGAGAGACCATTCTGTTAGAATCAGTTTTGCGTATTCAAAGAAATACAGAATAAAGTGGCTTTTCCCTAAGTTGTTATTTTTCTAAGGCAGAATAAGCCGTAACAAGGAGCAATTCCACGAGTATTCTGTGAGCTGTTAGTTTTGCTTAGGCAAGATGACAGGGAGAGGGCACGGAAAGCCCTCGCAGGACCTTCGACCACAAGAGGTGGTGGAGGTTGATGTTGCAGAAGCTGGAGCTGAGGCTACCGAAGAAGCCAACAGCTGTGCCCCAGTGCAACAGACAAGCCCAGTGGCAGCAGTGCCAGCTCGAGCTGTGGCTACCGAAGGAGCCAGCAGCAGTGAACCGGCATTGTGGGTCAGGCCAGAGACAAGGAAGCAGTCCAGAGAGAATGTGGTCCACGTCCGGGAGGTCGGAGACCAAGCGCCATGTGCAGCAAGAGTAAGGGCAGCTCAGAAGAGCGGGAGCCCCTTTACTCGCCCTGAAGATGTACCCAGCCTGAGGGCAGGGGCAACTTTGACTCAGCCTTTGTCTAAAGTGGATGTGATCATCGGACTCCTGACGGAATCCTTAGCTGTGCAGAGGGACATATGGAACACCTTGGAGAAAATGCGGCGCCAGAACCAGAGAGGAGAGGCGGCACCCCTAGCACCAGATGACACCGTTCGAGGCCAGTGAGATTTTGGGGATTCCCAGGCAGAAGACGCTTCAGGGAACTTTCAACCCAGAGAGCAGCCTTGCCAGTTTCCAGACCGAGAGGAATTAACTCTCAGCTAGCTGAGGAAGAAGATTTTCCATTTCCAGAGACAGAGAACACTTCCAGAGATTACCAACCCCAGAGAGCAGCCTTGCCAGCTCCCAGATCACAAGGAGTTAACCCTCAGCAAGCCGAGGAAGGAAATTTTCCATTACCAGATGACTTCGTAAAAGGTACCGTGAGAATGGCGGAGACCCATAGATATGATACCCCAGATGGATTCCTGCTCAAAGCAACATCGTTTCAGACTCCTAACCAGAGAGATGATGCAGATGTTGCCAAAGAGCCGTTTGACTTTGGGAGCTTACAGCCAGATGATTCTACAGGAAGTTTCTGACTGGAAGAAACTCCAGAGCCGTGAGGGGTTTATTTATTTATTTATTTATTTATTGGATTTCTATCCCGCCCATCTAGACCAAGGTCTACTCTGGACGATTTACAAATTTAAAAACAATAAAACCAAAAACATATATTATAGGTCCAGGATGGCGAAGTATAAGAAATTAAGATATGGCAGGAGGGAAAGCCTGCTATGTTTAATTCACAAAGAGCCGAGAAAGAGGCAACAGAGTACCTGGAGTATTGCGTACAGTTCTGGTTGCCGTGCCTCAAAAAAGACATAGTGGAAATGGAAAAGGTGCAGAAGAGAGCAACTAAAATGTTGACTGGGCTGGGGCACCTCCCTTATGAGGAAAAGCTACAGTTTTGAGGGCTCTTTAGTCTAGAGAAAAGGCGCCTGAAGGGGGACATGAATGAGACGTATAAAATGATGCAGGGGATGGATACAGTGGATAGAGGGAAGCTCTTTTCCCTCCCACACAATACCAGAATCAGGGGACATCCACTCCAATTGAGTGTTGGGAGAGTGAGAAGAGACAAAAGAAAATATTTCTTTACTCAGCATGTTGTTAGTCTGTGGAACTCCTTGCCACAGGATGTGGTGATGGCATCTGGCCTAGATGCCTTTAAAAGGGGATTGGATAGATTTCTGGAGGAAAAGTCAATTGCAGGTTAGAAGCCATGATGGGGATGTATAATCTCCAGGCTACAAATATTACTTTTACCACAATAATAAAGCAAAAATAAAGTTACTAAATGCTAGCTATAAGTTTTTGAAGCTGAGGTCTGGTGGGGGGGAAACCTTATACAGTGGTGCCTCGACTTACGAACTTAATCCGTTCCAGAAGATGGTTGTAACTCGCAATGGTCGTAAATCGAAGCACCATTTCCCATTGAAATGCATTGAAACGCGATTAATCCGTTCCGGCTGTTTTTTGGTTGTATCTCGAGGCGCCGGTTGCAAGTCGAAGCATTCGTTCCCATAGGAACTAATGCAAAAGCGGTTAATCCATCCACTACCACTAGGGGGAGAATTTTTCTTCTTTTAACCTAAGATTACTTAAGTTAAAAAAAGGGCAGGAAAGGAGGGAGGGAGGGAACAATGGGGAAAAGAGGAAAGAAAGAAGGTCATCACTGGGGTACACAGACCCCTCAGACAAAAGTTTGTGCTGTTAAGCACAAAAAGAGAGAAGATGGATAGAGAGAAGACAATGGGGGGGGGGAGAGACTTGAGTCTAAACCACATTTTACACCATTCCAGCAAGCAGAGCCCCTCAGAGAAATTTTTCTGATTTTAAAACAAAAGACTTTGGAGTCTAAACCACATTTTACACCATCCAGCACGCAGAGCCCCTCAGATAAAGGTTTCTGATTTTAAAACAAAAAGACTTTGGAGTCACATTTTAAACCCACACATTTTAAAACAAAAGAGAGGTCACAGTACACAAACCCTAGGAGCCACAGAATGCAAAAATAAATAAATAAATCCAGCAACCATTATTCCAGCAAACAGACCTCTCAGTCTAATTTTACATTTTAAAATTACAGTCTAATTTTCACATTTAATTTTAATTTAATATTAGTCTAATTTTCACATTTTAAACCCACACTGCAAGACCCATCAGAGCACAGAAACATAACTACCCCCAGCCCAAAACCACGCTGCAAAACCCACCCAGAACAGGCAGTTTTTAAAAAGCAGAAAGCAGCACCTTACCTTACCAGGCAGTACGAAGCCTCCCTGCAAACACACTCTCACTCAGAAGCAGAAGCCAGGCAGTCCCAAGCCTCCTCCGACGTACACACTCTAACCGTTGGGGCAAAAGAGCTACAAAGAAGCTCTTCGCCGACCAACAGTTAGCCCTCTAATTTGAATTCCCCACCTTTTTCCCCTGCCTCTTTTGATCGCAACTCGAAGCTCTGGCTGCAAGTCGAAGCAAAATTTTGCAGCCGGAGCTGGTCGTAACTCGAAATGGCCGTATGTCGGGATGTTCGTAAGTCGAGGCACCACTGTAATTTGTGTATGTGGTTGTTGATTTTTAAATTGTGAAGGACTGTAGGTGCCTGACAAACAAAATACTCCCTACTAGAATCCTAAATATATGTACTATTTTAAGAAATATTGGATGAAATCCAATAGTAAGTAGCAACTAGAGTAGGCCCATTGAATCAGTAGGGATTTGGTGAGTCAACTATTTTGTAAGTTCCATTTATGCAACAGGCCTACTCTAGTTGTGACTTACTACTGGATTTCAGCCACTGTGTTGCACTGGCATATGCTAAGTGGACAGCTTATGCTAACATATCACCATAAATCTGCTTCCCTACAAAGTTCCTGTGAACACTAATGCAAAGCAGTGATGCTAGAGAAACACCAGGAAAATTCAGTGCTCCCCTATTCTTTGAGTGACAATGCTAACTGTAACGAAACACGATATCATAAGAGTTTCAGAATTAATTCTATTTATTTGTTTAAAATATCTTTGCCCCACCTTTCTCCTTGAAAGGACTCAATGGGCCTAATCTTATAGTGAATTATATCTGGATAATTTTCAGAGAAGACTCTTCCAACTAGAACCAAGGTGGGAGCTGACATTATTGAAACTTATGCACATTTTAGTCTTTGGCTTATTTATTAGTATTTGGATTTTGGAAATAGAGAGCACCTCAAGTTTGAAGAAGGTTTTGTCATGACTTGAAGACTAAAACCACCTGCCAAATTCTATAATGTCAAGTCACCCCATCATAATGTTCAGTCATCATGAAATCTGTGCCAGGGGATTGGACAGATTCCTGGAGGAAACGTCCATCACAGGTTACAAGCCATGATGGGCATTTATAATCTCCAGGCTTAAAAGGAAGGGACTTCAAAATGCCAGATGCAGGGGAGGGGTATCAGGAGACAGGTATCTAGTTGTCTCGTGTGCTCCCAGAGGCATCTGGTGGAGCCACTGTGAGATACAGGAAGCTGGGCCAGATGGGCCCTTGGCCTGATCCAGCAGGGCTCTTCTTATGTTCTTATGTGGTGCACCTGAGTGACAGGTATGTACCAAATCTATTATAAATAAACATGTTGTAAGATACTTTTTGAAGATCATTGGTTTAATTTACACTACATCTCTTTGATCCTGAAAGAATGGCTGAAATCCTGTTGCATGGCTCTCTGTGTGTAACTCAGTGTCACACAAGGAAAATTGTGCTGAGGAAGAAGTGACTTTCAGAAAGAACTTTCACAAGTGAGTTACACAATAGTCACACCATCAATTGCACAATCAAATTGCAAGCTGCAGGCTACCTTGGCATGAACACCCTGCATAATTCCGCAGGTGTACCTTTACGTTAAGCAAAACTCAATAGGATTTCAGCCAATAAGTCTCACTGATGCAGCCTCTTTACCCTAGAATACATGCATTTTAGTCTAACCTTTCTTATTCCTGCCAATGCCAAAAACATAAATCCCCAGAATGTGCACATATAATAGTTACAGTGATGATACTGCAGCTAGGATAGATATACAGATAATAGCTTCTGGAGCACTAGATTCTGAAACTGCTAGTCTGGTAGATGAATATGCCCCTTGAAAAAACATTTTAATATAGAGGCACTCTTATCAGGCAAGCGGAACCAGCAAAAACTTAAATAATATACATGTGAGGATTATAATTACTTCTTGTGGAATCTCACCTTCTTCCTCATAAAAGCAAGTCATCTGTAAAATGATTAAATCCATACAACTGACTATAATGCTTTGGAACCAGTGCTGAGCGATGCATGGCAGCGCTCACTCAGAGACTGTTTGAAAAATGACTGATGGATTCTTTTCCTAAAAGTGGAAAATCTTATCTCATGTATGTCAGCAAACATTGGCAGGAACTCTAGAATTAAGTCAAAACAAACTCTAGGTCCTGAAAGTCAAAATATGAAATGCATGATTAAATAGAATGTTCTCCTCCCTTATGACATCAAAAACCTGCTACCTAAGCTGAAGAAAGAATGTCCACCCACAACTTTTAACCAGTAGTTGATATAAAACTGATTTCTTTCCTTCATTGTAACAATGGATGGCCAGTAATAATACAAGTGAGAAGGAACTGTTGTAGAACACAAGCTGAAATTGTGCCAACAGTGTGATGAGACTGCAAAAAAACAAAAAAAGACCAATGCTATTTTAGGCTGAATTAGCAGAAGTATAGTCTAAAAATCCCATGAAGTACTTGTCCTTCTCTATTTGGCTCTGGTTAGGCCTCATCTTTAGTACTCTGTCCAATTCTGAACACTGCATTTTAAGAAGGATGTCAACAAACTGAAGCAAGTTCAGAGGAGGATGATCAGGGGATTGGAAACCAAGCCCTATGAGGAAAGACTGAAAGAAACTGAACATGTTTAACCCTGAGAAAAGAAGACTAAGGACAGATAATATAGCACTTTTCAAATATTTGAAAGGTAGTCATACAGAAGAAGGGCAGGATCTATTCTCAATTAATCCAGAGTGCAGGATATGTAATAATGGGTTCAATTTACAGGAAGTCAGATTTCAACTGAATATTAGGAAAAATGTCGCTTGGAGCAGTAAGACAATGGAACCAATTACCTCAGGAGATGGTAAGCATGGGACACTGGAAACATTCAAGAGAAAACTGGACAACCATTTGTCATATCTACTTTGACTTGGATTCCTACACTGAGCAGGGGGTTGGACCAAATATGAGATGGACTGACTCCCTCAAGGAAGCCACAGGCTTGAGTTTGCAAGAGCTGAGCAGGGTTGTTGAGGACAGGACATTCTGCAGCTTGCTCATTCATAGGGTTGCAATGAGTCAGAGGCAACTTGATAGCATATAACAACAGCAACAACAACAACAACACAGAGAGGATGTGCTCACAGTCAATCTTCCAGCTCACATGCTGCTTCAGGGCTGGGGAGGCCCACCATGCCTTTGCTATTAGGTGATGATCAGTCTGGCAGGACACAAATTGAACAGCTTGGCTTGCAAAAAAGCTGAGAGAAGTCATACCAACAAGTTGGCAGCTCTTTAGGGAGAGAGATATTATTTTATGCATATATTCCCTTCATCAAGCTTTACCAGAGAGGTTCATGTTCTTGCTTTTTTTTTTTTTATGAAGGATCCTTAGATCTTTAGAGAAAAACAATATATTTCCCAGCACAGCTGTGTTAAGTCCTGCATCTCTTTCCCCCAACACACTTTTTTCTTCCTTGGTCTGCACAATAGAAGTGAAAATGATAAAAGATACTCACTGAGGGTTCTTAAAGAACAATATGATTCTATATGTAAACCTTCTCTTTTGTCTCAGCTGCAGCTGCAGATCTGTCAAGCACTGTATTCACAAAAGACCACATTAAGCATCCTTAATGGGATTCTCTACAGTTTTTCAGTACAGCATGGTATTAATCATTAACCTGAACAGCTCTGAGGTCCAACTATTGTATTTCGCT
This sequence comes from Intellagama lesueurii, assembly GCA_037013535.1. Taxonomy (NCBI): domain Eukaryota; kingdom Metazoa; phylum Chordata; class Lepidosauria; order Squamata; family Agamidae; genus Intellagama; species Intellagama lesueurii. Next base: position 265,606,824 of record JBAJHW010000002.1, on the reverse strand, counting down.
ATTATACAGGTTGGTATAATATATGTAACTCCTTACATACAAAAATTGGAATGATGTTCCCAACCACTTTCTAATTAAAGTAAATTTAACTGATTTCTTGGGTACCAGATTTTCCTGAATCATTTATTGTTCTATTGTTACAACAATAAATGATTTAGATTAATATAATACCAGTTTTCTGCTGAGTTCACTTTGATGCCAGCAAGGTTAGGATAGGTGCTGCATTAGCTTGTTCAGGTTCACATTAGGACTGAGTGTGGGGGAGGGGGAGAGAGAGGGAGGGAGGGAGGGAGACTGCATCCTTCAGTAGCAGCTTAAATAAAACAAGAGAAACTGTGAAACTGTGAAAAAGGCAAGCACATTACAGAGATGGGTTGCCCTCAAAACTGAGAAGCTAACTGTGTACAATTGGCATGGTGAATTCAATCCCCCTCACTTGATCTATCATCTTGCACTGAATTTTTCCATTGTGGCAGGAAAAAACAAACAAACAAACAATAAATATTGGTGGATTTTCCCCAAACACATACACACTTTGCATTTTCCCACAAAGGAGAAGGTGATGAGAATTTAAATTAGTTTCTCATATTAGAATTGGGAAGACCATGGTCTAAACTCATCTACAGAGAGCATGTCTTTTCTAAGACACATCTTGCATTTTTACTACTTCTAGCTGGTCAAATTAGAAATTTTTTTTATGAGAAAAAAAATGCCAACAGAGTCCAGAATATTCTGAAAGGATCATTTCACACACATAAATTGAGCTATGGTTTTCCCATGAGTTCAATTATTGGAGTTTGATGTCCTCTTAATGAAGGATCTTTGGTATACTGTCTGGTTTTCTCTCTTTCTGGAGCCTTTAGATTTCTATCGCTGTTCCTGCAGGAATAATATTAATAAATTAATTATTAGAATACACATAGCCTCAAGGATTATGTACAAGCTATTACAAGAAATATATGTTCAGTAATGTATGTTGTTTACTAGTTGAAATAGTAGTTAGGTTGATTTAGATCCTCATCTCCAGAAATTAAGCTTATGGGTGAAAAGATGCCCCCCCCTACAAAATAGTATTCAATGGAACAGATAGAAATATTCATTGAACTCTTGCACAGTAGTCCAAAGAAGTGACACCTTGTCTATGTTGAAATCATGTGGAGCATCTGAAAGCCTTCCAATGATCCAGTAGTGTAGTGTAAAGGTTGCTGCACATTCTCAGCTGGCCTCGAACACCAGTGTGCTGAAATCTCACAGGCTGATTAAGAGGCAAATGGGGTAGAGTAACGGAATGATATAGTCTGGGATGATAAGATGGGTGTAACAACATGCAATGACAACTGGCATATAATGTTATAAAATGTCATACATGAACCAGTGTGGTGTAATGGTTAGAGTGTTTACATAGTAAGACTAGATACACCAAGATTCAAATTCTTTCATTTTCATGAAAGTTGTTGGGTGATTTTGGACCAACCACATTTGGGGCAGAGACAAACATTAGTGAAGACATAAATTCCTTAACTGCTGAAGGATGCTTAATATACATAGGATTTTTTTTCTCATTTCACATAACTTAATGTACTCAGGATATCAGCACAAGATTACTTTGAAGTCTGACTTCTCAGACATGAAAGTCTGCCTGAGTCACATGTAAGAACATAAGAACATAAGAAGAGCCCTGCTGGATAAGACCAAGGGCCCATCTAGTCCAGCTTCCTGTATTTCACCAGATGCCTCTGGAAGCAAATGAGACAACTAGTTATCTGTCTCCTGATACCCCTCCCCTATATCTGGCATTTTGAGGTCCCTTCCTTTTAAGGCAGGAGATTATACATGCCCATAATGGCTTGTAACCTGTGATGGACTTTTCCTCCAGAAATCTATCCAATCCCCTTTTAAAGGCATCTAGGCCAGATGCCATCACCACTTCCTGTTGCAAGGAGTTCCACAGACTAACGACATACTGAGTGAGGAAATATTTTCTTTTGTCTGTTCTCGCTCTCCCAACACTCAATTGGAGTGGATGTCCCCTGGTTCTGGTATTGCGTGAGAGGGAAAAGAGTTTCCCTCTATCCACTTTATCCATCCCCTGCATCATTTTATACGTCTCAATCATATCCCCCTTCAGGCACTTTTTCTCTAAACTAAAGAGCCCCAAACACTGTAGCCTTTCCTCATAAGGAAGGTGCCCCAGCCCAGTCATCCTTTTAGTCACTCTCTTCTGCACCTTTTCCAGTTCCACTGTCTTTTTTGAGGTGCGGCGACCAAAACTGTACACAATACTCCAGGTGCGGCCTTACCACCTTTTTGTACAATGGCATTAGAATGTTTGCTGTTTAATTTTCAATCCCCTTTTTAATGATACCTAGCATGGAATTGGCCTTCTTCACTGCCGCCACACACTGGGTTGACCCTTTCATCGAGCTGTCCACCAGCAAACCAATATCTCTTTTCTGATCCATAATGGATAGCTCAGAACCAATATCCATAATGGATTGCAAGGAGTTCCACAGTTAGTCTGTGGAACTCCTTGCAACAGGAAGTGGTGATGGCATCTGGCCTAGATGCCTTTAAAAGGGGATTGGATAGATTTCTGGAGGAAAAGTCCATCGCAGGTTACAAGCCATTCTGGGCATGTATAATCTCCTGGTTTAAAAGGAAGGGACCTCAAAATGCCAAAATCAACCCATGAGCTGATAAATAAAGTTTTGATTTTTTTGCCCCAATGTGTATTTCTTCACATTTTCTTATATTGAAACACATTTGCCATTTTGCCACCCATTCTCCCTGTTTGGAGAGATCCTTCTGGAGCTCTTCACAATCCCTTCTGGTCTTCACCACCCGGAAAAGTTTTGTGACATCTGTAAACTTGACCACCTCACTGCTTATCCCTGTCTCCAGGTAATTTATGAACAGGTTGAAAAGCACCAGTCCCGGGACAGATCCCTGGGGCACACCACTCTTCACCTCTCTCCATTGTGAAAATTTCCCATTGACACCTCCTCTGTTTCCAGGTTCTCAACCAATTCTCAATCCATAAGAAGACCTGCCCTCTTATCCCCTGTCTGTGGAGTTTTCTCAGCAGCCTTTGGTGAGGGACCATGTCAAATGCCTTCTGAAAATCCAGATAGACTATATCCACTGGTTCGCTCACATCCACATGCCTGTTGACCTTTTCAAAGAATTCTAAAAGGTTTGTGAGGCAAGACTTACACTAGCTTCAAACTCTAATCATGGTTGACCTGGAATTTATGTTTCTGCCCTCCTCAATCTGTTCTGTTTCTTATTCTCAGAATCAAAAAGAAGGAAACAACCAGGTACATCACCAATTTGAGCATGTCTCAGGTGCTCCAGCTTATTTAGTTTGCATGGAAGAAGTTGATGAGATCTCATTTCTTCTGCTCTGTCAATAACAGAGAATGGAATCCAATCAAACACATTAGCTCATTAATGGGAGGCCATTCCTTGACAAATAGTACTTCAGGCCTTTCCTACCCTGCTGTCCTACACATGGTAGCCCACCATAAAATTAATTGGTACCACATTGAAATTATTGATTAGAGGAGATTTACGTTCCTGGATTAATATCTCCTCTGCTGATGAAAAAAATTAGAGATGAAGCAAAACCAAGATTGACCCTTAATTAAAATGCTCTTCGCTAATAAACTGTTCAACAAGAGGAAAAGCATTGCACGATGTGATGTAAAAGGTTAGCAACGTATCTTCATTAAAATTCCCAAATGGAAATCTCATTCAAGAGTTATTAGTTTTAATTAAATCTCCCTCCAAAAGAGAGGTCAGTGCAACTATATAAAAATAGGTTATTTTCATAATGAAGTTTGATATAATTTAGAAAATGTAATTCCTTTCCTAAAATGTTGTATGTGAAATATTTGAGTATTGATTAAAGCAATTTGTACACCTGTCAGAAAATACAAACTCAGAACTTCAAGTTAGAATATTTCTGTACAAAGCATCTGCTAAATAATTCCCTTCTACATAGCAGATTAATTCCATTAATTCTGGCTATCTGTAGAAAAAAAAATTGTTCTGCATGTTTGTTATCTAAAGGAACAGCCTTCCCAAAGAAACATGCAGAAAATATTTTATGTTTTAATTTTACCTCAGCTTACTCAGCACAGTAAAAAAATATGAAAATCTATATACAGGTTTATTGCTGTCGAGATCCTGAAATAACTACATTTTCTGCAGTAAAACCAAAACTATAAAATTTCAGTCACTGGTATCGCATATGTGTCCATATAATAAGTGGGTATTATATACTGTTCTTTGAAAGGAATCCAAGCATAAGAGTAAGCAAAATTCAGTAGACTCCTTGCAATTCTTAAAAAGAATAAAGGAAGAGGAATGGTTTTACTGAACTCTAGAGATGCACATTTTCTAGACGATTTCCTGTCGGACTCTGAAAACAATTGCCGGAATCTGACAGAAGACCAACACTTAGAGAAGTTACTTTTATGGACTACCAGTGTGGCCACTGGTAAAATTCCAGGAGCCATAGTCCAAAAAAGGAATCTTCCCAAGCTATTTGCTGGCCCAAATGAGAGTCGAAAGCTTGGATGCTTTAGAACAATGGTTCCCAACCTTGGGTAACCCAGGAATTCTTTAACTGCAATTTCCAGACATCCCAGCCAGCACAACTAGTGGTGAAGGCTTCTGGGAGTTGCAGTCCAAGAATATCTGGGTTATCCAAGGTTGGGAAGCAATGTTTTAAAAAGAACAGCAGTTGCTGTACTCTAACTTGCCAGATGTCTACTTGCTATGTGCTCTCCTACTAACAACTTGTTAGACTACTAGCAATTCTAACCACTAAACATTCTATACATATGCTTTTTCTCAAGGCAACCTGATTTTGTTACATGCCATCCAATCATTTCCTGCTAAAAGTGGCAGTATGAAATAATAGGGCTCAAAAGGTCCTATCATTAATAGCTTTGTTCAGATCTTGCAATTTAAAAGCCATGTCTTCCCTTCTTAAGTCAATCCATATCTTATTAGATCTTTCTCTGTTCCTACTTCCTTCATCTTTTTCTAACATTATTGTCTTTTCCAGTGAATCTTGCCATCTCACAATATGGCCATAGTATAAAATCCAAAGTTTAATCAATTCAGTATCTAGTGAAATTTCACAATTAGGAACACATTTATTTCTCCTTCTTCCCATCCATGGTATCTCCAGGATCAGATTTCAAATTTATCAATTTCTTTCCTGTCACCTTTCTTCAGGTGCAGCTTCCACATCTGTACATAATGTGAGAGCACCATAGAGTGGATGAACTTCACCTACGGTACTCCAGCAAGACATTGTTACTTGTAAGGATATTTTTAGTTCCTTTATAGCTGTCCTTCCAAATCTCAGTCCTTTTCATTTCTTACCAGCAATCCATATTTTTTTTAACTGAACCAAGGTTAAATTATTTTGATTTCTTCATTGTCCAGATGAAGTTAACATAATTCTTCTGCAATCAGAATTTTTGCCTACGTAATGTTCAGCTGTGCTTTTGCACTTCATTCTTTCACGCTTCATCATTGGGAGTTTCAAGTAACTGGCTACTATATTTCCCTGCTTCACAAGACTCCTCAATGTATGACAGCTTGCAAGATTTTTCACACAAACATGATGGTTCCTGAAACAGGAAGCCTTTTTTTTGCCAAGGAATGTTTAAACAATCGTCCTTACTGTCCAGACTGAATATTAGCCATTGCTATTTTGTGTCAGTAATAGAGTGTCATCTTTACTTCTTAAATTATTGACATTTCTTCCCTTAGTTTTCACTTTTTCATTCATCTGAATCTGGTCCAGGTATCTATATTGTACCTTCCATTCATATAGAACAGACTGGGAAATAAACATTTTTGTTCCATACATAGTAAAAGTCTTCACTGGAAAATCGTTGCTTGCATGGGAAATTAATGATATTGTCACTCCAATCTTTGTCATCTACTTTCTTTGAATTCTATGGTTTTACATATCAAGACATAATAAAAATCATCTGGTCTTTAGCAGATCTGAAAATTAGGTAAATACAACATCAGATGAACAACACATGACATATTACACTGTGCCTTTATTTGTTTATAAAAATAAAGCCAAAACGGAGAAGCCATGTGTGAAAAACTAAGTACACCTTATGATTCAATAGCTTGTAGAACCACCTTTAGCAGCAGTAACATGAAGTAATTGTTTTCTGTATGACTTTATCAGTCTCTCACATCATTGTAGAAGAATTCCATCCCACTCTTCTTTACAACACTGCTTCAGTTCATTGAGGATTGCAGGCATTTGTTTATGCACATCCCTTGTAAGGTCCTACCACAGCATTTCAATCAGGTTGGAGTCTGGACTTTGACTAGGCCATTGCAACACCTTGATTCTTTTCTTTGTCAGTCATTCTGTTGTACATTTGTTGGTGTGCTTGGGATCATTGTCCTTTTGCTTGACCCAATTTTGGCCAAGCTTAGCTGTTGGACAAATGGCCTCACATTTGACACTAGAATACTTTGGTATACAGAGGAGTTCATGGTTGACTCAATGACTGCAAAGTGCCCAAGTCCTGTGGCTGTAAAGCAAGTCCAAATCATCACCTTTCCAACACCACGCTTGACAGTTGGTATGAGGCATTTGTGCTGATATGTTGTGTTTTGTTTTTGCCAGATGTTGCACTGTGCATTATGGCCAGACATCTCCACTTTGGGCTTGTCTGTCCAAAAGACATTGTTCCAGAAGTCTTGTGGTTTGTGGTGCAACTTTGCAAACCTAATCCTGCTGCTTTGTTCTTTATAGAGAGAAGAGGCTTTCTTCTGGCAACCCTTTCAAACAAACCATACTTGTTCAGTCTTCTTCTAATTGTACCGTCATGAACATTTAACATGCTAACTGAGGCCTGCAGCATCTGAGATGTAACTCTTGGGTTTTTTGCAGTTTCTCTGACCCTGGGGTAAATTTGCTTGGGCGTCCACTCTTGGGAAGATTGGCAGCCATCTTGAATGTTTTTCTCTACTGAATAATCTCCCTCACTGTAGAATGATGGATTTTAAAATTGCCTTATAACCCTTCTCAGATTGATGGGCAGCAACAATTGCTTCTCTATGATTATTGCCAATGTGTTTCCTCCTTGGTATTGTGTTAACACACATCTGATTGCTCCAGACCACCAAACTACTAAAACTTTGGTTTTTATGGAGGTGGTCGCACTTGCTGATGATCAATTACTCAAGGGCATTTGGTTAGCAGTACCTGGCTGCTATTTAGCTTCTTTACTCCTATTGAAGCTGTAAGTGTGTATTTAGTTTTTCACATGTGGCTTCTCCATTTTGACTTTATTTCTGTTGAATAAATCATGACATAGTGTACTACATCATGTGTTGTTGTTCATTTGAGGTTGTATTTACCTAATTTTCAGACCTGCTAAGGACCAGATCATTTTTATTATGTCCTGATTTGTAAAACCATAGAATTCAAAGAGGGTGTACTTTCTTTTTCACATGACTGTATGGGTGTGAAAGCTAGAGAGCAAAAAGCTGACAGGAAAAATACTCATTAATTTGAAATATTTTTCTGGAAGAAAGCTTTGTGGATACCGTGCACTGCTAGAAAGATTAACACATGGGTCCTAGAGCAAATCAAGGCCGAACTATCTCTGGAAGCAAAAATGGTAAAACCAAGGCTGTCATACTTTGGGCACATTGTGACAAGGCAAAATTATCTGGAAAAGACAATAGTGCTAGGAAAAGTTGAAGGCAGCGAGAAAAGAAGAAGACCAACTACAAGATGGATTGACTCCGTAAAGGAAGACATGACTTTGAGTTTACAAGACTTGAGCAGGGCTCTTGAGAAGAAAACATTTTGGAGGTTGCTCATTCATAAGGTCACAAAAAGTTGGAGGTGAATTCATGGCATATAACAACAACAACATAGATAAATGTTGGGAATATGTTGTCTCCGTGGGATTAATAAACTCTTTCATAATCATCTGAGCCACCGCCACCCCTGCTTTTTTCCAATTTTTCTCTTTGGAATGTCTTTCAACTGCTGCCATGGGATGGCAATCCTCACACTTGCTAGGTAAGCCATCCCTCCTTTCTCTGCATGGCTCACACTCTCCTTGCTATTGTCTCACAGGTGCTTTACATAGCTTCCCCATGTTTTGACTGCTGCATGTGCATGTCCAGGCATATCTGCACTCACTTCCCCTCTTGTGGATGCCAGCTTAACTCATTTAGGGCTTTCAAGGGAAATTCTGTGTCCATCCCATTGTGTTGGCTGCACAGCTTGTTGTTTCATTTCTTAATTCTCCAGCCTGTGTCTCCGTAATCAACAATTATCTGCTTCCTTGCACTTGAGATCCAGATGGGAATGAAAGTAAACAGCTGCCCCAGTGACTATATTACTTGTGATGGATCCAGTTTTGCCACAATTTGTGCACAAATATGTATTCATTTTTCCCCACAATCTCCCTCTCCCCCAATGCTGGAAATACAAATGCAATTTTTTTTAATGCACTTTCTGGAGAATATGATTCACATTTAATTTTTTCCCCCTGTACCAGTACTAACTATGGCTGCCCATGCTCTGTTCTATTTAAAGTATTTTTCTCCCACTGTTCAGGTGAAAAGGATCCCTGAACAGCTCAGGTACAATCAGTAATAAACAAGGCTTTTAGGTTTATAGTTTAAAGTAGTTCCACAAACAGAAAAGCAATATAAAATACACCTTTTAAAAGAGCAAATTAATTATAAAGAAAAATCAAATCAAATCAAAATCCCTACAGATTTGTATATTTTGAAGAAGCATGCTTCTTCCTGCCTGCTGTGTTCTGAAGCCAACATTTGCCATTTGGAAAGAAATATGTTTAATCTGGGTTGATTTTCTTGATGTCAACTGCCCATGTTGAACATTTCTTCTAATTTGTGGTTCCCAACCTTTTTTGAGTTGCAACTGAAGGGACCGTGTACACAAAAGCACTGCATGAAACACGCAAGAAGAACACACCTTTAATAAAATTGAAAAAGGATCAGATCACACAGAATACAGTTTGGAAAGATAAAACACAGCCAGCTATACATATATATGTACATGTTTTTCGTTCCCTCAAAGAGTCTCTGTAAAGGAATAAGGCTGGCCGGGTTTCCTTCGCCAGGGCAGGTTATCTCGCTTTCCAATCTAGATTGGAGAAGCAAACAGACACAGCAGGGGTCGCTCCTTCCACCACCAGGATGGCCAGGTTTTGTCTCTCTCTTCCCCCAGTGAATACAAGGACCAATCTTACACAAATTGAACTCTGGAACCTGGACAGTCTCACTGCACAATACCTTATTCCTATCACCTTGGAAGTCTCCTTTTCACTCAACCTTGTAACCTCTTTGCAAGATAATAAATTGCTTTCCTGTCAGAACAATACAACAATGTAACCATGTATTTCCATAATTGCTGTCTATAGACCCACCCTGTTGTAAAATTCTATCCCTTCTGTGATTCCCACTCCGATAAAGTTTGGATTCCTTTGTAATCCCATCCCTTCTGCCAACAGGTCATTTCTCCATTTCTCTTCCCATTCCCTTGTGTAACCAATGTTATAGAAGTCCTGGTCTTCCTCTGCATGACACGGTTGTTCTTGCCTACACTTGGAGGCATGACTTCCATCTGCCTTTTATTTATCTAAATAAAACACTAACCATTTGAACTCTCTCTCGTGTCAAGGTTGTTGGCATTCAAATTTTGACTCGCTATTCTGGAGACTAGCTCCTGGTTTCAACACAACCCCCTGTTATAATAGCCAAGTAACATGTGACCCCTGCCACATTTGCATAAAGAGGCTGTCATCATCATTCCCTGACATGGTGGCATCATTGATTCAGCTATGGTTCACCTTCTGCTCCTGCTACTGAATCCACCGCCACCACTTCAAAACTGGGAGGGAGTAGGCTGGAGGAAGTTAAAGAAGAGAAGTCAAAGGACTACAGTACAAAGACGGACCAGGGGGTGGAAAGACATTGCAGTACCCAGGGAGGGGGCAAAACCTTCATGCAGAGAGGATCTCCCTCAGAAACCAGCACAAAGCTTCCTTGCAGAAGAGGTGAGGCATTTCTTTTTGTGTCTCCCACCTGGGGGTTTCTTGTGTGGGTGTTTTTTTCTTCTTCTTTATTCTTGTCTTCCCCTTTCTCCAGGCTCTCTAGAAGTGATGTGTCATAGTTATTATATCTTGTATCTTGTACATAGTTCTTGTATCTTTACACCGGCTTTTTTATTATTATTATTATTTGTAAAAAAAAAATAGTCTCAGTCATCCCTTCTCAGAAAGTAGAGGATTCTTTGCCTTCCCACTCTAGAATAAAGAGGTGAGATTCAAATGATGGGAGAAACAGGGCCACACTTTATTAACCATAAGACTTTATGAACTCGTAGCCCAATTCAAAACATGAAAGGGGGCCTGCTGTAGTGCGGAATGATGCTGGTAGCAGAGGTCTCACAGGACCCCTTCTTCACAACAGTGGGTGAGTGTCCTGCCCCGTGGCCCTGGCTGGCCATGATCTGACCATTCCCGGGCCTCTAGCCCCCTGTCTACTGGCAGCCTTCGGCACAGAGGTGTCCCCAGCACGTCTTCCCCCTCACACTGTAATCTCATGATCCGTGGCTCTGAGGGCTCGGACGTGCTATACCTCACCGATCCATATTCATTCTGCACTACCCGCCACTGCAGGGAACTAGCTTAGCTTTGTTCCCTGCCCGCCACCAAACTATCCAATTCCAAATGCAGGCCCCTTTGCAGATCCTGCAAAAAGATTTCCAAACCCAAATCCGACAAATGTACCCCATCATTTCAAAACAACTCAGGCCACTGTAGTCGTATCTCCGGGTGCCCGATCACCAAGCCCAATTCCCTGCACGCTGCTCTGCATACTTCCCTATTTACACTCCAGCAAGCCCTATTAATGCAGTGTGGGGAATAGTCAGCCCTCCACACCATCCTGGGGATCATCGTGGACCAAACGATTCAAGTGAGAGGATGTGCGGTTTTCCCTGCACGCAAGTCCCTCATGATGTCAATTATTAAGGACTTGCTGCTCTGCTTGACCAGGTCATTCCCACTCAGATGAACGATCAGTACATCAGGGGGCACACCCACAGAGCATCTAAAAGCCATATTATTAAACTCACCCCACAGCATCCCTCTATGTCCTGATGATGTCCCAGATATCTGCAAAAACAAACATAACAACAGCCAGCAACTGGCATACACCTGTGGCAGTGTACGGACATACAATTTGAATTTATTTGAAGACCAACAACCCATCCTTTTAATGTCTTCTGGGCCACAGCCGAGCACAACTGCCGTAGAGTGTATCCAGAATGAGTGTGTCCCAAAATACCAGCTGTGTAAAGCAATATGTTGCTAGATCTGTCACTTTCCAAAACTGGTATACAGTAAACTGGCAGCCATCGCTAAAGAAGTATGCCCAATGCTCGCCCCTTAAATTCAGGTAGCTCTCCACTGTGCGAACAGGGCATATATCCTTGACAGAACACTGTCTCAATGCAATATCGTCTCAATTTCCTCTTTGGTCCATCTTGGAGTGCCTTATATGCATACAAACCTTGCTTCTGACCACCTGCACGTCATCTTTCTGCAATGCTGCTTGTGCCCTATCCTCATTTCCTGCAGCTACAACCTCACTGATTTGAAGGGCACCAAAAATGCCACCAACAACGCTGCCCTGAATAGTGCCACTTCATAATTATCTCTACAGATATTTACCCAAACTTGGCTAAACTGAACTAGAATAGCAGGGGTAAAAGGTGATTTATCATCTGGAAGTCTAACTCTCTCCTTACTCCAGCCCTCTATCATTTTTCTGATATGATAATCACCTGTGTGATCAGGGGAGCCTCACACCTTCGCATAAAAGGCCAAAGCTGACATCTTACCCTGAATGGAACTAGGCGATGAGCCCTTCCTATGCAGATATATCGTGAATTGTTGCAGATGTTCTACCGGGGCAGGCCAATGAATCTGTAATCCCACACTAACTCTAAATTCTTGAAACTCCATACTCACAGCCAAATACCCTATACATGTCCTTGGAGCCAATGCCAGCCCTATTGCATGCTCAGCTTTGTCCTGCCAATTAGCCAGACATACGGAGGAAGACAGAGGACACTCTCTGGCTCATGGAACTAACTCCTGAACCGCTCTATCTATTGATGTGACAGGGCATCAGCTATGCTGTTATCGAGCCCAGGGATATGTCTTGCCTGCACTACAGTGTTAAACTGCAGGGTGTGCAATGTGAAGGTCCTAACTGACCTCATGACTCATTTGGATCAGGAGGAAAGTGTGTTAATGACATGAACAACAGCCTGGTTGTCACACCAAAAACGCACCACAGAGTTAGCCCATTCCTCCAACCATAGCCCAATTGTGCCTAAAATGGGGAAGAATTCTAAGAAGGTCAGGTCTCGAGTGAGACCTGACCTATGCCAGGCCCCCAGCCACTCACCTGCACACCATCTACCCCTGAAATAGATCCCATAACCCTGGAGACCTGAAGCATCAGTTTGTACTTAGAAGTCTGCACCCAGGCAAATGACTGACCTCCAAAATGAAACTCCATTGAAACCATCCAAAAACATGCTCCAAATCAGCAAGTCCTGCCTCCTACTGCCCGTTGCTCTAGTTCTGTGTATGTACTGGCAGAAGGTGAAATGCAGACTTGATGTGGCATTTCACCATCTCAGCACCAAAGCCACTCACCCTAACCACTATGGTGTCAAACGAGGTGTAGTGTATGGAGCACAACTCTGAAGGTATGGCAGCATTTACTGAATCACCCTCAGGGAAAGAAAGGTAATGAATCAGCCTAAATTCCCCTTGTGCTTTTTTAGGCACTACCCCCAAAGGGGATACCCTGAGATGAGGAACAGGTGGCCAGTCAAAGGGCCCCAAGATTCTCCCCTCACACACTTCCATATTATTTTTTCCCCCTTAGTACGTTCCCTTCACTGATTTGAGGTTATTAGCCCATGTGCCCTTTCTTTTCCCAACTGCAGGTATCCTAAAACCGAATTTGAAACCATCTGACAGGTATGCAGCATTCTCCTTCCTGGGATAAAGTGGCAGCCATTTTTTCAACACTGCCACTTTAATGGGGCTGTGGCCCTTTTGCAAGGGGAGGTGCCCCATTGTCTGCTTTCTTCCCGCCACCAGCCTTTTTGCCGCCGGCTCTTTGTCCCCTCCCTCTAAAACAGTTGGAACCAGCATGCTGGCCACCACAGAATGAGCATTTGTGGTGATAACGGCACAGTTTCCACATGCAAGTACCCTTGGAATTAAATTCCCAACAGAGCAGGTGGAGGTGAACCACCTGCCCCATCGCTACATGGGAATTGTAAGGTTGACCTGCCCTGCAAATCAGGTGCCTGCTATCAAATCTATCTCCCAAAGCTGGCCTCGCTGGTGTCATGTACTGCAACCAAAGGCCTGGCTGTGGCTCATCCCAACACATGTTTGCACTCTCATCCTAATGATTCATCATAAAGAAGCCATGCATGGCCCGGGTAGTCCACATAAACTCTGTAAATCAGGTCTTGATATTGTACCAGTGATTGGGCCCACCATGGTTGCGCCTTTACAATTACCCCAAAGTAAATGAGGAAACCCGGTAACCAATTGGCCCAAGAGCGTTCTGGCTTCTTATGCCTAAACCTCTCCTTTTCCCTTTCATCTTCCTTTTCTAAATCCTTCGCATCCACTTTTCTATTTAACAACTCGAAAACATCCACATAATCTTCTCTCTAGATTTTCTCTTTTGTGGCTGGAGTCAGATGATACCCCAGGGGCATGGCATATTCCCTGAATGGCAACGGCTTCAATGGGACAGAGTTGTAACCCATGTCGGGCACCGAGGGATATGGCCAGACACCCACCCCTGGTGTAATCACCAGTGGAGCTGAAAAAGTGACCAGCAGGTAGGAGGAGCTCTAGGTCCCCGCCTCCAGCCCCTGAACCGGCAATGCCTGTGACTGAAATCCTGAGCTCGCAGGCTCCCCATACTACACTGTGGTGTAGTGGTTGCTTGCATTTGGCACATACCAGACCAAAGCCACACCACCATGGCCTGACTGGTGTCTGGTGCAACCGCTAGCTCACCTGTCATTGGTACCACTGCTGCATAGGCACACACTGCCTCGCTATCTTCAACATGTTCCATCACTGCATCATACCGATCAATTGGTGTGCCCGGTCATGGTCTGCATCTGCTCAGCCCCAGGAAGTTGAAAGTCTTGTCCACCTCCTCCGACCCCAGTCCAACTGACTGAGATCGGGTTGTCTATGAGCCCGATGACCTCGATGGCCCTTGCTGATCAGCCTCTAAGACAGCAATATGGGACATAAGATTATCAGCTAAAGCCTTCAATTTAGCACGTCCATGTCCCTTGGAATCCCTGGAAAAATGACGTGGCTACTCTTCGCTCTTCCCTGGCCTATCCTGTGCTCCACGCTCTGCCTCCCATGCTGAAATCTTAGCCTGAATTAACTCCTAAACTGGCCAACTCTCCTCGTCAGAAGATGACGTGGGTGGAGAAGTCACAGGTGCTGGCTTGCGTTTGGTAGGCTGCTTACCTTTGCTTTTGCCTTGGCCCTTTTTGGGACCCATGGCCATGCTTTGTTAGCCCTTGACTTAAACCCAGCAGAACTAGGGTCCCCAGGGCAACACTTTCCTGAGTCCCCCTCAACTTTTCTCACTATTATTAATTTATGTTTTTTTTAATTTTATTTTATATACTTAGCTTTTTAAAAAATACGATTGTGCAGTGACTTCCTCTTTCTTGCAGGGAGGGCCACTCAATCCCCCATCCCAATTCCTTATTTAATTTGTACTCTGTTTAAGTACTTATATTTATATTTATTTATCGTACTTAGATATGTGCAATAGCTCTCTCTCTCTCTCTTTTGATTGGGGTGGAAATGAACTGAAAGTTGGGGGGCTTCTGCCTCATCCCTTCTATCCCAGCCCTTTGGGCCCCCAAGCCTGACTGTTGCAGCCCCCAGTGGGGGCCGGCCCCTTAGAGGTCTTCCTCCCTTAAAGCCCCCCCTCGCTTATTGCACCTTCTTTTATTTTTAGAATTAATAAATATATATTTACATATATAAAAATTATATATATATATATATATAATGCCCTGAAAGGGGACTCTAATCCCCAAAGCCAAACTGCTGGGGGCGTGCTGATGCAACCCCCCCAAGTCCACAGAGGGTCCACTTGACTAAAAAAAGGCAACTGCGTCACCAAGTAAGGTGAGAATGAGCAGCTTTGCTCTGCAGTTGCAAGTCTCGAAAGAGGCCAATTGGGGAAGGATCGCCTGTTAAATAAGGTGTTCCTTCTCCCTCCCCTCCTGGATGGCTGGGATGTGTATATCACGTCTTGCACTATTCCAGTTGGGTAGGGCAAAGAGGCTTCATGCAACAAAGTCCCTCGCCAATGGAGCCCGCCATTCTACCTCAAAGGTCTGTTTCTCATACATGGACATGCACATTAAATTTAATATCCCACTCCAAAAGCTCAACGAAGAAATTGTTTCCCAAGGGCTACAACACATATAAGGCAACCAGCCAACCTCACCCCCAGAAAATGCTTCATGATCCCCATGGGCATCACAATCCCCAGGATGGGAAACACCGTTCTAAACAGATACTTGAGTTAAACACAGGTAGAGGAGTCCTCCTTTATCCTTTCACTCAAGAAAGTTTTATCAATAAACCAATACAATATGTAATTGGCCTTTGCTCACCTTCCTCTTATATCAGTTTTTTTTTTCTTGAAAAGGTTACAAGGTGTGCACAGGAAAAGTTTGAAAATGTTCTTTCTTCAGTTTGTTTGTTTTGACTAAGTCTTGTTAAAGTCCATGTGCATGAATGTTGATGAAATGAAGCCAGTAAATGCTGCTCCACAGCTACTGATTGCTGAATACACCCTTTTCTTCTGCATGTGGATTTACATTAACTAGGACTATCAGACCCCTGTAGTTTGGTAAAGCAAGACTGTCTTGGCTGCCGAGTGAAAGTGAGATTGAGGCCTCAAGGCAAAGAAAATAAGTAGCTGAGTTTTTCAAGCAACACCAGAGTTCAGCACCTCAGCCAACTGTTGCTCAGAAGCTCAGCTATGGTTCCAGTGTTTCACACTTTTGTGGTGGACTGTCATATACCCACTGTAAACTTCTTCAGAAAGAGAGTTGTAGAAATGCAAGGTGCAAAACTGAAACTAAACTTATTGTATTACTGGACAGAATCCATCAGCTGTCTTTGTAACATTTCTAAACCAAGGCAATCTATCTGGCAGTTTTTGAGGCAAAATAACATATCTGTTCAATCTATCTGTACTAAGGACCATTTTAACACCCAGAGGGGACTATTAATTTCTACATCTGATACTGGGAAGACAAGAAGGATGCAGACAGGAAGTAGTGGTGGATAAGTTCCCTCAGGCTTAGTTCAGTTCAGAACTGGCAGTTTTAGGCCAGAATCCTGCTGCATTCACATGGCACTAATAGGCAATCATGCTAGCAATTCCACCTGTGTAGCTGGCTGTCTATCACACTTTCCCACATACTGTTGCTGAGAAAATAATTGAGTGCCCAGCTGCATGGTGGACGTCAAGCAAAATGGGAAAACTGCTCACATGATTGCCCTTAGAGGCAGGTACTTAGATACTCCTTTCCCAGTATCTATGTATCTCCAGTAGATACTGGAAAAAGGAATATCTAAGTTTGCTTATAATTACTACTACTAATATAATAGTATATAATATATAATATAATAATATAAAAATTAGTATAAAAATATACTAATATAATAATATAAAAAGGAAGGAAGACCACGTATTGACATCAGGAAGACTCGCGATCAAAGAAAAGTGGAGAAATTTGCCCAAGCGCTTGAGGAAACCCTTCCAGGCCCGGCTGATGCAAATGCACCTGAACGATGGGAACATTTTAAGAACGCTGTGTATAACACCGCCTTGTCCACATTTGGCAAGAAGACCAAAAAGACGGCCGACTGGTTCGAAGCCCATTCGGAGGAGTTGATGCCAGCCATCGAGGATAAGAGGAGAGCTCTAGCAGCATACAAAGCCTGTCCTAGCGAGTACAACTTGCAAGCTCTTCGAGCTGCTCGTAGCCAAGTCCAACAGGCTGCCAGGAGATGCTCCAACTATTATTGGCTTCAGCTCTGCTCTCAGATACAGATAGCAGCGGACACAGGTAACATCAAAGGAATGTATGACGGTATCAGGCAGGCTTTAGGTCCAATACAGAAGAAATCTGCTCCCTTGAAGTCTGCTACAGGCGTGATCATCCAGGACCGAGCACAGCAGATGGACCGCTGGGTGCAACACTACTCTGAGCTGTATTCCAGAGAGAATGTAGTAACCGAAGAAGCATTAAATAACATTGAGTGCCTGCCTGTCTTGGAAGAGTTGGACAGCGAACCAACCTTAGCAGAAATAAAAGCGGCCTTGGATTCCCTCGCCTCTGGCAAGGCACCTGGAAAGGATAACATCCCTGTTGAAGTGCTGAAGTGCTGTAAAGAGACCATCACTACCGAGCTGTATGAAATCTTTTGTCTTTGCTGGAGGGAAGGTGGAGTACCACAGGACATGAAGGATGCAAACATCGTCACATTGTACAAGAACAAAGGAGACAGGGGCGACTGCAATAACTACCGTGGCATCTCTCTTCTCAGCGTTGTAGGGAAGCTGCTTGCCCGTGTTGTGCTGAAGAGGCTCCAGGTGCTTGCAGACAGAGTCTATCCAGAATCACAGTGTGGATTTCGAGCTAATAGATCCACCACTGACATGGTATTCTCCCTCAGACAGTTGCAGGAGAAATGCAGGGAACAACAACAGCCACTCTTTGTCGCCTTCATAGATCTCACAAAGGCCTTTGATTTGGTTAGCAGGGATGGCCTTTTTAAAATCCTTCCCAAGATTGGATGTCCACCTCGACTCCTTAAAATCATCAGGTCCTTCCATGAGGGAATGAAAGGCACTGTAGTTTTTGATGGTTCAACATCAGATCCCTTTGACATCCGAAGCGGAGTGAAACAGGGCTGTGTCCTCGCACCAACCCTTTTTGGGATCTTTTTTGCTGTCATGCTGAAGCACGCCTTTGGAACTGCAACAGAAGGTGTCTATCTCCGGACTAGATCAGACGGAAAGCTCTTTAATCTCTCTAGATTGAGAGCGAAGACCAAAGTCCAGCTGAAATGCATGCGGGATTTCCTCTTTGCCGATGATGCAGCCATTGTTGCCCACTCTGCTGAAGACCTCCAACAACTCATGAATCGTTTTAGCAAGGCCTGCCAAGACTTTGGACTAACAATCAGCCTGAAGAAAACACAAGTCATGGGCCAGGGCGTGGACTCACCTCCCTCTATTACCATCTCCACACAAGAATTGGAGGTTGTTCATGACTTTGTGTACCTTGGCTCAACGATCTCTGACACTCTCTCTCTAGATGTCGAGCTGGATAAACGCATTGGCAAAGCAGCTACCATGTTCTCTAGACTCACAAAGAGAGTATGGCTCAATAAGAAGCTGACGACATATACCAAGATCCAGGTATATAGAGCCTGCGTCCTGAGCACACTCCTGTACTGCAGTGAGTCCTGGACCCTTTGTGCACGGCAGGAGAGGAAGCTGAACACCTTCCATATGCGTTGCCTCCGACGCATTTTTGGTATCACCTGGCAGGACAAAGTTCCAAATAGAGTAGTCCTAGAACGAGCTGGAATCTTTAGCATGTATACATTACTGAAACAGCGACGTCTACGTTGGCTTGGGCATGTCGTGAGAATGGCTGATGGTCGGATTCCAAAAGATCTCCTGTATGGAGAATTAGTGGAGGGAAATCGCCCCAGAGGGAGACCACAGCTGCGATACAAGGACATCTGCAAGCGGGATCTGAAGGCCTTAGGAATGGACCTCAACAGATGGGAAACCCTGACATCTGAGCGTTCAGCCTGGAGGCAGGCGTTGCATCATGGCCTCTCCCATTTTGAAGAGACCCTTGTCCAGCAGACCGAGGCAAAGAGGCAGTCACGGAAGCAGCAAAATCAGGGAGCTGGACAGGGGACAGATTGTATTTGTCTTCAGTGTGGAAGGGATTGTCACTCTCGAATTGGCCTTCTCAGCCACACTAGACGCTGTTCCAAGTCCTCCATACAGAGCACGTTACCATAGTCTTTCGAGACTGAAGGATGCCTAATACAAATACAATATAATAGTAATAAATAATAAACCTCTGAGAACTGCACATGGCCCTGTCCCAGCAGACTGCCATCTGGAGAAGGAGAAGATGGGAGTGGAGAGATGGGAGCTATAAAAGAGGCATTGGGAGAGGGGGAGATGGAGTCAGAGAGAATTAGAGAGGAGGCAGGAGGCCTTGTGCTGGAGGAAGAAGACGGGAGCTGGGGAGATGCCCAGAAGGAGTTAGGGGAGGCTTTCTAGGTGGATGAGGGGGAGGAAGAGCAAACAAAACCCTCTGGAGAATGGGTTTATGTGGTGAAAGAGGATCCCTGGACTGGGGAACTGGTGGAACTGAGTGTCCCTAAAGCCAAGAGGGCCAAACATCAATGCCCTCACATTCCTCATCCACATCACTGGGTAAGAAATACCAGAGATAGGGTCCTTAACACCCCCAGAGAACTGATGAAGAATAACCGATTCCAACTTAGCTGCAGTGCTGGAGCCAACAGTGCCAGAAAGCACATCTGTGCCATCTCAGTGAAGAACAGTGACAGCCAGAAGGCACCAGTTGCCAGACAATGGGGCCACAGATAGGCCATGTTCCCTGCCTTATTGCAGGCACACAGGTCCTCACTTTTGCAGGCCCCAAGCTTTTTAGGAAAGTGGTTCCCACTGCTGAGGCAGACTTTGGACTCAGATCTCCCAGTGCAGTTCAGTTGAGGTATTGAAAGGAACAGGATTGAATCGGGGCTAGAGAAGTCACTACTCCAAAGATGGATTGTTGTCTCGTTCATTGGTTGCTGATCCCCATCCAAGTTTTAATAAACCCTGTTGATTTTGGAAAAGCTGTTGTAGACTCCATGGATCTGGGAATAGAGGAAGGACCACCTGCCAACCTATGAAGGGCTGTCCAGGCTTGCAGTGAGGCTTCTTGTTTTCCAGTATCTATGCATCAAGAAGATTATGAGAGTGGAAGGAGAAAGGAAGAAGGAGGTTTTGATTGGGAGGGACCTTTCTGGGTTGGGATAACTGTCAATCAGTCCAGCAGCAACCAATTGTCTACTCCCTGCTTCAGAATTTGAAGAGAGCTCTTTTCCTGCGCTTGTTTTTTTTTTCAGTCAGTGGTCAGTTAGAGTGAGCTATGTAGTCAGTCAGCAAGTCATGTAATTAGCTATGAATCTGTTAAGCCCTGCTTATGTAACCAGTCATTATTTTATTACAACATGCTGTTTTTGATATGCTGATAAATGGAACTTTTTATTCTTTATCTTAATGATGTCTCTGAGTGAGTTATTGAGACAGTAAGTGTCAGTTGAGGAGAACAAAACAAAAAAGGATAGTCTACTGTGGAGAGACTTGAAGCAAATTGTGCTATATAGGTCCCTGAAAGTTTTCTGCTGCGTAGCTAGAGGTTTTTAAGCCAAATATTTCCACACTCTGCTAAGACTAAAAGGTCTTTTTGTCTCAATTTTTTATAATTGGACCCTTTAACTATGAATTTTCTGTGGGTTGGGTTGTCCCCATTCATTTTTGTGTGCCACAGAGGAGAAATCTTCAGAAAAGATCACCGCAAGTTCTTATACCTTCAATAAAGGAACCAATTTTACCCCCTTGCTCTCTTTTTTCCTTCCTGTTGATTAACTACTTCCAGCTGAAGCACATTAGGCACCATCCAGCACCCCACATTTATAACCAATCTGATGTGTTTTGTAGGCTTCTCCCGCACACGGCACAGATGGAGGCCATTGATCCGATGAGCATTTAGCCAGCTCACAAAGTGCACTGTTCCAGGTTCATTGTAATTGCCACGCTCCATTCTTCTAGTTTTCTCTCCCATAAGGAAAATCAATCTGAGTAGTGACCCACTTATCTGATATCTTCACTTCTAGGAAACCTTGGCCATAAATGAAGGCAGACAGAAAAGAAAACCTCTGAGAAAACGAAAAAGACAACTACCGCTTTGTCACCTTGTTGACTGCTAATAAAAACACAGAACTTGTTAAGGTACATGATATGAATGAATAATCAAGTTAGAGATTGCCGCAGAGCTAGACTGAGGGCACCAAGAAAGAAAGAAAAAAACGAACGAACGAACTAATGAAAGAAAGAGAGAGAGAAAGTGCCAGGATCACTAAGTATGTTATAATTGTCTTCCTGTCTTGTTACTTGCTTGGTAACAAGTTGCTGCTGCTGCTGCTGCTGCACCAGCACTTGAAACAGAAGCCACATTCGACATGACACCCACAGCTGTTTTAAAAATAGCTTGAATATAAAAGCTTCTCCGATTATTCCTATGAAGACTTTTAAAACTTCCTTGCCCAATTATCTCCAATCAGGCCGGAGAGTTCCCTTCTAAGGTTAAAGAGTATGTGGTTTCATTATAGATAAGCTGAGGGATATTGATTTGAGTAGGCGTCCTTCCCCCCCCCCCCTCCCCATTGCAGTTGGAACTAGCTATCTGTGGAGGGCAGAAAGTTTTCAAATACCGTGGCTCAGTGACAGGATTGTAATGGCAGAAAAGGCCAATGCAGATCAAACGAAACCATTGGAGCCTGTTTTATTAGTCATCCTGGGTCTTATCTATTCCTTCACTAATGATTTTTCTTCTTTTCTTTTCTTTTCTTTTCTTTTCTTTCCTTGATTAGATCAAGCTTCCAAAATTTATGGGACCCAGTAAACTGAATGCAGTCAGTCAGCCACCCATGGTGAACAACCAGGGGCCTAACAGATGCTCAATTTCTCCTGCCTGCCTGATTCTGCAAGCAAAACTTAATGGAACTCAAATGAAACATAAAAATAACACAAACTAGGAAAGTTATCAAGGCTTGTCGGGATATAATGACTGAAACCCTGCTTGTGTACATTCTACAGTGCAAGGTTGATTATGTCATAGTCATCAGCTAGGACATTTTTTTAAATTAAAAAATTCCTCCCCCTCCCCCCACAGTCCCAAGTAATTCCTTCTGTCATTGGGAACCCATGTGGCTGAGGGACAGGAAAGGGAAGTCTTTAATTACTGAAAATTGCTGCCACTGGAATGACTTTACTCTTTCAGAATTCTGGTTATTAGTGAAAGGGGAGAAATTTGATTCTTGGTGCCTCCACAGTAGAAAGCCCAGCAGAATGAGAAATACCTTCCCAGAAAATCTAGATGAGACAGAGCAGGATCCAATTTGCTGCACATTTACTTGATTGTCCCTAATTGAAGTCTGTCTTGTTTTTATGTGTCCTGAAACTTTGGGTCAGGCATAAAAATAAATAATCAGCAGTCATAATGAAATCTTAATCTATGTCCACCATATAGCCTTATTAGTAGTAGAGTCACCAAAGTTTGCATATATGCAGTCACCTCTCCTTTCCAATACCATATCAGGCAAAAAAGAAAAAAGAAAAAAAAATGAAGAAGGCAAAAATGTTGTGGTACCTTAAAGACTAACTGCTATATGGGAGCTTTCATCCACTTCGTTAGACATCAGAGTGGGACTAAATGGCAAATATTTATTCATTTATACACGGTCCCAAAACAAGGAGACTCATGCCTCGGCACAAGTTCAGCATTGTTATACAACAGAAGAAATGCATTAAAATTAACTTTTTTTCTTTAACATGATACAAATTCTGGGTTTGGAGAAAGACCCTACTGCTCAAACTAGTGGGGGATGGTAACTGATTTGGAAGGGGGTAAATCTTTTCTGGGTTTTAGTGTGGATTTTTAAAGGCACTATCCAAGATACTGAGCCTATTTTGGAGGTAAGGCTCCATGCTTCGGATAGCTCCTATAAAGTTTAGCTTAAGACCAAGAGCCAATGCACCATTCCTGTAAAATCAAAGTCACCATCTGTGGAGAGGCCAACAGTGAAGATGGCATCACACTCACACCTAGGGCCTAAAGAGTGGACCAGCTTACCACCAGAGATGATGGATGGACCGGAGCCTGAGCAGTCAGCAGGGAAAGGGAACAAGAGGTCTCAAGCACAGGATGTTGGATCTCAGACCAAGCTTCTATCCCTGCAAGCGGCTCTGGAAACTCCAGGGGTACAGAGGTGACCCCTCACTCTCGAATTGGACTTCTCAGCCACACTAGACGTTGTTCCAAGTCCTCCATACAGAGCACGTTACTATAGTCTCTTGAGACTGAAGGATGCCTATGACAGAGGTGACCCGCAGAGGAAAAGAAGCCCTTAGTTTCTCCTTGGCAGATGAGGGATATAAAGGCAGCATTGCTTTTTCTTTTCTTGATTAGATCAAGCTTCCAAAATTTATGGGACCCAGCAAACTGAATGCAGTCAGTTAGCCATCCATAGTAAACAAGGCGGCTCAGATCTAAAGATAACCTGCAGGAAGCAAACTTGTCAAATGGAGGCCTAGAAAGAAGCCACTTCTGCCCTTGAAGAGGCAAAAGGAGAAGTCCTGAAGGAAGAATATTAGACAGACGCCTCTGAGAATTTCTCAGGAGCCTGCTAGATTGAGGACTCACCCAAACCAACTGGGGAGTGGAGCTACATTTATAAGGAGGATCCCTGGTGATGGATGTTCATCCAGCTCAGGGTCCCAAAGGGAGAGAGGGAGAAACATGAAAAACCCCAGTGCCTCTATCAACCCCCCTATTGGAAGCAGCAAAAGAGAGACCAGGACTACATTGTAAGGATGATCTCTTGGAAGGGCTGAGAAAGACCAATGGTCTGTGTCAAAGTCTGGGGAGCCCTCCATCAGTCAGTTCTGATGCTGGTGGAAAAAATAGCAAAGGGAACACCAGAAGGATCACATGTCCTAGTGTGGCACAGATCTGCCAGGAATCCCAGGGACCACTCAAAAGAGCCTCCCAATATACCTGCCCTCTCTGTGGGCATGCTGCCCCTCGTTGTTGAGGGCTTGAAGATTACTAGGAACCCCAGCTCCACCACCCATCTTGACCCCTGTGAACACAATTGGAACCGGAAGAGACTAATCCAATCCTTTGGTAAAGGGAACCAAGGGACAAGAGACAGATTTTTGGAATATAACCTCAGTGAAGGGAACTGAGGAAAGGACTCCAAGTTGTTATTTGGTAACTTCTCCCTTGTTATAATAAGCCCTATTCTGTTGCAACCTTCATGCCCAAAGTTTGTGGATCACAGGATGGAAGAAAGTAACCTGGGTGGAGCTCACATCATCCAATAGCTTGATAATAGTCATAATAGAGATAATAGTCTCACGCCACTATTGGCTTAGCAGCTCTCTTTTACTGAAAAAGACATCTCCATATACTATTTGGAGAAAGACTGATGAAAAATAGTGTAGGAAGGAGAGTTTATTTTGTTCTCTGGCTCTTTAATTGTCGTGGCTGTTTTTTATTCTGGGCAGCATGTATTCCTCTATGAAAGCTGTGCTGTCTTAATCCTGTTACTCCACCATATTCTCACTGATTTTTATAGGACTTCCCTAGAGTTAATAAGTTGTAGACAGCGGCAATAAAGTGTAGATGAAGTGTAACAAAAAGCAGTGTGAAATGCATGAGCCAATAAAGGCATTCAGGATGGATGAGTTTGATTGTACAAACATTATTGTATGTTGATTTTTAAATAATTTGACCAGTACCATACCACATTATTCTTTTTCAAAATATTAGGGCAATGCCTTTCATGCAAAGAATTATGCCACTGCACATGTTTTCAAGTCTCTAATTTTTATAACATTCTTGTAAAGAGACAAACTGGCAAAAGAAAAGGAAAACAAGCTTTTTCTACCATTTCCATGAGTATATGTAAAGCACAAAAAGTACTGGAGTTGAATTTCTTGGGGTGGGGGGTGGTGGCAAGACTTTAGTTAAACTATTGGGAAGCAGAAAGTTTTCACTAATTTGATACAAAGACGCCTAAGTCAAATTACGTCAATATCTTAACATAATAGTTTGTCGGAGGTGGGGAGGAGAAAGCAAAGAGAAGGCTCAAGGGATTGTCAACACCTAGCAACAACAGTGAAAGCTATTCTTCTCCAGTTGGAGAAATCTAGCAGTGTTCAGACTGACTTAGGGATTGTAATGAATAGATCTACCTCGGTTAGCAAAGAATAGACGTTGTTTCCCTATGCATCAAACCACCTCCACATCAGTCCTTTCAGATATCATTATGACAAGCAATTAGAGGCCCACTGTGCATGATGGCAGAGGTCCTTGTACTGCTGAAGGTTGATGATTTCAGCTCTTAGAACACAGAATTAATATTCCAGAGAGTGAGATTTCCTCGTACTTGTAACAAAATCAAATGGACAAAATGTTCAGATATCTTGACAAAAACAGTATGCTTGCATACTAATATGTTCTCTCTCTGCTCACAAATAGTCTCCATTCCCATCCCCATCTAAAATATGAAAGAGACTTCCTACCTCACCTTATACAGGGCAAAAATAATCTTCGCCTCAACCCCTTACACCATCCTTCTCTCATCAGAGGTTTGCGTTAATCATCCTCAGTCAGTATAATCTTTGGGACTGATAGTCCAAGAGATCTAGAAGTTACCATGTTGTGGAAGGCTGCTTTGGACAGATTGAACATGAGGAGAAATCTTGTCGTCACTTCTGCTGCCTTCTGTATTTTGGTTAATCAAGAGAAGCTATTGTTGTGCATTTTGGAATGTAGCCACACTTCCTTTTTGCCTCATCTTTTTGTCCTCACTAACCACCCTGGCTTTCTAAGAACCAAGTAGAATTTTGGTTTATTTGTTCCTGTTCCTAAACTACTTGCCAGGAGTCATCCATTTATGGCCTACACTGCACTCTCACATTGTTTACCTCACCGTGTCACATAGTTTTCTTCAGAACTAAATTCTTTCCTCACCTCATGGGTGTGGAGCTGTTGCATACTCTTTTCAGACTCCACCACTGAAAGGTCAAAGAAAGAATATGTTGATAGTGATAAATGTCCCAGAGCCTTAGAATGATTAAGGGATGATTACTATTCATTTGCATGGCAGAAACATTCTGTTTTCAGTTTGTTTCCTTGTGGTGGTGCCTCTGCTCCTGTTCCTTCCATTTACCAAGAAAGAGGGCTTTTAGCTCATTTCCTCCCATTTGGAGGAGAAGAGGTGGGGTTAGCTGGGCAAGACAAGGAGGCAGAAGGTGTCAGCAGGGGAAAGATTGCTGGGACCCACAGCAGTGGAAGTGGGATGGAAGGGAAAAACAGCAGGGCTAGCTGGGCAAAGGAAGGAGGTATTCAATGGTGTCAAAGGAAGAAGGGGAAGATCAGAAGACCTGGCTGCACAAGGTGTGCATGACAGTGATAGTGGGACACAGTAGAGAGAGCAGGAGACCTGGCTGGGCAAAGTAAGGAGGGGAAGGAGGAGACAATTGGTTGGTCTGCTTGGGTAAGGGGTGCATAGTGGTGGTAGCAGGTACACAAGGAGAGGGAGGGGAGACAACAGAGAAAGCCAACTCTTTGAATGTCAATGTAAGGTGTTGTCGTTTAGTCGTGTCCGACTCTTCGTGACCCCATGGACCAGAGCACGCCAGGCCCTCCTGTCTTCCTCTGCCTCCTGGAGTTTGATGAAACAGGGAAACACAGATGAGAACAGGTGATGTGTGTCACTCTCATTCATCCAAATTTATCATTTGTATTTTTGAGCCACAGTGGAGACAACTCTATAAGACAATCAGCATGCAACTGCATTTCATAGTTCTGCTATCAAAGATAGAGGCTGGTTTCAAGTAGTTGAAGAAGTTATAGATCAAGCATTGCAGATATGAAGTAGAGGCTTATAGTTTGTACTATTGGGTATTATCTCATTTCTTTCATTTCATGTTGCAGGGGTGATCTAAACTTCCGCCTGATAAAATATGAAGGGTCAGTATACCAGTCCTGGCGAGTGTACTGTTTAGAAGAAAATGAACTATTAAATTCATGAAATGAGATTCCCTCCTTTTCCCATTGCAACTCTGTGCACCTGAAGCACCTGCTCTGAAGGGCTAGGAATCACTTTGAACCCCATTTTCAGGCTGTACTGGGATGGGGAAGAGAAGGAACATCCATCATGCTGTTGGTGCAGCACCAGCAGCATGTTCAATTTAAGACAAAAAGCCATCAGAAGTCACACAGAAGTGCTGAAGCAGATATTGTGCTTCAAGCTGACTAAAGGTTGAGGGCTGGACTTTAGAAGATGCCAGGTTTGCAATTAGAAAAGTGTTTCCTTAAGAATTTAGGAGGGTTTGTTTACCTGACGGTTAGATTTGAGGTTTCTGCATCTCTGCATGTTGCCTATTAATTTTTTGTTTGTTTAGTGACTGCGCATCATGAAGTAATCATAGACTTTGTTGGCAATTTTATTTGACAGACCAGGCAGATGTGAAGAAATAACTCTTGGGGAATGGTGATTTATCTTTTATCACCTCTTAACTGCAAAGTAGACGTCTTTTATGGTTTTATCCTAGCAAAGGAGCTAGACCATGAAGATGGTTTTATCCATAGTTGGCTGGTACTAACAGTTTGTAGCACCTTAGTAGGTCCTGACCTAAGTATTACCTACAAAGATGTTTACAAGGAAGCAGAAACCTTAATACAAGGCACATGTTTTGGCTTCTGATTCTAAAGGGATCCTGTATAGTGAGTTTCACAAAGTCTTGGGATAGTGGATCCATAACTGACCCTCCCTGCTTCTGAATATTCTGTGGATGTGCCAGAGTCCCTAGATAAGGTTCTGAAGTCACTGCCTGGATAAGAAGCATCAAGTGTTGCAGCCTCCTGTTCTGAGAACGTTCTTTCTGAGCTGACATATTGGCTGAAATCCTGTTGCACTGTTATGCAAATTGAGTAACATGTAGACATAAATTGCCATGTGACTCTGTATGCAACAGATAATGTCTACAGAAATTTGGTTGTTGTGGGTTTTCCAGGCTGTTTGGCCGTGTTCTTAAGGTTTTTCTTCCTAACATTTCGCCAGTCTCTGTGGCCAGCATCTTCAGAGGACAGGAGTCAGAACTCTGTCTGTGCTCTGGTGCAGTTTGTTTGGATAGTTGAGTATTTACAGCTGTGGGATCAGCTTTTGTCCTTTTCAGGAGATTGGTTGATTATGGTGATCAGCGTGTTTTTATTGTGGGTGTATTGTTGTGATAAGGGGGAGAGATTATACCTAGCCACCCTCCTACAGACCCACATTGGACAAA
The DNA here is from genome assembly GCA_037013535.1 of Intellagama lesueurii. Taxonomy (NCBI): domain Eukaryota; kingdom Metazoa; phylum Chordata; class Lepidosauria; order Squamata; family Agamidae; genus Intellagama; species Intellagama lesueurii. Next base: position 265,578,429 of record JBAJHW010000002.1, on the reverse strand, counting down.
CCTCATCCTACATCAAAGACTCAGGGCATTTCATAAGCAAGATCAGCACCCTAAAACTCAACCCCGGGGACAGACTGATCAGCTTTGACGTAGTATCCCTATTCACCAAGGTACCAATAAAGGACACTCTGACACTCATCCAGCAGATCTTTCCAGAAGACATCAATGCCCTTTTCCAACACTGCCTAATGACCAGCTATTTTCAGTGGGACACCTTCGCAATTTGGAACCACAGTGAAGAAAAACTGGAAGAATTCCTAAACCATCTCAATAGCATCCACCCAAATATACAATTCACCATGGAAAAAGAAATAGAGGGCCAACTCCCTTTCTTAGATGTCATGGTCTACGCAAAACTGATCTCCTATTGGGACACAAGGTCTACAGAAAACCCACCCACACAGACCGGTACCTACACAAAAACTTCAACCACCACCCACAGCAAAAAAGAGGCATAATCAAAAGACTAGTAGACTGTGCAAATCGGAACTGTGAAGCTCAATTTCTCAGTACCAAACTCAACCATCTGAATTGGGCCCTACAGGCAAATGGCTACTCCAAGAATGAAATCACAAGAGCCATCAAACCAAGAAAACAACACCAAACTGAAGAGGAAAAACAGCCACCCACAAATAAAGTATTTCTGCCATACATCAAAGGGGTCACGGACTGCATGGGGAAACTTTTGGAAAAACACAACCTACAAACAGTAATCAAGCCCACCACAAAAATACAACAAATGTTATGGTCAGCAAAGGACAAAGGGACCCCCTCACCACTGCAGTAGTATACCGGATACCTTGCAGTTGTAGCCAGGTATATATTGGAACCACAAAACGCAGCATCCACACCAGAATCAAACAACATGAGAGACACTGCAGACTAAAACAACCGGAAAAATCGGCAGTAGCTGAACATGCCCTGAAACAAGCTGGACATGAAATTCTATTTCAAAAGACAGAAGTACTGGAGAACACCAGCAATCATTATGTTAGACTGCACAGGGAAGCCATTGAAATCCACAAGCACCAGCAGAGCTTCAACAAAAAAGAAGAAAGTTTAAAACTCAACAAAGCCTGGCTCCCAGCACTGAAAAATACAGCCTGCAAAAGGTCAACACACTCTGCCCAGCCACAAGGACGGGTGATCACTGCACACAAAAGACTAGCTAACGACACCCATCAATCACAGTGACAGATAATCTCTCCCCCTTATCACAACAATACACCCACAAGAAAAAACACGCTGATCACCATAATCACCCAATCTCCTGAAAAGGACAAAAGCTGATCCCATAGCTATAAATACTCAACTATCCAAACAAACTGCACCAGAGCAATGACAGAGTTCTGATTCCTGTCCTCTGAAGATGCCGGCCACAGAGACTGGCGAAACGTTAGGAAGAAAAACCTTAAGAACATGGCCAAACAGCCCGGAAAACCCACAACAACCATCGGATCCCGGCCATGAAAGCCTTCGAGAATACATCTACAGAAATTTCTTAACTTATGGCAATTTTCTTCCAAAGGCTACACTTTTTGCATAACTGCACAACAGAATGTCACCCATTATGTGGGCATATGATCCTTTGTTTGTTCAGGATTGTTAACAGACCACACTTTAAATACTAGTTAAGAACAAGTTGTAGCAGAGGAAGCTGTATTAGTAGTTAAAAAGAAGTGTAAGATTTTTTTTGTTAGAAAGCACTCTGCATTTGATATTTCCCTTTTTCCTCTTCCTCACTCCTCAAGTGACTATTTCAATCTAACCTGTTTATTGACCTCAGACCTATAAAGTGATTATTCCTCACTGTTGTTTATATTGTATCCAGCTTCAAGCATTTTTTTAATTAAAAAAGAAATGCAAGGGAGTAATATTTTGCTTACTAGCTCCCAAATGCTAAGCCAACCCAAAGACATTAGTTACACTCTATTTCCATATGAAGTGGCATTTAGTTTGGCTATTTTGTTTGAAAGAGATACATCACATTATATTACATTACATTAGGGATGGAAAAGAAATACATTCCTATGTGGAAAGAGCCATTTTGCACCTTCCAGAGAACCAATGGAACAGATGTATATATTAATAACTCTGCTTTCTTTAATACCTTATGGGCATGAAATAGTTGTCTATTGACAGACTCTCACTACCGTCACATAAATTACTTTTAGCATTATTGTGACAGCCAAATCTGTCTAGCATACAGTTTATCATCATGGCTAGGCCCTGCAAATTAACAGAATGTCAGTTCAGTTCCTGTTGTCACTTTGTCTATTATTCGTATCCTCACCTGGACATGTTTTTCCTCACCATGCGAACCAATATAGAGGACCTGGATTACCACTCTTTGTGCCTGAAGAAGTGGATTTTAATCCACAAAATCTCACACTGAAAGAAATTTACTAGTCTTTGAAGTGCCACAATATTTTGCCTTTCTCGCTCGCTCTTTTCTTCCTTCTGCTTTTCCTTCCACTTTTTGAGAACATAATGGAACAGAACACACACTGGCTCAGAAATTACTATATCTGCATGGCTTGCAATACATTTGGGAGAGAAACATACATATAGAAGTGCATGTATAACTAAAATGTGTTCATTTTAGAAATGCACTGAACATGCTGTAGTCAAAGCAAAAATGTGTGCAGTTTTTTTAATGGCACAAAACTGTGCACAGATGTCCAGGTGTGAGTCGGTGGGGGAGATGCTTCTCTCCCAGTATTGGGACAGGAGGATAGTGAGACTGTGAGTGGGAAGCTGAAAAACACAATGAATGACACTAACAGATCTTCACATCACTATATTTTATATGCAATACAACTATAAATATTCATATATGGTCATGAATACTGATTACTATCTTTCTCACAGGCCCCACATCTTCCTTTGAATAGCACTTCAGGATTCTGACAGAAGATGAAACAGAAGTTTAAAATACTATATCAGGAAATAGGTACGGTAGTGAACACAAACCAAAATGGCAGAAGGCATTTTCAGTGGAGCACAGTGAAAGGCTTGTGCATATAGTGGATATTAATGTAAAATGTAGCTTATCCTCAACCGAACAGAAATGAGGACCACCCCCATGTTCAAGCCCACTCTGCGTTGTTAAACTTTCGCTTAAGGAAAAAACCTCAAAGAAGAATGGTTTATAGCTGTTGTTGTTGTTGTCGTCACCATTCTTAATTAGTACAATATTATAGGGTTTTTTTGTACCTTGCTGATTCTCCCCACTGTATAACATGGTCATATCCATTCTATAGGTGGAAAGCTTGACATTTTGAGAAAACTTAGAGAAATTGGAAGGTGTTCCTGAACTATATTGGGGACAGAAAGCTGAGGAGATCCTGTTCCTCCAAAATTCCTAGTGGAAAAGGTCAGAGGAGGACAGGGCAAGTGAAGAAGCAAACTCCTCTCCCAAGGCCTTCATGCTCTCTGTTCTCCCTCTCTTTCTTCCTTCTGGACCTCTTCAGCTGGCTTTTGGCCTGTATCAGTAAAATGGGAAAATGAAGCAACTACAGCATACAGCTGAGGCTCTGGTTTCATGACTGGATTCAGAATACAACCCAATTCAACAATTTCAGGGCCTATCTGATTATAGTTCAGCTTGAATCCAAATCTCAGTTTGGCTGTTTCTGTTTAATATCATGGGAAATCAACAAATGGTGCTAGGTTGGTTTGTTGTTGTTGTTGTTTTGTACCTTTGACTTGGATCAATGTATACATCGGAATAGTAACCCCTTAAAAGAGTTCCTCAGAGATTTTTGAGAGTGGGGGAATCAGCTGCATAGTTGTGTGTCAGCCTAGCTTACATGTGCAGCCTGTGCCAATACAACACCACAGCGGAAGTCCTGTTGTGCTGATACACAAAAGGCATGCCTTTAGGACAGCGATGCCAAACCTATGGCACGTGAGCCACAGCTGGCACACAGACCCTCTCTGTGGGCACGCGAGCCATAAGTCACTGGATCGCTACCCCTGGCAGCCAAACCTGAGGAGGCAGCTGCAGCCGCAGTACTAGTGCCCCAACAGGCGGCAGGTCAGGATCCAGAGCAACTGGCGCTGGTAGTGGCGGGCCGGCCAAGCTATAGGTAGTGGCGGGGTTGGACACGACTGGAGGCGGATCTGGAGTGGAGTCTGGAGGCACCTCCGTGCCCGGGATTCCCTCTTCCGTCACCACTTCTGCTTCTGCCGCCACCACTTCCACTTCCGCCACTGCTGCCATCGCCACCCTCTGCCCGCTGGGTTGGTTGGGGTTTTTTTGTTTTGTTTTTTTTCAGTTTGGGTACTCGGGCTCAAAAATGTTTGCCATCACTGCTTTTGGAGGTGCAAAAGTCTCCACAGACAGCATCTATTGTATCCTGAGTTGTGTAGCTTGGCATGCAAGAGGTCACATCTATGGTGATTTCTTTACTTGAGGCAAACTGTCTCCAAAAGTTATGCCTTTTGCACAACAGAACTTCAACCACTGTGTTGTATTGGCACATGCTGCACATGTGAGCTAGGAACAAGAGGATTTCATCCACTGTGTCTATCTGTGTACTTTAAAATAACAAATAAATTTAGGATTCAGAGGGAAAAAGGACCAATGTATTCTTGAAGGCTTTCAAGGCTGGAATCCGATGGTTGTTGTAGGTTTTTCAGGCTGTTTGGCGGTGTTCTTGAGGTTTTTCTTCCTAACGTTTCGCCAGTCTCTGTGGCCGGCATCTTCAGAGAACAGGAGTTAGAACTCAGTCTGTGTTCTGGTGTAGTGTGTGGGATAGTTGAGTATTTGTAGCTGTGGGATCATTTTATTGTCCTTTTCAGGAAATTGGGTGATTATGGTGATCAGGGTGGTTTTTTCTTGTTGTTGTTGTTATGGGTGTATTGTTGTGATAAGGGGGGAGATGGTCTGTCACTGTGATTGATGGGTGTTGTTAGCTAGTCTTTTGTGTGCAGTGATCACCAGTCCTTGTAGCTGGGTAGAGTTCGTTGACCTTTTTGCAGGTTGTATTTTTCAGTGCTGGGAGCCAGGTTTTGTTGAGTTTTAAACTTTCTTCTTTTTTCTTGAAGCTGTGCTGATGTTTGTGGATTTCAATGGCTTCCCTGTGTAGTCTAACATAATGATTGCTGGTGTTGTCCAGTACTTCTGTCTTTTGAAATAGGATTTCATGTCCAGCTTGTTTCAGGGCATGTTCAGCTACTGCCGATTTTTCCAGTTGTTTTAGTCTGCAGTGTCTCTCATGTTGTTTGATTCTGGTGTGGATGCTGCGTTTTGTGGTCCCAATATATACCTGGCCACAACTGCAAGGTATCCGGTATACTCCTGCAGTGTTGAGGGGGTCCCTTTGTCCTTTGCTGACCATAACATTTGTTGTATTTTTGTGGTGGGCTTGAATACTGTTTGTAGGTTGTGTTTTTTCAAAAGTTTCCCCATGCGGTCCGTGACCCCTTTGATGTATGGCAGAAATACTTTATTTGTGGGTGGCTATTTTTCCTCTTTAGTTTGGTGTTGTTTTCTTGGTTTGGTGGCTCTTGTGATTTCATTCTTGGAGTAGCCATTTGCCTGTAGGGCCCAATTCAGATGGTTGAGTTTGGTGCTGAGAAATTGAGCTTCACAGTTCCAATTTGCATGGTCTACCAGTGTTTTGATTATGCCTCTTTTTTGCTGTGGGTGGTGGTTGGAGTTTTTGTGTAGGTACCGGTCTGTGTGGGTGGGTTTTCTGTAGACCTTGTGTCCCAATAGGAGGTCAGTTTTGCATAGACCATGACATCTAAGAAAGGGAGTTGACCCTCTATTTCTTTTTCCATGGTGAATTGTATATTTGGGTGGATGCTATTGAGATGGTTTAGAAATTCTTCCAGTTTTTCTTCACTGTGGCTCCAAATTGCGAAGGTGTCATCCACGTATTGGAACCAGACTGTGGGTGCAAAGGGTGCCAAAGTCAGGGCCTGTTTTTCGAAATGTTCCATGTAGACGTCCGCTATAACCGGGCTGAGGGGGCTCCCCATGGCCACTCCATCTGTCTATTCATAGAAATCATTATCCCACTGAAAGTAGCTGGTTGTTAGGCAGTGTTGGAAAAGGGCCGTGATGTCTTCTGGAAAGATTTGCTTTATGAATGTCAGAGTGTCCTTTATCGGTACCTTAGGATGAGGTTTGTCCAATGTGGGTCTGTGGGTTTACCTATCATGTCCCTTAACATTTTTACTATGCTGCAGAGACACAAAAACCATACCAGCCTTCAACGAATCTGCAAGACAGAAGCTCTCCCACCAAGACTATACGGACTCCCCAAAATCCACAAAGAGTTAATCCCACTCAGGCCCATTGTAAGTGCCATTGGCTCCCCAACATATGAATTAGCAAAATACCTAGCCACCCTCCTACAGACCCACATTGGACAAACCTCATCCTACATCAAAGACTCAGGACATTTCATAAACAAGATCAGCACCTTAAAACTCAACCCCAGGGACAGACTGATCAGGTTTTACATAGTATCCCTATTCACCAAGGTACCAATAAAGGACACCCTGACACTCATTCAGCATATCTTTCCAGAAGACATCACGGCCCTTTTCCAACACTGCCTAACGACTAGTTACTTTCAGTGTGATAATTATTTGACAAAAAAGCTGATCCCACAGCTACAAATTCTTAACTATCCCACACACTACACCAGAACACAGGCAGAGTTCTAACTCCTGTCCTCTGAAGATGCCGGTCACAGAGACTGGCGAAATGTTAGGAAGAAAAACCTCCAGAACACGGCCAAACAGCCCGAAAAACCTACAACAACCATCGGAGAAAGGACCCTTTGCCACCTGGTACCAATGCCCCTTTGTCAGTGGACTGTGAAAACAGTCCCAATTCCAGGCATCTTGTAGTATATGCCTATAGATTTTTATTTTTCAAATAATGAAAATTTCTGGGCAGGATGGAATGCCATTTCCAGGGAGAGATTTTGTCAGAGTATTTTAAATCCAGATTTGATCCGTTTGAGAGGAACCCAGGTTTGATGTAGACGTTTCCTAAAGCTGTTGGTTTAGGACTTGGGATTACTCTGAATCCAAAGGATGCTCCTCCTTTAAGTAAAAAAAAACCCAATAAAAGAAACTATATGATCCCTTAGCAAAAATATAGATTTTACTCATGAATCAGACCTTTTTAATTTTCATTTATTAGGCAAAATTACTGCGATTAGCCATGTCTCAACACTTGAAAGAGACTGAATGCCACTTCACAGAATATTCATACTCCCTCCAGCCACTAAGTAATACTACCAATTTAAATTAAACTGATTTTCTTTCTAGTGCAACACCTAAATTTAATCTCCAGCTTTGTTAGTGCAAAGATTGCTGTGTCACTCCATGTGTCTGTTCTGTGTCAACACAGGAGCTAGTGTGCCTCAACCAAGGAAGTGGACAGATCTATAGAAGCTATAACCATCCAGTGTCTTTGAGGAAGAGAGCAACCATAAGCTATGTATACCTTGACACCTCTGTTCTTCACTGTCTAATCTCCATTTTGGAGCGCATTAGCCTGTAAAGACAATAGCTACTACTTCTTTCATCTGGTAAATTTTATGCCATCTACCAGCTACCTTATAGCCTGATGAAGATCCAGGTGGAACTCAAATATTTGCCACATTTTACTGATTCTAATAAAGTCATCGCAAAACTGTGAGTCTTGTGTTTACTACAAAATGTATACAAAACCTCTACTTTATCAATATTTTAACTAGCTGTCTTGGATTTTTAATTTCCTACTGACAACATTTATGTATAAGACTAGTGTGTGAACATTCAGTGATTTAGGTACCTGGCTGCAAAGCCAGAAGTTGAGAGTTCAATTCTTTGCTGTGCCTCCTGCGAAGTAGAGCTAGCCTTGGGCAAGCTGTACAGTCCCACAATGCCCCCAGAAGAAAGGAACAGTAAACCCCTTCTAAGTATTCTCTATGTAGAAAACACTTAAAAAGGATTGTTATCGGTCAGAGTTGACTTGATGACACATGATGATGATGATGATGAAAGTTAAAAGGTATACATAAAAGTCTATTCTGGTTTTGTTTTGCTTTTGTAGAACCATATTAACCAATCAATATATATCAGGGCAAGGATTAATATTGTCAATTAATATTGGTTGTGGTGGATAAACCAAGGAAGTCCAAACTCCCCAGAATGAAAGCAGAGAATAAAAAAACTTTCTTAGAGTAGAACCTGACATTTTTCTGCTTTCCAGAACCATTTGTATAATCCAGTGTACAATTGAAAGTACTCAAAACGGCCCCTTTCTAGAGGGTTATATCTTCAACAACATTCCCTTTTGTTTATATGATTGGTATAAATCTACTTTCCTTCATTAGACAAAAGGGTTCCCTGTTCCCTGTTTACCTCCCAAATATAATTTTGTGTCTGGAAGAAACATGTGCATCTGTTGTTGCCTGTTTTTTAAACATTTTCCATATCTTATTGTTCTGGCAGGCATGCAATTAATCCTATTACAAACTAATGGATTTACCTTGGGATTACATTAGAATGCTTAGTGAGCCAAAGGCTTCAAAACATGGCCTTTCTTCTTTGCCAAAAGTAATCTTTAAACTGCCATTTTCTGCCACCACCAGTGTGAATGCAAATCACTTCTTTTATACATGAAGAACACCATTTGGGCTTCCTAATTCCATTTTTGAGGAGAACAGAGAAAACCTAAGATATTCTGAAAGGGCATTCATTTAATTGCTTACGTGTTTCTTATAGGGTTTCGACCTCTTCAGTCCTCAAAGGTTCTGGACAAACTGTTGGAAACAGTTCATAAAGAAAACCAACTGACTATATGAAAGAAATCACCCAACACAAGATTGAGAAAAAGATCATCCATAGTCATAACATTCCTGCCAATTTAAAAAGGGATCTTGCATAATTTCCGGGAAAGATCTTAAGCTAGGAATTTGTCAGACCACTGCACCAAAGGAGTTCCAAAGGGGAACAGTTGCCATTCCCAGTGCCCCTATAGCAGCTCATCCTTGTGCCTCATTGGCACAAGGAAAGTCGTGATATCAGCTGCCCACTATCTCCTGGTTCCAGGTTTGGTAGACTTTAGGGTTCAAGGTGTGTAACTATAGACCATCTTTTCTTTCAAAGGGTCAAAGAATGCATCAAGATGACCACAGCGCATCCTTTGTAAGAAGATTGGCAGGCACTTTTGACAAAGCTGAATGGATTTTGATGACACTGGCAACATTTGTCGGGATAGTTTTGCACATTTTTACGTATTTTGCACATTTGTACTGAACAATTTTCACTGCTTCTACATTTGGGGAAAGGGCGGGAAAGCTGAAATACCTATTGTATCCAAAGACCTTACGTCCTTCACAGCAACATATGGGTAACATGAGTAAATATTATACATTTTTAGACAAGAGTGGTCAGTAATGTTGTGTTTATAGGTCTGCATATTTGTATATGTATATGCCATAATAGATACAAATATAGACATAGATGATATGTATACAGATCATCAAACTAAACACAGACAGACCATGCTTGCTAAATATTTGATGAGTTTAGAAAATCACCTTATTTTTTTATGAGAGCCAGAGGAGCTGAATCTTACACGGTGATCAGTATAGCTGCAGGAAAGGAACCAAACAAAATCCGTGCCTTTCTTGTCACAAATTAATACTCTTGTTAGTGACCTAGATTTCAGGAAGAGAAGTTGCTTTTAATACCTGGCAGGAGCTCACTTCTGTATGATTTTTTTTTAAAAAAAGGATAAGAACATTTGATCTATCACACTGAGGGTGTGACAGACAGCTTTGCGCTCTCATGCTCTCTCGCACACCCTCTATCCCCCCCCCCCCGTCTCTCTGTTCTTGCTTTGCTTAAAGGAGGCCAAGTAGAGAAGTGATTCTAAAATGTGCAGGATTTCTGGAGAGCTACGTTCCAAGCCTTAGCTGCCCTTTTGGAGGGTCTATGTGCCCTCACTGTGTGGGGGCTTGTTGTGGACGCTGTGGAAAAGCTGTGCATTTCACAGTTAATCCCAGCAAAGCGACGTGGGGAAGGCTCAGCGGATAAAAGGCTTGCAGTCCCAGCTGAGGGAAGAGTTCCTCCCAGCAGCAGCAGCAGTAGCAGCAGAGACATTCCGCATGGTTTGGTTTTGGCTGGATGAGCAATGTGGCTTTCTGAAAGCCTGTCACAGTTTGGCAGAGAACCGTAAAGATCCTGAGACGTTTGGCTGTTAAGATCCGTAAGTACAAAACCGGGCTGCTTGGTACAATGTGGGAAATGCCGGAGGGGAAAGCTGTGTTCCTTTTGTCTCCCCACCCCATTTTTTTTCCTAGTGATTTGCATTAACATAAAAGACATTGCATGTAAAGGGAACTTGCTGCTCTTCTGTTGATTCCTAAGCTGTAATAATCACTCATGCTCAATTTTGTTTGCAAAATACTATTGCATTTCTTGATATTGCCACGTACGTAGTGGATCTATGTTCATGTGACAGCAAATCCTTACAAGAAATGGTGATGCTAACCTGACACAGGTGCAGGCGTATTTCTTAATATCTTCTGACAGCTCTTCAGGGTGTGAGAGGTGGTCTGTGTGTGTGTGTGTGTGTGTGTGTGTGTGTGTGTGTGTGTGTGTTCGCAAGCCCCCCCCCCCCCAATAATGGGCAATACAGAGGATGACAGTGCTAATTCTGGCACTCTCACACAGTTTTCTTCTATGTCTTAGAAAGGTAAGGACGATCATTTCATTTTCCAGACATCCCAGCTTTTGCAAAACAATGAATGTCTATTTTCAGCTCATCTCAAGGAGTCTCAAGAAAAAAGTTTCCTCTAGTTAAGGAATCAGCTGCAGATTTTGCCCCCATTTTACTCTTCTTAAATTCAGGCTTGAAAAATGTTACATTTTAATACACCCGAGTCATGTGTCTGTGTCGGTGTCTGTGTTTTACCAAAACACCACAATTGATAAATCACACTTGTGTTCCTCTCATTTCATGTATATGGCATATCAGCCGTAAGGATCCTGGCATATGGTGTGATGGAAAGTTTGGAAAGCTTATAGTTGGAGCAGCTAGCATTGCATTATTGTAGCATGGGGGCATCCTGAGTGGATCTGGGGCAACTAACAAATGCTAGATTGACAAATGGAGGAGTGGGTCAACTGTGTTCTTTTTAAAGGCTTACAGCGTTTTAGATATTTGTTGCATAAGTTTGCATATCAGTTGCAACATTTGGTGCATGATGTTCCTGTGTGGTAGAAGGGTTATAAGAATACGTGAGCCATCAGAGGCCAGATCAGTGCACCCAACTGGTATTAATTAATTCTTAATGTGACCCTGTGAAGCATCTTCGTTTTTTCATTGTAGCACAGAATTCCATTTAACTTTCAGACGTGGGCAGTTCAAAGGTGTGGCGTGGGAATGGGACATTGTGGGAAGCAGTTCGCACAAATGAAGTGTTGCAGTTTTTGCTTTGCTCTGCAGTGGCAAAATTTAAATTATGTTTTTGTGCACTCAAAGGATTTGGATGGGGGGACAGCAAACTGAAACTATTATTTAAGCAGTGAGGGAAATGCATCACTTGTCCAACTGAAACATTTTCAAAGTGTCTTCAGTTTTACAAGCCATAACAGTCAGGAAGTAAAGCAATCTACTAAGCAGAAAATGAGGGAGATTAATAAAGAAATTTACCACTGAGTTTGTGAATTGGAATGCTGAGTGTGAAGCCAATACAGTCACTGTATATCTTCATCAGCAGTTGTCTCTGCTTTAGTGCCTGGTGGCATTATGTGAGTGTATCAAGGCTGTCCCACAAAGATCCTAGGAGGTTTCTGTGTGCACATGCACACCCAAACATATACTTCAGAACCATGTTAATATAAATTTCCCTGCTGTGGTACAGCAGTATGCAGGGTTGCATCCAGTGCTTCCATTAGCAGAAGACAGCTTGCAGAGTTGACCATTCTCTTGCTTTCTCCTAGTCTCCTCAGAAAACCCTCTCTGCAAGGTCAACAGTTATTATGAGAAGTTGGCCTGTGGCATATTGGGTTGTTGTGCAAGGGTGAAATTGCAGGAACAAAAATCTGGAAAGCTATTCCCTCCAATGGATGCATTAATCTTCCATGGCAGAATTACTTTTTTAAAAAAATCTATTGTTCTAGTACTTCTGAAGGCTGATGTCCAAGCTGGGTTCAGCTTGAGATCTTACTGCAAATATCTGTTGGCTACCAGAGTGCACCAAAGAATTTCAGAAGAAGATCAGTCTATGCTTTATAGACTACAGCAAAGCCTTGGACTGTGTGGATCATGAGAAACCATGGGTGGTTCTGAAAGAAATGGGTGTGCCTCAGCACTTCATTGTTATGATTGTGTGTATTGTGGCGAAGAAGCTACTGTTAGGACAGAATATGGAAAGACAGAATGGTTTCCTGTAGGCAAAGGTGTCAGACAAGGGTGCATTTTATCCCTTTACCTGTTCAGTCTGTACACAGAGCATATCATACTGAAAGCTGGACTAGATTCAGAAAAAGGAGGAGTGAAAAATCAGTAGAAGACACATCAATAATTTAAGATGTGCAGATAAAAGTACCAATACTTAAAAGGACTTTGGTGATTAATGCTTTTGTAGACAGATGTCTACATGGAGGAAAGTGAGCCAATGAGAAGTAGGAAGAATAAATGTGACGCTTGTAGCCTTATCTTCCCTGATTGATGGAATCAGGGTTTGGAAAAGTTACATTTTGGAGCACAGCTTTCCAAATCCCAAAGTTTCAATTTAAATATTTTAGTGATTTTTTTTCCAGTCCAATGTACAGAACATGAACCTTTCCTGCAATATGGTTAAAACCAACCTGAAACCAGCAACTGTTAGGGGAAGTGAAAGAAAGAAGGTCAAAGCCAGACTGCAGTTGAATATGAAGAAGACAAAAATCATGACTACAGAAGAGCTACACATATTTAACGTCAACAATGAAGAAATTGAAATTGTTAAATATTTTGTATACCTTGGCACAGCTATCAATCCAAATGGAGACTTAGCCAAGAAATCAGCAGAAGACTGAGATTTGGAAGAGCAGTCATGAAGGAAGTAGAAAAGATAATCAAGTGTAAGGATGTGAAACCAAGGCCAAGATCATCCACACTGTTGTATTTCCGATCACCATGTATGGGTGTGAAAGCTGGACAGTGAAGAAAGCTAACAGATAAAAATGATTTGCTTGAAATATGGTGAAAAATGGTGATGCTGAGACTCCCATAACCAACAGGAGAGGTGTCTGCCATAGTCCACAATCTTGGTTTGGAGCCGGGGCGGGCGGGTCCCACATGACCTACTCTTGAACCTTGAATGAGTGAGTCCTAAGACCTGAAGTTGTGCTGTCCTCAAGACAGCCTGGCCTTGGCCAGCCAATGATTGTACAACCTCTCCAGTCCAGCAGCCACCCTCCTCCTTAACCTTAGGCTGCCTGCGACCTGGGGAGGACCCCACACATCCCCCTCCTGACACCATAATCTCAGGATCTACAGGTTCAGGATGTTGAATGGGCTACACCCCCTGGTGCCCCACCGGGAACTCATCAATAATTTCACCTTCCACACACACTACCTGCCAGTGTGACCTATGTGAAGGACAACCCAAACCAATCTGTCCCGTAATGCTCAGAGCATACTCCAGTGTGGGATAAGCAAAAAACACCCAGATCATCTTTTCAAAATATGCCAATCAGATGTGCCAGACCAAAAATTCCTATCCAGCCCTGAAAATGACCAGCTAGTCTCACACTGGGCACCCAGGTGGGTTTTGTGTCTCGAAAAAAGCTGGGACTAGAACAGGGCAGCCTTAAAAAGGCACCCTGGTCCTCCCCACAAATCATGTGGAATAACATCCTGCACTCACCTCTCCTCCGGGGTATGTGTGAGGAAAAGCCTCCACCCAAGCAGCTATCGCACTGTGGTGGAAGCAGGTTTTCTATGGGTGCCATTTCCAGACGAGAAAGGGAAGTGTCTGTGGGAAAAAGGGATTGTTTGCTGATGACAATGCAGCTTTGGAATGCTGTGCTCAAAAAGGCATACAAGTTGCTATATTCTTGTCTTGAACTTTCTTTCTGATCTTTGCAGCACCAGGTGAAAAGCTTATTTTAAAACAAGCCTTAGAAAACTTAAACAACTTTCAAAAATTATCATATACTGTATATAATTACTGTACAATACTCTTAGTGTTGTTTGTTAATCCGAGATCATTGTGTTTTTAAAAAATATTCTGCTGTGGTGAGTGACACAAAACATTTTTCATTTTGAAAGTTACAGTTGTACTTGTTTTTATCATTACAAGTTATCCTTGGTTACTGGAAAGAACAGAAATAATAAACTAGATAGATGTATGAGAAAATAGTACAAAACAGGAACGGCTTGTCAAGTTTTTCTCTGTATAACACTTCACATGACAGTTACACAATGTCATGACACTGTCAAATTTCCAGTGTCTTCCCCTTCTTGACATCACTGGGGAGGAGAAATGCTCAGTGTAATGAATTCAAGACACAAGGTGAATTCTGCTGCATTACGGAGAGGGAACACTGTATGAATCTGTTCTGCACTTATTTATCTGTTGCTTCCTAATATTTATAACTCTGAAAACCTGAAGTTAATGGAGAGACTCACTGGGTGCATAACTCACTTCCTTATTTTTATAAACAAGATCAGAGCTGTGAATGACTGGTCAAAGGTAGTGTAAGTAACCTGTAAATAATGCAGCTAGAGCCCAAAAGAGAGTGATGTATCTTGATACTTTCTTCCTGTAAAAAGAGGTTTGAAATTGGAGAGGAATTCTTGGTTTTGTTTTTTATAAAAGAAAGAACTAGCACAGAAATATGAATGCTTCTTTCTACCTTGCCAGGTTTACATGGTGGGATTTTTTTATGTCTCTAATGTTGTAGGTATCCACAAGAAAGATTGTCCTGCTCAGGTTCAAACCTGTATGCTCTTATCTGGGAGTAAATATGATTCACTTCAGTAGGACCTATCTTTAGGTGTGCTTTGCTTTGTGCTGCTAGATACTTGGGGTAGAAACTTAAGAATGCCAAGTAGTTCAGTTTTTTCTTTTTAACAAGTTTTAAAACTTCACATTGGTTAGGAAGATACACTAGCTGGTGTGTTACATCAGAAAGATAATGGCTGAAATCCTATTGATTAGGATAGTAAGTCACAATGAGAGAAGATCCATTGAACATATGGGGGAGTTGAGTCATCAAATCCCAACTGATTCAATGGACTTATTTTAGTTGTGATGTACTATGCTAAGCAACAGGATTTCAGCCAATAAATGCTATGCGGCTAATAACAAAAGCTCAAAGCTCTTGCATTTGATTATATTTTCATGGAAGTATTAAAGCAAAAGAAGATGACAACTTAGAAGTACTCTTTCCGATCAAATCTATAGAACAGTAATCAGTCCTGAAATCTGACTAAAACTTATATTTTTTAAAAGCTTATAATAATAATTTTAGAACTTCAGAGTGGAAAGGGAGCCTATCGATCAACACAAGGCCAGCTCCTGTCAAGAAGGCACGCTGGGGAATCGAACTCCGAACCTCTGGTTCCACATCCAGAGATGGAAACCACAGGGCTATCAAGCAGTTCCAAAACCTGTAGTGACTACAGAATGATAAACCTATTAAACCATTTACTTAAGGTTTTCTTTACAATAACACATAGCAGAATTTACAAGAATGAAAAGAAGTAGCAAGAACTACACAATTTCAAGGAATAATTTGGAATCATGGAAATATATATATATATATATACCCTGGAATCTGATTGAGTGAACATTGTGATCATAGTCGTGCATTGAAGAGATGGCCTGGAAAAGTTTTCTTAAGTTCAAGAATGGAGTATGTAACAAAAGCTTAAAATTTAATTTGGGGAATGTTCACTGGACCGTGCTCTATATCCTCACCAGTCACACATGATTGGATAGCAGTAATACATGGAACAACTGAGCTTCCACAGGAATTACAGTCTGCTCACAGAAACACAAATTATTACTGTATTCCAGACTTCCCAGGCCCATCACCTTTGGCTTAGCCTAGAAAAGAGAAGACTGGGAGAACATACACTGTTGTACTGTGCCTACAAGCTGTTTAGTACTTTGTTTCCTTTGTCTTCTGCATGAAGTGATTTTTGTTGCACTGCCCTAAGTCCTCTCCTCTCCACAAAAAAAACTCGATTTTCTACTCTAAATAGTACTGGAATATTGTTCCTGGGGCATTTTGTAGCTGGTTGCATTCGTCGACTCTAGAGCAATGGAATGGGTGAATTTCATTGGGCTGTCCTACTCAGAAGTCACCATTCTGGACTGATTTTCCCAATATCAATTTTCGGCCTGGCCTGAGTACTAGAATGTTGTTCCCGAGGGCATTTTGTAGCTGGCTGCGTCCTTCCCTTCTAGTTGGAAGGGATGGGTGAATTTTGCTGAACTACCTATTTGAAAATTATTCACAATATTGATTTTTTTTTTCTGGAACTAGTACTAGAATGTTGTTACTGGGTGTTTTTTGTGGCTGGGTGCATTGGTCCCTTCTTGTTAGATGAGTTGGGTAAATTTCCTTTGTCCGTCCTAGTCAGAAGTCTCCATTCCAGACTGTTTGTCCCAATATCAATTTTCTGCCCAGAATGAATACTGGAATATTATTCCTGGTGGCATTTTGTAGCTGGTTGTATCAGAAGCCCATAGTCAGATATGATGAGTGAATCTTTTTGTGCTGACCTACTCAGAGGTTGCTGTTCCTGGATGTTTTCCCCAATATTGATTTTCTTCATGGAATGGGTACTGGAATGCTGTTCCTGTGGCTTTCTGCATCTGCCTCATATAGCCACAGATTTATCATGAATTTGGTTGGGTTATCCTACTTGGAACTTGACACTCTAGGTCACTGTGTCCTGTTCTGATGGGTTTGGGGGCAATAATGGTTAATGAGAGAGCAATATTCATTGGGTTTCAGCTTTAAAATATTGTTTTGATGTTTGTCTACCATATCCCACTATTTTTGACATCAAAATATTATTAAGAAGTCCTTATCTCATCTCATCTTGTCCAATCCCATCTCCTTCTGTCTTTTACCTAGTTCCAAGGTAAATGAATAAAAACTAAGAATTCATAAAATACATAAAATGCCAGAAACTAGAATACATTGTTCATATTATGAGGAACTAATGGTACAGATTGTTAAGGCTGATCATTTGAGCTAAAATAAATGGAGAAATAAGGGTGTTTCTTTTTTCCATGCAACAGTTATATGTACATTAACTTTGTGACTCAGGGTATTTCTTTGCTACCATAATTAGCAAAAACTAAAGAGATGCTTAAATATGCCACTATAATGTTTTGTCTTGGATTAGAAAAGCCAAATAAATGCTTGGCCATGGGGGAAAAAAAGACTCCTTAGGTCTTGGTAGAAATATCTTATAAATTTATGAATTTTACCTCCTGAAAAAAAAATCAGGGAGCTGGACAGGGGACAGATTGTATTTGTCTTCAGTGTGGAAGGGATTGTCACTCTCGAATTGGCCTTCTCAGCCACACTAGACGCTGTTCCAAGTCCTCCATACAGAGCACGTTACCATAGTCTCTCGAGACTGAAGGATGCCTAACTAACTAACTAACCTCCTGAAAGGTTTACATCCCAGTGTAGGGATGTAAACCTCTCCCCGTCATATCATTGAATCTCCAAATAAATGTTTTCATTCCATAAGAGGATGTGGCATTTTTCAGAGCTGTCAAGAAGATAGGAGAATGAGAGCATGAATTGTTTTTGCACAAATTAAGAAGATTGCATAGAGATCAGATTTGTATTCAAATAAGATGAAACATGCAAAATGATGGTTGTTGTTGTTGTTTAGTCGTTAAGTCGTGTCTGATTCTTCGTGACCCCATGGACCAGAGCACGCCAGGCCCTCCTGTCTTCCACTGCCTCCCGGAGTTGGGTCAAATTCATGTTGGTAGCTTCGATGACACTGTCCATCCATCTCGTCCTCTGTCGTCCCCTTCTCCTCTTGCCTTCACACTTTCCCAACATCAGGGTCTTTTCCAGGAAGTCTTCTCTTCTCATGAGATGGCCAAAGTATTGGAGCCTCAGCTTCAGGATCTGTCCTTCCAGTGAGCACTCAGGGTTGATTTCCTTCAGAACGGATAGGTTTGATCTCCTTGCAGTCCAGGGGACTCTCAAGAGTCTCCTCCAGCACCACAATTCAAAAGCATCAATTCTTCGGCGGTCAGCCTTCTTTATAGTCCAGCTCTCACTTCCATACATCACTACTGGAAAAACCATAGCTTTGACTATGCGGACCTTTGTCGGCAAGGTGATGTCTCTGCTTTTTAAGATGCTTTCTAGGTTTGTCATCGCTTTCCTCCCAAAAAGCAGGTGTCTTTTAATTTCGTGGCTGCTGTCACCATCTGCAGTGATCATGGAGCCCAAGAAGGTAAAATCTGTCACTGCCTCCATATCTTCCCCTTCTATTTGCCAGGAGGTGATGGGACCAGTGGCCATGATCTTAGTTTTTTTGATGTTGAGCTTCAGATCATTTTTTGCGCTCTCCTAGCTGCTCACTGGAAGGACAGATCCCGAAGCTGAGGCTCCAATACTTTGGCCATCTCATGAGAAGAGAAGACTTACTGGAAAAGACCCTGATGTTGGGAAAGTGTGAAGGCAAGAGGAGAAGGGGACGACAGAGGACGAGATGGTTGGACAGTGTCATCGAAGCTACCAACATGAATTAGACCAAACTCCGGGAAGCAGTGGAAGACAGGAGGGCCTGGCGTGCTCTGGTCCATGGGGTCATGAAGAGTCGGACACGACTTAACGACTAAACAACAACAAACAACAACAAAGCTGCTCCTTTATTTAATGGTTTTCTAAGGACTAGCTTTGTCAGAAGAGTTGTCTGCATCACAGCCAGTTGTTCTATACTTAATCTGTGCATGTGCTTTAATTCTCAAAGGGGAAGGAAACTAGTTTTGCTCAGAGAGAGTCCAAGTGAATTACTGTACAGATGAAGAAAAAATAATGTTCCATATCTCGCTCTTGTTTATCATTATGGTACCTCGTCAAACCAGTTCATCCTAAATCCACAAAAATAAAAGCTTTTTTGTGGGTATGCTTTACATCCATAACTCAATGCCACATGAATCCAAAGATTCTCATGAAAGGATAGTTGCTTGATCATACACTCTTAATGCAGCTCACTGTGCATCCCAACCCTCTATTGATGTCTTGTGACCTTAGGGAGCCTGCATCCATGGGCTGCAGTTGTGCACCCTCCATCTTGGCAACTGAAATTTGGGATCTGCAGGTCTGAGATGTTGGTTGCAGTATCACCCCTGAGTGATCCTTGAGAACTCACCACTATTGACCTCCCCATCTGCACTGTCCACTACAGCAGGTAGCTAGCCTTTGGTAAGGTCCTTGACCACCCCAGCTGTGAATCACACCCCATAGCTTTGCCCATTGGTCCTTTAAAATATGTCAGTTCCTCGCTCTGACAAATGTACACCATCACCTCACCATAGCTCTGGACTTTCTACTCTAATGTCCAAATGCTGAACTATTGAATCCAAACCTGCCAACATGTCCTTAGAAATTCCCCTGTTAATGCTGTGCTTAGCATGATCAATATACCTGGGGTCACATGGGGCCTTCCACAACCTCCAGGGAATAAGGGCTGACCACACTATCCACTATCTTGCCTTATGGCCTGCATATCCTTGGTCACCAGGAGGTACAATGATTTGCTCAAGTCACTGCTTCCTAGATGAATTGCCAAAATGTCCAGTGGAAAAGCAGAGGCAGTTGACCGTCCCAAAGTATGCCCTGCTTTCCAATCCACTGCAACGAGGCCCATGCTTCAGGACCCAGATGGACACCCCACACAATCCAGATTGCATGCCTCACTGTCCAGTGTACAAAGAGTATGGGCACAAAGCTGTGGCTGTAAATCTGAATCTCTCCAGCAGGCATAAACCTCAAACAATAATATGAAAACAACCACCAGTGGTTGTACAGCTCACTGCAGGGGAGAGCAGATGCATGTTTGGAACCAGTCGGAAGACCATCAACCAACTCTTTGAATGTCCTCCTTGGCATGTCCCAAGGCAGCTTCTGTGGAAGCTGCCCTGATCTAAAAAGAGGATGAGCCAAAATGCCACCCCTGTATATCTGCTCTTTGGAGGGCCTTATCAGTCACCCTCCAATCTGGTTAGTGGACTGCCATCAGCATGAATATACAATGGGCCTTCGCACTGTCCTTGCAAGTGTATATATTGCTGTATGGCTGCAATGAAAAGAATATCAATGCCCCAATCACATTGATCTGTCTTTGACCTTTGCAAGCACAGCAGAACCGTTGGATAGCTCAGTGGTTTAGATATCTAGCTGCAGAGTCAGAGGTTGGGAGTTCTGTTCCCCACTGTGCCTCCTTGACAGGGACTGGACTCAATGATGCATGGGGTCCCTTCCAGCTCTGCAGTTCTAAGATATTATTATAACACTAGAGTCAATAGACATCATGTCTGTGAACATCAAGACCCTCCCTGTAGTATATGATTGTGAAGCAAGCACCAACTTACTCACACAGAAGGCTCCAAAAAAGGTCTCCAATGTCAAAGCATGAAATAACTTGGTCTCACACTAAATAGATCTGCTCCATTATCCAATGGGAAATGGTGTGTGTGTGTGTGTGTGGGGATTAAATCAGCAAACTTCCAGGGCTAAACAGACCCTAGCCAAACCCTGGGAAGTATGTAGCAAGGAAGTATTTAGCCAGACAGAAAGGCTGAACATCGGGGAGGATATGATTGTCCGCTATGCCCCCCTTCAGTGTACACCAGGTGTCCATTCCACCTGAAAAAGCTGGTTCCTGCTGCTGCAGACTCTGCTGCTGAGATGTCCCTGCCCTCCCAATCTCCATGCTAACTGGTGGGGCACTGCTCAGCTGACAAGCGCACAAGACTGGGCCATTTCAGCTGCAACGGACAGCTGAACTCCCCCAGTTTACTCGGCTGCCCAGGATTTTGGCCATTAAGATGTTTTTGGTGGTTTTTTAAAAGTCTCCTGGAATGAGAAGGCTAATTTGCAGATTTATTTCCCCCAAATTTTCTACCGTTTACTTGATAATTGTCTCCCTGTCCCTACCACAGCGCCTGTGAATGATTAGTAGGTAGACAGTATAACAAAGAAAACAACATGGTATCCAGGCTGCCACAACAATTGCTCTCTTGCCACTTGCAGTTATCAAAAATATAACATTCTTTGTTGAAAAATAACAAAGCTGTGTTGCAACCATTGCTAATAGTAAGACTTACCTCAGAGGAACCATTGGAAAATATCACTTTTCTTAGCAGAAAATGAGTAAAATGGTTGCCTCAATTTTTTCCACCCTAAAAAGGGAGTGGAGAAATTTCAGAGGTTATTTGCTCACAGCCATAATTGAAGCCAGTGCAGATGCTTAAACACAGTAGAAATAAACTTCAGATGTTCAGTCCCAGTTAGTGGTATTGAAGCTATATTCTGAACTAACTGCACTTTCCAAATTGCTTTGGAATAGCCAGATATAGTAGATTGACTTCTGCTCCAAAGTTATGGTTGGTCTGTCCAGAACACTATCTTACACCCTATATCATCCACTGATCTTTCCTGAGTAACTTGTACATATCACGTGTTATTTATCTAGAAAGCTTCCAACTTGTCATGCACTTTTGAGCCCAGCAAGCTCATGTCTTGTGGATCACAGAGACATCATTTTAAAAACAGGGTTTTGTTTTCCTTGGGATTTTTAAAATGCTGTTTTTGCTTGTGAGAAGAAAAGGTGATAGCTCAGGTGCTGTAAAATTAATTGCCCCACCACTGCCATCAGAGATAATGAAAGACTTAATGCCTCACTTCATTTTAATTGCCCTACAAAACTGCCATGCTCTTTCATGCTGCAGTGGCCCATGGTGATTTATAAAGCACCATACATCTTCTGGTCCCAGCATAGTCCATATATTTATGAATGACCTCTGTATTCTTTCAGACAAAAATATGCAGCCATTGAGACATTCTTTCTAACATACCATCCTATAGGAAAGGAAAGAATATGGACTGAATTCCTTATTTTCCTTTATTAAGGCTTTCTCAACATAACAAGACACCTTGATGTAGAATGATAAACCCCTGCAAGATTCCTTTTCTCCAGCCTGGAGCAAGGCAAAAAAGCTATTTCATTTCCTTTAAAATGTCTGAGATTTCTTTACAATGTCTCTAGTGGGTGGATAAATGCGAGTTGCTATTTTATTTACACCAATCTGTGACTTGAGTCTTTTCTTAACAATTGTCCATTCTTTCGCCACCTTTTCTACCTCCATGAAAGTTGACTGCTTCTTAAGATTTTAGGAAATTATTTTCTCTCACTATTTCTCTGACTGGATACCCAGTGTAGATAAAGTGATGGACGAGGACTCAAGACAGCTGGCTATGATCTCCTGGCTCTGTCATGGAAACTCAGTGGGGATTGGAAATGACAAAACCACTCCTCAAATACCTCACTTCCTTGAAAAACCTATTAGAGTTGCTAAAGCAAAGCGTGCTGCTAGGTTTTCAGTTGACAACACATGACTACAATAAACTTCTCTGGTTAGTGCAAATACTGGACTAAAGAAGATATCTGAAGTAGAGAAGATATATCTACTCCATTCTAATGACTGGACCCAACTGGACAGCCAATTGAATAGTTAGTGTTGGGAAAGGATCATATATTAAAAGCTGCATGGGAGGCACCGGACAAAGCTAAATGACACAAGGAGCTCAATCTTTCAGCACCTTTCCAAGGTATACCAGCTGCTTTGCCTAGCAATTGCTCAAAGTCTGTTCCAAACAATGCTGCAGTGCAGCTGCAGTAGTGTTGGTATATATTACAGCAAGAGAAAATGCACAAGAACATTCAAGGCCTGCTAGAATATGTGATGAGGCTGAATGCCTCTGTCCCTGTTTGCTTGTTGAGGGACCTTTCCCCTCTCATCTTCAGTAAGAACATGGGCACACTGATGCACCTTTGTTATACCTTAATTTCTACCTCATGTAAACACAACAGCATAATACCACTAGCCACCCACTCCCTCTATAGTGTATCGTTAGTGATGTGGAACATCTGAAATGAAACACAGGCTTTGACAATATTTTCAGCAGAATCCTATCCATACTGTTTATTTAATAGTCCAGGCCCACTGAACTGTATCTGAAGGAAGAAAGTCTCATTGTGTTTAATGCTCTTAGACATAGATAAGCAGAGAGAGATTGTTTTCTTCTCGAGGGGATGAAAAAGTGGAACTCCCCAGCTTGTGTTTACTCTGTTGAAGTCAAATTACAAAAATAACACATCAGTGTGCCCATGTTTTCAGTGCAGATGGAGGGAGTGAACTGTGGCCTGGATCTTTTTTTGCTTTTGGCCATACACCTTCAACTATAACTTGTTATTTTCTGTTGAGATGTCCCCTCTGCCCTGCTGGGGAATTTCTGTGCTTTTTGAAACCTAGTACAGTATAGATATCAATGCTGAGAAAAGAAAGTCTGCCTTTATTGAATTAGGTTGAGGAAAACATGATAAACAACCACTGCACAAAGTAACCTAAAGCAACCTTTCCTTATATGTACTTGGACCTTGTATGTACTATGGACATTAGAAAACATAAAATCTTATATGTACTTGGATGTTATAAAATGTAGGAAATTACGAAAGAGATTAATTTCTCCCAACCAATTCTATTTCAGGTTGTAGGGAAAGCACACTCACTCATAAAGGAGAAAGAAACATGCTTTTAAAATCTTGTCTCTGAAATATTAATAAATATTACTAATAAATCTGTCCCCTATGGACCTGCTCCATTTCCCCCACCAGGAAACACATTTGAGGATTAGATATGTTCTACTAAAAGCTAGTCCTAGCCAAGTGGCTAAAACTGTTGGAAAATCACAATTTTCACTGCATAATTGTCACCATATATTGTCCAAAAGAGTAAATGACCCAAGGAGAGAGTTTAAACTTTCAGAAGGTGGCAGAACTGAGAGGCTGAATGGCAGCATCAGTGACTAATAGCCTTAATAAAAAGGTTGCAAAAAAGAAGGGAAGCACAGTCTCCACCGTTTATTACTATACAGAAGATAACATAGGAATAGTCATCAAGTACAAAAATATGGTGGCTAGAGCCACTGTATAATTCCAGATCCTCTCAAACCAGTGTGCTTTTTGAGATTGCTTTCTAAAGACCTTTTATTATTTTGCTTCAGAATGCTTTCCTGCACAATGCACCACTTGTGAAGCCTAGTTATTGGGAATAGGCCAAACCTAGTTGGTCCAGGACAGTGAAATTGTTACAAGATTGTATGTAGCATATGTACAAATCAAGACCAACGGCTAATGTCATTCTGTCCCTAACATTTAAAAGAACGTTGAACATTTTGAAAAAGTCCCCCACCTACATGAATCCTACATTTTCCCCTCTCCATAGAAAATATATTTTGGAGTTGGTACTCCGTAATCTGATACATTCCAGTACGGATTCTTCATAGTAATAGCTTGCACTTTGTTTCCAAATATGACCATCTCCATCCAATTTTGGGTCAAAAGAGAAGTGAGAGGTTATGGTTGAGGAGTACCATGTTGATGGACACACAAGTAGCCTAATATGAGCCTGGAAGATATGGAGACCGTGGGGGTAGGTTGGCTAATCATGAGCTTGTCAGGCTGTTCAGATATTACATCCTCGGTTTCTCACTTCTGTTTTCTTTTGTGCATCCTTCATTCTTTTGATTTTGAATGCTTTAACCGCTTGGTTGACAGTGTTTTGCTAGACGTTTTGGTTTTTAATAAAAGCTTCCTAATTCACATGGTCAATATTAAATTCTTTCCTCGCTTTTTTCCAATGCATCTTTGAATTGTTTCTTTTGTCCATCATGCAGTCTAATAGTTGCAACAAGCTCTCGATAGAAAATATAATTTGGGAATCAGTCCTCCAACATCCTGGCAACATGCCAGCCCACTGGAGTTGTCATTGTTTCAAGACTGTAAAAATGCCGTGTCATCTATGTTTTTGCCAAGAGTTCAGTGTCAGGGACTTTATCCGCCTTGGGTTCTTTTTAAGGAGAAAGGCGGGAGAAAAATATTTTAAATAAATAAATACATATCCTGCCATTTGATATTGAGAATTCTTTGCAGACAGATAAGATGAAAATGATGGACATTTCTTGCATGGCATTGACAGGAGGTCCAAGTCTTCACTCCATTAAGTGGACAGGATAGAATGGGAGCTTTATATATCTCCAACAGAGCAGACAGATTAATTCCATGCAAAGTCTTCTGGCTTTAGAGATTCATAAGGTCTCTTCATCATCAATAACACAGCAGGAGGCAACGCTACCAAGAGATGTGAACTTATCTACTCTAATAAGGGAATGTTCATATACTTTCACAACTGGTTTCTCATAAGGTACACCTGGAAGAGGTTGGTTTGCCCCCACTGCCTTTTTAGGATTGAGGCAAAAATTGTTACAGATGGAGGAAAATAGATCAAGACTTCTTTGTATATCCTTCAGACAATTTCATTTTTCTGAATGTTTAGGATTGTTTTAAAATTGAATTTGAGGTGGATCAGAAGATAGCTCAGTAGTTTAGGTTTCTGTCTGCTGAGCCAGAGGTTGGGAATTAAAATCTCCACTGTGCCTCCTGGACAGAAGCTAGATGTTCTATCAGGTCCTTTCCAGCTCTGCAGTTCTAAGATAAGATTAGATCAAGGCAGGCAGACCAGAATTTTTCAACACTGTGGCAGCCATGTAGCAACTACTTGTGATGTTGAAATCCAGATCAGCTTAGTCTTGTCTCTCACCTATGACCAGAAGCAGACAACACAGAAAGAATTAGGGTGGATTTGATTTAAATCAAATCAATTTAGATCAGAATTTAATTTTTTAAAAATAGATTTTTTAAAATGATTTAAGTAAGAAACAGGAAACCAGATTTCAAATGAAATCCAAAACAGGCAGCAAGATTTAGGCTGAATATCAGGAAAGATTTCTTAACTGTTAAAGCCGTAAAACAATGGAACCAATTACCTCAGGAGGTGATGAGCACTCCAGTGCTGAAGGGATCTGAGAGAAAACTGGACAGCCATCTATTAGATCTGCTTTGATTTGAATTCCTGCATTGAGCAGGGGTTTGGGCTCAATGACCTTATTGGCCCCTTCCAACTCAATGATTCTATGATTTAAATCATTTTAAAAAAATCATTGGTTTTTATCCACCGTGTTTAGAATATCATTAGTAGGGAAAACTCCTTTAAAGTAAATGATGCATTAATTCTAGTGTGAATGAGCCATGCTCTGTAAGCTGTCAATTTGTCTGCTTTTGTTTTGCAATGGCTTCATTTGCAAGTAAGGCATGGACCGTTGAAGGAACTATATACCTGGAAGGAAAACATAATAGCAAGAGATGTGTGTTTTGCACATGAGTTGCCCCTGTGGTTTTGTGCATGAGAAAACATACCTATGAAGATATAACGTCTATCACTTGGGCTTCTATATGACAAGAAGCTAAGATTATCCAAATTGTACTGGGGGATTTTTTTTCAAATTTCTTATAATGAGGAAAAACATCGTGTTGGTCTGATGTTTAGGGCAAGGGATATTGTTGTTTTTTAACCAGGCGACACACTGGTTGCGACACACAAATGTCTAACTTCTGGCATTTCTTTAACCTTTCCTCTTCCTCACTTGAGACTTTCGGCTTTGCTCCTTTATTCTGAGCCTATGAGAGGCTGACTATCCAGAGCTTATGTGATTACTTTTGGGGGGAGGAGTGAGTTGTGAATGTCTTCTTCTCCTTTATCTCGCTCCTCCTCCTCTTCCTCTTTCTTCTCTTCTTTTTCTTCTTCCAACCTTTTGACATTACCCATTAATTAATTGTACCTATAATTGGAAAACATTACTTCCAAAGTCTTCAACTGTCTCCTGTTCACCAATTTAGACCACTCGCTGCTCAGTCCCAACATCCACTCAGTTGTTATAATTGTTATAATAAGACCTCAAGGACAGTTTTGCTGTGCTAGAGAAACATTCCATGTATCCAACACTGTATTCAACAACAGCTTGCCAGTTACCTGTGTATTAGCTGCCTTAAATTTATAGAAGACTAGAGTATCGCTTTCAGAAATGAAGAACAACATGGCATCTCTCCAGCACTGGCTTAGCAGTGCAAAATCTGGCAATTTCTTGAAAGCAAAAGAAAAGGCGAAAAACAAATGTTTTTTTTTTAAACAGGGAAAACATGACGGGGGGGCTCATCAATACAGCCAGCCAAGAAATCTCTCTGGTTCAGGAGTAAGTCTCAGAAAGAATTTTTAGCGTGGTGATACTTTGAACATTGTTGGGAATGAATGAATGAGATGCTTTGGAGGCATTCTTAACACTCCGTGCACTGCCTGTCTGTTAACTGCCTCGAGAACTGCAGAGGGAAGCATCCTTTAATATAATATATATATATTTCAAGATAGTGAAAAGAGCATCTGATTGCCCACTGCAAACCCAGTGTGGTCTGATCAGTTATTTTTATGCTCAATTACGTTGTCATATTCACAATACTTCCACATTATTGCATGCTGACATTATGTAGTGCATCTCTCTTTTGCTTTATAGTATTTATAAAAACATCATATTTTAAAGTATGTAATTCTTGCCTTAGGATACTATTTAAATCAATGCACATTCTAGCTGCAGTTTTAATAATATGTTATGGATTGTTGGCCATGTATCATTTGTTACCCAATCTATCTGTGGCTTTTGTTAGATTTTTTACTATAATTTTTGCTATTGGGTTTCTTTTTATTGATACACCAACCGCACAATCTTAGAGTTGTCTGCTCTAAAGTAAGTCTAATTGAATTCAGTGAGTTCCTATTTTCTAAATTTAAAGTTTATGTCTAGGGCATAACAAGGAATAACCTTTCCTACATACTATGTTTCAAATTAAATTACCCTTTAAGTAAGTCATTAATCATGTTGCAACACTTCAATGAGACCAAAATAAAAAAGAGAAAAGAATAACCAGGCCAGCCTGATTCCATAGTGAATTAATGGCTGAAATCCAATAGTAAGTCACAACTAGAGTAGGCCCATTGGATTAGTAGAGGTCTGGTGAATCAACCTCTCTGTAAGTTCCATTGATTCAACAGGTCTACCCTAGTTATTGCTTACTGCTACTGGATTTTGGCCAATATATTCCTAAAGCAGAGTTTTCCAGACTGAGTTTCTTTCAGAAGTTTTGAAGTCAACTCCCTCAGCCTTCACTAACATGGCTGGTGGTCAGGAATGGTTGGACCTGTACATTTGTGGGGCACCAAGTTAGTGAGATATTTTTCTACTCACTTCCTCATTAGCAAAGAAAAAATAGTGAAGTTTTGTATTATTTGAAGGATGATTCCACCTGCATGAAGCTGTCCCTCTTCCCCATTTTGAGATCAATCTTAAAGAACCTGCTTGAAAGCAGAAAGGCGTATAACTTTGGGTCTTTTAACATACCTTAAAAATGGAATTATTTGCTGTTGTTTCCATCAGTTACATGCACTGTGGACTTAATGTGACTATTTAAAAAGTTTCTCTGGGTCTCCAGACAATAGTCAGGCATGCAGCAAAGATGAAGACAGAAGTCTGATGTGTGTCTTTGGGCTGGCTTTGAGGTCAGGGCACCGTTCTCAATCCATTTACATTTTCAATTCCCATTCCATATCAGCTTCCTAGTTAAGCACCAAGGTTTTGATATCCCTTCTTAAAGTCAAAGTAGTCCATCATTTCAGGAAGTTCTAATAAATGCTTGTTAGTGGAAAATCTGTGTGGAGTACTGTTCCCTAGATGGAATAGGAGCAAATTATTAATTGTATAATTTGTTCTAGCTTTAAAAAGTTGTGTTAGGGACAGGAGTGAACATTTGTTACATATACCAGTGTAACTTAGCTGGCTTTGGTTCCTAGGAACTGTTATTTCCATAGATAAATAATCCAATAATCACTTGATTATTTTTATTTTTCCCCATCTTGAACTATATTACTATTGTTGCTTTTTATTTTATTATACTGTTTTTATTCCATTTTTATTGTTAGCCGCCCAGAGTAGACATGTGTCTAGATGGGCGGGGTATAAATTTAATAAATAAATAAATACATAAATAAATAAATAGATGGTAGGTATCATTTTTTTGCTTTTCTTCAGAGAGCAAGATGGTCTGGTGCTTTCCTAAAAGCCATGTCCCAAACTTCTTTATAGCCTTTTTAAATAGTACAACCAGCACTATGGCACTATGGCAAGTACCATCACTGCAAAATCTTCTCTGAAACATGTTCCTTAAAGATTCCCCATCAGTTACTGGAGGATACATAGGGCAGAGTGAGGGCTATTTATTGCTTACCTCAATACAAAATGCACAGTGATATGACACTTCTTGAGAATTATTTCCTTTCTCTGTCTTGCTGTCACTCAGCCCAGCAAGAAAAACAGTCATTTGGGGCCCCCTATGGGGACTGGGCATGTCAGAATGATATCCTGCACTACAAGACCATTTGCTAAGGGAATGGTCCCCATAATGTATTGCAGAATAATGTCTAAATGTGGATAGGATGACCATAGATACAGCTCCTTTTGAAAGAAATGACAACTTCTTTCCATTCTAGGCAACATTATCAATTTTCTTATATTCTTTCTACAACATCTCCCCTTTTTGCCAAAAGCAGAATGGAGCTGCACTGCATTTCAAACCAGGGGAAGCAACCATTTCAAGGAGGAAACATCCCCTTTAAGACTGCTTGTTGTCACTAGAACATTATAAAAGAACTAGGATCAGCTCCAAGAGCTTGTTATATGCTTCTTCAGAGCTGATCACAGACAGTGTGTCTTCCTTAATAAAATTGGCTGAATCAATAACACAGATTTTGTATTCATTCTGTTAGGCTGTTTTTGTCCTTTCCTCATGTGTTTTCATGAAGATTTATTTCTTGCACATATGGTTTGTATCCACCAATGGTCTCAATTTATTTTCAAGTCTGGAAAGATCCTCAGCTGTTCTTTTTTTCTGGTCAAATTGATCATGTCCTGATGAGAGGAGTTTCCCACTATAGATCCAGGATTTGTAAACATATAGCTGTATGAAAAATTGAGAACCTTTTGAACTATGAAATCTAATGCCATCTTTATGTGTACCATCAACTCAATTCCAACTTATGCTGACCTTTTCCAGGTTTTCTAGGTATGAGTATACAGAAGTGGTTTACCATGCCCTTCTTCTGTGGTCACCCTGGGACTGTACAGCTTGCCCAACAGGTTGGCTCTACTCATAGGAGGCACAGTGGGGAATTGAACAACCAACCTCTAGCCCCACAGCCAGATACCTAACTCACTGAGCCATCCTATACTTCAGGGAGTTCAAGGTGGAGTATGTGGCTCTGTCCCTCCTCACTTCATCCTCACAACAACACTGACTGTCTCAAATTCACACAGTAAGTTTCATGACTGAGTTGGAATTTTAACCCAAGTCTCCACTATCCTCATCTAACATCTTATCCATTAGTCAGAATCTTCTGATCTTTGAGAATTATCTGAGAATAGGTGAGGCCCTTGAATATGAAAAGTGAGCAAATATCATCCCCGTCTTCCAAAGCCTGCAGGCAACTGTTGACCAGTCAGCTTGATATCAATACCAGGAAAAGTTCTAGAACAAATCATTAAGCAGTTAATCTTAGAAAAGAACACTGAGATTTCTATAGCACAGAATGAGTTTCTAAAACATAAGTCATGCAACACAGATCTTATCTCAGTTTTTGAAAGAGTCAAAAGGTTGGTAGGTGAAGGGAATGCTATGGCTATAATGCACCTCAATTTAAGTTTTTTAAATAAGATCCCAAAGGAATTTTTAGCAACCACATTGACACAAAGAGGGCTGGATAGCACTACTGTTAGGCGAATTTGTAGCTGCCCAACAGGCTCTATGTAAACAGTGCTCGCCAATGGTTCTCATCTTCCTGGACAGATCAGCTAATGAGATGCCAAAGGGCTCTATCATACATCCACTATTGTACAAAATCTTTATACTGTAAATGACTTGGACAAGGATGTGGAGGGGAAGCTCATCAAATTTGCAGATGCCACCAAACTTGGAGGGGTGGTTAATACTCCAGAAGACAGAATCAGGATTCAAGATGACCTGGCTGATTGGAGAACTGATTGGAGAACTGGACTGAAAGAAACAAAATGAATTTCAACAGGGAACATTTGGGCAGGAAGAAACAGGTGCACAAGCATGACGCACAAGTTGGCTCGGCAGTAGTACATGACAGCAATAGCAAACAGAAAACAGATCAGGAATGCTCTAGTAAATTGTACTCAATGTCCCTTGAGGTCCCTTCCAGTTCTACCACTATGATTCTGTGATGATGTGTTCTCATTTATGATCTCTAGAAATGTAACTGAAGTATCTCTGATATAACTGAATGCAAATTGATATTTAAAACTCACCTTTTGTTATAACTTAATACTGGGTACTTCCCTTATTTTGTTCTTCATCACAATATCACAGGGAGTGGTAGGACAACAGTTGTGGAAATTCTTCTGTCCAAATTCTGGTTAGCTCTTATACTGTGTAGCTTCTTCTATCTATGATTTGGTTTTGTTTTTCATTGCGGTTTTGGGTCTTTAAATCCTGTTTGGGATCTCTGTGACCTTCCCCAACAGTGCATGAGGAATGTACTGTACATTTATAAAATAAAATTATATTGAACAAATGTTGTAGAGAGCAATAGCACAGACATAATGGCATACAATAATTAGTTGAATTCATAAAAAAATCTCGAGTTTATGAATGTGGGATATTGTGCTTCTGTATCCACGATTCAAAAAACTAGGAAATGGCTCATATTGCTGCACAATATTATGCCCATGTTGCCAATATGGAAAAGGATGCCAAATTTTATGTAGCAAAGGGCAGCCTGAATGTTGACAACACTAACGACAGCAGTCAAGATGGTTTATAGGAGACCATGTTGTGCTCATGACTATTCATTAAGTGACTCCAAGAAGGGAAAAACTGCAGACCCTTGCTCCTTTTTATCCATCAGTTAACGACTTCTCACTCAAGCACAAGGCAATTGTCAGGGCTGCTTTTCAACAAGTGTGAATGGTCACAGGTATACTTAAAAAAATCATAACTTCAAAACTATTTGATCAAACATCACCATATTTGGCAAAGAGCAACATCATACTGTCCATTACTACCGTGCCAAATGTGGTGCTGATCCAAAGCCTGATTTAAATGTTATACTAGCTTTTTAGGCACTCCCCATTAATAATTGGGAATTTTTTATTTGCTATGCCAGCACAGTATTATCACTGCACTCTTGTTCATTGATAACAGCCTATTTTGTTGAAGACCCACAGGGATGTTTTCACTGACTTGTGCTGAACCTTGCCTTGGTTCTTTTACACATGTTGACTTCCATAATCATCTCAGCATCTGTCTGATAAGCACACAATATAACTCTGCCATTTCTTGATTGGGTTCTCCTAAAGGGCATTTTCTGTAGAGTCCAATGGAAAAAAAATTAAGAAGTGTGATGAAATGTCATCTGTCCCCTGGAATGTTATTTTAGAAGACAGTGTTGATAGTTAAAATATTAGGGGTTCTCTTAGCAGTACTCCTGAAACTTATTTGATACAGTTCCATAGCTTGAGGCATCCACAATTTTTGTTCAATTGTTCCATCCATTTTTTTTTCCTTTTCTGTCCTGACGTAATGTTTCATTTTAGGCAATATATGTCTAGTTCCTTATGATACTCAAAAGGGCTCCACAGAGAAAAGCAATCCACAACAACAGAGACTTCCTTAAGACCATCTACTAAATTTTGTGGATAGTTTACTAGAGAGTTACATTTTATGGGGTGATTAAACAACAGTGTGGGTTGCTGTACAGTAGCAGTAAATATGGACTAAAATATGTAGCCTGGACATTGCTACATGTCAGTTAAAAGAGTATGAAAAAAAGTCTCCCAATAATCATTTAGTCTGAAATTAATTTTCATATCTTATGTGTAGTGGTAGGGGGAGGATCATTACTTAAGATGAGGAAGGAAAGGTTTTATCTCTCCTTCTCTTCTTAAACAAGGAAAAAAATCAGTCCCTGACAGCAGTGGTGCAGCCAAGGCAGCATGGCGGAGTTTCCCATTTACCACTGAGTCTCCATGATGTGGTAGCATCACTTCCAGGTCATTCTTGGGCAGATGGGAGAAAAGACACCTGGCCCCAGTGGCAGATAGATTAGCCTTGATATTTTCCCCCCAGTGTGCTCTGAAAGCAATGTTGTATCATGAGATCAAGCCATTCCCATTATGCCTTTGGCAAATGGAAACATCACAGGCCTATTATGACTGCAACACAAACAAAAATCACCTGAAGCAGCAGTATAACCTTTTCACGTGTTTACGGAAGAGGAGAAGGGCAAAGCCTATAGGTGTGACCATTTCCCACCTTAGAAATGCCCCTGGGAATGACATTCATGTAGTAGGCACTGTTCAGTCTATGGTAACATGCTCTGAATAGAGGTCTTGGAACAGCGTCTAGTGTGGCTGAGAAGGCCAATTCGAGAGTGACAATCCCTTCCACACTGAAGACAAATACAATCTGTCCCCTGTCCAGCTCCCTGATTTTGCTGGTTTTGGGACGTCCATGTGTATTGTCATTTTCATGAGCACTGCAGCCTTCATTTTCAATCTCATTGGTGGCCTAATTACATGTAGCCAAGCCACCATTTTAGATGGCAGCTTAATTTTCTTTTTCAAGAAAGAAAGAAAGCAGGTAAGAAGAAAGCACTTTGCTTCCTCATATTTTTGTCAAATTCTCATATTTTAGTCAAAGTCTTTTTATTTCCCCCCTGCTCCCAATAATTTTGAAAGATGACTCCTACGCACATCCATGTACAGAACAAGAAATTAACTGCACTTCCTGAACAAACTAAGTTGAGCATGTGTGGAAAAAAAGTTTTTAATAGAAACACTGAAAAACAAAAAAATTATTTTATTTAAGATATCTAAATTTAGGGATAGGATTTTCTGGACTAAAGATACCACAGTTCTCTATTCTGAAAGTTCTACCTACCTTGCAGAGACCTTACAAACACCTGGATGTCGTGCACCTGGGGGAAAGGCCTAAATTGTTTTCGATGTGCCAAGTGTCAGGAGAACCTTGAATCTAATACTCTGGCGGAGAAGAAAGGTGAAATATATTGCAAAAGTTGTTATGCAAGGGTCGCTCCGCAAGGCATGGAGCTGCCGAGGGCGGGGCTTCTTTGGCCGCCTGCTCAGAGAAGAGAGGACGCAGGGGCCTGCGTCATATCAGGTGAGCAGGCTGGGTGCGCGAAAGCCTTTAAGAAGGCTGCCCAGCCCTGCATCGCCCTTCCTGTCTGGGTCAGCATTGACCCACCTGCCCACCCTGTAAGGTAAGAATGAGATTAGCTGGTCGCTTCCCTCAGAATGGTATTAGCAGAGGTTTAGATGAGGGAAGGGGAAGCTGGGGACCCCAGGGGACGCTGACCAATTTAGGTTTGCAGACCCGGATGGGGCAGACTTGGGGTTCTACAGCTATTCGAGACACGGAAGCATGCTGGTTGGTAGGACAGCGCGCTTTCGTTACAGGAAATCGATTGGCAGAGGTCTGGACCGGAAGGTCAAGGTGACTTCAATTACAGATCGGTTTGCACTACATTAGGCCCCCTTGTAAAACGGGCGATCCAGGTTATAAATAGTTAATAAAGTTGTGGCCCTAGTTACCCATACTACTGTGTCTGGTCTCTTTATTCCAAGTTGGGAGGGGAAAGAACTTGGGACCGAAAGCATTTGGCTGTGGTGAAGGGGATGGTGCTCTTGTTCACACCCAACGATTAATTAGTACTATTGCACCAAGCTGATTCTGTTGTTACAAGATACACCTTAGATCAGGGGTGGGCAATTAATTTCTATAGGGGGCCACATGAAAAATCTGAACTGTGTTCGGGGGCCGAACCAACTTTACTTAAAAATAAAATGAAACAGTGATGTTATGATTGTTTTTATTTTAAACTTGTTAATCTTCACAAATACTAAAGAGGTTTTTTGCGGTATGTTAAAGATAAGCAACTGATCAACTTTAGACAAAAAGCTATAAATGGTTTTGATGTCCAGCAGGCCGGACAGGAGCAACTCGTGGGCCATAGGTGGCCCTCGGGCCACACTTTGCCCAGGTCTGCCTTAGATGCTACTAATTACTGTGAAACTGATATTCGTCAAATGATTCTGAGGAGTCTCACAGCGCTGATGACCTGAAGATTCTGCTGATGACCTGAGTTCAGTCCCAATGGGCTCAGGTGGCCAGCTCAAGGTTGACTTAGGCTTCCATCCTTTCAAGGTCTGTAAATTGAGTACCCAGCTTGCTGGGAGTGGGGAGAGAGCAATGTGTAGGCTGCATAATTAAATCATGAACCACACAGAGAGTACTTTAAGTGTTATGGCGCAACGCACTTTGCTTTTGTTTTAAATTAGAAGGTTTTAAGGTTTAGCTTGGCCTAACTCTGACCAAGCTTCCTATTCATAAAAAAAGCTCCCAGCTAGCACTGGGTGAGAAACAGGGAACTTGGGCAGAGCTTGGCCTACATAAGCCTCAAAGCCTTTCAAGTTTGACCTTTCTTACAGGTGCCTCACAATCAGGTGTTTGTAAAATAGGTAGAACTCCCAGAATGGAGAAATATGGTACTTGTAATCCAGAAAATCTGAAAATCCCATCACATTTATTCTTGTCATTTTCTTAAAAAATTAGCCATAACTACAACACATTCTTCAAACAAACCTTAGAGCCTTTTAACTGAACATAGTTTGGAATCAGCAAGCTATTTAGTATGTGAAATAGGTGTTTTCTGCATCATTGTTGTCAAAAGATGAAAATTGCTTCTTGATTTAGAGTACCTAAAAAACTTCTACAGAATTGTGTGCAGTGTGAACAAATTGCAAAAAACATTGTTCTATTCGCAGTGGATAGTTTGGGACTTTAAAGCTGCTCCTGCTTCTTGCTGCCTATATTAGCATGAGAGCCCTTTGGCCACTATGACTGAAAAATTACTGAATAAACGAACATAGTATTAATCTGTTATTTTGTATTGAGTTACATGACTGTACTTATTGGAAAGCATTTTGCAGTTAGAAAGGTTTGTGACTATGTCTAGTGAATATGGGATGACAGTATCCAGAAATCTTTTGTTGATGTTTTGAGATATCAAATATTCAGCATCAGAGATAAATACTTTAGAAGTGAATAGTAAAATTCTTCTGATACCAATAACAAGATAACAGTGTGTGTGTGTATGTATGTTCTGTACCCTGAAATCAGAACTGACTTATAGTGAATCTAATAGGGCTTTCAATGTAAGTGAGCTATTTAAGGAGCGGTTTTACCAGTTCCACTACCCCAGTCAATTTCCATTGCTGAGCAGGGGATTCAAACCCTGTTCTCCAGAGTCCTCCTCCATCACTCTATCCTCAGCATCCAAAACAGGGGGGAAGTGTATTTTTATTATTTTTAAAAAATGAATAAGAAAATCTTAAATATATTTGTAGAAGTGCCACTGATTTCAAGTTTCAAACACATGTATTTAGATTGCAATCTATCTTAGTATACTTGCCAGATGAATAAATAAGACGCAATTACCTGTTTCATTTTTAATTTATTCCACATAGATTGGAAAAGTTACTTCTTGGAGTACAATTTGGCTGTCTAGAGAATTTTGGAAATGATAGTCCAAGACATAAAAAGCAAATTGCAAGAAAATAGAAAGGAAAGTATATGCTTGATTCCAGAACAAATAATGGCTAAAATCCTGTTACACAAAAAGTGTAACCTTTAGAAGCAAATAGGCATGAGAAATGTACATAGACATTATCTGCAGCATTCCAGGTTGTGCAACAGGATTATAGCCAGTGTTTCGTTAAGCTAGATTTAACTGGCAGAGTTTGTCTAATATTTAGAATAGAGCATTGGAAATGAGGGGCATTTTGTTTCATGCATTTTTTCACAAGACCTTTCTAATATTCATGAATTTCTCCTTATTTGAGATAGAAATAACATCCTCACTTCTTTAAAGAGTCTAGTTTTTCATCCTGGTATATTCAGCCACGTTAAGGGTGCTCAGTTAGGGTTCTTAAATCTGACAATCTCTCATCTTCAACAGCCACCAGATACATGATAGGTACAAAATAATCCTCTAAACTCCTTCTCAGCCTTTGGGCTGAGATCAATTGTGTGAAAAAAGTCCTCTAAGAGGCATGGAATAGCTGTATCTGTTTACTGTGATCACTGTAGATGACAGAGAATTTCAATTCAGGGTTGTTGTTTTTTTTATATAAATTAACAAAATTTGCTGATTTCTGCATATGTGATGGAAAGAATGTCTTATCTTTTAAAAAGCATATATGGACAAATGTGAAAATGATAGGTTCTCCCATTCATAGTAGAGCTCTCCCTTCTTTTCTTCAACATCAAACAGAACTTTGTTTTTATTCTCGCATAATGATACCAGAGTCCAGACAATCATTCTGCAGGATACCTTTTAAAAAACATTAATATGTTTATCATGTTACAAACTCTGCAACTGGTCCCTGGTGCCATATCATCATCACACTTATATAATTCCAAATATGTAATACAATGTGTTGTGAAATAACATGTCATCATACTGTCATTACATTTATATTAGAGCTGAAAAATAGGGATTCCGTCAAAATTGAATGAAATGCACATGGTAATTCAAAGCGAAATCATTTTATGAAGCATCTGTCTTCCCATTCCTAATGTCCTACTGGACATTTGACATGGGTATTCTGATTTCGAATGTTGCAGCTCTGTACAGTCATGTTGTGTTGCACTCAAACCACTCTCTAAGGGTTCTCACCCAAGATGTTCTTCTTCCTTTGTTGACTTATCATGCTGATTTCTTCCTTTTACCCACATTTGCCTCAGAGAAAATCTAGTTGAGCTTCCAATAAGTACCAGTGCTGCCACATGGCATCCTACTGCTTATCCAAGCATTGCTGCTGCTCCCAACCTGTGGAGAGGTTTGATGCATGGATATTATGAATGACAATACTTGCGTAAGGGGCTTGATGCCATCTTACTACAATGGTGAGACTTTATACTAGTGGAGGCTAAATAGGATGTCAGGCACTGAACATGGGGCTTACTTCATATTCTAGGTTCATGGAACTTGATCTTTCAAAACCATTAATGCCATGGGATATAATTGCACTGCTTGCACTCACTTTTGAATACAGCATCTTTGGGGTTTTTTGCAAGGATATCCTACTTATTTCACTGTTTTGTCAGTTTACAAAATAGTGAAACAATAGTTATTTATTTAAAAAATAATGGTTGAACTGCTTTTGAAATCACCAGTGTCATTGTGAGCCAGCCTACTCCTTTCCTCCTTATATTGTTGTGAAATACAGAAATCTTCAGCTTCATAGCTAGAGAGAAGTGAGTACATACTACATGCAACTGCTGGGTTGGCAGCAATGGCAACATTCTTTCTTTCTTTCTTTCTTTCTTTTTTTCTTTCTTTCTACTTTTAGCTGCCTCTTAAAAACTCCTCCAACTGCAACCTTTGAGAATATCACTTTTTTTGCAAGGAAGAAATGCAGTTTCGCAAAAATACATTTCCCAAAATAGCTGCTAAGACACAAGAGTGTTATATGTTACATTTTCCATATGTTTTGTGCCACTTGCTTTAAAATTAGCTATTAAAAGCTGCCTTTTTGACAAGATGGTTCATGACAAGATGTTAAAGAGAGTTATTAATTCTAATAATTAGAGGATCCTTAGCAGTCTTGCAATAAGGAAGTGAAAGTGAACATTAGAAGGTGCCATTCTATCTATTTTTAAAACACAATATTTTTTTTCTATTTATATATAATATTTCTGAGTTTTTATAGATTTTTTTTAATAAACACCAAAAACTACATATTTTCCCCCTCGTTTGCATATGCAGAGAGCAAAGGATGGGACTTAAACTGAGTTCATGGTAGAGTACATATCGAGAACTCTAGATTCATAGTTTAGGCTGCGATGCTATGTACTCTTTTCTGGGTGAGGCTTATTTCTGATTAAAAATGTATAGGACATTAGCATCACAGAATAGAATGATAGAGGCAGAAGGGACTCCCAAAGATCATCCAGTCCAAATCTAAAACTAAAGTGCTTCTGCCACATGGCCTCCAACAAAGAAGAGTCAACCAAAATACCAAGCAGCAGAGTACCCAAAAAGGAGATTGTGTGCTTGTGTGTTTGAGCAGAGCTAATTGTAACAAAGGTATGGGCCTTGATTTATCAAGGTAAAGTTGCAGTTGCTGTGCCAGTCTTAGACAGTAAAAGCAGCTCCTACTATGCTGATGTCAACTGTACAGGTATCTCCAGATCAGGTTTCTGGGTAACTTGGGGTTTGTGTGAAAGTCTGTCATGTTAGCTGTTGGATACTAGAATGATATTGGGTTCAGACCAAAACCTGTTTCTATAAAACTCTGTCTCTCCTTTCCATCGAAATCAAAGGAAGATATTCAACTCTTGATCAGTGTCTGGGGTCAGTAATGGACTGGATGAGGGCAAATAAACTGAAGAAACGTAAACCAGACAAGACAGAGGTGCTCCTGGTTGGTCAAATGGAAGATCAAAGAATAGGGATGCAGCTTGTGCTGGATGTGGTTGCACTCCCTCCAAAAATACAGGTGCTCAGCTTGGGTGCGCTCCTGGATTCGTCTTTGAGCCTGGATGCCCAGGTTTTGACGGTGGCCAAGAGTGTCTTTGCACAGTTAAAACTAATGTGCTAGCTGTGCCCATTCTTGGAGAGGTTAGATATGGCCACAGTGGCACATGCCTTGGTTACATCCCGGTTGGATTACTGTAATGCACTCTACATTAAGCTGCCTTTAGCAAGTGTTCAGAAACTTCAGTGGTCCAAAACAGTGCAGCCAGATTGTTATTTGGGGCTTGTTACAGGGATCACATAACTGCTCTGTTACAGCAGCTCCAATGGCTGCTGACCCAGTTCCAGGCACACTTCAAAGTGCTTTTAACATAAAAAACCCTAAATGTCTTGGATTCAAGCTATCTCAAGGACTGCATCTCCCTTTATGAGCCTGCTGAGGTTCTAAGAACATTAGGGGAAGCCTTTCTCTCAGTCCCACCACCTGCGAAGGCATGTTTGGTGGGCACACAGGAGGCCTTCTCTGTCGCTGTCCCCAGATTCTGGGACTCTCTCTCACATGAGGCCAGGCTGGCCCCATCTTTAATGTCCTTCTGCAAGCCAGCAAAGATATTTTTCTTCTGCAACTTTCCTTAGTGATTGGCTAAGTGACTATCTGAGAGGGGCTTTTAAATAGAGTGTTGTGCCTTGTAGCTTTGATCTGTTTTTGCTGTTGGTTTTGTTTACAGTTTTTTGTGTGATTCTTTTTAGTATTTATATACTTACTGTTTTTGACTTTAGAGATTGTCTTTTAATGATTTAGGCCACCTTGGGTCCTTTATAAGGAGAAAGGAGGGGTAAAAATCTAATAAATAAATAAATAAATAAATAAATAAATAAATAAATAAATAAATAAAATGTATTACAGCATTTATATTAGGATTTTGGATTTTCATGTCAATATGCTGATAAAATTACTGTCCACTTCTTAAGGCATTCTGGCTGATGAAAGAATATGCACAGCCACCTAGTGTTATTACTATTCAGTTTAGAGTTTCACACACAGCTATTGACAGGCAATTAAAATGCCCTACAGCTGTATGAGAGCCACCTTTTCCAGTGCATAAATAGACTTATTTTTAGCTGTGTTTTTTGCTCATAATATTTCCTGACAGTTCTCTGGAGAAATCTGAGACGGAGAATTTATATTCATGTTGGAATTAAAGCTGCCAGGCTGAAGTTCCGGTTGTTAATAAGCTGGCAAGTTTCCCATTTCTTGTCTGAGAAGCAAACTTGACCTGCCCACCCCTTCATTTTGCTGTTTTAAAAAATGATTGACAAAGAAAAACTATCAGCCATGACTATAGGCATTACAAGTAACAGGTGGCCTTTTTGTTCCCACTTCTAAAGAGATTGCTGCAAGGAGCCTTGACTTACATAAGGCCTACCTCCTGAGCAACGGATCAGAAGAATTGACTAAACTCAGGAGCAATTCTCCTCCCCCACCCCATCCCCCCTTGCAATGTATTTACAGAAGGGAACCTCAAAAGCTATTTGATCAAATGACCAAAAGGCCGTTAATAGGGAGTCACTTATGTAGTACCCCAAAAGAACAAAGCTGTCACTGCAGAGAGACAAAATAAACACAGGATATACATAACCTTACATATGCAAATTCTGGAACAATGATTGTTCTCAAATTCCTTAATCTAATTGCTAGTCCCAAAGAAGACATGTTAAATCAAGGGAATTTACATAAATGTTGATTGACCATGCTTCTATTGATTCAGTGAGTTTTCTCTAGTTGGGGCTGAAATTGGACTTAGCTTCTTAATTTACATGTAAATGCACGTCACCAGCATAGAAAGGCTGTGCCCGGGTGACCTGTACACTTTTCCAATTTGCTGTCTACATTCTAACTCTTGATGGGCCAATGTCAAAATCCCTGCTCTTCACTTTTCTCAAGAAGGAAAAGCCCAGAAAACATACACTATAACTTAATTTCTCTCAGTTCCATACTTGATTTCATAGCTCCAGGTATACTGAGCTGAAATTATGATTTTTCTTGAGTGAGAAACCCATATGTAGTCAGAAGAAAACTATCATTGGTTGGTTGGTTGCTTAGATTTTAGTCAAAGGGATTTTTCATCAAAATTAATCACCAATGGTCTAACTCCAACTTTTGACATATGTAACTCACCTTCATATTAACAGGAATATTTTATGCAGGACTTTACAGATTTAAAATAGAAATATTGATGTTCAATTCAGGAGAAAACCTCTGGGGGAAACCTCTGGAGGTGTGTCTTCAAACCCCTCTTCAGCCAGTGGTTTGGAATGTATCACTCAACTCTTTAAACAAAGGGCTGCCAAGAACTCTGAACCCCCATTTCCCCCTTACTCCTCCTTTTTTTGAAATTCAAAGAATTTCTATTTGGCTAGGGAAAACAAGATCACCAGAAGCTTCCCTCTTGTCTTTCCAAGACCATGCTTTTCCAAATGGCCTTTGGAATCTGCTGCCTGTTCTGATGTGTATTTATTTGGTTCATTCAGTGTTTGGATGTTTTGTTCAATTGCTGCTGATCTTGTTGCATTGATTCCTGATTTTTTTTTTAAAGTTGGCTTTTTGTCAGACCTTTTAGCAATCTTGTAGATGTTAGTATGAAATGGTGAAGTGTATGTTTCACCAAGAGGTTTAGCAATTCTTTCTCCCAAATCTTTGATTGTATTGTTAATTTTTTATTATGATTGCGGTCAATGATTTTTAATCCACAGTGTCTCAATCTGGAAACTGGTCTCAGGTCCTTCTGAAATGTGCTATACTACAATCCTGTACATAATTGCTTTGAAATAAACCCTGCTGGGTGCTATGGGAGTAACTTTCACATACCTACATATACCATTGCACCTTAAGGGTCTGATCCACCTTAGTGTGAACCCAATGCTAGCGGGTGAAAGTATCAGCATAGGGGTCAACAGAACCCTAGTAGCAATTTCTCATTCAACACAAGTCCTGCAGTACCATCTCCACAACATGACTGAGCACATGGCAATATAGGCATCTTTGACCTAACTCTAGGTTTAGCTATCAGGTGATCCAAGCCACTGAGGTAAATGTAAGTAATAATATCTGTATTTAATCCCACAAATTTAAATGGTTTTACTCTTAAATATTAATAAGTTAGAGCTCACCCCAATTGCCACCATTCGGTTCTGTCTCTCACCTGGATGTAGGTTAATTGAATGGGATTTTGTGTTGCCAATAGACAAAGATTCTTTTCAAACAGAATTTCGAGGCAAGGAGACTCTTAGTGAGCACACTAGCAGGATGAAAGTTCAAGACTGTGTTAATCAACCACAAAGCAAGATTACAATGCTCATGTCCCTTCTGGTCTTAAGAGCACTTCAAAGAGAGATAATGGGTAAACAGATCCCGAAAGGGTCTATGTAGCACTTGCCCAGGCATTAGTCTGCACTGAGGCACACTTATCAGGGATGTTATTAGGACTTATGCATGCCGGTGCCCAAATTAATTCATGTGATCAGCCCTTATGGGTGGCCCTGAGAAAACTGACACCTAGCATTTCGCAGGCAGACCATCTAGTGAACTATATCAGCATCCCAGCTACTCCAGGATGTCTGCCCAAGGCTGTCTGAAGGAAAATACCTCTCTCATTTAAAGAAAAAAATGTAAGTAAAGCATCTGTGTATCCTCCACATTTCTCCTAAAAGCATCTCTCTTGGTATACATGTATAGAATTACACTGTAATGCCCCTGTTCAAGTTCTACGAATGGGAGGCAAACAGGGCTTTAGTGAACTCTATTCCAATCTGTTATCAAGGAGGAATGCTATCAAGGATGGGGCAAGTTGCACCTTTAATTCATTCACACCAAACATTCTTTCAGTTACTGCTTGAGCCAACGCCTGTGGCATACATGTGCAGATCAGACGACCTAAGCAGCCCTTTACA
The DNA here is from genome assembly GCA_037013535.1 of Intellagama lesueurii. NCBI lineage: Eukaryota > Metazoa > Chordata > Lepidosauria > Squamata > Agamidae > Intellagama > Intellagama lesueurii. The sequence continues at coordinate 265,534,666 of JBAJHW010000002.1, read as the reverse complement.
TTTTGAAGGAATCATAATTAATAAGTTTCAACAAGTGCAAAAGCCAGAAAGAAATAACAAACAGCAGGAAAACATACCTGATGCCCCAAATGAAAATAAGGATCCACAATAACTGTGAAATGCCTTTTGTACGTTGTTCAACACAAGAGATTTGTGAGTTATTGCAAGCTAATCCCCTTTAGCCATTAGCTCAGTACATGGCTGGAGGGAGGGGAAGGCAAGCACCGCTGTGTATTGCTGAATATATTGTAAATCAAAGAGAATAGAATTACTGCCATGTAAAACACAATCTGCTTAGTCCTTACCTAAAGGGCTGCATCTAAAAATAGCCACTGGAGGCTTGCCCCTATTTCTTTCTAAGCCCTTCCTTCCTTCTGACTAAACACAGCAAAAATAGATGATCATGACTTTTCTCAAGTTACATTATCACAATTTTTCCCCATTGCAAGTCTGATCTTGCCCTACAGAAATAGCTGTTTCTTGCTAATAGAAGAGAACAATATGAAAAAGCAACAATAAATAAAATTGAAATTCATACTATCTTCTGGACAAGGTGCAAAATCAAAATACAGTCTTTGTAAAACCACTCTTTGCTACTTATTTGTCCTTCAGTATAACTGTGACATATTGTTTATGTATTCCATAGAGCAAGGGCAGAGACACTGTGACCATCAGTAGAGACATATATTAGGTTTCCTCTCTCATTTGAGGTGTGGCCACCCAGAATCAGGGTTGGAAAGCAGGTTGAATCCAGACTACTAAGTGTGTTTGAACTCGTTCTTTGCTCTTCCCTAGAGGAATGAACTGCAACACTGCCTTTTTGCAGGAATGATACATTTTGAACACCATTGGAATATAAATTATACCCCATCCTTGTTCTAGGTGTTAGGAATCAAGCTAATTTCTATTTGTCATTGGCTCAGTTTGAATCTTGTTTCTTGGCTGTGTTGGACTGTAGGAGAACCTTAAGGGATGGGCTTGATATAGAGATGTTTTAACTCTATTTAGTCACCTGGACAGGTAACCTCAAGATGTGATTAGAATTCACATAGAATAGTCCCACCCTTTGACATCCATGTGTACATTAGCATGGATGTCTTCAGCATGGACAGTTTTTTATTTATTTATTTATTGGATTTATACCCCGCACCATCTGGCAACCAGGCCACTTTGGGCAGCTACATAAAGATGTATACATAAAGACTCTGCAAGTTCTAGAATCTTGCGTTATCAGGGAAAGGACACCAACATTATTTTCAAATTGTTCAGACATACCATTCCATATGCCTTTTCAAAAGCTTTCACCCAGATTAATATGTCAGCAGCTCCATTGGAGTAAATAAGAATATAGAAGAAAATTTTGAATGAGGGGGAAAATGGAGGTATACATCTTTCAGTTTCAAACTGGAAATGTTCTCCTATAAAATCCCCACATTTGGGGGGGGAGGGTGAATTTCTGCAAAGAACAAAGCAAGTTTATGGTGGTTGTATAAGTATAATTCAAGGGGTACAGTTTCAGGCCTCCTGAACCCTTCTTGGATAAAACAAGATTTTCCATTTTTTCAAAGGTTAGTTTTCATAGCATAAGCCACTTGTTTGCCAGTGGTTTAAGTTTATGAGAGTCTCAGAGAGCTTGAAACTAACAACATAATTTGTCATATGTAATTTGTTGCTTAAACCACCATAATGGGCCTGAATTCATTTTGTCTTCCTTCGGTTGTGAAAAGTACAGTTGACATGGCTAAATGCCTGCAATCACCACTGTGAAATGGTCATTAAGGTTATTCCTGTTACCCCTGGGAAGCTTTTGTGTGACACCATGTGACTATTCTTTTTCTTGGAAACAAGCAAACTCAGGTATATAATTACTGCATTTTGCTTTGCACCAGTCCCATCTGATTTCTTTAAGAGAGTTGCAGTCCATCAGCCATTGTCTAGTCCAGTCACACTTAATCCTGTTTTGCATTTGATTGAACCAAAGTAGGTAAGACAGAAATGAAAAAAGAAGGAGGAAAAATCCCCCTTGCTTACGATATTAGTTTGTTTGTGGTCTAAAATGCAAGTATTGCTTGGATGAGAAGGTACAGTCCAAGCTGCAATATAAGAGAACAAGTGTGTTCTATAACCTTTCAAGGGATCACATGCACGATTCCTTGATGCCATTTATACTTTTCCTAGAAAATATTAATTACTATTAATTACTGCTATATTTTGAAACAGGGATCAATTTTGACAATTAAATGTGCACTTAATTCTGATCTAGATAAATATGCCATATTCTGATACAGATAAATAGGTCTGGGGAACCAGTAGTACTTACAACTTTGTTTTACCTTTATATGGGAATGGGCAAATCTGTCAATTTCAGCTCCTCTCAGTTTCGTCGTTTTCCACTTTAAAATTCTGTTCATCCAACACTTTGAGAAATGTTCCAGTCTTAAACTTGTTTAATCCCTAATATCAAAGTTTGTGTTGTTGTTTTTTAATTGAAAATTTGTGGACATTTATGTGCATTTTTCCCAATATCTTGTTGTTGTTTCGGCTTATATTCCACCCCATAGTGCTTGGAGAAATCTCTTGGAGGTTTACAACATAATTAGGCAAGAAACAACTTGCCCCCAATGAGCTGGGTACTCATTTTACTAACCTCAGAAGGATGGAAGGCTGAGACAGTCTTGAGCTGGCTACCTGAGCCCATTGAGAATGAATACAAGTCATGAGAAGAGAGGCTTAACAGAAGTACTGCAGATTAACCACTGCACCACAGGCAATATATTTTTAAACACAATTTTGCCCAGAGTGCAAAGTTTTGCATGCTGTTTTTTCTTAATGTTACTTTTACAAATACATGAGCCAGAATCATATAGGTTAATTATATCAACATATATGCAATGGCATAAATTGCAGCAGCTAATTGCCACTAGATAACAAGTTGCCACTTATATCTGACATTCTGCACCAACTCGTAAAACTAGCATGTGATGACAGATACAAGCGGTGGCTTGTTTAACTAGCAGCAATGTGACACTGTATTTACTTTACTGTAACCAACAAATAGTGTTCTGGCCATATCACCATATGTGCACTTTCCTCAGTATATGCACATTTGTATGTATTTTATTATTATCATATCATATCTATTATTATCATATCTACTATTGTGGGCAAGAATCCCGTAGAAGAAATGGAGTAGCCCTCATAGTCAACAAAAGAGTGGGAAAAGCTGTACTGGGATACAATCTCAAAAATGATAGAATGATTTCAATACGAATCCAAGGCAGACCTTTCAGCATCACAGTAATCCAAGTTTATGCACCAACCACCGATGCTGAAGAGGCTGAAATTGACCAATTCTATGAAGACTTACAACACCTTCTAGAACTGACACCAAAGAAAGATGTTCTTCTCATTATAGGGGACTGGAATGCTAAAGTAGGGAGTCAAGAGATAAAAGGAACAACAGGTAAGTTTGGCCTTGGAGTTCAGAACGAAGCAGGGCAAAGGCTAATAGAGTTCTGTCAAGAGAACAAGCTGGTCACAAACACTCTTTTCCAACAACACAAGAGGCGACTCTACACATGGACATCACCAAATGGGCAATACCGAAATCAGATTGATTATATTCTCTGCAGCCAAAGATGGAGAAGCTCTATACAGTCAGCAAAAACAAGACCTGGAGCTGATTGTGGCTCTGACCATCAGCTTCTTATAGCAAAATTCAAGCTTAAACTGAAGAAAGTAGGAAAAACCACTGGGCTAGCCAGGTATAATCTAAACCAAATCCCTTATGAATACACAGTGGAAGTGAAGAACAGATTTAAGGAACTAGATTGGGTGGACAGAGTGCCTGAAGAACTATGGATGGAGGCTCGTAACATTGAGGAAAAGAATAGAAAGGGAAAAACCAGAGATCTGTTCAAGAAAATTGGAGATGTTAAAGGAACATTTTGTACAAAGATGGACATGATAAAGGACAAAAATGGGAGGGACCTCACAGAAGCAGAAGACATCAAGAAGAGGTGGCAAGAATACACAGAGGAATTATACCAGAAAGATCTGGATGTCCCGGACAACTCAGATAGTGTGGTTGCTGACCTTGAGCCAGACATCCTGGAGAGCAAAGTCAAGTGGGCCTTAGAAAGCATGGCTAACAACAAGGCCAGTGGAGGTGATGGCATTCCAGTTGAACTATTTAAAATCTTAAAAGATGACACTGTTAAGGTGCTACACTCAATATGCCAGCAAGTTTGGAAAACTCAGCAGTGGCCAGAGGATTGGAAAAGATCAGTCTACATCCCAATCCCAAAGAAGGGCAGTGCCAAAGAATGCTCCAACTACCGTACAATTGCACTCATTTCACACGCAAGCAAGGTTATGCTCAAAATCCTACAAGGTAGGCTTCAGCAGTATGTGGACCGAGAACTCCCAGAAGTACAAGCTGGATTTTGAAGGGGCAGAGGAACTAGATACCAAATTGCTAACATGCGCTGGATTATGGAGAAAGCCAGAGAGTTCCAGAAAAACATCTACTTCTGCTTCATGGACTACGCAAAAGCCTTTGACTGTGTGGACCACAGCAAACTATTGCAAGTTCTTAAAGAAATGGGAGTGCCTGATCACCTTATCTATCTCCTGAGAAATCTATATGTGGGACAGGAAGCAACAGTTAGAACTGGATATGGAACAACTGATTGGTTCAAAATTGGGAAAGGAGTACGACAAGGCTGTATATTGTCTCCCTGCTTATTTAACTTATATGCAGAATACATAATGCGAAAGGCTGGACTGGAGGAATCCCAAACCGGAATTAAGATTGCCGGAAGAAATATCAGTAACCTCAGATATGCAGACGATACCACTCTGATGGCAGAAAGTGAGGAGGAATTAAAGAACCTCATAATGAGGGTGAAAGAGGGGAGCGCAAAAAATGGTCTGAAGTTCAACATAAAAAAACCCTAAGATCATGGCCACTGGTCCTATCACCTCCTGGCAAATAGAAGGGGAAGATATGGAGGCAGTGACAGATTTTACTTTCCTGGGCTCCATGATCACATTTTTCCAGTAGCAATGTATGGAAGTGAGAGCTGGACAATAAAGAAGGCTGACCGCCGAAGAATTGATGCTTTTGAACTGTGGTGCTGGAGGAGACTCTTGAGAGTCCCCTGGACTGCAAGGAGAACAAACCTATCAATTCTGAAGGAAATCAACCCTGAGTGCTCACTGGAAGGACAGATCCTGAAGCTGAGGCTGCAATACTTTGGCCATCTCATGAGAAGAGAAGACTCCCTGGAAAAGACCCTGATGTTGGGAAAGTGTGAAAGCAAGAGGAGAAGGGGACGACAGAGGACGAGATGGTTGGACAGAGTCATCGAAGCGACCAACATGAATTTGACCCAACTCCGGGAGGCAGTGGAAGACAGGAGGGCCTGGCGTGCTCTGGTCCATGGGGTCATGAAGAGTCAGACACGACTTAACGACTAAACAACAACAACAACAAAATGTAAAAGAAAGACAGTGAAGAAAAACATGGGAAAAAATCAAATCATTTGAAATGCGGAGTTGGAGCCTTACGAATACCACAGACCACTTAACGACTAAACAAAAATGTATTTTATGATATTTATGCTATTATCATTATGATATTTATGATAGCTGTGAATTGGGAAAGGCAGCTGAGTTTCTATATCTGTATTGGTTGAAAAGCAAATTAAAATTAGGTAAATGAGCATCAAAAGTGAGCTGAATACAGTTCTCCCTTTTCCCTGTATTCCTCTCTCTTAGCTAATGTCTGCTTCACTTTTTCTGTTTAGCTGACACCTGGTCTCAAATGGAAGAGTGAGAACTTCCATGTTTCTTCCTGGCATGCTGACACTCCCCATTGCATGAAAAGGCAACCAGAGCACGAGGCAGGAGAGAACTGGCCATAATAATGAATTCCAAGTACATGAAGAAAATTGTTATTGTGCCCAGGAGACATTGTGCTCAGAATTATTACTGCCATGCATAAACTGTGAGAAATAGAGAGGGAGAGAAATGTCAAGCATAAAATCAGCTCCCAGAGAACTCGAATGTTAGGAGATAACACTCCACTTTTATAGTGCCTTTTCTAGGAATTACTTATGGTAAGAGGATATAGGATTTTTTAATTTATTATTGTATTTATTCATTTTATTTATTTATTTATTTATTTATTTCATTTATACCCAGCCTATCTGGTCAATTGTGACCACTCTAGGCGGCTTACAACACGCGCAAAAACAATAAACAAAAACATACACTTAACATAACATAATTTTCCCAAAGATGGCAAGAAACAGAGTGTATTATAGTGAAAAAAATAATAATAGGAGTTAACTGGAAAGGGGGAAGGCCTGCCTAAACATCCATGTTTTCAGTTGTTTCTTGAAAATACCCAGCGAGGGAGCTGCGCGAATCTCAGGAGGTAAGCTGTTCCAGAGGCGAGGAGCCACCGCCGAGAAGGCCCGGCTTCTTGTTTTTTCCTTCTGGGCCTCCCTCGGCGTCAGGCTCCTCAACCTCACCTCCTGACTCGCGCGAGTGACACGGGTAGAACTGGTTGGGAGTAAGCGTTCCGACAAGTATCGAGGCCCTAAACTGTTTAGGGCTTTAAACGTAAGCATCAAAACTTTGAAGTCAACGCGGAACCGAATGGGCAGCCAATGCAACGCGGCCAGGGTAGGGGAGATGTGATGGTGTCTTCTCACTCCACTTAGGAGTCTGGCCGCTGCATTCTGCACCACTTGGAGTTTCCGCGTCAGCCTCAAAGGTAGCCCCACGTAGAGCGCGTTACAGTGGTCTAATCTTGAGATTACGAGCGCATGGACCAAGGTGGTGAGTGCCCCCACATCGAGATAGGGTTGCAGCCGGGCTATCCGCCAGAGGTGAAAAAAAGCGGTGCGGACCACCGACGCCACCTGAGTCTCCATGGAGAGTGCCGGGTCCAGATGGATCCCCAGACTGCGAACCCCACTCTTTGCGGCCAGGGCCACCCCCCCAAACGAGAGGGAGTCGCCCAAGCCGCCAACAGTGGGGGCACCCACCCTCAAGACCTCCGTCTTGTCTGGGTTCAGCCTCAGCCCATTCTCCTGCATCCATTCCAGTACAGTCCCCAGGCAGCGCTGAAGGGACAGGACGGCATCACCTGCAGTTGGTGAAAAGGAGATGTAGAGCTGGGTGTCATCCGCATACTGATGACACGATGCCCCACATCCCCTGATGACCCCACCCAGAGGCCTCATGAAGATATTGAACAGCATTGGGGAGATAATCGACCCCTGTGGAACCCCACAATTGAGACTCCACGGGGCCGAGACACTCTCCCCAAGCTGTACTCTCTGGGGACGGTCCTCCAAGAAGGAACAGAGCCAGGCAAGCACCAAGCCACCAATTCCCAGATCGGAGAGCCTCCCCAGGAGGATACCGTGGTCGACGGTATCAAAGGCCGCCGAGATGTCGAGAAGGACTAACAGAGAGATTTTTCCCCTGTCAGCCTCCCTCAATAGGTCATCGTACAGGGCGACCAATACCGTCTCTGTTCCGTGGCGCGGCCTGAAGCCCAACTGAAATGGATCCAGGGCATCCGCTTCTTCCAAGAGAGCTTGTAGCTGGTCGGCCACCACCCTCTCCACCACTTTGCTCATGAAAGAAACATTGGCGATGGGCCTATAATTGCCAATTTCGTCCACCGCCAAACTAGGTTTCTTTCTTATGGGCCTAATGAGTGTTTCCTTGAGGGCAGAAGGAAACCTGCCCTCAAGGAAAGACCCATTTATTATTACAGTGGCCCATTCTGTTGTTATCGGCCTGGCTGCTTTGATTAGCCAGGCCGGGCAAGGGTCAAGGGAGGAGGTGGTGGCTCGACAGCGATCAAGGACCTTGGCCACAGAATCGGGCGTGACAGGCTGAAAGGTGTCAAGAGTTACCGGGCAAGACGGAGCGCTGGACATCTCTGCTCGACTCACTGTATTCAAAAAAGGAGAGAGGTCCCGGCGGATGGCCTCCACTTTAGATTTAAAAAAGGCTGCAAACTGGTCAGGTGAGAAACTAGGGGGAGGCCTATCACCCGGACCAGTTCCGGATAGGTTGCGCACTATACGGAATAACTCCGCCTGCTGGTTGGTCGCTTCGCTTATCCGGTTAGCGAAGTAAGTTCGACAAGCAGCCTTTACCTTAGACAGGTAAAGGTTAGTTGCAACCCTGACAGCTATCCAATTATAATCCGTCGGGTTCTTCCTCCACCTACGCTCTAGCCTTCTCCTATGTCGCTTCAGTCCTCGGAGCTCCTGGTTATACCAGGGCGCCGGGCGGGTTCTGCGACGGAGAGGGCGTTTAGGCGCGATCATGTCTACGGCCCTGGCGGCAGCCGTGGACCAGCTGTCAACCAGAGCGTCGACAGGAGCACTAGCCAGGTCAGCCGTAACACCTCTCATGGCATCCTGGAATCCAACCGGATCCAGTAGCCTTCGAGGGCGGACCATAGAAATAGGTCCCTGCTCCCTGCGAGGGGGGAGAGCCACGGAGACATTACATTTTACCAGATGGTGATCTGACCATGACAAAGGGAGCGACACAATGTCGGTCACCACCAGACCACACTCGCTCCAATTAGTGGAAAAGACCAGGTCCAACGTATGGCCACCCACATGTGTGGGGACGTTGACATGTTGGGACATGTTCAAGGAAGCCATGGTTTCCAGGAACTCAAGAGCTGGTCCAGTAACCTCTGCCTCCGCATGCACGTTGAAATCGCCCAAGACCAAGAGCCTCGGGGATCCCAACAATGCTGCGGAGACAAAGTCGGCCAGCTCCGGAAGGGAAGTGGCTGGGTTACAGGGAGCGCAATAACACAGCAAAATCCCAATTCCATCCCTAGTCCCAATCGACACGTGGAGTGCCTCTAGACCTGGCTTCACCACAAAGGAGTGCCTAGTAACCTGTAAGCTGGATTTATAAACAATGGCTACTCCCCCCCCTGCCCCTCCAGTCTACCCTGGTGCTGGACGGCATAACCGGGCGGACAGATGAGGGCCAGGGGAGGACCCCCCTCCCCACCGATCCACGTCTCGGTTATGCATGCCAGGTCTGCATCCTCCTCCAGGATAAGGTCGTAGATTACCTGGGATTTATTAGACACAGACCTGGCATTCAACAACAACAAGGATAGAGTGGAAGGCTGGCTGGGCTGGCTACCTCGATACTGAGGGTTGGTCACAGTCTCAATACTGGTCACAGTATTCATGATAAATACTTTCATTATGACTTATTTCTGTTTATCTTTAAAAAAATGTATGAATGATTTCCCAACAGAGATGGGTCCATGAAACAACTTACTTATATTAAAAATCTGGCATGCATTTTATTCAAACTATAATAATAATAATAATAATAATAATAATAATAATAATAATAATAATAATAATAATAATAATTGTGTGCCATCAAGTCAGTTCTGACTTCGAAGTTGTTTATTAGTCCCTTCTTCTAAGGGTCCTTCGAGGACAATGCATCTTGCTCTGGGCCACACAGGCTTCTCTTCTGGGATGCACAGTGGCAAATTGAGCTATGGTACTTGGCAAATAGTGCTTTTAAACATACAGGGCACACGGAATGGATTTCCATTAACTCCTTCATACACCGCCTGCTTAGAAATGATCCCATTTCCCTTTCATTACTGCCATTCCATTTCGGACATTCTTTTTTAAAAGTTATCACTGATCACGTATTTCAGCGTGAGGTAGTGGGGTTATGCATTGTGCCATACCTGAGCACTTAGAGCCTGGCTCAATAAGAGATTGAAACTATCCAATGCACACTTGATCTCATTCAAATATGTCTTGGTATAGTTTCATGCCAGGCTTGAACAGGCTCCTATAAAGAAAGATTGGCCACAAAGAACAGTAAAAAAGCAAAACATGCTGCTTATATACTGCCCCATAGTGCTTACAGCACTCTCTGGGCAGTTTACAAGTTAATTATGCAGGCTACACATTGCCACACACACACACCCCTGCAAGCTGGGTACTCATTTTACTGACCTCGGAAGGATAGAAGGCTGAGTCAACCTTGAGCCGGCTACCTGAGATTGAACCCCGGGTCGTGAGCACAGTTTTGGCTTCAGTACAGCAGTTTAACCACTGCACCATGAGGCACATAAACACATCCTAACCAATAAGAACTACAATACTATGACCCAATCCCCCTCCTCTTTTTTGCATTTGATATAGACAACTGTATGGAGAATTAGTGCAGGGAAATCGCCCCAGAGGGAGACCACAGCTGCGATACAAGGATATCTGCAAGCAGGATCTGAAGGCCTTAGGAATGGACCTCAACAGATGGGAAATGATGACATCTGAGCGTTCAGCCTGGAGGCAGACGGTGCATCATGTCCTCTCCCATTTTGAAGAGACACTTGTCCAGCAGGCCGAGGCAAAGAGGCAGTCCCGAAACCAGCCAAATCAGGGAGCTGGACAGGGGACAGATTGTATTTGTCTTCAGTGTGGAAGGGATTGTCACTCTCGAATTGGCATTCTCAGCCACACTAGACGCTGTTCCAAGTCCTCTATTCAGAGCAAGTTACCATAGTCTCTCGAGACTGAAGGATGTCTAATCAGAATCTGATAGACAACTCACCAGGAGATGTCTGTCTCAAAAAAAATAAAAATCAAATACATGTATCTGAGCTCTTTTCACATATGGAACAATGACAGTCCAAATTCTAGATTTAGCTCAAATTGTACTGCCAACGTACAAACAGGAGTTATAAATAGGCTTGGGAGAAGCCTAAGACTTGTGCAGAACAAAAAGGCACAAGTTAATTTGACAGTGGAAGGAAAAGTCAATCAGTCTGTTGGCTTATATTCAGTAGCTATACGTAGAATGGTAAGGCTAAATCCTGTTGCTTAGCATAATAAGATGCAGTTGGAGAAGGCCCATTGAATCAATGGAACTTATGGAGCACTTATGGAACTCATGATTTGGGGATTTGGTGAGCCAACTGATGGGCCTACTCTAGTTGCAACTCTACTATGCTAAGCAACTGGATTTCAGCAGGAATGTCTCTTTTGGGAGAAATGGAATAGAAGAAACCTAGGGAAATTGAATGGGATGTTCTGGAAAATGTCATGGTTGGTTAACCAGAACAGTGAAATAGAGCACTTTGCACTTCAGTATATCGTTTCAGCTGCCACATGTTTACTGTATTCTTTGATTAAATCTTTGCATTATTCTACGATTACTGGGGTGTGCAGTACATCAAAGGGGTCACGGACTGCATGGGGAAACTTTTGAAAAAACACAACCTACAAACAGTATTCAAGTCCACCACAAAAATACAACAAATGTTATAGTCAGCAAAGGACAAAAGGGACCCCCTCACCACTGCAGGAGTATACCGGATACCTTGCAGTTGTGGCCAGGTATATATTGGAACCACAAAATGCAGCATCCACACCAGAATCAAAGAACATGAGAGACACTGCAGAATAAAACAACCGGAAAAATCGGCAGTAGCTGATCATGCCCTTAAACAAGCTGGACATGAAATTCTATTTCAAAGTACTGAAGTACTGGACAACACCAGCAATCATTATGTTAGACTGCACAGGGAAGCCATTGAAATCAACAAGCACCAGCAGAGCTTCAACAAAAAAGAAGAAAGTTTAAAACTCAACAAAGCCTGGCTCCCAGCACTGAAAAATACAGCCTGCAAAAGGTCAACGAACTACAAGGTTCCCACCTACTACCCAGCTACAAGGACCGGTGATCACTGCACACAAAAGACCAGCTAATGACACCCATCAATCACAGTGACAGATAATCTCTCCCTTTTATCACAACAATACACCCACAACAACAAAAACACTGATCACCACAATCACCCATCTCCTGAAAAGGACAAAAGCTGATCCTACAGCTATAAATACTCAAATATCCAAACAAACTGCACCAGAGCACAGACAGAGTTCTGACCCCTGTCCTCTGAAGATGCCAGCTACAGAGACTGGCAAAATGTTAGGAAGAACAACCTTAAGAACACGGCCAAAGAGCCCGAAAAACCCACAACAACCATCAGATCCCGGCCGTGAAAGCCTTTGAGAATACATTTCTTCCCATCCCTTAACCGTTACCTTTGCATAGCAGTGTCACCTTCATATGATGATTATTTCTTATGAAAACATCCCACATGGTGACAGCTGGTGTTTATCACACCTGCTACTTAAAAAAACATTTTCCTCTGACATGATAAGCACAAGCTGTCACAATACAGGGACATAGTCACAAGGTTTTTTTATTTTTATTTATTTATTGTACTGGAGGAGAGAATATCTCAGGACAACGTTTCCCAAACTGAATGGCCTCCTATGTCATGAAGTGAAGAAGCGCCAAGGATTTGCTGACCTGCCAAAGAACTTCATAGAACCTGGCCAGTACAGAGCTGGTGTGGGCCTACATTTGAAAGATGACTATGCCTCATTCCTAAGTTTAGCTGGGTGCCAGCCCACTGAAATGTGCCCAGATGGGCACCAATCTATAGTGCTGATACCAGCATTCAATAAGCCAAAATATATGAATGTCCCAAACAAAAAATTACAACTATGAAACTGGACCTCAGATCAGCACCAAATCTGACACGGATATAGCAGAAAGTCTTGTTGAAAAACAGCCCTGAAAATTGCTTTGTGTTTAGGTGAGAAGTGGTTAATTGATGAAAAAAGGAGTCATCTTCTGAGATTTTCGCTTGTGTGGTATCACTTTGTGAATGGTAGTGGGCAGAAGAGAGTCTCCTGTTGACCATCTCGACTGCTGCCATTGGTGTTGTTGACATTCAGGCTGTCCTTTACTATGTAAAGCTTGGCATCCTTTTCCTGGTGACAACTTGGGCATGATATTGTGCAGCAATATTGAGACTTTTCCTGGCTTTTTGAATCATGGGTACAGAAGCCTAATATCCAACATTCATAAAGGTGTGTGGGTTTTTGTTCTTTTTTTTTTTTAAAGAACTGAATTGAATAAATTAGGCTGAAGATATGGATTTAACAAATTCTCACAAAATTATTCACTCTTGACACAACAGGCCATCTTGACATGTCATGCTGCAAAATTGTAGCCCCTTGCAATATGTCTTGGCAGCAGCATGAGAACAAGACAGAGAGGGTTTTTTTGTTTTATTTTTTCAAGTGAAGTTTCCACAGTTGTGCCAAATGCCTCTGCACAAACCTAGAGTCCTTTCTCTTCTCAAAGCCAAGTACACTCTGACTATAAGCTTAGAAGGATTTCTGATGCTTCTGACTTATAGAAGTCTACACAGTGGGGCAACAGCTGTTGCAATTTTATGCAAATTATACCACTGCACAATTTGATAAAAATTCCTTCTTACATGCACACAGGCACTTATCCATCACACGAAAATACTTCGCTGTTTCACAGGCAAGAAGAATTTCTTTTTCCTCCTCAGCTGTTTCTCATCCTCACAATTTTCATTTTCACCCATGAGAACAATTCAGACAAGGGTTTATATTCCTAGTTTAATGAAAACTTATGCCAAATTTACTTAAGGTGCCTGTGAACGGCCTCAGCTGCCCTCTCCATGATAGGACTCCAGGATGCTGGTAACTAACAGAAAGGTTGGGGTTTTTTAAAACTTTAATTCAAAAAGGTGTGGCCAACAAGCCAGTTGCCTACTGTGTCTATCTATCTGATGTTCCCAACTCCCCCAACTCTGTCCAGTTACAGGGCACCACCCTGTATGTATGTATGTATGTATGTATGTATGTATGTATGTATGTATGTATGTATGTATGTATGTATGTATTTTTACCCTGCCTTTCTTCTTAAAAGGACACAAGACATTTTAGCCCTCTCTGCTGCAGTCCATAATGACTCTTAGGGCTTGTTCTGGGTAGGAGGGTGGAAACCCTTCTCATCCACCGGGTTCAACAACGTGTACAGGTGGGTCAAGCAAGGTTTTCTACAGCAGGGATGTTGCACCGATACCAAGACTCACCGTTGTAGGTGGGAAGCTTCTGCAACTGCCTTGGCAAGGCTCTGGGACACTGGATGCCCCCCCCCCACTTCCTGGGTTTGGAATGCTGCCGCATCCACTGTCTCAAAGGCCAGCTTGATGTAGCTTCCACCTGGGTGCTGGTGTAAAGCCAATGGGATGTGGGCAGGTCCATGGGGCAGATCCCTAGAATGTTCGGCCAGTCTGCTGGTCAACCCTTCTGGATGGCTATGGGACTTGCACTGCCACTGGTGCTGCCAGGCCCACCTCTAATTCTCCAGCTAGCAGGCTTCCCATCACCTTACATCGGCCTGGCCACCTCCTCTGGGGGAACATGCAAGGTGACTCACTCACCAGTCCAGAGGCTGTGCCTCCTCACCATTTCTCAACCTTCTTTCGATTGGGTCAAGATCAGGGCCAGCTCTTCAGCCTGGAAGGCATCCCAGTTGACAACATCAGCCCCAGCCTCCTACTACTACCCAAAGCACCTTTATCCTACTGGTCCACCATTGCCTTGCCAGAGCCTCTCCAGGTGCTTTCCACAGCTGAGTTTTCCTGGCCCCAGTCAATGGGTGAGCTGCATGTGACCCGCATCAAGGCATTCAAGGCAAGGTGCCCATGTGCAGGGAGACAGCGTTTCCATCAGTCCCACAATGCCACAAGAGTTTTGATTAGGTTTGCTACAACAGATAGACATGGCCCCTCCCCTAGATACAATTGGTACGGTAATACAGAGTCAGCTAAGATAAGCTGCCCTTGCACAAACTGGCCAGCAGAATTCCATCATGGGGAAGTATGTTAATTACCTAATGTTACAATACTATCCTAAAGAGTAATACATGTTTTCAGCAAGAGGAGCCATACATTATGAGTATCAAGAAACCTTAGATAAATGTGTTTTTTCTCCCAAGACACATTATGCAATAATTTGAAAAGCACCCCACCCCCCACCTCCATGCTGGCAGCGGTAAATCTTCTCAGAGACAGTAAAGCTGCCCTCTACATTCACTGGATGCTGTTAGGAGCATTTGCAATTCACCCTGTTACGGGTATGTGGAAAGTTCAAGTAGTCAAACTGCTCAGAGACTGCCTGAGGGATAAAAAGGCTGGAAAGAAAAATACTGGCTGAATACGATTGGCATTCATGAGGAAACTCACATTAGCTGCCTGCAAATCAGGTATTCAGGAGAGAATAGAGAGATCACATACAGCGGAGTGCCATGTCCCTGGCTGGGGCTTTTGCTACTTGCTGTAATGTCAGGCAGCAATGAATAAGCTTCCCTCCTGGTCTAGAAATCTTAGGCTAAATTCCATTATTAGTGAAAATGGATGGAGAAGCAAAGCAAAGTGGGGAGAGGGGAGAGTAAAAAGCTACCACACATTCTGTTGACAGGGTAACAGAGAGCCAAAATAAGGGAGCCATCTTCTATTGGCCTCTTTTGGAATAACTTAGTTTTAACTTCTTCAAGGGTTGATGGATTGTTTTTCTTTCTCTGCTGTAACACACCTTTCTCTTCATAGATGGTATGGGCTCAGGGCCAAGCTACACAACAGCCGAACTAAGTTGGCACCCTTGGTTTGGTTTTCCAAGGTACAGCTACAGTAATAATAATTTTGTGCCATCAAGTCAATTCTAACTTATGGTGACCTTTTCCAGGGTTTTCTAAGTAAAGAGTACTCAGAGGTGTTTATCACTCTCTTCTTCTGGGGGCATCCAGGGACAGTGCAACTTGCTCAAGGCCACACAGGCTGGCTCTACTCACAGGAGACACAGTGGGGAATCGAACTCTCAACCTCTGGCTCCACAGCCAGATGCCTAATTCACTGAGCTATATAAGGAGATTCAAATGATTGCAGATGCACGCCCACAATTCTGATACACCCACTGGCATGATGGGGGATGAAACCATAACAGCTACATCTGAAGAGACATACACATGTAAACAAATTTATCAACATTTCTGTAGAAATAGGTATCTTTACCCCACCTCAAGTTAATTTTATTTTGTTTTCTGTCTGGCCAACTGCTTAAGAATATGGCATAAGAATTACAACAAAAACACATGCCGAAAATGGAAGACATGAAAATATCATTTATCTTCATATTTCATCAGAATTAAAAACAGCACAATTTCTAGTTTCAGCCAGGTTTCTTAATGCAATGAATGTTTCAGAGTGTTGTTCTTGAATTTGTGTGTGTGGGCGCGCACATGTATTCTTGATTTAGTTTGACAGTAAATTATCATATGAAATACAGTATTAGTCATTGTAACATTATCAAGTATTTATGCTTGCTGGCAAAGTTTCTGTGTCTGTCAGCTTGCAATGAATAAAGTTATATGAACGTCTAAGAGAACAAATCTATTCTTAATATTTGTTTTCGGTTTGCTGTTATTTTGGATGACTCAGTTTCTCTCTTGGGGTGAAGAACTAGAAAGCAGCACCAAACACATTAATATATTATATGGTATAAACTTGAGACTATGTAATGACAAAAACATGTATTATTTTTTTCATTGTAAAAGGTGTGCACCTTTTTAGATTTTTGTTCAGTTTTAATAGGTGTTTCTCTCATATCAGTGCATGTTTGTATTCTGGATTTTGATTTCCCCAGTACAATAAGTTCTATTCACATGGAGTATTTGATCAATGACATAGAAGGAAAGATAAAAGGCTATATGGAAGTTAATGTTTTCACCTTTAAGAAACTGATTACAGTGGCATAAAATAGAATTCAGAATAACATTGCTTTTGAAAAGACTACTCTGAATTGTGATCCATGAATTCAGTGCTGAATTTCCTGGGCACTCCCTGAATGTTCTTGAAATATATGGATGTTTAATCAAGCAAAACCCAAAGGGGGGGGGGGGGGAACAAAACAAAAAAGACAAAAACCTTGTGGCCCCTTAAGGACTGTTATGTTTTAATGTGAGCTTCTGTGGACAAGGCCACGCCTCAGACATATGAGGCAAAATACAGAGTTACACAGTAAAACATTCATGCCCAGCTTAAAGACACAGTGGTGTATGGTTTCTTTTCACACATGCAATAATTTATTACCTATGTCTGGTGTTTAGTTCTCTTGAAGACGGGTTTGTAAACATTCCCACAAGAGACAGAAAATAGAAAACAAGGCTAGAGTAAAAAGTAGAGGGAGGGGAATGGGAGTTTGTGGTACCTTGAAGACCAACTGTAAGCAGTAACATGATTAAAGGAGAAAGCAGAGGAACAATGTGTTCAGAGAATATTAACAGTTTTTACTTTGTGCCTTGTACTAAAAGATGGATCTGGTAGTTGTGAAGGTAAATAACAGTTGATAATAGCATAATTATTACATTTGGTAATAACATAAGAAACCTTGACTGATATTCAGTCCATTTATATGGGTGTCAATCATGTGTATAAACTTTATATCAGCTGTTTTCCTATGTGTTCCTGTTCTGTAGTGTTTCTTTTCTAGAATAGCAGCTTTCATAACTTTTTGATTTATGTTCATTGGTTCTTTTATGTAGAGCTTGTCCTGTTTTTCCTATGTAGAGCACAGAGAGGCACTGTTGGCAAAAGATGGCACAGATTACATTAGCTGAGGAACAAGTGAAAGTGTTCTTGATATTGTATGCAACATTGTTAGAACCTATAATAGTGTTGCCACAATACATGTGGGGGCAGAGTTGGCATCTGGGTCTGTGGCATGGTTTAATCCCCATGTCTGTGTCAGTGTTGTGTGTTCCATTGTGCATTAGTAGTTGCTTGAGACTAGGGGGTTATCTGTAAACAAGTATAGGTCTGCCACCAAAGTCTTGGGAGAGTGAAGTATTCTTGTCAATGATGATCTGGAAATCACTTAATCTGTGGTCTCAGTTGTAGACTGAAAGTAATAACTAGCGGTCTTTTGTCATTTTCTCTTTGGGGTCTGTCATTCAGTGGGATATTTATTTATTTATTTATTTATTTATTTATTTATTTATTTATTTATTTATTTATTTATCATGCCCAATGAGTAGCAGAGCAACTATTCTGGGCGGCTAACAGAGCAAGGTCAAAATAACATAATAACAATAAAAGAAACAATAAAAATTCAGGGAAAGCTGCAGATTTTTTGCTGCACAAGAACAAGCACTCCAAAACAATGTGATGAAATCTAAGATCCAAGGAATTAGTGCTAACATCAAATGTCAACTCTTCCAAGAAAATGATGAAACTGTGTCACACCTCATTGTTTTTACTACTACTACTACTACTACTACTACTACTAATAATAATAATAATAGTAATCATTATCATCATCATCATCATAATACATGAATCACACACTACATCCAAAAAGCGATGTGGACAGATTATATTTACCACGAAAAATCAGAGGCCGTGGATTACTGCAAATACAGGAGGTAGTAGAGGAAGAAAAAAGAAACCTAAATGATTATATCAGTACAAGCAGAGAAAAATTACTGAAAGCAGTGAAAATGGAGAATATTTTGAAAACAACAGAAACAAAGGCTCAATATAAGAAACAACAGAAAAGAAATTAAACAGCTGGAAAAATAAACCACTACATGGACAACACCTGAGAAATATTGATGGAAAGTATGATCATAATTCAACATGGGCATGGCTAAAACTGGGGACCCTTAACAAAGAAACCAAAGGCTTGATCTTTGCTGCACAAGAACAAGCACTCCAAACCAACGTGATGAAAACTAAGACCCAAGGAGTTAGTGCTAAGAGCAAATGTCAACTCTGCCAAGAAAAAGATGAAACTGTGTCACACCTCATATGTGAATGTCCAAATATTGCACAAACAGATTGCAAAGTTAGACATAATAGAGTGGGAAAGTTAGTGCACTGGTCATTATGCAAAAATATAACTTGCCGGCCTCCAAAAACCCATGGGAACATCAGGTAGAGAAGGTTTCAGAAAATTAGAAAGTCAAGATCTTGTGGGATTTCTGGATCCAAACGGACAGACACCTTGAACACACCAGACATAGTAGTAATAGAATGAAGAATTGTCTGGATCATTGACATTGCAATTCCAGGGGATGCCAGAACTGAAAATAAAGATTTGGAACTAAGTACAGAGACATGGCAATCGAAACATCTCACCTCTCGAAGAAACACTTCAGTGGTCCCCGTAGTCATTGGGGCTTCGGGAACAGTATCAAGAAACTTCACACAGTACTATAAGCAGTTGCAGATCTCAGAAATCACACCACCATCAGAGCTACAAAACAACGGCAATATTAGGAACAGCATACATACTGCATCAATATTTAACAGATATTTAGGGTTTTGGTTAAAATTTGTGTCTGTTATGTAATACCAGTCAATGTTTTTATAATTTTGACTGTGGCTGGAGTTTTTTAGTAGTAGTAGTAGTAGTAGTAGTAGTAGTAGTAGTAGTAGTAGTAGTAGTAGTAGTAATAATAATAATAATAATAATAATAATAATAATAATAATAATAATAATAATAATAATAATAATAATAATAATAATAATAATAATAATAATAATAATAGGTGGCCAGAGAGAGGTACATTGTCTTGCTTTGTTGATTTGTTTCTTAATCGTACACAACAAAACCATCATTTACACCCAAGCCCTCAGATACAATCACATCTGCTTGGACAAACAAGATAGAGACAACAGACTCCAATTAGTGGATTTTTGGTATAGCATGGTGCCAAGATGTCCATGTTGCAGTTTTTCCACAGAGTCTAGAAAATGCATCCATTGTGTAGATTGTTCCAGGGTGAGGTTGATGTTTAGATGAAAGATTTTGAAATCCTGGTGGAATTTCTCTAGGGATTTATTTCCGTGGGTACAGGTCAGAAAATATGTCATCAATGTAGTTGAAATAGAGGAGTGATTTTTGGGTACAGCAGTTACCAAAGCATTGCTCTAGGTCAGCCATGGATATGGTTGCATATTGTGGGGCCATGCATGTGCTCATCACAGTTCTGTTGATTTGGAGATAGGTTTTACTTTCAAAGGTGAAATAGTTGTGTGTGAGTACAGAGTTCCAGAGGGTTGTGATTTGGTGGGCTTCTTCCTTGTTTTGAATGGTGTTTGTGATAGCCTGTGATAATGTCATTAGATAACTGGAAAGTGTTGCTTTAATGGGAGCAATCTCCCTTTAAGTGACCCTTTTGTCAGCCAGGGAATTGCTCCAGCCCAGCCCCAAAAGTAGTAGCCATACAACTGGACCAAAAAGGTCCAGCTTGGGCATTGATTGGGGTTGGGCTGGAACACATTTTTCCATATGTTGTGTGATTGCCAGGAAATAGATCACACCACAGTATTCCATAAGCAGCCCAAATTGTGCTCTACTTCCCTGTGTGATCACATCCTCAATAACACATTTGAGGAATCTCATTTTTCCCACCAATCTGGGATATTATGGTACAAAAAGACCTTGATTTGAGGACGTTATGAGATGGGTGTGACTGAAGCCCTCTACACACTATGTAGAGTGTCCATGCAAGTAATGTGACATTTTTGAACAAATTCAAGTAGCGCAGAATGATACAATTTGGGAGCAAGTGATTTCAATTTGCTGATATGCAACGAATTGGTTATCTTGGGAAAAAGATCCTTGAGTCAAAGTGGGACTCATTGCCTCTACTCTGCATCTGATGGCAGTAAAAAGGACAGATTTCATACTAAGTACTATTAAAATGTGGAATTAATAAAATAATGACACATCATTGTTTGGCATTCACATCATAAACCTGTCTTGCTGTCTTTACAGGCTATAAAGTAGTGACAGGAAACTCTACACAGTTTCTCTGATGATTGGATGGGAGGAATTTTTGACCTTGGAAAGTGGAGATGACGTTGCTATGGAAACTCGTATTTCTGCTACCACTCATGAACTGCTTTGCAGGTAAAGTGTTCAGTTATTACTGTTATGAAATTGATTGATGAGCATATAGCAGCATATTTTATTTCTAAAAGGAAATGCATGTACGCAGGCAACAAGGCTAATCTACACAAACCATTTGGTTCAGCACCTTGTCATTGAGATGTCACTTGCAGTTACAGAGTTCTCCAAGTACTATCTGAATCTGAGGCAGTCATAGCTTTTAGGCTGGGACCTCAACACACACTTATTTGGAAAGAGGTCACATGTAACTCAATGTGGCTTGTTTCCCAATAGCCATGTGTAGGATTGCACTGTTGGTTAGCTTAGATGCACCTTTAGCAGTGCTGGCAAGTATGCAACTTCCTCTTGTTGTTGTTATTGTTGTCGTTTTGACTTAGAGTGCTAGAGTACTCTTTGGGTGATGTACAACATAATTATGCAAGGAACACTTTGCCCTTCAGTGAACTGGATACTCATTTTACCAACCTCAGAAGGAGGAAAGGCTGAGTCAACCATGATCCGACTATCTGGATCCTTTGGGATTGAACTCAGGTTGTGAGCAGAAGCTTGACTGTAGGAGAGCAGTTCAACTACTGTGCCATGGAGCTCTTACTGTTTGTTGAGTCAGATCAGGATGACCTTTTGAAATGCCTTTGCAGCTACAGGTGTTCTGACGTTTGTACATGTGTATCCATACGGTTATTTGTGTCTTTTTTTATGTATACATTTACATGAACAGCCATGCATACATACGTAATATGTGCACATGCATAGACATATATACAAATATAATACACACTCTCACATATATATAATATATGTTATGGAGATATGAATGTCACATATATATAATAAATGTTTCTTTCATTCAGAAAAAGAAACCACAAAACATTTCTCCTCACCTATGAGACGGGGAGATATTTCCTGTTGAGATTTCTCATATTTTTGGGAATGATTTTTTCAGCCACTTGCACAGTGTTTAACACAATGATAGCTACTGCCTTGTTCACCTGGACTATAAAAACCTTTACATTGAGTTACTTGCATCTTTCTGAAAAATCAGCCAATCTTTTTATGCTTGCTGTGTGCATATGCTTTGCTTCACATAAGTTAAGGCAGTGGTTTTGATACAGAACAGACATGGGCACCAGAAACATTTTGCATGAATTATAGAAGCCTCAGTTCAAAAAGGCAGCCTTGTTTCATTCTCACACCAGAGACAAAAATATTTCTCATGGAGAGTAATTCCTTGACAAGGTGTCCCAATAAAAAAAAATTGTGAGGATGTTTCATATGCCTAATATGGAGCAGATAATATATATCTTTGGTAAACAAGCTGATGGCTGACATAGAAGAATAAAGAGATTAAAAAACCTTGAGGACAAGCGTTGGTGGTATCTCTATATTACAGTGGTTCCCAACCTTGGGTAACCCTGGCGTTCTTGGACTGAAATTCCCAGAAGCCTTCACCACCAGCTATGCTGCCCAGGGTTTCTGTGAGTTGTAGTCCAAGAACACCTAGGTTACCCAAGCTTGGGAACCACTTGCTCTATTAAATCACTAACATATGAAAAACTGAAGCTAGATTTGAACTCCAGAGGAGTCTACATCAGGCTGGGCATTACAGAGCTGAGAATGGTACAGAACAGAGATGGGCACAAACCTGTGGTGACAGATGTTCTCTACCCCCACCTCCCCAGCTGGATCCTCTAGTCACCAACCAGCACACACTCCTCTCCTCCTCCTCCTCCTCTTTGGCTGTTTGACCAGTCTCTGGCAGGAGCATGGGCTTCCCTGCCCTGCCTTCTTGGCTGATCACCCACTCAAACAAGGAGGCAGGAGAGGCAAACCCATGCTCCTGCTGGGGACTGGTCGAAAAGTCGAAGAGAAAGATGAGAGGAGTGTGCACCAGCTGGTGAGTGGGTCATTGGCTGGGGAGACAGGGGAAGGGAACACTCGGCACCTGTGGTGCCATGCATATGAACCAGCATGAACCTATGAACCAAGGTTTGTGCCCATATCTAGCACAGAAGAGACACAAATGTTCCAAAATCCATGGCCATATGTGTGAACCAGATTTCCATATTTAAAGATGATGAAAATTTATGCGAGATCATAAGCTAGGTGCAGCTGGTGATTGTTTCATAGTCTAATAGAGGTACTACACATTCTTACCTTTGGAACGTACAGTAAAATGTCTACCAATGTTTTCAAATTGTGATATTTGGAGACAGGACTCACTCCTTCTCTGGTTGAATCAGGTGTTAGTAGTCGTAGGGGTTTCTTCTTATTTGGCAATAGTTATTTTGCCAGTTTAACAGAGATTGACAGTGCTATCAATTATCTGAAACAGTTTATCAGAGCCTCTGAGATTAGTCTTTGCATATTTCTGCACAATAGAAAAATAACTGTTGTTTAGTTGCATTGATTAGTAAAAATAGTAACAGCATTTGATGTGTGGTTTGCATCTTTGTGATCAATCAGCTTATCATTTGGTGCTTGCTGTGTATTGTGTCCTTAGCTGCAAAAAGGGTAAAGGCAAGTAGTTTTGTGCAAAGCATAGGTACGACAAATCGAGGAAACAATGACGGGATTATAAACCATCTGCAATCTCAATCTCACACTAGAAGCAAGATCTCTCAAGGGAGGTGGAGCATCCTCTGGATGCTGTCTAGCCATACTGAGATGGCCACTCTTGTTGGAATTATAGCAACCTACATATTATGCTTTTAGGAGGTTTGGATGGGAGGGAATTTGGGGTGAATGTCAATCACATAGTTTAAAAAAGCAAAGCAAAGCATGCTGCTTATATACCACCCCATAGAACTCAAAGCACTCTCTGGGTGGTTTACAAGTTAATTATGCAAGCTATACATTGCCCCCACCCCAGCAAGCTGCATACTCATTTTACCAAGCTCAGAAGGATGAAAGGCTAAGTGAACCTAAAGCCAGCTACCTGGAATTGAACCCCAGGTTCCGAGCACAGTTTTGGCTGCAGTACAGCAGTTTAACCACTGCACCACAAGTAGCAGCCAATTGTTCCCTCTCCACCTCAGATTGCTTTTCCTGCCTTTTTCTTTTACTCAGTCAGGGTTCTGAGTCAGTGAGCAATGTTAGTGTTTTGTGAGTTAGAGAGTATTAGTCAAGGAGTCAACAGTTACAGTCTGAGTGAAGTATTTATGTCACCAGTCAAAATAATGAAGTTAACCAATTAAGATATGCTATGTAACTAGTAAATATATTTGTTTGTATTCTGATATATACAATTTTGTGAGTAAAAAACTTTAAAAAAAATTCTTTCTCAACACCAGAGTCTATGACTGAATCTATTGAGACTATATCTGACGGAACACCTTCTCCCACCAAAATCTACCCGTATCACTTGATCTAGCCAGGAGGTGCGACTGAGGAGCCTAATGCCGAGAGAGGCCCGAAAGAAAAAAACAAGAAACCGGGCCTTCTCGGCAGTTACTCCTCGGTTATGGAATAATCTACCTCCAGAGATCCGTATGGCCCCTTCGCTGGGTATTTTTAAATGGCAATTAAAAACTTGGCTATTCAGGCAGGCCTTCCCTCCGGCCACTATTTGATTTATTTCTTTACTTTCTTTTTTCCATCTTGAATGACTTTTAATCTTGATAATGATGCTATTTTAATTGTTTATTTTGTATGCTGTACGCCGCCCAGAGTAGTCGAACGACTAGATGGGCGGGATATAAATATTATATATATAAAACACCAGTTGAGGTAAAACTAAATAACAATAAGGGCTGTTATATTTGAGGGGGATTTCCAGTGTGGTGTAGTAGTGGATAGAGTGCTAGACTAGGACTCTGGAACAGGGTTCAAATCCCCATTCAGCCATGGAAACTAACTGGGGGAGAAGAACTGGCAAAACCATTCCTTAAATATCTTACTTGCCTTGAAAACTTTATTAGAGTTGCTATAAGTCAATTCTGACTTAATGGCACAGAACACACATATTCAAGGGATATTTGTAATGATAAAAATCTGCTTTGTGGGTCCCTGTCTAGATTTTTTTCTCTGCTGTATAGCAGGAGGTTTTAAGCCAGCAATTTCCACATATTCTGCCCAATAACTCTAACCTAGCCTCTCACTAATTTCCAGATTTCCTCACATCCATGAGTTTTGGATAGGACGTTGGAGCCTCGCAGTTATCAAGTGCCTTTCTGAACCCATGCAAGGAAAGTAGAAGCTGAGCAGGAGCAGTATTTTCATTGCCCCCCTCCCCCTTTTGCTGAGTCTTATTTAATTGGGCCTCTCTCATGGATAGTGATTGGGATGATGAATTAATCTACACTACTTTCAAGCCTGGCACTGAATTTTATTCTGTTTGTAGCTATGCCTCTGACCTAGACTTCATGAATTTAACATGAAGGATCTGTGGAGGTGCTGCTCTACCCTGTTGATGCCTCTGGCCTATTTGCTCTGTTCTGTGGTCATCCTGGAAACACACAAATGCCCCTGATTAAGTTTATTTGTCTGAAGGCAATGCACATCTCTGCTTCTTGCGTATAGACCATCCACTCTATCTCTGAAGGCAGGGACACCTAGAAAAGGACATAGCAGAAAATCTCCATTAGAGATGGTGAAAAAGATGCACCCAAAATTCATAACTGATACAGTCTAAGGATAATATCAGTAGGCAGTATCCTAGATCATTTGGCTGCAATGATTACTTCTGAATACAAATGCTGGGACATGGAGCAAGGAAGGACTTACCCCAGAGTAATATGGCCTCCCAGATACCACATGGCAGTGATTTCTTGGTGATGGCACAAAAGTTGTTTAACTCCCTTCTGCTAAGTATCTAGTAGTCTCTACCAACCCTAATTTTCAAGTGCAAGTTTTTGAGGAATATTAAAATGTTCAATAGAGTCTCTACTTCTGCTTGATGGTACAGCTTTTATCATATTTTTGTAAATATTTATAGTTTATGATCTGAGGGATTTGTAATTTGTGAATTTCACTATGCAATTTGTGCAAAAGATGTCCCAAACTTATCTCGTGTAATAGAAGTCTTTAAAAACTCCTTTGTTTTTACCTGCAAGAATTAGAAAAGTTAAAAAAAATTAAATCTTGAGATTCTGATGATGCACAAAAATTGAGCTAGTCAGGATGGGATTTTTTTTTATTTTCTGGACTACAAACATCATAATTCTCCATTCTGGGACTTCTATGTACCTTATGGACACCAAAATGTGGTTCACCCAAGAAAAAGACCTAAGTTAGAAGGCTTTGAGGCTTAGCTAGGCCTAGCTCCCCTCATGCTTTTTGTTCCTGCCTCAATTCTAGATAGGAGCTTTCTTTTTTAGCAAGAAGCTTGGGCAGAGCCGGGCCTAACTAAGTTCCAAAGCCTAATTTAGGCTTTTAGTCCAGATATCTGGAAGTTGAGTCATGGCAACTGGACTTATTTCTTATTAGGTTGAAACATTTTGGTACTCATCCAAGTAGCTTCTTCAGTCTGAGGAAAGTTGGTAGGATACCCCTGATATATTCTCCACATTGGTTTCACTTCCCCCTGGTCTGAATAGGCTCATTAGAAGGACAAAGGACTGGAGATGAGTGAAAATCCCACTTCTGCAGTCCTTCTCTACCCATTGTCATGGGTCATTAACAGTCGTTAACAGTGGTCTTTCTGGTGGGTATGGTCCTCCTGATCTTTCTGAGGACAGATGAAAGGGAAGCATGATAAATAGGAGACAGATTGTATCTAAAACCTCCACCCCTTGTTGAATGACAGATTTTCTATATGCACATATATGGCCTCTCTGACCCCTCTCTCAAACCACGTATCTTCTTGGTCCCAAATGAGTACATCTTGGTCATCAAATGAGTGTCCTTTGTCCTTCAAAGGAAGGAACACTGCTGATTGTGGTCCTGAGCCATTGCCCCTTCTGTGCTGGGCCATTCTCCTGTTTAGTGGCTGTTTGGTTTCTCCAATGTAGAGCTCTGAACACTCCTCTTTGCATTGGACCATATATACTACATTCCTCCTGTTCTGTTTTGGTGTGTGGTCTTTTGGGTGGATGAGCCTCTGCCTTAGTGTGTTTGTGGGTTTGAAGTGCACGGGTATGTGGTGTTTACCAAAAATCCTTTTGAACTGTTGGGTCGGGACATTGCCTTGTTGAAGGCCCATTTTGGATATCCACAGGCCTTAAGGGCTGTCTTCAGATGTCCGTCTTCCTTCTTTTTGGCTTCAGTGGAGGTGGGGATGTTTCTTGCTCTGTGGTTTAGTGACCTGATGGTCCCTGGTTTGTGTTGTAATGGGTGATGAAAGTCAAACCGCAGGTATTGATCAGTGTGTGTAGGTTTTCTGTAGATTTCTATTCCTAAGCTGCCATTGGATCCTATGGTGACTGCACAGTACAGAAAAGCCAGTCGGTTGTCTTTGGTGTCTTCCCTGGTGAACCTGGTATTTGGGTCCACAGTGTTTATGTGGTCTGTGAAGGCCTGCACTTCCTGAATCTTGATCTTCACCCAGGTGTCGTACACATACCTGAACCAATGGACTGGAGTCATCCCCTGGAAGGTATTTAGTGCCTTCTTTTCCACTTCTTCCATGTATAAGTTGACAACAATGGGCGACACCACTTCCCACTCATGCAGATTTCCTCTTCTGCTGCTTGACAACATAATTCTGTGGGGCCCCTTCCAATGTGTCTATTTCTGAACAAAAAGGAGTGTATCTAGGAACTTTCCACCCCATCTTACTTCAGGGGATTTAGTTTGATCCTGAACTTTGGAGGACTGGTGGACCAAGAGCAAA
This sequence comes from Intellagama lesueurii, assembly GCA_037013535.1. Classification (NCBI taxonomy): domain Eukaryota; kingdom Metazoa; phylum Chordata; class Lepidosauria; order Squamata; family Agamidae; genus Intellagama; species Intellagama lesueurii. The sequence goes on along the minus strand of JBAJHW010000002.1, from coordinate 265,506,990 downwards.
TGACATGGCTCTGATTGAGTCCAGGGAACATGAACCTATTTGCCTGTGTATGCCTAATACTGTTGAAATGCTTGTAAGTGTTGTAAGATCTGAACAAGAGATAACCATGCAGCCAACAGATACTGAGTGGCATGGCTCCTGGGGACCCTGAGAGAGCACTCCCAGGTGGGAGGACAGCATACTCAGTTCTCCTTCAAGTTACCCCACCACCACCGCCCACCCAATTTTGCAGCAGACAGTTGCACATACCTTTCTTGTACTAATCAAGAATGGTGTCTGTGTTCTATGGAAATGAGTAGAAAACATGCCATTGATTGTAAAGATCTCTACTGCACTCCAAACACTTTAAATAGGTACTGATCTCTGCATGAACAGTTCAGATGAAAGATACAGTCCTTTCATCCATTAACATCACACTGACTTTTATAGGGTCATTATGCAATCCCTGGGTGAAGCCTTTTCTCTGACATGTGCCTCTAACTAATGCACTGAACTTGTTATACTTCAAAAATACGGGTCTCACCATAGTCATATTCTCATGATGCAATTATGCTAATTATGCCGAGTACAAGAGATTCTTAAATTAATCATACAATTCATGACTCAGCAGCTGCATTTTCAGTGAAGAGTGAAACAGAAAAATAATGCAAAGTATAGTCTGGAGGAAACTAAAACAAATGGGAGAATATTTTTCAACATGTGTCTAGGCAAAACTGGAGATTTTCTTCTAACTGAATGTGGAATAATTTAAGCAGGCAATTAATTGAATTACGGTATGTGTTGTAATAGAGTACCAATGAAAGTGATCAGAAGCTATCAGAACCAATGAAGAGTGATGGGTACACAGATGGGCTCATGTGTTTTCCTTTGCTGTCTTTCCTAGATTCATCTTCCCATTACTACTCTTAGACTCTCTTCCTTCCTGCTTTATTTGAGATTATTTCCTGCTGCTTCTTGCTCCTTAGTTAGAGAACTGGCTGCCAGCAGACCTAAATGCATACAACTCACTACTGTGGATGACTTTCTCTAAATTTAGACTTCTTTATCTTCCTATACTATTCATCAGTAGACTTTGTAGGTTAATAAAACGTAATCTGTTTTTCTTTTTACCAAGTACCATTCTGCAGAGTGATTAATTCTAAATGTTCACAAGGACAATTATTGATAACAATTACAGTCAAATCATCACACTCACTGTGCAAAAATCTAAGAGACATCTAGCTTTGGGGGGGTTAGGCTTTATTAGTTGTTTTTTTCATCTGCATGTTCATGTTCCTATGGTAAATATAGCTCTATTAATGCAGGTAAATGCCTGAGTGGAAGTAGTGAAAGTCCACTTTTCTATTGTTGTATGTCAGACACAATGTGATCCTAAGTGTTCTTTTGTATTTCAGGAAGATCTCAAGTTTGAAACACCTGCAATTATTTTTCCAGTTAAGCATTTCTCAAATACATAGATCTTTTTTTTGCTTTTTGAGGAAAATGCTTGGCTACTGTATGATTGCTCCATAATTGTGAAGATCAGTCTTACATATTGACAATGATCAGATTTTGTTTTGAAACGTGGATTGTGTTTTCTAGTGTTTTTCAGATTTATGATTTTATTTCATTGGATATAGTTGTATTATTTCTGTGACAATGCTGGCATTCAAGATATCATTTAAAAAACAAGGAATTGTGTAGAAATATGTTCTTCATCAAGCCTTCTCTAGATAAATACAGAGTATTGTTAGTTTTGCTTTCTTCTGCAACCAGTTTTTTAAGAAAAGAAATTTCCCTAGTTATTTCCATCCTGTATCAGAAGAAATTTGCAAATTTTGAAAAAACAAATCCTATCAGAAACAAACCAGATTCTTTACCCAGCTGCACACGTATTACCAGCATGAAGAGTTTCACGTTTTCCTCACCTGTCATATAGCTGTTAAAACTGAAAAGTCTTGCAGACTAATTAGGCACACAACAATGTATAGGAATTCAAACATCTAAGAGTGTAGTGCTTATACCCCTAGCTCTGCAGGGGAAATTTTATCTATTTTGGGTTTCTGCACAGAGAAAATAAAACAGTTGTGTTCTTTCCATCCTGTATATGAAAAATTGGGGTTCTTTTCTAGATTCACTAAGCAAAGTTCTCATCCATCTCTATATAGGTGTCATATCTCATATATTTCTTTTTCACTTCTTTTTCAATATTAAATATACCAAGAAAAAACAAAAACAAGAGAGTGACCTTTTTGAAGTTCCAGTGCTAGAGATTTGAGAACTTAATCATAAAGTTTGCGATGCTGGTTGATGCTCCAAAGTGGTGGCCTTTGCTGGTGGTGGAAATCAGTTTTAGGACATCTACGATTTTTCAGCATTTTCTCTGAATGCAGATGGGATACAAACCTATTCAGTTGTAACCTATCTTGTTTTACCAGTATAGTCAGGGAGAAGTAACTATCTCCTTCATTCTCCATCACTATTTCGCCACAGGGAGACCAAAGTGATTCAAGAGCAGAAAATCTGCTTGTACTTTTGAGTCTTGCTCATGTGACCAGGATTTTCTCCTTTTTTAGATATGCCACTCTCCACATGGATAAAGTGATGACAAGGGGGCAGGGAGGAGCTAGTTGCTCCTGTTCAAGTACAGTGGGTAGGTGAATACTGAATAAATATTGTGCATGAGCATCTCAGCCTGTCAAGATGAATACACTACAGCCATCAAACTTTAAAAGAAATATCTGTGTCAGGACATTTTATTTAATCCATTAAATTATTCATCAGCAAGTTCCTCTGTGTTAAACGGGACTTATTCCCAGGGAAGTAGCCACAGGACTCCATACTTAAGAGGTATAAGAAGCTGTGGTTCTTGGTTGGATCCCAGGCCACAGAATGGATCTGAAGTCTGTATTTTGGTCAGAATAAAAGGAATCGTTAGAGAGAAAAAAAAGTGTTTTTGACTCTTGGAAAATAATTGCATCATCACAGAAGTAGAATAATGAGGTAAAAAATAAGGTGCAGTAAGTCTTCCAAGAATATTTTAATTCAATTAACAAGGCTGGGTTTTTTTCCCTGAGAAATGCACATCTCATTAAACTAACATTCCCTTTTCTTCTCATTTTCCCAAAGAGCATTTTTTCATGTCTCAACAACTCTTTTTTGCCTATGCTAAGACAAATTAATAATGTATACATGGATAATGACATCGGAAGGCAAAAGAAGGGCTTCCATCTTTCTCCCCTCCCTTGAACCCCAGTGCTATTTAAATGAGCTAATCTGATGTAAACATATAACCTGAGGCAATGAGCATAATAAAGATAAAGTCTGAGATCATTATTTGAAAAATCTGAATATTTGCAACTAGGATTCATCATGTCTTGTTTCTTTCCACTGTTATTAAAATGGAAATGCTGCTTATACATTAATATTGCATAGGAAAAAGAAACGTTTTTGAGAATAAGAATCTCAACAGAATCATGGCAGCTGATGCCAATAGACAAGTTGAGGTGGAGTTTAAGAGGAAAATATTTTATCTTCCATATTCCTATTCCCAAAAAGGTCTAAATAAAACATACAAAAACTATGCATTATGTTGATTCTGCCACATCACAAAAGCTCCATAAACCAGTAAAGCTGTTTTATATGATCCATGTAGACCAGAGGCAGGCAGCTCAGATTGGGTAGAGGCAGATTTTTCAGATTGCCAACCATCCCAGGAACCACACTTCATGAGGAGGTGGCTGAATATGGAAGGACGTAACTAAAAGACTAGGCAACATATTTTTTTCTTTGTAATACAATAGTTACACAATGTAAGAACTGCTACAATGCAAATACATATTGGTAAGTATAAAACAAATACATAACTAATTGATTACATAAGGCACACTTAATTAAAAGATAAACATGTGAATGTTAAAAATTAGTTAAAAGATTAACTTTTCAACATCAATTCATATTTCTTTACAACCTGCAAATTTATTTTTATATATTATTATATTATCTGTATATATTATATATAGAGATGGGGGTATTCATATTCATATACAAATACAAATATCCCCCCACAGGTGGAAATTCTGCCGCAGATGCGCGCTTGACGGAGCCTTCCTATTGAGCTGTTGTCCGCAATGGATTAGCCACTCCTGGCAGGAGGCGGGATGACAAGCCTCTCTGCCAGGTTGCAGAGTGGCTAATCCATTGTGGACAACAGTGCAATAGTAAGGCTCCGTCAAGCGTGCATCCACGGCGGAATGATGAGTGGACAGCCCGGCCCCATGGGGCCGGACCCTCATTATTTCCACCTGTGGGGGGGATATTCATATTTGTATACGAATACCCCCATCTCTAATTACTCGTATATATCATTATTTTAAAAACTATTTAAATTGCCAACATATGCATTTTCTGTTGTAAGCCACTAAATCTTGCATCAGGTCTGAATTCCTTGAAAAGAGACAGACACAGCAGCACCAGCATCATGGAATCCCAGGTCCATGATTCTGTGATGCACAAACAATCCCGTAACCAGTGATATACGAAAAAAAGGAAATGAGCAGGCAGTGTCCAGTTAAGAAGAAAGGGAGTCTCAACAGTGGAAGTCCTGCAGTGAGACTGGAAATTCCCGAGGTGGGATAAAGAAAATAAAGTTTTTTTCAAAATTCTGGAATTACCCACCCTCTTTGTATTTAGTAGAGGCTTAGCTAGTTACTTTGGGGTCACACAGGAATGTCCCTCTGTTTTCTCTTGTGGGGAATAAAGGATATGAGAGCATTGTGTTTTTGATAAATGTCACAAAGGTAGGTTAGTTAATTTGGTCACATTTGGTTAACATTAGAAATCGTGTTTCTGAGCTTTAGTTTTACATTATTTTGATCACTTGGTCTCTTTTGGCAAGTTTGAGGGGGGACTCTATCAAGATAAGAGTTTGGTAAACTTTTGGAGTGACTAGCTGTTTCAGAGTCTTGTAGGTCAGGGCTTTAATGTCTGGAGGTGGGATAAGGATTACCTTTTTAACCGACTTGAACCACCTACCCATTTTTGAAGCCCTGAGTCAAGATAATTTCAAGTTGGCCAGTGTGAGTTGCCTGTCAGATTTCATGTAGGATTATAGCCTAAGATAGATGGTAGCAGATATCTGTACATTTCCCCATCCACAGTGATGTCTAAATAAATGTGGCTCCATCTAAACCCATTAGTTGTGTTTTGTCTCTTTATTAATTTCTATGACTGCAACAGAGGTAGCAAAAGAGTGAGGAGTCAACAGAGATAGACATCCTGACTATAGACTGAATGTGTTATGTTCTGTGTGGAAGTTGAAAATATTGGCTTTGTAATAGACGAACTGAAACTGAGATACTAGTTAATTGTTTGGATTTAAGATCATTTGTTTGTTTTTATTAAAAATTTTAGATTTCTTAGATAGATCAATCTGGAAGATTACTGATCTAATAGCTGGACCCCATATTGTAATTGCTTCATGATGGAAACATGTAAGGGCACATGCAATGGGCAAAAGTAGCAGGAAGGGTAATATGAGGCTGCATCCAGCTTAGCATTTAGTGGGTTTGTATAGATGCTGGAGGAAGGGAACAGGGAGAAAATTATTGTGATTCTTCCTTCCCTGTTGTCCCTGCCTGATAGAAAACCTATGCTGATCAGATGAAGGAGCCCTCTGGAGAGTCAAGATAAGGAATGGCAGGAGGGAGAATAAGTGAATATTGCCTCTCTGCCCACATCCTCCACCACAGAGTTTCTGCTGGATCCCAACAGTGCCTTCCATTAACAAAAAGAACCCTCCTATTCCTATCATAACCCATCTGGATCCAAGCCACTGCTTATTTTGTACAAACTGATTTATATGTAGAAATTTGTTTCTGAGGTCTCTTATTATTCAATGACATTTATAGTTTGGATGCTGAAAAGTTAATTTCTAACAACTTTAAGAATTGCACTCTGAATTCATCAAAAGCCATACATCTAATAGTAGGAACCCTGTTGTACAGTGGTTAAACTGCAGTACCGCAGTGAAGACTCTGCTCATGACTTGAGTTTGATACTAGGCTCAGGTAGCCGGCTTGAGGTTGACTCAGCCTTCCATGCTTCTGAGATCAGTAAATTGAGTACTCAGCTCACTGCAGGGGGCAGGGGAATGTGAAGCCTGCATAATTAAATTGTAAACTGTCCAGAGAGTGCTTTAAGCACTATGGGGTGGTATATAAGCAGCACACTTTTGCTTTGCTTTGCTTTAATATTTCTCCCTCCCCCACCCCATCCTGGTAGATATAGATAGATAGCTGAGAGACAATTCTTGACATCCATCTGTTGGAATTTCAATAGGACATCTAGCCTTAAGGTTGGAGAAGGATTCAAATTGCTAACTACTGGGCTAAATTCAAATGCCAGCTGTCAAGCTACAGGCAAAATTGTTATGGAGGAAATGTTATTGGCAATGATAGGGATACAGGTTGAGGAAGTGACATACCAGGCTCCCACATGCTTCTTAAACTGTCATTTTCTAAAATTACGTGCTGACCAGAGTGCCATCCTGTCTCCAGGAACAGAGAGGGTGAAATTCTCAGTTTTGCTTTCTTTGACATGTATTATCTTTTGTTTTGTTTTTAAATCTCATCTTCCATTTTGTTTATGAAGACTTTTCCAGATTTTGATAAGTACTTAATAACAGCAAGAAAGGGACAAAATGAAATGCACAGCCATACTTGCTGGTCAAATTTAATAAATTCAGCTCAAGCCGCATGAAGAGGACCCTTCCTGCCTGCCTGCTTTGTAACTGTGAAGCAGTCTGCAGCTGAAGATACAGACTAAAATAAAAACTGAATTAGCCCAGTAGATTCCTCTGGGCCTCCTCCAATAGCTACTCCTGTTTACCTTCTTCCTTTTAAGGCTGGCTACTGGGCAAACACCAGTGCCTTCTTCACACACTCTCTTGTTTGGATTCTGCTGCCCTCAGGATCTCTGTGTAGCTCCAACTCCCAGTGTCACCAGTATATATGTATTGGGTCCTATGGCAGTGACACAATGGCACGTATGGTTTACAAAAGAAAACAAAGATTATTTTATATACAGGCTGAAGATGGCATTCAAAATTATAGAGATAGAGAATATATATTCTCTGGGGAATTCTCTGAGAGTTGGAATCCAAAAAGGTAATTTTCCCACCTCTGATAAATTATATCACACACACACACCCCAGCACAAAAACACATAGGGCTCAATCACATGTAAGAAAAGAACCCCAGTTATACCTGTCCTTTTCATACCTCTATTGTACCAATACATTTTTTCAGTGGTCACGTGGTATATATATTGTCAGGAGCGATCACAACATTTTTAACTGCATCAATTCATTTCTTTCTGTTTCAACCATTATAGCAGGCTACACTGCTCTTTAATTTTAATCAAGTCATTTTCTCTACTGTTTCTTGGGGCAATCAGGCCTCCTCCTTTCTTTCTTTTTTAAATAACAAAAGTGGTATATTGGTAGAGTAATAGAGCAGTATGTGAAGAGCAGAGTTTTAAAAAGAGAGTGTAGACACTCCTTTCTTTACCATTCAAAGCAGGAAATGTCTCTTGTGCTGGCCCTCCACTCTAAAGCTGGTGCTGTTGAACGCCAGGTCTGTGTCCAATAAGTCCCAGATCATACAAGATCTTATTCTGGAGGAGGATGCAGACCTGGCGTGCATGACTGAGACCTGGATGGGCGGGGAAGGGGGTGTTCCTCTGACCCTCGCCTGTCCTCCTGGTTATGCAGTCCAGCACCAGGGTAGACTGGAGGGGCAGGGGGGGAGTAGCCATTGTTTATAGAACTACCTTGGAGGTTACTAGGCGCTCTTCGGTGGTGAAGCCGGGCTTGGAGGCCCTCCATGTGTGGATTGGGGCCAGGGATGGTATTGGGATCTTGCTGGGTTACCGCACTCCCCGCGACCCAGCCACCTCCCTACCGGAGCTGGCGGACTGTCTCCACGGCACTGTTGGAGTCCCCGAGGCTTTTGGTCCTGGGTGACTTCAATATCCATGCGGAGGCAGAGGTTTCTGGTCCAGCTCTTGAGTTCTTGGAAACCATGGCTTCCTTGGATATGTCCCAACATGTCAACGGTCCCACACACACGGGCGGCCATATGCTAGACCTGGTATTTTCCACTGAGCGGAGCGAGTGTGGTCTGATGGTGACTGACCTGGTGTCAGTCCCCCTGTCATGGTCAGATCACCACCTAATAAAATGTAACCTCTCAATGGCACTCCCTCCCCGCAGGGAGCATGGACCTATTTCAATGGTCCACCCTCGAAGGTTACTGGATCCATTGAGATTCCAGGATACCATGAGAGGGATTCCAGCTGAGCTGTCTGGCGCTCCTGTCGAATCTCTGGTTGATGGCTGGCTTGCCGCCGCCACTAGGGCTGTAGACACGATCGCTCCCAAACGCCCTCTCAGGTGCAGAGCTCGGCCAGGGGCCTGGTATAATCGGGACCTACGAGCAATGAAGCGAAACAGGAGACGGCTAGAGTGCACTTGGAGAGAGGAACCGATGGATTATAATAAGAAAGCTGTCAGGATCGCAACTAACCATTACCTGGCTAAGGTAAGGGCTGCTAGACGATCACACTTCGCTGACCGGATAAGCGAAGCTTCCAACCAGCAGGCGGAAATTTTCCGTATAGTTCGCGATCTATCCGGAATTGGTCTGGGTGATGGGCCTCCCACTAATATCTCACCTGACCAATTTGCAGCATTTTTTAAATCAAAAGTGGAGGTCATCCGCTGGGACCTCTCTCCTTTTTTAAATACAGTGGATCGAGCAGAGATGTCGAGCACTCCTCCTTGCCCGGTGATTCTTGAATTCTTTCAGCCTGTAATGCCAGATTTGGTGGACAAAGCGCTTGATCGCTGTCGGGCCACCACCTCCTCCCTTGACCCTTGCCCGGCCTGGCTAATCAAAGTAGCCAGACCTGTAACAACGGAATGGGCCACAGCAATAATTAATGGGTCTCTCCAGGAGGAACACTCATTAGGCCCATTAGGAAGAAAACAAATTTGGCGGCGGATGATATTGGAAATTATAGGCCCGTCGCCAATGTTTCTTTCCTTAGCAAAGTGGTGGAGAGGGTGGTGGCAGACCAGCTTCAGACACTTTTGGACGAAACCAACGCCCTGGACCCATTTCAGTCGGGCTTCAGGCCGCGTTATGGCACAGAAACGGCACTGGTCGCACTGTTGGATGACCTGTTGAGGGAGGCAGACAGGGGCAATATGTCCTTGTTGGTCCTCCTCGATATCTCAGCCGCCTTTGATACCATCGACCACGGTATCCTCCTGGGGAGGCTCTCCGAGTTGGGAATTGGTGGCTGGCGCTTGCCTGGCTCCGATCCTTCTTGGAGGACCGTCCCCAGAGAGTACAGCTTGGGGAGAGTGTTTCGGCCCCATGGAGTCTCAATTGTGGGGTTCCGCAGGGGTCGATCATCTCCCCAACGCTGTTTAATATCTATATGAGGCCGCTGGGTGGGGTCATCAGGGGGTGTGGGGCATCGTGCCACCAGTATGCTGATGACACGCAGCTCTACATCTCCTTTTCACCTACTTCAGTGGATGCCGTTCTGTCCCTTCAGCACTTCCTGGAGGCTGTACTGCAATGGATGCAGCTGAATGGGTTGAGGCTGAACCCGGACAAGACGGAGGTCCTGAGGGTGGGTGGTCCCCCCATTAACAGTTTGGGTGACTCCCTTTCTTTTGGGGGGATGACTCTCACCGCAAAGAGTGAGGTTCGCAGCTTGGGGATACATCTGGACCCGGCGCTTACCATGGAAACCCAGGTGGCGTCCGTGGCCCGCTCCGCCTATTTCCATCTATGGCGGATTGCCCAGCTGCGACCCTATCTTGATGGTGGGGCCCTCACTACTCTTGTCCATGCGCTCGTAATCTCGAGATTAGACCACTGTAATGCGCTCTACGTGGGGCTACCTTTGAGATTGATGCAGAAACTTCAAATGGTGCAGAATGCAGCGGCCAGACTTCTTAGTGGGGTGAGAAAATATCAGCATATCTCTCCCACTCTGGCTGCCTTGCCTTGGCTGCCCATTCGTTTCCGCATTGACTTCAAAGCGTTAATGATGACGTACAAAGCCCTAAACGGTTTGGGACCTCGATACTTGGCAGATCGTCTACTCCCACCTAGATCTACCCGAATCACTCGGCATAGCCAGGAGGGACGGCTGAGGGGCCTAACGCCGAGAGAGGCCCGGAAAGAAAGAACAAGAAACCGGGCCTTCTCGGCAGTGGCCCCTCAGCTATGGAATAGTCTCCCAACAGAGATCCGACTGGCACCCTCGCTGGGTGTTTTTAAAAGCCATTTAAAAACTTGACTCTTTAGACAGGCCTTCCCTTCAGTCAATAATTGATATCTATTCTTTGTCTTTTAATTACTTCCATCTTGGTATTGATTTAATTTAATTGTTTAAAAATTATGATGTTTTAATGATTTTTAAAATATTTGTTATATAATGATGGTTTTATAATATTTGTAAGCCGCCCCGAGTAGACTTTGTCTAGGGGGGCGGGGTAAAAATCCAATAAAGTAAAGTAAGTAAAGTGTTCTACTCCTTTCTTGTGGAAGTGTCTCTTTGAGCTGTCACCTTCTGAGCAATGTATTCATGTTGTTTTTACTAGTGGTAGCTGCTACCAGTGAAAACAAGCGGCTTACTGATATTTCTTTTTTTAAAAAAAGAATTAAAAAGGTACAAGCTCAGTGGCCATGAAGTGGCCACAGCACCCAGAAACCCAACTCATTTGCAAAGGAAATAAATCTACAATAAATCTTCATTCCTTATCGTTTCAGCATTCATACATGCTGAAACGATAAGAAATGAAGTGATTCATCATCGGTACAATTTTAAACAATGAGGGGGAAATAAACCGCTTGTCAGGAAAATGAAACAATGTTGGCTGTGCATCATGTGACAGAAAATTATGAAACGATCTAAAAAACATCCAAATCAATATAACGGGGGTTCTTTTGCCAGGTGTAATCGAGCCCTTCATTACAGATTATATTTGATCAGCAATCTTCAACTACAGGTCTATGTGCATACAAAAATAAGTCTGTTCCTCAATTCATGCACAATAAACTTATCCAGTAGTTATCATCCAGGTATATTCATCATAGGAAAAAATGGAATGGTCTAGCTCCACTTTTTTCCATTTCTAGTGTTTTTTTTGCTCACCTATTTGTAAAAGTTAGCATCTCTGAAATGGAGATCCTTTGTTCTTTATGAGAGTTTTTCGTGTGAGTCAGGAAGACCCTGGAAAATCAGGATTTGGACTAATTTTAAAACACCGTGGCTGTGAAACTGGAAACTGAGAAGGCATTGCTAGAGTGTTCCTCTCCACCAATGGCAGGTGTGTGCAAGTAGATAATTACTGAATGGCTGCTGGCTGGATAGTGCCGTGAGTTGGGTATCTGGCTGAAAAGCCAGGGTTTGGGGGTTTCGTTCCCCAATGTGCATCTCAGGAGAAGAGCCGGCCTGCATAGCCTTGAGCAAGCTGCACAGTCCCAGAGAACCTCCAGAAGAAGGAATGGGAAACCATTTATAACCATTCTATAACTAGAAAATGCTGGAAAGGGTCACTGTAAGTCAGAACTGACTTGACAGCATACAAATATTATTGACGGAATAGGGCAAATCTCACTCATCTGTCTTTCCCTGACTTTCCTCTCAAATGCCTGTTTTTTCATCCTCAGTCATACTACGCCATTCAAAATTGTAACTTCCTTTCTATTTCTTGCAGCTAATTCCCATCAGTTTCTCTGTCAACCCTTCTATGCTTGTCAGCCACTTATATACATAAAGTCCTGGAGCTACTTGCCTTGTTAATATATTATACTAAGGTGCAAACTCTTAGCAGTATGTATGCTACATCACAATTCATAATTCATGGCCAAATATACAGGAATTCAAATCCAGGTTTGAAAACACTAAGCAATCAAAATATTCTCCCTGGATGGTTCACTTTCTCCTACATTCAAAATGTTAAAATCTTAAATTTGTTCTACTCTGCTTAAGAATAAACATCTGAATTTGGTAGTTTCTCATCAAAAATGGATAAGCAAAGAAATGCTTAACAATTCCTGCACAGGGATCAGTGCCACTGCATTAAGTGGGGTTTACTGTTGAGTAGCCATATACAACTGCATTGCAAGGAACCTTTTCAGCCTGGTATTTCCTTAAGAATTCAGAGCTCTTTCTTTCCCTCCCTCCCTCCCTGAATAGTAGTTCAAAAATTCTCTATGCTGCCTAGTAAGAATTGCAAAGGCTGTCTTCTGCACATATCTGAGGCACAATTAGAAATGTGCAACCACTAACCTTTTAAACTCCAGGGACAGCCAATCCACTTAAAATCACATTGCTGCATTGCACTGGCACCACAATTGAACTTTGCTCACAGTTTATTTCAGAGGAAACTACCTAATTTAATATGAAATTCCCTTTGGTCCACAAACTGTATATGTTCAAAGGGAGGTTAAAGAATAGTGGAGGTTTGTGGGTCAGTTCTCTTTTTAATTTTGGGTTGAATTGATTTAGCTGTCAGAAAGATTGCATAGATACTTTTAAAAGTTAAGTGAAGTGTCTCAGATATTTCTTGACCCCTTCCTTGAAGATATCTATACTAACGTCTTCTTGATAGACAAAGATTTGCTCCATGGAGTTTGTTTGAAACTTTTCCAAAACCTTCAAATACTGATTATTTCATGACCATTCCAACAAGTTTCTTTACATAAGAGGAAATACATTTTTATTCTGCCTAGTGAATTTTTATAGGTTCCCCCCCCCTCTTTTTAAATATAAAATAATTTCACCTCTGCCAGGGAAAGGCTTATTAACTTGGAAAAATGGCATTCTGCTGGCAGTTTAGAAATAATTTATTGTTTTCATTTGGATGCATAACAGAGGCAGAGAAAAATTTAGCTTGGCTTTTATTATTTCTTCTATAAACCTGGAACATATAGGTGAAACCTCAATTGCCTTTAAGAGGAGAAATAAATTTAAATAAATAAATTTAAGATCATCCTAACATCTTTAGGTAATGTGCAATTCACTTAAAAAAACCCCCACACTTCACCACTTGTTCTTTTCTGTTTTCAGGATGCCTAAAATGGCAATTATGCATGTAGCTTTTCTGCCCTATTATAAGTCTAATACAACTTACCCATACCTAAGAATGCTGAAATCCCTGTTTTCACACAATTGGCTCACATCAACAGATGGTGAAGACAACAGGATGTCTTGACAATGAAGAGACAAGAAACTAATACCAGACAGTGCATGAGGGGCCAAAGTATTCTATCTAATTCATCATGATTGCCTTTTATTTGCCAGCAACCACACATTTAGTGTGGCATCTGGTTTGGTGCTACCACCATTGCTGGAAGTTTATGTCTGTGTACAAATTTTTAAGGAATGTGATCAGGGAATCACCCTTTTAAGAACAAAGGTGACTGTGGAAATGCATCTCTTGCGCTAGAAGAAAACAATAATCTCTCTGGCTCCAGCTCAATAATTGTGTGTCATCAAGTTGATTCCAACTTAGGCCTTCCTTCCTGGAACTTTCTGGATATAAATTATTCAGAAGCCATTTACCCATCCTTCCTTCTGGTGACATTCTGACACTGTAGAAGGCCACACAGGTGGCAGGATGCATAACATCCTTAGCCATAGCCATGCCTGCTGATTTTGGCTGGCCTCTCTCCAAGAAGGCACTGTTAGGATTTATACTCCTTCAGCCAAGTACTCCCACCCAGTGAACTATAACTTAATTTTGGGTTCAGTTTTGCTGAGAAATAAATACACTCCTCAAATAAATATGATGATGGCATCAAAAATTAGGGGGGGGGGGAACCACAAACCCTTTTTAGGGCTACAGGTCCCAGAATATCCTTGTGAGCCATACTGGGAGACCAAAAATTATTCCCTTTCCCCATTGCTGGACAGTGTGTCTCACTTTAAAATGCTCTTATGTCTGATGAAGTGGACTTGTCCACAAAAGCTCACATTTAAAAAAAACATATAAAAGTTAGTATTTAAGGTACCACCTTGTGTTTTTTTAATTTTAATTTTTACTTTGCTTTTACGTATAATCACTTAAAAATATTTAGTCAAGGTAGCAGAATGCCCTTCTAAGGTGCACAGAGAGGAATAACTGATAAAGGGCCAGAACTTTTCCAGAAAAGAAGAGGGATTTATTGGTAATGGAAAGAAAAAGGTATATCTCTTGGTAGGTTATTATCAAGAATTCATTCATTCATTCATCCATCCATCCATTCGCTTCCTTGCTTGCTTGTTTCCTTGTTTGTTTCCTTGTTTGTTTTATATGTCGCCTTTCTCCCAATAAAGTGATGGAAAACAAATATTGTTGTTATGTGCTGTCAAGTTGCCTCTGACTTACAGCAACCCTATGAGTGAATGACCTCGAGAATGTCCTGTCCTTAACTGGCCTTCTCAGCTCTCGTAAGACATACACAGCATGCTTTTCAACACCAGTGTGAAGCCACTGAGAAAAATCATTTAGAGGTCTGGGTTACGCAGCTAACACAGCGGTGGCCCTCTTTCCTTCATTTTAAGTTATTGGGATGCTGTGCCACTTTTGAACTGGTGTATGGATATAGTTTTGGGACTGATGAAGGAGAAGATGCAGAAACTTAACCCAGAACAAGTAAAGTTCTGATGAGTCAAGAGGTCTGTCGTTCTGGAGAGAGGTATTAATCCAGCTCTGGAAGGCATAAAGGACTAGTTGATCTTGGGAAAGTCTGACCCACTTCAAAGGACTGTTGTGAGGATGAAGTGGGGAAGATTAAAACCATGTATACTCCTCATTGGAAAGCAAGATATAAATGTAACGAACTACATCTTCTGAAGACACTGTTCTTTCTTTCTCTACAGTTACTGTATGAACTCCACTGATTTTTTTTAATTGTTGTTTTTTTTACACTGAATGTTGCTCTGGCATGTTACGCCTTTCCTAAGAGCAAATCCATAGAAAGCTGAAAGCTGATTATCAACTAACTCACCAGGTCATACAGCTCTCTCTGTGTTGTACCGTTCTGAGAAAGTGACATGCTTGTTTGGATGGGAGCAGTGAAGAAATGTCCTTTGTGTGTAAGAAACAAGAAATAATCAGTTTGAATAGATACCAACTGCATTTTGCAACATACAGTATATACTTAGCTTCTCTCATGTTCCAGCTCAAGAGAAAAAAACACTTCCATTGAGCATCTCTCAATATAATATGAACAAGTAAAGTCAATAGTTCACTGGCAATGCCTACAAATGCCTACACCTGACATAATGAGATGAGCCACATGTCATTGAGCTAGCTAGGGGCACTTACCAGAGATGGAAGTGTTAGTAAGAAATTTGTTGGCTTAATTCATGATTTTCCAAACATAAACATGACCTGGAAAAAAACCCTGTCCTTTCCCAAAGATTGTAATGCTGTTTACAACTGTATTGCTCTGTCTCCCTCTGAATATATATGACTACACTTAAATACTTCTGTTTGATTGCATTTGTAACCAAAATCAGAATGAAACAATGGCTCTAGTGTGTATCCTGCCCTTTCCAGTCTGGCCACAAAACATGACCCAGCCTGAACTTCTTTTGTTTTGGAGGAAGCAGCGTAGGGCCTGTCCACACTAGGAGATTTGGTGCAATCTGGTCATTGCTTAAAAGGTTC
Source organism: Intellagama lesueurii (assembly GCA_037013535.1). Taxonomy (NCBI): domain Eukaryota; kingdom Metazoa; phylum Chordata; class Lepidosauria; order Squamata; family Agamidae; genus Intellagama; species Intellagama lesueurii. The sequence continues at coordinate 265,491,269 of JBAJHW010000002.1, read as the reverse complement.
TTCTTATTTTAAGTGTGATCTACTCTAAGTCTCACTTGAGTTATCTTGCCATCCACACTGGAGATTGTGCTATGGGTTCTCTTCTCCTGGGCAACAGGTTCACACAGAGCAAGGTTTACCCAGTTTATTTGTGAGTAAGGGGACAGCAGCAACAGCATGTGGAAGACGGGTTGGCTGTGCCCCTGCAGCTGCAGGAACCACCTTCCATTTTGGAGGCATGCCTGCTGCCATGGTTGGACACCCCTTGTACCTGTGATTTTAGTTCCATTCGAGAAGTGCACACCCAGTGGAATGGCAGCCTTCCAATAGGCTCCCCAGCCAGTGAATCCAGCACTCACCCCCAGCAGGGGATTCCAGCCCTTAAAAGGGCTGAGTGAATCAATCAGCTGTGGTGAGGCAGAGCACTCGGTGCCCATCTGTGGGAGCAAGCTCCCCCAGTGATACAGCCTGCAGTGTTCCATGGAGCAGTGCCCGACCAGGCAGTACCATCTCCCCATTTGTGATTCCAGCAGTGTGAGGGTTGGGATTTTACCCAGCTGCTAACTGCCACCACTCTGGAGGCTCCCTCTTCAATAAGAAGAGAGAAAAGACAGCAAAGCTGCCTTGCGTGGCAGCAGCTGCCCTCTATCCCCAACTGCTCTGCTGAGCCTGCTGTGACTGCACTCAGCCAGGCAGCCCCTCTTTGCCCTTCAGCTGCCCCCACAGTGGTCGCCTGTTTCCTCTAGCCAGTCTGTGAAGGCAGAAGGCCAGCCTGTGTTGCCAAGTCCATCTCCCTCTTTTCTGATGCTCAGTCTGCCAATGTGCTACCTTCAAGCTGTTCCTTCACCAGTGTTCCAACTCCCAGCCAATCAGCTCTGCTGCCTACAGCATTACAGGGTTGTCACCGCAATTAACGTCACCCACAGTTCCATTTCCATGCAAGTTAACCATCCGCACAGGCTAAACAAAGAGCTATTTAGGACTATGCCCCGAAGAATTCGTGCCCTAGCGATGTTCCAGAAAGGTGTGTGACAGCTCTTAAAGGGAAAGGATGGATTGGTCCAAGTTGAAACATTTGTGGATGCTCTCATTTGGCTCAATCCAGACTGTGCCATCAGTGATCCTCTGTTTAATTACTAATTAAACTAGTGTTTTAACTAGTGTATTGTTTTCTATGTTTAGCTTATTGTGTTTTTAATTCTGTTCCTTTAATGGTCCCCTTCTTGGGAGAAGAGTGGCCTATCAAACAAATAAATAAAACAAACAAACAACGGTCCATATAACAAGCTACAGTTTATGCCAGTGTGGACAGGCTGACAGTTGTATGTAGGTGTCTAGGGCATTTCTGTGCCTCAGTAATCACAAACATGACAGGAGGTAGATTTCAACTTCCTATTTTGTGTTTGATAGGAGAGCTGTTTTCTGGCACTTTATTACTATTTTATTTACTGCACATTTATGCTGTCTTTTTCTTGACGGTGGGACTCACAGTGGCTTACAGCTCATTAAGGGAAGCAAGAATTAAACAAGAGACAAGAAACATTCAAAAGTTAGTAAACATGGCAATATTAAAATCATCATGTAAAACATTTGAAAAAAACACATTTAAAAGGATATGACAAGAGTAAGCATAGGACTAGGTTGAAATTTGATATTAAATATTAAACACCTTTCTAGATAAGAATGCTTTCAATTGTCGCTGGAAATCTCTAATGATAAAGAAAATGCTTCCTTCAAGTGTTCTAACAGAAATATGGGAAAAAGGAATTGTGTGGAAAAATGTGAATCATGCAGTGAGAAGTCCTTGGCCGGAATCCCATCTCAGCTTTGACACACTAGGTTGCAAATCCTTCTAGGCATTTTTGAGGTACCTTGTCTTCTGGCTCCTTGGACTTCTTGCCAAAAATCCATAATGATAAAGAAAGCACTTATTTCAAGTAATACATAATTCAGAAATCTGTGGTGAATGGGGAACACAATTCAATGTGGTGACAAACGACGCAAGCTTAAAGGAATTAGCCAAATTCATGGAGAATATACCTATTAATAGCTATTTGCCATAGCAGTTACAGTGAACTGTCATTTTTCCAGGTAGTATGAAAAAGAATTCCACAGTTGTGGAGAAGCAGTGGGAAAGGGCTATCACCTTGAACTTCTGCTTCAAAACAATAGCCTGTTCCTACTGCTTTTTGATGACTACTTCTTTTCATGGAGTGAAATCTCTAGTAGACGGAAATTTCCTCTGATCCTCGAGTATTCTTCTTGAGTTCTTGATAATACCGGTCTGTTTATGCAGTAGCTATAATAATTACATATGATCTATCAGTTCTGAAGATCTATATTTTCTTTGGATAAATCCTCAAAATAGGTTACTTTGGATAGGCTTGGGATTTACTCTTGATGTTGTTTGTTGGAGTGTGGTTTGTATGTAAGGAAGATGAATCACAGTAGAGTTTGCTGGCACCTGAAAGATAATAAGCTTGTCAGTCTTTAAGGTGCCACTGGAACCTTAGCTGATTTTGCTGAGTACAGCAGAATTGGTGTTAACACAGGTACATTCTTATAAATTTAAGTTAAATCAAATCTATTCATCATTTTGCCTTACATATCATTCTAGCCGTAGTTACAGATTTATTTGTTTGTTTGTTTGTTCGTTTTCTGCCTTTCTCCCCAAAGCGGTTCACAACAGATAAAACAACAGATTTTTTTAAAAAACTAAGTAAATATCAAATTTAAAAAAAACACCATTTAAACATATATTAAGATTAAAAAATCACGTATGAAAACAATTCAAAAACATTAAAAAAAACCCTCTAAGTTAAAAACCAGCATTCCTGAGACAACCTACTGCTTCAAAGCCTGCCTTTGCAGGAAGGTCTTTGCCTGACACTATTAGTGCAGTGTTGTGGCTATAACTGAGTGACACACTTGAGCATGGTATCATTCTGTGTTTATCTGAATTTATGTAGTGTGTGTGTGTATGTTTTGTTGTTGTGTGACTAGCATGTGTGTGTTACACACACACACAGTGGCCAGAATCTGACCTCTGGCACAGTGCGAACAGCATCACTTCTAGAGCAAACATTTGCTGCATGTTATGAAATCATTGAAGACATTACTTCATATGTATCAAATCACGCAACCCAGCACCCAACAAATAATATCCACACTGACTTCGTAACTTGGATCAATTTGTCAACACAACTTACATCATTTATATTTCATAGCAGCAGTCATATCGTCAGTATTTTATTATGGAATGCACAAGCACTAATATCGATTATACAAAATCACTGAAGTTTTTTCTGGTGTGAATCGGATGTGGAATGCAGCAATATGTACGTGGCTTGGAATACAGGCTCTCTAGTCTCCACAGTATACAGTGTAGGGTCTAGACTGGTAATTCCCAATCTTGGGTAGCCCAGTTGTTCATGGACTGCAACTCTCAGAAGTCTTCACCATTAGCTGTGCCGGCTGAGGTTTCTGGGAGCTGCAGTCCAAGAATACCTGGGTTACCCAAGGTGTTTTAACCACTGGTTAAAAACAAGCTGTTGATCCCTTTCTCCCCATTCCCCAGCACCAAAAACACTCCTATATGTTTGCAATTTGACAGGCCGCAATGCCTTTTCATAAAAGAGGCAACAATGTTCACAAACTGAATCCTAAAGACCATAACAGACAGTCCTTAAAAGAAGACAATGAAAATTTTAAAAGCTGCTTGCACATATACCTGTGCTTTTCTTATATTTGGGCATGTTTATCCACTAAGTAAGGGTTAAAGATGTCTGGAAATACCCTCCCTCATGTATTGAAAAGTATTTTACAGTCATTTCCAATTTGCTGATGAAAAAAATTGGACACAGCATTTCAGCCATTTTGTAGTGAGATTGTAATATAGATCTAAGGTGTAAAGGGCATCCTTGAAAACTGTAGTAGCTGAATCTACCTGCTTTCTGAAGTGGGTTCCAAAATGAAACTTTTATTCTGTGCACACCCTTCTAATTACTCGCCTCTTTACTGTAGTCTGCTGGGGCATACAACTCATATTACACATATTGCCTCTACAACAGAGTCTGGTGGAGCTTAGTTGTACCCCCAGGTTCCTACTAGCAATACAGTTTTTTTCTGAAGGTTTCAGATAAATAGTTTTGTTGTTTTTGAGTGCTTTTGCAAATGAATGTATCCACTCTACAGCTGTTTGTGTATTGTGGGCTAATTTTACAGAATGGTTCACAAAACTCCTGGGGGTACAACAACAAAAATAGAACAAAACAGAACAGCTGCCTGAAAACTAACCAAGGCAAGGCTACATGTGTGGGATAAGAATGTGGGATAAGAATGCCTAATCCAAATTTCTCTCGAAGTAGAGAATCTGAGGGTCCTTTGAAATGATTTTGGAGATATGAGCTGTTCAACTGGTTGTGGGTAAGGGGGGAGTATCAAGAGTATCGAGAGAGAGAGAGAGAGAGAGAGAGAGAGAGACTGGAAGATAGATTTCAGCTTCTGTATTAAACTGGTGAGGTTAGGTTGTGGATAGCATCTCCAGTGAACCAGGATTCAGGAGTTAGAACCAAAGAGCAGAACATGGAAAGGGACTTTCAAGCAGGGCTATAAGTCCTGATGTGGTGTGTGAGAAAAATATAGTTTTCCTCCTCATTTCAAGAATATTTCTTGAGTTGGTTAATGAATGGTTTTATCATTCATTAACCAACTCAAGAAATATTCCCAGATTTGGGAGCAGCAAGATGATTTCACATCCCTACCTATAAGAAGAAGTATTTAATGACAATCTATCCATACCTCATAGGATCCCATTCTGGATTCTGGGGCACTATTTTACTACTGTTCAGTTATGAATGGTCTCACCATATTCTGTCTTCCTCAAAGTGTCTTTCCAGGTGCTGCCAAAGAGCATATTAGGATCAGAAAGGAAATCAGAAAGCTGTACTGGAAACCCTATTATATTGGGGTCTTGTGGGGTTTTAAATTTTAACCTGTAAACCACCCAGAGTAGTGCTTACACTAATCAGGCGGTATATCAGTCAATCAATCAATTAATCAAGTAAATAAATAAATAAATAATCTTTCTCTTTTCTTATGAGAAGCCAATAGTCACACTGAGCCAGAAGGTACTTCACTATGAGGCCACAAGTGGCAGTGCTCATATTTTCTTGAATTCCTGTTCACCATATTTCATGCCCAGAAGAATTACTGCTTATTGACCCATATATAATGTTAAGTTGAAATTATGTGTTGAACGTGTTGCACTCTTTTCTTTGAAGATGTAATAAAGTATAGTTGCTTCATAGAAATAATCTTTCCAGCCCATCACTTTCTGCCTGGTGTACGTACTAGAGAGTTCCCCAGTTAAGGAAAAGGAATTCAAGTCACTAACCTTGGAGTCTTGGGGGTGGGATGTCTTTTGTTTGTTGAACTCCTCAGATCCAGGGAAGGGGGCAGACCCCACAACAGAATTCCTCCCATCCATTGGAAAGCAGGGGCTCTGTTCATTTCATGAATGACAGGGAAGTGGCAGTAGCTACTACCTTAATCAGGAAGGGCATTAAACTAAACGGTATTTAGAAGATATACCAGTGAAAGAGTCTTGATAGTCAGAAGCTCAGACAACCTTCGATTACTGTTGAAAAAAAGTAACAGCAGGGGCCAATCAGTCAATGCCAATTAAAAAAGAGTCAAAAATAATGGGGATAACATCAATATAAAATGGTGGAGATAACATCAACATAAATATTATATGTGATGACTTACATTGCCCACCCAGCCCAGAATAACAAGATGAGACACAAGAATATGGGTTAAACTAGGGCCACAGCTTTATTAACTTATTTAAAATTTAAACTATCCCTTTTACAAGGGGGACAGCCATAGTGCTAACATGTCTGGAACTCTTGTCCATCCTGACCGACCAGTCCAGACCTTCCCCCAGCGAGTTCCTGCACCGAGAGGGTGCTGTCATACTGTACAGCACCCTCTCGGCCATCTACCTGGAGTACCCGGGGCCACCCTCTACCGACCCTAAGTGCCCAGCGTTCCCTGGGGTCTCCCTGTTTACCGTCCATTCAGCCAAACCTCTTGAAATGCAATTCTGAGGGAAGGGCTGCCTTGCACCCGCTGGGTGCCCCCCCCCGGAACTCACCTGAACCTACACTGTTTAGCACTACTTGCCGTCATGACCTTACCGCCAGTGTGCCTAATTAGGTCCCCTGGACTCCCTGGGAGTAAGGATGGGATGGGCAAAAAACCATCTGCATCCTGGAGCCAATTTAGGTGCAGGTCAAAAATTCCCATCCGGCCTGAAGCGACCAGCTACTCTCATTCTTACATTGGGTGGGAGGGTGGGTTGCTTGCCAGGCAGGGAAGAGGATGAAGCAGGCAAGTAGATCCCTTTTAAAGGCTTGGACTGAGCTTTGCCTGCCTGTCATCTCGCAGGACTCCCTGCCTTCGCCTCCACTAGATGGGCAGGCAAAGAAGCTGCACCCAGGCAGCTCTGCGCCTTTGCGGAGGGCCATAAATACCAACTAAACAAATATGTGTATTAATTTAATTAACAACCATTTGGACTGCAAAAATAGAAATAAAGCAAAGAACTGAGATAGCTAAAACAACCTTCATGAAGTTGACTAAAAGTGCTGTGTAACAAACAGCTTAATTTTTTAAAATTGGATTTTGGCAACCAGGCCACTCTGGGCGGATAACAACAAAATAAACAGCACAATATCAAGATACGATAAAAAAATAAAATAATACATACATTCAAACAAATATAATAACCCGCAAGATAAATTAAAACAGATGGCAGTGAAGGTGGTAAAAGGATGATGAAAAGGATGGCAAAAAGGATGGTAAAAGGGAGGCCGAGATCTCAGTAACCTAATGATCAGGGAAAGCCTGGCGGAAGAGCCAAGTCTTCAATGCTCGTTTGAACCCATCCAGCGAGGCAGGTTGTTCCAGAGGTGGGGAGCAGCCGCTGAGAAGGCCCAGTTTCTTGTTCTTTCCCTCCGGGTCTCCTTCAGAGTCAAGGCCCTCAACCGCCCTGCCTGTGAAGAACGGGTATTACGGACAGATCTGGCTGGGAGCAGGCGTTCCGATAGATACCAAGGTCCTAAACCGTTTAGGGCTTTGAATGTTATCATCATAACCTTGAAGTCGATGTGGAAACAAACCGGTAGCCAATGAATGGCGGCCAGAGTGGGGGAGATGTTTTGGAATTTCTTCACCCCAGTTATTAATCTGGCTGCCGAATTTTGGACCAGTTGAAGTCTCCACATCAGCCTCAAGGGTAGCCCCACATAGAGAGCACTGCAGTAGTCTATTCTTGAGATTACGAGTGCATGAATAAGTGTCGCGAGTGCCCCCACGTCTAGATAGGGATGCAGCTGGGCAATCCTCCGAAGATGGAAATGGGCTGCCTGTACCACAGATCTCACTCTCAATATATCTTTGAGAGTGAGGATGTTAGAGTGTTACATGTGGTCAGCCCTCCTATACAGAGGAAATGCTCAATAGAAGAAACACTTTTGAAATATGGGCATACAGAAGAGTCCTTTGTATCTCGTGGACTGATAGAATAAAGAATGAAGAGGTACTACATCGGTTAGGAAAAGAAATAGAGTTGATTATTAAAAAATGCAAGCTCTGATACCTTGGATACATACTTCATCATGACAAATATTATATACTACTATACATCACGGAAAGAAAATTATAGGGCAAACATGGAAGAAGTAGAAGAAGGATTTCTTGGGTGAATAACATCAGAGTATGCCTGGAGCTTATTGAACAACAACTAATCTACACAGTGAATGATAAGCAGAGATAGGCCATGATGGTAGCCAACCTCAGCAACTGAAATGGCACCTAGGGAGAGAGCAGTAAGCTCTCTTATCAAATGTTCATATAGGATGATCAGGTAATAAGCTTTACACCTGGTTTTCTTGTTTTCTTGTCTTCCACGCTTTGTGATCATGCCAACTTTTCCCATTCCTTTATCTCACCTCCTAGCCTTTGGTAGCTTCTCCTTTGGATGTATAATAAACAGGCTCAGAAAACAGGGTTCTGTACACTGCCCACTCTGATTTGTGGATAAAATTATCCTCCCCCTCCCATGTACAAACTTAAATTGCACATAGGAGGAAGGATAAAATTAAAAATGCAAAACAAGACCCAGTTATGACTGTTTTTTTAAAAAAAATCAAGTCATTGTGCAATAGTATGATTGAAAAGAACTTTTTTCCTGCCTATAAGAAAACATCCTGGGTTTCTTTTGCATTTTTTCTTGTTGCAAATTTTCCTGACCCTGGCAGGCAAGCCTTGGTTTATTCTTTGCAGATGCTTACCTTGTCAGTTTTGTGGCAGCAAAAGCTATGGAGGCCGCCGGAAATCAATGGGGTTTCAGCACACTGGGTTGGTATGCAGCCAATATGTAAAAATTTCATTCCAAGGCAAAACATTTCCTTATGCTTCAAAGGAAAGGGCCTGAAGAAATCATCTCATTCAGGATGTATCACCCTGCCATGTTTCTTGGTTTCATGGAAGAGGAACTGAATGCCTTCACGTAATACTTGCCTCATCTGAATGTAAACTTTCCTTCACTACTACAACAAAACCCAGGCTTGCAGATATTTCTTCCTTTCCAGTACAAATGCTTCCATTCTCCTCCTTACAGCCATGTTCAGGAAGGGAGATGGGAACACACAAACTCATGGTTCAATTCTTGTTCCCACAGTGCTAAACGGCTTGGGCCCTGGATACCTGAAGGACCGCCTCCTTCCATATGAACCTACCCGGCAGTTAAGATCTAGCCAGGGGGCCCTTTTGAAAGAGCCGTCCCTCAAGGAGTTAAGAGGGATGGCTTGTAGAGAAAGGGCCTTTTCGGCAGCTGCCCCCAGACTATGGAATGCCCTCCCAACTGAGATTCGTCTGGCGCCAACGCTGATGACATTTCGGCGCCAGGTCAAAACCTTCCTGTTCCAGAAGGCTTTTAATTGAAATAATATCAGCTGTGGGTCCTGATGGCAATTTTTAGAGTATATATTTTAATTGCATTTTAATTGTTTTGTCTTTTTATTGTATTTTATCTGTTGTAAGCCGCCCAGAGACCTTTGGGTAGTGTGGGCGGCATATAAGTTAAATAAATAAATAAATAAATAAATAAATCTCAAGTTTAGCTTTTCATCTGAATAATCTCTCATTATAAACTCATATTTGCATGCACACATCTGCCCCTCCCCACACACATACTCAAACACACTGTTGTAAGTTAGAAAAAGAAAAAGTGAGGGACAGACAGAGAAGAAAACTGGAGAGCTTAGAGCTACATCTTGTCTCATGTGTGTTTATATAAGGGGGTGGGGGCCCCTCATTCTGTAGGCTAAAAATATCCAGTTGCAGGACGGAAGCCTAAACCATTCTCAGTGCAAGAAGTAATGTCAGTTGAGCTTTTATGGGCGGGAACTTATATGTGGTGCTGCTGAGGTAGCTTTGAAGGGGAAGCACCAGAGAAGATGGTGCCTTTTGGTCTGTTTTTCAAAGCAGAGTGAGTGTGTAATCTGATTTGGCTTGTCTGCTTGTTTTTAAGAAGAATTAAACAGTGTACATCATCATGTAGAGGATGCACTGATAAAAGGCCATATCTATCTTCTGTGTAGTACTATTTTACCACTGGGGCTGCAGAATTTTATCTGTACTCTGCATGCATTTTATCTGCCTTTTATATAACCACATGTTAGTTTTGTTGATGTCCCAAGTACTTTAATTCTCCACTAATGAAATTTAAACTGATATCTATTTTATTTGGTTTTATCTGGGCTTGTGTGAACTTCCTTTTTTTGTTCTCTTCTAGAGCATTGGCTTTCCCTAGCTGATTAATTTAACCAGTTTTCAATAATGTGCACTGATTAGATTATGAGAATCGCTGGTACATCAGCATTCTCAAAGTTTCTCAGCTGTTCACACATGGAAGAGGGCATGTCTTGACATGAGGCTCCTCTGTAGACTATCCTTCATAATCCCCCAAATATCAAGCAATCAAAAAAGTTTGTTTTTGAAGTACAGGTCCCAGAATTCTACACTCAGCTAATCCAAGTATAAAAATTCCTCCAATGCTGCAAATATACCTTCATCTGTAGCAACAGATCTAAGGGAGATACAAGGGAAGGAACAGCTAGAAGTAGAAGGAAAAACCACCTAATTCTAAGAATGTGAATGGACAAAATGTGAAAAAATGGGGGGGGGAAATAGAGTCACTCAAATACGATTAGCAAAAATGATGACATTCCAATGTTTTCTTTACTAAACTGGCTGCTTTTATTATATATTGACATGATACCATTTCAGATTTCACATTACACGTTCAGTTTAATTTTTAGAATTCTGTTATAATTTTTTTTAAAAATAGAGAGAGAAATCCTTGTTTCGCTGCTCATATTATTTCACAACCATTTGGTTATTAAAGTTCAGCATGATTGTTCAATCCGAAGGAATTATGCCGTTGTTTGATGTGGACTGCCCACAGAGAGTCTTTCTTAGTTCCTTGGCAAATACATGTTTCTTTATTGGTTTATCTTTCCATCCGTGGTGCTGATGAGCTAACTAATCCAATTTCTTTTTTTGAAGAATGTCTTTTAGATTTCTGGGCATATCTCAGCCTGTGTATTTCTAAAACTCTAAACACAATCACCATTACTAGATAATTTGCTACATTACTAAGCACTTTGTGATTTCATTAGTAACAGAGTAGGAGATTAGGACTGTCACAAGAAATTGAATAGGGCTGCTCATGAAAACAAACAGTCTTGCTCGGTTGCTCTGAAAAGATCTGGGACGAAGAGCAACTCAAGCAGACTTATGGCGTATTCAGCTCACAGCATTGCAGGAAAAATAGAGGTACAACACTACCTTCACTGACATGCTGTCTTCAGACTGGCTTGTGAGACCAATGTTTTCTTCTTTGCTGGCAAATGTGAACAAAGAACTCTCCATCATCTCCCAACTCCCATAGGAGCAAGTAATTCTCTTAGGACCTTTGGTGGTGGGAAAAATGAGTTCAGAGGATGGAAGATGAAAGCCACCCTTGGTAACGGACCTACAAGAAAATTGCCTTCTCCTGTCTTTTCTAATTTCACCCACAAAAGTAGTTTATATGGGAATGGGGAGAAGGCCCTTTAGGGAGCAAATTAGAAGATGATAATACAAGTTACCTTTATGCAATTATCTCCAGGGATGTCAGATCCCACCCTGCAGTATTGGCCCAAAAGAAATTTTTCCCTTGATTCAGCGTAAGCAGAGCGGGGTCCTTTGAGAAGCAGAGGAAACACTGAACCCTCTACTACTTTTGCCCATTGGTATGTTTTGATTTTTTTTAATGTAGTTTAACAAATCACTCATTCTCATAAACTGAATGAATATCTGGCCACACATCCTTACTACCTAATACTTTATGAAAATGAGAATATGTATTAGCTAGTTTGATATTTAAGTAGCATGCCGACATGGTGGCCAAAAAAAGAAAAAGAAAAAGGTGGGGAAAGAGCTAATTCAATTTTGGGCTGCATCAACTGGGGTGTAATGTTCAGATCAAGAGCTTAATACCAATAACACCAGTCCTCAGACCTCACCTGAAATATTGTGTTCAGTTCTGAGCACCATGTTTAAAGAAAGATATCGACAAGCCAGAGACTGTCTAGAGCTTTGGTTCCAACCTTGGGTTCCCAGCTGTTCGTGGACTACAGCTCCCAGAAATCCTGGCCAGCACAGCTAGTGGTGGAGGCTTCTGGGAGTTTTAATCAAAGAACATCTGGGGGGCCTAGGTTGGGAACCACTGGTTTAGAGAAAGGCAACCAATTTGGTAAGAGTCTGGAAACCAAGTTCTCTGAGAAACGGTTAATGAACTAGGGTGCATTTAGTCTGAAGAATAAAAGACTGATAGTTGATGTGATATCCATCTCCAAATATATGAATCACTGTCATAGGGAAGATAGAGAAAACATTTTTTGTCCTGCTCTGGGGGGCAGGACCTGAATCCATATACTCAAGTTACAAGAAAGGAGAATACTTTTTAGAAAGAATTTCCTGATGGTATGAGTTGTTTGGCAGCATAATATGCTAGCTTGAAAAGTGGTGGACTCTCCCTTGTTATAGGTTTTTAAATAGCGTTTGGATGGCCAACGGTTAGGAATGCTTTAGCTTTATTTGTTACTAGAGCAGAGAGTATATTTATTTTATTTTCATTTATATTTTATTTTTCTCCCTTGTAGGTACAAAATATGAATTACAGCAATTACAATATGAATTACAACAATTACAACATGAATTTTAAAAGCAATACAGCTGGAAAAAAGCCCACAATAAATGCCAGTATTTTTTAATGCAATTTAAAACCTTTTTTAAAAACAAACCAAAAAGAAGCATTCCTATTAAAAGAAGAAGTACAACACCCACCTTCCACAACCATAAATCTATAACCAAACACAAGTCTAAATAAAAATGTCTTTGATTTTGACGGGAGGAAATCAGCCTAGCCTCCCTCAGGAGGGAGTTCTGTGTTTCAGGAGCTGTTACCAAGAAGGACCATTTTTGTGTCTACACCAAATGGGCCTATGTGGGTGGTGGGGTAGAAAGAAAGGCCTCCCATGAAGATTTTAGAACTTGGACAGGCTGATAAGATGATTCAATGAAATAAAGAAATTGTGTTTCCACAATAATACCCAAAGAATTGGGATCTAAACACAGTTTTAAGTCTCCTACTGATTTGTTTTCAAAGTAACTACTTTTTTTTGGGGGGGGTAGTTTTTGCTTCAGGAGAACAGACCATGTTGTCCAGTGTAAATCATGTTCGTAAAAGTCATGTCTCTCCTCCAACTGGCATGAAACATTCCTGTCTTCTTTAAAGCTACAGACATGCCAAATCCCAAACAGGTTAGATAAAGAATTCTAGAGATTATTTGAAAGCTTGATATATGAAATGTTTTTGACTTCTTTCAGTGAGAGACTTAGCAATTCTTTTACACTTCTTGTTTCAAATATCATGGCAGTTTCAGACATGTGCCCACTTCCTAATGCACCTCCCAAAATTCATATTATATATTTGTACTGCATTATTTCTTCCATATGAGTTTCTCTCAGTCTTTGTCTCTGCAGTCTTTTGACCTCTTTAGGTCAACATTTCCATTTTTCAAGCCAACAGATATTGACAAAAACAATTTGAGACTGAAAACAAAGTATTTGAATTCTTATGTCTCATTCATTTGAACTCCCAGTTGCTTTCATAATGTAAAATAAATTAAATTAATAGGCTTTATTTATTTCTTTTCTACTTAGGCATGTTAATTGTGGTTTATCTTGTTGTTATGCACTGAATTTGAAGGCCCATTTTTTTTTCATCTCAGCAGCAAGTTTTTGTCCTCAGTCTCAACACTTGCACGTAGATGAGATTGTTTTTCACACAGCATTGCAAACGTGCAAAATTTAAGCTACAATAAGTGCTGCTTTGGTTTGTAGGTTACACAGCATTGCAAACATGCAAAATTTAAGCTACAATAAGTGCTGCTTTGGCTTGTAGATTACTACAATGTAGAAGCGCCAGAATGGATTGTTTATGTCTTCTGTGCTTTGTGTGTGTGTGTGTGTGCTTACCTGCACAAAGATGCTAGACACCTTTTGCACATACTGTGAAAGACACTGAAGGGAAAAAATGCTGAATGTTTCACTCTAATGCTAGAAGTGAGCTGTCTCAAGAGGGCTTAAGAATGCTTGACAGAATGCAACAATATATAAAGGCAGTATGGATCAGGAAAGTCAGTACACTGTGCATGAACCATGATGTAAGAACCTAGATTCACAGGAAATATAGAACAAAACACAGTGGGACAAGGTGTTAGGCTGTGTGGCCTACAGAAAGGGTTTCAAAAGAGAGAGAGAGAGAGAGAACAGTTTGTTTATTCATCTGGATTTCTTGTGCCTCATTGTGAAACCGATGGAAAACATTGACATGCCAGTACCATACCTGAAAAATGGAGATGAACATCTAGCCTCAGGGCCTTTGGGCCTATCCAGCAATTGGCCCATAGATAACATGTTCATCTCCAACATACTGGTGGAGTATCCAGAGAAGTCATTTCCCTCTTTTCAGCCTTGCTTCCTATTTCCAATGGAAAAAACAAGTACTGCATTTTTCCATGTATAAGACGCCCCACTTTTCTAACCCAAAATTTCTTTCTTTGCAAGAAAGTGGAGGAGGAAGGCAGGAATCAAAGTGCTTTGATTCCTCCTTTCCCCCTCCACTTTCTTGGTAAGGAAGTGCTTTCCCCGTCCACTTTCTTTGCAAACAGCTGCTTTCCCCCTCACAAAAACTGGACGGGGAAAGCAGCTTTTTGCAAAGAAAATGAGGTGGAAAGCACTTTCCTCGCAAGAAAGTGGAAGGGAAAAGCGATTCCTTCTTTTCCCCTCCACTTTCTTGCGAGAAAAGTGCTTTCCCCCGTCCACTTTCTTTGCAAAAAACTGCTTTTCCCCTCGCAAAAACTGGAGGGGGAAAGCAGCTTTTTTAAAAGGAAGTGAAGGGGGAAAGCGGCTTTTTGCAAAGAAAGTGGAGGGGGAAAGCAGGTTTTTGCAAAGGAAGTGGACAGGTAAAGCACTTCCCTTGCAAGAAAGTGGCGGGGGAAGCGATTCCTTCTTTCCCCCTCCACTTTCTTGTGAGGATAGTGCCTTCCCCCGTCCACTTTCTTTGCAAAAAGCTGCTTTCCCCCTCGCAAAAAGTGGAAGGGGAAAGCAGCTTTTTGCAAAGAAAGTGGAGGGGGAAAACAGCTTTTTGCAAAGAAAGTGGAGGGGGAAAGCACTTTCCTCGCAAGAAAGTGGAGGGGGAAAGAAGGAATCGCTTTCCCTCTCCACTTCCTTGCGAAGAAAGTGCTTTCCCAGTCCTTTCTTTGCAAAAAGCTGCTTTCCCCCTCCACTTTTTGCAAGGGAGAAAGCAGCTTTTTGCAAAGAAAGTGGAGGGGGAAAGTACTTTCCTCGCAAGAAAGTGGAGGGGGAAAGCGATTCCTGCTTTCCCCCTCCACTTTCTTTGCAAAAAGCTCCCCCCCCCCGCCACTTTTTGCAAAGAAAGTGGAGGGGGTGCTTTCCCCTCCCCCCCCCCCCCACTACTGTGTATAAAACGACCCTCAATTTTTCTTCTAATTATTTTAGGAAAAAGTGTCATTTTATCACAGAAAAATATGGTAGGTCAAGAAAAAGAAAATGGTCTGCTTTGATCTCTGACATCAATGGGTCCACTGGATCACTCTCAGGAGTATGTTGTATATAGGGCTGTGGTAAAGTGCAAGTAACTGAAACTGTGAATACTGATCCCACAGATATGGGTGTCTTCATGTATGCCCCAAACTGAACTTTGTCATACTTCAGAATAGGAGCAGGAAAGAAAGCTGATAACTCTGATTATTTTAGTTTGCATCACTTTCTTTTAACTGCAGGGCAATTTTGTTTCTGTGTTACTTCAGAGAGACAAGATCACATTCATTCTCATTAATTAATCTATTTTGTTAAGGACATTTTCCTATCATCTAACCAAGAAAATACAGTAGTTTCAGATGTGCATCTAACACAGCTTTTCTAATCTATTAGATGTTTAGTCAGTAATTTATTGCCTATTTTGGTGATAAGACCGAGATACTAGAATCATTACTGATCTAATTGAAGTCATCTTACAGCATGTAAGTTTCAGACCTAAACACCACAGTTTCATTGGAACTACCATTTGAAATGTACACAGCTTTCCCTAGATATGCAGATTATCTGCTCTGCTCTGATGCTAGAAGACAAGGAGGGAAATAGGAAAATTTGTGCCTGCCAGTGAGTATCACTGAGAGTCCAAAATCAGGACTTTCAATGTTATTTGTCAGATACATGACATTTGTAGGCATCAAGGCCTTAGGAGGAGGCCACAACAAACTGTCCAATCTCAAACAGATATGTGCACCTCATCACTTAGCCACAGCAATCTTTGCAGTTTGTCTTGCACCTGCATAAATATCCAATAGGATTCTGGCTGTTGTGTAAGCCTGTGTTGCCCTCCCCCCCCCCCCAGTGTTTTTTTCTCCATCATTGTTTCATCCTCATTTCATATTGGCCTTCTTCCTCCATTTTTCCTAATGTGCACATTTATTTGCATATTTTACATCCTGTTTCCTTAAAAAGAAAATGTTGCTTAATGTCCACATTCCCCCCATTGATTAAAACATTTCAGTGCATATTATTTTTTCAATTGTAGACATTCCAGTCCTTCATATTTTTAGATGTGTGCATTGTTTTCTGCATACCCTATTTTCCCAAAATGCCCTCTAAGCCTGGGATATGTGTGAATTCTTACAAGCCAAGACTCAAGTAGAGATGGGCACGAACTGCCAGTTCAGTGGTTCATGCCAGTTCATCCTTCATACAAACAGGTGTTCAGCGTTTCCCAGCCCCACCTCCTCCAGTGGGCACCCACTCAATGGCAGCACCAAGAGGAGGCAGGGCAGGGAAGCTGGGGCACTGCCTCTGAGTGGGTGTCTGCCAGAGGAGGCAGAGCTGGGTACTTTCAAACACCTGCCAAATTGGCAGTTCCTGCCCATCTGTAGTCTCAAGATATGCAAAAATGTTTTTTTTTCATTAAGAGTGCTGGAGGCTTTAACAGCAATGTGAGTGTACACAAGGTTCCCAAGCAGGTATGTATTATCAAATGACTGAGAAATAGAGCTCTATTTGTTTTCAGTCCTACCAGATAGTGCTTCCAGGTTAATGCAGGATACATATCACTTAGAGGTGAAGAAGCAGTGGGTTGTGCATCATCATCATGATTATCATAATTAATCAACAAAGGTTCTTGTGGTCACTGAATCCTTCACATGAGAGATTTTACCAGCAATCTGCACACCTTGTCACAGATTGGATCATCATTCCTAGTGTGTGTTCAGAAGACAAAAGTGTTTGGGGCACATTTTAGGCTTGTGGGATTAAAATAAAATAAAAACAAAAACAAAACAAAACAAAAACCCTAGGAATTCACAGGCCTGAGCCAGTTCAGGAGATCTGCACTATGCTAAGAGTATCTGCTTCTGAGTACATGCAGAACCAAAAACTTAGGTCTATCTTTGGATTCCCATTCTCCTATTGCCATTTTTCTCTATACTGTATAAAGAAGTGGAAGCCAGGGAGCCTTGTCAGTCAACTGAACTTTTCCCCGCCTTAAGGGAAAGGCTAAGGGTTAGATCACACAGGGAAATAGACCACAATTTGGACTGCTTGTGAAGTGATCTGGTGAGCTCAATTTTCCACTGATCATATGACACATGGGGAAATGCACTCCAGTGCAACCTCAATCTGTGCCCAAGCTGGACCTTTTTGGTCCAGCTGTAGGGGCCTCTACTTTGGGGGCCAGACTGGAACAATTCCCTGGCAGATAGAAGGGTCACTTTAAGGGAAATTGCTCCTGTTAAAGCAACCCTTTCCAGTGAATCAGGTGCATGCCTCTGCAACCTCTGCTCACACCCTGATTCTCTCCCCACAGGTGCTGGGGAAAAATCAACAAACAGAAACTGATTTCTATTTGATATGGGGGTATTCGTATATAGCCACTCTGGGTAATGGGAGGGAGGGCGAGTCTCCCTGCACAGCTGCCGAATGGCCAGCTGAGCAGGAAGAGAACAGGCTCTGGGAGTAATTGGAAGGAAGAGTGAGACCGCTGCCACTGCCAGATGTGTGAGTGGACGGTCCGGCACCTGGGGCTGAACCCTTGTTAACTCCAGCTTCATGGGAATATTCATATACAAATACGAATACCCCTATCTCTGATTTCTATGCGTTGTTCTTTCTTGCTGTATCAAAATTTATATCTTACCTTTGCAAACACCCACATTTTCAGAGGAAAAAATGCCACCCATTTGATGAAGCAATCCAAAGCTATAAACCAGTCTAAACCTATAAAGAGCCCAACCTGTATACTTACTGCAGTTATAAATAATATACCTTGCCAAATAAAAGCTTCAGATAAAATTTCGGATTTGAATGCTGCACTTGCTGTAATAACTGTTTTCATACTGAGGAGTGTGTCTCATCCAGACTCAAGTGAAACACTGTCTAAGTAATGATTTTCTCCCATTGCTTGTTTGTAGCTATGAAGACTTTTGGCAAGCAATTTTGTTTGGGAAAACGGGCCCTGATCACTTCTGCTATCTTTTTAATTATTTTCAGAATAAAATATTCTTGCTTATGGTGAAGCCTATAAAAGCAAAGAAGTCTATTAAACAAAACACTGTTTGGATCTTTTTTATATAAAAAATGGTTGATAATGTTGTGTTTTGCCTTTTGCATTTAATTAACAGTACTAACAGTACCAAATAGAATCAAACTTCAGCTCCCAAATGTAGCCGCTTGCTTAATTATCTCTCCTACTTTAAAAGTTTTTATTTGAATTTCAAGGTGCTTCTAAACAAAGGGTATCATCCAATTAAGTCCTTGCAGTCATGGAAATGTTTCCTCCAAAGAGGGGGGAAGGGAGTGATGCTACCTTTCCTCTATATTCCATTAAAATCTGTTCCAGAGTGTAGATAGACCTTCTAGAGAGATGGGAGATATATAGAACTTCAGGTTAGAACAGAGAAGAAAAGTCTCACTGTGTTAGTGTATTTTAATTCCTGTAATATTTGATTCCTCCAACAGTGCCACTCTTAAGTCTTAAAGTTCAGTCCTAGCTATGCAAGATGACTGAGGGCTAGCTGAACTAATCACTATTACAGCTGGGGCTGTGGTGAATCCAAACCTCTCTCAGCCTAGAATTGATAATTACTAAGAGCTACTGTGTCAAGTGCTCCCCTTCATGGATTGCTGCCTTGTCGTGGCGAAGGGGCTTGAGTAATTCAGAGAAGCTATGGGCTATGCCGTGCAGGGACACCCAAGACGAACAGGTCATAGTGGAGAGTTCTGACTAAACGCGATCCACCTGGAGCAGGAACTGGCAAGCCACTCCAGTATCTTTGCCAAGAAAACTCCATGGACAGAAACAAAAGGCTAAAAGATATGACGCCGGAAGATGAGCCCCTCAGGTCGGAAGGTGTCCAACATGCTACTGAGGAAGAGTGGAGGACAAGTACAAGTAGCTCCAGAGCTAATGAAGTGGTTGGGCCAAAGCCGAAAGGACGCTCAGCTGTGGACGTGCCTGGAAGTGAAAGGAAAGTCCGATGCTGCAAAGAAAAATACTGCATAGGAACCTGGAAAGTAAGATCTATGAACCTTGGTAAGCTGGATGTGGTCAAACAGGAGATGGCAAGAATAAACATTGACATCCTGGGCGTCAGTGAACTAAAATGGACGGGAATGGGCGAATTCAATTCAGACGATTATCATATCTACTACTGTGGGCAAGAATCCCGTAGAAGAAATGGAGTAGCCCTCATAGTCAACAAAAGAGTGGGAAAAGCTGTACTGGGATATAATCTCAAAAATGATAGAATGATTTCAATACGAATCCAAGGCAGACCTTTCAACATCACAGTAATCCAAGTCTGTGCACCAACCACGGATGCTGAAGAGGCTGAAATTGACCAATTCTATAAAGACTTACAACACCTTGTAGAGCTGAAACCAAAGAAAGATGTTCTTCTCATTATAGGGGACTGGAATGCTAAAGTAGGGAGTCAAGAGATAAAAGGAACAACAGGTAAGTTTGGCCTTGGAGTTCAAAACCAAGCAGGGCAAAGGCTAATAGAGTTTTGTCAAGAGAACAAGCTGGTCATCACAAACACTCTTTTCCAACAACACAAGAGGCGACTCTACACATGGACATCACCAGATGGGCAATACCGAAATCAGATTGATTATGTTCTCTGTAGCCAAAGATGGAGAAGCTCTATACAGTCAACAAAAACAAGACCTGGAGCTGATTGTGGCTCTGATCATCAGCTTCTTATAGCAAAATTCAAACTTAAACTGAAGAAAGTAGGAAAAACCACTGGGCTAGTCAGTTATAATCTAAACCAAATCCCTTATGAATACGCAGTGGAAGTGAAGAACAGATTTAAGGAACTAGATTTGGTGGACAGAGTGCCTGAAGAACTATGGATGGAGGCTCGTAACATTGTACAGGAGGCAGCAACAAAAACCATCCCAAAGAAAAGGAAATGCAAGAAAGCAAAGTGGCTGTCCAACGAGGCCTTACAAATAGCAGAGAAGAGAAGGGAAACAAAATGCAAGGGAGATAGGGAAAGTTACAGAAAATAGAATGCAGACTTCCAAAGAATAGCAAGGAGAGACAAGAGGGCCTTCTTAAATGACCAGTGCAAAGAAATAGAGGAAAATAATAGAAAGGGAAAAACCAGAGATCTGTTCAAGAAAAATGGAGATATTAAAAGGAACATTTTGTGCAAAGATGGACATGATAAAGGACAAGAATGGTAGGGACCTAACAGAAGCAGAAGACATCAAGAAGAGGTGGCAAGAATACACAGAGGAATTATACCAGAAAGATCTGGATATCCCGGACAACCCAGATAGTGTGGTTGCTCACCTTGAGCCAGATATCCTGGAGAGCGAAGTCAAGTGGGCCTTAGAAAGCATGGCTAACAACAAGGCCAGTGGAGGTGATGGCATTCCAGTTGAACTATTAAAATCTTAAAAGATAACGCTGTTAAGGTGCTACACTGAATATGCCAGCAAGTTTGGAAAACTCAGCAGTGGCCAGAGGATTGGAAAAGATCAGTCTACATCCCAATCCCAAAGAAGGGCAGTGCCAAAGAATGCTCCAACTACCGTACAATTGCACTCATTTCACACGCAAGCAAGGTTATGCTCAAAATCCTACAAGGTAGGCTTCAGCAGTATGTGGACCAAGAACTCCCAGAAGTACAAGCTGGATTTCGAAGGGGCAGAGGAACTAGAGACCAAATTGCTAACATGCGCTGGATTATGGAGAAAGCCAGAGAGTTCCAGAAAAACATCTACTTCTGCTTCATTGACTACACAAAGGCTTTGACTGTGTGGACCACATCAAACTATGGCAAGTTCTTAAAGAAATGGGAATGCCTCACCACCTTATCTATCTCCTGAGAAATCTATATGTGGGACAGGAAGCAACAGTTAGAACTGGATATGGAACAACTGATTGGTTCAAAATTGGGAAAGGAGTACGACAAGGCTGTATAGTGTCTTCCTGCTTATTTAACTTAAATGCAGAATACATCATGCGAAAGGCTGGACTGAATGAATCCCAGGCCGCAATTAAGATTGCCGGAAGAAATATCAATCACCTTAGATATGCAGATGGTACTACTCTGATGGCAGAAAGTGAGGAGGAATTAAAGAACCTCTTAATGAGGGTGAAAGAGGAGAGCGCAAAAAATGGTCTGAAGCTCAACATCAAAAAAACTAAGATCATGGCCACTGGTCCCATCACCTCCTGACAAATAGAAGGGGAAGCTATGGAGGCAGTGACAGATTTTACTTTCTTGGGCTCCATGATCACTGCAGATGGTGACAGCAGCCACGAAATTAAAAGACACCTGCTTCTTGGGAGGAAAGTGATGACCTACCTAGAGAGCATCTTAAAAAGCAGAGACATCACCTTGCCGACAAAAGTCCGCATAGTCAAAGCTATGGTTTTTCCAGTAGTGACGTATGGAAGTGAGAGCTGGACCAGAAAGAATGCTGACCGCCGAAGAATTGATGCTTTTGAATTGTGGTGCTGGAGGAGACTCTTGAGAGTCCCATGGACTGCAAGGAGATCAAACCTATCAATTCTGAACGAAACCAACCCTGAGTGCTCACTGGAAGGACAGATCCTGAAGCTGAGGCTCCAATACTTTGGCCATCTCATGAGAAGAGAAGACTCCCTGGAAAAGACCCTGATGTTGGGAAAGTGTGAAGGCAAGAGGAGAAGGGGATGACAGAGGACGAGATGGTTGGACAGTGTCATCGAAGCTACCAACATGAATTTGACCAGGAGGCAATGGAAGACAGGAGGGCCTGGCGTGCTCTGCTCCATGGGGTCACGAAGAGTCAGACATGACTTAACGACTAAATAACAACAACAACTGTGTCAAGTGCTATCTTGATTTTGCTCTAATGTAGTGCCAGCACTGAGGCTTTGGCTTTCAACTGAGAGGGTTTGGGGTGTTATGTAATGAAGAGATGGTTATTTAGCCTGCTACTTGGATCGCTGTTGGAATGGATTGATTTCCTGCTTTTTCCAGCAATCACATGATGTAATCACTGGAATGAACCAAATGCTCCCCAGAACATTTCTATCTGCACCTTCCTGGCCCCTGTCAGAGGCTTCTACTGTTTTGGTGATGGGAGGATTGCTCTGGTCTGGTTTGTTACCAGTATGTATGATTGCTGGAAATGGACCAACAGTGATCCTTCCTCTAATGTCCCAATATCATGAAGTGGCTTAATAAGACAGCCACTTCAGGATGCTTGCAAATTAATCACTTCCTCGGCTCCATAGAAGGGTCAAGGAAGTGAAGAAAAGTGTTTTTGAAGTGTGTATTAGGACAAAACCACTTTTAAAAATAAAAGACAAATGGAAAGCTTTCTCCTAGAAGGTTTTCTTTGCTTTTTCTTTAAAGGTGCAGTTGAGAGCTTCCCCAGTTCACTTGTGGGAAGTTCGTGAGTTAGGCTAAGTATACCAAATGCCCAGCCTTGGTAATGTTTCAAGATAATCACCACAATTAAAGACACACAGTTAGCTCACATATCAAGGCCATTTGGATGATATGCCTGGATTATGAAATTCTTCTCTGCCCATGTTTATGATTTCATAATAGGCTAGAACTGTGGAGTTTTGCTTAGCCTTACTTAGACTTTTTTTGGTATAACTAATCTCACATCAAATGCCAGTTTATTCATCTGATTATATTTAAAAAGGCAAAAACAAACCCTGTGCACTTGATGATGCCCATTATATGGCTTTTAGCTATCTGAATAATTCAGAGGGCGCTTTTATCTCAAAGAAATGCAATTTTAATATCCTAAAAAATCATGATTGCTAAATTCATGTTTGCCTGCTATGGGAGTGCCTCTGTAACCACTTCCAAAATGGATGGCTTAGTACAGAGATGGGGAGCATGGGGCCCTGAAGAGCAATTCACATAATCCATAGCCGACATAAGCAATAGAACTTTTGTTGGGAGGTACAATTTAGTGTGTCGTACATCAAATCAAGCCAGAATAATCTCTGGAGGCAAAATGTTGAAACTGAGGCTGTCCTACTTTGGGTGAATCATGAGAAGGCAGGATTCTTTGGAAAAGACAATCATGCTGGAAGAGATTGAAGGCAACAGGAAAAGAGGAATACCAAATATGAGATGGATTGACTCCCTAAAGGAATCCTCATGCTTGAGTTTACAATTGCTGAGCATGGCAGTTGAGGACAGGCCATTTTGGAGGTTGCTCATTCATAGTGTTGCCATGAGTCTGAGGTGACTTGATGGCACATAGCAACAACTTCCCATAGCAGGCAAACATGAATTTAGCAAACAATATTGGAAGGACATCCATTTTCCATACCTGCCCTGGCATTATGTCAGAAGGCCATATATTCATCCATTCTGTCATTGATAGTAGCCAGCTAAATGATTCTTCATGGGATGGCTTCAATTGTTTGTCATTGGCCTGTGATACTCATAGGTATGGGATGTTATTAAAAAAGGAATAGAGAACAAATATTCAGTTCACTCATTTAAGCTGTGAAATTACTGGGGTTTTTTTCTTTGTGGCTGGGGATGGTCTTATTTGATGTTAGCAGAGCTTTGGTGCCTATATCCTGTCATAGTCTCAACAACAACAACAACAAAGATATGTGCCATTAAGTCACTTCTGATGTATGGTGACTATATGACTTAGTGACATATATAATTAATGACTCTGCTCAGATCTTGCAAATCAACAACATCTCTTCCTACTGCTCCCTCTTCTTAGCAATATTGTCTTTTCGAGCAAGTTCTGCTCAGGTCTTGCAAACTGACAGTTGTGACTTCCTTTACTGAGACAATCTGCCTTGTATTAGGTTTTCCTCTTTTCCTTCTGCCTCCCCCAACATTTCCCAGCAATATTGTATTTTCTGGTCATTTCTGTTTTCTCAATATATGTGCAAGGTAGGATAACCTCAGTTTATTCATTTTTGCTCTGGTGAGAGTTCAGGCTTGACTTGACTGAGCACCCGATATATGACTGGAAGAAAGCAGAAATTGCTTCAAATTAGTACGGAGGAAGATTACAGAACAAAGTGCAAAAGCAGAATTACAACACAACATTAAGAGGACAGAAATAATAAATCCTAAAGAATTAAATAACTTCATTGTTGACAATGAAAATATTAAAATTGTTCAAGATTTGCTATAACTTGGTTAATTAATTGAAATGTAGACCAAAACGAAGAAATAAAGAGAATACTGAGACCTGGAAAGGCAGCTTCTATAAAGGAACTTAAAAAAGAAACTTAAGCATAGGAATGTGTCACTGGAAACAAAAAGAAGATAATCCAGTAACAGAAGCTGATGAGGAGGGGAACAGATTCATTTTAAGTGGGTGTTTGAAGGGAGCTCTACCATGGACCACCAGAAAGATTAAGTGGATACTGGACGACATCAAGTCTGAACACTTTCTAGAAGCAAATTAACTATACTGAAGTTATAATTTAGGAATATAAGAAGAAAAGACTAGCAAAGACAATAATGCAAGGAAAGGTTGAAGGCCATAGGAAAAGTGGAAGACCAATCAGCTTGAGAAGGATTGACTGTACAAAGGAAGTCACAGCTTTTAGTTTCCAAGCCATGAGGAAACTTTTAATGAGAGTACTTTTTAGAAGTCACTAATTCACAGGGTTGCTGTATGTTGGAACCTGTTTTATGGCGTACAACATGTACACTACTCCGTCCAAATCAGAAGTAGAAATAAAAAGTACTTCATTTAAAATATGATTCAACCACAAATGAAAAACAATACAGTACACCCCCACAACAGGAATCAGAATCTCCCATTAATACTCAATTCAGAAAAATTTTAATAGAGTACATGCATACTATCTCACAAAAAACCAAAAAAACAACAACAACAAAACCTGAAACAGAGAGGAAACAGGCTCTGCTTAAAATATTATTTCTAACAGAGATTATATTTTTGTTTGAGTATTCTCACACTGCCCCCCAACAATCTGAAGCTCAAAGGCAAAGGACTCCATTTAAAGTATGATTACTCCCACAGATCAAAAAGAATACCCAACTAAGATGAATCAGAACTGGCTGTTCTCAAAAACCATTTTCATACAAAAAGCATGAAGTTCTAAATGAATGTCTACACATTCCAGACATTAAGAGATGCTAAAATGCTAGGAGATATAGAAGGGTAAGTAATGATAATGTTGAAAATACAATAAGTTTAAGCTCCTCTGGAATGCCCAGTTCTGATCAAGGCTAGGTATGTCTTTTACCTCCCATTGGCCAAAGGCCCCTGCTCAGACCCCACTGCTTTCTGAAGAATATTCATTAAAGTTTCCAAGAGGAAGGAAATGATTCTCAAACATGGGAATGTTTTTCTGGCAAGTCATCTGAAGAGGTCAATATTATAACAAGAATGGCAACCCCAATACCCAAAGTATTCTTAAATACTGAGGAGAGTATCCCATTGTGCTCCCTCTGAGTGGGAAGTTATGCCAACGTAACCAACTTGCACAACTGTTGGCATTGCACAAGCAGGGGATGGAAGTCTTCATAGAGATCACCACATGCAATGGCAATCCTATATTACTACGCTGGAAGGACGCTCCACTCTGCAAAATCTCAATCAGCTTCTACCTTGTGTTTGAACATAAGTTTTCCCTCTCCTTCTTAGTTTTTCCCCAAGGATCCTTCACTCCATATAAACTTTATTTTAATTCATGAGGGCTGTTCCATTCTACGTTAACAATGTCAAGTTTGAATGTCAAGAATTATTTACAATGTGACACTAAGTTTCAAAGGATTCACATGCACACATATATGTAAAATGCCCTGGCATGAATGCCTTTAGAGGGTGAAAGGCCAGGCAGAAATCAAGCCAACAAATTAATCATAAGTAGGCAGCTTTGCTGTAACCTGGGTACAAGTGCAGTCTGTAGGTGAGGGTGGCAAGTGAGGTATATTTAGGTACAGATGTATAAGATCCAATAAAAATACCATCATTTCAGAACGCATAGATGAGCCATGGTGGAGGCCTTACATGTCTAGTCCATTCTCGTTGTGGTCCAAGCTAATTACTACTACAACACATTGTGGTAATAACATTATGTAAGATAATTATGTCCTGTTTGAAGAAGCATGCAATGAAGATTGGTTTGTAGATGTATTTATCTGGCAAATCATTTATTTCAACAGAGCAGTTTGCTCTGTGGGCTCCATTCTGCTATACACATTTTTCTCCATCTGGAATACAAGATGAGTTGGGTTGCTTTAGTGTTCCAGTTATTTTTCCAACGGGGAATTAGCACAAAAATCCATATCTTGTATCAGCAGGATCATAAGAAGCACCCTATTACTCAAATAAATATTCATAGAACATGGAACATTCTGACTTTGTCATTCTTAAGGGTCTGCTGATACATTTTAAATTAATACCATTTTCAGTTGTTTCTGATTATAGATAGAAAAATGCAAACTTGCCTTTCATCTTGCTTTGTATTACATTGCACTAATTGCTTGAAATGATTTACTTTTCAAGTTTTCTACATCCAGTTGTCAATTATCTGGAAGCAAGCAATTCATTATCTACTGTCTAAAAATCTTTAATGTATCTTTCTGTATTCTAAAGATTTCTCGAGAATATTTATATTAAGCCAGAAAATTAATTGTCTCCAAAGAGAGAATTTACTTCAGATTTCAAAATCTAATTATTGTAGTCAAACCATAGACTTGTTGGAAACTCTAAGTTAGTGCTGGCTTTGGTTACTGTAGTGACACAGTTGCAAGAATTTTGACATAATTGTGCTAAGAAATTCACTGTCATATGTACCTTTGGTGCTAATACAAAATAAGCTCTGGAGTTCCATGGACCATTTGAAACAATGGTCAAAATCCTCTTGCTTAGTTGAAGATCACAAAACACTAATGGCATGACCTTAAGAGGTGAGTTGCCTTAAGTTAAGAAATCAGCATACTGATTGCATACCAAATGGTATGACTCAGTGTGCAACTGATAATGTCTACAATGGTTTCTTAACTTGGGGCAATTTGCCTCCAAAAGCTATACCATTTGCATAGCTACACAAGAGAATTTTGGCCACTATGTGTAATTGTGAAGACTAGCACTGGATACAGATTTCAAGATACTGAAGAAAAATTGGGTCTTCTTGTTGAAAACTGATGGTTCGGTTGACACAACATTAGTTGCATTTAATTCCCATTGAAACTAGTTGGACTTGTGACTTGATTCTTACAAGTTCAAGTGATCCATTTATATATATGTACACTCTCCTTACAGTCAACCCTCGACTTACGAACTTAATCCGTTCCGGAAGGACGTTCGTACATCGAAAAGTTCGTAAGTCGAAGTACCATTTCCCATTGAAATGCATGGGAACGGAATTAATCCATTCCAGCATTTCAAAAAAATACCAAAATAAAAATAAAAAGAGCAAGTCCCACGCTGGGACTGCAAAAACACACACACACAAAAACCACAGAAACATAACCCCCCAGTCCAAACCCACCCTCCAAAACCCAGAAAAGTTTTTTTAAAAGGACTTACCAGTCCGAACCTAGCGGTTCGAAGGCATGCACATGCAAGTAGATAAATAGGGACCACCTCGGTGGGAAGGTAACAGCGTTCCGTGTCTAAGTCGCACTGGCCATGTGACCATGGAAGATTGTCTTCGGACAAACGCTGGCTCTACGGCTTGGAAACGGGGATGAGCACCGCCCCCTAGAGTCGAACACGACTGGACAAATTGTCAAGGGGAACCTTTACCTTTACCTTACCAGTCCGAAGCCTGCCGGTGCTCCGCTGCCTCCGTGCGGCCGGGGGCGAGCGGCCAAGCGCCCGGCCAGCTCTAGCCTCCTGGCGCTCTGCTGCCTCCGCCGCAGCCGGGGCGAGCGGCCAAGCGCCCAGCCAGCTCTAGCCTCCTGGCGCTGGGTGAGCGCTGCCTCCAATCGCGGTGGCAGGGGACCCCAGGGAGGTCTCCAATGGCGGCGGGGAAGCTCCCCCGCCGCGGCGATCGGCGCCTTCAGGCTTTCCCGGGGAGTAGACCGGGCCTACCCGGGAAATTCGAATTTCCAGCCTTTTCGCCCTGCCTTTTTGCCTTCGGAGCGCCTTCGGAGGTCTCAAAGGGCTTTCCCCCCGACATCGGAGGAAGCCGTTTGAGACCTCCGAAGCCAAAAAGGCAGGGCGAAAGGGCTGGAAATTCGAATTTCCCGCCCTTTCTCCCTGCCTTTTTGGCTTCGGAGGTCTCAAACGGCTTCCTCCGATGTCAGGGGGAAAGCCCTTTGAGACCTCCGAAGGCACCGTTCGCTCCGTTGGCATTGACTTGTGAACGGAGCCTCGTTCGTAGGCCGAGGCTCCGTTCATAGGTCGATGCCATTTTTTTTCCAACGGAGCCGTTCGTAAGTCAAAATGTTCGTAACTAGGGCTGTTCGTAAGTCGAGGGTTGACTGTATTGGCAAAATACTGAAGGAAACACATAACAGTGGCATTAGGACAGAGATGTTCATATGAAATGTAACATGAAACAATGGCTTCCTCATTTGTATTACTCTTAGGGTCAAATAACCCACATTTACTTGTCGTCGTTGAAGTCCATGAGCAGAAGAAGAGTAGGGATGCAAGTCAGAAAGTTTCACTTCCTATTTTGAACAAACCACATTTGACTGTGATGGTGCAGACTCAGGCAACTATATTTTATTTACTGTATTTTTCCATGTATAAGATGATACTTTTGTCTAAAATATTTAGATTAAAAATTGAGGATCATCTTATACACGGAAGTAAGGAGGGGGAGGGATCAAAGTGCTTTGATCCCTGCTTCCCCCCTCCACTTTCTTGCGAGGAAAGTGCTTTCCCCCTCCACTTTCTTCGCAAAAAGTGGAGGGGGAAAGCAGGAATTGAAGCGCTTTGATGATTCCTGCTTTTCCCCTCCACTTTCCTTGCAAAAAAGGGCAAGAAAGTGGAGGGGGAAAGAAAGTGGAGGGGGAAAGAAAGTGGAGGGGAAAAGCAGGAATTATCAAAGTGCTTTGATTCCTGCTTTCCCCCTCCACTTTCCTCGCAAGAAAGTGGAGGGGGAAAGCAGGAATCAAATCACTTTGATCCCTGCCTTCCCACTCCACTTTCTTGCGAAGAAAGAAATTTTGGGTTAGAAAAGTGGGGGGTCTTATACATGAGGGCATATTATACACAGAAACATCCAGTAAACTATAGATAGAGAGAGCAAGCTGTGAGCTTAGGTTATGGCTTGTTTTCAACCTATCATGTAAACAAAAGTTTGCATGAGTTAGCATGGCATCAAGAAGAACTGAGGCCAGTTTGAGACTGCAAGCAGATACTTCTAACCTTCCACTTAAGAAATGAAAGGAGAAGGGTGGGCATGCAGTCCAAACTTCCCATTGTTCATTCAGCTACTGGGAAGTATATATTTTCCCACTATGTGTAAACCAGGCCAGAATATGTTTCACTACTTATTACGAATAAAATGGGGAGAACCTGATTGACAGACCTAATTTCTGTCAGCACACTCTTGTTTCTTGGAACACAGAGCTCCATTTTACATATTGCCATTTCCCAAGGTGATTTACTCTCACCTCCCATCCACCAGCCAACTCTCTTTTCTGGGACAGCCTATTCCTCGAACAGTGTGATGTATCCTGATTTTCTATGTGTGTTTTTTAAAAAACTTTCTCATGGTGCTTTTGAACTTGTTTATAAATAACCTAGAGTTAGACGTGAGTAGTGAGGTGGTCAGGTTCACTGGTGGCACTAAATTATTTAGGGTTGTGAGGATAAAAGCAGATTGCAAAGAAGACCAAGAAGATATTTCCGGACTGGGCAAATGGCAGATGAAATTAAAAGTAAACAAGTGTAAAATGAGGCATATTGGAACAAAAAGAACATCCCTTCCTATATGAAATCATTGGAGTCGAGCTGGCAGTGAGTGACCAAGAAAGGGATCTTGGGGTCATGGCAAGACAGCTTGATGAAAATATTGACCCAGTGTGTGGCTCCTGCAAAAGAAAAATCAAATTCCATGCTCAATTAGAAAAAGAATAGAGAACAAAACTACTAATATATATTACCCTTGTGTAACTCAATTGTGTTGATACATGTGGAACACTGTGTAGGTTTCTGGTCACCACACCTGGAAAAGAATATTGTGGTGTTGGAGAAGGCACCAAAAATAGCAACAAAACTATGGAAGCTGCTGTTCTGATAGAGAAAAAAAACATTCTTGGAAACTATTTGGATGAAGTGAGAGGTAGATGCAGTACATCAAAAGAGAAGATAGATAGGAAGAAGGGTTTCTCTCTCTCTTTCTCTCTCTCTTTCTTTCTCTCTCTTTGTTTCTCTCTCTCTCATAATACTAGAATCCTTGGCCATCCACTAAAGCTGAATGATGGAAATTTTAGGACAAATATCTGTGGTATTCACTGCTACTGGATGTAGTGATAGTTTCTGACTTGGACAACTCTACAAGGAGATTGGATGCTCATGTGGGTTAGGGTTTTAAGTGGCTACTAGTCAGGGTGGCTATCTGTCATATTTAGTAACAAAGTCAGGGAGGATCTGTATATTCATTGCCCCCTCCAACCAGGATATAAAGAGATAAGACAGAAGTGGTGGGGTGAAAATGGCCACAACTTTATGAACAATTTAAATCCCCTGAACTGGGCTTTCCCTATAGTATGAAATCTTGCTCAAGAAGTGGGGACTTACCTGCCAAGGCCAGTGTGACTTGAGGAGCCTATACATGCCCATTTCAGACTCAAGTTCTCACTACTGAATTGGATTGATTGTGACCCAACTGGTCCTCAGAGGGTGTCCCACACTTGGGGACCTGAATCACTGCTATCAACCTCCTTTCCACATTACCTGACAGTGTCATGACCTACCTATTTAAGAAGGTTGCAGTCTCCAGATTAGACTATAATGCCCTGTGGGCAATCAGAGTAGGATAGGCAAAAAGTTCTGTGTCCGTTTTGTTCAATATACCAATCTAGAAATCCAGCCCAAAAACTGCTATCCGGCACCTAGACAACCAGTAAATTCACTCTGCACCCACAGGGTGGACAGACTTGCCAAATTCTGGTTGAAAGAGGCCTACGTATATCTTGGCAGGACTGATCTTTTCAGCCTTCCTGCCCCCACCTGCTCTGTGCAAGCTAGCATGATGAAATTGTGAATTCCTACCTGATCCCACATCTACCTGAGGGGGTTCAAGTATCTGCTCCTATTCAGCTGCCTTAGGGCAGCTTCACTTTAGAAGCAGCGTTGCTACAAAATTTGAGCTGAAGGGACTATAGTTTCATTCATGTCCTTGTTGAAGGGTTCCTATGGGCAACTCATTGGCCATTTTGTGAACAGAGTGTTAGACTCAATGGATCCACCACAATTTTTCTTATGTCCTAATGACAATCTTCTTTACCTTAGGCCTACCTTATTTTACCTCCCTTCTTCTTGGTTGGGTTCAAGAAGTAGAAATCACAGGCATGTTTCAAGATTCTAGGCCTAAGCAAACTGGAAAACAATCAGAGTAAAACGCCATCAGCCTTAATCTAAAATAGATGCACTCTATTGGGTGAACATTTTGCTTAATTATCATTCCTCTTGTCTTACAAAGCCCAACAGTAATTTACTCAGTAAAAGTAACAGAAGTACAAAGTGCTGGATTTATTTAACTGACAGGATATTAAATGATATAGCTATTATCTCCTCCTGCACTGTAAATTATTGAATTGAACATTTAGTCAGTTTGGCAATAATGGCAGATGAATATTGTGACAGTACAATGAGGCAAACAGTATCTGCCACCAAATCGTAGCCTTGCTTATAAGTCAAATCACAGTGAACAAAATGCCTGTGCAGTAGATTGGAAAAAAAGTTCATTATTATTTATTTGTCCTGCCTAGGAACACAAGACTAATGAAATTTCATTGAGAAGAATGAATGTCAGGAATACTATACATCATGAAGACACATCCCCCTAACTTCATGGTGGATATTTGTCTCTGTAATTAGATGTCTACTTCAGCAATACTTTGGTGTCTGAAGGACATGGCCAAGTTCATGACATGAAACAAATCACCTGTACAAAAGAAAAGACTTTATCTTTTACGCATCTTGCACACCAGAACCAAAGAACTGTGCAGTCAATGTAGTAATAGCTTGTAATTTCCTCGTAGCCAGAAATGCCACTCCAAGCTTCTTTATATGTAATCTCATGAGATTCCCTCAACAAAATGTTAATATTCCTATATTATTTCCTCTTGTTTTTGTTCTACATTTGACCATCCATGCCTAGTTTCTATGGAAAAGATGAAGAAACCTTACAGCCTCATGTTGGACTCTTGATATCAAAAGGGATGCAACTAAGCTGTTGCTATTAAAATGCCAACACAAATGACATATTCTGCAGATTTTGTCATTTAACTGTTGCACGTCATAAACTGCAAATGTTGTACAAAACAGCGGTAGGAACCTTCAAGGCTTCCAGATGTCATTGGATTTCCACTTCCATTATCATGACTAATGACTGAGGTTGATCAACATGACTAATGGCTGAGGTTGATCAAATTCTAAAGAAGTTCCCCAGCTCTGTCGTAAAATGTGGTTGGGCATGGAGACAAAAAAAGATGAGAAGGAAAATATTTGTTACTTGGGACCCTGGAGCACCATTAGGGATCGTGATGTGGCATTCCCAGAACTGCAGCCTCTAACAGGAAACCGCTGACCTAAAGCAGGGAGAGGGCTCTAACAGAGTAGAGGCCTCCTAGTATTCTGTTTCCACCATCCATTTCATCGCTATTACTACCTGCCACTTTTCTTGTTTACATCCTGTAGACACTGAGAGCATGATCAATCCTAATTGGGGTGGTTTAGATCTTCTCCAAATATCTGCAGGAGTCCCAAGATCTGTGAAGTCTGCTGATATACCTTCCTGTTATGAGTGAATGGTGCTGTTTTGGTTACATTTGCAACAACATTCTCTCCTTGAAGAGTAATTTTGCAAATATAGAGAATTATGGAAAGGCGTGTTTAATCCTAGCCAGTATGTCTGCCCTCTTTATTTACTGACAGAACTCAAATAAGTAAGACAGCATTCTTAAACTGTTGTGGTTAGAGTTGGACTATAAATTCACTGGATTTCACACTCTCAGCAAATCTGATATTTTTTGTACCTTTTGAGACTCATTGCTAGATGAAATACAGCTTAGTCAAGAATTTACCAATGTGTGAAGCTTATAGGACATTTCAGAGATTTAAAACACTGTGTTCCCTATCTCCCTTGCATTTTGTTTCCCTTCTCTTCTCTGCTATTTGTAAGGCCTTGTTGAACAGCCACTTTGCTTTCTTGCATTTCCTTTTCTTTGGGATGGTTTTTGTTGCTGCCTCCTGTACAATGTTACGAGCCTCCATCCATAGTTCTTCAGGCACCCTGTCCACCAAATCTAGTTCCTTAATCTGTTCTTCACTTCCACTGTGTATTCATAAGGGATTTGGTTTAGATTATACCTGACTAGCCAAGTGGTTTTTCCACTTTCTTCAGTTTAAGTTTGAATTTTGCTATAAGAAGCTGATGGTCAGAGCCACAATCAGCTCCAGGTCTTGTTTTTGTTGACTGTATAGAGCTTCTCCATCTTTGGCTACAGAGAACATAATCAATCTGATTTCGGTATTGCCCATCTGGTGATGTCCATGTGTAGAGTCGCCTCTTGTGTTGTTGGAAAAGAGTGTTTGTGATGACCAGCTTGTTCTCTTGACAAAACTCTATTAGCCTTTGCCCTGCTTCGTTTTGAACTCCAAGGCCAAACTTCCCTGTTGTTCCTTTTATCTTTTGGCTCCCTACTTTAGCATTCCAGTCCCCTGTAATGAGAAGAACATCTTTCTTTGGCATCAGTTCTAGAAGGTGTTGTAAGTCTTCATCGAATTGGTTAATTTCAGCCTCTTCAGCATCGGTGGTTGGTGCATAAACATGGATTACTGTGATGTTGAATGGTCTGCCTTGGATTCGTATTGAAATCATTCTATCATTTTTGAGATTGTATCCCAGTACAGCTTTTCCCACTCTTTTGTTGACTATGAGGGCTATTCCATTTCTTCTACGGGATTCTTGCCCACAATAGTAGATATGATAATCGTCTGAATTGAATTCACCCATTCCCGTCCATTTTAGTTCACTGACACCCAGGATGTCAATGTTTATTCTTGCCATCTCCTGTTTGATGTCATTTGTGTTATTCAGTGTTAAAGAATAGCACTCCCCAGATGTGACTGGGTACTGTGCTTGGTGGTATCCAGGGAAAGGGATAGACTCCACAACAGAATTGCCCCCATATATTGGAAAGCAGGCACTCTGTTTATCTCATTAAGGACAGGAAACTGGTCATTGTTTTTACATGCTGTCAAATTCAAATTCAAATTCAAATAAATTTATTGTCATTGTAAGTATATGCATAGTATACACATACAACAAAATTCACACAGACACCCAGAGACCAGACCCACATGCACACACATAAAAAATCCCCAAACACTCCCCTCCACTAAAAATCCCCCACTAAGAATATAAACATCTACACCACAGGCCAAGTAACACTGTCCAACTATTCACTACTGGTGGTCTTTAAGCTCATTATTAAGTGCAATTATAGCTCTGGGATAAAAACTATCCAGAAAACGTGTGGTCCGAGTCTTAATTGTTCTATATCTTCTGCCAGACGGCAACTTGGATTCATAGGATCATTATATGGCAAAGGCGACTTGACAGATATGTCAAGTCGCCTTTACCATATAATGATCCTATGAATGAGTGATCTCCAAAATGTCCTGTCCTCAACGGCCCTGCTCAGCTCTTGCAAACTTAAGGCTCTGGTTTCCTTGATACAGTCTATCCACCTTATGTTTGTTTTTCCAGTTTTCCTGATGCCTCAGGTCATGAACAGAGGTTCAAATACAGTACTGCTATTTAACCACTGCACCATGGGTCTCTATGCATTGTGCAGCATCATACATTCCTTTCACTTCTGTGAATGTCAGCCACCAGATGTCTTTTTGGCTTTAATCAAGTTGCATCACTAACAATAGAGCTATTCGTACTTGTCCTTCACTGTTCTCCAATAGCTGATTGAGTGATTTCTGACCTGGGAGTTTCATCTTCCAGCACTATCTCTTGTTTCATTTTGGACTGTCTCATCATAGGTTTTCATGGTAAGGAACGTTCAGCAGGGGTTTACCATTCATAGAATCATAAAATCATAGAATCACAGAGTTGGAAGAGACCACAGGGGCCATCGAGTCCAACCTCCTGCCATGCAGAAACTCCATCAAAGCACTCCCAACAGTTGGCCATCCAGCCTCTGCTTAAAAACCTCCAAAGAAGGAGACTCCACCACACTCTGAGGCAGCATATTCCACTGCCAACCAGCTCTGACTGTCAGGCAATTCTTCCTGAGATTCAGGTGGAATCTCTTTTCCTCTAGTTTGAAACCATTGCTCCTTGTCCTAGTGTCTGGAACCATGGAAAACAAACCTGTCCCTTCCTCAACATGACATCTCTTCAAATATTTAAACATGGCTATCATGTCCCCTCTTAACCTTCTTTTTGTAACATGGCTTCCAGACCTTTGACCATTTTGGTCGCCCTCCTCTGGACACGTTCCAGGTTGTCAACATCCTTCTTGAATTGAGGTTCCCAGAATTGGAGACAATACTCCAGGTGAAGTCTGACCAAAGCAGAATAGAGTGGTTCTATCACTTCCCTTATAACACCTTCTAGAACTGACACCAAAGAAAGATGTTCTTCTCATTATAGGGGACTGGAATGCTAAAGTAGGGAGTCAAGAGATAAAAGGAACAACAGGTAAGTTTGGCCTTGGAGTTCAAAACGAAGCAGGGCAAAGGCTAATAGAGTTTTGTCAAGAGAACAAGCTGGTCATCACAAACACTCTTTTCCAACAACACAAGAGGCGACTCTACACATGGACATCACCAGATGGGCAATACCGAAATCAGATTGATTATGTTCTCTGTAGCCAAAGATGGAGAAGCTCTATACAGTCAGCAAAAACAAGACCTGGAGCTGATTGTGGCTCTGATCATCAGCTTCTTATAGCAACATTCAAACTTAAACTGAAGAAAGTAGGAAAAACCACTGGGCTAGTCAGGTATAATCTAAACCAAATCCCTTATGAATACACAGTGGAAGTGAAGAACAGATTTAAGGAACTAGATTTGGTGGACAGGGTGCCTGAAGAACTATGGATGGAGGCTCGTAACATTGTACAGGAGGCAGCAATAAAAACCATCCCAAAGAAAAGGAAATGCAAGAAAGCAAAGTGGCTGTCCAACGAGGCCTTACAAATAGCAGAGAAGAGAAGGGAAACAAAATGCAAGGGAGATGGGGAAAGTTACAGAAAATTGAATGCTGACTTCCAAAGAATAGCAAGGAGAGACAAGAGGGCCTTTTTAAATGAACATTGCAAAGATATAGAGGAAAAGAATAGAAAGGGAAAAACCAGAGATCTGTTCAAGAAAATTGGAGATATTAAAGGAACATTTTGTGCAAAGATGGACATGATAAAGGACAAAAATGGGAGGGGCCTAACAGAAGCAGAAGACATCAAGAAGAGGTGGCAAGAATACACAGAGGAATTATACCAGAAAGATTTGGATATCCCGGACAACCCAGATAGTGTGGTTGCTGACCTTGAGCCAGACATCCTGGAGAGTGAAGTCAAGTGGGCCTTAGAAAGCATGGCTAACAACAAGGCCAGTGGAGGTGATGGCATTCCAGTTGAACTATTTAAAATCTTAAAAGATGACGCTGTTAAGGTGCTACACTGAATATGCCAGCTAGTTTGGAAAACTCAGCAGTGGCCAGAGGATTGGAAAAGATCAGTCTACATCCCAATCCCAAAGAAGGGCAGTGCCAAAGAATGCTCCAACTACCGTACAATTGCACTCATTTCACACGCTATCAAGGTTATGCTCAAAATCCTCCAAGGCAGGCTTCAGCAGTATGTGGACCGAGAACTCCCAGAAGTACAAGCTGGATTTCGAAGGGGCAGAGGAACTAGAGACCAAATTGCTAACATGCGCTGGATTATGGAGAAAGCCAGAGAGTTCCAGAAAAACATCTACTTCTGCTTCATTGACTATGCAAAAGCCTTTGACTGTGTGGACCACAGCAAACTATGGCAAGTCCTTAAAGAAATGGGAGTGCCTGACCACCTTATATATCTCCTGAGAAATCTATATGTGGGACAGGAAGCAACAGTTAGAACTGGATATGGAACAACTGATTGGTTCAAAATTGGGAAAGGAGTACGACAAGGCTGTATATTGTCCCCCGGCTTATTTAACTTACATGCAGAATACATCATGCGAAAGGCTGGACTGGACGAATTCCAAGCCGCAATTAAGATTGCCGGAAGAAATATCAACAACCTCCGATATGCAGATGATACCACTCTGATGGCAGAAAGTGAGGAGGAATTAAAGAACCTCTTAATGAGGGTGAAAGAGGAGAGCGCAAAAAAAGGTCTGAAGCTCAACATCAAAAAAACTAAGTTCATGGCCACTGGTCCCATCACCTCCTGGCAAATAGAAGGGGAAGATACGGAGGCAGTGACAGATTTTACTTTCTTGGGCTCCATGATCACTGCAAATGGTGACAGCAGCCACAAAATTAAAAGATTCCTGCTTCTTGGGAGGAAAGCGATGACAAACCTAAACAGCATCTTAAAAACCAGAGACATCACCTTGCCGACAAAAGTCCGCATAGTCAAAGCTATGGTTTTTCCTGTAGTGATGTATGGAAGTGAGAGCTGGACCATAAAGAAAGCCGACCGCTGAAGAATTGATGCTTTTGAATTGTGGTGCTGGAGGAGGCTCTTGAGAGTCCCCTGGACTGCAAGGAGAACAAACCTATCCATTCTAAAGGAAATCAACCCTGAGTGCTCACTGGAAGGACAGATCCTGAAAATGAGGCTCCAATACTTTGGCCATCTCATGAGAAGAGAAGACTCCCTGGAAAAGACCCTGATGTTGGGAAAGTGTGAGGGCAAGAGGATAAGGGGATGACAGAGGATGAGATGGTTGGACAGTGTCATCGAAGCTACCAACATGAATTTGACCCATCTCCGGGAGGCAGTGGAAGACAGGAGGGCCTGGTGTGCTCTGGTCCATGGGGTCACGAAGAGTCGGACACGACTAAACGACTAAACAACAACAACAATCACTTCCCTTTATCTAGACACTATACTCCTATTGATGCAACCAAGAATTGCATTGGCTTTCTTGGCAGCCGCATCACACTGCTGACTCATGTTCAGTTTGTGGTCTGCCAAGACTCCTAGATCCCTTTCACAGGTATTGTTGTCTAGCCAGGTGTCTTCCATCCTATATCTGTGCAGTTCATTTTTTCTGCCTAGGTGTAGGACCTTACATTTCTCCCTGTTGAAATTCATTTTGTTAGTTTTGGCCCAGGACTCTAATCTGTCAAGGTCATTTTGAATTTTAATCCTGTCCTCTGGGGAATTAGCAACCCCTCCCAATTTGGTATCATCTGCAAATTTAATCAGCCTACTCTCTATTCCTTCATCCAAGTCATTGATAAAGATGTTGAGTAGCACAGGGCCCAGAACAGAACCCTGAGGCACCCCACTAGTTACCTCTCTCCAGGATGAAGAGAAGCCATTGGTGAGCACCCTTTGGCTTCTGTCAGTCAACCAATTACAAATCCACTGAACAGTAGCACTGTCTAGCCCACATTTTACTAGCTTCCTTGCAAGAATATCATGGGGAACTTTATCAAAGGCCTTACTGAAATCAAGATATGCTACATCCACAGTGTTCCCTTCATCTATCAGGCCTGTAACTCTATCAAAAAAAGAGATCAGATTAGTCTGGCATGACTTGTTTTTGAGAAACCCATGTTGACTTTTAGTGATGACAGCATTGCTTTCTAAGTAATTACAAACTGTCTGTTTAATGATCTGCTCTAGAATTTTTCCGGGAATTGATGTCAGGCTGACTGGACGATAATTATTTGGGTCTTCTTTTTCCCCCTTTTTGAAGATAGGGACAACATTTGCCCTCTTCCAGTCTGTGGGGACTTCTCCTGTTCTCCAAGAATTCTCAAATATTATTGCCAATGGTTCTGAAATTACTGCTGCCAGTTCTTTTAATATCCTTGGATGTAATTCGTCTGGCCCTGGAGACTTGAATTCATTTAGAGTAGCCAGGTATTCCTGTACTACTTCTCTACCTATTCTGTGCTGCATTTCCCCCACTACATCACCTGCTCTTCGCCCCTCAGGTTGAGCACTATTTTCCTTTTTGGAGAAAACTGAAGCAAAGAAGTTGTTGAGAAGTTCAGCCTTTTCCCTGTCCTCTGTTAGTAGTTGGCCATCTTCTCCACGCAGCGACCCTATAATTTCCTTGTTTTTCCTTTTGCTGCGGGCATAACTTAAAAAGCCCTTTTTATTGTTTTCAATCTGTCTGGCAAGCCTGAGTTCATTCTGCACTTTTGCTTTTCTTACCTTCCCCCTACATATATTGACTAGTTGCTTGTATTCCTCTTTGGTGTTTTCCCCATTTTTCCATTTCTTGTACATGTTTTTTTTAACACTTAGCTCAATTGAAAGTTCTTTAGTCAACCATTCTGGTTTCTTTAGACATCTCCCTTTTTCCTTCTTATTGGAACAGTTTTAGATTGTGCCTTTAGTATCTCCCTTTTAAGAAATTCCCATCCATCCTGAACTCCCTTCTCTTTCAGTATCTTTGTCCATAGAATTACAGCCAGTAATTCCCTAAGTTTAATGAAATTGGCCTTCTTAAAGTCTAGAATGCGTGTCTGGCTACACTTGGCTTCCCCTTCCCACTGTATAACAAATTCCAAGAAAGTGTGGTCACTCCCACCTAAGGATCCCACCACTTTGATTCCATTAACAAGGTCACCCTGTTGGTTAAGATCAGATCTAAAATAGCTGATCCCCTTGTTGCCTCTTCCACCTTCTGGACCATGAAATTGTCTGCAAGGCAAGTGAGGAATTTGCTGGACCTTATGTTCTTGGCAGAGTTTGACTGCCAACATATATCGGGATAGTTGAAATCTCCCATTACTACTGCATCTCTCCCTTTTGAATGTGTGGCCATCTGCTCCAGGAAGGCATCGTCCAACTCCTCGGGCTGGCTTGGGGTTCTGTAGTATACCCCCACAATGACATCCCTCTTGTTTCTCTCCCCCTTAATTCTTACCCAGATGCTCTCAACCTGGCTTCCTGGATTTAAGTCCTGGATCTCTTCACAAGTATAAACATCCTTGACATATAAAACTACTACTCCTTTCTTGTTAGGTCTATTTCTCCAAAATAGTTTATACCCCCCAATAACTACATTCCAGTCATGAGTTTCATCCCACCAGGTTTCAGTGATACCTATTATATCATATTTATTTTGCTGTATTAAGAGTTCCAGTTCATCTTGTTTATTTCCCATGCTCTGTGCATTAGTGTAGAAACATTTAGGACCATGTGTGTTTTTCTTCCCCTTGTTGGTCTCTAGTACTACTTGCCTTGCTGGGCTTTTCTCGCCAGCACTTGCTGAATTTCTGCCCTGAAAACTATTGTCTCCCTACCCCACCCAGAACTCAGTTTAAAGCTCTCCTGATCAGATTTGTGAGCCTCTTAGCAAAAACATTACTGCCAACATTACTGCCAACAGATGTGAGGTGCACCCCATCCCCTGCCAAAAGACGATCTTTGTGAAATAGCAGACCGTGGTCCAAGAAGCCAAATCGTTCCTGGCGGCAGCATCTGTGGAGCCAGTTGTTCACCTGCATTATTCTTCTCTCCCTTCGTGGGCCGTGTCCTTCAACAGGGAGGAGAGATGAGATTACAACCTGCACACCCAGGTCCTTCAGCTCCCTACCGATATCCTCATAATCCTTTGTGATGTCCTGAAAGCTATGCCTCACAGTGTCATTAGTTCCCACATGATCCAAAAGGAAAGGGTAAGAGTCAGTGGGCTTAATGAGTCTTGTCAGTCTCTCTGTTACATCATGAATTTTGGCTCCAGGGAGACAGCACACCCTCCACCCAGTACTAACATAAGTTAGCTTAAGTGTCACCCCACAGCCTCCTCTGCCAGTGTCACCTCCTGCTACCACTGCTGCCCAGTAGCTGTCTTAAAGAGGGTGGATGCATCTTAGTCTGGTGTCTCAGATGTGAGCATTCCACCTTGGGTAACACTACTAGGAATCCAGGCTTGTAATGGAGACTGGCCTCCTGGTGGCATTGCTCTCAGCTT
Organism: Intellagama lesueurii; assembly: GCA_037013535.1. NCBI lineage: Eukaryota > Metazoa > Chordata > Lepidosauria > Squamata > Agamidae > Intellagama > Intellagama lesueurii. The sequence continues at coordinate 265,449,764 of JBAJHW010000002.1, read as the reverse complement.
CAACGACACACTCAAACCCCTTCACCACACTAAGGTGTGCATCCAATAAGGGGTGGTATACATAGGAGTGACTCACACTCTCATCAAAACATATGCCAGTGACACCTCTTCTGATTGTGAGAAAGGAACATTTCTCTGAGTCACATCTCAAAATGGGATCACTGGATCTTAAAACACCTCCTGTGTGTGCCAGTCCACATGGCATCTTTTTCTGCAGTGCTATGACAGTATCGTCTGACAGAGCTCCTATTTCAGCCTCCATCAATACCCAAAGAATATTAGGGCCAAAAGTAACAGTGTACCCCTGGAGAAGTCCAGCATTAGAGAGATAGTTCCTGTTTGGCAACCTTCTTCTGTCCTACCAGGGAGCGAGGAGGAGGAGGAGGAGGGCACAAATGCCGGTATGTTGTCTAGATCAGGGCCTCTCCAGTTCTAAGAACAGGCAGGGCTCCCAGGGTTGCTGCAGATATAAACCACAAATGGCAATAGCAATTTCTACAGTTTCATAAGTGCGATGTCTGAGTAATGAGAAATGAGGTTATTCACTGTCACGCTAGACACTGCTTTGAAAATGCTCTTCAAAGTCTGACATACTCCTGTTTAGACCAACCATCCACATGCCGGGTGACTGCCAAAAATGTTGGGATGTTTGACTTGTTTTATACCTCTTAAGGAAAGATGTTGAGAAGGACTCAACATCTCCTGATTTTATCTCCCGAAAAGAAGGAAATTCTCTGCCGCTCCTCATTTGTCATTTTCAGAGGACAAGGAAATCTGCAAGGAGCTCAGAGTCTTTGAAGTTATATTTTCAGCATCTGGGGACAGGTGAGAGCACAGATGAAAGATGGAAATACCTCTAGGGAAACCACTTCACATTTTAGGATGCTGAAGAAGCTTCACACTGTGGCATCTTTTAATCCCACAGGTTCATATTTTAGTTCCCTGGCTTAGCTGTGGAACAACTTCTTGGGCCATTCATGCCTTCATCATGTAACACATATTTTATTCATTTCCTCATGTACTCTATCTTATTTCCTGTATATTCTGTATATTCTTTATTTTCTTTTAAAGCTGGTAATATCTGATTGTTTACATCGAATGGCTATTCTTACACTGTCTTGATAGTGTTAAGTAACATGGTGGTCACAGCTGCAGTTATTCTCTCTTCAATTTAGATGCTCAGTTTTTGTTTATTTACTTCAGCTCCTTAATGGAAAACTTAAATGGAAGTCCTGTAGAAGAAAACTATGAGGGAACATGATTTTGGAGTAGGGAAACAGCAGAAAGGGTCATTTGTTGCCTCCCTAAATGTCCTCTGTCAGTGTTTTTTGATATAAATAAATAAATAAGATCTGTTGAGTTAAAGTTACATGTAATGTACACTTATGTGTGCTGAGTATAATGTATATTAAACCTCTTAGATCACAACAAAACAACATACTAATATGCTTCCCTTCTGGAGCTTCTTGGGAATAGTCTTGCCACCCTTTAAGCTCTGTATGTGGCATCTCCTGAAGTGGCAGCTTCTTTTTGTGTGTGTGTTCATCACAACACAGCAGAACACAAGACCAGAGCTAGGCCATGCGGTCTTGAAGCTAGGCCCTGGTCTTGTGTTCTGGGGGACAAAATGTAGGCTTCAGTAGATGTAGCTCTGTGGGCGAGAACTCCTAGAATCCTGCCTAGGGAATTCTTGGAGAATTCTGAAAACTCCCCAGGCAAAATTCTGGAAATTGGAGTCCAAAAAAGAAAAGAAAAGAATGTCACTTCCCTAATATTTACATATTCTTCCAGTTTCTGCATGTTAATCTGAAGTTGCCGATGGCAGGGATGGGGACTCAAGCTATAGGACTCACTGTGAAGCTGGACTTAAATTACACCAGTGACTTGACTCAGACCTGACTCAGATTTTTTTTTCAGTGACTCAGACTTGACTTGCAAACTCAGAACCCACCCACCCTTCCCTTTTTTTCTGGGTAGTGTGGAAAGTGTGCTTTTAATAGGGACTCAGACTTGGGGCTTGGGACTTGGTACCAAAGACTTGGAGTCAGACTTGGGACTCGGATCCAAAGATTTGCCAATATGCCTGGCAGATGGCATGCATAGACTATTTACGTTTAGACTTTCTACTGAACATGCACATATATTGAGAGGGAAAGTTAGTGGGCATGATCCCCTTCCTTACTTATATCTGTCCAGGGGATTATGTAAGTAGGACTTTAGTAAACAATACAGTAGACATCTACCCAACTTGTTGTGTCTTCAACACTGCCTCCCTTTGTTTTTGCTGCATTCTAATCTCTTATAATATGAAGAAAACTAAGTGCAGTGGAGCTTGTTCCCTGAACTGCAAGCCCAAGAAAAATTGTTGTCTATATAAAAATGGAAGGAAAATGTAATTCAATCCTCTGCTAATTTATGATAATGAAACAACATGGGCTTCCCCATATGTTAGTAACACTCTTTTAACTTTTATGTTGACTGAAGACAATGCCACATGACAAATAAAGGAGTATTGTTTTGTAGTTGTCACATTCTGGTTTGAATTATAGTTCTAATGATGTTCAAAGTACTCTTCCACAGTTTGAAGTATAAATTTTGGGCCTAGTTGTTATAACTGTGCTTCCCAGGGCAACTTTATATGTGTGTGTTGCCTTGGCACTTAAAAGAAAAAGCTGTCAGTCTGCTTGGATTTCAGCACCTCTGACTACTACTGGGAAACATAGCTGTACCTACTTATTACATCTAAGCCTCCTTCTCAAGTGCCGTTCCTAGCTATAGCCAGATCATTCAACTAATGCAAGAGAAAATTCTAACTTGGCCAATCAGGAAGGTTTGGCTTCCATTCTTCAATGATCCACTGGGGAGAAGGGTTTTCCCCATCTCATGAGTGTGATTTCAAAGGCTAGCTTCATTGACCTTGAGGCGTTCCCTATAGATATAGATTGCAGGTGTGTTTTATGTTCACAGGATGGAGAGGCTGGAAATGTTGCTCTTTATTTGGATGGCAATTCTCAGACTCCCACCACCAGCACAGCAGTGGCCATGCTGGCCATGTTGCCCTGGAAGTTTTAATCCAATAAAGCATTATTACCCATCTCTGATAGAGGGGCACTAGCAAGCATCATGAGGCAGTGGAATGATGAAGGAAAGACAACTCACAACTGGAACTTATGTCTTCTCAGCAAGAAGGATCTCTTGGTCTGTAATTCCTTAAATTTTTTTAATCGTAGAACTGCAGAGCTGGAAGGGACGCTACAGATCGTCATGTCCAGCCTTGTCAAGGTGGTACATTGGGAAATCGAACTCCCAACCAGATGCCTTAACCACTGAGCTATCTAGTAATGGTCTCATTAAGTTTAATAGCAATGGCAATGAGAACTTTTTGGGTGTCTGGCAAATAGAGAGCAACGGTCAGCTAGCCATTGATAAGATGCATGATGGGGGGTCCTATGTCTGCCCTTGGTAGCAAGCGTACCACAAACATTTGGGGGTGATTGGCCTAAAGTAGTTATGCAGTAGGCATCCTTCAGTGTCAAGACACTATGGTAATGTGCTCTGAATAGAGGTCTTGGAACAGCATCTAGTGTGGCTGAGGAGGCCAATTCGAGAGTGACAATCCCTTCCACACTGAAGACAAATGCAATCTGTCCCCTGTCCAGCTCCCTGATTTTGCTGGTTTCAGGACTGCCTCTTTGCCTTGGCCTGCTGACAAGTGTCTCTTCAAAATGGGAGAGGCCATGATGCACCGCCTGCCTCCAGGCTGAACGCTCAGATGTCAAGGTTTCCCATCTGTTGAGGTCCATTCCTAAAGCCTTCAGATCCCGCTTGCAGATATCCTTGTATCACAGCTGTGGTCTCCCTCTGGGGCGCTTTCCCTGCACTAATTCTCCATACAGGAGATCTACAAGTAGTTATGACAGTCATGTAAATCAGTATAGTTATGCCAATACTTGAACATATTTTCCAACTGGCACCATCATTTCAGGGGTGTTGGGATTAAATTTAAGTGAAGAACCTGTGCTATATCTGTACCTCTTCATACTTTGAGGATTTGCATCATGGATGAATTCTGCCTACAAAAAAAGTAATCCTATAATGAGAATTATCTTTCATATATCCCACCAGTTTATACTTAGGAGTTCATTTGCCTTGCTCCTACCAGAAGATTAAAAATACCCAACTTGTTAAAAACCACTCTCATGCCAAACCACCCTGAAAAAAAAAAGCCATCCAAAAATAACACAGAATCAATGAACACTATTAAGTAACATTTTTTAAAAAGTTGCCAGTAGGGTTGAATAGGTTTGGGATGGTTTCCTATTGGGAATTTCCTATTAGCCTTCTGAGAACATAAAAAACAAAACAAAACAAAAACAAAGTCCATAATGCAATCTTAGCCTGGACATTTTGAATTATTTTGATCAACTGGCTAAAATGATAAGCCATATTTGGTAGAAAATACAGGAAACAAAGGGATTTGTTGAACAGGCTATCCTGCTGAGGACTTTGAAGTACCCTGACAGTGAAATATCATGATATATTACTATGACTTATTGCCTCCAGTAGGGAGGACTCATTTCACACGCTAGCAAGGTTATGCTCAAAATCCTACAAGGTATGTGGACCGAGAACTCCCAAAAGTACAAGCTGGATTTCGAAGGGGCAGAGGAACTAGAGACCAAATTGCTAACATGCGCTGGATTATGGAGAAAGCCAGAGAGTTCCAGAAAAACATCTACTTCTGCTTCATTGACTACGCAAAAGCCTTTGACTGTGTCGACCACAACAAACTATGGCAAGTTCTTAAAGAAATGGGAGTGCCTGACCACCTTAGGCTGGACTGGATGAATCCCAAACTGGAATTAAGATTGCCGGAAGAAATATCAACAATCTCAGATATGCAGATGATACCACTCTGATGGCAGAAAGTGAGGAGGAATTAAAGAACCTCTTAATGAGGGTGAAAGAAGAAAGTGCAAAAAATGGTCTGAAGCTCAACATCAAAAAAACTAAGATCATGGCCACTGGCCCCATCACCTCCTGGCAAATAGAAGGGGAAGATATGGAGGCAGTGACAGATTTTGCTTTCCTGGGCTCCATGATCACTGCAGATGGTGACAGCAGCCACGAAATTAAAAGACGCCTGCTTCTTGGGAGGAAAGCGATGACAAACCTAGACAGCATCTTAAAAAGCAGAGACATCACCTTGCCGACAAAGGTCCGCATCGTCAAAGCTATGGTTTTTCCTGTAGCGATGTATGGAAGTGAGAGCTGGACCATAAAGAAGGCCGACCACCGAAGAATTGATGCTTTTGAATAGTGGTGCTGGAGGAGACTCTTGAGAGTCCCCTGAACTGCAAAGAGAACAAACCTATCAATTTTGAAGGAAATCAACCCTGAGTGCTCACTGGAAGGACAGATCCTGAAGCTGTGGCTCCAATACTTTGGCCATCTCATGAGAAGAGAAGACTCCCTGGAAAAGCCCCTGATGTTGGGAAAGTGCGAAGGCAAGAGGAGAAGGGGACGACAGAGGACGAGATGGTTGGACAGTGTCACCGAAGCTACCAACATGTATTTGACCCAACTCCGGGAGGCAGTGGAAGACAGGAGGGCCTGGCGTGCTCTGGTCCATGGGGTCACGAAGAGTCGGACACGACTTAACGACTAAACAACAACAAAGGGAGGACTAGTGGTCCATGTAGTTCTGGAGTCTTTGTAAGAGCTTCATGGCACAGTGATTAAACTGCAGTACGGTAGTCAAGACTCTGCTCATGACCTGAATTCAATCCTGATGGCTGTCTCAAGGCTGACACAACCTTACTTCCTTCTGAGAAATCACTTAGGATTATGTGAATTGATTATGAAGATCTAAAGCGGTGTTTATAAATGCATCCATCTGAATGCAGTTACAGTGCTCACATGATTGGTGGCCCTGAACAGCGCTATTATTCTTCACAAGAACCCATTACTTCCTAGATTAAATACTTGCATTATTTGTATCCTCAGATAAATTCCCCTGATCAGCACTTGGACAAACTTAGCTTTTGGTAGTACAGTGGTGCCTCGACTTACTACCATAATCCGTTCCAGAAGATGGGCATAACTCGAAATAGTCGTAAGTCGAAGCACCATTTCCCATAGGAATACATTGAAACCCCAGTAATCCGTTCTGGCCGGGGGGAAAAAATACCCCCCCTCAAAAAATGAAACACTGCAAGCCCCATAGGAACGCGCTGGGGCCGAAAAACAAACACATCAAAATAACAACAACAACAACAAAACACAGCCAGCCCCAGCGGAACGCCATGGGGCTGGGAAAAAACACTCAAAAAACACCCCCACACACAGCCAGCCCCAGTGGAATGCCATGGGGCTGGGAAAAAACCCACAAAAACAACCTCCCCACACACACACAGCCAGCGCGAACACGATGGGGCTGGGGGAAAAAACACACCAAAACACAAAAAACATCACAGTACAGAAACATAACCCCCCCCCCAACACAAACCCACCCTGCAAAACAAAGTAAATGTACTTACTCAGGAGCAGAAAGCAGCTCCAGGCAGTCCCGAAGCCTCCTCCGACGCACTCACTCTAACCGTTGGGGCGAAAGAGCTACAAAGAAGCAGTCTCTTCGCCTACCAAGGGTTAGCAAATTTGAATTCCCCGCCTTTTTTCCCTGCCTTTTTCCTGTAGCAACTCGAAGCTCCAGCCGCAAGTCGAAGCAAAATTTTGCAGCTGGAGCTGGTCGCAACTCAAAATGGTCGTAAGTCGGGACGTTCGTAAGTCGAGGCACCACTGTACCTGTTCATAGACATGTGAAGTCTCTTCTGTTATGTGCATCAAGTAAACTTCAAAATGCTGCAATCAGGCTTCTAAACAGATCTGGATACAAGAAGCATGTAATGCCCTGTTTCAACAACTAGACTGGCTTCCAGTTTTTTCCGGTCCCAAGTCAAAGTGCTGCTTTAGCCATATAAAGTCCAGTGCAGCTTGGGTCCATACCACCTGAAAGACCTTGTTTCCCCCAAAGTATTAAAAACATCAGGTGAAGCCCTACTCACAGTTCCACCCCCTTCACAAGTTGATCTGATGAGTATGAACACTTTGCAACTGTTAAAGGCAACTACTGGAAATCCAGGGGCCATATACAGACCCCCTCCATCCCTTAGAGGAATATTGCCACTCCTCCCCACCACTTCCCTAGTGTCAGCAATACATAACTGCTTCTCTAGTGGTTGCTCAAAGATCTCATTCATGCCCATTCATGAAAGGTGAATCAGAATATGCTTGAAAAGCCTCATTCCGCTTAACTTAACTTGCTGAGTTTGATGGGGGAGAAGAAGCTTTATGGAAATCAATGATTTACTGTATTTTATGGCCTGTTATGTCACTTACAATGCATTATCATGTTCAGACAAGTTTAGTGCTTTACCCTCTAGTCTATCTCAGCCTGTTTTACTGCCCTGACATATTATATTGCTGTAACTCTTTTTGCCGAATGAGGGGGGGGGGGGCTTCCTTGTGAGTATAGCTAATGTGTATATCTAGCAATATTTTCTTGACAATGCATAACACTACAAATACAAATAAACAAGTTGACTCTCCATGAGCTGCTAACATGTATGCATATGTATGTGAAATCAATCACATATGATGACTAATTACTACGACTACTTTCAATTAAATTTTTGTTTTTCTTAAGGCTGGACTAGAGATAGGCATGAAGTACTTCATGCCCCTTTGTCCTAAGTCATTGGCACAGTAGACATGCATTCCTTTTCCCCACCCCCTTCACTGGCACCTCCACCCACCAGATGGCACATCCTGCTCCATCCCTCCCCATCATGCAATCTTCCAGTCTGGGTAGGACCCTGTACTTCCCTTCTCTGCTTTCTCCAGCAGCTGGCCACTCAAATGCAGTGCTGCAGGAATCCCTGCCCTCCTCATCTGAGTGGCCAGTTCCTGGAGAAGGCAGAGAAGAGAAGTCCATCTGTAGACTGGACCAGGTTCTACTTACAAAAACACTTTCTGAACTTAAGCTCAAACTGAGTTTAATGAATTGTTTTTCTTCCCAGAAATAGATGCACTTAGAATTTATATGTGGAATTGATTCATTGACCCACTTATTATTTTTATTTTAAATCCTTAATATTTGAAGGAAGTGTTGCAAATCATGTGGATTTTTTTAAAAAATTGGAGGTTCTTACATATTATTTATGTTGTTGTGAATTCAGGCACAGTGGATATCCATCTCAGGATAATGAACTCCAAAATATAGCAGTTCAGCAAAGCGAATGAGGACTCTGACCAAATATAAATATTGAATGTCTGTCACTTGAAATCTGGATATAATTCATTCCATCATCTACTTTATCTGCCAGTAAATCTACATTATGTATTGCACCAGACAGCGTGTTGGGGAAGACTTGCCCCAGTTTGCTGGCTGTGGGTCGCAAAACAGAAAACAGAGTGATTTATTATTTTCACTAGTAGGAGTCATAAACACACACACATACCATTTTTAAAAATAATTTGAGAGTTGTACAAATTATATATCTGCAGCAGATAATGTCTACAGAGATTTCTTAACCTGAGGCAATTCACCCCCAAAGGTTAAACATTTGAGTAGCAGCATAACAGAATTTCACTCACTATTTCATCCTGCTGAATAACTATGGGTGGTATTCAGTTCAGTGCTATTCATGTACTGAGAGCCCCTTGTCCAGAATAACCTCCTAAAGGTATTGTTTAGGCTGAAATTATGAGAGGGAGCAGGATCGTGTCCATTGGCTTTCCTCCTGACCCTGACATCTTCATGAACTTTCATTTATTTACTGTTTTACTAATACAACTTTATATAGTTCTAAAGATGTATGGTACTTGTATAGTCTTAGCTAGCAACAGGGTTTATTGTATTTTATCACATTTTTTTGGTATTTATTGTATGACTGTATTGTATACTCTGAACTGCCCAGAGAATGGCAACACTAATAGGGCAGGGTAGAAATGAAAATACCTACCTACCTACCTAACCACCTACCTACCTAAGGCCTTTCTCTCAGTCCCACTACCCTCACAGGTGTGCTTGGTGGGGACACAGGAGAGGGCCTTCTTTGTCACTGGTCCTAGGCTCTGGAACTCCCTCCCATGGGAAGCTGCAAGCAGGCAAAAACCTTTCTCTTCAGGCAGGCTTTTCCTTAGTGACTGGCTGTCTACAAAAGATTTTAAAATGGGAAGGTTTGTATTTGTGTTGCTTTTAAATCTGTGTTAGTGGTGCTCTCATCTAACATTTTAAATATTGTTGTTGTTTAGTCGTTCAGTCGTGTCCGACATATTATTTTACCCAGGCTTCGTGCTCTGGAGAGGACACTCCAGCTTCGCATACAGCGTCGAAACAACATGGGAAGTAGCAGTTACCGGTTATAAGTCTTTGCTCAATTGGCGTAGAGCATGATGCCAGGGGCTACTTCTGACGGTGGGAGAGGTCATTGCACCTCACTAGGTAGATACCGCCCGCCTTAAGCTGGGCAGCCCCCAGCCAGTAAGGTGCTACCTCGCCACGGTCTGTTAACCTCACGGGGTGCGTGGGGTTTAGGGTAAAAGCCGACAAGCAGATCGATAACCCTGCACCATGCAACAATCATAAGAAAACTTCTGCCCTAAAGCTGGGCACCTGGAATGTACGGACAATGACCCCTGGCTTTTCTGACCACGGCTTTTCTGACGACCTGAAGGAAATAGACGATGTGCGCAAGACAGCTGTCATCGACATGGAACTGAGTAGACTGCAGATGGACATTGTTGCCCTGCAAGAGACGAGATTGCCAGACTCGGGATCTGTCAAAGAAAAAAACTTCTCATTCTTCTGGCAGGGAAAACCATTGAATGAGACCAGGGAATATGGTGTTGGCTTTGCAGTCAGAAATACTCTTCTGAGATCCATTGTTCCACCTACTGTGGGGAGTGAAAGAATCCTGTCTCTGCAGCTCCACTCATCAGCGGGACCGGTAACCCTCATTAGTGCATATGCACCAACACTGTCATCCACTACAGAAGTGAAAGATAAATTCTACGACGATCTGGCAGCTACTATCAAAAAAGTCCCTGAAAGGGAGGCACTGTTCATTCTTGGAGACTTTAACGCTAGAGTTGGTGCTGATCACAATTCTTGGCCCACTTGTCTAGGCCGTTTTGGCATTGGAAAGATGAACGAAAATGGCCAACGCTTGCTGGAGTTTTGCTGTTATTATGGTCTTTGCGTCAGCAACACATTCTTTAATACGAAGCCTCAACACAGAGTTTCCTGGAGACATCCAAGATCCAAGCATTGGCATCAGCTCGATTTGATCCTCACTAGACGTTCTAGCCTTCCTAGTATTACGATCACACGCAGCTACCAGAGTGCTGATTGCGATACTGATCACTCCCTGGTGTGTAGTAGAGTAAAACTGCGAACAAAGAGATTATATCACACGAAAAAGGAAGGAAGACCACGTATTGACATCAGGAAGACTTGCGATCAAAGAAAAGTGGAGGAATTTGCCCAAGCACTTGAGGAAACCCTTCCAGGCCCGGCTGATGCAAATGCACCTGAACGATGGGAACATTTTAAGAACGCTGTGTATAACACCGCCTTGTCCACATTTGGCAAGAAGACCAAAAAGACGGCCGACTGGTTCGAAGCCCATTCGGAGGAGTTGATGCCAGCCATCGAGGATAAGAGGAGAGCTCTAGCAGCATACAAAGCCTGTCCTAGTGAGTACAACTTGCAAGCTCTTCGAGCTGCTCGTAGCCAAGTCCAACAGGCTGCCAGGAGATGTTCCAACGATTATTGGCTTCAGCTCTGCTCTCAGATACAGATAGCAGCGGACACAGGTAACATCAAAGGAATGTATGACGGTATCAGGCAGGCTTTAGGTCCAATACAGAAGAAATCTGCTCCCTTGAAGTCTGCTACAGGCGTGATCATCCAGGACCGAGCACAGCAGATGGACCGCTGGGTGCAACACTACTCTGAGCTGTATTCCAGAGAGAATGTAGTAACCGAAGAAGCATTAAATAACATTGAGTGCCTGCCTGTCTTGGAAGAGTTGGACAGCGAACCAACCTTAGCAGAAATAAAAGCGGCCTTGGATTCCCTCGCCTCTGGCAAGGCACCTGGAAAGGATAACATCCCTGTTGAAGTGCTGAAGTGCTGTAAAGAGACCATCACTACCGAGCTGTATGAAATCTTTTGTCTTTGCTGGAGGGAAGGTGGAGTACCACAGGACATGAAGGATGCAAACATCGTCACATTGTACAAGAACAAAGGAGACAGGGGCGACTGCAATAACTACCGTGGCATCTCTCTTCTCAGCGTTGTAGGGAAGCTGCTTGCCCGTGTTGTGCTGAAGAGGCTCCAGGTGCTCGCAGACAGAGTCTATCCAGAATCACAGTGTGGATTTCGAGCTAATAGATCCACCACTGACATGGTATTCTCCCTCAGACAGTTGCAGGAGAAATGCAGGGAACAACAACAGCCACTCTTTGTCGCCTTCATAGATCTCACAAAGGCCTTTGATTTGGTTAGCAGGGATGGCCTTTTTAAAATCCTTCCCAAGATTGGATGTCCACCTCGACTCCTTAAAATCATCAGGTCCTTCCATGAGGGAATGAAAGGCACTGTAGTTTTTGATGGTTCAACATCAGATCCCTTTGACATCCGAAGCGGAGTGAAACAGGGCTGTGTCCTCGCACCAACCCTCTTTGGGATCTTTTTTGCTGTCATGCTGAAGCACGCCTTTGGAACTGCAACAGAAGGTGTCTATCTCCGGACTAGATCAGACGGAAAGCTCTTTAATCTCTCTAGATTGAGAGCGAAGACCAAAGTCCAGCTGAAATGCATGCGGGATTTCCTCTTCGCCGATGATGCAGCCATTGTTGCCCACTCTGCTCAAGACCTCCAACAACTCATGAATTGTTTTAGCAAGGCCTGCCAAGACTTTGGACTAACAATCAGCCTGAAGAAAACACAAGTCATGGGCCAGGGCGTGGACTCACCTCCCTCTATTACCATCTCCACACAAGAATTGGAGGTTGTTCATGACTTTGTGTACCTTGGCTCAACGATCTCTGACACTCTCTCTCTAGATGTCGAGCTGGATAAACGCATTGGCAAAGCAGCTACCATGTTCTCTAGACTCACGAAGAGAGTATGGCTCAATAAGAAGCTGACGACATATACCAAGATCCAGGTATATAGAGCCTGCGTCCTGAGCACACTCCTGTACTGCAGTGAGTCCTGGACCCTTTGTGCACGGCAGGAGAGGAAGCTGAACACCTTCCATATGCGTTGCCTCCGACGCATTTTTGGTATCACCTTGCAGGACAAAGTTCCAAATAGAGTAGTCCTAGAACGAGCTGGAATCTTTAGCATGTATACATTACTGAAACAGCGACGTCTACGTTGGCTTGGGCATGTCATGAGAATGGCTGATGGTCGGATTCCAAAAGATCTCCTGTATGGAGAATTAGTGCAGGGAAATCGCCCCAGAGGGAGACCACAGCTGCGATACAAGGACATCTGCAAGCGGGATCTGAAGGCCTTAGGAATGGACCTCAACAGATGGGAAACCCTGACATCTGAGCGTTCAGCCTGGAGGCAGGCATTGCATCATGGCCTCTCCCATTTTGAAGAGACCCTTGTCCAGCAGACTGAGGCAAAGAGGCAGTCACGGAAGCAGCAAAATCAGGGAGCTGGACAGGGGACAGATTGTATTTCTCTTCAGTGTGGAAGGGATTGTCACTCTCGAATTGGCCTTCTCAGCCACACTAGACGCTGTTCCAAGTCCTCCATACAGAGCACGTTACCATAGTCTTTCGAGACTGAAGGATGCCTAATACACGTGTCCGACTCTTCATGACCCCATGGACCAGAGCACGCCAGGCCCTCCTGTCTTCCACTGCCTCCCGGAGTTTGGTCAAATTCATGTTGGTAGCTTCGGTGACACTGTCCAACCATCTTGTCCTCTGTCGTCCCCTTCTCCTCTTGCCTTCACACTTTCCCAACATCAGGGTCTTTTCCAGGGAGTCTTCTCTTCTCATGAGATGGCCAAAGTATTGGAGCCTCAGCTTCAGGATCTGTCCTTCCAGTGAGCACTCAGGGTTGATTTCCTTTAGAATTGATAAGTTTGTTCTCCTTGCAGTCCAGGGGACTCTCAAGAGCCTCCTCCAGCACCACAATTCAAAAGCATCAATTCTTCGGCGGTCAGCTTTCTCTATGGTCCAGCTCTCGCTTCCATACATCACTACAGGAAAAACCATAGCTTTGACTATGCGGACTTTTGTCGGCAAGGTGATGTCTCTGCTTTTTAAGATGCTGTCTAGGTTTGCCATCGCTTTCCTCCCAAGAAGCAGGCGTCTTTTTATTTCGTGGCTGCTGTCACCATCTGCAGTGATCATGGAGCCGAGGAAAGTAAAATCTGTCACTACCATTTTAAATATAATGTTTATTTAATTCTTTTTTAAATATTTGAATAATTCATTGTTTTTAAGTTTTAAAATTGTCTTTTTAATGATGGATCCTTTTAAGGAGAAATGTGGGGTTAAATAAATAAGTAAATAAATAAGTAAGTAAGTAAATAAATAAATAGTTGCAATTAATTCTTGTATGAATGGTAAGAGACCTGAAATTAACCTTTGGTTCCCTGTGTGAACACTATGCTGGCAAGAACAAAGAGAGTTCAGGCGTACTACTTCCATGACTGTTGATTTGGGCCAGGATGGGCCATTGAAAGAAGTATGCCAAATGCCACAGCCTGAGGGAGTATTGATGCCTTAATGGATCAAAAGATCTGCATCCCAGATCCATGTCTCCTAAAATCAGACCTAAGTTTTTTGATGCATGGGGAACAGAGCCTTCAGGAAAACTGAAAGACAGCTGAAAAAGGGAGGGAGAGGGAGAGAGAGAAAGGAGAAGGAAGGAGAAGCTGGTGCAGGAGGGAAGCCATGAGGCTTGAAGAAAGGGGGACACACCTTTAGTCCTCTGTGAAGTTATTGTGCCCTAGGAGGAACACCTGCTAGTAATGTAAGGAGATGGGGCCATCATGAAAGATAATTCATAACAGAATATTTTTTTTATTATTTTCCAGGTGCTTTAGTATCTTACTTGAATGTTCTTTGACCAAAGCCTGCTTCATGTAAATTCTCCATGTTCTTTGCAACCAAGCTGCCTCTGGCATCAACAGATGTAAACTTTGACTATTTACTCTTTTGCCTTTATTTTTTTGAATAAAGTTCTTAGTTAGACCTTTTGGTCTGGATACTGATGTTCAGACAACCCACAGGTTCCTAAATCTTGTTTCCCTTGCCAAAGCCTTGCCCTGGATGTCTCTGTGCATGCACAGAATGCCTTTATGTTTTATTGTGACTAGAGGATGGTGGAAGCATTTGAAATAAAGTGGTAGCCATCCTCCTCTGGGCAGAATTCATGAGCTAGGTCGTCTGCCAAGGGTTCCCTTACCTGGCAGTAAAGGGCACTAGTTCTGGGCAGCTCCATGAAAAGAGGCACAGAGGAGGCTGTTCCTGCCACAGAAGTATATAGTTTTATGTAGTTGTATATAATAACTTCTTACAGGGTAATTTTAAAATAATAATTTAATAATAGTTGCAATTTTCAATGAATAATAGGTTTTACACCATATGTTTTCTAAATGGAGCAACCGGGGCCCTAAAAAATCTCCCTCTTCCTACCACAACACTGCATACCAGTGGTAGTCTGGTAAATAATGCCAGACCGACACTGAAATGTGACCCCAATGTTGCAGACAAGGGATGCAGAATATAGTCTTTACTAGAAAAGTATTTTTGTAACCTTTTAAAGAGATGTAGAAGTCTATCGAAACATCTCTAACCAATTGAATAGTACAATCTTACATGTAGCTTTTTGTGAGTAAGGGTAGGATGAAATGGTGGCTGCAAAGGCATGCACCAGATCACATCAAAAAGGGTCACTTTTATAGGAGTGATCAAATACATTCATTCGAGGTCAGGGTTAGGGTCCAGCTTGGGGAAAGATCAGGATCAGGCTGGAGTGCATTTTCCTATGTATCATGTGATTGGCACTGAAAATATGGCACCGGACGGCTCCGCAGGAGGCCTAAAATATTGATGTATTCCATAATGTGATCACACCCTAAGTCCCACTGAACACAAAACAACTTCTATCTGAAGGAACAACATCATGTGTACTTAGTCTGGGGTGAGGTCTGTGTAATCATTAGTGTTTGGTTCAAAGTAAAAACAACAACAAAACTAAGCTACGGGTTCAGTCAGACTGAGTATAGGCTATGTAACATACATCAAAGCAAGGTTAGGAAAAAAACATTCCTTTTTGATGAGAAATAACTGTAGTCTGATTACAGAACTTGAAATACAAACACTGGAAACAAAATGTGGCATTTGCTAAAATATTTTAAGGTTGTGGCAATCTCCACCAGTATAACTGCAATCTTGTTTGTTTTTGTCAATCTTGTGTTGTTATGGCAAGTCCCTTACCATGTTTTTGTGTATCTTCCTCAAGGATCGTTCTGCACAAGTCAGATATAGGCTAGGTGGAGGTAATGGCCATCTATATAATTCTGAAGCAAGGATGCAAATAAATGCTTCTCCTCACCTTCATTATGTAAATAAGCCCTACAAATCTTCCAGAAATGAGGTGTTATTATCAATCAGACATGAAATGTTTGCTGGCGTACGCGAGGAGGAAATTGCCTGCAGACTATCTGGGAAAGTCTGAAAGCAATTTTCCTGTGTAAGATTTTGAAATGCAGGAAGGGCATAGACTGCCTTATATTTTTATAGCCTTGGCTATAAAGGACAGGAGGTGATGGGTGAAAATAAAAGGCACATGAATGTTGTGCACTTGAATTGTGTTCACATTCACACTAGATGGGTGCCTCCATTTCAGCACACCTGTAAGGGAGCTCCTGCCCACATTAGGTACAGGTGAGTTTTTTTTTAAAAAAATCAGCCTTTAAAAAAAAACATGTGGCTGACAAGATTTTTTTTAAAAAAGATTTTGAAAAACAGAACAGGCAAGAAAGTCGAGCTGACAGGAAATGCTTAGTTCTTCAAAGTCTGTGAATTCCAGCATATTGTGATGTTGACTTAGAGCTGCCACTTGTTTTTTTTCTTACTGATTTTTCATCTGCAACTACTGTAAGGGAGGTATTTACATAACCCTCTGAAAAGTAGGAATAGCTGTATCTATTGAATTTGACCACTGCAGTTGGCTGACAATTTTGTTTGATTAATTTTTAAGTAAGAAGAACTGGATGACTAAGGCAGAAGATTAATCCCCCATTTTAAAAATCCCATGCTTACAGCTGAAGTGAAGACTGTACTCATTTAGAACACATAGGTCTACCCAGAAGTAAGTTCCACTGAGCTCAGTGACGCTTATTCCTAGGAAAGTGGATATAGACTGCAGCCTTATATTTAAATAGGGACGTGGTGGCGCTGTGGGTTAAACCGCAGAAGCCTCTGTACTGCAGGGTCAGAAGACCAGCAGTCGTAAGATCAAATCCACGCGACGGAGTGAGCTCCCGTCGCTTGTCCCAGCTCCTGCCAACCTAGCAGTTAGAAAGCATGCAAATGCAAGTAGATAAATAGGTACCACTTCGGTGGGAAGGTAACGGCGTTCCGTGTCTAGTCGCACTGGCCACGTGACCGTGGAAACTGTCTTCGGACAAACGCTGGCTCTATGGCTTGGAAACGGGGATGAACACCGCCCCTAGAGTCGGACACGACTGGACTAAATGTCAAGGGGAACCTTTACCTTTACCTTTACCTTATATTTAAAACTGTTAGATCGGTCAGTCAAACTGTGCAATCTTATGCATGTCTACTCAGTAGCAAGTCCCAATATATCCAGTAGAGTTTACTGTCACATATGTCACATATGTAGCTGCAGAATTCCACTTTAACTGTCTTCTAATCTCAGCCTTCTTCATTCCACATAAAACAACCAAAATCCTGTTACATAGTTGTGTCTGCAGAAGGCAAGTGACATCACTTGCAGGAGCTTCTTGCTTATAATTAATTAAACCTCACCTAAATTTTCATGCATGTGCCCCCCCCAAAAATCAACTTAACTGTTAAAAATTTACCCTCCCAAATGTAAACTTATTTAGATTTTGGGACTGTCTAACAGTGAATTAAACTGTCAAGCTTTTTTACTAACTCTGTCTAAATTTGCAATTTAGGGTCCCCATCAATTGTGCCTGTGTTGGCAAGACTGAGAGGAGGGTGTTTAGCACTGAGAAGGGTCGTATGTGTTGTATTTTAGTTATAATAAATAATATATAACATTTACTTTTACAGAGTCTGCACACAACAGCTTGAAGCCTATAGATAAAAAACCACTATTGTATAGAGTAAAGGTACCGTATTTTTCCATGTATAAGACACCCCGTGTATAAGACACACACCCCCACTTTTCTAACCCAAAATTTCTTTCTTTGCAAGAAAGTGGAGGGGGAAGGCAGGGATCAAAGTGCTTTGATTCCTGCTTTCCCCCTCCACTTTCTTTGCAAAAAGCTGCTTTCCCCCTCTACTTTTTGCAAAGAAAGTGGAAGGGGAAAGCACTTTCCTCACAAGAAAGTGGAGGGGGAA
The DNA here is from genome assembly GCA_037013535.1 of Intellagama lesueurii. NCBI lineage: Eukaryota > Metazoa > Chordata > Lepidosauria > Squamata > Agamidae > Intellagama > Intellagama lesueurii. The sequence continues at coordinate 265,432,109 of JBAJHW010000002.1, read as the reverse complement.
AGAAGGAATCGCTTTTCCCCTCCACTTTCTTGCGAGGAAAGTGCTTTCCCCGTCCACTTTCTTTGAAAAAAACTGCTTTCCCCCTCCACTTTTTGCAAAGAAAGTGGAGGGGGTGCTTTCCCTCTCCACTTTCTTTGCAAAAAGTGGAGGGGGAAAGCAGGGATCAAAGCGCTTTGATCCCCCCCCTTACTACCATGTATAAAACGACCCTCAATTTTTCCTCTAATTATTTTAGGAAAAAGTGTCATTTTATACATGGAAAAATACAGTATATGTTCTCCCTTTTGTGTGTTTTGTGCCAGCAATATGATAGTCAAATAATTCCTTATGCTTTTGGTTAAAACATTAAATAACTTTATAAACATATGTAAAATATAATATAAATTATAGTGCTTAGACATTTGGTATTTGTCATACATGCTCTGGGTTTATTGACAGACATATTTTCTCTGGTAAATAAGTAACTATTTCATTGTAACACTATTACATTTGTAAGCCCTATCTGACCCTATTAATCCCTGTCAGTTACATCTTTATTTCTGTTTGAGGAATGTATTGTCCTCTGAGACCCTGTCTATTACATGTAATAGACCTTCTCTGAGGTCTATTACATATTTGGTTCTGGCCCTATCACATATTGGACCCTGTCTGATGAACTGCTGACACCTGCCTTATATAGTAGCCTGGCTGACATCAGACACATTCTGATTTGTTAGAATCCTATGCTATGCAAATACAACATTTTGGTCTATCACAGCAAACACATAAACATACAGATATACATATACACATGTACTGTACATTATGTGTTGCATAATTATATATATACCAACATTATGGGAAGATACAGTCTCCATATTTTTGCTCAGTCATTGTCTCTGAATTTAGGATTATTGTAATGATGAAACACAACAATTCTGTACATCTTGCTGTTCTGTGAGGAGTGAAATAGATTGGAATTCAAAGCTAACTTCAGGTCCCACAAAATATTCCTGTATTTACAAATGGGTATTTGAGACATGCTTATAAAATGTCTTACTATGAGGAAAGACTGAAAGAACTGGACATGTTTATCCTTTAGAAAAGAAGATTAAAGGAAGAAAAGATAGCATTTTTCAAATATTTGAAAGATAGTCATACAAAGGAGGGTCAGGGTCTGTCCTTGATTATCTCAGAGTTCAGGACACGTAATAATGGGTGCAAGTTACCAGATTTCAGCTGAATATCAGGAAAAAACTCTTAATTGTTCGAGCAGTATGGCAATGGAACCAATTACCTCAGGAGGTGGTGAGGGTTCCAACATTTAAGGCATTCAAGAGAAAACTGGACAACCATCTGTCAGATCTGCTTTGATTTGGATTCCTGCACTGAGCAAGCAGCTGGACTCGATGGCTTTATAGGCCCCTTCCAACTCAATTATTCTATGATTCTGTGATTCTAACAATTAGTATCAGACTTTCTGGAATAAAGGGCTAGTTTGCCCAAAATGGTTGTGGTGGCAGTGGTTGAAGCAATAACAGTGAAATCGATGGAATGTCACAGGATATGCTTTGATGCAATAATTAATGGGTCTCTCCAAGAGGGCAAGGTTCCTCTTGCCCTCAAGGAGACACTCATTAGGCCCATAAGGAAGAAACCAAATTTGGCGGCGGATGATATTGGCAATTATAGGCCCGTCGCCAATGTTTCTTTCCTTAGCAAAGTGGTGGAGAGGGTGGTGGCAGACCAGCTTCAGACACTTTTGGATGAAACCAATGCCCTGGACCCATTTCAGTCGGGCTTCAGGCCGCGTTATGGCACAGAAACGGCACTGGTCGCACTGTTGGATGACCTGTTGAGGGAGGCCGACAGGGGCAATATGTCCTTGTTGGTCCTCCTCGATATCTCTGCCGCCTTTGATACCGTCGACCACGGTATCCTCCTGGGGAGGCTCTCTGAGTTGGGAATCGGTGGCCTGGCGCTTGCCTGGCTCCGATCCTTCTTGGAGAGCCGTCCCCAGAGAGTACAGCTTGGGGAGAATGTTTCGGCCCCATGGAGTCTCAGTTGTGGGGTCCCGCAGGGGTCGATCATCCCCCCAATGCTGTTTAATATCTATATGAGGCCGCTGGGCGGGGTCATCAGGGGGTGCGGGGCTTCGTGCCATCAGTACGCTGATGACACGCAGCTCTACATCTCCTTTTCATCTACTTCAGTGGATGCCGTTCTGTCTCTTCAGCGCTGCCTGGAGACTGTACTGCAATGGATGCAGTTGAATGGGTTGAGGCTGAACCCGGACAAGACGGAGGTCTTGAGGGTGGGAGGTCCCTCCATCGGCGGTTTGGGTGACTCCCTTTCTTTTGGGGGGACGACCCTTACCGCAAAGAGTGAGGTTCGCAGCTTGGGGATACATCTGGACCCGGCGCTTACCATGGAAACCCAGGTGGCGTCCGTGGCCTGCTCCGCATATTTCCATCTATGGCGGATTGCCCAGCTGCGACCATATCTTGATGGGGAGGCCCTCACTACTCTTGTCCATGCGCTCGTAATCTCGAGATTAGACCATTGTAATGTGCTCTACGTGGGGCTGCCTTTGAGATTGATGCGGAAACTTCAAATGGTGCAGAATGCGGCAGCCAGGCTTCTTAGTGGGGTGAGGAAATTTCAGCATATCTCTCCCACTCTGGCTGCCTTGCATTGGCTGCCCATTCGTTTCCGCATTGACTTCAAAGTGTTAATGATAACGTATAAAGCCCTAAACGGTTTGGGACCTCGATACTTGGCAGATCGTCTTCTCCCACCTAGATCTACCTGAATCACCTGGAATAGCCAGCAGGGACGGCTGAGGGGCCTAACGCCGAGAGAGGCCCGGAAAGAAAGAACAAGAAACCGGGCCTTCTCGGCAGTGGCCCCTCGGCTATGGAACAACCTCCCAACTGAAATTCGCCTGGCACCCTCGCTGGGTGTTTTTAAAACCCAATTGAAAACTTGGTTTTTCAGACAGGCCTTCCCTCCAGTCAACAACTGATCTTTACTCTGTCATCTTGGTTATTGATTTAATTTAATTATAAGTGCTAAAATTATGATACTTTTAAATTTTTATGTATAATGATGTTTTTATCATGTGTGTAAGCCGCCCCGAGTAGACTTTGTCTAGGGGGGCGGGGTAAAAATCTAATAAAGATAAAGATAAAGATAAAGATGTGACTTCAAGCAGTAGAATATTCATTTAAAATGGTCTCATTTCTCAGATGAAGAACCTCCACATGGACCAATTTTTATTCAAGAGCCATTTGATATCACCTACTCAGTGAATTCTGAAGATCCAGAAGTACTTCTGAACTGTACAGCTAAAGGAAATCCCTCACCTTCCTACAGGTAAGGTTTTTTATATCTGTCTCACCACTTTCAAGTATGTTAAGAAGAGGTCAATAAAATATTACTTGCCTCTACAGTTTTTCAAAAGGAGTAGCTGAAATGAAAGCTCATCTGGTGATAGAAACAAGCACTAAACTCTTTCATTTAAATCCCAATGGGCATTTGAGATGTAACTATGATTTTTTTTTTCATATGAGTATGTACTGTCTCCTTGCATATACATATTAAAACTTATATTCTTCCTTTTTCTTCTCTTTTAATTTTTTCTGACATATGCTTCCTTTGATACATTCTTTTAATGACTAAAGTGATACAACCAAAGTCATTTCTAAACAGCATACTTTAAAAATAAAAACGTAAGTTTCCTGTTTAATATTATATTAAGAAGGAACAAATAAAACATACTTCTAAATATGAGTAAAAGTGTAATTGTGACTCATCATAGAAGTCAGATGCCAAGTTTAGTGTGCAGAGCCAGAGGGTGAGAATTTGATTCCCTACTCTGCCTCCTGGGAGAAGAGCCAGCCTGTGTGGCCTTGGGCAAGCTGCACAATCTAAGTGTGCCCCCAGTCCTTTTTGATTGCTGACTCCTAATGGAGCACAGCTGAGGAATAAAGCCGAGGCAGACTCAGGGAGCTCACAAACAGAGCAAGCAAATAAGGAGAGCTAACAGGAGTTTGACAGGGGAGTTTGATGGGCAAGGCCAAGGGGGAGGTCCTTAACAAATTTTTTGGATTTTTGAAAATAGTTATATATTAATTGACTTTCTTAGCTATGTTCAAGGTAAAGGGTATTCACAGACAAACAAATCAAAGCAAAAAAGCTAACGGGCACTATGAGAGGAAGAGACATGTCAGTTGTGGTGACCAGTTTGTGCAATGTTTATCTTTGTGCCTGAGTGTAACATGGCATACACATGAAGCAAGTGCAAACTGGTGGCACTTTTAAAAAAAAAGGTTGAGAACTGGAGCAGCGAGTAGCCATACTTAAAGCTATAAGGGAAGATGAATTATAATTGGCAGAACTCTTGAGCAGCAGCAGCAGTCAATGGAGGCACTGGAATGGGAAGAGCAACAAAGGAAGATAGAAGAAGAGACCAAACATGCTGGAGGAAGCACCATGAAAAAGAGTCACAGTTAGAAGCAAAAAAAGGAGAAGACTATCTTCACCGGTGGAACTGCAAAACTGCTTTCAGGTTCTTGATGAGGAGTCTGGCAGACAGCAAGTAGATGAACTCAGGGGAGTACATGCTATAGTATATGAGAGGGACTGAAACTCAGCCAAGCAGAGGCACTGTACCCACACACTATGAAAAGAAGATGAGAACAGTAGTTGTAATAGGAGACTCCCTACTACGTGGGATGGAAACTGAAGAATGCTGGGAAGATTCATGGACCAACCAGGTATTCTGTCTCCCTGGAGCACAGACTGGGGATGTGACAGAAGGATTGTAATTACTCGTAAAATCCACAGATTTGTTTCTATCTTCCAGGGTATAATCCCTTCCTTCTGATCTATGTGGGAACAAATGACATAGCCAAGAGCAACTCTGAAGACATCACATCAGACTTCAAAGCTCTGGGAAGGAAATTTAAGAACTTTGGGGCCCAGATAGTATTCTCATCCATCCTACCAGTACTTGGAAGAGGAATAGAAAGGGAAACGGAAATACTTCATGTGAATGACTGGCTACAAAGGTGGTGTCAACATGAGAGATTTGTTTTTTGGGATCATGGGCTAAGCTTTCTAGATGATGGCCTGCTAGCAAGAGATGGCTTGCACCTCACAAGAACTGGGAAGAATGTGTTTGGTCACAGCATGAAAAACTTCATCGGGAGGACTTTAAACTGAACTGGAAGGGGAAAGGAGATGCAAGCACAGAGGTAAAGATAGATGAAGCCTTACACACAATAAGAGGAATGGGAGTCAATAATAATATTAACATTAACATTAATAATCATATTCATATAAATGTAAATATAAAGCAGGCACCACAACACACAATCTCCGGTGTCTATACACAAATGACCAGAGTATGGGAAACAAACAAGAAGAACTGGAAATCTTAGTTCAGGGGGGTAAATATGACTTGATAGGAATAACTGAAACTCGATGGGATGGCTCCCATGATTGGGTGGTGACCTCTCATCTTTGGAACACCTTACCCCCGGAGATCCAACTGGCACCCTCGCTGAGAATTTTTAAAAACAAGTTGAAGACTTGGTTCTTCTGGCAGGCCTTTCCCCCTCCCATTACATAGCTTCCTTTTCCCATCTTGATCCTGTTTTCTTTATTAATTTTTATTGTTCTTAAAAATGAATGTTATTCGAATGCTGTTTTTATCTTTATACTTTGTAAGCCGCCCAGAGTAGATTCCCATATCTAGATGGGCAGGGTAAAAATGGAACAAATAAATAAAATAAAATAAAATAAATACTAGTTCCCTTCTATCCGGTACTGGTTAGGCCTCATCTTGAGTATTGTGTCCAGTTCTGGACACTGCACTTCAAGAAGGATGTGGAGAAATTGGAACAGGTTCTGAGGAGGGCGAGGATTATCAGTGGGCTGGAAACCAAGCCCTGTGAGGAAGAATGAAAGAATGTGGCATGTTTAGCCTTGAGGAAAGAAGACTGAGGAGAGATATGATAGCAGTTTTCAAGTTACAGGAAGCCAGATTTTGGTTGAATATCAGGAAAAACGTCCTAACTGTTAGAGCAGTACGGCAATGGGACCAAATACCTCAAGAAGTGGTGAGTGCTCCAACACTAGAGGTATTCAAAGGAAATTTAGAAAACCACCTTGCAGATACCCTTTGATTTGTATTCCTGCACTGAGCAGGTGGTTCCAACTTCATTATTCTATGTTTCTATGAAGAAGGGAATCAGTTATAACTTATGGTGACCCCTTTCAGGATTTTTCAGGTAGAGAATACTCAGAAGTGGTTTACCATTCCCTTATATACAACAACTCCATTTCAAAAACCCATAATGCTTAACAACCTCACACAAAAATTACAGCATTGAAGCAAGTACAAAGAATAAGCAAAAGTGAACTATTAAACCCTGTATTATATAGCAAAATGCAGGCTTGAAAGATGAATGGAATGAAAGCAAAACACAGAACAAAATAGAAACAAAAGGTGTTTCTATATATTTTGGACTATGAGAACTCAGCAAAAACTACTCTTTATAAAATGGATGTCAATTCAACTTTTATGAGTATAATTCACATCTAACTAATGTTAATGATAAAAACTCTTGGTAGCTTTAGTTGTTTCCACTCAATTGTACATGCTATTGCAGCTGGTTAACAGTTTTTTTAGTATGTTTTTCCCAACCTTCTTGTACAAACTAGGATTTGGTTACAAGGAAGATTTAAAAAGGCATTTGGGCTTCCAAGGGCAAGAGTCGTGTTTTTATCCAGGCCTGTGGCAGCAAAGTACCATTAAAAATAAAACTGAACAATCTACAAAGATTAGATATCTATAATCACTACACATTTTCACTCTGCACCACCTACACAAATTTGGCTTTTATTTGGGGTTATAAATACACTTCCCACACCAAAATAAAGGTTTTGGCCATTTTTACATCTCATTCGTAAAATGAGCAGAGGGCCACCAAAAAGAAAAAGAAAAAGAAAGAAAGAAAAAGAAAAAAGGTAGATAATGCAAAAATAATCAGCGTTAGTGATGGGCATGAATTTCTTCTGGTTTAAAGAGCCTCTTTTCAATTGAAGTCAAGCCTAAACACTACTGAATTCAGGCCTGTCTCTTACTGTTTCCATCAATCAACTTTTTCACTTTGTTCACCCCTATCCCTGTACATCAGTAAGCTAATGTTGATGGAGGAACAGTGGTGCAAAGTTCTTAGTGAACAGACTTTCTTTAAATGCCCCAAATGTCCTGAAAAATTATTTCATCAGCTCCCTACTGCCTTGGATGCTGATCTTTCTAAGTGCAATGGAACAAGGCTGGCATGCAGAAAAATAATGTTGTGACCATTTTTCTATACTATTCTGACATCATCAAGATAAGAGGCACTAGGAAAAGGCTTAGGGCTTCATTAAGGAAGAGATTTTCTCATAATTGGAAGACCATATAGGAGCCAATGGGGCAGATTCTAGGTCCTTTCTTCCTTATAAGGCAGTGTTTCCCAACCTGGGGGTCGTGACCCGCAAGGAGGTCACAAAATGTTTTCTGAAGGGGGGTTGTGAGACATCTTATATCTGTTGTAGACCTTGTTAAATAGTTTCTTCCTTGACCTTTCCATGTGGGATATATATGTATGTATGAGAAACAGGCCCTTCGGGGGAGAAAGAACCAATAGTTTCTGGGATGACTTTACCTCATTAGAAATGCCTTTTTATGCAAACATGGTGGGGTGTCGCAGGTTACTTGGCTATAATAAAAGGGCATCATGACTCAAAAAAGGTTGGGAACCACTGTTGTAAGGGCATTTATTGAGGTATAACTAAATTCTTTTAGCAGAATTCCAAATCCGTAGAATCCAAACTATTGCCAAGCTTCACCATTGCCAAGTCCAAGAAATGAATTGAGCTGAAGGGAGTTCATTTATCCATAAAAAGAGCAAGCTTTTCCAGAGGGCACTGTATAAACCATGATTGATTCTTCATTGCCAAACACCTGCTCAGTTCAGCAAGTTGAACACCTCTCATCAGGATGATTTAAACAATTTTAGCTTCATCCTATGAAATGCTGTACGGAGAGAATTGGCTGTGATGAAGATCTTGGGATACTAATACTGGGACAAGAAGTCAATTTGATCTCCTGCTTTAGTTCTTGGACCTGATTCTAGCATGCCACTTCTTCTAACTGCAGTATTGGTGTTCACAGCATTGTTGGGCTATTCAAGTAGAAATCAGTTAAATGTTTAGATTACACTCAATACCAGCCAGCAGAACTGAACATGCCAGATTCAGAATCTGTCATTTGGCCAAGCAACCTTGTGTGCTGCTGATGTATATAAAGAAGGAAAGAACAAAAGAATTTCATAGGAGAGTAGACACTGTTTTTTTTTGGGGGGGGGGGGGGAGCCCTTTTAAAACAAAATCTAAAATGTAGATCTTAAACCAACCATTAGTCAAAGGCTGTGAAAATCAAATTGCAAACAGAATTGCAGGATTCTGTGCTAAAGAAGGAACACATCAAGCGGGCTATCAAGATAAGTCATTTGCAGAAGAAATGGAGGGAGAAGAGCTGTGATAAAAGTATGAACATTTATTTGCATATAGAGAAATGCTCACATTAACATGGAGGGAAATAGGGAACAAAGGTATTCCCGGATCAAATCCATCTAGGTCTTATGGATGTCCTACAGTTGATCTAATGATCCACAGCTATTGGCCTGCAATCGCATCCTGATTGATCTCACTCAGCCATGTCACTTGCCAAGCCCTGGGTAACTGCTGCCAATAGTGCCCCTAGTGGGCTGAAACTATAATGGTCACATGGTCCAAATTATTTGTGCTACCTTCCTTTGTCCCATCCTTGGTCTTGCCACAGGAAGAGAGCATTTCTGCTTCACATCCTTTCCTCTCCCTCCCCTCTCACCTACCATACACAAAGATATAGTGCTAGGTGGAGATAAGATGTGCAGAAGTTCTTTATGCAAATGGAGAAGGAAAGCTATCCCCTCCAAAGAATTCTGTAAATTCAGATGAAATCCCTGCATCTGGGGTGAATCCCATCCCAATCCCAGCTAAATTCCTTCCAATGTCCTGCTTGACATATTGGTGGCAGGGCTGTAGGATTCTGTGCTAGGAGGGGGAAAATATCATTATCAGTATAACGCAATTACATTCATTGGGATGAATACATCCATACCAAGGCTGGTTTAAAATATTTCCTTTCCACTGACCATTTGCATTGGCCACAATCCTACTTTTGATTTATGTTTGCATAAGGGAAGTCACAATACTCTTGGTGGCAAGTTGCTGCTGGTTAACAAGGTGCTGGTTGTGTTCCTGGGTGTATGCCTAATTGTGTGATTGGACACATAGCCAGGAATGCAGCGATCACCTTGCTAAAGAGCAACAACTTGCCAGCAAGAATTGAGTAATTTCCCTTATGCAAGCATAAATTAGCAATACGCATTATGATTCTCATTTCAATCCCATTAAAAACTTGAGCACACTTTGTGTTAAACAGAGTTGCTTTCACTGCAATGTCCCATTGCTCATTTCTAGCTTAAGTTCTCAGTAAAAGATGAATTAATTCACCATACACAATATAAGAAAAGGTTTATATGTGCAGTTTTAAAGTTCCTAAAATTATTAAACTATACTGAATTTAAATTCTTGTATATGGAATGATTCAAAATCATTACCAAATTATTGCTGTTTCCAGTCTTAAATAATTTACCAGAGTATGCATGATTAAATCCTCACCTGGCAATCATATGCACCCATTAATAGCTTTCATCCATTGATTTAAACATATTAATTAACAGAAGACCCTAACCAGGAACTGATTCCCTGATCTATATGCACAGTTTAATAATAATCACACTGTGTGATTAGAATGATTATGGGGACACTGTGAAAAATTCATTTGCTGTGAATAAGCCAACAACTTTGCATCTGTGTTGAGAAACAATTATACAGCTTAATTGGGAGCCATGTAATGATGACAGCAGTTATTTTGGTGATTGATTCTGAAATTAAAGCAAGCTGGCAAATTAAACTCTAGTATATCCAAAGCTTGAAAACTGAGTGGGTGTGTTGGGTCCAGAGGACACACTGCACATAGATGGGTGAGTGGCAGGAAGGTAAATGGACTGAAATCCAGAAGAAGAAATAGGATACCGAGAAAGATCTGACAGCTCTCTTTGCTTAGAGAAATTGGATTGAGCACATGAGAATCAAAACTGAGAGTCAAAATTAGCAGCAACTGCAGCCAGCAAGCAAGATGTGCTGCAGCTACTTTATGTCTGCTTGACACTGCACCAGTCCTAAAGACTGTTCTGCTAAATCATGAACAATTCCAGGTATTTGTTTATGGAATGCAGTTGTTCGGATAATTGATCTCTGGAAACGTATATTTCTTTCTGGAGATTTTCTTTCCTACTCATCATATTTTCTTACCATTTAAGTCATATCTATTGTGATTTTCCCCCTTCAAATGAGTAATGTTTCCAATCATAAATATCCTACCCATACAAAATAAGGTTTAATAAAGAAACCCTTCAGACTAGGTGGCTCAGGTTGCCTATTTTTGCCACGGAATTTAGGTTAAGATAGTTCTTATGAATCTGTTTCTGACAGTGTTGTGCCCTTCGATGACTTTCAGTGGTATTGTTCATAAGCAACAGCAATGTGAAGTACCTCAAAGGCAGTATTTCGTTTTTTATATCAAAATAGGTGGCTCAGGAAAGGAAGTCATAGTATTTAGTTTATAAGACCTGAGAGGGCTGTAAATGATAAGACCTCATGGAGGTCATTAATTTATAGTGATAGTGTAATTTGGAAGTGAAGTGTCAATAAGAACAACTTCACAGTAGACTACCCCTTACTGCTCGTCTCATCAACTGACACTTACAGTCTCAATAACCCATTCTGATACATTGGTAAGAGAAAGAATAAAAGTTCCCTTTACTCACAGTTCTGATTAGATTTAAAAAAAACAGCATAATACAGAAAAATGACTGGTTACACGAACATGCCTTAACTGACTCATAGTCTACTTAATGACTAGACATACCGTGTTACATGACAGCAATTGAAGACTGACCGAATACTAACTGGAAAAGAGCAGAAAAGGGCTGTCTTCAAAATCAGAGGCAGAGAGGGAACAATTGGTTACTGCTGGATTGATTGACAGTCATGCCAGCCCAAAAGGTTCCTCCCAGCCAAACCTTTTAAATGCAACATACAAGGTTGAAAAATATTTCCAACATATTTTCCCCACCAGACCTCAGAGACACCCCCCCCCCCCATTCCTTTGAGGACAGAATTCACTCTTATGTAAGGAAAATCTTTAGAACTAGTCAGTGATATGAGATTATAATATGTTTCTGAAAAAAAAAACCACTCACTGCTGTAATATACCTGTCCCATTGGTTCATGTCCACATCCCTCCCAACTTGCTCAGACTCACATTTTTATGACATTTAGAAGCCTGGATATAGCAGGAGAAAAATCTTCAGTGCTAGAAATTTAGTCACACTAATGCAGGGGAGAGCTATAGTTCAACTTCACACAATGCCAACAAAATTTTCCTTCGATTGAGGAGGTTAAAGTGGAATACAAGAAAGAATCAGAAAGAGAGGAAAAACACAGAAGCACTGAAAGACAAAAAAGTGAAGTCTTAAAGAAGTGTAACCCTTCTCTTCCATACTCCACAGAGCTGAAAGACCAGAAGAAGAAGAAAAAAAGCAGTAGGAGTGCCTTCAGCTTGTAGAGAAGAGTTTTGCTCGCACTCCTCATTTAACTCATCTTTTTCTGATTCTAGGAGTCTGGGCCACAGGCACAGGCAATTGGAAAAGACATCTAAACCTAAGTCAGGGAATTGTTTTTGTCTTAAGAGGCACAGAAGAGCTTTCCATGAAAACAGGACTTCTCTAGCAGCTTTGGGTGTTTCTACCAGCATGGCCTAAGCAGCTTGCACTGTTGACTGGATGACATTTCAGGTGGAAAAGAAAACAAACCATCCACATGAGAGCAGAGCACCATTTAGTTGGGCCTTGGAACTTGAGCAAAAATGCACTAATTTTGCTACAGAGAAAAATACTTGGTATGTCCTGGTGATCAAAAAGAGATTTTCCATTTTTTTTTAAAGAAGGAGAGTGGTTATTATAAATGAGTTCTGCTGTTATTCAGTCTTTTTCCTCCAGCAAATTTCATAGTTTCAGGACATCAGTAGATAAAAACAGATAAGCAAAATCTTCACTGGTAGAGCATATTTTGCATTTAGAAGATCCAAGGTTCAAACTGTGGCATCTATAATTAAGGATGATTGAGGACCCAGCTTTAAACAGTGGAGAACCCTTATCCAGCTGTGTTAATATTGATCTAAAAGAAGAGACATAGTGATTAATTCTATCTTTATTATTGATTATAATGTTTGTATTGTAACTTCGTTTTTCAATTAAAAACAAACAATATTGATCTAGATGAGCCAATGGCAGCTTCTGTGTTATGTATCTGTGAATATATCCTATTACAATAGGGTGTGTATCTACACTACAGACAGATTAGATGACTCTTTAATTGTACTTCATGGAATTCTGGGATGTGTAGTTTTGAGAAGCACTGAGAATCCCCTGGCATAGTTCAGGAAAAATTTGCATTTCCCCCTAAACTACAAATTCTTGGATTCCAGAGCATGGAGCCATAGTAGTTAAAGCAGTATCAAACTGAATAGTGTAGCTACATTAGCCTTAATCAGTCGTCATCATCATCATGGTTGATGAAATTCTGGCCCTGGCCCTGCCCTCACCATAATGCTAAAGCAAGGATCGAATGTGTCATGAGCAACAACCCAGATTTTCCAGAGTTCTTGCTCACATGTGGAGCTTACACCCCATGCACACAGAATTGTCTTCTTTTTTACACTCTTTGCTGCTCATGTGGGAAGGGAACAGGCTATCCTCTGCCTAAATAGGTGTAGATGCTTCCTGATTAGAGAATGACTGGATAGGGCTATTGCCTCAAGGCAACAGGTTATTTTCTACTGTTTGCATTGCTGATAGGGAGCACTGTTTCCATCTAGGAGAGGAAGGTGACCAGAGTTGAGAACCCGTGCTTCCTGAGTACTCCTTTGAGGTCAATACATATTTGACTTTTATTAAATTACTAAATCTAAATAGAAGATTTCTCTCTGTTTGAAGCTCACTTTCAATTCTTCTGTGCACAAATGTTCCTCATAGCTTTGCCTCAGTTTTTGTCACTGTTAAGAATGTCATAGTGGATATTTTTGGCATCATTACCTGTATAACATATAAGATTGGTAACTGCATACGCTTTATCAGGAAAGAATCTCTGTGGTGTGAATGAATACACCATACAAAATAATAATACAGTATAGTAGGTTGTCTGTGAAGGAAAAATGGCTACATTTCTTCAAGAATTGGGGTTCTGGGAGAGATTGAATTATTTAATTTTCTTTTCACACTGTTATTAGCATCACCTAATTTTTTTTAACATCACCTATTACATCTTCTGCCATAATGCAACTTTTCCATCACTTGACTGCTGCCCATTCCCCTCCCCACATCCTGGTAATTGCCCATTTGGGTCTTGCTGCCCATTTGAAAAACCTAATTGAGGACTTCTTCTAAATTGTGACCAGCAACTTCAGTAGCCTGTGGTATGCACATTTGACACAAGTAAGACAAAATCTGCTTTAATGCATCAAATAGTTAATCCTAAAACTTCTTTTTATTCTTGTGGAAAATATGATTATCTATGAAACACAATTTATTTTGACATTTGTAAATAGCTGTGATATGTTGCAGACACGATTCATTTTCTCTCTAACAGGCTAACAGAGACAAATCATGTTTTAAAATAACAGTGTTATCATTATTACATTATCAATCTCAAACTAGTGGTATAAACATCCCTTATCTGCTTTCTACTTGCCCTTTGAAGTATAATTTGTTCTGATTTATATCTCTGAAATCATTGCTATAAGCAAATTTATTACATCAAATGCAAGGACTGTAAAATATTTCCAGGTACCATTTATAGTGTGCAAGGAAAGAATGCATTTATAGTCATGTCATCCTCTATATCACTCTTTGAATGTATAGTATAGTTAGCAAGAATAAGTTATAATTATTTTCTCTAGACTTTTGGATGTTTGCCTAGGATGCACCATTAAAACAAGAGTTTTTCAAACAGTAAAATTTGCCATTGAATTTACAAGATGGATATAAAAATCAGTCTGCTGTGAAATATGGTCTGATATTCTAATATTTTCACCATGCTTTTATTGTTGTAGGTATGCTGCAGCGTGCTATTTAGAAATGAAATCTGAACAGCCTCTGTAAATTATAAGTGTAATTTGATTTTTTTTCTCCCTCAAAGGTGGAAACACAATGGCACAGATATTGATCTTACAATGAGTTATCACTACAGGCTGGTTGGAGGCAGCCTGGCAATCAATAACCCCCATAAAAAACAGGATATCGGAACATACCAGTGTTTGGTCACAAATTCGTTTGGAACAATTCTGAGCAGGAAAGCAAGACTTCAGTTTGCATGTAAGTTCTGGAATAACATATTTTATTTTCATATTGTCTTTTGGTAATTATTTTGTATGCTGAAAGCAATTCATTAGGCAATTAGAATAGCAATGAAATTATCCAGTGGTCAAATCCGGCCATCATGTTCAATTCAGTATCTTTTCCTCTTCCTGTAAATAACAATAATGAAACAGATATTCACATCCTTATCCACAATAATTACCTACAGATGACTGAAAGGTCAAGAAAGATGAACATGATTGCTTTTTGCTTAATAGAGGTGTTGCTACCTTTTTACCTCTTCTAGAGGAACTTTTTCATAGTCAAATTGCTAGTTGTAAGATATCCATTTCTTACCATGCTAGAGGTTGGGAAATAGAGTAATCACAAAAGAATAATGATGTCCAGCAGAGTCACATAAATGTCACACACAGTAATTACCTTACTGACATTTGGTTGTATTAACAGGCACATACACACATATACACACCACACACACACATTTCCTCAACTTATTTTGTAATTGGTATGGCATTACTGATGCACCTGAAATGTACCTGTTCTTTAAGCATAGAAATGTGTGTGTGTATGCCTGTGCATATGTGTGGGTCTACTGGAATCCGTGACAAAATGTCCATTTTGCCCCCAACTAGGTAGAAAAAATTAAGAGAGATTTGTGGGGCTACATTATTTCTTACGACAGAGAATGGGAACATCCAGCTACAAAGCCTTCCAATCCTAGGCTTTTTGCTTCTCTTCAGCTTCCCATGTATTTCTGCAGTGGCTAAGTGTTTGCAGACATCTGCCCACCTTTTCATTGGCACACAGTATTGCTTCGTTTTTGTATTCCTGAAAATGCAGGTGGCTAGGAAGATCCAGTCCAAATGCTGGCCTCCACTAGAGTAGATCCTTTGAATCTCTGACTAAATGGAAAAAAAGCCTGTACGGAGTTCCTGTTGGTTCAGTGGCTCTACTCAAGTTGGGACTAGGCCTTCACCCATAACGTTTCTTTAACATGATATTTCAGTTTAAGGGCTTTTATCACCTTCAAATCATGCCTTCTAATCCAGTTTAGATGACTGTTGCCAATTCCTAAGGTGGTAAAACAGGGTGGAGAGAAATATGAACCAAAGATGCCTTCTTGAAGAAATATATTCAAGTATTCTTGGAACAGTGATACCCCATCATGATGATGATGATAATGATGATGATGATGATGATGATGATTTCTATGCTGCCTTTCTTTTGGTTAAAGGATCCAAGGTGGCTCACAAATAATTAAAACAGATTAGACTGAGTTAGAGAATTGAAAAGCAATTAAACATATCATAGGAATTTAAAATGGTCTTGAACATTTAAACGTTTTAAAAGCTCATTTAAGAGGAACATAGGTACAGCAACCAGAAGAGACTCAATCATGTCCTAAACCTGCCTAAAAAGCAGGCAGAGAGGAAGCCCTCTCCTGTGTCCCTGTCAATCATTCCTTTGAAGACAATGGGGCCAAGAGAAGGACCTCCTTTGAAGATCTGAGGAACAGAGGAAGCTCATGTGGAGACATACAGTCCTTTAGGGTGGGATGGGGGGGCTCTAGCCTCTGTCCTCCATTTCTCGTTTTTTCCCCCATCTCCTATACGTGGTGGGCAACAGGGAGCTGTGTGAGTGATCCTTTACTATCTGTGGAAATTCAGGGCCCTGGCTCACGTAAAGAATTCCTGCACAAATGACAGTGCTCTCCTTCTTCAGACTCATCCCCCTTCCTGTGTAGGAGGGTCACAAAACTAGAAAAGGAAGGGGGAATGGCCCTTCAAGCTAACAAAAATAAGCAAACTCAGTTAGAGAATGCCTAAACAGGACTTTTAGGGATGTGGTGGCGCTGCGGGTTAAACCGCAGAAGCCTCTGTGCTGCAAGGTCAGAAGACCTGCAGTCGTAAGATCAAATCCACGCAATGGAGTGAGCTCCCGTCGCTAGTCCCAGCTCCCGCCAACCTAGCAGTTCGAAAGCATGCAAATGCAAGTAGATAAATAGGTGCCACCACGGTGGGAAGGTAATGGCGTTCCATGTCTAGTCGTGCTGGCCATGTGACCATGGAAGATTGTCTTCGGACAAACACTGGCTCTATGGGTTGGAAACGGAGATGAACACCGCCCCCTAGAGTCGGACACGACTGGACAAATTGTCAAGGGGAACCTTTACCTTTACCTAAACAGGACTTTTATTGAAAAGGCAGTGCCAGTACTGGAAAGAGATGATGATTTGGAGGAAAGGGAGAAATTACTTGAAATGATCTCTGGTTAGTGTCAGTTGAGTGAGGGGTGTACATTTTTATTAAAGCCATTAGGTTAAAAGAAGATAATGATTTGGAGGAAGAGCTGAATAAGAAAGTGGATAGATGGATGGATGGATGGAAAACATATTGACAACATATCCCAGAACAATCTACAGTGTACAGTAAGAGGGAAAACTCACTGATATAAGAGACCGGTTAAAGATTTCACTCATTGCAGATTCTCCTTTTTGTAAGGGAACAAAACTGTGACAGATTAATCTCAATGGTCGTCTAATCCCAGAGTGTGGATGGCAGTCCTTCACTCCATTAATGGAAGGAGCTTCTGTGCACGGGAATAATGTTTTGCCTCTGGGCAATAATTCCAAACCATCAGCAGCAATGTGAGGCTGACCACATAGGCTGCTGTCCTAAGGGCACTTCTAAGAGAGCAAGCCCTTTTAGACACATTCAGGTGTACCTCTAAGGGGAGGCGGGACACATTTATACAGTTTGTGTTCTCCTAGAGTTACATCTCCATAGGAACACAGACAATGTGTAGAACTCTGGATCACAACCTTTGACGACTTCTTCTCGCACTTTTGACAGATAGCTGAGTGAAGCAATTTTTCAAAAGCAGGATGAAGGAAGTGGCATGTTTTTCTCTTTCCTTATCCTTCTTTCTGTACCTCCATCTAAGAGAGCTGCACTAAGAGAGCAATTGTTTTTAATGCTCATTAATAAAATATGCGGCTAAAGCCAGGCTTATGTCACTGCTTCAGACATCAGTAAATGTATTAATTATTAATCTTTTCATGTTCCTATTACAAATCTCCTGTCACAGAAGGTCATACAAAGGAGACAGAAGAGATTGTGATGGTTCACAGAAATTTTTGGTGCAAAGGTGATGACTCTTGACCATTTTTTATAGCTTTTACCTGTTTTTGACAGGCAGTTAAAGGTAAAAAAAAGAGAGGAATTGCTTAAGAGCTGGAAAAATCATAGCCTTGGAGAATTAAAAGGAGAATTTTAGCCCAACCTGCTTCTCAGGATAGGAAATCAAAACTTTGAACACCTTCAACAAATGGCTATCGAGGTCTCTAAGGTGCTTGCCGCAAGATACAAGGATTTTGGTGAAACTAGCGGAGTTATTCAGAAGTTATTCAAACACAACAGTTTCCTTGCATGATTGGTTCAAACTAATGCTATGTAGCTGGAATAAAAAGAATCCTTACTCTGCCTTTTGTAAGACCAAGAACAAAGTTTAGTTTATGCTACTCACAGACAGGTTGCATATGTTAGAACACATGTAGGTTCAACACTCTAGAACGCTCAGCCTGTGGGGGTATGCAGGCCCCCTCCATTTTAACTTTTAGAAGCATGTTAAAACAGAGCTCTTTAAAGAAGTCTTCAAGAATATTCTTCCCCCTGCAGTAGATCCTTGGACCCATAGTGTTTAAATCTGTAATGTTGTTTAGCTGTCACCATTGGGACTTTGCCCTCCCAACCCCGGAATGAAGACGCGAGACAAGAATTATGGGTTAGTCACGGGCCACACTTTATTAAACAAAATCATTGTTGCCATCCTTTGGCAAAGGGGGGTCCTGCCATAGTGCGAAATCAGGTTTAAGCACAGAGGTCTTAAAGGACCCCTTAAGCAACAAATGGGCGAGTCCCTGGCCCTAAGTTCTCGCGGTCTTAAAGACTGTGAGAACCCGGCCAGCCCCAATTTGACCACCCCCCGGGCCTCAAGCCAGCTTCTCCTTGTTGACTGTTGGTCCGGGTGTGGCCCCAGAGCATCTTTCCCCCCAAGCACTGTAATCGCACAATCCGCAGCACTGGAAGGTCAGATGAGCTATAGCTTACCTGAGTTTTCCAATGGGACTCACCAACAAAACCTGTTATATCCGCACTACCCACCAGTGTGACCAATTTTCCACCTTTAAACATGCCAGCGCACCTGTTCCAGTGTGGGATAGGTGAAAAATCCTCACACCCAAATGCCAATCAGGATACGGGTCAAAAATTCCTATCCGGCCCCATAGGCGACCAGATAAACTCACACTAGAATAAAGGGTGGGCGGGTGGGTGCCAGCAAAGGAAGAGGAAGAAGGGGGGGAACGGCTCTTAAATAACCTAATGTTCCCCCTTCTCCTCCTATGCTAATCTCGTGATACCAGAAGTCTCACGCTATCCAGGGATGGAGGCAAAGGCGAGCCGCGCTGCTGAAGTTCGGCTCAGCAGCGGCTCGAGCATTGTCTTTTGTTATTTGATGAAGATGTTTCTTGGGGTTGGGGAAGTAGAATGTCCTTTTATTTGGTTGTGAAGTGTCCAGAGCAGTGGTTTTCCCACTTGATGGGTGGTACACAAATGTGATAAACAAACAAACAAATAGCAGGTGATGGGAAAGATTGCAATAAAAAAGCTACCATCATTTAAAAGTATACGACCCAGGGCTAGAATCATATATTAAATTCTATTCTGTCCTCTGCTTAGGATGTTTCTTCAGTCTCTTGACAGGCTTTGCAGTGCTGAGACGTAGCTTGGCTAGCCATCTGCATTAATCTTTTCTATAAGGCCTTCACAAATCAGCAGAGGCTGCTGGTGGCTTTGCTGTCAGTGGAGTGCAGTATCAATTTAAGGGTTCCATCCAAGTTGCTGAACCCATTTTGGCTAGGGAGTTCAATGCCTTATATGGCTTCTCTAAAACCTAGAATGGATTTACCACCCCAGGGACACCGGAGATATCAGCTTCCACTGTTATAAATTGAATTTCCACCCGTCCGCCCCATCTTATGTTACTGCTTGCACTCCCACAATTCACACTATGAAGTGCTGCTAAATAGTACAGTCTGGCTGTGTTATAAAAATAGGGTTTTAGTTCTTAGGTGGGTTATCCAAGTACCTAACTAAGATAGAGAGAAAAACAAACTGACACCTGCAAGGTCATTGAAAAATTAAATTTTGCGCAGAAGAGGAAACACACCAGCTCATGCTGATAATAAACAATGTGTCTCCAAGGACAGAAAAGGAAAGTTTGGTCTTATAGTTCCCTATTCCCCAGCACACATGCATACTTTCTCCCATCTGTTGCTTGTGCTCAGAGGTGAATTTCCTGCCAGACGGATCTTCCAGCTGCAATAATCCTAGCCAACATATTGAAACAATGAGGACTCCCAGTCCCTCTTTTACATATGATAAGGCGCAGGAAACTGATGTTATAAAGTGACACCAAAGCAGGAAACTACAGGGATTGTGCTAAAATTCTCACCTTTCAGTGTTTACAAAAAGTCAAATGCAGCCTCACCTCTCTAGCTGTTTCTACACTCTTGGTCACATAACTGGTTTGGCTACCTTGAAACCCGCACATATACACCACTCCCAAGAGGCATTTACTGCATAAAATACAGAAATATAGTTGCAGGGATGTCAGTTCCTCTGGAGGCTGTAATGTATAGCCTTCCTTGAAATGACCAAGTGTGGATGAATATGGATTGAGGAGCTCATTCAGAATAAGTGTATGTAATCGATACAGAAGCTCAACATCAAAAAAACGAAGATCATGGCCACTGGCCCCATCACCTCCTGGCAAATAGAAGGGGAAGATATGGAGGCAGTGACAGATTTACCTTCTTGGGCTCCATGATCATTGCAAATGGTGACAGCAGCCACAAAATTAAAAGACGCCTGCTTCTTGGGAGGAAAGCGATGACAAACCTAGACAGCATCTTAAAAAGCAGAGACATCACCTTGCCGACAAAGGTCCGCATCATCAAAGCTATGGTTTTTCCAGTAGCGATGTATGGAAGTGAGAGCTGGACCATAAAGAAGGCTGACCGCTGAATAATTGATGCTTTTGAATTGTGGTGCTGGAGGAGACTCTTGAGAGTCCCCTGGACTGCAAGGAGAACAAACCTATCAATTCTGAAGGAAATCAACCCTGAGTGCTCACTGGAAGGACAGATCCTGAAAATGAGGCTCCAATACTTTGGCCATCTCATGAGAAGAGAAGACTCCCTGGAAAAGACCCTGATGTTGGGAAAGTGTGAAGGCAAGAGGAGAAGGGGACGACAGAGGACGAGATGGTTGGACAGTGTCATCGAAGCTACCAACATGAATTTGACCCAACTCTGGGAGGCAGTGGAAGACAGGAGGGCCTGGCGTGCTCTGGTCCATGGGGTCACGAAGAGTCGGACACGACTTAACGACTAAACAACAACAAATCGATACAAGTGGTTGGATGTCCTCACAATTATCTGGGTTAGGAATCATTTTAAAAAGGGACCATGAGAAAAAGCCAAACCTCAAACTGGCATTGAGAGGAAAAATGTGTTATGACAAAAGAGATTAGTAGGTTACCTAATTAGTAGGTTACCTAATTATTCCTTGGTGCTTTTCCGATATTTGCAATATGAGACCCTGAATTATATTCAAGGATGTGATCCATGCTTGGAGGCAAGCCAACCTTGGCAAGGAGAAGAAGTAGATCTTTGACTGCTTCTATATTATCCAAGGCTTCTGGTATTATTCAAGTGATTTAGGTAGTGAAGCAGTTCTTACACTGTAGTATCAGAACAGCCATAGAACTGAACAGTTTGGCATCCCTTTTAGAAATTATGAAATTACTCATAGATTAACTTTCCTTCATTAGGTGAAAGCCTCTCTCTTCTATTTGTAACCAGCTTAATTTTGGTTATCCCCAATTAGAAATGGAAGAGATGAGCTTTGGTTAGTTCTATTTTCCTTTCAAATATAGAAGAAATTGTCAACCCCATCCCACAAAAAAACATGTTTTTGTCATTAGAGCTTAATGTTTTTTTCATCACACTACTTTCCCAATCCCAATTCTGCTTTCCTTAGAAAAGAAGCCGGCCATGTGGCCTACAGAGAAAAAACATGAAGGTATCATAATGGTGGCTTTGTAATTTTTTTCATAGAGGAAATTGGCCCTTTATGAACAGCCATCTGGAGAGAGAAAGTGTTGCTTGGAGAAAACATTAAATATAGTGTTGGTGAGTTGAATCAGTGTGGCTTCAATTTGATGCTGAGAAATGATGAGAAGTGGGGAGCAAATGATTTTGTGTTTGAAAAATAGTACAAGAGATCTAAACATGATGGCATAGCCAGCCTGGAAATCTGCTCTTTTAAAATGTGCATCTGTTTTGAATGGGATTGCTTACATGACGTCCCTCTTCCTCAGCTGGTGTCATAAATATCTAAATTACAACTTGGTATTAGTGTATTTCATCTGAGCAGAGCTCATAAGCTTTCTTTTTTTTAAAATTAATATTTTATTTTTAAACTACCAGGAATAGGGTAGGGAATACAAAAGGTAAAAGGAAGTGGAAGGGATGGAAAAAGGGGTTTTAAGGATAGGAGAACACAGAATATACAATCATCCAATCTATTCATATTAAGTATACAAGCATCCAATCTATTCATTTTTCAATTAAAAATCAACGTTCTACTTTTTTTTTAACTGTTTGATTACCCTCTAGCTATCAACTTACAATTATGTTTTAGTTTAAATCTAAGTTACTCCAACACTATCAGGAAACCGAGACCAATTGTAAAATACATCCCCTCTTTCAGTTTCCTTCTGTCTTGGACATACATTCAGCACGCCTGAAAAAGTATCCATTTCAATCACTTCCCAAATTTTCTCAGTACATTTCTTTTGTTTCCATGACTCTGTTTTCTTCCAGTTTTTGGAAGAGAAGGATGAATCCAGGACAGTACTCCAATTTTTAACATCACATTTTCTGATTATAGCTAAATAACTTCCTGGGTAACTCTCAATCCCATCTATGTTACCTGGCATCGCACTCAATAAAAACAGTTCTGGAGTTAGTACAGTTTCCTTTAACTGTTGTTTGACATCTGATGATTTCTCTTTCATCAAATCTTCCATCTGGCTAAGACGCTCATTTACCTGCTGAAATCCTGTTATTATTATCATTTGCATGGTAACCTGCCATTCTTTATCTGGCAAAGTCCCCGACAGTTGATATTTAAATTTTTCGGGGGTCATTTCCATCTTTCCAATGAGTATGGTCTGTATAAATAACACTCTTTAGTTTCCAGTATTTTATCAACAAACCAAACCCATCATCACAAACCTCCCCTAGATACTTCCTCCCCTCCTTACCCAGATATTATAGTATATAGATCAACTTTTAGTCCAGCAATTTAAATTACAACCGTGGCAGTATTATCAGAGTCCCACACAGTCCAGCCAAGAAAAAGTCCAGACTAAACAGCAGACACAGGAAGTCAGTCTCTCCAATAGATATCGTTATAATCCGTCAAACTCCAGTCCTGGTTTTCCTAGCTCCTCAGTCTATTTGGATTCGTTCGTCTCGCTAATAATTCACCGTCCATTTTCTTGCTTTCAAAAGTTTATTCCTCCTTCTAAAGCCCAGCAAGGTTCTGTTATTCCTAACTCCGCAATCCAGCCAATTGCGTTGGTGATTCACATTCTGTTTTCTTACTTCCAAAAGCTTATTCCTTCTTCTCCAAAAACCCAGCAAAATTTCATTATCAGGATCCCACACAGTCTAGGGAGAAAGATCCAGGCTAAGCAGCATTCACAAAATTTCAGTCCGTTAAAGCCTGTCCAGTGGTATTTTCTCTGGGATTTTTTCCAGAAACACAAGATTTTTCCATCTCACTGTCTCTCTGTTCGACCTTGAGCCAGCCTGCTGTTTGAGAGTCAAGAGCAGGCTGGCAAGCAAGACTCGCCACTCCTTATCTTCTTTCGGTCAGGTATTTTCACTCTAATTTCTTTTTCATCTTAATGAGGTTATTAATAAATCAAAGGCTTCAACTTACTTTGTTATTGTATATTTTCAGTCGTATTTCTTGTTCTCCTCTCCTCGGGAGGTGGGGGTGGAGTTGCTCACAGCTATTCTGCCCAAAATGGCTCCCGTCTCCGATCTGTGCTCGGGTAAATTTTCAGAGGGAAGAAAAATCAGGTTGCCGCCCAATCTTCTTCCTTCTGGGGCTCACCAACTGCTACAGAGAGACCTCTCCTGGTCTCCCCTTCGATCCCTCATTTCTAGAGGGACCCCAGACCGGGTGGTTCCAGCTTTTCCCGGGAGCTGTTCCCGGTGGCTGCTGGCTGCACCGTGACAAAACTCCACCTCCCCTCATAAGCTTTCTTTTAAAAAGAACAGGCACAATGACATGCAGCAGCCATCCATTAACAGAGCAATGGTAGGACCAAGCTCTCAGACCTCAAACATTCTAAAGACAAAAACATTTGACAAAGCTCTGCACATCAGGTTCTTCTCCAGATGTTCAGAGCTTCAGAGACATATTTACCTCACATTTTCATTACTGTCTCTTATATGTAACTTGCACTAAGTCTATCCCATTTGTTTCTGATTTTGTAGCACTTAATATATAAAATATTTGTACTGCTGATTTCCCAGTTTGGATTTTTTTTTGTGACTTATTTATATGTAGCTATTTATTATTGGTACTTTATCCTGTTCTAACTCAAGCTATAAACTGCCTTATAGCTCCTCTGCCTTTAGTCCTCTGAGTCAGGAAACTTCAAGGCATTCATCCTGCTTGCACATGGTCAATTCTTCATATACTGTAAGCTTTAAGCCAATGGATTTAGAAACAATAGGAATTAGTTTAGATAAAAGTATATAGGGAAGAACTTTAAAAATGTCTTTCAATTTGAAATGAGAGAATTTCAAGTATACCTAGATGATATTTTGAAATGCTAGTACCCAAGCTATTGAATAACAAAAGCCAGGATCACCATAATGGCCCCCTACATTGTAGGGGCAGTAATGTTCAACTGCCATATAAATATACAGGCATATGGATCCTTTCCTCTGGATTAAATGATAATATCTTGAGCCAGCTAAGCTTTTTAAATAATCTTTATGGTCACAAGAGCAACAGAACTGATAGAACAATTGTAGACATTCTGCAACCTGGTCTGAATGACAACACTAAGAGCAGAACCTTCAATGCAGTTTTTGGGGATGAAAACTTATTTCTGATGTTACATTGACCCTGTCATATTTTTCAGTAGGATATATAAGTATGCCTGTCCAGATTTTGTTCTTATTAATTTATCACAATTTCTGAAGAACCACAAGCTAGAAATGTGTATGTTGCTACTCAAAAGCGAGCCCCGTCATGTTCAGCGTGGCTTACTCTGAGGTGGGAGTATACAGGATTGCAGTCTTAAATATTTATCCTTTTTAAAATGCTTCTTCATTCTGGAAAGAACCAAGAGAATGTGAATTTAAACATTATATGTAAGCTTGTTAAATAATTATAATAACAATGAAAATAATAGTAGCACACATTAATGTTCTAATAAGATCAGATTCATTTGGGGACAAAGAATCTTGACGGAATGTAGAACATTCAAGTCTGGATCAAGAAAGGGGCATCGAAACTTGATATTTTTTTATGCATTAGTAAACTTCCTGAATGCTTGCTGTGGTTGACGCACAGGGTTATATGCATCCTTCAGTCTCGAGAGACTATGGTAACGTGTTCTGAATAGAGGTCTTGGAACAGCGTCTAGTG
Source organism: Intellagama lesueurii (assembly GCA_037013535.1). Classification (NCBI taxonomy): domain Eukaryota; kingdom Metazoa; phylum Chordata; class Lepidosauria; order Squamata; family Agamidae; genus Intellagama; species Intellagama lesueurii. The sequence goes on along the minus strand of JBAJHW010000002.1, from coordinate 265,406,725 downwards.
TGGCTGAGAAGGCCAATTTGAGAGTGACAATCCCTTCCACACTGAAGACAAATACAATCTGTCCCCTGTCCAGCTCCCTGATTTTGCTGTTTCGGGACTGCCTCTTTGCCTTGGCCTGCTGAACAAGTGTCTCTTCAAATTGGGAGAGGCCATGCTGCACCGCCTGCCTCCAGGCTGAACGCTCAGATGTCAAGGTTTCCCATCTATTGAGGTCCATTCCTAAGGCTTTCAGATCCTGCTTGCATATATCCTTGTATCGCAGCTGTGGTCTCCCTCTGGGGTGCTTTCCCTGCACTAATTCTCCATACAGGAGATCTTTTGGAATCCAACCGTCAGCCATTCTCATGCCAAGCCAACGTAGACAGTTGATGCGCAGCTTAAAACTATATACACCACTATTCTTAAATCAGATATAAAGGAAGTATTCCAGTAGATCGCCACAAGTAATTTTTCATCTATAAATGACTTATCTTAACACACCTGGGCACATCTGGAATACTACACAAAAATGAGGTCTTCATGGTGAATTACTGTTTACGGTGTGCTACTGTTACATGGTAAATCTCCTACTTCAGATCATAGAATATGGTGTGTGTGTTTTTTAATAATTTTTTGGTTTGTATTTTAACTACAACATAAACATAAACATAAAATACATAAACCAAAATACAAATTAACTGTGTTCCCCACCACCATAGACAGGACCTCTTGCAATAATCTTCTTCTTCCTCCATCTATATTCTTCTTCTTCTTTTATTGTCCTCTTCTCCAGAACTGCATTGATTCTTGATTTGGAGCTTTCCCTTTTCTTCTTGTTAACACATATTCCAAAAATCTGCCCCATATGTCATAAAAATTATTCTTTTGCATCTCTCCTTTCTTAACCTTTTAGTTACAAGTTAACTTATCATTTATAGCTATATTCCATATTTCATTATACCATTCTTCCATTCGAAATTCAGACTTTGATTTCCAATGCCTAGCTATTATTAATCTAGCTGCTGTTATTTATTTTATTTATTTATTTATTTTGTTAGATTTATACCCCGCCCATCTAGACAAATAGTCTACTCTGGGCGGCATTACAAAATTTAAAAACAATAAAACCAATGAACATGCAAAAATCCAAGATGTAAAAATGTAAATATTAAAATATTTAATAAATAAATTTAATAAATAAATAAATAAATATTTAATAAAAATATTTAATAAACTAAAGAATTGATTACCAATTTATTAAACAATAAATAATTGTTAATATTCCATATATTCCACATTCTCAAATATTGATAATAAAGCTATCTCAGGATTAAATTCTATATCTTTTTCACATATGTCATTTAGTTCTTTAAAAATTAGTTTCCAAAATCTTTGTACTTTTTCGCATTCCCACCACATATGAAAGTATGTACCAATTTCCTTCTCACATTTCCAACAGACATTCAGATAACTAGCGTTAATTTTATTCAATTTTGCCAGTGTTAAATACCATCTTAAACCCAATTTGAAATTTTTTTCTCTTATTCTCACTGACATAAATCTTAAAACCCTCATTTTCCACATCTTCCTCCATTCTTCATCATTTATTCTTTTTCCTAAGTCTTGTTCCCACACTAACTTCAATCCTTCTTTCTCACTCTCTTCTTCTTCTAAGTCAAGCAGGGATCTATAAATTTTACTCACTGCACCCTTTACTGAATCAGTCATCTGAATATTTATTTATTTATTTATTTATTTATTTCTTACATTTTTATCCCGCCCATCTAGTCGTTTTGACTACTCTGGGCGGCGAAAAATTTAAAATATCTTCATATGATAATAGAAATTGTTCATACTTCGTATATTCTCTACCTTTATTATATTTCTTTACCCATTCATTAGTCCATCTTTCTAATCGCGTATAATTCAACCATGAAATATTCTTATTCTAAAGGATTTGTTTCATTTGATCTTTCAATTTCATTTTATACAACCAGTCTTTTAATCTAATCACTTTTTTTCTTTAAATAATTCTGCATAAACTTTCATATTGGCAGGAAAATTCTCTATTTCAGTCACTAGTCCTAATGGAGAGTTAATTGGACATAAATTATTTCTATACTTATACCAGATGTTTAACATTGTCTTTAAAAACAGGTTATTAATTTCACTTATTTTCTATTTCTTAATCATTCCAAATAGATATTTTTCAGTATCTACCTGTAATTCTGCTGATTCCATTTTCCACCAAATTTACCTTTCTGGGTTAATCCGTCACGTGGATTCGATCTTACGACGGCTGGTCTTCCGACCTTGCAGCACAGAGGTTTCTGCGGTTTAACCTGCAGCACCACCACGTCCCTATCTTCCCTTCATTACAATATTTATTAATCATTCCTTGCCAAAATTTAAAATCATCCTCTGTTAGCTGTATTGGTAACATTCTAAATAAAAAGTTAATTTTTGGTAAAATTTTCATTTTTATCAGTGCGATCCTTCTAAGCCAAGAAAGTTTTAAGTTAGTATATTCCTGTAATTTCTTTTTAATATCTTCTTTTAATTTATTATAATTATGTTCTTTTATTTTTTGAGTATCTTTTACTAAATCTATACCTAAATATTTAACTGATTTACATATCTTAAAATCATATTTATCAAGAGCATAGAATATGGTAAGCAGTTCCATTTTATGAAAGCAGGTCTTATCCCCACACTTTCTGCTCTCAAGCTAAGTTTTGTAAAATTTATTTTAACTGATGTGAGACTGTCCAAAAGCCAACCAAACTAAAAAGGAAGGACGGAAGGATAGAAGGAAGGAAGGAAGGAAGGAAGGAAGGAAGGAAGGAAGGAAGGAAGGAAGGAAGGAAGGAAGGAAGGAAGGAAGGAAGGAAATATGTTTCATAAGTTTTGAATTATAGGAATATTGCTATTTTCCCCTGGGGTAGGGACTAGAATACGCACTTTAGAACAAGGCCAAGAAAATATTGATCATGGCACTACTAACCTATGACATGTGTGATGTTTCTAAAATGAAGGTACAGAGAAGAAAATGTTCAATATTATTAAACCATGCTCTGTGATCATTGAAAGTGTCCTGGGTTTGAAAGCATTCCTCTTCCTGACTCTATCTCATTTCCAATATACTGCTGGACTCTTTGATCCAGTGCTTTTAGCAATTTGCTTGTTTGTTGCTGGCGTACCTGTTAGATTCCTACAGTCAAAAAGGTGCACTATTTACCTAGGGGAAAGCCTTGGGGCTTTTGTTCCTTCATGAGAAGTGTTATGATGGGAAAGTTTATTTTTCTACATAGAGGGCTGACATTCTGGATGGAATCTAGAAATTCACGTCATTTGGAATTTTGTAGATATGCTATTTGGTGGGGAGCTGCATTTGGCTGGCTCAACTTCTGTATGGGTAATTTCTGTATTTGATGGGGACAAATATCTGAAAATTCAATCTGTTGGTGTTTATGGCTGTAAACCTATCTACACCTAACCTAAACAAAGGCTGTGTTGTGCTGTACTTAAGTGAGTAGGACTTTCATTTGCTGGGCTCCCCACTCTGCATTTGGGCCTATGCACTTTGAATTTGGCCTCCTATACAGCAAGAATGAAGTTTCTGAGATGTCTCCAACATTGGAATTTGGCTTTCCCCATCCCAGAGCTTTGAAATAAGATCAAAGAAAGTTTCGAAAACAGCTTAACAATGACCAAGAATATTGTTCCTTATATTTCCTAACCGAGAGTGCAGCTACACAGAGGAAAAATACAAATTGAACTATTGTGGGTTTATATCCAGGAAGTCAGGTTTCCTTGCGCGAATTTGCCTTAGCTGATCATACAGGAGTCTTGTATCTGTTATAGAATACCAGTCAATGTTTTTATAATTTTGATTGACTGTGCCTGGTATTTTTGAAAAAATAAAAAATAATGTGTTTGGGGTATCAGGGGTGTTGGGGGTACATTTTGATTCCTGTATATGGTCTGTGACCCACACATTGCCCCTCTTCTCATCAAATGTTATAATAGCATAATAATGTGCCTTCAGGTCAATTCTGACTTTTGGCAACCCTTTTCAGGGTTTTCCAGGTAGAAGTGGCCTACTATTCTTCTGGGGGGGACCCTGGGATTGTGCAGCTTGCCCAAGGCCACAAGGCTGGCTCTTCTCCCAGGAGGCACAGTGGGGAATCAAACTCCCAAACTCTGGCTCTGCAGCCAGATACCTAAACCACTGAGCTATCCTAGATATAATACCCACTGAACAGTAATTCTTTTAACTGAGAGACTGGGCTGTCAATATTTTCTAAAGAAGAAAGAGTGGATGGAGGTGAAGAATGGAAGGGGTGGGGGATGGCGAGTGCTGGCACGCAACTAAAATACTGCTCATAACTATTCATGGAGTATAAGAACAGCAAACCAAATATTATTTAAAATAACCAATTTGTCATGGATGTGAAATGAGGTTTCTTCTAATACATGCAAATCACTCTGTCTCAGGCGCCATCACTAATCAGAGGAAAGGATGATAGTTCCTATTTAACTCAGTGCACTTCCATTGCCTTGTGAAAGTCACTTGTTTGTCACCAGCTGAGATTTTCAGTTTGTTAATTTCAAGAGATATTGACAGGTACTTTAATTCCGCATACAAGATTAATGGGCTTTACTGGGAAGCGATGCCCCAGAGCCAGGCAGCTCTTTCCCACTTGTAAATAGTCCACATTGTAAAAAAAAAAAAGCAAGCCAAACAAAAACAAACAAACAAAAACCCCTTTCTCTCCCGTTGTAAACAGGGCTGGGGCTGTTAATAAAGAAGCTTTTGTTTGGAATCTCAGTGTGAGATTTCCATGGGTTGCTTTGCCAAGTAAGCACAGGCATTCCTCGTGGAGAGAAGCTGTATTGAAGCCGGTTGCTAACTGCTTATCAAGAAATCTGATGAAGCTTCATAATGATAGTCTCCCCATCCTTTTCTTCAGAAATAAGATACAATGCTGGCTTCAAGGAAGCTGGGGCTTCAGATTCCCCTGTCTTGCTGCTCTACAGTTTACCTGCTGCTGTGGGTGTAGAACAGGAACTGTATTGAGGAGCAGTGCAGTTTCCACAGGGGCAGCTACCTGAATCTGCTGCTCAAAACAACAGAGTTGTGTGACTTTTTTAAAAATTAGCAAGATTATAGGATGACATTCCATTGCATCTGAGGAAATGGGCTGCATATCCACGGGGCTCATCATATCATAAACTGAGTTCTGCCATATAGAATATAGTAGTCAATAGAAACCGAGACAGTTCCAGGTGTTTTGCACATGAAGGAATGAACTGATTCCTTCCTGTTACAAGAGACTGCTAAGAATATTAACTTTTCCCTATTTGTAGGTGACAGACTTCTCATTTCCAGAGGAGTATTTGGCCAGTTGGTAGCATCTTCTATTCCTTCTGCTTCTCTGTTTTCGACAGTTGTAGATACAACAGTCTTCCCTTATCCACGGGTGATACATTCCAAGACCTACCATGGATGCCCAAAACCACAGATGTAGCAAACCCTATATACAACATACAGGATTCATACAAGGGGGCAGAACAAAGGCCCACTCCCTTTTATGACTCTTGTACGACTCTTGTCTGTTTCAGCAAGAAACTAGAGTAGACGGTCTCCTTAAATATCTTAAATTTTCCATTTAATATTTTTGGTCTGTGGTAAAACACAGAACCTTTAGAAACTGAATCCATAGATACAGGGGCTGGGCGGGCTGGGCTCCTGTATCTTTTAAGGTGGCTTTTAAGATGGACTTTTATTACTTTGTAGCCCAGTAGAAAGGTGAGAAGACAGATGGAAACAATCAAAATTGTTTGGATATAAAATGGCACTTCTCTTGTGTGAGGACAAGAAACTGCTAACTTTTTTTTTGGTCCTAAGAAATGACAGGGTATTTCTGTCCATGGCAGTGGCATTTATTGCTTTTGTGAGAATATTTTTTGCACGTATTGCATAGATTATTTGCATATGATAGTTGTTGCATACAACAGCTGAAATCCAGCAGAACTAGTCCCATTGAATCGACGGGGACTTGGTGAATCAACTCTTCTGTAACTTCCATTCAGTGGGCCTACTTTGGTTGCAACTTACTGCTGGATTTCAGCCAATAACTATGCCCTGCATGGACTACAAAAAGGACCAGTAAAGCAGCATTAATTGTGTTGCTTGTGTCTACGTAATCTATCAGCCAGTCCTTTTGTGGTTGCGGTGCATGCTGACTTAGCTTCACAAAGGGAAGAGGCATTTGGTTTGCCAGAAACCTTTTCAACAAACTACAGAACATTCAGCCTCAGCTTCCCAAAAGCACTTGCCTCATTCTCAGTACAGAGAAATCCCACAGGATTTCTAGCCTCAACTCTTAAGATGTTGAGACACCTTAAAATTAGCAATTTAGACCTTCCCCCCCCCCCCATTTCTACAAAATTGCTGGATCTTGCTCTGCTGACTGTTCTTCCTACTAATGGATCCACAACACCAAGGGTGGCCAGAGTTACACATAAACCTCTCTCATCATTCCCTTCTTACGGATCCTAAAGAAAGAAGTGGAAAACAAGACTTCACATGAGTCATTGTTATGTTTGTAATAAAACTTTATGAGGAGAGATAAGCTGGAACCCCCAGTTTAAAGCCCCTTGCTTTTGTCCCGGTACATATCTCTCACACCATACATGGTGTGGGTCCATCTTCCTTCCACTCCTTCTCCTTTCCTTCTATTTTCTTCCTCCTGTTATTTCCAATCCTTTCTTTAGTGGGAGAGGATAGCCCTCATATGGAATTCCAGCCACATGGGTAGAGGGGAGTAGAAGGAAGTAACATTCTTGGTAGATTAGAGGGTTCTGGCTCATGAGTGCCACCAGAGAAATAAACACCTCTTTTTCTGTCTTCTGTATTAAGACAGGACCCGCTGAGGCACAAATTTAAGAGAGTTCGTACAAGACCGTAAACCTTCAGCACCTAAATAGGAACCTCAGAGCTCAGTCATGGCTTGTCAGAGCTTAGGTTTTTGACCAAGGATTTTTTTTCCAACTCATTATTCACAGGTCTGTCATTGCTTCTTTGTCCCACAACATGAGGAATAACCTGATAACCACACCCCATAGCTGCAAACATCCTGTAGCTCATATATTTAATGTACAATCATCCTGACTGTAAAACGGAGACTGCAGGTCACAACAGTTGGCTTAACTTTTCTTCTTTTCTGTCCCCATCATCCTATCCTTCTGCCACCAGGCCTAAAGAAGAGTTCTGGGCAATTCAAAAACTTGCATACTCCAACCTATTCAATCATTTAAAAATATGCAACACCAACAAGCAGGGAAGGGAGCAGACTAGCTCCCTCCTGCTCTGTACCTGTTTTTGTTATCCTCCTACACATTTTTCAAAAATGTGTGTTATGGTATAAACAAATGTATTATCTGAGAAAAGAGTTTGAATTTTCTTCTCATGGGCCAACGTGTTCAGCTCTGCTCTTTCTGCTCTGGGATGTCTGGCTTGCCTTCTTGTTCAAAAAACTTAGCATGAGAACAAAAAAACAAAAAACAATACATGTGCCTGCCCTCCAGCACAAGAACTGAGGCTTATAGTGGCCTTTGGAGTACATGCATGCTTTCTATATATCAGGAGAAGAGGCAAAGATAAGCACACTCAATTTGCTCTCACTCCATCACTCTGTGTGTGTAGAGGGTGAGTATGTGCAGTGGGAAGGTTCCTTGACCTGTGAATGAAGGCTGTCAACACAATTCCAAACCATCATGTCCCAGGGTTTTAAATTGCGTGGAGAATGGCTCCCCATTGCAGAAAGGTCGACTGCCCTGGAACACACCAGATACTGTCTTATTTCAGAAGCTAAACTGGGTTGGGATTGATAAATACTTAGGGATTTCCAAGTAGGACTAGGAAAGAATCTTGGGGAAATCTTAGAGAGCTACTCCCAGTGAGACAATTCTGGGCTAGATGGGCCAATGATCAGACTCAGTATAAGGTAATTTCCTATGTCACTATGACAGTTGACCTTTACAAATGGAGATCAACATGAACAGTCATGGAAGAGAGCAAGCAGGCTTATCCTCTCTATATCTCAAATGGAGAGGCTAAGCAGTTCTTTTTTCCTCAAAGCCTGAAGTGGGCTCTGTTCAAATGATCCACTATAATACCGACAAGCTGGCCAAGTCACTCGATACCCTGCTGCAATTTATGCTGATTCACAGAACTGGCAGCAGAGAACAGCAAAACAAATGCCTTAGTGTGTGAACATCTGAAATGTTCAGCAAACATAAAAGCTCACTTTACCTCATCATGTTGTTTACCTTTGAGTGCACACAAATTGCATGAACACCAGAAAGCAATACAGCACTGCTCCGAATGTCATGAGCCCTAAAACAAAAAGCAGAATTTAAAAAACCCAACAAATAAACCTTGTAGCATATGTTTGGAAGCAGGAAATGGGGAAATCAATGCAATTAAACCAGATCAGATATTCCAAAATGTACAAAGCCTGTGCATGCATGAATTTCTTGCCATTTGGCTTCTGCACATCTGGTCTGGGTGCCAGCCTACTGGGCTGCACTCACATATTCTAGTCTGGAATTATACTCCCGGTACTATTGTTTTATCACAATTGAACAAAGCCATAAATGCAAGTTCTTCTTCGTGGCCTCTGTGAATGGCCCCTGGGTGATTCGCACCTGCGCGGAGCCTCATCGGAAGATTCTAGAGCTTCGGCCAAGCATCCCCTTTCAGTTTCTTTCAACCACCGCGTTGAGAGCCTCATAATTCTGCTTCTGTGAGTAAAAGAGAAAGAGAGCTTATTCTTGATTCCTTCCTTTTATCAATATTTTTCTTTTAAACTATTAGATCAAACTTTTTATCATCAAAGATTTTTCCTTTCCCCTCGCTCGGCCTCTGGCCGCAGCACCCCCCCCCCTTCAATCATCAGTTTTTCTCCTCAATTATTTTCTCCTATTTATGGCCCCTTTGGGCCCGTTTAAGCACTGTGTTGTCTGTGATAATAAGATCCCACTTTCTGACAGACATGCTAAGTGCCTTTTCTGCTTGGGAGAAGAACATCAAACTTCCTCCTGTACCCATTGCAAAAATTTTAAGCATGGAGTTCGTTGATCTCGCCTCTCGAGGCTAAAACTCCGACTTTGGGAACAATCCTTACAACCAGTTCAAATGGCCCAACCTCCCTGTAGGGCCACTTCCCAAACCAAAGCAATGGAAAAAGCCGTCACTGAATCATCGAAACAACGTCCATCGGCTACATCAGCTCATTCCGATTCTCCATCTGCATCGTCTAAGACCTCGAAGACACACAAATCGAAACCCTCCATACTGAAGTCCTCGACTTCGAAAACAACCTCTAAACATCAGAGACCTACTGAAGCTGCTCCAGCTCCGGAACCTGTTCCTCCTAAACGAGCTAAACAGTCTAAGCCTACAGACATCCCACCACAACCACAACTCTCTGAATCAATTTCGGTCGGATCTCCCTCAGATGATGACAGACTTCCGTCTCATCAACCCTGTTCTCAGTCTCCGGAATGGGATGATAGAGTTGACCAACTAACGTCATCTCCTCCCAGTCCACAACCTTCCACTCCTTCCAGCAATCCTTCAGTTATTCCATCGCCCGAGGATTCCCATCCCGAATGGCTTGACACCGTTCCATATTCGATGCCCTCGGATCGACCACCGATCCCTAACCAGAACTGTCGACATCAACAATCTTGACAGGTCGCTTCATTGCATGTGGTTCAAACCCATGCTCAGCATGCGCATCAGGTTGACATTTGCCCCGACCAGTGCTCTGCTCGACAAACTGCACGAACTAGTCAACCAGGTGTTTTACCCAGTTCGATAATACCATCTAATAGTCGGCCTACCTCTCGACAACCATCGGTGTCAAAGCGGCCACATCACCGAGAGGTGACTATACCTCAACCTGCTCCCATTTGGTATCGAAAAAACCTCGGATGGTCGAGTAGATTTCATCCACACGTGAGGCTTTTGCAGCCCCAGCCTCCCGATACTTTCCTACTACAATAGATGACGGAAATTACTCTTCACGCTCGGCATCACCAGCGTCAGTTTATTCTACTGCTATGCCATCGCATCAGCAACCTCCGTTTCGACATCACAGAGACACAGGCTCTGATATCGATGATCCTCGATATTCATCCTGGTCCATGGATACTCACTCCATTCCATTACATCAACACAGTTCCCGTCTTCCGGTAAATCCAAGTCATCGACCCCGGCACCGTTACGACACTGAGCTCGACACCGAGGTCCATGCCTACCAATTGAGGTCCGTCGACGCTCAACCACCATGTTTCGATGTCGACGATCCTCGACATTGACAGATGTCCATGGACATGCTGCCTCCATCTTTTCCGACTCATAACCGGCAATACTACAAGACTCAGCCTCTCGACACTGAAGTCGATCGACAGTCCGTCGACTCCAGATGCGACCTCGATGGCTCTGACCATGGATCTCGGCTGCAGACTCCATCGGTGTTACTTACCTCTCCAGAGTCGGACATTGTCGATACTGACCCGCCATCAGCAGCAGAGGATTTCCAGACCTATGCCCAACTTATGATTCACATGGCTAAATCCCTTGATCTGCAAGTCCACCGACCATCGACAGAACCAGCCGATCATCTATATGATCCAATCTCTAAAAATACAACCACTCCGGTGCACATATCGATGTTACCATCTCTCCTTAGTACTGTGCAGAGATCCTGGACAAAACCAGCTTCCTCCCATACCATGTCTAAGTGGATTGATAACCTCTATAGAATCCATGACCCAGGAGCCATTTTCCTCCAAAAACAACCAGCTCCAAATTCTATATTTGTCGAAGCCTCTCAATCGAGATCTCGACACTGACAATCTCTCATGCCACCAAATAAAGACAGCCGATGAATAGACTCCATAGGTAGATGGATTTACTCTTCCGCAGCCTTCACCATGCAAGTTGCTAATTATCAAGGAGACATGGGAGCTTACCAACGCTTCCTCTGAGACAACATGTCCAGCTTTATTGAATCCCTGCCATAGGATAAAAAGATACTAGCTCAAACCTTCCAACAAGAAGGTCTCTCCATTGCTAAACAACAGATGCTTTCCTCCCGCCACACCGTAGACGCTACAACCAACTCCATGGCCACTTCAGTAGCCCTACGCCGTTTTTCCTGGCTCAGAACTGCCGGCTTAGCTGAAGGTGCTTGGGCATGAATTGAAGACCTCCCCTTTGATGGAGCAGGTCTTTTTCATGCTGAAACTGACGATATACTAGAGAACGTACAAAAGAAACCTTCAGCAGCCAGACGTTGGGGAGTTTACCCTTCCTACCAGCAACGTCCTCAGCAAAATCAATGGAAACGACCCTATAACTCGTACCAGAGGTTCCAACGAGACCCTCCACGACAAACCTCTTACAATCCGTACTTCAAAAACCAAAGAGCCAAAACCCGGCAACAGCCTGCCACTAGGCGGAATGACCAGAAACACAAACACCATGTTTGACGTTCCTCTGACCGAGATCACCACCCACCCCACCAACCCTGCCCTCTGGAAACACTTACCTGCATGGGAATCCATCACCACAGATTCCTGGGTACTCTCCATCATCAAAAATGGCTATCACATCCACTTCTTCGAACTTCCTACAACAACACACGTCGTTACTCCTCCGTCACAACCCCTGCAAGAAGAAATAACGAATTTACTTCTCAAAGATGCCATACAACCCATCTATCAGAACAACACCGGGTTTTTCTCTCGCTATTTCACCATCCCCAAGAAAGATGGGTGTCTTCGCCCTATTCTAGATTTAAGATTATTAAACAACTACATTGTCACCACAAAATTCCGCATGGTTACTCTAGAATCAGTTCTTCCCTTACTTAGAAAAAAATGACTGATTCACCGTCATAGACCTAAGAGATGCTTACTTTCATATTGCAATACATCCCGCACACAGAAAATTCCTTCGTTTCCAACTTGGATCACAAGCATACCAATTCAAAAGACTCCCATTCGGCCTTGCAACAGCTCTGAGAGTGTTCACCAAGTGCATGGTGCCGGTAGCCGCCTACCTCAGACTTCAAAACATTCTCGTCTTTCCATATATCGACGACGGGCTCCTTGTAGCACACTCCCATCCCAAAGCTCGACGGGACACCCGTTTCACCCTCGGCCTTCTTCGCGATCTCGGTCTAACTATCAACTAACAAAAATCAACATTAAAACCTACAAGGATTATACATTACATAGGCGTGCTCATAGACTCCACACGAGCTGGCGCGTTCCTCCCTGCAGAAAAGAGACAAAATCTCTTCACCTTACTTCGCGGCTTCACTCTGCATGCCTTGATACCTGCCTTAACGGTGCAACAAGTTCTAGGCACCATGGCCTCTATGACGTCAGTTGTACAACATGTGTGTCTCAAAATGAGATCTCTCCAATTCTGGTTTCTGGCCCTATTTGATCCACTAACAGACTATCCCCACACTCTCCTAAGAGTCACTCCAGAATTGGCCTCTCAACTTCAATGGTGGCATTCCCATATCAAACTTTCTATCGGGCAACCGTTCCAACAACCTCGCCCGCGAATACAAGTCACTACCGATGCCAGTTGCACCGGCTGGGGGGGGCTCATTGCAAATCCCTCACAGTCCACGCCAAATGGTCTCACAGAGAAAAACTGCTCAACATAAACGAGTTGGAGCTACTAGCCATCATAAAGGCCTGCAAGGCTTTCAGAAACCTTCTTGTAGGAAAAATGGTACAGATCACCACCGACAACACCACGACGATGTACTATATCCTAAAACAAGGCGGCACCCACTCCCCAGGTCTCCTCTACCTAGCGGTTGACCTCTGGGAGTGGTGTCTGCAACATCACATCTGTCTCACAGCCTTACACATCGCTGGTCAAGACAACGACCTAGCAGACTCGCTCAGCCGTACAAATGCCGAAGCTCACGAGTGGGAACTAGATCAATCAGTATTCTGCCAACTATGCCGGAAATGGGGCACACCGACTCTCGATCTCTTTGCCCCCCGAGCGAATCGGAAATGCCAACTGTATTACTCCCAAGCAGGAATAGGAAAACATTCCCAGGGAGACGCGTTTGTCGGCCGTTAGCCCAAGACTCTTACCTACCTTTTCCCGCCGTTCCCTCTCCTCCATAAAGTTGTCGTCCATCTACAACAAGACAAAACCAATGCCATTGTTATAGCCCCTTAGTGACTGAGACAGACTTGGTTCCCAGTTCTCCACAGTCTCTCATCAGACATCCACCATCTCCCCCGCCTGCCACACCTTCTCACACAGAACAACTCCCAAGTCCTACACCCGGACTTACCTGTTCTACACCTGGCAGCATGGAGGATTCTCCCTTGTTAATGAACATTCTTCATCATGCCAAAAAACCATCCACAAGGAAAGCCTACCTGTACAAATGGAAGAAATTTCAATCCTTTACCAAATCTTCCTCATCATCCTCCATCAACCCATCACTTCCCACTGTTCTCCGCTTCCTCCTACATCTCAAATCCAGGGGCCTCTCCATATCACCCTTGAGAGTCTATCTTTCGGCAATAATATCATACCAACCTCCAAATTCTCCAGCAGCAAACTTCTTCAAACATCCAACAACAAAACGTTTTCTGAAAGGTCTCTCTCATATCTACCCCGATACTTGACCTCCCTCTCCACAATGGTCACTAACTCTTGTTTTGAAACAGTTTACCAAAGCTCCGTTTGAGCCTTTAGCTACAGCTGACTTAAGACTCCTCACCTTTAAAATAGCTTTTCTCGTAGCCATCACCTCAGCTCGACTAGCTAGTGAATTGGCAGCTTTACGCTACGACTACCCTTATCTACATTTTTTTTCCAGATAAGGTGAAGTTATTCATGGACATTTCCTTCCTCCCCAAAATTGTCTCTCAATTTCATCTTTCCCAGCTGATTGTCCTTCCTTCATTTTTTCCGTCGCCTTCCTCAAACCAAGAAAAAATACTCCATACGTTGGATGTCAGAAGAGCTCTTGCTTTTTATCTCCAACGTACCCAACCTTTTAGACAGTCATCTTGTCTCTTCATAAGCCATCAGCTACCTACAAAAGGCTGTCAGGTGACTTCCCAATCTATCTCCAGATGGGTCGCCTCTACCATTCATTTGGCTTATCAACTTGCTCGACAACCAGCCCCTAGAGTGGTTCGCCCTCACTCCACCAGGGCAGTGGCAGCCTCTACACCCTTTCTCCGCGGCATACCTCTTCTGGACATCTGCGCCTCTGCCACTTGGGCACAGCCGTCCATGTTTATCCATCATTATAGACTCAACCTCTGGCAGAAGTCTGATGCGGCATTTGGACGTGCTGTTCTAGCCTCTACCTTGGCGTGACACCCTGCCTCCGGGTAAGACAGCATATTAGTCACCCAGGGTGTGATTCACAGAGGCCACGAAGAAGAACGACAGGTTACCCACCTGTAATTGTAGTTCTTCAAGTGGACCTCTGTGATTCACACATCCCGCCCGTCCTCCCCTCTGTCACGCCATTGTTTGCTTACTATGAAGCGGCGGTTGACGCAACTGAAAGGGGATGCTTGGCGCCAAGGTACTTATACGGGTGGGGAGGGGCATATTCTAATGTGTTCATTGTTACCACAGAAGTTCTAGAATCTTCCGATGAGGCTCCACGCAGGCACGAATCACCCAGGGTGTGAATCACAGAGGTCCACTCGAAGAACTACAATTACAGGTTGGGTAACCTGTCGTTATTCTTTCCTGTCGTAAATGTTGTCTATGTAATGCTGAGCTGATTATCTATAAAAGCAAGCATGCAAATCTCTTTATCGGGAATATTATATCTGAATAATTGGATGGGGGTTGAGGAATTTGGAAGCGTAAATGCAGAAATGTTAGCTCAGGGTTTTTTTAATTCTATGTTTGCATCTCAATTCCTGGCTTTCCTCTGAAAAGTTTGTAGGAAGGGAGTTCACAAGTGTGTTGGATGCTGTAGAGCAAGGTTCAGATCTCTGCTGAGCTATGAATCTCATTGCATGGGCTTTGATTTGTCACTTTCTTTCAGGCCAGTCTACAAGGTTGTGGTAGAATTGCAGAGTTGCAGGAAGATGGGATATATGTTTAATCCATGCATAGTCAAAATAAATGTAGAAAATGACAGCTTGCCCTCTGCACAGCCTTATCTGGAAAAATCCAGATAAAATAATGATGAAAACCCACACTCACATTATCCTAGTTTTCACTGAGATGATGAGTGATTACCTCTTACTCATGAAAGCTCCCACCTGTGCATATGGAAACTTATATAACTCAAAGTCCCTCTGTACAAAATATGTAAGCAAATCCCTGCACAGATGAGTAAGTGGCACATGAAAGTTAGGGAGACTTTGGCACATTAGTTTTCTATGTGGAGACTTTTAAAATATTCATGTATATTATACATTCCATCACTAGAATCACACTCTGCACTCTTCTGATATGGCATGGATCAAAATACACATTTCATTCTTACATAACACACAGCTCCCACACTTCCCTAGCCTCCAGCAGAATTCAGTAAAGATGATGGCAAAAGTTTGTAGAAGAAGAATCTAGCAGTGGTGGGTTGGGAATGGACATCTACCATCCAGAGGTTACAAACTGACTTCCCTGAAGGGGTAAATCCACTCCTGCCTGTAGTCCAAACTTTGCAGAAGCTCTTTCTTGTATTGAACTCATTTGGAGGTTGGGGCTCAGCACCCTGGATAGCTCCTTTTAACGTGCAGAGTAAAGACTGCAGCAGATTCACCATCTATCACAAACTCAGCAGAGGAGTCCTCCAATGAAGATGAGCTCAAAGAACTTCACACTCCAGAGCCTGATACATTGGGGGAGTTCATTGACCCCACAGATCCCTGTACTTTAGAAATGAGAAGCTTGAGCCTGTGGATTGTGGAGCTTAGGGGCTAAGACTGAGGAGGCAGCCCTTGGGAGCAAAAAGTTTGAAGCCCCAGGGAGGAGTGTCTTGCTGGAATTAAGATTTCTTTGTGAATAGGTGGTCTATTTATGAGTGATTCCTCCTCACAGGAAGACACATGGGCCATACCATGAGGTTCTTTCTCTTGCTGCCTGAATACCTGCAACTGTGTGCTAGGTAGGGCTATAAAATAGCCGGCAGTTGGAACTGCAGGCTGCTGGAAGGAATTTGTCTGTCAGTTCTGTGTTCTGTTCCAGGAGCTCTTGTTCCAAATTGCCTGAACTCTGCTTGATCCTTTGCACTGTTTTTAGGCTCTGGATTGCCTTGCCTGGTTGTCTGCTGTGGTGAGTTCTGCAGTATATGATCTTCCTGTCTTTCCCTGGTCTTAGGACCTTTCTGGCTGGCAGCCATGACTGTCTCACCTTAGGTAGAATAAAAGACCATCTGTGCTGCAACATTTGAGTTGCCACCCTTCATTTCCCCTGAGGATTGAAGGTGACTCACAGGTCACAGAGAGCACATATTTAGTTCGTATCAGCTATAATTACCAGCTTCCTATGGCTTCATAAAGAGGTCTTCTTTGGTCCTACCTGGAGATACTAAAGATTGATCCTGTAACTCCTCAAATGTAAATCCCATGATTTGCCAGTGAGATCCCAACCATACTGCAATACCTTCCAACCAGTATTTTATTTATTTATTTATTTATTTATTTATTTATTTATTTATTTATTAGATTTATATACCGCCCATCTAGAACATGTCTACTCTGGGTGGTAAGTAAGTCAAATTCACATAACAAAAGGAGACCCCCTCAATACCATAAGAGTAGCCATAGCTCAGACATAGAGCACATGCTATGTATGCAGAAGATTCCAGTTTCAATCACTACATATCCAGTTAGGGGTGGAAAAACTGCTATTAGTGTGTCAATTACAGACTAAGTGAACTCATGGTCTGGCTCAGTAGAAGGCATTCCAATATCTATTTCCTGCGTATATACCAACAATATTCAAAAATTTAATTTCCAGATGACTTTTTTTAAAAAAACTTCATATTTGTAAACAATGTATAAACACATTCTGTTGGTGGAAACAAATATTTGGACAGTTTAAGAAGTAGCTAAAAGGAAGATAATCCTCTAAAGAGAATGATGAAGTCAACATCACCCTATCTGAACTTCAGCCTGTTTATTTAATAGGGCATTGCTGTGGCATACCTATATAAATGGTCTGTCATAATATAAGCTCTGTAAAATGTTCTTTAAGAAGCAATAGATGTTATTGAGATATTGTTAGTAAGAAAACATATATAGGGCTCAAAGCAGTAAGATTTTTATTGATGAAATTTAATATTTTTGAAGGTTAAAATCAACTGCTTTATTTGCAGTGCAGTAAAGTTCCATTTATGTCCTAGATTCCAATAAATTGTTGGAAATAATATCCACCCTATCCACTAGAGATTTTCATTTTATTTTTGGTGCAACACATATAGGAAACTATTGAGTTGAAAAGTGGGAATGATCAATAGCTGCTAACAGCCGTATGTTTTCACTTTTTTTTCTTATTTGAAAGTTTGATAGCCTTTGCAATATTCCAATCAGTGATTAAATATCAGGAGGACGTTTAATTGTTGTGATTCCTATAGTACAATCTTTTTCACAATTGTTCCCATCATCCTTAGGCACCTTGCTGCCTAGGCATCATGGCAGCTATAGTCCAACAGATTTGGAGAGCTCCAGGTTGGGAGGCTATCTAGGCCCTACATTTATGATTTTTCTAGTTTTGTCTCCAGAACTGTTGAGCAGCTAATCAGTCTGTAATTCTTTCAGCTTGCTTCTTTTAATTTTTAAAGCCGAGATGATGTATTAACTGTTCTACGTGCTTTTTAGTTATTATGGGTTAATACATCCAGAGTCCTTGCTTAGCTACCATTAGGCCTGACTGACTATGTTTTCTACACATCCTCAATGTCAGTATTGGTGCCAGCTGTCCAGGACTGTACGCAAGACTGCCTTCTATCTCTACCTTGAGATCCATGATATTCCCTGGTAGTTTTCTATCCAAGTATTAACCATGTCTCCCCGATACATAGGGTGTTTCTGAATTTACTTTTTTCCTACTCTGTGCTGATCCACCTTTTAGCATAATAAGGTTAGGATGGCAAAAATTTGGGAGAAGTGGTGGAAGTAGGATGCTAGGGTGACCACACAGTAATGTCAAAATGGTGGAAGGGGGTTTCTCTGATATTCTAGCTGGACTATACGTTCTGATGTAAGAAAAGGAGGAAATATCAGTGGGACATTAGTTAGAGTTGTGGCACTCATCATTGTGGCCCCAGCCACATTGAGAAGTTTGGCCAGAGCACATAAAAAGCCAGCAGAGCTGACCCTGTGTTTTGGCAAAGTGACCCATTCACCTCAGGTGGTATACCACATGAGTCTGCAAATCTCCTACTGTCTCTATGGATCCCCACTCCAGAGAGCACCTTGTATAGGTTTCCAAACATCATGCTCTGTAAAGACCTCTCCAGTCAGACATTGTTAGTAGGTTCTCCAAGGAAACCACTCATTTTACATCACATGCAGTCTTCCTAAGCATCCTAATATTATGTGGTGAGTAATCTTCACTGACCCTAACATTTTGAAAATAGCCAACTCTGTGGAGGCAGTGTACTCACTACTGCTCTCCACATAGCTGTTCTGTTGCCCACCCCTGGCATCCCATTGGGTAAATGCGGAGGGAAGGAGAAGCTGGAGCTGGTGGAGATGGAAGAATATAATGGGGAAAGCAAGAAACAGCAGGGGGAGCTAATGGGGTGAGGGAATGGGGAAGAAGTCAGAGGTGGCGGTCATAATACACTGGTGGAGAGAAGCACTTCACTTCCTACCTCAGGTAGCAGGCAAGCTTTGATCACCCCTGAAAGTCCATGCAAATTTTCTGCATTCTGTGCTACAGAACTCTCCTTTTTAGTTCTCACATTATATCAATACATCTTACACCTTTGAAAATTTCCAGTGTATAAACCGATTTATTGGTAGCCTTAAGTTTGGTGTTTGCTGCCTGTCTCTCTGTATCTGGATATGGTCATGACTTAAAATGTTTAAATGTATTTCCTCCTCTTTTTAATATATATTCATGCAATGAACTTCATGGCTGTGTCCCTGATCTCCAAAGTTTTAATGCATTGTATGGTATGCTTAGAGCTTTCTTGTTTCGGGGGCGAATGTATATTAGTGGTTTCATAATCATGATGAATGAGTTTCTCCATCACTACTAAGTGATAGAACTATTGACAAAATCAGCCTGGCATCTCAACCAAATGTAAGTAAGACTCTTTAAGCAGATAAAATGGGTCCTCAGGGTGTTGTATCACTATTGATATAATATAAATACATATAAACAATCAGAAAAAAACATAAAATAATAAAATAAGCATTCTGAAACAAGTATCGAGTAGTAAGACTGTAGAGATTGTGAAGAAGGCAATGAGTCCTGCTTTTCCATGGCTCATTTAACACATTTAGTGGTCCTATAGGATATATAATGGTCTGTGCCAGCTAGCAGAAATAAAACTGTACATAAAGGGGAGTTGGTTTTGACCCCAGTTGTTAAGGATTTAAGATATTGATCCCTCAAATCTGCACACAGAGTACATTCTGTTAGAAAATGTACCACGTCCTCCACCTTAGAGCATCCCTGCTGGGCAATATCTACTTGTACCATGTTGATCCAGGTAATGTCACTGAATCTCTTTTTAAATTAAATGAGTTCAACATGCATTTAGTTAGCAGTTGTCTCAGCTCATGGGAGCTAATGAGGAACAAATATGGAGGCACCTTTCCAAAAGGAAAGGAAAAGCCATTGTATATCCTATTGGGAGTGGCAACTAACTACAGATGCCATGGTAGTCTGGATCTCAATGCTGTACAGTCTTTTAACAATATCTTCTCGGGCAGCCTCATATCCCCTCCTTTGGAAATAGGCTGGGGAATATCCAAGCTTACATGAAATTGTGGCTATCTCAGCTGCCCCAAAGTCCCTTCTTAGGCCAATGAAACCAGTGGTGTGTCTATATGGTAAACTATCTTGAACCTGAAAAACAAAGCTGCTTTCTTAGTGAGACTCCCCACTGAGTAGCATGATGTCTCAGAATGGACTAAGGCTATGGAGGTAGATCTTGGTATCCCTAATGCTCTGGTTAAGAAATTATGTTGGACAGATTTCAATATTATAATATTTGAAAGAGCCTATACTGGAGTTCCATAGGGTATCTGAGGAAGCAGTTGCATTAAAGGCACCACCATTTCCCCACCTGGTCCAGAAAAGAAACAATAAATAGCATTGGCATATACTTCATCTGACAGAGCTACAGATTCTAAGTGATCTGATCATGATCCCGAACTTTAAAATGTCAACCCAATGTATATATATGAGTTGGTACGAATATGATTAATGTTTACAATGATTTCCAAAACTTGCCTCCAAAACATATGCTATTCATGCTATATCAGTGTAACAAGGTAAGAGGATTTGGGCCAATGTATGCGACTTCTCACTAAAAACAAACAAACAAACAAGAATTCATAGTAATAACATCAAGAAAAATGAACAGGAGAATATTACATTTAAATGACCAGGAGTAATTGTCAAGTCTACGAACCAGGAAGTTATTACCAAAGAAGCCATTCCTTAATCTCATACCTTTGGAATCTCTAAGAGTTTCATGTTTTAGATTTTGGAGGTGACTGGTGGGACACTGAATAAGATGCATGTGTTTCCATGGGAAAGAGTAGACAGAGAAATACCCCTTCAGGTTTCCTAAACTGCCTTTACTTAGGGTGCAACTACACGGGAAAAATGGAATTCACTAGCTGTGAAGTTGCACCTGGGAATTTGGATTTCCCCAGATAAATCTGAGTTATGTGGTCACACAGGGAGAGAGAAGGAAATTGACTCAACAGCCTTGTTTGCAGCTTGTTAACTTAGTTCTCCTGATTTGCAGTAGGCATAGTTACAGGAAAACTTAATAACTTGTAAACAAAGCTGAGTGACAATTTTCTCCTCTCAGCATAATCCTTACCTAATCCTTGGACTAGAAGCACCACTACACAAAAGCCTTACAACAACATGGCTTCAGTATGTCTATACTTCCCTGGAATAAATTGCCTTTGAAAGTAATGAAGTTTGTTAAATCTTAACAACTTGCTTGACAGCTCTCAGTGTGTTGCAGCACAGTAATATGTATCCATACATTCAAAAATAATGCTTGGATGTAGTACCTATAAAAAAGGTTTGAAATCTCTGGAACCAATTGAAATCTGACAATGAAGAAAGCAGTTTCTTTCCTGACTAAAGACCATTTGTGTGTAACTAGCATCACAAAGTAATAAAGGTAACAAATTGCTAGTCCCCTGTACACAGATGGTGCAGTTGCTTATGCAAATCTTAACAATGGGCTTGCTCTGAAAAAAAGGCTAAGTTCATAATTTTCTGTTATGTTTGCTTGGGCAAAGAATTTCATTGTAATCCATCATTTTCATTTGTATTAGTTATGCTGTAATATATCACATTCCATATAGCAAAGTAAAGGGATGAATTGCATTATGTATTATGAACTAGAGTATCTTCAAAGAAATATGGGAAAGACCACTGATCTTTCCTATCTCTTTTCCTTCACCCCACCCCCAAGAAAGACGTCTCTAGCCAGGGAAGTGGTTCAGTTTTTAATGCTTTGCATTTTTATGTTATTCAGTAATGGCCTATAATTACAATAGCAATATTTAAGATTGTACAATGCCAAAACATTTATGGAATAAAATCCAATGTTCAAGAAAGCATGAAACAGAATTAATTCCAATGAACGGTTAGTTATTATACAAGGTGATAAATTTGACTTGTTCTAATTATCCATAACATGTTTTGGTGTGTTCATACTTTTTTTTAAGGAAGACAAAGTTGTCCAATATTCTTTCTCAAAATAAGTTAATGCCTTTGCTTTGCTTAGCTTTGCTTGCTTCCTTTCCCTCACAATAATTATAAAAAACCAAGATTGGGTATGCTGGATATGGTTTGGCTCAATCAAGTACTGTATGCCTCCATTGATTTCTTACTTCTATCCTGTCTTCCTGAAGGAACTCAAGGCAGCATACATGGTTCCCCTATTCATCATCACCACAACACTGATTAAGTTAGGCTGAAATGGAGCAATTGCCTCACCTGAGTCACACTGAATTGTTAATGCATTTAGTTTCTACAGAGCAGACTTTGCTGTGTGTGTTACTACTATCTGAAATATAGTGAGTTGTGATCAATTCAAATCCGGGTCTTTCTCATTAGTCAAAGTCAGTGCTAGGTTTGAGGGGTCCTTCTGAGAAATGAAGCTGAGAGTTCATATCTTGCTGCTGGTGCTGTCCCCCTATCCCCAGTAAACAAGGTAGGAGCAGGGATGACAGGGAGAAGCAACGACACTCTGTCCAGCACTGTTAAAAAAAAGTAGTGGTGAAATGAGCAGTACCATCTTCATGACTCTAGAATGATTCTGGCTGAATAGAGATGTAGGCAGCTATTCTGCTTTGTTTTCACTTCTGTGATGAGCACCAGTAAGATAATGTAAAAAAAAAGGAATGGCAATGTCACTCTCCATCATTTGCCATACATCCTTTAAGTTTGAAGCTGTGACATGCTACCCATGAGGTTCCCTGCTAAGAAAGGCTCAGTAACGTATAAAGAAGGATTTTGTGTCCTGTATTATGTGCTGTCAAATCACATTCAGCATACCAATGCCAGATCCCCAACATGAGTTTCCATTGCTGAACGGGGGTTTGAACTCCGGTCTCCTGATTCCTAGTCCGTCGATACTACACTGGATAACCAAGAAGGACATTATAATAATAGATAATTGCAATATTTCTGGTATTGGTTTGAATGATTGCTGTTGAATTGGTTTTATTCTAACAGATGTTTAATTTGTATTTATTATTGCTTTATTGTTGACTTTTAGTTTTAGAACACAGTAAAAACTTTTACTAAGACTCCACTTCCATCCTTTAAGTAATTGCAGGGTTCGTGTTTACCAATGGTATTTGTTTGTTTGTTTGTTTGTTTGTTTGACTTTTATACTGCCCATTTGGCTGCCAAGTCCACTCTGGACAGTTTACAACATAATAACATAATAGATAGCAGTTTAAAAATAGCAAACATAAACAGTAAACATAATAGCTAAAGAAAATCAAAATTAACATCAGTACACATAGACAAAACAACATAAAATTAACTAGAAATTATTAAGGTAATTTAAAGCAAGTTGGCAGAACTGATAATATGAACGCTGGGACAACCACTGTGTTATGATGTTATAAGCTCTGGGAAGGCCTGTCTGAAGAGCCATGTTTTCAAGGACTGTTTGAAAATTCCCAGTGAAGGGGCGAGGCGAATTTCGATTGGGAGATTATTCCAGAGATAGGGAGCGACTGCTGACAATGCCCGGTTTTTGGTCTTCTCTTTTCTCTTTTCTTAATCTATGTGGTTTCATGAGGGGAGGGGTGGAGAAGTCAAGAGTTTCTGATCCAACTCTGGGATGGGGGCAGACTGTCTTGGTCAGCACTCCCTTGGCAATAAATGACAGAGCTGAGGCTCCATCTTGCTGTCTGAGGTGGATTGTGATAGGAGCTTAAATCCTTGCTTGTCTTGTCTTCATGCATGAAGATAAGAAACTGCAGCATTTTCCTTCCCACCTGCAGGAAGGCATGGTACTTATTTATCCTCAAGGATGATTTTTCTGTAAATAGCAAAAATTATGATAGCTTCTGCTTTTTTCCCCCACAGACTTTCAAGAATTAGAAGCATCATCTAGGTGTTTTGGGGTTGTTGTTTTGAACAAACACAAGTCCTTCTGTGCTTGCCGTGTGTATATATGTGTGTGTGTGTACTTTGCTTCTAAAAAGGAAATGCATTAGCTTTGTGCAAATACATTTTGCATAAATTGAAGACCTTGATCCCACCTGCCAAAAGGCTAGAAAAAAAATTATAATGGTGTTTTCTGTATCAAGATAGCTTAAGCCACTTGGGTCCTTTCCAGGAGAAAGGTGGTAATATGAATGAATGAATAGGCATAGAAAAATGAGGAATTTAGCAAGTATTCTTTATATTCCTAGATTGTGGGAGAGTTCTAGAATAAAATTCCCTCATTCATCAACATACCTCTGATGAGGAGAAACGGCTTTTCCAGTCCTGGAGCAGATGTAATAGTGGTTTTCTCTCTCTTTGGTGAATTGTTTTTGTTTTTATTTTGTTTTGCTTAATAGGAAAAGAACCCAGGGGGAAAAAGTCCCCACAGCTTTTGCCTTTGCCACTATGAGACAACAGAATTTAGGACGTGGAGGTTTTTCTGCCACCATTTGTCCACACCCCATGGGATTACTCTTTTTGTTTTATTATTTTAGTGCTCTGTGAGCCATTTAACTTAAGGCTGAATGATAAACTCCTGACACTATCAGTGTTAATGTTAATTGTTGGCATGAAACACTGGGAATGTTAACAAGGAGGAGGGAGAAAATATATTCTCTGTTCTGTGGCAGACTGTTATTCCCATTAGTACTAATGGGAGCAACATAATCACACAGAGAGGGAGATGTCTGTGTACATTACATTAGTATATTTCTCCAGATACACTTGTTTATCTCCTTAACTAAACACCTCAGCTACCTGTGGATTTGCCCATCTTTTAATAATTACAGCGTGAAGCAATTAGAGCACTTTAGATTGTTGATTATCCTTCAACTTCACTCTTGTTACCAGGGTTATGTGCAACTAAGGAACATTTTTTACTGTAACACTGTCAGTTTTAAAGTCAGCCCCTAGAGTTCTCACTCTCATACATCTAGAGTCTGTCTGTCAATACATACACACACACAGAAATACCATGTGCATTTTTAACCCACATGTGAACATATGCTTGCCATCATAGCTGAGGTGCACTGTTGCACAACCAGGGCTAAATCTACTTGTTAATCCCAAATAGAGTGCACCAATTAAACCAGTGGGATTTACAAAAGTTTATTGACATTAGAAGTCTGATTAATTTGCTGAGTCTCCTTTAGTTGAAGGAGTCATAATTACATTTAGTTACCAGCCTACCATTTACACATTAGTGCACACCTCTTTTTCTCATCCCTTTACAATCATATATAGATAGGCGTACATTCCCCGCTACAAGGGAACGTAATAGTGGAGAACTAGAAAAACTTCTGTTGTTCTGCTCTAATCCAAGGGAAACCAATGTCTTTTATTATTATTTTCCCATTCCTTCCCTTCCTTTCCCTTCCCTTCTCTGTGCCTTGCTTCTCTCTGGGAGTTGGTTACTTGAAAACACACCAGCTGTTGTGAGCTCTGTGGTCCGGAGAAGACACTTTTTTTTCCCCTTCAGAATTCCATACTGGTTTTTGTGGATTTGCTAGCACTTCCTGTTGCCATGAAAAAGAAGGCAGCCCTCTCTATCTGTTGCCTGCACCCAGAATGTTCTCTAGGCTTCTTTGTCACCTCTGGCTGTGCTCTCTCTGAATGGAAAGCCATTGCATTGCTTCAAGAAAAGCAATGCATATCGACAGAGTCCTTGGAGAAACTGTGAGGGTTGGCAGTTGCACCAGCTGAACGACTTCCTTGTTCTCTCAACCTGTTTCCCAGCATTCTCTAGGAATGTCCCCATATGGTTCAGTCTATATCAGTAATGTTCTTGTGATAATCTAATTTGGTTAACACAGAGAAACATATGTTTTCCCCGCCATGAGCATCTCTCACACTTTCCCGTGGTCTGCGATTGCTTCCTACGGACAGTGATGACTTGCCACCATGTGCAGCTGAGCCCGGGTGTCTCAGCGACACACTCAGAAGGATCACATTCACACCTGAGCATTCAGCTCAGCCTACACAATATCATTACAGATTTGACTGATTAGCTACACCCTGCCAATTGTCGTGTGCCAGAATGCAATGATGAAAGAGAATTGCCGGGGGAGGAGAGGAGGGGAGAATTGAAAGGCAATTGGAAGGGAATTGCAGCTGATAGAAAAATGCAATGGGAGAGAAGTCGATGCTCACAAAGGAAGACAAATGCAGGCAGAGGAAGGAAGAGGAGCATTATGGAGAGTCAGGTGATAACTTATTCATGGATTTCTGCAGAAAACACAGTTAGCAAATACACCATCTGTGAAATAGGGCTGCTGTTCCTTAAATGTCTATTAGCCAGTGCAATCCCCTCCAAACACCTGATCTCAGCTTTGCACTCTTTGATAACAAAATGCATTATGTTTTATTAGCCTGTGCCATGTTGTGCGTTAGCATACATAGTAAGAGACGGTAGACCAGGTGCAAGTGAGATGACTGTGTGGATTATTGTATTTGTTCATTTCCTATTTCACCATCACTGCTTAGATCCAGATTGGCTGGCCCTACCATCGGGCAACATGTGGCAATTTCCTCGGGCATCAGCTTTTGAGTACTTATTTAATGTTTGATTGCATTTATTTCCTGACATAGATGAGGAGAAGTACTAATGGTGTTGAAGTTCATTATAAGATCAATATTGTCATGGTCATCCTACAGTCACTGAAGCATGGTCTCCCAGATTGGTTTCTGGTATGAAAATGGGCATATCTAACATATTTTTTAATTTTTCCCCCCTCTTAAGATCTTGAAAACTTTGAAACCAAAGCAAGAAGCACTGTATCTGTCAGAGCAGGACAAGGAGTCGTGCTATTCTGCGGTCCTCCGCCACACCATGGAGGTAGTACAACACATTTGTGTATCATGTTTTATACTATTTGCCCACCTAAGTTAGCAAGCAGATGGAGAACACCTGCTATCCATTCATGATTAAATTATTGGGGGCATAATCTATCCTAGTGCAGGAGTGGCATACAAACCATAGGAATAGATGGGTGGTCTGTCTTTTTTTTCATATTTGAATTCAAAATTCTTTCTTGTTTATCATGAAACTGGACATTTTTGATAAATTCTTATTTCAAAAACTGAACCAAGCACAAATCTGAGCCAACTGCCCTGGCCACACTCAGTAGATACAGATATTCCCGTCCCAGGAAAGAGATAGTAGCTACTTTATTTGTTAAAGATCAAGGGCCTGCCAAAAAAAAAAAAAAAGGAAGAAGGAAAGATGTAGCAACTCTAATTTACCACTAGAGAGATGGCTGAGCAAATTCAAATCTGTGTTTGAGTTAAATGTCAGTGCCCTCTCCATGAGTGGCGAAATGCAGCCTTTCACTTTGCTACACATATTTTTTTAATGTTAAGTTCTTTCAATCTTGCTTATAAAGAATTTGCAAATTAAGAAAGAAAACTAACAATAACAATAACTAACACTACAAGAAGATGTAAGTGTGAGGTTTATTTCCCCACCTCTCCTTCACCACAGATTGTGCTGAAAATCAATGGCTAGAATAGCCGTCTAGAGCATGTTGGATCGGGATAATGTGAGATGTATTAAGCCTTGTGGCGACCTGTGTATACATATTTGTACCCACACTATAATGCATTGTGCCTCCAGTCAGTTACCTGATAGTTATTATTATCAAAATCAAGCCACAATCAAACCAGGATGCAACTTTTTGTGCTAAATCTGTACTTTGTAATGTCAACACTTTTTCCTGAGGATTTTTGTATATAAAAATGTATAACATGGAATTTCAGTAGATGTAAATTTGAAAAGAATGGACAAGAACCAATGGAAAAAAGATGCCCCTCTACATTTATGAACTATACGTTTAACTTTCAACCCATGCATGCTTTAATTTTTAATAACTGTTGAATGATTCAGTTACCAGAGCCAAAGAATGATGAGAGACAGAATGTCCACAAAACATTGAAGAATCTATTAAAATTAACTATCAAACATTTATTTATTTTAAAATGTGGGGCAAATGGCTCAGAACATCATTATAGTTTCTTCTGAATAAAAGGGGAATTATTTTTATTCCTTTGCAAACCAGCTTCCCCAGTTTGACCCTTGAGCCCTGTGCATTTCTTTGGGTCTTATAGGAAGAATGAAAGCTGTGGATTCAGTAGGCAGCCACACATTGTAATACAGAAATGCTTGCTGCTTATGTCACTATGCATGACATTAGCACAGGAAAAAAGCTAAGAATGAAGTTTCCACCCATGATCACAATTATATTCTTGCTCTGTTGAAGGCCCCTGAAAGCCAAACTACAAGTTATGGAGGGTATAACATTAGAATGGAAATTCCTTAAGAGCAGAGAATGTTTGATGTCACAGCTTGAGCTTTTCATATATCCCACAGTTTTACAAATTAGCTTGCTTTGTTTTGTGATTGATCATTTGGAAGTATGATTGCTCAATCATGAAAGTCTGCTGGAATCACATCTGTGAAACAGTAACAGATGAGAGCTTCTAATGCAGTAGTTCCCAACCTTAGGTCCACAGATGTCTTTGTACTGCAACTCCCACAAATCCTAGCCAGCAAAGCTAGTGGTGAAGGCTTCTAGGAATTTTGGTCTAAGAACATCTGAGGCCCCATGGTTGGAAACCACTGTTCTAATGGCATGCCACCCATAGACATCTCCAGCCTTGGGAAACAAAATTAGACAATTGAGTGGGACCAAGGTATGTTAGTGCCTGAAACCCAGTATCAAGTCACAATTAGAGTGGGCGCATTGAACAAGTGGAGAATCTGTGATAACCAGCTTCTCAGTAAGTTCCATTGATTCAGTGAGCCTACTCAAGTTGTGACTGACTACTGATTTCAGTCAGTGTTTCAGCACAAGCTAAGGATACTGGACATTATAGGATGGTTGGTTGTACTTGTTTGTTTATTAAACAATGTTGTAGCTCATAGATTGTTCTTATTGTGATATGGGTGCTTCTTTCTTAGACTGAATTTTGCTATGCTAGCATGTATAATTATTGGCCTTGATTTAGAGACAATAACGAAATACAACAACGACATTGTTGTCCATAAGTTGTCAATGGTTAGAACACAAGTAAAAAACCTCTGTATTTAAAAATAAACACAGCAAATCTAGTGCCTAGAAATGCCTAATTTTGAATGCCTCTGCCTGTAATAGTTACACTGTTGATCTGTTTTATGTTTTGCAAGCCTGTCTTCATACATTTTCTGTAGACATTATGCTCTCTGCATGAGACTTCCTGATAAATGACATAGTTGAGTAGAGATAGGGAAGAGAAAGAAAACAAGCTTCAAGGGTTTGTTTACAGCTTATTGAACAGCTGAGTGGTGGTGGTGGTCTTTTTTTTTTACAACTGTAATCACATATGAGGTTGGACAGGCATGGGAGAAGCCCATAGGAGTGCATAAATAGATATGCTGCCCCATTATGCCCCAAATTTTCCTGAATTGGGCTCAAGATTATAATGCTTGTCTGGGAAAGTAGTCTTACAGGGTCATAGAGGAAGAATTTGTGAGCAGAAAAACTGACAAATAGAAAGACCTCTTAGGCTTACAAGATTAAAAGGCAGAAGGTGAAGGACAGCTTCACCTTTTAAACCACTTTGTTGGCCGTGACCATGTCCTTTTCTTTCTACTGATTAAAACAAGCAAGAATTTAGCTATGTCAGTTCCAGGATTGGTGTAGTTCTTCCTCAAGGTCAGAGGCATGTCAGAGGAATGCGAAGGTATTAGGTCCAGTGGATCCAAGGGCTCCCCTGTCTATTTCAGCCCTTGATGCTATTCTATTGTAGCATCTATGGTAAGGAGGTAATGTCAGTGGTTTTCTGCTGCCCAGATGAACAGGCCTACAGTAGCATACATTCTCCTTTCATCATCACGTAGAAGGTCTACAATATTCCATGGCCCCAGGGACCCCACAGAGTTTAGCTCCTGATGAGAAGGGTTCATAGGCAATGCTTCAAGTAAAATGATTGCTACACAAAGACAGATCATTAATTACCAGACACCTATAACAAATGGTAGGAGCTTTACAAGAGGCAGAATATGTTTAATACTATTCAAGAATCTGGGAATGCAGCACTACTCTTTGAGAAATTATGCTAATCCAAACTCACCTTGCTAGCTGTGAGGTTTCTCAGATATTTCATCTGAAAATGGGCTATAAATCACTCTGAATTTAGCCGTGGACAAAACCCTAGGTATTTACAGTATCTCCCTGTCAATTTGACTACTTTTATGGAAACACGTTTGGTTTCCCATGTCATTTTGCACTTGGTGTTGCCTGAGGAAAATCTACCTAATCTACCTCTGAGTGACATTCCAGTGCCAATTGGATCAAAATGATCAAAGCTTCTCTAAACCCACTTTCAATCTTCTATTGCTGTCCCACCACAATCAGTCTTTTAAAATCTTCATTGTAATACTCAGGTGGGCAACTAGTGGTCCTCCAGTGGTTGCAGGGCTACAACTCCTTCAGCTCTAGCCAATAGCCTCAGCCTCCCAACATGTCTCATGTTAAGAGACAGTAGAAATTTCAGTCCAGCAACCACTGGTGCTTCACAGGTAGGGTTGCCATATTCCAAATCCAGACACCTTCATTTGTGTTCTATGCAAATTAGGTAGACTTTTTGCATGATATGCAAGAATGCCTATTGTGCAAATTGAACTCATCAATTGTCACACTGTTTTACTAAAATATATTTCAGCCTCATTATTGTTATATACCTGTAGCAGCCTCTGATATGAGAGTCAATATGAGGTAATAGTTAGAGACTCTGCTTTGTCGCAAAGCTAACTTGGTGTCCTTCAGCCAATCAGAACCTCTCAGTCAAACCTATCTTACAAGGCTGTTTAAGGGGGAAATTGGGAGAGGGAAACAAGGTAAATCTTTCATAAATATTGCTGGTGCGTATATATAAACAAATCACACTATTTCCCCATATCTAGGTGATATTCTCATGAGATGACAATTGTTTTTTCCCCCTACCCATCTGTTTTTACTGCTTGTAGAAAATCCTACAGACCCATGAGAATGACAAAGGAATTCCCCTCAAGTGACACACTTATATAACTTGTGGGGTGTGGGGAATGCAAGAATGCAACTTGCAGAAACTAGGAGGAAAAAGAAAGTATGTTTTCTTCAAAGCAAACAAGGCAAAGCAAGGCAAAGTGTGATGCTTATATACCACCCCATAATACCAAAGCTCTCTCTGAGCAGTTTAAAATTTAATGATGAAGGTTACACATCCCCCCTGCCCCTCCAGCAAGCAGGGTCCTCAATTTACCAACCTCGGAAGGATGGAAGGCGGCATCAGCCTTGAGCCGGCTACCTGGGATTGAACCCAGGTTGTCAACAGAGTTTTGGCTGCATTAATGGATTGAGTATTCTATGGACTGACTATTTCATTCTAACTAAAACAAAGAAACAAACAAAACACCGTAGCTTAACTTTATTTGTCATAATAGACTTTTCACTACTACATGTGTCCTATATGTGGGCATCCTCCATAGATAAATGATTCTAATATCAAGAAATAAATCACTTTAGTAAGAGAAAATCTCCATTATCACTTAGAAGCTAACAGTGAACAACCTTCCATTCCTGCATCTCTAAACGACAGCAGGGCAACTAGGGAGAGTTGTCCATTTTCCGCAAACTCAGAGTATCTTGCAAAAGACATTAGTGAGCCTCTCGTGATAGGTTTCTGCCAGCTTCCCAATCTACAGAGATTACTTCTATCTTCAAACTGGTAGTCGATGGTCCTGGATTACACCCTTGTGACTCCAAGCACTGCATTAGTTACATGTTTCTAATAAAGATAGTCACCTTAAAGAGCACTGTGACTGGCAGGACCTTCTATATTAAAAGGCATCATCTTTGGATCCTGCAGGTTAAGTTATGTCATTGAGTGGAGGCAACTAGGATGCCATCCACAGGTGACAGGCAAAACTGACCTCAATACACAATTCAGAAATTGTAGGTCAGCTATCTTTAAAAAGAAACTGGAACAATCAGCTGGTTAGGCACTTTAACTATGAACATCACGGTCTATCAAACTTGTCAGTGATTGGGATAGAAATATCAACAAATCCAAATAAATTAGAGAAGAGAGAATATTTTTGGATATATAGATTTGGCACATTTAGTGCCTCATGATCTTGAACAAAGAAGTTAGGGCTTGACTAGAGATGGGCATGAACTTTATTTGTCATAATAGACTTTTCACTACTACATGTATCCTATATGTGGGCATCCTCCATAGATAAATGATTCTAATATCAAGAAAGTCATTCTCATGGGTCTGTAGGATTTTCTACAAGCGGTTCATCATGGTTTGTTTACTGCTGCAACAGGTGTTTGGCAGTTCAGCGCCCCACCCCCTCTGGCAAGTGCCCACTCAGAGGCAGCATCCAGGTGTCCCTGTCCACCTCCACTAGGAGCTGCCTCTGAGTGGGCACACAGAAGGGGCAGGGTGCCGAACCAACAAACACCTGTTGAGGCAGTAAATGAACTGCAACCAATGAACTGGTGGTTCATGCTCATCTCTAGACTTGACATTATTTATCCACTTTAGAATACACTGGATTTTTGGATTTTCTGACTGCTACCTTGGAACAGCTAATTTTTATTAAGAGCAGTTAAAGAACGTGGGAGCCTAAATTTCATAGTAGCCCACATCTACCACCTGGTCATCACTGTTTCACTACTATGTGTTAGATTCTAATAGATACTATAGGACATAAGAGGCATAGCAGAGCTTGGACAATTTACTTTTTGGACTACACAATCCAGAATCCCTGAGCCAGGATCATCAGTGGCTATGTTGTCTGTGTGATTCTTGGAACACCAGTCCAAGATAATAAGTTTGCCTATCTCTACATCCCTATAGGTAACTACGCCCATTTCCTCTTGCACACTTTTAGTAAGACCTTTTTTTTACTTTATCTGAGTAAGCCGTTCATAGAGGAATAGCAAGATAAATCTATGTAGAAGTAGTTTTTTCCCCAAAAGTATATCATAATTTCTTCGTCAAATTTGCTGAAAACCTCTTTTCTGATTCACAGCAACCATAAGGTCAATAAGCTCAGTAACAGTAATAATAACAGCAGCAAAAGTAGCAGGCAAAATCTTTATTTATGCTCCCCTTTTTCCTCCTTCTCTTGGGTTTCTCCCAGCTCTTTCTTTCCTCAAGGCAGCACCCAGCTAAGCTCCCAGAAGCATATGGAAGACAAAACTCAACTTCATTTTTTCTGGAAGGGCAAAAGAATCATATGTTCATAAAATTATAGAATTGTAGTGCTGGAAGGGGCCCCCAAGGATCATAGAGTCCAATCCCCATCAATCCAAGTGATGTAGAGAGATGCATAATGTTAAGGCTTGAAAAAGTTTCTTTCAGGGAAAAAATAACACTATAGCTCCCATAATTTCCCAGGCAGTATTCCTCCCGAAAGCATCATGTTTTCTATGTGTTGTTTGTAGGCAGTTCTGCCAACAGATTTCAACAAAGCTTCCCCACAATTGCCAAACTCCCTCACTAGAGGGTAAGTCTTTGTGCAGCATCGATAAAATCCTGTCAAAGTGTCCTGTATTCATTGGCTTCTTACATCAAAATGTTTGTTTGATACAAATCAGTTTGCTAAAACAGTGACTACATGCTTTTCCTTATTTTTTCACATACTAATAGGGCTTACTTTTTAAAAAATGAACTTGTGAAACACCAGCCAGTTGATGGGCTAAATGAGCACCATGCACCATTTCTAAAATTTGGGTAAACCCTAGTTAAATGGGTAGGATTGCAATCCTAGTTATAGGATTTGTAACTCCAGACATTTTTAAATTAATGTTGGCAAAGTGAAAGGGAAAAAGAGATGAGCGGAGAAAAGAAAGAAGAAAATAATGTGACTCTTTTTTGTGAATCAAAATTCGTTCTTTCAGACAAAATGGATTTTGATTCACAAAAGCTCACACTGAAACTAGCTTGTTAGTCTTTAACGTGACATGATATTTTGTCCTTGTTTTTCTCCCCCACTTTTTTCCATGTTCATTTTCCTGATATGCTGAGTCGAACTAACACAGCTACTCTTTCAGAAACTTTCTAATTAGTATGCAATCATGTGTTATATTGATTTCTAGAAACTCTTCATAAATCCCATGCCCTTATCATGTATTACAAATGCTTGCAACACTCCAACCAGCTGCATGTTCCCCAAGAGTGCAAAATCAGACAGCCATCTGAAAAACCATAAACAGCAAGTTTTACCTCCCCTCAGTTCATTTAGAAGCACGAATTGAACTGGCTGGGAGGGGCACAAAGCAACCCATCCAAAAGACCTCTTGACTCTTCTTGCCCTCCAGCAGCCATTTCGATGCAATCAGCACATTTAAAATTTGTCCATTAAAATCCATAGAACATGGAGGTCTCCATTGATTTTAATAGACAGAGTTAAAATTGCTGCATATTGTATAGTAGTTCAAGGTCATGGGATCCGACAGCAGTGTCAGCACCCTTTAACTCCAAATGAAGAAAGTAGATCAGGCTAGTGTAGGTTTGGGAAGGGGGAAGGAAAATTTGGTAGAGGTGGTTCATGTGCCGAATGGGGCAGCTACTTGCCCTGTTCCACATTGGCTTTGCTCCCAGACTTTCAACCAGGAGTGTTGGCATATTTCAGCACTCTCTGTTTGAACCTTGTTTTAATCTGCAGCCACAAATGCTTTTAGCATCACTTCCTAAATTTCTTCTTGCTAGATTTCATTAACTCCCTAACTGTGTATCATACAGAAAAGAGGAAAAATGCTTTCACATGTGTTGCATCTTTTGATAGATCCTGAACGACACACTGTTTTTAGTTATAGTCATACAATATTATTTACTGTTTCTAATTATAGTCACGTAATGTTTACAGCATAAAAGACACACAGAAACCACTGGTGTTTACAGATTCATGATCATCCCATGCTGATGTTGTAACTGAAAAATAAATAATGTTTGGGAAATGGCAATTGATGACAGCAAGGAGTTGGGATGGGGAGAAAGCAGAATCCTTTTTTTTTTTTAAAAAAAATGAATTTGTTGGCAGAAAGTTTGGAGCTCATGAATTAAACATTTAATTAAGGGATGCTAAAGGTTAGGTTTTCAAAACTTCTGATTTACTATGTTTTATTAAAAATACTATTTCCATGCTACTCCTGCCACTGGCAGAGTAGGACAGGAAAGAGCTCCTACACAGTCAGTTGTCACACTCCAGACAGAAGGAAGGAACAAGTGTGACAGAAGGTGAAAGGAAGTCAGCGAACAGAAGGGCAATGAGCCAGACAGGTCAAAACAGCAAGGGAATGAGAAAGAAGGTGAGCTACCGAAACCTGAGGGAGGCAGCTACCGGGAAACAAAGAAAGAGGACAAAGACAAGTTAGGAGAGGTATAGTCCTAGTCTCAAAGCACATAAATGTTAAAGAGAGAGACGGAGTGAGAAGCCTCATCCCAAAGTGCTTGGGGCACCTTGAAAGGGAAGCTTTTGAAGTGAGGAGGATGTCTGTTCATGATCCATTCCTGCAGTCCATGTATGCTATCTCATTCTCTGTCCGCAGGGCAGGAGACAGCAACTGTGCAACTAGCCAGCTGGGCAGACTGTGTGGCATGACACATAGTATGTGTGACACATGGTATATGTGACACCATTAAAAATGTATATAGTGAAAATTTCAAACCGAATTAAAATGTCCATGCTTAATGCAGACTGCTGTACATTGTGTCCAAATTTAGTAACTAGTTCTTGGTTCTTAGGGCGTGACTGGAGGAGTTAGATAGATAGATAGATAGATAGATAGATAGATAGATAGATAGATAGATAGATAGATAGATAGATAGATAGATAGATAGATAGATAGATTTTACATTATATATATCTATCTATATATAATCTATATGTCTTCACTTTGTTTGGACTGCAATCCCACAAATAAAATAAGATTTGACTGGCTAATTGAGGCAGCATACTGGGTCTATTCTATCTGCTTTGGTTTGCCTTTGTTTTCACATGCAAATTGGTATCATGATTTCCATAATATGCTCTAGGCAACTGTGTTGTGCAAACAAAGAGCTATAAAAATGTGCCCTTTCTAAATAGATGATGTTTGTGCCGGAATTCTAAGTACCCAGTCAACTGTTATCTTATACTTTTGGTTTCACACAGGGGTGTGCCAAATTAAGGAGTGCAAAAGACTGCCATATTTAGATACACTCTTTATATTTGAGTTGTTTAGATGAAATCACTCCAAAGCAACAAGCCAAAATAGGGGAAAGGTGAACTTAGCCAGACTTTCTGACCTAGTTCCAAAGAAATGTGAAGAAAGACTACTTAGAATTGGAAGAATAGATGTGGGAGCTTTCAGACACTTGTGGAATTCACCCACTTGCAATATTACACTTCATAAGACCTAATTATAACCCTATTATTACATACGAATAGTATAATCAGCTGTATTTTTAAATACACAGCTGTCTCATTGTACCCTCTGTATAGGTGAAGTTGTTGTTCCTGCTATTCAGCCTAAACCAGCTTCATTCCAAAACATCCTGTAGTTAAGAAGGGGAAAGGAAAACAAGGGATTCTATCCACCACCTTGCTTCTGAACTGCTCTCTTCTTTATCCCCAGTGCTGATTTGAAAGTTGATGCGTATCACTTGATCCTGATAGACTTGACACCACTCAAGAGTGCTAGAGTCAAGAGTGTTGCCAGGAGTGCAAACTGTCTCCACTGAACAAAATACATTGTGTTTTGTACAATGGCTGGAACTATTACTGCTTTTGCATTCAGAAAATGCAAAATTGCCCCCTTTACTTCCCAGGCAGTTGCCTACTTGGATTTTTAAAGCATCTGTGATTTACCAGAGTAAGATCATGGCATCTATTTTTCCCCCCATAACGGTAGTCCATTCTCACTGCATCAGTCAAATGAAAAGAGAGGAAAACACAAATATTTCTTGCTGTACACATAACCTGCCACATTCCAGCATTTTAACTGTCATTTAAAGAAAAGAAAACATTTGTCATAGGAAGATGGAAATGGAGAGAAGGGGGGGAAATTGTTATCTGCACCACTTTAGTATCTAACATAAGGTTTTGTATTTATTTAATGTGCACCACTTTTAACAGAAATCAAAACCACAGAGATAACTGATATACCTTAAAACCCTGTCTTCCAGTAGTGCTGTCTCTCAGGGTGCTGTGGGAAAATATGTGTAATGAGTGTTTGATGTTTTCCAGATTTATCCTATGCTTGGATTTTCAATGATAATCCCTTATATGTTCAGGAGGACGGTCGTCAATTTGTATCTCAAGAGACAGGGAATCTATACATCGCAAAAGTGGAACCTTTGGATGTGGGCAACTACACCTGTGTTGTCACAAACACAGAAGCAAAACAAAGTGTACAGGGCCCACCCACACCGCTTGTGCTCCGTAGTGATGGTATGTGGATTTTAATGTCTTAAACTCAATGTGGATGTGATAATGACATCTTATTTTGGAAGCAGAAAATAGTTGCTATAAGACGGAAGGCAGACTTAGTGTTCACTGGAGTCCCTGTGGACTCATTTTCCATTTATGTTTGAAGTCTGGCCTTAGTTTTAAGAAACTGAGTGAATGAATAAAGGGGTATGCACTACAACATTTATATCTGAATCATGTGTGATTGTCTTAGAGTATGTGGGAACCCCAAATTGATGAGGTTCTAGAAATCCTATGTCAAGATGTCTAGTCTCTGCGTTGCAGAATTCACATCCCAAGGGTTTCCGGGGAAGAGCACACAGCTGTTTGACCCACGTGTGTTCACAGTGAGGACTGAAGATATGTCATTTCCATATACCAAATTCATTGCAATCAAAACAGACGTGCTGGAATGAATTTTAAACCCATACTAATGTTATACATCCAAAAATGTTCAAATTCAGATCTGACAGGCTTCCATTGTTCAAATCTAAGAAGCAGAAAGCTAGACCTAATCCAGTTTAGTCACTGAAGTGAAAGGCTTCCTTTAAAAGGAAGCTCTTTAATTAAATGTTCACAGTTGAAAATACATAGTTGAGAAATCCATTAGCAAAGGGTTTTTAAAATGGGATTGCTTCTCCTACCAATAGCCCCTCACAGTGCACTCAAGAATGTTCCAATGAATTAGCAATAAGAATAGGAAAAAATTATATTCCCATATTATAAAAAGAATCCTGGGATCCTTAGAGAGAATAAATGATATGCATAATGGCATATGTATGGGAAAGAGACAAAGCATTTTTGGGATCGGGAGCTAGGTTATAAGGTTGATTTACTTGAATTCAATTTATCTTAGAATGCTATTTAGGCCTCAGAAGAGGGTGAGTCTGAACACATGAGGAGGGAGAGAGGGATAACATACAAGAGGAGCATCTCCTTGTCATGCTATTGAGAACCCTGCTTTTGAAGGTCCCCCACTTGTGTGGAGAGACAGCATTTATATTTCTTCTTCAGGCTGTCCCTCTCCATGTGTCGAAAATTACAAAGGAGGGCTGGGATGCTGGTTACCTCACCTTCTTCATGCCTTCAGATTATCCTTTTTCTAAAGGCCTGACTACGGATTAGTTTAAGATCCTAGCAGGCTTCTAAACACTCATATTAAGTAGACAACTAAGTCCTCCTCTAATCTCTAAGTACAGTATTTTCACTGGACAAATATCCTTAGCCTATAATATATCCACTTATTGAATTCAGTTGAATATAGTTCTGAACAGATGGATATGGAATGGCTACACTTTTAGGGTTTATCTTCTAATATACTTAATATTACCTCATTTTATCATTTGTCACTAAATGCTTCAGTTTCCCCACTGGGAAATTTTGTTTCAGTTAATGACAGCCCTGCCTTTCATGATTAGTGGACAATGGCTATTTCATAAACCCAAGTTACTCCTTTACATTGCAACATTAATGTTGGAAGTCCATCTGTACAACCATGCACTCTACAAGCATTCTCAGTAGCAGCCTTCCATTTAGGACTTTCCTACCCTTGGATCCAGATCAAACTTTAAGTATCTTCAGAACTGCTTCCACCTTGCCTTTTCCAGAATTTATTTTATGCTGGAATTAAGAGATCATGCTTTTAAATTTGGTGGGATGTGTCTTGAATGTTTTGATTTCTGTATGACACATCTGGTTTTAGGACCAGATTTCATTCTATAAAAATAAATCACCCTTTAAGAATATTTCAAAGAAAGACATTAACGTGCTGTCCATCATCTGCTAAGTGCTGACCTCACTGGTATGATTTGATTTGCAGACTACATATTGGATGTTACTCAGGTGGCCCACCCTTGATCTCACTGGAAGGCAGTTAGTTTCCATGGGAACAAGGAAGGGTACCATTTTCTAAGTTGCACTAATCTTCTGCCAGAGACAGGTCTAAAGGACAATTGGAAAGCTCACTGTTCTGATGTCCAACAGGTGTGATGGGGGAGTATGAGCCAAAGATTGAAGTGCGTTTTCCGGAAACAACACAGGTGGCAAAAAGCTCATCTATTACACTGGAATGTTTTGCCCTTGGAAAGTAAGGCTTTTTAATCTTTTCTTTGGGGGAAAAAATCATAGCTGTTGTTTGTTGTAATAAAATAAGGGCATTTCTCAA
The DNA here is from genome assembly GCA_037013535.1 of Intellagama lesueurii. Taxonomy (NCBI): domain Eukaryota; kingdom Metazoa; phylum Chordata; class Lepidosauria; order Squamata; family Agamidae; genus Intellagama; species Intellagama lesueurii. Next base: position 265,367,122 of record JBAJHW010000002.1, on the reverse strand, counting down.
ACAGACCACCGAATGGAATATTGATTTGGATTTGAGTGATATCCCATGGTCATGAAAAGGTTTAAATATTATTCTACCTTGGAGTCCCACAGGTTCTTGCCTTATGGAGGACAAATATACCATCTTATCAAGGCAGTAGCCTGTTCAAATATTTCCCCTCTCTCTTCCTATTTTCAGTCTGTATGCCATGGCTTCATTTTCAAAGTTTTCATTTCAGTTTTTAATAAGTTATTAGCAGTTTCCTGGTAATCAAGTTTACACTTTGATTACTCAAGCAGATATATGTCATATGCTAAATCATAACAAAACCTTCAAAATATGGGAGGGGTCTGGTAACACTGTAGCCATTTCATTTTCTTTACATTATTGTCATACAGTCAACCCTCGACTTATGAACGGCCCTAGTTACGAACATTTCGACTTATGAACCGCTCTGATAGAAAAATATTGACTCGACTTGCGAACTTAGATTCGAGTTACAAACCGAAAAAAACCTCTTTTTTTAACCTAAGTCATCAAAAAGAAAAAATTCTGCCCCTAGTGGTAGGAACGGATTAACCGGCTTTGCATTAGTTCCTATGGGAACTAATGATTCGAGTTACAAACCGCCCCTTGACCTAAGAACCAAAAACAGCCGGAATGGATTAATTGGTTTTCAATGCATTCCTATGGGAAATGCTGATTCGACTTACGAACTTTTCGACTTACAAACTTCCTTCTGGAACGGATTAAGTTTGTAAGTCAAGGGTTGACTGTATATGTAAGGGTAGTGGCCTTAAGCACTGAGAGTATGGGAGATAGCTGTCTACCTAAGCTTCTGTGAATTTTATTTAATTTCAAATAGTGCACACATGGTATAAACAACAAAGATGACTCTTCAGATCATAGAGCTTTTCACAAACCAAGCCATGCTGGATCACACCAAAGAGCTATCTAGTCCAACACTCTGTTCCCACGGTGATCAACTAGGTGCTTGTGGGAACACCAGAAGCAAGAATATGAGTGCAATAAATCCTTCCTGCTTGTTTTTCTCAGCAATTGATATTCAGAGACTTACTACCTCTGATAATGAGGACAGAATATACTGCTCCTGTCTTAAAGCCAATAATAGCCTTATCTGCTATGAATTTGTCTAATTCTCGTTTAAAGCAGTCAGAGCTGTTGGCTGTCTGTACATCTTGTAAGTAGTAGGATTATGTCACTCCTGTCAAAAGGCTCTCTTCCCCCACTGGTGGATGATTCATGACCCTACAGAGCTGTCTTAGCTGCAGGTCACTACTGTTTCAGCTATAAATCTGTAATTGAGTATATTTTGGGTGGCATACCCTTCAGCTTTCCTGAACATGTAAATAGGGTGGGTTTTTTTTTAAGGAATGTCTTCCTGTACAACATTTTTTACATTTATATCTGGCCAGTTCCCCGCCCCCCCCATCCCAGAGAATTTTATGCTTCTGAAATGTGCATGAGTATTGCTAAACTACTGTACCCAGTGTAGTGTAGCAGACAGAATGATGGGCTAGAACTGAGGAGATCTGGGTTCAAATCCCTAATTGACCATGGAAATTCACTGGGGTGTGTGGAGATCTCACTGACAAAACCACTCCTTAGATACTTTAATTACTTTGAAAGTCCTATTAAGCTTGCTGTAATTTGGATGCAACTTGACAGCATGCAACACATTGATAAATAATATGTCTGGCCAGTTTGTTTTTCAAAATCCCAAGAAATTATTGAAGTCATCTTCCATAAAGCTCCCTGGGTTTCGGTTTCAGAAGCCTTTTCAGGATCTTGTGTATCTGCATCAGATGCATGCTGGGAGCTTCCTTTTGAACAAGAAGCTAGAGAGACCTAGGCCTATACAAGGCTATAAAGCTTTCCAGCTTAGGCTTTTCTTCCAAGTGAACTGCATTTAGGATCCATAGGTGTCTGTCTGTTAGGCGAGACTCCCAGAATTAAAGTGTGGAGTTTGGCGCGGGGCAGGGGGAGAGTCAGGCATATCCTTACTGGTAACCAATACTCACAATTTTTCTCATTCTTGATAAAAAAGAGTGTGTGAACACCTTTAAAAAAAACTGCTGTGAGATTTTTTGCTTTCACATGAGAGTGAAAAGAACAATATTTTAATATCAGGAGTTTTAGCGACAGTGGTGTTTGCTTAAGAACTTTGTGTTTTGCACACAATACAAGGTTTTCTGCAAGCCCCAAATGTTATCTTTCCTTGTAAGGAGATCACACTAGTCCCTCAATTATTTATGTTGCTCTTTTCTGCACCTTTCAGAAGGTCAGGGACGTGGTGGTGCTGTGGGTTAAACCGCAGAGGCATCTGTGCTGCAAGGTCAGAAGACCAGCAGTCGTAAGATCGAATCCACACGACGGAGTGAGCTCCCGTTGGCAGCTCCTGCCAACCTAGCAGTTCGAAAGCATGTAAAAATGCTAGTAGATAAATAGGTACCACCTCGGTGGGAAGGTAACGGCATTCCGTGTCTAGTCGCGCTGGCCACGTGACCATGGAAACTGTCTTTGGACAAACGCTGGCTCTATGGCTTGGAAACGGGGATGAGCACCGCGCCCTAAAGTCGGACACGACTGGACTCAATGTCAAGGGGAACCGTTACCTTTCTGCACCTTTCCCAGTTTTCCAGTATGTGTTTTAGGTTGTGGTGACGAGCACTGTACACAGTATTCCAAGTGTACTTGCAGTACAGATTTTATAGAAAGGCATTCGTATTTTAGTACTTTTTAATACAAATTATTTTCTAATAATCTCTAACAATGAAAAATACCTTTTTCACACCAGCTACATGCTGGAACAATCTTCATAATGAGTTTCCCATCACAATTCCAAGATGACCTTTCCTGATCAGTTGCTTCCAGTTGTGACTTGAAGTTTGGATGTTTTGTCCCAAAGTTCATCAGTTTACACTTGGCTGCATTTTCATATTCCTTTCTCCATATCTGAAAATACCTTTTTGGAGGTGTTTTTGTTCAAAATATAAAGAATTTTGATATCTTCATCTTTAGATCCAGATCCTATATGAACAGGCAACGGTCCTAATGCAGATGGTTGTGGAATCCTATTGGTGACATTTCTTCTTTGCATGAACTGACCATTTATGCCTACTTCATATTCTTTAACCAAGGGCCAATCTATACAAGGGCATATCTTAATAATGCCTTACAGCAACACATGTGCAGGAATGCTGGGGATGTGATTTTTCAGGCTGTTTTTTTGAAACTCCAGATAAATAGTGGCCAGAGGAACACCCTAAATTAATTATTTTTTAATGGCAAGAATCCAGTAGAAAAATTATACTGACTTAGGTTCATCAGTGTAGATTTCAGTAGTAAATTATCACTAGTTAAGAAGTCAGTGTTTATATTTCCTATTGTAAGCCAATTTTGAACTGTGGTGCTGGAGGAGACTCTTGAGAGTCCCCTGGACTGCAAAGAGAACAAACCTATCCATTTTGAAGGAAATCAACCCGGAGTGCTCACTGGAAGGTCAGATCCTGAAGCTGAGGCTCCAATACTTTGGCCATCTCATGAGAAGAGAAGACTCCCTGGAAAAGCCCCTGATGTTGGGAAAGTGTGAAGGCAAGAGGAGAAGGGGACGACAGAGGACGAGATGGTTGGATAGTGTCATCGAAGCTACCAACATGAATTTGACCCAACTCCGGGAGGCAGTGGAAGACAGGAGGGCCTGGCGTGCTCTGGTCCATGGGGTCATGAAGAGTCGGACACGACTTAACGACTAAACAGCAACAATTGTAAGCCAAAGCACATGATTGCTATGCAACAGGAAATACAACCATGACTGCAATTTGCTGCTGAGATTTGTACCTGCAGATGTATGCCAGTGGGTGTACACAAAAGGATTCTGGCCTCTGATATTTTTTTAAAATTGGTAAGACGGGATGTGCATTTACAGGAGCCCTGTTGATTCTTCTTTGCCAAAACTTGCATTTCTGAATGCTCAAGTAATTTATCTTTAATACAAAGCATGGAAAATGTTTAAATATTTTAACACATCACTTGCTTGCTGTTTGTTTTATGAGTAGCACATTACTTCTTCTTTGTTTTGACTTCTTGCAAATAGCAAATAACATAATGCATGAATGATGCTTGTTCAGCAATGCTCTATGAGCCCATCAAAGGGTCTCCCACTGCCACACCCCATGACTGGAAACTGCTCTCCACAAAGCCTTATTTTTCTTCTTCTTTAGCAAGGGTAATAACTGTTCAGGAAGCCTCCTGGAAGTGTTAATGAGCTTGTAAACAAAGTACAGGGGTTGCCAGTGGGACTTATTTTGGGTAGAATATATTAATTAGAATAGGTGCAAGGCACGTAGATAATCTGTGCCAGAGCTGGCTAAATAGCTCACCAGACTGAGTTCCTGGATGCAGAATCAGAGGTTGGATATTGAATTCTCCAGTGGGCTTCCTGCGAGTACAGCCAGCCTGTATAGCCTTCAACAAGCAGCATAGTCCCAGAGCACCCCCAGAAGAAGGGAAGGGCAAACTACTTCTAAGTACTCTATAGCTAGTAAAAATTGGAAATGGTCACAAAAAGTCAGAAACAATTTGAGAGGACACAATTATTATTATTACTCTTTGTTTACAAGGCTACTAGAACACCCAGGAGGCTTTCAAGAGTATTGTTAGCTTTGCCAAGAAGCTATACCTGTGCCAAGCTGCTTGTTTCCTGTCTTTCTTACAGAAGGCAACAAAATAATGTTCATTTTTTAGTTAGCTTGCTGGGTGACGTGGGGAGATGAAACGATTCACCTAGCACCATAGCTATTGAAACATGTCATGTTATTCCTCTTTCATCATCATTTTATGAGGCAGCATAACCCAAAAAATAAACAGAAAAGCAAAGTTTATTAATTTTAAGCCAAAAAATTAGCTTCTTCCTTGTTAACATTACATGTAGCACCATATTATTCTCATTAAAAATTCCAACAAACTCTGAGAAAGCCATTTTTAAAAAATGCATCCAGACTTAACTTTTAATCAATTCATTAAGTTAAGTTAACATTAAGTTAAACTTTTTCTTTTAAAAATTGGCATTACATTGGCTACTTTCCAGTCCCCGATACAGAAGCCAACATGTTACATATTTTTGTTAGAAGATCATCATTTCCTATTTGAGTTCTTTAAGAACTTTCAGATGGTTACCATCTGGACTCGGTGATTTGTTTGCTTTCAGTTTATCAATATGATCTAAAATTTCATCTCTTGTCATCACTCGTTGCCTCGGTTCCTCCAACTCCATTTCTGAAAATTTCAGTTCAAGCATAGGTATCTGCCATGAAGGTAGATGCAATTACTTTGTTCAGCTTCTATGCAATTTCCATATCCTTCTCTAACACTCCTTTAACACCCTTGTCATCCAACAGTTTAACAGTTTCCATAATTGTTTTCTGTCTTCTTATATATCTATTTTTTAAAAATAGCTAGACCAAAAGTTAGAGATATGATCCTGCAAATGTTTTCTTTTGGGGGAGGGGGCTGGGAGAGTCTCCCAGATTGTTCCATTGCATATCTTTTGTGAAGGTTTTTGGTTGTGTGTGCGTGTTCATGTGCGCATGTGCATGTGTTCTCTTAATTTTGGGAAGACTTCCATTTTCTAAAGGAAGATTTTCTCTAATAGCTTCTATTTCTTTATTTGACCCATAAAATGGCTCACCTGCTGAGGCGGTTGGTGAAGTTTGCTTGTATGTGTATATTTAATTTTTATTATAATTTTTAATTTTAATTTTAATTTAATGTTTTAAATATTTTTTACATTTTTTATTTATTGTGTATATAATTGCATCTTTGACACAGTTTGCTAACCATTCTGCTGACCTGTTGGATCACTGTACACACTTACACTAATCTGTGGTTTACAGATTAGGGAAGTGAGGCTTGCACCATCCCACTGGCTGCCATTACTTTCTTTTTCTTTTTCTCTTTCAACTGACATATTACTATATAAGCAGGTGAAAAGTTAGACATGATAGAGTGGCAAAATTAATGCACTGGTCATTATGCAAACAATATAACAGACTCCAAAAACCCATGGGAACATCAGGTAGAGAAGGTATCAGAAAATGAGGAAGTCAAGATATTGTGGGATTTCCAGATCCAAACAGATAGACACCTTGAACATAACACACCAGACATAGTAGTAATAGAATGAAGAAATGTCCGGATCATTGACATTGCAATTCCATGGGATGCTAGAGTTGAAAATAAAGAATTGGAAACGCTAACAAAGTACAGAGACCTGGCAATCAAAACACCTCACCTCTGGAAGAAATACACTTGAGTGGTCCCCGTAGTCATTGGGGCTTTGGAAACAATATCAAGAAACTTCACACAGTACTATAAGCAGTTGCAGATCTCAGAAATCACACCATCAGAGCTACAAAAAATTGCAATATTAGGAACAGCATACATACTGTGTCGATATTTAACAGATACTTAGGTTTTTGGTTAAAACATGTGTCTATTATATAATACCAGTCAATGTTTTTATAATGTTGACTGTACCTGGTGTTTCTGAATAATAATAATAATAATAATAATAATAATAATAATAATAATAATAATAATAATAATAATAATAATAATAATAATAATAATGGGAAAAGATACTTCTCAATGTGTTTGCTGGGTAGGTTTTTCAAGAGACACCCAGGATCTGCATTGTGCATCAGCATAAAACAGGAAAACATGTGATGAATATTTAAAAAATCCCTGGGTCACGAGCACAGTTTTAACTGCAGTACAGCAGTTTAACCACTGCACCACGAGGCTCCTTGGTTATGAGAGCAAGCCAAGAGTGGGCAGTTTTGTCCCTGGAGTCCACCACGAAAGTGGCTAATATGCCTGGCCCCACTCCTTCACCTTTTAAAAACTGCAGCTGCTGCTGAGTGAAGAAGTTCTGAGCTCAAGAGATAAAACAGGCACTTCTCTTCCCTACAAACATATGAATGTGAATCTATAGCTCACAGACTGCCTGCAGATTTCAGAGCTCTCCCCATCGCCCTCCACTCCCTGCACCCCTCCCACTATACAGTTTTCCCCTTTAAGGCCTAAAACTTTTTTTTTGGGGGGGGGGCATGAAATACCATTGTTTGTCTCTCAAAAATAGTCTTATTGAGAGGGAAATCAGAGCTTTGGAATTCAAGCTTTGGATCCCTAATGATGTTAGCCTACCATTCAGTCTCTCCATCATCACCTTCTCTGCTATGGCTGGAAAACTCAGTGCACTAAGCTGTCTAGACAGACAAGATGATACTTGGAATTTCTGACCAAAGGCCTTTAGGCCAGAATAGTCTGTGCCGATTTCCAATTACTTATCAATAACTGTGAAATTAGTCCCCTTGGGGTCCCTTTCATTTTAATATATGGGAAATATGTTTTCTTCTTTTAAAGTCACTCTAAATGAAGCCACTTTGCTCCTTGTGTAGCATGCCATTGGCTGAGCTCCCCAAACCATGCCACGTCATTTCCTCAGGGCATTAGCTCCAAATGGCTGGCAAACTTGTACAACAGCATCCAACAGTATACTTCAGCCAGATCCTACTATGTCTGCAAAAACTGGCAATAATCCTCTCCTCCGCCTGAAGCCCTGGATGCACTTCCAAAATCTGCTCTAAAGGGCTGGGAAATCTTCTGAAGTAAGCTTTTGGTGCTGTAGAGGGAGTGGAAAGCGGGGTGGAGTTCTGTCAACATTGGCTAGTAAACTATAACACTGGATTAATCCCCTGCCTCTATCTTTCCTTAATTCCATTATTTGTAATGAAAAAGGTCTGGTTTTGAGTTGGTATGCCAATGCAATTTTTTTTTTGTAACATTGTATATTAACATAAAGCAGTGTTATAGCTTCCTAAATTTTGTTGGTGGCCTAATTTCTCCATTATGGTGGATGAACTGTACCTGAATTTGTACATACAGAGTATCCAGTGACACAAATACTGGATACTCATTTGTACAAGTAAACAAAGGGATTTGGTGACAAAATAGGTATGGGTGACCACTTTGCTGTTCCTGTGGCTCGTGACTTCAATCATGGGAGATAAGACTAACCTTGGTGGGACAGATCTAGTTCTCCTGAGTAGATTTGATAAATCTCTATAGGCTTTGGTGAACATAAAGCAAAGCAAAGTGTGCTGGTTACTTATTGCCCCATAGCTCTTAAAGCACTCTCTGGTTGCTTTACAATTTAATTATGCAGGCTACACATTGCCCCCACCCCCCAGCAAGCTGCATACTCAGTTTACCGTCCTAAGAAGTATGGAATGTTGAGTCAACCTCAAGCCAGCTCCTGGGATTGAATTCAGGCCGTGAGCAGAGTTTTGGCTGCAGCACTGCAGTTTAACCGCCATGCATACCCAAATATTATGGCACAGAAAAAAAATAGGACATAGAACACCCTCTATCCCTCATCTTTTTCTCCCCTTAACTTGTTATGCTGTATCTTTGGTCAAGTTGTGTTGTTGTTTTTTAAATCCTATATATGCAGTCTGGCCTCCACAAGTCTCATCCAAAAAACCTTGCTTCAGCTCTGTCCTCATATATTGGAAAACACAAACTCTTAGTAGAATTACTTTCAAAAGCTGAAGGTCAAAGGATTAATTTAGCTTTTGCTGTCTTTTATATTATTTGACAGGAAAAGACACAATTATAGTGAAGTACCTGACAGAACAAAGACCAATTAAGGAACTGAAAAGAGACCTAGCCAAATTAAAACCACAGAAGATTTTATATTTTAGAAAATAACACAGCCCCATTTGTCACAAGAGACCACAAAAAAAAAAAATCATATTTGAAGCTGAATTTGCCAAGAAAATAGTGTTGAGTTAGAGATTCAACTTAAAATTAGCCAAATGTTAGGGCTATTCCCAATGAAAGAAATTTGAACTGACTAACATTAGGTCATTTCTGTTTTTATTTTATTCATTAACATGTCAGCAGAAATTTAAAAAAAAAAACACTAGCAGAAAATAGTTCAAACATATGTGTTCCATCCAATATAATTGTACTAACAGTCCTAGAATGTTCATTCGTAGGTCTCTATTGCAGAACATAAGTGGAACTGCTTTCTTGATTAGGCTGCTTGAAAATGCAAGGGAAAAAAGACAATTAACCCTCCTGATAACAAAGGACAATATCACACCAAGTACTTTCAGAAAAAGGACAAAGTTACAGAAAATAGTGTGTGGCTCCTATCTTGCTTGCTCTCATAGCTCGCTTTCCTGCCTTCATCCATCCATCCATCTCAGAGAGGATGCTGAATATGCTGCCAGTTGGTGTTTCCTTCAGCTTGCACATGAATGTTCACACACACACTAATTGTAAAGATATTTACTGGGGTATAAGTTGCGCTGATTTCATTAGAGCTTTGCATGGATCTCAGTTCATTCAAGACCTTGACCTCAAGTGTCAAACAGGGGAACTGGAAGGCTGAACTGCTTAATTATTTTGCCCTTTTGGAACTTAATTCTTTTCTCATGTCAGCGTCTGAGCAGCTGAAGCTTTGTAATCTCTGCTTTGTCTCATTTGTTTAACCAGGCATGGTCTTAATTATCTGAGCCATAAATTTAATTTTATTGAGAAAGTGCTTTGAGATAGATGACATGAATGATGCAGCAGCACAGATACTATATGATTGACTGTGTGTTATTCTGCACATGCCTTCATCTGAAGCAACAGACAAGGTTTGCTTATTGGGATTCCTGTGTTGTTACAGTGAAACTGAAATTGATGTCCAGTGTGACCAGACCTGTCACACTGAAGAAAATATTTTTCTTCTTCTTTTTTTAATTTAGTAATTTATGGATTCCTGAGCCTGCTGTCTACTCTGCAGAATATAAATAAACATAGTGTCTGCAGCCAGTGTTCTTTGGTACTTTGGAGCTTTCAGACAAACTAGCTACAGATTAATCTTCACAGCCATAGATGCACATTTATGCATGGTGCTCACTTATTTATGGGGAAGTTTGAGGAAATCTGAGCTAGAAGCACAGGACATCTGAGAACATGGTATTCCATTTAATGCAAGTTTGCCTCTGTGGCGCTGTTTTGCAGTGAGCAACCCCAGGACATGCATCTTTTAAAAAAGAAAATGTGGCAGCAATAAAACTCTTCTTAACATCTTGAGACCCTCATCAGCAGCTGTGTCATATACACAACTTGATCCCTTGCATACAAGTAAATACATTTTAAAGATTATTCCAGGAATTTAACAGAAGTCATGATGGCAATGTAATAAGTTCTGATAGCAAAATATGTCATTGCAGATGTCTTGGAAACTGTGGGATGTTACTCAGGTATTACCAGAGATAAAGTACACAAAGCATGGTTCAAAAATCTAGTCTAGTGCACAAAGCATGGTTCAAAAATAGCAGCTCTTAAGTGCAACTCTGTCCATAGTGACAACACCAAAGAGTGTACCTCTGCTCCAGGACAATGGCCAGAATCCAGTTCATCTTTACATTTCCAGGCATTACACCCAAGAAACTCAGACTGGGTAATCCGATTGCACCGTCAATCTTGCACTTCTGTCGAGATTGTATATTGCTTCCACATTGGTATTACTGTAGCTACCATGAATATAACTCAATGTAGGTACACAACGGGATTCGAGCGAATATTACAAATGGAATCATTAACTGACCACAAGGTCAGTCTTTGTAAACAGAAACTTGGGAGTTGTGTTGCTGTGTGTCTCAGTCATCTAGAATCAAATATTTTGATCCATATTCACCCTGAAATTGCTCAGCTTTAATGGCGGAAAGCTATGGCCACCAGAACTGAATTGAAACCCTCCCAGGGTTTGGGAGCAGATGGTGGAATCACAATATTGTATGGAAAACCAGCTTTTAAATAGATATACTGTAGATGCTTAAACAAAACGTTTTTGCACTGCGGTCGGACATTTTAGACCACTAAAGTCATGTTTTGTTGCAGAATCCACACAGAGGAAGACCTAAAATATAAGCCTTCTACTACACTGATGCCTCCACTGTCGGGGAAAAAAAAATCCCAGATTTCAGCCACTTGTTTGGTACATTCTTTAAAAAAAACACATTGTAAACAAACAAGCTATTGAGCTATAAAAATGTCCCAAACAATCAATTTACTTTTGCCAATGAAGTAGGGTTTGTTTTTTTGTTTCAACCAATGCAATATATTGGGAGACTCACATTTTCCCATGCCACCTCGTTCAGCAAGCCATGATGCAGCCAAGCAGAAGTGATATGATCTACTTATTAGAATATTCACATCATTCAGGATAAATTAGAGTTCCCTCTGTTTGAAACACTGGAATTCAGTTGAAGTCTTGTTTTGCCTTATTTTTAGTTTTATTCCATCTTAATATTCTCTGGAGGTTTAGGTGAAAGGCACAGGACTTTTCACACACATGGGTCTCCTTTGGTTATGGTGCATTTCTGTCCCCCTCAGGACCTTTAATTCTTCTGAATACCCTGCAAATTTGAACAGAGAAAAGTGTTTTCATGCTACTGAAGAGGCTGAAGGCAATGCAGCTCTCCACTATTTTTGCTCCAACAGACTAACACAGCCATCTTTCTGGCAATGTTGAATATTAAAGTAAAAACTGCCATAACTAAAATGTGAAATGATAATTTTTTTTTTGCTTTGAAATTCCTCAATCCAATCAGTGCCTCCAAAATAATTCACTGGCATAACTAGAAAATCTTTGATGTTCCAGTATCAGTATTTCAAACGTGATTTCGCCAGGGGTAGATTTTTTAATTCAGTGTCATTCATGATTAAACCTTTTAATAACTGCCACAAAATCACATATCCTACCAGGGAAAACATAACAGTATAGTCCTGTTCACAAAGGGTATTTTTGTGATTAGATTATTAGATCAAGCTTACAAACAATGCTGAATATAAGATGACACACTAATGGGTATTTGTAGAACTGAGGTCATAAAGTGGATTCTGCCATTAATTCAAACTCTGTATTTTTCCACAGTGCTTAAATGATCACATAAAAACTGACATTTATTGAAATGGACAGTAGCAAATTCTCTCTCTTTGGCTATGAATTTTTAATATGTTCATTTTACAAGAGACTACATTTTTTCTTATTAAAATATTTTCATTCCTTAGCTGCAGTGAATCATTGCTAAGCACCCCTTTTTTAATGAAAGGACAGTCAGGTGGTATACAGGCAAAGGCTAGGTTCAATACATCCACTCAGAATTACGGATTATTGACTGTTGATATTGTTGATTATTGTTAGACCTATCTGTATAGAAAAATTCAAAAGTGCTGTTTTCTTCTCATTAACCTAGAGCCAGACTCTTGCAATCACTAATGCCATTGCTATTCTATCCCATTGTCACAAGAACTGAGGCACTCACATACCTTCTCTACCTGTGTGTGTTGCCTTGCAAACAACCCCAGAGCTAAGTTTGGATTTGCTATGTAAACTTCTGAATCTTTGTACACAGCTTTGCTTACTTTGGTGAAACTACATTAATCATGTGTCAGAGCATTGGCCAGCAATGCATGTTGATATAAAATAATAATAATAAAAATGCTATCTATAAAATAATAAACAGGGTATGTAAACCAAAAATAATTTTATTTTTTTAATTAATAAAAATCAATTTTAAAAAAATCAGGGAATAAGTAGTAACAAAATATGAGAACAGTGTTTCAAGCCTTTATACAACCATAAGCCTTTATTTTATTACTTTGTAACTGTAAACAGTTTCTGTTCTTTATATAGGTAGATAGCTAGATACTTGTTTTGACACAAGCACTAACAAGACAACTTTTTCATAGTCTCTTCACAGACCACACACATTCTCATTCCCAAACTCTAATTCACAGCTTTATCTAACAGCACTGCTGTAAGTAACACACAACTCTCACTGACTCACAGGTCTGACTCTGTCCCATACATGCCCTTATACCTGAAACAGAATCTCTTCAGTTAGCAGACCAATTAGCTCACAGTTTCATTCATAAAATTCTTTCACACTTTTCAGCTACATTAATTGTCACTCAGCATACCTCTCACATACAATTGTCAATCTATCCCAGCCACTTACTATGCAAACCAGTACAAACATATGCAGAAAACATACAAAAACATACCCTTCCCATCTCTGAAGCCTCTTTTTGCTATGCAGAAACAATTTTTACAAGATTTCCAAGTATCTCAGAGCCAGTTTTCGGGGTGCATGGCCAGGGATCAGTCCCTTCTCAGTTGGAAATCTTCCAGTGAATCTTTATAGTTCCAGTAATATACACGCTCTTTCCGTCATTTATTTTTATTTATTTTTATTTATTATTAGATTTTTATCCCGCCCATTTAGACAAAGTCTACTCTGGGCGGGTTCCATAAATATCATAAAACAATTAAAACAGTTAAGACAATTAAGTCATTGTGGTTTAGTGTCACGTATTTCTATACTACACAAATTGCTTCTTTCAAGGATGCAGATATTGCTGTTTAAGCTTAACATGAGGATCACCAGCCCGTCCAAAGGTAAGGGGACACCAAAGAGTCCACCAGGGATACTCATGATTCTTATGAAGATTCAAAGACACTTTGAACTCCACAACATTTTATTAAGGAGCTATTTACATCTGTCGCCATCTTTTAAATTGTCTGACTTCTCCACCTGCACAGCTAGGTCAGAGTTAAAGTGCCAGTATTATGTCGGGTCTCATTGGGTCCTACTGGCAAGACATTTGACATCTCATGGCAGGCGCAAAACTCCACTAACATTTCAAGCTCCAGGTCCTTGAAAACCCTTCCAAACCCTGCATACATGAGGGGGCTTGACTGTGGATTCTCCCCATTCTGGGGCATCAGTCTACTCCTTTGATTCCTCTGCTCTTCCTCCTCCCTACTCTTCTCTGTTTCCAGTTTCTTCTCCCTCTTTTCCTCTCGGTTGCCCATTTTATACACTCCCTTGGGAGAGAAAATGCCTGAGCACCCCTTTTCTCCCTCCCTTTTTCTTTCTGCCTTCTTGGGCTAGTTGTCCTAGGCTGGCTCGGGTGCCAGAAGCTGGTCTGGGACAATATACTGGGAAAGGAAGCCATCCGAAGCCTTCCAACCTCTGTTTAGAGATTTTTGATGTAAAATATATCAGAATCTTTAAAAATTGGATGAAAAGGTTCTTCAGAAGACAGAAACCAATATATATGTACCCTGCTCTATAATGCACATTGTTAATCTACTCCTCTGTGAAGTTCTTATTGATATTTGGTCCCTACAGGAGGCCCAGAAATTTCTTGTAGTTCAGAACAAATATACTTTTGTTTATGAGAGGGGAAAAAAACACTGTTTATCACAACTACATAATTTACTAAAGCAAAGGTACTATATTACAACCATCTACTTAACTTCAATTACTGGCTTTCATATATCTGGTTGCTCTGGTGACATGGAGAGGTACAGATACACAAAAATAAAAAGACAAAAGGAGATGAACAAGAATGAGGAGGGGAAAGATTGTTGGGAAAGATCCCTGAGGAAGTAATTATGGGTGTTTGGTATGGAAAAGGAAAACAAGACGACAGCCTCAGCATAGACTAAAATAAAGCCGAATTGACAGGTTAACAGAAGAGGCTTCTCCTCATGGACAGCTGCCTCTAGCTTTGATGGTTCAGTGCCATATTTTTGCTTGTTCCAGGAGTTACAAGGAAAGGTTAAACAAACTGTTCAAATGTTAGAAGATATCAATAGTTTATTTCTACATAATAAGAGCATTAATGAGTTTATATGAATCTGTCTTTTATTTTAAACAAGTGATTTCTCGGGGTAGGGGTCTGTCTCACAAAAGATTACCACTGTCATCACCAAAGAATAATTCTTCAAAACATATGCTGGTTTTAGATTTAGATTGAGTCATTTGTCCATGGCGTCTGTGATGCTCTCATGAATGCAACCCATGATCTGTTTCTATTGTATGTCTATTTGAATCACAGCTTTTCTTTAACCTGGTCACAAAATGCCTCACAATTATACAGAGATGGTGGAGGTTTGGAAAAAGAATTTCAATTAGAGCAATTCTTCTTGATAGCAAGTATGGCTATGAGTGTCTATGTCTATATTAGAAATGAAAAAATGGCAAGTGCTAATGTCGGCTCCGTCGGCTCTTGTAGCCAGGCGGGGCTCCATTGCCTTCCCTCCCGGGAATAGCGCGAGACGAGAGCTCGCTTTAGTTTCCCGGGGGGAGGGGGAGCGTCCTTTTAAGGATCCACATGCACAACCTCTTTCCGAGGCTTTCATCCCACCCACCCTCCCTTTAAACCAGTATGAGTCTGACTGGTCGCCCTGTTGGGAACCGGATAGGAATTTTTGACCCGCTACCAGGATTAGCAAGGTGGTCGCTGGGATTTTTCGCCTATCCCACACTGGCATAGGGTTATTGTTGATTACGTGTTGTTGGTTGTGGAGTTATTTGTTTAGGTCACACGGTGGGTAGTGCGGAAAGAACTAGGATCGGTGAGTCCCCATGGAATACAATGGAAGTCATAGCACATCCGACCTCGAGGTGCTGCGGATCGTGAGGTTACAGTGCCGGAAGGAAGGACGGGCTGGGGTTCCCACTGGGCTGAGGGCTGCCAAAGAGCGGGGGCTTACAGGTCCAGTGGGGGCTTGATATGTTGCTGGCAGGGTTCATGTGGGCATTAGGACCGCATGACAACGGGGTGTGGGACTCACCCGTATATGGTTGGGGAGGGGGTCCCGTGACACCTTCAGCTTCAGACCTGTACCCGCACTACTGCAGGCCCCTGATTTTATGTGAGCAAGAAGTTACATAAGATGCTTTAAATAAAGTGTGGCCCTAGTTTACCCCATCACCTGTGTTTCGCCTCTTTATTCCGGGATGGGAGGGCAATGAAAGGCTTACAATTCAATGGTAAAGTACCAACTTTGCTTTGATAAAGCCTCCATTTCAGTCCTTGAGATCTTCCATTAAAGAGGCTGAGGTAGCAAGGACTCAGAAAAGTAAATCTAAGGGATTATGCAGACATTTTCCTAAAGTGTTTAATAGTTCTAGCCACTCTGTTTTATTCTTGCAAATTTTCAAAATTGAATCAGTTATCCTTAGCTCAGTATCTGACCTTGAAAACCCTGGGTCAGTGGATGTTCTGCCACCTTTTTTATTTTATTTTTTATTTGCAAGGTGCCTTGCAGGCACCTTACAAACATGTAAGTGTGCTATATCTGAGAGAAAGTCCTAAACTAGATGGTTTTGAGGACTACCTAGTCCTAGGCCAAGCTGCTTGAAAAGAAAGCTCTCAGCATTCAGTAAGGTAGGGGCAGGAAGCTCAGATGGTGTTGGCTTAGCTAAGACTCAAAGCCTTCTAATTTAGGACCTTTCCCCAGGTGTATCCCATCAAGGTGTTTGTAAGGTGGGCAGAACTCCCAGGATGAAGAATTATGATATGCGTGTTCCAGAAAATCCAAGAATCACATCCCAACTGGACATTTCACAGCTGGGTGCAGTAGAGAAAAAAACATAAAAGTTCTAAAATCCATGGGCAGGTCTCCTTTTTTATAGCAAGCTGCAAGATAGATGCTGTAAAACCTGCCCGGAGATGGTAGTTTCAGATTTCACCTCGGGGGGTGTCAATTAGAATGTCACTTTCAATCTTGTTAGACAAAAAGTGGTCAGTCATTCAGTACCCCCCCCCCACACACACACCCTATAAACCAAAACACATAGTTCCTTTTGAGTAGAAACGGGCACAATGTACTTCATGCCTCTTCATCATAAGTCGTCTGCGTGGCAGCACAGCTTTCCCCTCCGACCCCCGCCAGCTCACCTTCTGACCTGCCAGTGTGTGCTGCTCCTTCCCATCGCATCACACAATCTTCTGGTCTGGGCAGGAGCCCAGACTTCCCTTCTCTGCCTTCTCAAAGGCAGCATTGCAGAAATCCCTGCTCTGCCTCCTCATCTGACTGGTCAACTGCCAGGAAGATTGTGTGATGGGGAGGGAAGGAGCAGTGAGGAGCAGTGGGTGAGCTGGCATGGGGGAGAGGGAAGGGAATGCACAGCAGCTGTGCTGCCACACAGACAACTTATGACAAAGGGGCACAAAGTACTTCATGCCCATCTCTACTTTTGAGCTTGGAATAGAGGCATGGAAACATGGCAAATATCATACCAGAAAGGTCAGGAGAACATTTAGTCCATGCACTAGGTAATCAACTTAGCATTTTTTCCCTTTCTTTCAAATTCAAAAAGAGAGACATGGGATCGTTGACGGTGGATCTGAATCTTTCAGTTGTTCCAGAAGGGATTTACTCTCTCACTGGAAGCAAGGAGGTGCCCACAGGCTGTTGAACACACACTTTATAATTTTATTTACATGAACTAGAATTATTCGTCTCCAAGGGGTTTTGTTTCCATTGGAAATGTTAGCATATCATTCTGTCACATCATCAGTAGCAATGCCAAATATTGCTAACATCAGCTCAAAGTTGCTCTTAAAAGCTGGTTCTTGAATATTCACAGCCTTACTGGTGTGGTAAAGCAGCTTACTTTCCTTTGCAGTAGCATGAAAGGCAACCATGAAATGCAAGACTATTAATTTTTCAAAGTGTTCTGGTGACATAATAAATCATGAAAGTGAGTCTTGTGTGTTTTCTGATGTTACCAGAAACTCAGAAAGTATTTATAGCAATGTTCACACTTCAGCATTTCATCATATAAAGCACATTGATTTAAATATAAATAAAAAATGATAAAAAGTTATAAAAATGCAAAACAAGGCCACACACACTCTAGTCTATCAAGTTCTTACTGCAGCCTCCCTCTTTCCTTTGCATCCCTCTTTTGCCTTTTGGTTGTAATTTATGATATTCAGCTTCTTCTCTTCTTTTTGTGTGTCTAATGTTTTGTCATTTTGACTGGTAATGAGCTACTCAAATGGAATGAGGTTTTTTATCTGTTCTGAAATGCAGCTGGTATCAGAGAAGTTGGTGTGTGGTCTTTTTAGTGTTTTCCTTCATATTTACATTCCTTGTTCCCTGCCCAAGTACATGGATTTGAGTCAGATTACTTTTAAGGTACCTATTTTCTGATTTAGCTGGCTGGATAGTACAGTGGTTTATGTATCTGGTTGTAGAGCCAAAGGCTGGCAGTTCAATTGACCACTGTGCCTCCTATGAGAAGAACCAGCATGTGTAAGTATGGGCAATCTTTTAAGTCCCAGGATGCCCCCAGAAAAAGGGAATGGTAAAACACTTCTATGTATTCTGTACATACCTTGAAGACCCTGGAAAGGGTTGCATAAGTTGAAATTGACTTGACAGCACACAGTTATTACTATTCTCTGCTTTGTTGTTACATATATTAAGTTGCCTCCAACTTACGACGAATGAGCAATCTCCAGAATGTCCTGTCCACAACTGCCCTGCTCATCTGTTGTAAACACAAGCTGGTTGCTTCATTAGGGAGTCAGTCCATCTTGTATTTTGTCTTCCTTTTTTCCTGCTGCCTTCCACTTTTCCCAGCATTATTGTCTTTTCCATAGAATCCTGTCTTCTCATTATGTGCTCAAAGTAGGACAGCCTCATTCCAATCTTTTTGCCTTCAGAGATAGTTCAGGCTTGATTTCATCTAGGATCCACTTGTTTGTCTTTCTGGCAGTCCAGACTATCCACAAAGCACTCATCTAGCATCATATTTCAAATGAATCAATTTTTTTCTTTCTTAACTGCTTTACTGTGTCTTAAAGACTTTATGTGGGCCTTCCAAATTTCAAAAGGTTTTCCACACTTTTGTTACTTCTTGTCTTTTGTTTTTTTTTAAAGCATCTTCACTTTATGAATGTATGTAAATCCATCTGTTCGAGATAGCGTCTTGCAAAGTAGATGGTACACTATCAATTCTCATACCACAACACATTTCTCAGTTTCAAAAATGTCACATAACTCTTTTGCATTTTTCCAATAAGCGTATCACATTTCCCCCATTCTATGGATTGAGATCAGCCCTAGTATTTTACCAGAGTGAGGCATTCACTTGAGACAGCAGAGAAGGTGGCAAGATGATGGAGGGGAAAACGACATGCCACATTGTCTGTCCCATGACTGCCAGCCTCTGCTGTTAGGTGTGCTAGAGGATGCTTTCTGAATCCCAGTGTTGAAGAAAATGGCTGCTTAACTGGAGTGCTTGAGACAGAAGGACAAGCATGTCGAACAAGTAGCAAAGAAGAAGGCAAAGAACTTGGTGAGAATGGAAGCAACAAACTTTATCCTAGACATGGACATTTCAATTAGTCTAGTCAGCTTATGTACATGGTAGAGAACCTCATGTATTCCACACCTCAGGAAGCAAAATGTCTTTCTCCACTCTTTCCAGTGAGTCACTCCTGAGATGCTTAATGCAATGGCTATGCCTGCAGCTTTCCTTATCATGGTGTGCATTTGGGAAATGTTGTTATTGTTGCTGCTGCTGCTACTGCTACTGTTGTGACATACCATCAAATTGCTTCCAACATATAGCAACTCTATGAATTAGTGACTTCCAAAAGTTTTGTTCATTAACAGTCCTGCTCAGGTTTTGCAAGTTCAAGGCCATGATTTCTTTATTGTCAGTCCCTCTCACTTGCAATTTTCTTCTTTTCCAATGGACTAACACTATTGTCTTTTACAGTGACTTTTGTCTTCTTCTGGTATGTCCAAAGTGCAATAGCCTCTATTTGGTCATTTGGTCTATTTGGTCATGCTTCTAGAGAGTTCAAGCTTGGTTTGATCTGGTACTCACTTATTTTCCTTTGTGTGTTCCATGGTATCCATAAAACTTTAAAGTCTCAATTAAAATTCTTCCTTATAAACACACTACATAGTTTACCTGCTCTTCAGATCACATTGGGAAGAACTATAGGAGTGTACTAACGTACAGCTCTGTACCAACTTGCTGAGGAGGTAGCCCTGTCAAATTTATGTCTGAGTAGATACGTAAAGGATTGATATGCATATTTTATTATACTACAATTTGTGCTGATGCTGGATTATTTGAATGACTTGTTCAGATAGTTTTGTCTAAGAAGCCTCGTGGTGCAGTGGTTAAACAGCAATACTGCAGCCAACACTCTGCTCATGACCCAGGTTCCATCCCATATTGTTAGCTTGAGGTTCACTCCACCTTCCATCCTTCCAAGGTTAGTAAATTAAGTACCCAGCTTGCTGTGGGGGCAATGTGTAGCCTGCATAATTAAATTGTAAACTGTACAGAGAGTGCTTCAAGCATGATGGTGCAGTATATAAGCAGCATGCTTTGTCTAAAGAAATGGATTGGAATCCATGAGAGCTGATACTGAGACAAATTTGTTTGCCATAGAAGTGACAGAATACTTTTGCTTTTGGTTTATTTCCATTTTTATTTTCATTCGTTAAACCAACAGAGTGGCTTAGGATAGGGAGAAAAAGTCCCATTATCATCTGAATAGTTTTGTAAAGCAAGCGCCTCAGTATCCTACTAGATATATAATAAGAATGTTAGGAGTATTTCAATCAATTTAAATCATTAATTAAAATCTACCCACCTGGGAAACTGAGCAATATTACTTATGGCTCATGGGAAGTTTTAAGGAAAAATAAATACACCACTGAAAATATTACCATAGTTGAGTATTAGGAGCTTCTTTACAAGTCTTTTGTCCTCTTATATGTAAAACAAGGATAATCAAGAAAAGATGATGGGAAAGAATTTGAAGAAGATAAGAATAAAGAAGGCAACTGCTTACATATGTACGAAAATATGATCGACCCATATCCCGTTGTGCATCTCCACCAATTCAACAGGAGTGATGTCATTGGCATTAAAAAATTGCCATTGATTAAAGAGTTTCTTTTTTCAGTTTCAGGACGTGCACAACTTATGCTCAATGATATGAAGTTGTATATACTCTGACATTGGGAAAGAAACTCTTTAATCGGCAGCTATCTGCCACTGTCAGTGACATCACTTTCATTGCACAAGCAGAACTCTGCAATAAGATTGTTGTTGTTGTTGTTTAGTCGTTAAGTCATGTCCGACTCTTCGTGACCCCATGGACCAGAGCACGCCAGGCCCTCCTGTCTTCCACTGCCTCCCAGAGTTGGGTCAAATTCATGTTGGTAGCTTCGGTGACACTGTCCATCCATCTCATCCTCTGTCGTCCCCTTCTTCTCTTGCCTTCACACTTTCCTAACATCAGGGTCTTTTCCAGGGAGTCTTCTCTTCTCATGAGATGGCCAAAGTATTGGAGCCTCAGCTCAGGATCTGTCCTTCCAGTGAGCACTCAGGGTTGATTTCCTTCAAAATGGATAGGTTTGTTCTCTTTGCAGTCCAGGGGACTCTCAAGAGTCTCCTCCAGCACCACAATTCAAAAGCATCAATTCTTCGGTGGTCAGCCTTCTTTATGGTCCAGCTCTCACTTCCATACATCACTACTGGAAAAACCATAGCTTTGACTATGCGGACCTTTGTTGGCAAGGTGATGTCTCTGCTTTTAAAGATGTTGTCTAGGTTTATCATCACTTTCCTCCCAAGAAGCAGGTGTCTTTTAATTTCGTGGCTGTTGTCACCATCATGGAGCCCAAGAAAGTAAAATCTGTCACTATCTCCATATCTTCCCCTTCTATTTGCCAGGAGGTGATGGGACCAGTGGCCATGATCTTAGTTTTTTTGATATTGAGTTTCAGACCATTTTTTGCGCTCTCCTCTTTCACCCTCATTAAGTGGTTCTTTAATTCCTCCTCACTTTTTGCCATCAGAGTGGTATCATCTGCATATCTGAGGTTGTTGATATTTCTTCCGGCAATCTTAATTCTGGCTTGGGATTCATCCAGTCCTGCCTTTCGCATTACGTATTCTGCATATAAGTTAAATAAGCAGGGAGACAATATACAGCCTTATTGTACTCCTTTCCCAACGTTGAACCAATCAGTTGTTCCATATCCAGTTCTAACTGTTTCTTCCTGTCCCACATATAGATTTCTCAGGAGATAGATAAGGTGGTCAGGTACTCTCATTTCTTTAAGGACTTGCCATAGTTTGCTGTGGTCCACACAGTCAAAGGCTTTTGCATAGTCAATGAAGCAGAAGTAGATGTTTTTCTGGAACTCTCTGGCTTTCTCCATAATCCAGCGCATGTTAGCAATTTGGTCTCTAGTTCCTCTGCCCCTTCGAAATCTAGCTTGTACTTCTGGGAGTTCTCGGTCCACATACTGCTGAAGCCTGCCTTGGAGGATTTTGAGCATAACCTTGCTAGCGTGTGAAATGAGTGCAATTGTATGGTAGTTGGAGCATTCTTTGGCACTGCCCTTCTTTGGGATTGGGATGTAGAGTGATCTTTTCCAATCCTCTGGCCACTGCTGAGTTTTCCAAACTTGCTGGCATATTGAGTGTAGCACCTTAACAGCGTCATCTTTTAAGATTTTAAATAGTTCAACTGGAATGCCATCACCTCCACTGGTCTTGTTGTTAGCCATGCTTTCTAAGGCCCACTTGACTTCACTGTCCAGGATGTCTGCAATAAGATACTGACCATAATTTTGCCAGCAAATTCCCTGTTACCTTGGTGTAGACACACAGACTAACTCACTTTGCCAGAATCACCAGAGATAAATAAAATGTTCAAAATTTAATGAAAAATTATACTTTGTCAACAGTATGAAAAGACTGGACAATTATTTTGCTTTGTTACTAAGCTCAAAATTCAGGTGGTTCCCCTTCTTTTGGATAAAGAATATATTTCTGCTGCATACTTTCCTTTCACCAATATAGAAGGCAATATGCTACTTCTTGTATCTATTCTTCAGTGTAACCATTACCATAGTTCTGTACTATCCAAGAATTTTTTTGAAACAATCCCATCAGTTCTAGCCAATTGGTTTCTTTAAGCAACAGCATCAAAGAATTCCTGATTTCAGGCATGAGTAACCTGCTTCCTTCAATATTCTTTGGACTACAGTGGTCATCAATCCCTGCCATCATGGCCTATAACCAGGGATAATGAGTGATGTAGTCCAACAACATCTACTACATTCGTTTGCTGTAAGAGCCTGTATTAAAAAATGACTTACTAAAAGATGAATTTCAAAATTTATCTAAAAAACTTTGAGATAATATTCCAAATCTAAATTATTCGGTAAATTTAATATTTTAACCCCTTTAATATTAGATAGTGATGTGACCACTTGTCATAAAGCTACAAGTTCTTACATTTATTTTTATCAATAATGGAAATGTTCAGAAAACTAATGTCCTGATTTAACAATCCAATACTGAATTTTGTCCGACTCCTAGCCTGGAAACAGGTTTTGGTTTGAAACTTCTGGTCCTATTATAAAGAAAACTACTGTAACTTCATAGTGATAGATTTGAGTCAATGTGCTGCATATACATGACCTTGTTTGAATATTAGTTTTAGCACAAATATGAAACCCTGCTTTATTTCAATTGTTTCCACATGTCTAAAACCTCTGTTGCTGCAAATTGTGTCTTTGGGTAACCAGTAGAGGCAGTGAGAGAGGCAGCAGCAGCAACAAGAGCCTCGGGGGGGGGGGGACGGGCACAGGGACCCTCAGAGGAAGGGGAGACAGGGCCAAACCCATGCACAGCTAGAGGAGTGAAGAGCTGTCTTTGGTGGGGGAGAGGATCAGAGGCACAGATTCTCATGGCTCCACATGATTTTTTGTAGGATCACCCACTCCTGAAACAATCTAAATCATAGGCACCATCTCGGCCCACAGTGGCTTGGGGATGATCCCATGTTAACATTATGTGGATCCATGGGGATGTGGTGGTGCTGTGGGTTAAACCACAGAAGCCTCTGTGCTGCAAAGTCAGAAGACCAGCAGTCGTAAGATCGAATCCACACGATGGAGTGAGCTCCCGTCGCTTGTCCCAGCTCCTGCCAACCTAACAGTTCGAAAGCATGTAAAAATGCAAGTAGATAAATAGTTACCACCTCGGTGGGAAGGTAACAGCATTCCATGTCTAGTCGCGCTGGCCACGTGACCACAGAAACTGTCTATGGACAAACGCTGGCTCTATGGCTTGGAAACGGGGATGAGAACCGCCCCCTAGAGTCGGACACGACTGGACGAAATGTCAAGGGGAACCTTTACCTTTACCTATGGGGATCTTAGCTTGAGTCACTGTTTTTGCACCACTGCAAAGCCAGGTACCCTTCATTTCTGTGGTATATTCAGTGGATACAAATGGGATTTATGATTTGACAGTGTTTGGGGGCAGATCTCATGTTAAAATCATATGGATTCAAGAGGATTCTTTCTTGGATCATTGTTTTTGCTCTAATGCAGAGCCAGGCACCCTTCATTTGTATTCTGTGGGTGTAAATGGGAAGAGCTAGAGCAGGGGCCTCCAAACTTTTCAGAGTGAGGGCCATAACATATATGTTCCAGATTTTCACCCACATGCACCACGCAGTGTGTGCGGCCGGCATCATGCTTGTCGTGCCAATGTTGGATGAAGCCCGACTGGTGCTGCTTTGCCTTCCAGCTCTTCTGGCCACTCAGCAACTGAGCGGGGAGACTCGTCATCCCACCCCCTGTCTGGAGTGGCCAGAAGAGCAGGAAGGTGGAGCAGCACCAGCCGGGCTTTCTCCAACATTAGTGCAACAAGCAGGATGCTGGCTGTGCACACTGCACAGTGACCCATAAGTGGATGGGTCGGTTCAGGGAGGCGGGTCTGGGGAGCCCAGCCACCTGGGTCCAGGACCTGGAAGTTGAGTCATGGCAACTGGACTTCTTTCTTATTAAGTTGAAATGTTTCGCTACTCGTCCAAGTAGCTTCTTCAGTCTGAGGAGAATTGGTAGGAGATGCCTGATATATCCTCCACATTGGTTTCACTTCCCCCTGGTCTGAATAGACTCATTAGATGGACAAAGGATGGGGGCGGGGTGAGTGAAAATCCCACTTCTGCAGACCAGACTCCTCAGACTGAAGAAGCTACTTGGATGAGTAGCGAAACATTTCAGCCTAATAAGAAAGCCGTCCAGTAGCCATGATTCAACTTCCAGATAACCTCACTTGGATGACTGAGAATCTTCACAGATATACTGGGTTCAGGATATTTGTATTCGTATATGAATACAAATATTGCATATCTAATAGTCACTATCATGTTAATATATGGTGAAGTTATATGGTGTTCACAGTAGAGCAACTAGGAGGCCAGTTTCCTCCCAGAATCCATCATGGGAATTATCCCCATCCCAGGCCATACCACCAACTTTTGTTAGAACACAAGGAAAGCAATGGTATTAAAACAAAAACCACTTGTTTTACAATGGGTTCTAGGGTTTCCATTAAAAATGGACACAAACCACTAGTTCAGCAGTTTATGCCAGTTTGTTTTTTCTCCAAACAATTGTACAGTGCTTCTCAGCCCCACCTCATCTGGCAAGCACCCACTCAAAGGCAGCCCCCCAGCTTCCCCTCCCTGCCTCCTCTGGGCACTGTCTCTGAATAGGTGCCTGCCAGAGGAGCCAGGGCTGGGAAGCACCAAACACCTGTTTGGACAAAAAAATGAACCAGCACGAACCTCCAAACTGGCAATTTATACCCATCTCTAGTTTCCATTTCTTCCTTGTTTTAAAAGGGAATTCTTCATTTGCTGCCAAAATCTGATGGTACAGTTTGGATGGGAGGAACCACCAACCATATAAAACTGAGGCCCACCACTGCATTATCTGAATGTTTTGTATCTCATTTATTTATTCAGAAATTATCTCTGAGCTCCATTTTCTAACAACTGATATTCATTTAGTCCAGTTCCCAGTATCAGCTGGAGAAGATCAGATGGTATCCCATTTGTGAAAAAAATAAACACTTCCAAAGGAACCCTGGAAATCCCAAATTTTCAGCAAGAGGATGAAGCGTCTTATGAATGTATCACTGAAAATATTCGGGGACGGAATATTGCAAGAGGCCAGCTGTTTATATATGGTGAGCAAACTGAATTTGTTTTACCTCCGTATTGTACAACATGTGGCCCTCTGGATGTTGCAACTCCCCCACATTGGGGTCAATACAGCCAATGGTGAGAGATGCTGAGAGATGTACAGCAAAGTATGGAGAGCCACAAGCTTTTTCTTGATCCCTCCATCCTAGGCACATTTGGTGGGGAAACAGGAGAGGGCCTTGTATGTCACTGCTCCCAGACTCTGGAACTCCCTCCTAAGGGAAGCTAGGCTGGTCCCATCTTTGCTGTCCTTCTGCAAGCAGATGAAAACCTTTCTCTTCAGGCAGTCTTTCCTCTAAATGACTGGTTGACCAAGGGAATGTTTTAAAGGGATTATTTTATTATCTTGCTTTAATTGTGTTTTTAATATTGCTCTTATTTGTGAATTTTTAATATATCTATTTAAAGCTTTTTAAATATTGTAATAATTTATTATTTAGCTTTTAAGTCTCTTTTTTAATGCTGTAAGCTGTCTTGGATCCATTAGGAGAAAGGAGGCAAAGAAAGAAAGAAAGAAAGAAAGAAAGAAAGAAAGAAAGAAAGAAAGAAAGAAAGAAAGAAAGAAAGACCCACATAATGTGGAATTACCACATCTATGACTATTCTAATTAAGACAGGTTGGGTCCAGATCAATGCACCCTCTAATTTTCAGCCCCGCTGGGTGGGGTACCACCTCTCTCTCGCATGACTTCACCCCTGCGTGCGACTCTGTCCCCCCCCCATGCGCAGGGTTCTGTCACAACTGGAACCTAATGCGATCACTGCGCAGAGGAGGAAGAGAGCTGTGCGCAGGGAGACAGAGATATACACATGCGCCCAGCTTAGAGGGAAATCAAGGGGGCTTGTGTTGGTCATGACCATTTTAAGTGCAATTAAATCTAAGTAAACGTACCTAAATCTGTATCCAACCCAGCATCTTTTCATATACAGTTGGTTATTTTAATAACTTTGTATGGAGATTTTGAGAATAGGAAAGTCAA
Organism: Intellagama lesueurii; assembly: GCA_037013535.1. Taxonomy (NCBI): domain Eukaryota; kingdom Metazoa; phylum Chordata; class Lepidosauria; order Squamata; family Agamidae; genus Intellagama; species Intellagama lesueurii. Next base: position 265,340,162 of record JBAJHW010000002.1, on the reverse strand, counting down.
AGCAAAATATAGTTATGATAACTCTATGTTTGTTGATATAGCCCTCCCTGAATGGAGTAAAAGCCTTGAGGATGCCAATCTCTCTCTTTATGACACTTTGGTTTGGGAATGTAAAGCAACTGGGAAACCAAAGCCATCATACAGCTGGTTTAAAAATGGTCAGCCCCTCACATCAGAGGTAAGAACTGTTTGATTTTCAATTCAAAATGTGTGTGACTGATTCTAGGTTTTTGTTTCCTTATGTGTGAAGTTTTCTGATTCTTTTTCTCTGTTTGAAATAGTTGAGGGACCCAGTGAAATCTCATGTGCATTTTTGGTAGAGTGGAGTTTGCATCTGCTAGCCGAGTGTATAATAGAACTGAATATAACTACAGGAGATAACTGTTTCTGGTTTAGATATTCACAACAAAATACATATTGATTGAATTCTTCGAAAAAGCCTCCAGTTTATGAATGTGGGATATTGTACTTCTGTATCCACAACTCAAAATGGCAGGAAATGGCCCAATATTGCTGCACAATATCGTGTTTGTGTTGCCTGTAGAAAAAAAGAGGCCAAATTTTACATAGCAAAGGGCAGCCTTTGCTATGAATGCTGATAACACTAATGGAAGCAGTCAAGATGGTCTACAGGATACCCTCTTGTGTTCACTATCATTTTTTCTAGGCATTTTGATTACTTTATGGTTCCAAGCAATAGATACATAGATAACTTTTTGAAAAACAGCCCAGCTTTGTGTTTGGCATGAAATGGCTAATTGGTGGGAAAAGGAGTCAGGTTCTGGGATTTGGTCCCTGTTGGGTCTGGTATTTAGAGGAGTTGTCTGTCTCCCAATTTGATCTGCTATCCTCCATTTTGTGTTGCTAATGCTGCTTTAATGTTCCCATGGTTCGGAGATGGACGAAGGATGTGCAAGACCCATTATGTTTTGCAAAGTTGACAGGAGCTGGGGACAGATGTTGCTTATCAAAAGCTGCTAATGAGCTGGTTTATACTTTAGCTATGTATAGCTCAATTTTACCATGGCAGGATACTGGCTAGGGGGTAGTTCACACACTCTTCAAAGCATAATGTAGTAATGATGTATAACTCAGCTGCAACTTGTTAGTGTAAAGAGCAACAATGTATAAAGATTGTTTGTGCTACCCAACAGTGGTTCAGACTTTTTATGCTAATTTGTGAGCCACACTGTCACCTGTTCCAGCTATTGGATGCCTGTGTAAGTCACTCAATACACTTGTCTCCTTGTAAGTAAACCTGGAGCTTGTCTGTCATTTCCTCAGGATCCTCTCAAATCCTGCTCCCATGGCCTGGGAGTGATACCATGTCTAATTTTGTGACATATTGGGCCACATACCAGTATTTTGAATTATGGGTACAGAAGAAAAATATCCCTCATTCATTAGCTAGAGGGTTTTTGAAGAACTGAATGCCCTGGCTTTTTAAGATGGAAGGTTAAGCATACATAAACTACACACAAATTCCAGCAGCAACTTCCCTCATTACTCAACGCTAGAGGATCCCAGAAGATGAGCACATTATCTATACTATGGTTGCTAGGGGAGGGCAGAGACAAGAACAGCTGGGATGTAGCTGTACTACCTCTGTGTTGAAATATTTTGAAGGGTTGTTTTGGACTTAATGAAATTCTGAAACAAAAGTGTGAGTAAATGCAATAAACACAGCAGAGAAACATATACATCCTTTAACCTTTCAAGTAATCTAATGTTGCCACTCTGTAGAACACAGTCTAAAAGCTATGTTCAAATTTCCAAACCCTTGCTCTATGAATATGTTGTCTGCATTTTTTATAAAATATGACCCCTCATCTTCTGAAATTAAAAAAAGGGAACTGAGAGTTAGCAAAAATTATCACCAGAAATCAAGGTCAAAAATTATCCATACTGTGTAAATCATGGTCAGTGTAGAAAGACAGAGGGAAAAAATCAGCTCATTTGAAATGTGGTGTTGGAGGTGAGGTTTACAGATTTCACAGACCACAAGAAAGGCAAATGAGTGGGTGCTCAATCAAATCAAATTTGAGCTCTCACTAGAGCAAAAATAAATAAATTGCGGCTCTCCTACCTTGCACAAATAGAGAATACAGAACTGACCGGAAAAGACAATATAGATCGGACAACTGGTGTGTGGGGCAGTTGGAAAAGTGGAAGAGATAACATAAGCTAGGTTGACTCAACATAGGGATCCCCAGCAGAAGGCCTGAGCAGAATTTACTGGGGTCTATGGTGGATACCAGCTCAATTTGCTGTATTAGTTATACATTGTCATTCCAGTTCAAGTGCAGCAGATATATATAATTATGATACATTTGCATATATTGACTGAAAATAGCATATGCAAAATGAATTTCTCCCATTCTATTGGAGTGAAAGGGAGTGCATTGGCTGTGCAAGAACTCAGTGTGACCATCATTATATACACAGTTCTAGCTTAGACAGTCTGCATTAAGAAAGAAGGCCTGAATCCTTGTTCCAACTAGCACAAATCCACCAAATAAATCAATTGGTGAATAGTAAATCAACACTTTATGTAAACCCCAACGGTTAAATAGGTGCACTTTTGCTAGAACTAGAAACTGGATTTAGGCCAGTATGTTCCAATGTAGAAGAGCACATTGGTACATACTGGTATTAATCCCATTTCTAGTTTGAGATTTCTGAAATCCTGAAAGATTTTTCAAAGCATTCTGAAAGTTTTGGCACCAGTGTGAGTAACTCTTGCTGAAACTCAAAACAAAGCAAATCAGTTTCTTTCAGCACTCTGTGTTTTCCTTAGAGGATTCTCCTTGTAGTACTGACCCATTCCAGCCTTGCTTAGTTTAAAAATTTCATGAGAACACAGCCTCAGGTTGTATGGCTGGTACACAGCAATCTAATTAACAACATTCTACTACTTATCCACTTTTTTACTTCTGTAGAGTTGGCTGCAAATATCTTCTGCATACTTGCTTCTACCTGCAGGCTGTTCTCTGTCCTCAGAGTGAATTCTACACACACTCGGCCTCTCTCTTATGTGCGCGTGCACACCCCTATGAATTTAAAGCGCTGTAACAAAGGCATTTCACTTCATATGTTCAAGCTGACACTTTCTCAGCTGATTTTTTTAAAAGATACACTTGCAATGTGGCAAGTAAAGCAAAAATAATAGTCAAATGATGGAGTGCATATTCTGCCCACGTTGAAGCGAAGAATGGATTTGGATGGATGACAGCCTAGTTGTGATTAAGAGCACAAATGAATGTCATAGCAGTGTGGTGATTAGAGTGTCGGATGAGAACTCAGAAGGCCTGAATTCAAATCCCAGCCTTACCATGACTTTTTCTGAGTGACCTTGAGCCAGCCAACCTTCTGCCTGGCTTACCCACAGATTTTTCTGTGGAAATAACATGGGAAGGAGAGCCAGGTATGCTGCTTTAAACATATTGGGGAAAGGACAGGATATAAACATAATAAATGAATAAAAGCATTAAAGCCCACTCAGACAGTGGGGTATCATCTCTCCTCCTCTGCTCTGGAGGGTCCCTCCCATGCCCCCACCTCTTATCACAGATGAAAGCCATTCTGTCATCAAGAAACTTAACTGGATTTCAACCTGAACTTTTTATTCTATTGCCACCAAGTTCGACTCCAGACTCTGGTGTATAGGCAGTGGATAACGGGGGAAACTATCCACTCTCTTTGTTGGAGTCATGCTACACATTTGATTGGTGACAGTCTCAAAAGAAGATAATTCTTCACAGAATGCATAATCATCTTATAGAATGTACTGCCTTAAGATGTAATAATAGACACTAGCTGAAGTGCCATTTTAAAAGTATGGCAAAAATTCACAGAGACCATAACAGCAGCAGCTATAAATCATAATAGATAAATGGACAATCACCGATGATGCAGCTGTTGTTGCCCATTCTGCTGAAGAGCTCCAACAACTTATGAATCATTTTAGCAAGGCCTGCCAAGATTTTGGATTAACAATCAGCCTGAAGAAAACACAAGTCATGGGTCAGGGCGTGGACTCACCTCCCTCTATTACCATCTCCACACAAGAATTGGAGGTTGTTCATGACTTTGTGTACCTTGGCTCAACGATCTCTGACACTCTCTCTCTAGATGTCGAGCTGGATAAACGCATTGGCAAAGCAGCTACCATGTCCTCTAGACTCACAAAGAGAGTATGGTTTAATAAGAAGCTGACGGCATATACCAAGATCCAGGTCTATAGAGCCTGTGTCCTGAATACTCTCCTGTACTGCCGTGAGTCCTGGACCCTTTGTGCATGGCAGGAGAGGAAGTTGAACAGGTTCCATATGCGTTGTCTCCGACGCATTCTTGGTATCATCTGGCAGGACAAAGTTCCAAATAGTGTAGTCCTGGAACGAGTTGGAATTTTTAACATGTATACATTACTGAAACAGTGACGTCTATGTTGGCTTGGGCATGTCGTGAGAATGGCTGACGGTTGGATTCTAAAAGATCTCCTGTATGGAGAATTAGTGCAGGGAAAGTGCCCCAGAGGGAGACCACAGCTGCGATACAAGGATATCTGCTGCAAGCAGGATCTGAAGGCCTTAGGAATGGACCTCAACAGATGGGAAACCTTGACATCTGAGCGTTCAGCCTGGAGGCAGGTGGTGCAGCATGGCCTCTCCCAATTTGAAGAGGCACTTGTTCAGCAGGCCAAGGCAAAGAGGCAGTCCCGAAACCAGCAAAATCAGGGAACTGGACAGGGGACAGATTGTATTTGTCTTCAGTGTGGAAGGGATTGTCACTCTCGAATTGGCCTTCTCAGCCACACTAGACGCTGTTCCAAGACCTCTATTCAGAGCACGTTGCCATAGTCTCTCGAGACTGAAGGATGCCTACACAAATGGACAATCTATGTGCAAAAGCGATGTAACTTTGAATTCCACTCTGTTGTGGTGCCACAGTGCTTGTGAGCTCCCAGATATTCATAGAAACATCTGGAAACTGACAGAGATGTAGGTTGGTAGTTCCTACACATGGATCTTCATTAAATGTTGTAAGCCGCCCAGAGACCTCTGGGTAGTGTGGGCGGCATATAAGTTAAATAAATAAATAAATAAATAAAATATATACTTGGACTGTAATACCCAAAATTCCTGGCTCATGCTCCTGGTAGCTGATGGCCATCACCCTCTGGGAGACCAAATTTAGGAAACTACATGTCTGAACAGTATGATCCAACATGGCTTTTCTCTTTCAATTTCCATACACTCTACCTTTTGCTGACCTGACTGTAAATTTGAACTAGGATTTTGAATTGGTGTTGGTCTCTAGATAGCCACATAATAACAGCACTGAAACCCAGAAATAAAAAGGTGAAAGGCAACAATTGATTTTCAAATGGGGAACAACATTTATTGCTTTTCACAAAAGGGGCATCTGAAGGTTCCACTGTTCAGCTTCCTAACTACTACCCTCTCCACAGCGCAGCTCTGTAACAAAGCTGAGGGGAGTTACCATGTTCCTTTCACCTCAGTCTCATCTGGAGGGATACCCTCGCTGAGGGCTAATAGCCAGTCTTTCTTCTAGTGGTGTCTTTATATAGCCCTCACATTTAATGACTGCAGAAACATAATTTAATGAAGAAGCACACATTTTCTTGTCCTTGATGGAGAAAGATCTTGTGACACATCAAGACACATACCGTTAAAAAAAAAAGTCAACTACTGTAAGATTCTTTTAATGAGAGGAAAAAGACTAGAGTATTTTCCCTCAGCAGTGCCATTCACAAAGCCCTCTGTATTTTGCATTAAAAACTCTTTCTGTTTTACATGTAAAAACTTGGTATTTTGTGTACAATACAAGTCCTAATTTGCACTAGTGTTTTGTGCAAAATGCAAGGGAGGTTACACAAAAAGGGTTTGTTTTTGCACAAAAATCACAAAAGGTGGAGAAACATGAAAAAGGTTCTTATAATAAGAGCCTTTTGGAATTTTTCATTCTCACCTAGGAGACCTAAATACTTGAAGACTTACATCTCCAGAGTGGAGGATACATCCTCATATGCATCCCTGTGGATTGTGCATGTGAATCAGCCAATCTCCTCCATGGTGATATCGCCTTAAAATACTCATGCAGAATACCATCTGCTTGTATCAGTAGCCCTTTTCTCTCTTTCTGCTTTTCTGCTTTTGTGTTATTTATTTCTCATATTTTTCTAGGGTGGTTTGTAGTTGAAATTGGGAGGTTCACTCCCACCTTTTGATTTGGCATGCCCTTCTGGTTCTATTCACAAGCTGCTTGTGTATATTTTTGTTGGTGTATTTTTAGGCCATTGTCACTTTGAATTGTTATCTTCTGTTATGAATAGTGCCTAGGCGTACCTTGTCAATATCCAGATCACAATAGTTGTCAAATATTCTGATGATGAATCATACAGGATTCAGATTGCTAATGTTCCAAGAGATATAATTTTTACATTATTGTTACATGAAAGTGCAGCAATGATCTTGGTCTGGCAGAGGGGGCAGACCAAATGAAAATTATAACTTTTAAACTGGTCTTCAGATCAGCATCACATTTGGCACAAGTGTAGCAGATGCACTGCTCTTGCTCTGTGCCAAAATTGGTGATGTTTGGGCAAAGGGTTTTTGAGTTATGGTATTTAAATATAAAAATGTTTTATAGCTCTGTTCTGAAATAGCAACCCTAAATGTCTGCAGATTTTAAACAGATCACTTAAATTGAAAAAACAAAAAAAACAAAACCAAACACCAGTCTTGCTTATTATGAAAGAGAATGGTTGGCTACACCTGCCTTTTTTATTTAGAAAGAATCCAAGGCTAAAGTACTGATCCTCAAAAAAGACCTCTCAAAAGGGAGAAACAACCACCTTGTTATGAGACAGAACATGTGTGGTACAGGCTAGCCAGCAGGAGCTTTGAAAAAATAAAACATTATGTGGAATTGTCGGTGAGGGAGAAAAGAACAAGACAAATTTTCAGAGGCTCACTTGTATAAGCTGTAAAATTACTGGGGTTTTTTTGCTTTATGTCTGGAGATGGTCTTACTTGATGTTTGCTGAGCTTTGGTGCCTACATCCTGTTATAGCCTCCCGTAATAGTCTCCATTCCATCCATCTTGTCACTATACAATTGCTTGGCAATTAAAAAAAACCCTCCAAAATGTTATGTGCCATCAAGTCACTTCTGATGTGTGGTGACTCCAGGAGTGAATGACCTCCCAAATGTTCCATCATTAACAGCTCTGTTCAGATCTTGCAAACCAACAACATCTCGCATTAGTCTGTTTTCTCTTCCTACTGCCTCCCCTTTGCTACAGAAACTGTCGTTTCCTGGAAGAAAAGTGGGATATACATTAAATTAATAAAGCACCATATTTAATAAGACCCAAACATTTTTCCTAAATTCACTAACTGTGAATATATTTGGAAAATGGTATCTGCTTTATCTTTAATTTTCTTAATTTCACTGAAACACATTTATTGAGAATTAAGCCATAAATACCCATCTCTACTTGCTCAAAATTGTTTATCTACAAAGAATATTTTACTTTTAATTCATTAGATAGTACTTAACTCTTAATTTTTAATAATTACTTATAATTAAAATTAGCAGTTCAAAGCACTGATCGCAACACAGGGCACTGCCCTTTCATTGCCAAGCCATTGCCCCAATGCATCTCTCCCATATACTCAACGGTTTTTAAAAAGCCAAACTCTCCTGACTAGAGATGGAAACAAACTGGGAAAAAGGCAGTTTGTGATGGTTCATGGTTAGAGATGGGGATATTCGTATTTGTAAATGAATACAAATATCCCTGTCCCAGGTGCACCTAATGCAGGTCCAGCCCTTGGAACCAGCCTATCCACTCACGCTTTGCTGCACCACCAGCCTCCTGCTCTTCCCACCAATCATGGAAGTAGCTCCACCACCTCCCTGCTCAGCTGGCCACTCAGCAGCTGTGCAGAGATACGTATCCTCCCACCCCTGCCTGGAGTGGCCAGCCAAGCCAGGAGATGATGTAGCTACTTTCGCGATTGGTGGGAAGAGTGGGAGGCTGGCAGCGCGGTGACCAAGACATGATGGGAACTGTACTCTCCAACTTTGCCTGTTTCTGAACATAGGTGACTTCAGGGACTACCCTTCTCATCATGCCTTGGTTCCAAGGACTTTCCCTAGAAACCTGTGTAATTTGTTCCACCCCCTGAAGCTTCTAGACTAATGGAAGAACAAAAAATTAAAAAGAGGGTGGTCCAACGAAAATCCAGACCAATGGCTACCCTGCTGATCTGTCTCACAGAGGTATGTGATAATGTGGGATGAGGAGAGTCATGCATACCCCCTTAACCTCACTGAAGGATAAATGGGGTATAAGAGTAATGCTGGGGGGAGACTACCCACAATGCACCTACAATTAATAGTGCTTTCTCTGTTGTTTTTTAAAGGAAAGAATTCACATTGAAAATGGAACTCTTACTATAGCTATGCTGAACATTTCAGATTCTGGCCTCTATCAGTGTGTTGCAGAAAATAAATATGGCTCCGTATATTCCAATGCTGAATTGAGAGTAATAGGTAAGTTAATGATGACTGAGTGTGCAGTACAGAAATAAATAAATAAAATAAAGCTATCCAAATAGACATGCTTCAGGGGAAAGGCCATAAAGGAGGATTCTAGAAGCACGGAAAGAAACGGGAAGATGCAGATTCATACATGAATGTCTACACAAAGGTAGACCCATTGAGTTGAAGGGGACTTGTCCCAAGTAAGTATGGGCTGAGTCCAATGGTTAGGCTTGTCCAAACTAGACCCAATGTATCAACGGTACTTACATGCATGTTGAGAAGTTTCATTCATATGGTGGGTTTACCTGAGTGTAGCTGAGAATCACATGGGATTTAGCTCTTTGCAGTTTAATTTTTTTTCCCCCTGAAATTCTAGGCATAGATTCATAGGGTCAATTTTCCTGTTTTACTTTTTTTTTCCCTTTTAGCTTCAGCCCCTGATTTTTCCAAAAATCCTGTGAAAAAAATGTCAGTTGTCCATATAGGAGGTGAAGTCACCATTGGATGTAAACCAGAGGCCTCTCCTAAGGCAACAATTACCTGGAAGAAAGGCACAGAGACTTTGCAGCCAAGCAAAAGGTATGTCTATGAATAGTTCTTTGTCTATAAGCATGGTTTGTTGCAGCTGATGATTCTATGTTAAAAACGAATAAGAAAAGACACGTGGAAGTAAAAAGAACTTATCTGAAAAACTTTAGGAACTGGTTTGGATGCAAAACAGCATCTGAGTCAAAATAGCCATAGTGAAGTCCAGTCTCTGGGGAAACAAGAACAGGAAGGATAGGTCATCGTTCATTACATTTTGGAGTGGGGGGGAAGCTAATTAGGCAAATGGCGGGGGCTTGTATTAGGTTTTTATTTTTATTCTTTTTCTACAAACATCCGAGTTCTATGTCTCAAAATAAACTTCTTTTGGAACTCCACTCAGTAGTTTGCTATTTAACTGGGAATATGTGTTCATATCTGCTGGTACCTGTAATCAGTCTGGCAGCCACATTTTGGATCTGCTGAAGTCCCCATACTGAAGTGCCCATTCAAGGGCAGCCCTACATAGAGAACATTATAGTTATCTAGTGTAGAAACTACCAATAGACATGGGATATTTGTATTCGTATCCCTGGGCATACGAAAATGAAAATCAGCACAACAGGTGCCATGGAAATCCAGTCCCTCCTCCCTGAACCAGCTAGTCCACTCACTGTTTGCCATGCATTGCATGTGGCCATCATCCTCATTGTTGCACTAATCGCAGAAGCAGCTCAGCCGGCTCTTCCCCACTTCCCCATGCAAGGAGGGATGGGGAGTCTCTTTGCTCAGCTGTTGAGTGGTCGACTGTATGGGAAGGCAGTGAAGAGCCGGCTGGATGTGATGACAAATATGACAGCCGTGCATGCTGTGCAGCAACCTGTGAATGGACCAGCTGGTTCAAGGGGGAAGGGACTGGATTTCCATGGCACCTGTGGTGCCAATATTTGTATTCGTATCCCAAGGAATACAAATATGAATATCCCATGTCTAATTACCAATGCATGAATCACTGTTGTTAGGTGTTTCTTATTCCGGTAGGGGTGCAGCTGGACAATCAACCAAAGTTGATAAAAGGCACTCTTGGCCACAGCTGATATTTGCACCTCCATAGAGAGAGCTGGGAACAAGAGTAACCCCAGGCTGCAAGCCTGATCCTTCAGAGGATGTGTAACCTCATCAAGGCCAGGTAAATATCCTTCTAACTGGTCCTATGATCCTCCCAACAGTAGGATATCTGTCTTTTCTGGATTCAGTTTCAGTTTATTGGCCCTCCTTCAGTCCACTATTGATATCAGGCAGTGCTTAAGAATATGCACAGCATCATTTGTGGATGAAGAGGAGGAAAGAGAGAACTGTGTCATCTGTGTATTGATGACAATGAACTCAAAATCTCTGTATGACTTCTCCCAGTGGCTTCAAGTAGATATTAAAAATCATTAGGGGAAATAGCCAATCTACGTGGGACTCCATGACGGAGGTCCCAAGGGGTGGACACCACCTCCACAACCTGTACCATCTGGGATTGCCCTTCAAGGAAAGACCAGAACCACTGAAGAAACACCAAAGAACACACACACACAAACACACACACACACACATGGACCAGCAGAGTTATATTCCTCCCTCAGGAGATCATCTGGCAGGGCAACCAATGCCATTTCAGTACCATGTTATGACCTGAACTACAATTGAAATGGATCCAGTCTCTCTGTTTCCTCCAAGAATACGTGCAAGGAGGAAAAAAACTTTCAAGTGTCTTATCTAAAATATTGTACCAATGTTTGAAGCAGAAAACATTGCTATCTTACATGCATTGTAAGTAGCAGTAAATTCAAATGCTAGTTTTGTGCATATGAGGGGTTTTTTTATCAGATATTTTTTATACCATGGATTAGCCTCACATGTCACCTCTATCCTATTTTATAAGAGAAAGAGAGTAGCTACATGATCTCTCTCAAATCTCTACCGCCCTCTCTTTTGGATCCTTTTCAGCCAGAAGAAGGTCCATGTTTAAGAGAACTGAGATATAAGAAGGGCTGCCTGTTCTAATTTTAAAATGAGGTTTTGGATTTGGTTTTGGCAGAACTATAGAGCAATGTAACATTACATGGTTAACAGTATAACACTAAAGTGAATTTGTGGGACAGAATTTCATAAATGAGCTTTTGCATCATAATTGTTATGTGCGATCAAGTGGCTTCTAGTACATGATGACCCTATGACCTCCAAAAGATCCTGTACTAATAGTTCTACTCAGGTCTTGCAAACACAAGGATATAACTTCATTTATTGACTCAATCCATTTAATATTTGGTCTTCCTCTTTTCTTACTGCCTTCAACTTTTCCCAGCCTTCAAATTTTGGAAGTTTTAAAATGTTTCTAAGTATAAACTCAATTCAGATTCACACAACACTCCTATACCATCCTTATATGCAAGACATTACTTCATATGGTCTATCATTAAGGACATGGCTTTATTGTGTGGGAATATTAAACCACATTAAAACCATCTAAACTGATGTCATAATTTAAAATCATTGTTTTAGAAATTGAATTGAAAATAATGTTCTAACTGTCCCCATCTGTAATGACACTGCATTTAGATATTGTAATTATATTCTTCTTTGATCATATTTTATTTTTTTGCTGGGTGTGAAACATTAAGCTAATTCTTGTCCTAAAATCCAGTTGAAATAAATTCCTCCTGTTCTCCCCCACACCTTGTAATTACTTTCTCCAGATATAGTTCACTTCTTCTCTCTTCTTTTCTTACATTTCCTTCTTTTTTGCATGCTTTTGATTCTATCCAGAACATATTATATTCTTGTCAGGCAGAAAGTTCATTTCTATTTCTCTCTCTCTCTCTCTCTCTCTGTGTGTGTACTGTTTTGTTTTTTAATAGGCTTCTGTGGTTGTTCACAGTGGAATTGAAAATACCGTAGCAGTTTCCCTATAAAAGCAAAATGAATACACATTGATCTCTTCTCTTGATGACATACTAGTATTACTTAGTAGACCAATGAGATTGATTCTCCCTTGCTAACTTTAATTAATCGCTTCAGCTCTATTTCTGCTAATGGGTGAAGTGACAGAAATCAAAGACATAGATTTCCTTTCATGCTTCTAGTCATCACATCTTGCATCATCTACTGAGATATGAAAATGCATGCAAAGTTTCAGAACAGTCAGCAGAATTACTTGTCTTATTCTTTTTGTCTCTCTTTCTAGCTAAAGTTACATTAACACTTATGCTGTACCTCCTGGCAACATCTCTGTGGCTCTCCCAATTCTATTCTCTTTTCTCAAGATTGTAAATTCAAAATTTCAAGGCAGAGCAAAATTGGATTGAATGATTATTATAGGTGCATGATAGTGCAACCCTGTTATTATGCAGCAGAGCAAACCAACATTCTGCAAGGCAGTTCTAAAAATGGGGGCAGCCTAAAAAAATTATAACTTTGAAACTGAGCTTCAGATTAGCACCAAATTTACGCTAGGTGCAAGCACACAGTTTGGTCAAAAGGTTTTTATGATTTTTTTTTTAAAAAAAACTGGTTTAACCCACCCCTTCAGAAATAGGTAACCCTAAACACCCCCAAATTTAAAATAGTTCATATTAATTGTAAAGACTATTCTTGCTTACCTTGAAAGAGAATGGTTGGCACCACCCACTTTTTTTTATTTGAGAAGAATCCACATGGTGGATTCTCTCAGGCTTTCTGAGACTAGGCTCCTAACACAAGTTTTCAAGAGGAAAATTGGCTCAAGGTCTGGGGTAATCTGAACTTCTGAACCTGTCAATTAGGACCCAATGACCAAACTGGGGTTTTTTTTTTTTTTTTACAACAAGCACACTAGTCTCAACCATTCCATTAATCTTGTCACTATACAATTGTTTGGTAACAAAAACAATCCAGAGATGTTATGTGCCATCAAGTCACTTCTGATGTGTGGTAAATGTATGAGTATAATGACCTCCAAAATGTCCTGTCATTAACAGCTCTGCTCAGATCTTCCAAACCAACAACATCTCATACCAAGTCATCTCTGTTGGTCAGAATCAAGTCAAGGATAGCAAATCCTCTAGTTTCTTTCTCCATTTTTTGTAGGAGAAAATTATCAGCCACACAAGCCAGGAATTTCTTGGAAGGGCCATACTTGGCAGAATTTGCCTCCCGACATATATCTGGATAATTGAAATCTCCCATCACTACTACATTGTGGCTCTTTGGAAATCCTGCAATTTGTTTTTCAAAAGTTTTGTCTGTTTCCTCTCTTTGATTGGGTGGTTGATAGTAGACTCCAACTACCAAGTTCCTTTTGTTTTTTGCCCCAACTAGATTGATCCAGATGCTCTCGATGGGACTGCCAATCTCATCCTCCTGTATTTCTGTGCAGGAATGCGTATTTTTGACACATACTGCCACTTCACCTCCCTTTTTATTCTCTCTCTTCTTTTTGATCAGTTTATATCCCTCAATTGCTGTATTCCAGTCATGGGAGTCATCCCACCAAGTTTCAGTTATTCCTATCAAGCCATACTTACCCTTCTGAATTAAAATTTCCACTTCTTCTTGTTTGTTTCCCATACTCCTGCCATTTGTATACAGACACTGGAGGGTGTGTGATTTGTGGCCTGTTTGTCTTTGTACATTTTTATGAATATTATTATGATTATTGTAATGATTATAATGATTATTGTTATGATTATTATTGTTAATGGTATTATTTTTCCCTTTTGATCAGTTTGGTCCATTCCTCTTATTGTGTGCAAGGCTTCATCTACCCTTAACTCTGTGCTTGCGTCTCCCTCCCCCTTCCACCTCAATTTAAAGCCCTCCTGATGAAGTTCTTCATGCTGTGGGCAAACACATTCTTCCCAGTCCTTCTTTGCTAACTCCTAACTCTCCCTTTTCTTTATTTCAAAAAGCAAAGTGACATCTTTTGGAAAACATGTACACAACATGTTCATATAGCTTTTGGCTCAATATAGATTTTCTTTCCGTCCAAAGGAAAGGGTTTGAAATTTTGAATATAGCTTTTTAGTCTATATTCTGCATAGCGAGCATGGCAACATTAGTTTACCTGAAAGGTTAAAGGGTGTGTATGATTCTCTGTTGTATGTGTTGCATTTACACCTTTGCTTCACCGTTTCATCTCCTTACCCCCCTCCCCACCCACAAACATCCAATTGTGAGTAATGTGTGAGGGAGTCTTCCAGATTTACTTAATGTGCTGCCTGCACTATGTTTCTTTAGTGTATTATTTTGCAAATGTGTATGATTCAAGATGCCAAATAACATCAATGATCTTAATGGCTGGGCAGATATGTGTAAGGAGAAGAGCTTTCTCAAATAGTCTGAAACCATTTCAGGCTTTGAAAGATAACACCAACATCTTGAATGTGACACTCCATAATCCTATACTCATATGTGATTTTTCATAGGGAGTATAGCCCCATCCAGAACAGGTCACTTGCCTAATTCCTGGATCTTAGAACCACCATTGGGATTCAGTTTCATCATGTTAACTCTCACTTAGTTCCTTAAAGCCTTTAAATTAGTATGGTCACTATCTTCTTATATAGAGATAAACTGATACGATAAAGAGAGGGCAGGACTTTAGTCTCAGAGGAAGCAAAAGAATTTTGATCCCTGCTGTGCCATGATGTACATGCTGCAGCATATTAACAACAGTGAAGTTGGATGAAGAGCAATTCAATCCACACAGAAGGTCAGAAAAATCCCTTCAAACTATGTGTAAGCCTTTTAATTACTGCATTAAGGACTTGAGCTTTTTACCCAGCTTGAGAGTAAGTTCATAAAGACTGTTTAAATTCATCAGTACTGTTTTAGATACAGAAAATTAATCAACACTTGGATTGCATTTAGTAATATTAGTGTGATACTCTGAGACTTTCACAGACTAGCAACAGTACCAAGAAAATCATGTACAATAAAATATGCAAGTGGGCTGACACAGAACATATAGAACAATAAACAACCCCTGGACTTCAGGTTGCTCACAACAGTATTTCACTGCACATTAGATTGTGTGTATTATTTGAAAGTTGCAAATTTGAGTACAATGGTGGGATTAAGAAAGTGGTTTTATTTGAATGGCAGTAGCCATGCCATACAATAATCTTTATTGGATATGAAGTGTCATATTTCCTTGGACATACAGAACTCTACGATTTTTTTTTACCAAGTTGTGGAAAGCTATGCTTATGGAAATTTAGAGGGTGTTATGCCCAGCCTGTCCACATATCTGACATCAGGATCAGTTGCACAATTGGTTGGAAAGTCATTGGTGCAATTGCAACTGTGGAACTTCTTGCTGGATAGGTTGGCCTTTAGAGGAGTCTCATGAGCCCAAAGGAAGGCAGATGAGCAAATTATTGTCCTCTAGTTTGATTTTCACAATATCTCCCAGCTCCCACTTCTCAGAAAAACAACAAAGTGTGTAAGAGGCTTTCAATCCCTGCCTCTCCCTTGCCACCCTCTGGTCCCTCCAGAAACATAAATTTTCTTCAGCGTTCTCTGGGAAATTTTGTCACAAAACAAAGCATACTGCAGTTCTCTTGTCTTCATAATATTTTCTAGTAACAAATATTAGTATTCTTCTTTTGTATACCCCAAGGTATGTCAAGAAGATAACAAAATTAATATAATTGCCTTTTTTAATTAGCAGAAAGTAGTGTTTTTTTCACACATTTTATTATTGCTAATAATATTATTTACTCCAATGTCTTTAGTAAACCTATTCAAGTTGAATTTGGGACTCTGTTTTGATTCAATTAGCCTCTGTTATAATGGTACATAGTATGTTTGCAAAATTGTGCCAGCTCATTAATACGTAATATCAGGTAGTGAGGAGACTATTTTAAACATAATTTTATTTAATTGTAGCATTATTAGTACTCAGACCATGCAAACAGTAGAAAGAGATTAACTTACAATAAAAATCAGAGGGCCTAAGGGCCAAAATATATTTTACAGATGACCCATTATTAGAGTTGAAAATATATTAGTTTCCAGAGACAGAATTTATGCAGACTTTTGTGTCTGAGATGACCAGTCACAAAACAGATCAACAGGTAAACTTCACAAGATGAGAAAAGCCTCTTTTGTGACTATCAAGAACATTCTGCAATTGAAGATTTCCTTCTTCTAATGATGGGTTATCTGTCACATAGAGCTTGACCCACAGATACATTCAGGTGGCACTAGTGTACTAAATCATGCCCCATTACCAAAGCTATCAACAAGCATAGCTGTTTTACTTTATCTAATTCTGCTGTCTGTACCAAGTGCATAAATGTACTCCATAAGAATCCAGTACTAACCAAGCCCAACTGAGTTCAAGAGGTCTTGTTCTCAAGTAACTATATATAAGTTTACAACCTTAATGAGTTGCTCTCAGTAAAAGTAGAAGGACTGGTTAGAATGAAGTTTCTCCTTTTAATTCCTCTCTATTCTTTTATATTGATTTTTTAACAACTGGCCCATAGGTTGTGGCTACAATACAGTTAATTATTTTTTCTTCTTTTTTGTAATAATATGTTCCCTTGTGGGAATTGTTTGTAGATTAGCCTTTTGAGGGGTTATGCTGAATGGCACATAAACAAAAGAACACTGGAGATAAGTGGCTAAAAGCTATGTACCAGAAAATACAGAAAATTTACCTTAATGGGGCATATTATAATATTGAGACAGATACTGTATTTTTCCTGCATATAAGATGCCCCCATGTATAAGATTCCCCCCCTTTCTAACCCAGAATTAAGAAATCTTTATTTAGCTTTGAGTATTCTGCCTCTGGGCTCAGAACGCTCGGACATTACGAGTCCCTATTGCCTACAGGCTCCACCTCCAATGAGGTGTGTCCCAATTGGTTTGTTCAGCATCAGCTGACGTCAGTTCCATAAGGCTCGTGATTGGAGGAAGCTAAGTCTCCTGACTGTAGGAAGCTAAGCCTCGTGATTGAAGGAAGCCTGTTTACAGAGGCAAGGTACGGGCAGTTTTGTTCTCTCCTCAGCTTCCATGTATAAGACACCCCTCAATTTTTAGTGTAATGATTTTAGGAAAAAGCAGCATCTTATACATGGAAAAATATGGTATTTCTGGACAATGTCTGGAAACATGCATCCATACCCAGATACCTAGTGTAGAGACAGTCTTAACTGATTGACTAATTTCCTTTGTTAAACACAGGGCTTTCTAAAGGAAGTTTTTGATGTGAAGTAGTACATTATTGTAATACATGTACATAGTGCACAGATGCAACAGAGTTGTGTATTTTATCTGTGTGTGTGTGTGTGTGTGTGTGTGAGAGAGAGAGAGAGAGAGAGAGAGAGAGAGGAGTTGCTCATATATACCTGTTCAAATGACAGCCACATTCCAAACCCATGTATTATGTTTTGGGTTGCTGTTTAAAACTATGAACAGGGATTCCTCTCAAATATTCCCTGTCACCAACTCAGGCAAATAGTGTTTCCTTTTATATTTGCTTTAATGCTTCGGCAGCTAAGGGCTGACTTCACAATGCTCTTTTTAAAAAGTATGTGCTTCTTTTGAAACTCCACGCCTTGTTCCCTGCTTTGTATTGCACTGGAGAAAGAATTAAAGAAGGTGTTGAGGTGTCTCAAGGAAATTTTACAGTTTTAAAATGCACATTGAATCTAACTTGCATCAGTATTTAAAAGAGGGCTGGGGAATGTATGACCCTATCATTGTTAACAGAATGTCATTCCTATGAGTATTGCCAGCATAATCAATGGTGAATGATGATGGCAAATGTAGTTCAACAACATCTGGAGGGTGTAGAAAATGTGGAGTATAAGTCATGTATACAAATGTCAGGTGTCCTTGATATGCAAGAATTGTATGTAAACTCACTTCTGTTTTCATTCTTCTTCTTTCTATACCTTAATAAATTAAAAAAACACAAACATCTGGAGGGCCACATGTTCTCTACCTCTGGTTTAGAACAAAGCAAAGTAAGCACAATACCAGCTTACTTCTCTATTTAAAATAGCACCTATTGCTTCATTACTCATATCACTCATTATCCCCTTACCCCGGAATAAGACACGAGACAACTGTTATGGAATAAAACATGGGTCGCACTTTATTAAATATTCATATTTCTCCTCAATGGAAATATGTGTCATCTTTTAAGATGTTAAGTAGTGCAACTGGAATGCCATCACCTCCACTGGCCTTGTTGTTAGCCATGCTTTCTAAGGCCCACTTGACTTCACTCTCCAGGATGTCTGGCTCAAGGTCAGCAGCCACACTATCTGGGTTGTCCGGGACATCCAGATCTTTCTGGTATAATTCCTCTGTGTATTCTTGCCACCTCTTCTTGATGTCTTCTGCTTCTGTTAGGTCCCTCTCATTTTTGTCCTTTATCATGTCCATCTTTGCACAAAATGTTCCTTTAATATCTCCAATTTTCTTGAACAGATCTCTGATTTTTCCCTTTCTATTATTTTCCTCTATTTCTTTGCACTGTTCATTTAACAAGGCCCTCTTGTTTCTCCTTGCTATTCTTTGGAAGTCTGTGTTTCATTTTCTGTAACTTTCCCTATCTCCCTTGCATTTTGTTTCCCTTCTCTTCTCTGCTATTTGTAAGGCCTCGTTGGACAGCCACTTTGCTTTCTTGCCTTTCCTTTTCTTTGGGATGGTTTTTGTTGCTGCCTCCTGTAAAATGTTACAAGCCTCCAGCCATAGTTCTTCAGGCACTCTGTCCACCAAATCGAGTTCCTTAAATCTGTTCTTCACTTCCACTGTGTATTCATAAGGGATTTGGTTTAGATTATACCTGACTAGCCCAGTGGTTTTTCCTACTTTCTTCAGTTTAAGCTTGAGTTTTGCTGATGATCAGAGCCACAATCAGCTCCAGGTCTTGTTTTTGCTGACTGTATAGAGCTTCTCCATCTTTGGCTGCAGAGAACATAATCAATCTGATTTCGGTATTGCCCATCTGGTGATGTCCATGTGTAGAGTCACCTCTTGTGTTGTTGGAAAAAAGTGTTTGTGATGACCAGCTTGTTCTCCTGACAAAACTCGATTAGCCTTTGCCCTGCTTTGTTTTGAACTCCAAGGCCAAAGTTACCTGTTGCTCCTTTTATCTCTTGACTCCCTACTTTAGCATTCCAGTCCCCTATAATGAGAAGAACATCTTTCTTTGGTGTCAATTCTAGAAGGTGTTGTAAGTCTTCATAGAACTGGTCAATTTCAGCCTCTTCAGCATTGGTGGTTGGTGCATAGACTTGGATTACTGTGATGTTGAAAGGTCTGCCTTGGATTCGTATTGAAATCATTCTATCATTTTTGAGATTGTATCCCAGTACAGCTTTTCCCACTCTTTTCTTGACTATGAGGGCTACTCCATTTCTTCTATGGGATTCTTGCCCACAATAGTAGATATGATAATCGTCTGAATTGAATTTGCCCATTCCCGTCCATTTTAGTTCACTGACGCCCAGGATGTCAATATTAATTCTTGCCATCTCCTGTTTGACCACATCCAGCTTACCAAGGTTCATAGATCTTACATTCCAGGTTCCTATGCAGTATTTTTCTTTGCAGCATCGGACTTTCCTTTCACTTCCACGCACATCCACAGCTGAGCGTCCTTTCGGCTTTGGCCCAACCACTTCATTAGCTCTGGAGCTACTTGTACTTGTCCTCCGCTCTTCCTCAGTAGCATGTTGGACACCTTCTGACCTGAGGGGCTCATCTTCCAGCGTCATATCTTTTAGCCTTTTGTTTCTGTCCATGGAGTTTTCTTTGCAAAGATACTGGAGTGGCTTGCTAGTTCCTGCTCCAGGTGGATCACGTTTAGTCAGAACTCTCCACTATGACCTGTCCGTCTTGGGTGTCCCTGCACGGCATAGCCCATAGCTTCTCTGAATAACTCAAGCCCCTTCGCCACGACAAGGCAGCAATCCATGAAGGGGTTTAGCATGTATACATTACTGAAACAGCGACGTCTACGTTGGCTCAGTCATGTCATGAGGATGGCTGATGGTCGGATTCCAAAAGATCTCCTGTATGGAGAAATAGTGCAGGGAAATCACCCCAGAGGGAGACCACAGCTGCGATACAAGGATATCTGCAAGCGGGATCTGAAGGCCTTAGGAATGGACCTCAACAGATGTAAAACCTTGACATCTGAGCGTTCAGCCTGCAGCATGGCCTCTCCCATTTTGAAGAGACACTTGTCCAGCAGACCGAGGCAAAGAGGCAGTCCTGAAACCAGCAAAATCAGACAGCTGGACATGGGACAGATTGTATTTGTCTTCAGTGTGGAAGGGATTGTCACTCTCGTATTGGCCTCCTCAGCCACACTAGACGCTGTTCCAAGTCCTCTATTCAGAGCATGTTACCATAGTCTCTCGAGACTGGAGGATGCCTAATCTAAAATCACCTGCTCAAAACCATCAGTCACTCTTGAGCAATTGGTAGACAAGAGGGAAATGAACACCTTTTTTTGTATGCATGTGCTCATTAACTAAGGCACTCTGATGCACAAAACAGTGGTCTTTTATTACAATGGGCCCAGCAACAACACAAATATCAACTCAGGATTCTCTGGTTTACTATTAAATTCTACATTTTATGAAAAGAGCATTCCTAGTTTTGTGCGTATCCAAACAAAAGAAGGTGAAACAGAAGTGCCATGTGACCAGGAACATGTCTTTAATTATTATACCCAAGAAGCCATAGGTATAGCATCTGTGCGGGATCCAGCTGAGATGGGAGACGCTCCTCAACATTGCCTTCCAGTACCAAAGTAGTAGCACACCAGTCAGTACCTGTATTTGCTCATTCTGAAAATGTGATGACAGGTGCGTGCTGACATTATCTCCTCTGTTGTCACTTCAATTGTGCAAAAGTGACAGTCTGAAGAGGAGTGCATACACTCCCCGCATAAACCAGAACTCTGGTATGTTTTTGTTTTTTTGCTTCTAGCTCACTGGAGAGCCTATCCAGATGAACAGCCTCTTTTTCTTCAAACTGCTGCTTTCATGTGATTCAAGCAACAATGGAAGAGGGTAGGATTAGTATGATCCCTTCATTGTTTTTGAAAGACACACACCTTCAGAACCAACTAATAAAGCTGTATGTGTTCCTGAATCCAGCCCTATCACCCACACTTCAAATGCTGAAGTAGGCCCTTTCAAAACACTCCCTAAGTTCCAAAACTTTCAATGCCCCTCCAAGTTCCAAAACGTTATACACGTGACCCAGTTAATTCCTCCCTCCTCCCCCAGGAGCTAATGTCATGTAATGGTTACAATGTTATTTGGGATTTGGGAGACCTGGACTCAGTGATCACTTAGCCATGAAACAGCAGTTGACGAAACACATTATCAGTGTGACCCACAGGGCAGTTCAGAGAAGCAAGTAGGAAGGACGGAGAGGCATGCTCCGTCCTTCCTACTTGTCTTGACCTTGTTGGAAGAATGTACAAATGTATAAATAAAGGGTGTCAACCACTTGCCCTGCCCCTTGAGGCATACTATGTACCTGCACACTTTCTTTGTTTCCTGCCTCCTCTGGGGTATGTGTTGTACACACAGTCCCAATGAGTATGGATGCAATATATTGTTTGCTTCAGTAGCATTTCTTAAACTTGTCTTAACTATGTTGATCACAATGTTCTCATCATTCACCATATGCTTCAGAATCAGAGATAATGACTTTGTTTTAAACTGGGCAGGTTATATTTAAATATAACTGCATGAATACTTATGAATATTATTATGTTTCAGCTTCTGTTTGGGCACAATAGATCCTAAGAAGTAAAAGTCTAGTATATGCATGTATCTGTGCAGATCCTTCTTGTAGAACTGAGAGAAGTTACAAAACAAATCTGAGCCGAAGTTCAGGGAATGACCCGACATCAGTAATCCATCTCTAAGCAGGACTGACTTCCTAGATTAAGAAAAATTTCCATTAGGGTAACTTTTCAACTCTATTAAATTTGACAGAATGAGCTATGGAATGTATTGATAATGAAATTGGGCACCTTTGGCTTCAACATAGAACTTGTCTGTATAATATTCCAAAGTGAATTTATGTTAGAACATTTATGGAAGGCAAAAGTTGTGTTCTGAAATCCTCCACTTGTAAGCTTTGCACATATTTCGCTATGAACTCATACACTTCACAGTCTCTATTACTGAATTGTGCTTGCAACTGGGACATTATTAGAATGGAAGTGAAGAGACCTGGCTATTTCCAGTGCACCAAGACCTTTCCTCAAACTGTTTTCCCCCATAGGTAAAAAAATTAGATTATTATCTTGCACCACTATCAATGTCACATTTCATACTTCTGTAAATGACTTTATGGACACTGCACATTTTGCTACCTCCATGCTCTTTATCATTAGCTGCTGCTTACAGAAACTATTACAGTGCTTCCCTTGGAGAAGGGACAGAAATTGACACTAAGGTGTATTTTTTCATGTCTCAAAAACATTGTTCCCACAAACCAAAAAAGTCAGAGAATTTTCATGTCATCTGGATCATACAGAAAAGCTTCACAGCATCTCGATCAATGCATACAACCCATCCTCGGAGGTGGAAAAATAAGTACATGCAGTGTAGTACCTTTTCTGGGGTTTGTTTTCATTGTTTCCTTGTTTTGTTTTGCCCTTTCAGGGTAATCTTGTACAGGAAATCATCATCATCATCATCATCATCTTATAACTACAAAGCTGGAAGAGACTTTAGTCCAGCCCGTGTCAAGGAGGCACAGTGGGGAATCAAATTCTTAACCTCTGGCTCCACAGCCAGATCAATACTAGACATGGGGATGAATATAAAAATGAATTGCAATATTCAACTAATATCACTGATTTGTCAGATATTCATTGCTTCATATTATTGAGGTCCAGAGACCCCAACAAATACGAAGCAACAAATATAACCCTTTTATATTCATCCCTTCGTCTATCAGGCTTCCCCCGTCTTCCTATGCCTGGGAGGAAAGTGGGACCCAAGTGTTCCCCCACCCCCACTGTCCGTGCAAAGACAGAGGGGGGAATTGCCTCAGTCAGGCTTGCCGAAAGGGAAGCCCTCCCTGCTGCTCTTTGCAAAATCTAGGTTGCTGGAACTGAAACCACGGTTCCAGCAGTCTAGCTTCTGTTTCCGTGGAAGCTGCCATTGAGCAGGAGGAGGCAGCTGGGAAGGTAAGCGGAAGGGGGGGGTGGCAGGCTGTGGGGGCTGGGTTTTTTTTTGTTTTGTTTTTTAGATAGCCCCACGGGCTCTGTAAAAAAAGAAAAAGACCCGACGAACTGACAAATTGATTCATGGTTGTCAGGCCACTGGGGGGCAATTCGTGGTTCTTGGGTTGTCAAGTTCGACGACCCACAAACCAAGACGAAACACCATTTTGGCACTTCGTCTCCATCTCTAATCAATACACCACTGGGCTATCCAGAAAAATAGCATTTTGTACAGGAATTATAATAATTCTATGCAGTCTGCTGTTCGTTCCAGACTATGAAACATACAAGAAATACCTCAAAAATTGGGGGCAGGGACCAAATAGGCTGACAAAGAAATAAATTACTACGATGAGAAAAGATGCATATTTTCCTCAGTTTCTATGAAAGTATGTGTGTAGAGATGGGTACAAACAGCTGATTCATTTACTGGCCCTACATGTGTTTTGGGTTCAGCACTCCACCACATCTGGTGAATGGCACTCAGAGGCAACAACTGAAGAAGTTGGGGCAAGAAAGCTGGGGTTCTGCCTCTGAGTGGGTGCCCACTGCAGAGGGTGGGTTGCCAAAACACAGAACATCTGTGGGGTGGGTAGATAAACCTGCACAAACCACTGAAATGGCGGTTCATGCCCATCTCTAGTTGTCAGGTTCACATCTCTACTGTATATTGTGTTCATTTGAAAGAGGTATGCTCTCACTTTGTTTGTTTTTAAATACTTATGCAAAGTAAGGCAACAAGGATGGTCAGGGGGTTGCAAACCAAGCCCTGTGAGGAAAGACTGAAAAAATTGTGCATGTTTAGCCTTGAGAAAAGAAGGCTGAGGGGTGATGTAACACTTTTCAAATACATGAAAGGTTGTCATATAGAGGAGGACCTGTTCTTGATCATCAGTGCAGGACACGCAACAATGGGCTCAAGTTACAGGAAGCCAGATTTTGGTTGAATATCCGGAAAAACCTACTACATGTTAAAGCAATATGGCAATGGAACTGATTACCTCAAGTGTTCCAACACTGGAAACATTCAAGAGAAACTTAGACAACCACCTGGCAGATATCCTTTGATTTTTATTCCTGCATCGAGGGAGTTGGACTTGATGACATTATAGGCCCCTTCCAACTTCACTATTCTGATTCTATGCATGCTGCCTTTCTCCTAAGAAGGATCCAAGGCAGCAATGTATCTGTTAGTATGTAATGACAATACATTTACCCTTTGTTTGAATATTTAACCAGTAGAGAAGTCAACAAGAGAGACAATACAAGATTTCCAAACAATGCAAAATAGTTTCCTTTATCGGTTCTTGCCATAGGATCACACTAAAAACTTAAAGGAAAAGAGATGGTTATCTTGATGGTTTGATGCAGAGCTCAGTGATGCCAATTAAAAAGCATTATTTCACCTCAGTGAATATAGCCATTCTTATCTGGAAATGTCAGCTGGCTGATAGCATTGTGAGAGCTTCATGTCCAGCTTCTCATGCAATGTGTCACTGAACTCCCATCTGATACACTGATTCCTGATGGCCGTGAAAGTCGTTTTACTTTTCTTGTTTTATCTAAATGTAAGCATATGATAAGACAGCTCTACGATTTTACCAAGAATAGTCTACTATCCACAGGTGGTGCTCCATCAGGGCCTGAATCAATCTTATGTTTTCTGCTTAGGGATGAGTGGAAAGTCTGTTTTGAACTTCCCAGTATTCACAGTATTCACAGATGAAGAAGGGATTGAAAACAAACAAACAAACAAACAAAACAGTGTGAATAGGGAAGAAAAAAGAACTGGACAGATTGTTGCCTGCAATCAACAACAAATATAGTATATTGCAACCTTCCTGGAAATGCACAATCTTTTGTTAGGACTATTCACTGGGCCCCTACACAGTCCATGCCCAAATAAGAGCACACTGGGATTGGTATCTGAACCACCCTTTTCGCCTTTGGAAGAGATTCCTATCTGATTCTTGTCCATGCAAGTGACAACGTTTGTGCATATCTGGATCTCCAGGAAGACATTCATCCTTGCAAAAAGGGCAAGGCCAAGTCATAGACTGAACTAATTGTGCATCTCCACCAGGCCCCAGCATTTTGGGAGTACCTGAAGTGCAGGCAGGTCAGAAAGACTCATGGACATAGCAGTGGGGATCTGCAAAGCTAGATGCTGTGTTTTACCTTTATGCTTCTTTTTCTCCAGCGGTCAGGAAGAAAGTATGATCTCACGAGTGAGCATAATGGCTTCCTGGGGCAGCCACAGGGAAGGGAGTGAGAGAGAGACTTAAAAGGGAAATAGGTACAGTCCTCTCTGATTCATTCTTAAAAGGACAATGTGAGAAACCTACTTTTCTTTTACAGCACTTGGAATTTGACCTCATTCTGTTTCCTTTCTTAGCTCGTTTTCCAGCTCATCAGTCCAGCAAGTGCATTTATTCAAGAGAATAGATACTACTTCCAGCAGTATCTGTGCACTTTTCATCCTTCCTGAACATGAAGGCACTAGGGGTGACCAGCGGCTACTTGCTCTGCCCTGTGGTCATCCTGGAAACATACAAATGCCCTGATTCACATTGTTTACACATTTGATGCACATATCCCTACTTATTGTTTGCACATTTAGCTTGTATGTTTAGGTAGGGGGAAAAAATCATACAAAAACTACCTCAAACTGTACTGTAAGCTTCAAGCTGTAGCATTTAGCGAGGATTAATTATAAAACCAGGGATTTTGCATTGATGATGTGGATAGGGCTGAGGGTCGAAGAGGTAACAAAATCTTGTCAAAAGTGACAAAATCTTATTTTAACAGAATCTAGGCCTGCAACCATAAACATGTTTTATAAAATGTCTCCTCCGTAAACAGTGGCATGTTGTATAGGACTTGGAAAATATCTCACATACTCAGTGCAGCACTGACCATTTGTATGATAACCAGACTTCCTTTCTCTCTCTCTCTCTCTCTCTCTCTCTCTCTCTCTCTCTCTCACACACACACACACACACACACACACACACACACACACACACACACACACACACACACACACACACACACACTTTTTGAACAATTTTCTGTGAATATAGATGCTTTAAAATTCAAGTGATGATAGTACAAATTTTCAAGTTGGGTTTAGGCAGACCAGCCATGCAGAAAGCAACCTCCTGATTCAGATGGGGTAACAAATGGGAGGGAAGATGCCATCCCGCTGAGCAAATCCCCAAGAGTCACTTTTTCCTACTGACACCTGATCACCTCAAACACTAAGCACAGGTGTGAGAATTCTCTTGTGTTTGACAGTTGGTTGAACACAGTCTGTGATAATTAACTCCAAATCAGTGTGTCTGGCTCCACTCAAAACATAGTTTGCTCTCAGACTTTGCAAATTTATTCTTTCTTTTTTCCCCTTCAAAAATGTGTTTGGATTTTTTTTTTCACCACCTGAATCTACTCTCCTGTCCTTTTAGAATTCCAATCATATTGGAAAGAAAATGTGATAACGGGACCCTCCAAATATGATTTTTTTTTTAAAAAAAGGAAATGTTTGTTTCATGTGATTTATCTTGTGGGTTGAGTTGGAGCAATAACCTTGCTAAGATTTTTGGGAAGAATTTTCTCACCATAAATAATAAGTATATTTCAGTAAACAGAGAATCGAATTGTGTATACTTAGCCTGCCATCAAGAACCATAAATCCCCATATGAACAATCTTGGCTGCTAAGATCTTCAGGGACGGACCTTCCTCTCAGTCCCACTGCCCTCTCAGGCATCTATGGTGAAAATGCCAGACAGGGCCTTCTCTGTGGCTGTTCCATGTTGTGAAGTGCCCTCCCTCAGGAGGCTACATTGTACCCCTCCTTAACCTTCGGGCAACATGTAAAGACATTTCTTTTTAAACAGTTTTTTTAACATTGGGCATTTAAGCTGGAGCCTCCCTCCAATCTTAGGTATTGTAATTCTTTAAGTGTGGTTTTCAAGATTTTAAAAAATGTGTTAACATTATGATTTTTGTACTATTCTATATTTAATTGTTTTTTTAATATGATAATTTATTGTGGTTCTATATTCTGTTTATATTATAATTATTGTGAGCTGCCTTGGGAGAAAGCTGGCATAGAAATGTAACAAATCAATCATCTGCACATGCCATGTTTTCCCTTGTCAGAAATATTATGAAATGTGTTGCCATCACATTTCATCCTAGGTTCAAATTATACATTACAGATATCATATTATTAGAAGTTCAAATCACATTAGATAGCAGGATGGCACTGCTTCATAATGAAAAAGGAGGGCATATTTGCATTAAATTTGCATATGTTAAGGTAAAACTGTATATGCAACTGTTTATCATTACAGTTAGACGTTATTCCTATAAGACAACCTATATTAGGTGTTGAAGAGACATAATTCTAGCAGACATTTTTTCTTGAGTTATCCCACTTATAGTTTGTTTTTACCTCTCAATAATCAGTGACAAAATAAACTTCTTTTCAAAGTACAACAGTGTGTAAGGCTTGTGCTGTGACAATCAGATGTCATCAGCACTCAGCAGAATTCCATGTTCTAATGCCTTGCTGTCTGTAGTATTTAATTTGCCCCTTGTTAGCTGCTGCTGCCAAGGACAGGAAACAAGAAACACCGCAACAGAAATTATTGTTCTGCATTCTTTAAGGAAAGAAGATAATTTGATGCCTAGTTGACTTTTGTTGGTGTGTGTGTGCGTGTATGTGTGTGTGTGTGTGTGTGTATGTGTGTGTGTGTGTGAGAGAGA
Source organism: Intellagama lesueurii (assembly GCA_037013535.1). NCBI lineage: Eukaryota > Metazoa > Chordata > Lepidosauria > Squamata > Agamidae > Intellagama > Intellagama lesueurii. The sequence continues at coordinate 265,312,041 of JBAJHW010000002.1, read as the reverse complement.
GAGAGAGAGAGAGAGGCATAAATGTACTCAGAGTGCCTGTGGGAATTATTTATTTGAATGTGGAAAAATCACATGGAAAGCTTTGAGTATCAGAAAACATCTTAGCCTTCCTTGTGGGAGAGATTTTAAGGTGGGCTTTTTTAAAAAAAGTAAGCAGTTCATTCATGTATTTTGAAAATGAAACATATGTGAATTTCCATCAAACTCAAGATTTTAGATTAGAGATCTAAAATCTAAAATCTTGGGTTTGATGGAAATCAAACCCAAGAATTTACAAGGCTATTGTAGGTTATGAAGGTGCATTAAAAGGAAACACAACGCAATTAGATCACATATTATGGATTTATTCTGCCTCTGAAGTGTCTGACATTGACCAAAGAAAGATGGAGACTAGTGGTGTAAATAGATTATTAATCAATTCAGATGTGCCTGATCTATTATCTGATCCAATGATCATTGAGAGACAGAGATAACTATTCAGCTGGATTATGTTCCATTTGCTGTAATCAACAGCAGTCATGAATAATGCCCAATTATTACAGATAGATTGCTGGATTTCTAGCCCTCTTAGTGCTCAGAATATTATCCTCTTAATAACTTGTTTGTGTTGTGTGTTCTTTCTCCCCCTTTTCTTCAGAATTTTCATCCTAGAGGATGGCAGCCTGAAGATCTCTAACGTGACCAAAACAGATGCAGGTGTCTACACTTGCATAGCAATGAATCAATTTGGAGTTGCTAGGAACTCAGGAAATCTTATTGTGAAAGGTATTTTATTGTTTTCATTTGGTGCTTTATGCATACTGAAGATGCACATGCATATTTGATTAACAGTGCTCAGTTTTCAGGAAATATAATTGGCTTGTCTTGAGGCACTCTTTGAACCAAACCTTCTTACTGCAACAGGGCTGCTGTGATGCCTTTGGCAACCCAGAGGGTGCCTGGCCAAGCTGCAGGTGGTGCCTCTGCCTTGATAGCATTCTTAGAAGGTGATACTGGCAACAAAATCAGTTCCCAGACTCCAGTCTAGATATCAATACATTTAGAACAGGTTACTGTTCATTAAAAAAAAGTGAAAAGAGCTATAACAGAAATCATGTCATTTTTCAGAAATGAAATAATACATGCTTTGGCATGTGGCCCATGTGGGGAGGGATGCTCCACTCCCTCCCCACCTTCTCCAGAATTTGAGGTGAGGCAGAGCCACACCCAGGACCCTCGGATACCTTTTTGTATGTACTCTAGGGATGTAAATCCTTGTGCATCTTTTCTTCACACACAAGGTTATTTCCTCTCATTCCACGCAAAAAAGTGTGAGTGATTTTGTGGCATTTTCAGCAAGAGAACAGAACATGAACAAGCAAACCAATCTAAAAACAATATATATTTTTTGTACAAAGTAAGCAAAATTGTGAAAATAACCACACTTTAATGCACACTGTGCAAAATGACAAAATATGTGTTGCTCTGTTGCATAGACCAGAGGTCGTCAACCCCCGGTCCGCGGCCCGGTGCCAGTCCGTGGCCTGAGCCAGACCTCCCCCCCGCATGCACTCCCCTCCCCACAGCTGCTTTGCGCACACACACGTGTGCCAGCACCGGTGTGAGCGCTCCCCCACCCCTTCACGCATGTGCCCGAGCACCCGCGCGAAGGGGTGGGCGGGCAGGTGAGTGGGTGGGCAGGCACTCCTGCGCATGCGTGAAGGGGTGGGGGAGCGCTCACACCGGCGCTGGCGGGCGTGCGCTCCCCCACCACTTCGCGCATGCACCCAAGAGCGCGGGGGGTGCCCCGCCTTCCTCAGAGGCTCAGCCAGTCCACGGTCTCAAAAAGGTTGGGGACCGCTGGCATAGACTAATTGGTGAGGTGGTCCACTTCTTAATAAACAGTCAATTCTACACTTGCTGAGTGTGTGCATTGAAGGGATGAAGCTCTTTGCTGAGTTTGTTCTTACAAGCAAATTTTAACTGTTTAATTTTCTGAGTGAGAGCTTTTGTGCATTTTTTGCATTTTGGTGTTCTTGTGAAAAATTCAGAGATTTTGTGTGTGCAAAGAAACCCCCTTTATTTCCCACATTGAGTGTTGTACAAATAACTTAGTTTTCTATTTCTTCAACTGATGACAAGAAAGTGCTGGCGTTTTTGTGCTCACATAGGAGTGAAAAAAATCACAGTAGTTGCCACTTTTGTGACAAGATGCCTTGATGTGTTGAGACAAGTTATTTTTAATCAGAATGAAAACTCTTGCAAAGAATTATTACATCCTTAATGCTTTGCTCCTGAAAGGGAAATGACACAAGTTTTGTGTAGAGACAATTTGCACAAATCACAAAGACCCTGACAGGAAGAAAATAGCACTTCTTGTCACTCTCTTGTACCTGGAACGGAGGAGCTTCAAAATACCAGATCAATGTACTTTGTCAAGTTGAGACAATCCAAACTGATGAGAATGCATAATTTAGCATTCCAAAGACAAGAGTATATATGATATCTTTATTAGACCACTACAAAATTACAAACAGAAACAAGCTAGCTTTCAGTCCATGCAGAGCTTCACCATTCTGGGCACCACAGAGTTGTGCCTGGTGCAGAAAACATAAAGGCTCAAAAAACAAGGACCACATGGCTTCTTTGCTTAAAGTGAGTTTCCAACGGGGACAGCAGTCTCAAGTACAAGCTGTAGGTCTCAGATTTCACTTCTGGTATTGTTAATTGTTATGCCCCCCCCCCCAAGCTTCTTAAACTAAAAAACTGCCAATTATTTAGCATCCTGTGCCCCTCTTCTCCACTGCCCTATATAGAAACACACAGGTTTTGGTTTCGCTTGGTTTGATTGTGACTTTGGATGGAATTTCACAGAAATGTGGCAAACCTCATAAGAGAATTTGGGATAAAATTTAGTCAACTCACAATGTATAGAGTATATCTAGTATTCTTTGCTTCTTCAATGTGTCTCATGTACTTGCATATTTCTGAATTACTTATTCCTCTGATAAACCATTTGTTATACAGAGCAACAGTTTGGAAAGATTTAAATTACAGCACAACTGCCTCACATGCCTGGTTTTCAAAGAGACAGTTATGTTATTCTGTTTCCGCACATATAACAAACATGAAAACACTTTCCACTACCAGTATGAATTTATTTTACTAATCTAGTCTGCCTTGACATGATAAACCAGGTCAGTGGGGAATGTTAAAGGCCCACGTGACTCCTTGCTGCCAGGTGAGAATGAGTCCTTCCTTCCTTCCTTCCTTTTTCTGTTAATTTTTATTCTTTTCAATTGAGGTAGGATTATGGGGAAGAGAATTTAGGGTTAAGGGGTAGGTATGGATAGAGAAAGGGTAAAATTCCAAAGTGAGATAGTACATTTACATCAACTTGTACAAATATACTGAAAGATTAAAAAAAAACCAGCAGATTTCCCCAGTATTACTATAGTTACTAATCTATCTATTCCCTAACTGGACCTTCACATTTTTCTTTAATCTATGCTTTCCAAGCTATCTTTTGAGTCTAATTATAAAAAATAATCTTATGATTAGACACAGGAGCTTCGTATTCGTATCCAGGGGATACGAATACAAAGCGCGACACCACAGGTGCCACAGAGGTCCATTCACTCCCCCCAGAACCAGCCCGTTCCACTCACCAGGCTCCATGCAGCACATGCATCCATCACCATCATTGTCGTGCCAATGGCTGAAGTAGTCCCTTTGGGGCTTCCCCGCCTCTCCCCACAGCCAGCGTGTCATCCTGCCTCCTTGCTGGAGTGGTTGGCTGTGGGGAGAGTTGGGCAAGTGCTGGCCAGGCTACTTCCAAGATTGGTGTGACAATGATGATGAAGGACATGCGCTGTAAGTGGACTGGACTGGTCCTGGGGGGGGGGGGGAGGGAATGGACCTCTGTGGCGCCTGTAGCACCATGCTTTGTATTCATATCCCTTGGATATGAATATGAAGCTCCCATATATATTTATGATTCATCTTCCTCCTATGCAAGGATAAGACAAGAAAGGATTAGCATCTATACTAAAGGTAGTTCAGAATTATCAACTAATGTGAAATTTATTAGTGTAGCACAAATATTCAGAATATCAGGATAGTGTTCTTTGCAGTATCTTTTACTGTGCACATAGAAAGTGTATTCATACAAGAATTCTATATAATAGCTGTCAATTAATTCCAGCTGCAGGCAAGATTAAATATATCCTGCCATCTTTTTCATGGCTGCTTTTCCTGAAGTTGGTGTGGAATATCTTACATAGCTGCCAGTTAATAGAGATTTTCTTATAGCTAAAGAGATAGAAACATGAGTTTGGGTTTTTAAGGGTTTAGGTTATATCTCCAGTGATAAACCAATGAAGAGGTTATTCAAGTGCCAGCAAACCCAGGTATGGAGGGGCTTCCTTTCACCTGGGTTTTCCAGCAATCTGATCTTGTTTGGCATTATAAAATAATTGCTTTTCTCTACAGATATCTCTGTGTTCTGACATTACATTTAACAATAAAGGATGAGAAATGGATTTTTAGGACAAATTATTTTAAATGTAATTATCAGCCTTCTGCAAAAAGGTTGACAGTAGATAACATTAACAACCATGGCATTTTTAAGGAAAAATTGAGTGCCCAATATAGTTTATAACAACATAGTGTTTTTGTCCTTCTGCTGATTAGTCTTATTTTTATAAAGTCAGAATAATTTTATCTTGCCCACAGCCATGTTTCTGTAACCCCAGTAGTCAAGTGAATTAAATTTCTAAAGGTGCTTATGAAAATAGTGATGGAAAGGGGGGGGGGGGGGGAAACAATGCATATTGGAGATGTTTTATAATCTGGCTAGCCATAAATAAGATGTTTCTATATTTAAGCTAAATCCAGTGACAGAGGGTCCTATGGCTTTTTAAAAAAAATCAGAAGCCCCATTTCCTTATTACTGTTCACTACCGTTTGTATGTCCCAACAGTGTCCCTGCAAAAGTTACATTTTTGAGAATGTTAAGTAGGAATTGCCAGCTATTGTTAAAGACAAGACACAAATTTTGCAATGTATGCATTTTTCCCTCTTTGAGATTATCCTTTGCTTGTTTCTTGCTTTATTTTCTTGTGTAAAGTTATGTAGTGTGTGTACACACAACCATACACACACACACACACACACACACACACAACAGAACTTCATATGAGAAAATAAATTGGAGGGAAAACAAAAAGAAAGATAGGGCAACCTATGTGCATCCCAAATTAAGGTTGTATCTTTGTTAACAGATAATGCCTCTAGCATAGCATTACCATAAGATTTAACCTTTTGGCCAGTAAACCGGAAACAATCTCTAGTTTTTCAAAAGTCAAATGCTTCCTTATTATATTTTAAAATTCATCTATTCAACCATAAGCATTGCTTTCCGGATCTTTCCTATCCATTCCTATTGAATATCTGGGGGGGGGGGGGGGGGCGCAAAGCTCTGTAGCCAGACTCTTGTAAAAGTTAGAAGACTGTTGACCAAACATTGCTTTCACCATCTGTTATACTGAGCTACGCAGTGTGGTCCTCTGGATGTTATTGGATTCATCAGTCCTGGACAGCATAGCCAATAGTACTGGGAGGTGTAGTACAACAAAATCTGAAGTACCATATATACCCCATCCCTGCCCTGTTAGCAATGTCTTGGCTTCCTGGGGCAGTGAAATAACCAGTTATGCCTTTGAACATAGCCGTATCATCCTACCAGAAATGGTTTCTTCTACTTACTTACTTACTTACTCACTCATTAGTGCTGAAGCACTATTCTGGGCAGTTTACAAAGGATAAAAACCAAGACTTCGCAACAAAAACACTAAAATTTGACACAAATAACTGCAATATGGCAAGAGTGTTAAAAAAACCAATGGCACCCAACAAATTATCATAAAAAGCAGAACTGGAGGCAAAACATTCAGCTGGGGTCAGATCGAAAAGCCTCCCTGAAAAGAAGTGTTTTCAATTGTTTCCTAAAGAATACAGGGAGGGGCCAGGTGTAGGTCCTCCAGGAGCTGATTCCATAGTCTCGGTGCCACCACAGAGAAGGCCCTTTGGCAGATGACCTTTGGGCTTCTCTTGGGGTGGCTATCTGGAAGAGCCTGATCTTAGATGATCTGGTGGGTCAGGCAGATTACATTGGAGAAAGACGCTCTGAAAGGTAATGTCCCAAACTGTGAAGGGCTTTATATGTGAGTGTCAAAACCTTGAAACTGATCCAGGACACAACGAGTAACCAGTGGAGACGGCTCAGAAATGGAGAGATGCAAACAAATTAGCTCTTACCAACCACCAGTCTGCCAGCTGCATTCTGGACTCACTGTAGTCTCCGGATCAGCCTCAAGGGCAGCCCCACGTAGAGAGCATTGCAGTAGTCAATCCAGGAGATTGACAGTGCCTTCACCAACATCCTGAGGGACAAGTCCACCACAAATGCTTGAGGTCTGACCTTATAACGAGTGTACACCAGAAAAACCTGAAAGCCACTTCTGTCATTTGTGACAGATTTAGAAGCAGTCAGACATTTGGCAATGGGACAGTGCTGTGTGGCTATGTGTGCAAGTGTGTTTCTGCTCATTTATCCATCCAGTTTTAAATGCCAGTCCTTCCTTTGTGCACCAAAAGGTGCTTGCTGGATCACAGGTGGCATTGAAAGATCACTAAGTGTGACACCTTGCACACACCAGGTGTGTTGTGTAATTGTGAAATATGTGACAATTAAATCGCTCTAACATGTAAAGGAAACCCTTAATTTGACAATTGAAAAATTTATTACAAATCAAAATAACAACATGCTATCATAATAGTATTTGCAAGGAACATTTGTTTTGGTTCCCCTCTGGAGAAGTTTTGGCTGTTCAATTATAGGCCTCATTGCTTCAGTATTATATTCAACTGAAATGTCAGAATTCCGAAAAGCATATCTAATGTGCAAATTAAGTTTATTGCTGCTCATTGAGTTGTTTATTCCTTACGATAGAACTGTTTATTACACCTCAAGTGCACTGAGTGACTTATCTATTTTTCCTTTCTATTTTCTTTTAAAAAAACAAAAAAACAGGGTATGCTCCATAATATATGCCTGCCGTTAGTAAGCTAGACAGATAGATAATGGGAAAATGGGAGCTTTTAAGTGGCGTTTAGAAAGATTTCAGAAGGAAACGTTGAAGAAAATCTCATAAAGACTACAGTTTGTATCAAGTGAAGCAAACATTTCAGCATCCTTCATAACAGCTGATGTGATCTGGCTAGACTGATAGATCCAGAGAGACCTAGCATCCGCCTTCTATAAAAGATGTTCTTTGTTTTGCTAAAACTGTTAGATTGCACATGTTGACTCTGGGTAATGCATGATTAAATCGCTGAACAATGCAGAGCACTGGACCAAAATGGTGCAATAGGTTGCATCATTTTGGAGATAGTTGTGCTTTCATGTAGAGGGCTATCTAGAGCAGAGGACCCCCTCAAAAGGATAGGAACATTCAGTCAAATGACAGATTGTGCTGCAGATGTTACAGTTATTCCCAGCAAGAAATAAACTCCAGGAGAAAACTACTGTAAGATATTGTATGCCGTGATTATGAACTTGTATTATAAAATAACTGAAGCCTCTGACATGCATCCAAATCATTTAACCTAACCTGAGCATTTCAGAAAGAGGTTCCGAACGTAAAATGAGGCAAAGTTTTGTTGTCTGAAGAGTTAAGATCCTGATGCTTCTTAATGAGTCACTGTTGTGATTCTGTTCTTATTAATTAATTAATTAATTTTCTGTCACACAGCCACAAGCTATTACACATAAGCTATTTATGTGTTCCAAATGAACATGTTTCCTTCCACTTGAAAAAGATCCTTTTTGGATGACAAATCCCAGAATTGTAAGCCAAAAAAGTAACATTTCCAAGCGTTCAGTGTGACCCCAAGAAACTCTGCAGCAAAACTACAGGTCTATAGAGGTTAGAAGGAAAAGAGAAGTGCCCCCTCACTGATGTCCCTTGTTAGATCAGTCAGGCTCAGCACTGATCTTACATTTGCAAGGCTTCCCTACATCTGATTCAAAGTATTAGTTTGCTCACATGGCAGTGTGTAGAATCAGGCTATCAAAATAGTAAATTCAGAGAAGAACATGAAGCTTTCTCTCCTGTTTCCCAGGGTATATTAGATCTAGAATAAATGTGTAGTATATAATATATATCGAAATTCAGTTCTTCAAAACAAACAAAATCCTTTGGTATATGAAAGTTGGATGCTGTGGGATCACTAAGCAAGCGCAAATCCCAGAAACTGACTCCTTTTTTCATTAGTTAATCACTTCTCACCCAAACAGAAAGAAATTGTCAGGGTTGTTTTTCAACAAGTTCTCTAGGTAGCTTTTGTTGCAAAATATCAAGTGTTGTGATTAATGTTCCCTCTAATTTTCCGGAGTGCTGCGCTGGAGCAAGGAACAAGGTTCTGGAATTTTCCCTTACGTGTTGTCTCTTTATGAATGGTAGTGGGTACAATAGGATATCCTGTAGATCATCTTGAAGGATGTCATGGGTGTTGTCAATATTCAGGCTGCCCTTTGCTATGTAAAGTTTGGCATCCTTTTTTCCTGCTGGTAATACAGGCACAATATTGTGCAACAATATAAGGCAATTTTCTGGCATTTTTAATCATGGATACCGAAGCACAATATCCTACATTCATAAACTGGAGGGTTTTTTAAGAACTTAATTTCCTGAATTTTTAAAGCAGAAGTTTAAGTATAAATACACTACACACAAATTCCAACAGTGACTTCCCTCACGTAGAATTACCCAATACTAGAGGATCCAAGAAAATGGTTGCTGGGGGATGACAGAACTGGGATGTGTGTGCAGTCTCTCTGTGCTAAAATATTTTGAAGGACTTTTTTTTTACTTAATGAAATAGTGAAGAAAAGTGTGAGTGAGTGCAATACATACAATGGAGAAACATACACACCCTTTAACCTCATAGAAGAATTAATGTTGTCATGCCTGCTCCACGGAATGTAGACTAGAAAATTATCTTCCAATTTTCAAACCTGTGCACTATAAACATGTTGCCTGCACGTTTTCCAAAATATGTCCCCTTGCCTTTTGAAATAAAATGGAGAGCTGGGAGTTAGCAAAAATTGCCAATGGAAACCAAAGTTGAATCATCCAAATTATGTAAAAGATGGACAGTGAAGAAAGACCGGGGGTGGGGTGGGGGAAGGATCAACTCATTTGAAATGTGGTGTTGGAAGGGAGCCTTACAGATACCACAGACCACCAGAAAGAAAGATAAGTGGGTGCTCAATCAATTCATGGCTGAACTCTCACTAGAACAAAATGAACAAACTGGGGCTATCCTACCTTGTCCATATAGAGAGAACACAGAAATGACCAGAAAAGACAATATTGCTTGGAAAATTGTTGGGAGTGACAGTAGAAAAAAGGGAAGACTTAACAAGATGGGTTGACTAATAAAAGAATCCACAGATGTCAGTTTTCAAGATCTGAGCAAAATTTACTGGAAAAGACAATATTCCTAGGAGGGTGGGGAGTAGGAAGAGAGAACGACCTAACATGAAATGCTGTTGCTTTACAAGATCTGAGCAGAACTGTTAATAACAGAACATTTGAGAGGTCATTAACTCATATAGTCACCACACATCAGAAGTGACTTGAGGGCACATAACATCTTTGGAGAGTTTTTTGTTGTTGTTAATTACCAAGAAATTGTATAGTGACAAGATTAATGAAATGGTTTAGGTGATCAGCTGAGACTATGACAGGATATAGACACCAAAGCTATGCTAACGTTAAGTAAGACCATCCCCAGCCACAAAGGAAAAAACAGTAATTTCAAAGTTCAAACAAGTGAACTTCTGAATATTTGTTCAGTATTTTTAATAAAGTCTAAAATATATTCACCATTTTATTACCCATTTATTGTCTATTTCTCATGATAAGACATAGTGCTGTAGTTTATTTGCATGTATATGGATCCTCATGATCATGTTGATTTTTTTCCCATCAACATACGTTTCCTTTGTCTTTAGCAAAGGGGTACAGGAATCAAAACTATAACTTATTCTTTTATCCCTTCAGCTAAATATAATTTTCTTTGACTAAGAAAATATTTTGTTTTATTGCTGACTTTGGGTGAGGGGAATAAGATCTTTGGGTTCTTAGTAATCTTCTCAGAAATAACAGTGATTTTTGTAAATTTCTTGTATAATAAACAATATTTTCTTTTCTGTCCAATAGAAAGAACTATAATTACCACACCACCATCCAATATGGACGTTACAGTTGGAGAAAGTATAGTCCTGCCTTGTCAAGTATCCAAAGATCCATCCATTGAGGTGGTGTTCTCATGGCTGTTCAATGGAGATCTTATTGACTTTAACAGAAGAATGACTCATTTTGAAAGAGTGGGAGGGGTGAGTTTTGCAGCCTCTATTCATCAGTGATGTCACAGGGTTTTAAAAAGAAAAAAGTCCTTCTGAAAAATCTGTTTTTAACTCACATGAGAATCTCAAAATGTTCCTTTGTTTGCACATGAAGTGAGAAATTATAAAACTAAACCTATGTTGTGTTCTGTTTGTAAAATAAATATTTTGGAAGCTTTCTCTGAATCCGCAATATCATTTAAAACTATAGCTTACCAGTTGATAATATCAAAATATAGTGTATCAGTTTTTATATGTGCATTATACTTCTTGTGATGGCTTTGGATGCCTAGCAATTGATCTTTTAAAGAAGTTTGCCAGCTAGGCTACATCATACTCTAGGGCATGGACATACAAACAGTAACTGTGATATTGGTTGAAAACTCAGGAAATCCAGTATCTTTTATAGCATGTTTTTATTCAGGGGTTATTTTCATCCTCCAAAGATGCAGCTTAGAAGTTTATGCACACTAAATAAGGACTTGTCTGCTGATTAGAGCATGCTGGATTGGACTCAATAGGGTCGTTAGAGGTCCAGTGTGCCATTGGGTGCAGTCTTGACATCCAAATGCCATATGCATCTCAAGAGACCCAGTTTGGTCACTTGAAAGCTCTCAGCTTGACTCCCTTGCCTGCAGCCTTTCCCCGTCCTCTGCACTTCCTCCTCCAGATGCTCATTCATTCTCTGTCTTGTGTTCAAACACACACATAGGTAGAGTCAATGCCAGTGCTAAGAGTCATAGCTAGATTCCATTAATTCCTCAGCATGGGCAGCTTGAAACTGCTTAGGCTGAATAGCATTTGCTGTTTTGTCCCCACGACACTACCCTTACAAGTTCAGTTCTCTCATTCCCCTGGAAGTTGTGCTGTCTGGCTGCCAGAATAAGTTTGTCAACATCAAACTTCTCCTGCACCCGAGAAACGCTTACCTTCTGTTAGCATTTTTGCGAGCTGTTGAGAGCTAAGTGCTGCAGGAAAAAGTTCATCTGGGCACACGCACAATCCCTGCATGTTTTCTTGATCTGTGTGAACACCTAGGAGGTTCATAGTTTAGGAGCGTAAGCACAATAAGTTGTAAAGGGAGTGCAAGAGACGTTGTGTAAAGGTTTTCAAAGGTAGATTTACCACATCTGGTTGCTTTAAGAAGGCATAGCAAAGGAAAAAAAGAATCTCTGTCCTTGCCCCCTCCTGTCTCTTAACACTTACAGGAGGAAGGTTTCATATTTTTTTTAATAAAATGTAAATGATCCAGTGCATCAGTGCCACCCTAATTGGTTAAAAAAAGGAACTGCTTAATTTTCCTATTTAATTTCCCAATTTCACCATATCATTAAGTGGTTACGAGGTCTGTTTAATCCACTAATGATATGGTGATATTGGAAGCAGCTAGGAAATTAAAACAGGAAGCGCAATTTGATTTGACCCCAGTAATCGCATGCTCTGGAAAGGAAGCAAAAGGGAGTGATCTTACATGCACCAAAGAAGTAGTCACTGACAAAGACCCAGAAAGGTGTGGGTAGGGATGCCCCGGAGGCAGGCTGGTTCTCTCTAGCTAAGACATTGTCTCATTGCTGACAGAAAGAGTGAATCAGCCCATCCCTGCAATGTACCCAAACAGCAGGACAAACGCTCATTTGATCTCACTCAAATTTTAACAAAACATGAACACTGTTTTTGGATGAATAGGCTAAACTATACTAAACTGGGGTATTTGTCTGATTCAATGGTGGAATGGAATGGAGTGAGCTGGCTTATTACCCTTTCTGAGTCAAAGCACAAACCTAATTTTGGAGGTGACTGGACCTGGAAACCTAGGAAGGTCTGTATCCCAATAGAACACACTACACTCAGTACTTGAACAGTGCTATGTCCCTGAAATTAATAGTGTTGCAGAGACACATTCACCCCAGTCGTGGTCAATACAATTTCTCCATTCACTGGACTGTTTGATAGAGACCCACAAATGCATACATTGGTGCAGTTTGTCTTTTGTTTTTAAAGATGACCATGTCTATCAAATTCATCGCAGGGTGGAGGAGGAGTGGAGTTGCTAAAATTGAGCAGTAGCATGCTGATGGACATGCAAGTAACTAACTAGCCCAATACAAACCTAGGAAAAACGAAAACAGTGAGGGCAGGTTAGCTGAACCTGGGTGTGTTGGCCTGTCGAGAAGCTATATGTTTGCTTTCTCTCTTCCTTTGTGCATCTGACCCATGTGACCTATTCAAACACAGATCAAGTCAAGGGGCTTCTGCACATGACTAATAACAACTTTCTGTATATTACTAAACAAGAAGGCACAAAATCTCCAGCCTCCAATTGTTTGTAGTCCTCAAAGTGATACTGAACCTAGCAATCTCAGAGTTCTTCCCTGAAGCTGAGGAAGCCCAAGTTACGTTCTCCACTTAGGTCTCAGCTAAGGATGTAACCATCTGTCATTTGAATTACATTTTTCAGAATTCCACTGGCACTCCATATTGTATGGTTTCTTCTTGAATGGAAATTCTGCTGTATTTTGACAGATGTTTTCCCTAAAGCGTGCACTTTCCCAAATCTTTGTATTTTAGACATGTTCCCATTGCCTCAAGCATGTTTACAGGTCTTGTTCAGATGGATATATATTTAGTAATGCACATATTTCAAATGTAGACATTGTTTTGTGCACATTTGCCATGTGCCAAAACAAAATGCAGCACAAAACTAAGAAATGTATCAACTTCCAGGATATGATATGTTTCACCTTGTGAAATATGGAAAAAAATTATTGTCCATCTCTACTTCCATCCACTTCTAGCACTGTAGAAATTCCATGAAAACAAGATTACTATGCTATACCCTATATGTAAGGTCAATATAGAGGTGATTGGGACCCTAGTATTTACCCTACATATTTGCTTTGACATGTGGCTTCTGTATGAGGTCTAAAAGCCATGGGTTTAAGTCCCCATATATCTTTCCCCACCAGAAGCATTCATTGTTATAGTTTCATCCTTTTTTGTTTCTATTTTGTTATATGTAAAATTATCTAATAAAAACATCCAAATGAAATAAATAAATGACAGTAACAGATAATTTTATTTTAAAACTGCCTTTTTAATAATACTGAGCAAGTCACCAAATATCCATTCTAGAAAATACATTATGTGTGATTAAAGCTATATTTCTCTTTTAATCTTAAGGAATCTGTTGGGGACCTTATGATAAGAAACATTCAGATAAATCATTCTGGGAAGTACACATGCATAGTGCAAACAGCTATGGATACCTTATCTGAAACAGCCGAAATAATTGTGAGAGGTAGGTCTATTATTTGTAAAATTCCAGCTAAAGCTGGGAAGACTATGATGCATTTAAGCATCAGATAACTTGGATGAAATGCAAATAACTCATGATCTACAGCTGATATATATTTCCTACTGTTAGTTTGTTTTATATATTTATTTTAAATATTTTATTCCATCTTTCTTTACACGAAAACCTGCCTAGTGAGTAATTAACCAGTTCGGATGGAAGCACCACCAAGCATGATTTCTTCCTAACACTGTTTTCAATGTTATATAAATATGATGAGAAAAAATACTGTTTTGTTCTACAACTCTCCTAATCCCACCAAATGTAACTTTTCTAGCTTTCCAGACAAAACCAAAACCAAAAATGTTGTGGCACCTTAAGGACTAATTGTTATATTCCATTGCGGGCTTTTGTTAGTCAGTCCACTTTGTCAGACATGTTGGAGAGAAGCTATAGTAGGTGAAGCTGGCAATAGCACTATTGCCACAAGTAATTGACTGCAAGAATGTTGGTTCCTTATAGTACCTTAGTTTCAGTGGATAGTTTCAAACTTGCTATGTGGTCCAAAGGCAACAGGAGGATCATTCTAGGGTGAACTCCTGAAGCAATGGTGGATTGATTCCAAGATCAACATCCGGTGAATCATCTGTTCCATTCTAAAGATTGTAGTGATAGCTGCTTATTAATGCATATAATAAGCTAAAATAACTAATCATTTCAATGTACTCTGGAACTTGTTTATCATATTTATACTGCCTCTCTTTCCAGCTTTGTTTTACAGTTATATTTTTCCTGAAAGAGAAACTTTCAGGTGACAGTACTGAGCATCCTGGGAGGTTGAAATATTCTGAAACAGGTTTCTGTGGATTGCCTTATTCGATGTCCAGTTTACGTCTATTAATTCCTCTTGCATAGGGGTTTCCCCATTTGTCTTATGCAGAGTGCAGAAGGGCATTGTTGTAAATGATGGCTGGCATCTCATTGGCATATGTACACAGAAATAAGTATCTGATGTTGTGGGCAATATTGTAGGGCATGCAATATGTTCCCAGAGTACATGTGGGGACAGAGGTGTCATCTAGTAGCAGGGTCTAGTCCCCATCTCTGTATTTGTGTTGTGCAGTCTGTTATGCATCAATAATTGTCAGTTCTATAAGGAAGCACAGGCAGAATATATGTTTACACTATTGTTAGACATGTATCTATCTTGGGAGGGCTTTCCTTTGAAAGGTGACATGCAAATATTGTAACAAACAAAGGTTTTAAATATTCACATTTTTGTACCATTTAATGAAGACTTAAATGAGAATTGTAGTGTTTTAGGATTAGAGTAGGAAGAGAGGTTAGCAGAATGAATATACTTGGGACCACCTAATGGAGAAGACTACACAGTCAAGGTTTCCTGTCCCAAACTTGTTATTGTTGTAATGGGTAAGAATGTAACGATTAAGGTTTACCATCCAGGAAGGTTTTGCTAGAATGTCATTGGTCTAGGACAGTAACTCCCGTGAGTAGCAGTGCAAGGAATGAGAATGAATGAGAGCAGATTTGGGAGTGGTGGCATGCAAGTGGTTTTGGAAACATAATTTGTCTTGAATTGTCTATTTGTCCCATTGTGTGGTGAGCCAGAAATTGAATTATGAACCTGACAGTTGGTTCACACATCCTATAAAAAGTCCTAGAGTAGCTGGGATGTGACCTAGCTTATCATGCAATCGCCATGTGTTCCAGCAAGCTTGAGAATAATGCTCCAATTTCCATTTTGAAGGAGTAGTATAAGATAGGAAAGCACTTTGAATTTTGAGTTGATGGGTGTAGGCAGAAGAGAAACTCTTGCATGATTGTCTAGAAAGTATAAACAGAAGTCCTTTGTCTAGTATAGTTGCAGTATTTTCTAGAATGCTCCTAAGTAGAAACAGGACAGGTGCCTCTGTCAGATTCTTACACATGCTCTGTCCTGTTCTTATGCCAAGGCAATTGCAAAGTAATATAGACTCTTTCCTTTTTACAAGGTACTCCAGGTCCACCCAAAGATGTTAGTATTGAGCACGTTTCCAGCACAACAGCTGTACTAAACTGGAGACCTGGAATTGAGAACAACAGCCCAATCCAGATATACACTATTCAAACAAGGACTCCTTTTTCAGTTGGATGGCAAGCAGTTTCAACAGGTACAAAGTCAAATTCTTGATTTGTGTGATGTGCTATATTCTAAAAGTGTTCTATCCTTTAATCTTTTTCATCTTATATTTAGTTCCTGAAGTTATTAATGGCAGAACCCATACAGCAACAGTGGTTGACCTAAATCCTTGGGTCGAATATGAATTTCGAGTTGTGTCTGGCAACAGTGTTGGGATTGGAGAGCCCAGTGCACCATCTGAACTACTAAGAACTAAAGCATCTAGTAAGTTACTGGGCCTAAAAGCCCATAAAAAGTGCAAATCTTTTCACTCTAAAATCAAATAGTCACACAGAGAAACCCGCCAATGGTGCTCATGATATGGAAGTGGTTTTGAATGTCATTATTAATTATTACATTTTTATCCTGATTTTCAGTTAAAAATTGGCTGCTGAATTAGCTTGCATGCTAATTTAATACAAGTAATAATTAGAATCCCATACAAAATCCTGGTGGATTAATGTATCAATCTGCCAATTAGGACTTCTGTTCCATGTAAAATCTAGCCAGTTTTTACATCAGAGCCTCTGTTTCATGCAAAATCTTCCAGGGCTGGAAACAGGAGTTCATTACACTGCAACACCTGTCCACTCATTAAATAATACTTTTAGTCTGATTTCTGATCTCTGATTAGAAGTAACAGCAGAGGAATGGTGGATACCAAATTACAAGTCACTGTTCATTATGCCTAAAACATAGTGCATTAGCCTTCTTATACATATATTAAAAAGTTAAGTCATTTCCTCTGTTATTAAAAAAAAACTGCACCAAATTAACATAGCTCATTATCTGCAACACATTATTTGCAAACTCTACTTGACCTCCCTCAGAATGAATTTTATTTCTCTGATAATGCTCTTTATTCTCAATAAGTTCACAGTTTATACACTGCCAGGGCCCAGGACAGATTCCAAAGGCAGATGACACTGATCTCATGGTCTGGTCAAGCCATGGATGGAAGAATTCTGGGAGTCGTATAGAGTTGCATTAGTCTTTTCTACATCTACTATATTGACGCTAGTAGTGGGATGATATATAGAGATGGGGTATTCGTGTACAAATACCCCCGCACAGGTGGACATAGTGAGGGTCCAGCCCCCTGGGGCTGGACTGTCCACTCACCCATCCACTGCTGCTGCAGCTCCGCACTCCCTTCCAATCGCTCCGGAGCTCACGGTCAACTAGCCACTTGTCAGCCTCCCTTGTTATGTCCACCTGTGCGGGGGTATTCGTATATGTATACAAATACCCCCATCTCTATATAGCAATCATCATCTGGGCTTGCAAGATGCATTTGAATTCCTCCAAAAAAATTGAGCATCTCCTCTATTCCTTCACCCTGGGTTAAACAACGAGATTCTAAATAATAATGATGAATGGCAGAAGGATAGTGTAAGGAACCTGAAACCAGTTAGCTCACTTCAGGCCTTAAGGATTCAGTAGTCAGCTCATGGGGATTTCCTTGCTTGCACTTCTATTCCCCCCCACCAAGAGCTTGGAAATAAAGGGTTAACTTTAACTTGATAAATTCAATTTCCTCCCAGATTGTTGAACAGGACATCATCTCAGCAATTTACCACTTCTGTCCTCAAAGAATTTGAGAATGAAGCATTAACTTTGATTTGCTAACTTGTTAATTTGCTATTGTTTTGTTGAACAAGACATAAGCTCAGCAGTTTAACACTTTTGCCTAATATAATTATTTCTTTGTAATCTTAATAAGACTCTTACGTTACACATTGTAAGTATCACTATCTAATAATTTCCACCCAGAAGGCCACAAACTGGGCAGTTTCCCCTTCATCATAGGTTACTTGATATGCTAAGTACTCTGGTTTCTCATGAGGTTTGTGTGGAGTTTCTATGCATTCCAATCCAAATTCAAAGAAGTCAGACAGAAGTCAGAATTGAAACACTAGTGTCATGAATGAAAATCTATGTATTATACTGGCAATTAATGTCCAGTGTCTTCATACGGATCCATGGATGGAAAGGATATAACACATCATTTCTCCGCCTATTTCTTTCTATAAAAAGAAACACTGTGGAGGTGCGGCACAATAATACAAATGTCTTCTCAGAAGTAAGTTACACTGAGATCAATAGGACTTAATCCTAGATAAATGCATATAAGATTGCAGGCTTCACTTCCAGAAGGCTTGTTTTTCAAGATGATCCAGCAGAGAAATGTGTAGGTAGGTTTCTAAGAAACTTGATGTGCCTTCATCCAATCCAGTTTTTAGAACCAGAGGTTGGGAGTTCAGTTCCCCACCATGCATCCCAGAACAGCCAGCCTGTGTGGCCTTGGGCAAGCTGAACAGTTTCAGGATGCCCCCAGAAGAAGAGAATGGTAAAACACTTCTGAGTACTTAGTAAACCCTGAAAAGGGTCACCATAAATCAGAAGTAACTTGACAGCAGACAGTTATTTTATATCTATAATCACATGATTTCTTCCATTGAGTATATGTATCATTATAAATTATGTGTATTTTGTTTAATATTACAAATGAAAAATGCAGGAGCTTAGATTTAGATTAGGCATCCTTCAGTCTCGAGAGACTATGGTAACGTGCTCTGTATGGAGGACTTGGAACAGCGTCTAGTGTGGCTGAGAAGGCCAATTCAAGAGTGACAATCCCTTCCACACTGAAGACAAATACAATCTGTCCCCTGCCCAGCTCCCTGATTTTGCTGGTTTCGGGACTGCCTCTTTGCCTCGGCCTGCTGGACAAGGATCTCTTCAAATTGGGAGAGGCCGTGATGCACCGCCTGCCTCCAGGCTGAACGCTCAGATGTCAAGGTTTCCCATCTGTTGAGGTGTATTCCTAAGGCCTTCAGATCCCGCTTGCAGATATCCTTGTATCGCAGCTGTGGTCTCCCTCTGGGGTGATTTCCCTGCACTAATTCTCCATACAGGAGATCTTTTGGAATCTGACCATCAGCCATTCTGACGACATGCCCAAGCCAACGTAGATGTCGCTGTTTCAGTAATGTATACATGCTAAAAATTCCAGCTCGTTCTACGACTGCTCTATTTGGAACTTTGTCC
This sequence comes from Intellagama lesueurii, assembly GCA_037013535.1. Lineage (NCBI taxonomy): Eukaryota > Metazoa > Chordata > Lepidosauria > Squamata > Agamidae > Intellagama > Intellagama lesueurii. Next base: position 265,293,066 of record JBAJHW010000002.1, on the reverse strand, counting down.
TGCCAGGTGATACCAAAAATGCATCGAAGACAACGCATATGGAACGTGTTCAGCTTCCTCTCCTGCCGTGCACAAAGGGTCCGGGACTCACTGCAGTACAAGAGTGTGCTCAGGACACAGGCTCTATAGACCTGGATCTTGGTATATGCCGTCAGCTTCTTATTAAGCCATACTCTCTTTGTAAGTCTAGAGAACATGGTAGCTGCTTTGCCAATGCGTTTATCCAGCTCGACATCTAGGGAGAGAGTGTCAGAGATCGTTGAGCCAAGGTACACAAAGTCATGAACAACCTTCAATTCTTGCGTGGAGATGATAATAGAGGGAGGTGAGTCCATGCCCTGGCCCATGACTTGTGTTTTCTTCAGGCTGATTGTTAGTCCAAAGTCTTGGCAGGCCTTGCTAAAACGATTCATGAGTTGTTGGAGGTCTTCAGCAGAGTGGGCAACAATGGCTGCATCATCGGCGAAGAGGAAGTCCCGCATGCGTTTCAGTTGGACTTTGGTCTTTGCTCTCAATCTGGAGAGATTAAATAGCTTTCCATCTGATCTAGTCCGGAGATAGACACCTTCTGCTGCAGTTCCAAAGGCGTGCTTCAGCATGACAGCAAAAAAGATCCCAAACAGGGTTGGCGCGAGGACACACCCCTGTTTCACTCCGCTTCGGATGTCAAAGGGATCTGATGTTGAGCCCTCAAAAACTACAGTGCCCTTCATTTCCTCATGAAAGGACCTGATGATGTTAAGGAGTCGAGGTGGACATCCAATCTTGGGAAGTATTTTAAAAAGGTCATCCCTGCTAACCAAATCAAAGGCCTTTGTGAGATCTATGAAGGCCACAAAGAGTGGCTGTCGTTGTTCCCTACATTTCTCCTGCAACTGTCTGAGGGAGAATACCATGTCAGTGGTGGATCTATTAGCTTGAAATCCACACTGTGATTCTGGATAGACTCTGTCTGCAAGCACCTGGAGTCTCTTCAGTACAACACGGGCAAGCAGCTTCCCTACAACGCTGAGAAGAGATATGCCATGGTAGTTATTGCAGTCGCCCCTGTCTCCTTTGTTCTTATACAATGTGATGATGTTTGCATCCTTCATGTCCTGTGGTACTCCACCTTCCCTCAAGCAAAGACGAAAGACTTCATATAGTTCAGTGGTGATGGTCTCTTTACAGCACTTTAGCACTTCAACAGGGATGTTATCCTTCCCAGGTGCCTTGCTGGAGGCAAGGGAATCCAAGGCCACTTTTATTTCTGCTAAAGTTGGTTCGCTGTCCAACTCTTCCAAGACAGGCAGGCACTCGATGTTATTTAATGCCTCTTCGGTTACTACATTCTCTCTGGAATATAGCTCAGAGTAGTGCTGCACCCAGCGTTCCATCTGCTGTGCTCGGTCCTGGATGATCACGCCTTCAAGGGAGCAGATTTCTTCTGTATTGGGCCTAAAGCCTGCTTGATACCATCATACATTCCTTGGATGTTACCTGTGTCCGCTGCTATCTGTATCTGAGAGCAGAGCTGAGGCCAATAATCATTGGAACATCTCCTGGCAGCCTGTTGGACTTTGCTACGAGCAACTCGAAGAGCCTGCAAGTTGTACTCACTAGGACAGGCTTTGTATGCTGCTAGAGCTCTCCTCTTATCCTCGATGGCTGGCATCAACTCCTCCGAATGGGCTTCGAACCAGTCTGCCGTCTTTTTGGTTTTCTTGCCAAATGTGGACAAAGCGGAGTTATAAACAGCGTTCTTGAAATGTTCCCATCGTTCAGGTGCATTTGCATCAGCCGGGCCTGGAAGGGTTTCCTCAAGCGCTTGGGCAAATTCCTCCACATTTCTTTGATCGCGAGTCTTGCTGATGTCAATACGTGGTCTTCCTTCCTTTTTCATGTGATACAATCTCTTTGTTCGCAGTTTTACTCTACTACACACCAGGGAGTGATCAGTATCACAATCAGCACTCTGGTAACTGCGTGTGATTGTAATACTAGGAAGGCTAGAACGTCTAGTGAGGATCAAATCGAGCTAATGCCAATGCATCTTGGATCTTGGATGTCTCCAGGAAACTCTGTGTTGAAGCTTCGTATTAAAGAATGTGTTGCTGACACAAAGACCATAATAACAACAAAACTCCAGCAAGCGTTGGCCATTTTCATTCATCTTCCCAATGCCAAAACGGCCTAGACAAGTGGGCCAAGAATTGTGATCAGCACCAACTGTAGCGTTAAAGTCTCCAAGAATGAACAGTGGCTCTCTCTCTCTCAGGGACTTTTTTGATAGTAGCTGCCAGATTGTTGTAGAATTTGTCTTTGACTTCTGTTGTGGACGACAGTGTTGGTGCATATGCACTAATGAGGGTGACCAGTCCCGCTGATGAGTGGAGCTGCAGAGACAGGATTCTTTCACTCCCCACAGTAGGTGGAACAATGGATCTCGATACAGGAGCAGGCTATTGAAATACATGTGACTTCTAGAAAGAAAGCCAAATTTCAGCATATTCATAATTCAATGATGCACATTTTTAGTAATAATTACTATGAAAGCATATATTATCTATGTTTGATAAAGGGTTAAACTATGTATGTTATACAGGATCTAAGTCTAAGTACTTCCTTGTTATGTTATTTTATACATTGTAAGACAAGCAAGAGACAATAAACTGAACCTTTGGTGCAGAGCTGTATGTGTGTTATAAATCCCCTCATTAGGAGCATTTAATTCTCAGATGCAGAAGATTCAGAAACAGTAATACAGAGTGTGCAGGTTAATATTGATCCAATGAGTCTTGGAGATTTGGATAAATTCTACCCACTTGACTGTTTAAAGGTTCCATAGACAATAGGGAAGCAATTCTGCTGTGCAGCTGGCTGCTAAGATTCTCAGTTGCTAATTAAAATCTGCCTCAGAGCAACAGGTGTAACAAATAAATAGTGATGAAAGGGTGAATGACAAATTCTGTCTTATAAGGTCTACATTGCCAGCTAAAACCCGATCGAGCATTCATACATTCCTGGAGGCAAATGAGCCACTGCTCATTTCATTAAAATGGAGCTGAGAATTAATTGAGCTTCTGCCGATGCAGTTAACCGTAAATTTTCATCTGTTTCTCCACTATGACCCAGTTGAGGCTTTGTTGAGCAGTAGTATAAATTCTTTCCTGTGCAAATACAGTAAACATTGAACTCATTTAACACAAGCACTAATTGAGCATTAACTGGTTCACAGAACAGTGGACCGTTAGTTGAGCTTGGCTTGGAAGTCTCTTTTTTATTTATTTTTTATTTTATTTTTTAGTTAACTATCCGATTCTCCTTTTTCTTCTGAAACTTTTGCAATATAACATTATTCTTCTGCTGTGCTAGCATCAAAAATAAGACCAAGTGAGGACTGTGCCACCTAAATACAATTCTTTTATGTGACGGCGTTCCGTGTCTAGTCGCGCTGGCCACGTGACCACGGAAGATTGTCTTCGGACAAACGCTGGCTCTACGGCTTGGAAACGGGGATGAGCACCACCCCCTAGAGTCGGACACGACTGGACAAATTGTCAAGGGGAACCTTTACCTTACCTTTTATGTGAATACAAGATATTTAGCAGTACCTGAGAATACAAAAAATGAGATAATGATGTCTTTGCTATATCACACATTGATAGTTGAGAGGTCAGTAGACCTTCAATAGTTTCTCTCTTGCTCATGGCCAATTTTTTTAAAACCTTTTCTTAAACTTGAGAATTTAACTTTCAATCAATTTCTGTGTCACTTGTACCTTCAAGGTCTTTAGAACTCTCTTATTTTATATAGATGGTGTTGGTTGCTGGTGGCTCTATGCTATATCAGGTTTTGAACTGATATATGTGAAATTTTGAAACAACATACAAAAGAGGGGAGGAAGCCTGAAAAATATGGTTAGTAATTTGCACTTCAGATACCTTCAGTTGCAAAGATTCCAGGTGCCTATTCCAGAGAAAAGAGAACTGTGGGATTTAAGCCAACCACTTTGCCACGAACAGCCAGCCAGTTCCAATATAATGATGAAGTGGAAAATAACTGTTTCATAGGATCCTTCACCTGTATGGATGATTAGCCTATAGAATATAACTGACTAATAGTATAGGATGTATGAAGGATGGTGTTTTACATCATCAACTGTACTCAAATATTCAGAAAGATTATTGGAGTCCTACATTTAGGGGTAGAGAAAAAAGGAGGGCACAGCCTACATGTCCAAGAAATGAAAAGGTAATTGACGGCAAGTGAAATTGGGATTGAAGGCATATTAGTCTATACATGAGGAAAAAACCAAAAACAGATTATGCCAGAGAATCCCCAACTACCAGTCCCTATGTACCTCTGTTATAACAGAGGCACATAGTTACACCAGAGGCACATAGACACTTGAACCTTCATGAATGCTCATTTCATCACTTCAAACCAGGATGATGTATCATGTCCATATTACCTAAATAATATACTTGTTAGGGCCCTTATCTGTGATTTTCCAGCATGTTCCAACTTCCACAAATACGGGAAGCTTTTACTATACCACGGCATATTGAAAAGTTTTTCTCTTCATTGAATTAAGTCTTTCTTATTGCCAGCTCTGATGCTAGAAACTACTCTGCAGACTTCGAATTATATGCATTCTGTACTGACTTCATATGGCCACACATGCTTAGGAGAATTATATTTGATTATGTTTAGGGAATTTAAAATGTTTTATTAATTGCACAGCATTGTTTGTTTGTTTTTTTTCTTTCCCAGTTCCCACTGTGGCACCAGCAAATGTGAGTGGAGGTGGAGGAAGCCGGTCGGAGCTTGTCATCACATGGGAGGTAATTTGTAAGACAATCTTCAGTGTAATGAAGGAAAATTACAAGACAGGTGTAGCAAAAGCAGGTTTGCTGCACCATTGTTACCAATTTAGAGAAGTAAACTGTGAGAGGCCTGTTATAAAAATGTTTAGAAGTCATCTGCAGCCCTCTTATCATCATTATGCAGAAGGCAGCTTAGCATGCTAATCTGTTTGGGTATTTTCCACATTAAATATTCTACACGGTTTTTTTCCTTGTCTGTGTGTACCCCTCTTGCTTTTTGAATATTATGTCGTTGAGGCGTATGCTGTCATGCCTAAAAGAAGACATATCTGTTACTTAACAAATACCATTCAGTGTATTTTTATTTTTTATAAGACAAATAAATAATTTGATAATTCCTGCCTGGGGCTGTAACCCTAAGGACATTTTTGTGTAGTAAGCAACACTGAAAGATACCTGCATCTTTAGAGGTATTTGAAAAGGATCACCAGCCAAATTTATAATCACCTTTTCAGTCAGGTTCTGGATTTTCCTTAATATATCCATAGATTATACCTTGAATCAATTTACTTTAAAAAAACACACACTTCACAATATGAAGTTGCACTAACTGAGAATAAGAATGGGAACATCTAGCCCTTCAGATGTTGCTGCACTGTAATTCCCATAAGCCCCAGCCAGCATAACCAGTGGTGAGACAAGGTAGATACTGTGTAGCTTTTCATGACCTAGACATTTTTGTCATGGTGAGATACCAGATATGAGGATTAAGCTTATCTCCCTTAGGTCCTAATGAAGGTCTATGCCATAGGCCCTCCCTTGAGAGCAGGTCATTTCAAACTGGCAATGGAAGAAGAGATTTGTCTCTATTGTCCCTGGACTGAGTGAAAAATAGCCCCTTTATACATAGAGGAGAGGAGGACAGTCTGGCCATTGCAAAAGAGGTCTGGTGTTTTCCTCCATAAATAGATCACTGTTTCCCCCCTACATGGACAAAGGGTGCTCTCTCTCCACATGTGTTTGCATGGGGTATGTGTGCGCGCATGAATAAGGTATGTATATGAGAGAGAGAATGGGACAAACTTCATCCAGGTATTGCCCTGCCTCCTGATGACATGCAGACCCTTTCGGTAATACTGGAAACAAGAAGTGTTCCCTCCCCTATGTTACAGCTAAAACAATGCTCTGTTGGCAGACTAAATCATAGCCAATACAACTCAGACCTCACACTGGATGCTAGGTTTTGATACCGTTCCCTGATAACAGCTGCACAAGGTCGGTTTCATCAGAGCTAGTTTAGAGAAGGATTAGATTCCATTCAGAATTGATAGATAGCAATCTTGTGTTCATTATTTGTAGTAGAGGTCAAGGGCATTGCAATTTAAAGAACAGAAAAAGTGAAAAAAAGTTTAGGGATGTAAAAGAAGCTAACAAACATGGGAAGGCCAAAGTTGGTGTGTTGACTATAATGAAAACCAATCAGCCAACTCCCAAAGTTTTCTTAAAAGCTGTTAAGTATTTACAGTAACTATATAGATGAAGAACCACATGGACTGCCTCAGAATGTAGTAGAGCCTCCTACATAGGAAGTTTAGAAAGCAAAGACTGGACGGCCATTTGTCTGAGAGGCTTTAGTTTTGGATTTCCTTCTTTGACAGCAGGTTGAACTAGTAATTCTTGAGGTCTCATTTGCTCTACAATCCTATGAGCACAATTATTTTGTTGGAAAACATGTTGCACTTCAGATTAGGTGTGAGATATGGCCTCTTTTGTGAAAGGGATGGTGAAAGCTGAACAATGAGAAAAGCAGTTCTAAGAACTAGAGGGGGGAAAAGGGAATGGCATGGAAGAGCTTTTACAAGAACCAGGGTCTGTTTTTGTCAGAAACTTACCCATGATGTCCCACCCTTACCATTTAAACAGAAAGCAGGGCAAACATTACGTAGCAGTAGGTTGGTAGTGTGAAGTATTATGCCTTTGAGAATGTTGGGGATAATGTGGTGCGGTACAGTAGCCAGAACAGCGCTTTTCAGCCAGGATTCTGTGGAGCCCTTTGATGCAAATTAAAACTGTCTATATCATATAGAAATCTATACTGCGCCCACATTGAATACTTTGTACAACACCCAAAAGGTGGTATTGTGGATCATGGAAGATAAAGAAAGCATCAACTCCCTAAGGAGAAAGCTTACAGTATTTGGGGGTGTTTAGCTAAAACAAAGGCAAGTAATTATAAATGAGACAGAGGTGTAAAAATTGTACATTTTGTGGAGCAAGTAATCAAGGATATGTCTCATAATAACAAGAACCCAGGGTCACTCACTGAAGCTTAATGTTGAGATATTCAGGACAGAAAAGTAGAAGAATTTCTTCACACAGCGCTTAGTTAACCTGTAGAATTCACCATCACAAGATTTAATGACAGCTGCCAATATGGATGGTTTTAAAGGTGATCAGTTCATAAAGGATAGAGCTATCAGTGGCTACCAGTCAGTTAGTTCTATATCTAGAGATGTATAGATTTGTGGTTTTGGATTACAGCTCCCAGAATTCCTCTGGCAGCATATCTCTAGTATCAAAGATGGTATGCTCTATATATTATTGTTTAGGGAACATGAGATGGAGGGTGCAGCAGCAAGCTCCTCGTAGACAACTGACTGACCAACATGTGAGCAGAATAGGCCTTTCGTCTTATCCAGAATTGCTCTTTTCATGACCTTAGTAGTGAACATATGTGGCTTCCCTGAGTTAAAAATCCAGAAATCCTATATTCACCTGATGTTCACTCTGTCCTTTTTACCTTCTTTTTACTACACTGTTATTTCTTTCTCTCCATCCAGTACTCCTTTAGCCTGTACCTGCTTCAGGTGGGATTAAAAAAAACAAAAACAACCCTTAGTCATTCCCTTCCGTGTTTCTTCTTTTTTACCTCCACTTTCGTTCTTTTCCCTCCTCCCTCTCTTATTGGTCCTTCTCTCCCTCTACCCATTCAGCCTTTTCCTCTGCTAACTCTTCTTCTAGGCCTTAGTGCTAAGAGTTTTGTCTACCTCATGTCATAGTTCCCCCAGCATAGACATCCACATTGAATACTATACAAATTATTTATTGTTATGCAAACAATGTAGTGGTTTATGCAAGGATTAGTCAGCAACCCTCCTCCACTAATTTCCCACTCAAAAGGCCCTGTCATACAAACATACCATCAGGTACTGCTTGCAGACCATTTGGACCATTTCAGGTTTAACACCTGCCGCATGTCTAGGGAATGTTAACAGTCAGTTCTTTCTCTTCTCTTTTCTTCTCTAGTCTTTCTCTGCTTCCAAGCCACTGCTAATCCAGCCTTTCCCTCTGTCAGTTCTCCTTCCTGCATGCAGCAAGCATCAGTTAGTTTGATTATTTTCTCCCCATTCTCTTTATTCTCACAAGACATATGCTTATTTGGAGACAGGTTCACCAAACAATTGGATCACCCAGAAGTGGGCCTTGCATTGTTCTACCAGTAAAAAGTGAAGTTTTTTTTAAAGGTGGGTCCTCTCTGCTTTGCAGGAGACCCCTGTTCCCAACTATACTCCTTGATCCCAATGGATCCTTCTACTTTCAAGAGGTTTTATGCCATCTGGTGACTAAATTGATGTTACAAACGTAATTTACAAATAAATCCACAAAGTTTAAAATAAAAATCTACAAAACACATACCCTCTGAGTCCCCTCAGTATACATGCCATATTTCAGGTGTCTAAATCCCATGGTCTTAAAGTTATGATAGATAAATATATTTTCATTATTATAAATATTCTCTTATGTTTTTACGATTGTACAATTGTCCTATAGTCCTACAAAATTTCCTCACCTCCCACATCAGATAATTCATTCTTTTCCAGCCCCAGCTTGCACTAACAATCACCCCCTACTTATTAACAATTTTGTTAGGATTTTTTATTTTTAAGCCTAAGGTGCAGGGAAAGTGATCTATTTAAAGCAGGGGTCTCAAACATGCGGCCCGCGGGCCATTTGCGGCCCGCCGGACGATAGCTTGTGGCCCCTGCCTTGCCTGCCTGCCCCCCGAAGCGCCCACACGTCCTCTGCTGTCAAGAATAAAAAAGCCTCGCCTCGCTCGCCGGCTCTCTCCCAAGACAGCGCCTCTTGCACCCTCCATCCAGAACTGCAGCCTGCCAGCCAGCCCGCCTGTCTGCCGGCTGGCAGGCTGCAGTTCCGGATGGAGGGTGCAAGAGGCGCTGTCTTGGGGGAGAGCCGGCGAGCGAGGTGCGCTGCCGGCCCTTTTCCCCGAGCGCCCGAGCCGCCGCCGAGCGATGCCTGAGAGCGGAGCTCGCTCCCGGCCCGTCCTCGAAGAAGAGTGCCTCCAAGCTGCCAACAGCAGCTGCCGCCGCCACCGCCACCTCTTCCAGGGAAGCGGCTCTCTGGCTCTCTTTCTCTCTCGGCACCCCCAGCACCAGCCCGGCCAGCGGCCGCCTCAGCGCCCGGCGGTGCTTCCTCCTCCTCCTCTTCGTCCTGCTTCAGCTGCCTCGGCTCTGGAGGCTGCCTGGGCTCGCCTCGCAAAGTTTGCTCCTCTGTCATGGTGGGGGTAGCTGCTGCTGCTGAGTGCACCTTTTTTGATGGGGGGCCCTCAGAGGAAGGTTGCTGGACCTCCGTGTGTATGTGTGTGTTTGTGTGTGTGCGCACGCACGCACCTGTGGGGCCCCCCGCCCCGTTCTGTTTAATTCCGCGGGTACCGGTGGGGGCTTTTCTCCTTTGGCAAGGCGAATTCTGTGAGGGTTTTTTTTTTAATTTTATGTCGTGCCCTCCTCCCCCCCCCCCCCGGCTAGGCGGTCGCTGGCGCTCCCTCCCTTCTCCGCTTCTTCGTCCTGCTGCTGCTGCTGCTGGTAGTGAAGAAGGAGCCGGAGGGGGTCGTGGCCAGCGACGAGGGCTCGCGCGCCCCTCCTCCTCGGAGCCCCAGCCGGGCTAAGGAAACTCCTGGGCGGCTTCCTCGGGCTCTTGCTCCGCTTGGCGGAAAATCTGATGCAGCCCAGCCTCACCCAGACTCTGCCTCCAGCGGCCCCCAGGTAAATTGAGTTTGAGACCCCTGATTTAAAGGATTGTTTTCTGCTCATTTCCAATTATGCCCACTACACTAGTTTAGACAGTATATTAGTTCATTATATTTTTAGGCATAACTTGACAACAGACACTGAACAGATCATAGTGCTTATATTCTCCAGTATTTTTTCAAGTCCTGTGACGAATTGATTTAGCTCAGAGGTGGGTGATGTTTGGCTTTCACATGTTGTTGGACTGCTGGTTTGGGTTGGTGAGAGCAGCAGTCCACTAACATCTGGAGGGTCACGTTGTTCACTGCTGAATTGCATCTATGGTGCTATGGAGAGTGTCATATTCTCTCCTTGGCCCGTGCAGATTGTGGCTGTGGCTGTGGATTGAACCACATTAGATTGAGGGGCCAGTGTGAACACTGGCACCTAAACAATCTGAGGTTTCTGTGTGATCACCTAAACTGATTGCAAGTGTAAAAGAGACTGCAAATTTAACTGCAGCAAAGATGAATTACTGTGTAATTACTGACTTGACAGTGTATAGTCACACTGTCAGTTGTGTTTCAATATATCTCTGATACCTTGGTCAATCAGAGAGTTGTTGTAAGGTGCAACTGTTGCTCAGAGTTCTTTGGAAGAATGTAACGAGATAGGAATAGAAGAGTCAGCTTTATACTAAACTATGCATTGCTGATAGCCCATCAACGAAAGTTGAAGTCTAGTGGTCTTTCAGAGACTTGATTTGGGCAGAACTTCGTAACTAGACAAAAAGTTCAGCCTCTGCGTACTTCCTAATGACCTGTCATAAAGTGAACTAATCTGCTGATCAAATGTTTTCTACAGGTTTAGAATTCCCTTTCCAAAATATGGGCTATTGCCCCCTTACCCCGGAATAATGACATGAGACCAGAATTATGGATTAAACACGGGCCACACTTTATTGAAATAATCAGTGTTGCCAATCCTTTGGAAAAGGGGAGTCCTGCCGTAGTGCAGAATCAGGTTTAAACCCAGAGGTCTGAACGGATCCTTTAGCAAACAAATGGACGAGTCCCTGGCCCAAGTTTTTGCAGCCGTGAAGACAGTGAGAAACCCGGCTGGCCCAAATTTGACCACCCCCTGACCTCAAGCCACCCTCTCCTTGTTGACTGTTAGTCCGGGTGTGGCCCCAGCGCATCTTCCCCCCCCCCCCAAGCACTGTAATCGCACAATCCGCAGCGCTGGGCGTTCAGATGAGCTATATCTTACCTGAGATTGCTATGGGACTCACCAAACAACCAGTTTTTTACACACTACCCGCCTGTGTGACCGAAAATTCCACCTCAAAACGTGCCAACGCACCTTTTCCAGTGTGGGATAGGCGAAAAATCCCTGCATCCAACAGCCAATCAGGATACAGGTCAAAAATTCCTATCCGGCCCCAAAGGTGACCAGATAAACTCACACTAGAATATAGGGTGGGCAGGTGGGTGCCAGTGAAGGAAGAGGAAGAGGAGAGGGGGGAACAGCCTTTAAATAACCTATCGTTTTCCCCTCTCCCACCTAGCTGCTCATGCGAGACTGAAGAGGTCTCGCCACCTCCGAGGAAGAAGGCAAAGGCAAGCCGCGCTGCTGAAGTGTGGCTCAGCAGTGGCTCGATCATTTGTAACATAGAGGCCATTACTGTTTCTTTTTACAGTGCATGGTAGGGGAATTGTGGAAGTGATCACCGCAGCTAACTGATAAGATGCCAATCATGTGCCAGTTACATGTCATTCACACAACCAGATACATAAGAAGGTACATGCCCAACATGCAACTGCCACAGCCACTTGTGGTATTTCCTTCCATGTACAGTGAAAAGAAAAAGGATACTGGCCTTTGTTTGGCTCAAACTCATACCTTTTGTTCATCGTGTTTAATATCATCTACATAAAAGAGTCTCTATAGAATTTCAGACAAGCATATCCTAGTGACAGCCCTACATGCCTAGGACTGAACCCAGAGCCCCTGCATGTGCTGTAGAACCAAGTTCAGTGGGTCTTCACCATAGGTTCCCCCACAAGTTATCTAAACAGGATGTTTTGTTAAAGATCATACACTACTGGCATTAAGAAAGAAGACTGAAAGCCTTAGAAAGAAGTATAAGAAAAAAATAATGAGTATCACAGGGTTTGTAGTCATACATGCAGTTGTACCTATACCCAAGTGGTGGGGTCTTTTTAAAATTAAGAAACAGTACGACAAGCTATGGTACAGAATGGCACTTGAGTTTTTAACCCATAGTATTTCTACAAGTATTTTGCAGATGTAGTGGTGGGAGGAATCCACTGCAAAAAAAGAGAGTGCAGATCGGCACAGATGTGGTGGCAAACATTTTCCTGTCCTTGCCTTTTCTAAAAAAAGGGCTCACTAAAATGGCCTTCACTGAGTGTTTATTTTTACACAATTTTTTATACAGCTACAAATATAGTTCTGGCACAAATCCAAGGCATCATTTTAGCTGTGTTCCTTTAACAAACAGCTGCATTATACCAGACTTCCTGAGATAAAATGTTCTTCTGTCAGCATGTGACAAGGAACATGTGGGATGCATGAGTCCTTTATTCCCATTGATTTGACAGGTGACAGTTGCCTTCTGTGGATCATTCCAGTTAGAAAAGAAACAAAGGGAAATTTTGATTTACTAGGAAGGGGAAAGATAAGAGCTTACAACTTTTGGATAAGAAGAGGGACTTTGGGGGTTTCACCAAGTTAGGATAAAAAAAGAGTTTCTCTTTACTGCCCAAAACACTTTTGTGTTTGTCTGTTTAAAGGAATAGGGAACACAGACAAAACAGTGCTTTATTTTAAATGGTGGTTCAAAAATACATGCCCACCATAGAGTGCAACCTCTCTTTTATCATCCTTCTCCTGCTTTTTCCCCCTTCAATACTGGTGCAAAAAAGTGTTGTGAAGCACACTTAAATCCTCCCAAATGCCAAATTAATTTGGTTTTACTTTGAGAAACTAACTTATAAAAAGACAGCACTGTAACTCACCTTTACTAGGATGGATTTACTAGCTGTACAGATTAAATCTGAGATTAGAGGAGCATCACAGACAGATTAGATGGTTCAGCAAGTATCAAACACACAAACACATACACAGAATCATGTATTTTTTGACATACAGTGCGACTCCACCTCCCCTTCTGTTCTTTTTGAACAATTTATATCCTTCAATTGCTATATTCTCATCATGGGTGTATTCTTATCAAGTTTCAGTCACATTTATTCTCCTGAACTAAAATTTCCCATTCTTGTTTGCTTCCCATACTCCTGGCATTCATATATAGACACTGGAGATTGTGAGATTTGTGGCCTGCTTTCCTTCCTACATTTTAATGAAGATTATTATTGGGCCCCATTAGAGCTGCTTGGTCTATTCCTTTTATTGTGCATAAGCTTTCATTTGTCTTTACCTCTGAGCTTGTGTCTCCCTCCCTCTTCCAATTCAGTTTAAAGCCTTCCTGAGGAAGTTCTTCATACTGTGGATAAACACATTCTTCCCAGTCCATGTAAGGTGTATAATTTGCCAGCTGTTCATCTTCCAGGAAGCATAGCCCATGATCATTAATAAAGTAACAATAGGTCAGCAAGATGAACCATCAATATTTGTTTAACACACTCAGAGCAGGAAACCAGTAGCAGGGAAATGCATCTGAAGAGTACTAAAGGAGAATATGGCACATTGCTGAGAAGCTAGATTAATTATATTCATCTATCTGTAATGCAGAAGATGTAGGACAGATACCCATGCCTGAACTAACAATTTTCAGGATAGGATTTGAGGAACTGAAGCAAGGAGTGCTAACAGGATGTTACGATATAGAACTTATTGACAATTTGTTCATTTTTATATGCCATCGTTCCATTTCTGACTTACAATGAATCTAATAGGGTGGCTGAGGTATTGAGATGTTCAAGGAATGCCCCCATCATTGACCACTGCCCCCATCCCACACAGTGAGTGTACATGGCCAAGTGATGATTTGAACACAATTCTTATTGTGTCAGTCTTGTTCTCACACTGACAAATTGAAAATGAATAACTCATCACTTTCAGATGAGATCCATTCAGGATTTCCTGTCCAGTAGATATATGTGCAGTAGTCTAGAAAGCTCTCTGCTGATTTTTTACCTACCTACCTACCTACCTACCTACCTACCTACCTACCTACCTACCTACCTACCTACCTACCTACCTACCTACCTTTGCTTGAAAAAGTAAGGTAATTACTAGGTGAATGTGGGGGAAGGGATAGATATGTGGCAATCTTGCACAAGTTCTTAAACTGCCAAATACCTCAGTAGTTTACGTATCTAGCTGTGGAGCAAGAGACTGGGAGTTCAATTCCCCACTGTGCCTCTTTGAGAAGAGCTGGACTCAATGATCCCTTCCAGCTCCTCAGTTCTAAGATGATGATTATGGTGATGAGACACATGAGAAGGGCCTAGTGCTATCTAAGCAGATTCTGCCCCTTATTTTCAATGTGCACCATCAGTACCACCATAACTGATCATGATCCAACCTTGCTGTGTTCAGTGCCAATTTCTGAATGGGAATTCTACATACATACACCTCTCCATTGTGTTACCAGAGGCACATTCAAATGAATGTGACTAGAACTTCCATTCAGCCAGTGCCAATCGTAGCATGGTACTAAGGGGTTGGGACTATGACACACTGGGACATAGAGGAAGCATCTGCATGCAAAACATACACTCTAGTCATGCAATTTAGCCTGTGTTATTAAGGCTGAACATCCAAACAAACCCATGGCTTGTTAACTTAATTTTAATTTTAACTTTGATTATGTTGGTGTTATTTTATGTTATTGCCACTGTTGTAAACCACCTAGAGTGACCATCGGTCAGATGGGCGGTATAGAAATAGATAACAATAAGAACAACAACAACAACAACAGAATACAAATGGAACTTTAAAAAGTCAAGAAGCACAAAAGATCAGCTGCTTATTGATAAAATGATACTGAAGAATGCAAAAGATGAAAAACAAACCTTAACATGGCCTGGATAGACTATAAAAGGGCATTTGACTCATTGCCACACAGCTGGATTAACACCTGTCTAAATTTTTTTGGGATTAGTAAAATCATTCAGAAGTTCCACAAGGAAAACATGGAAAAATGGAAAACTGTCTTAATGGCCCATGGTGAAGAAATTGGGGGAGTTAGCATCAAAAGAGGAATATTTCAGGGGAATTCTTTGTCACCACTGCTGTTTAACATCTCACTAATCCCTATGTCAATACTTTTAAATAAAACTGGATTGGGCTACCATATTTCAGAACAAGCAGGAAAAATCAATCATCTGTTATACATGGATGACCTAAAACTAAATGCAAAAAGTTCCACGAAGATAGAATCACTGCTAAACACAGTGCAAATATTTAGTGAAGATATCTAAATGGATTTTGGAATTGACAAATGTGCAGCTCTGTCTATACACTGTGGCAAGATCCAAAAACTAGATAGAATAGAGTTAAAAATTGCAATATCACGATCAAGGGATGGAAATTATAAATACCTTGGAATACTAGTAGCAGATAACATTGTGCACACAAAAGTTAAAGAACTGATAGAAAGGGAATGTATCAAAAGACTACGGAAAGTCTTAAAATCAAAATTAAATGGGGTAAATACAATCAAAGCCAAAAATGCACGGGTAGTCCCAATAATTAGCTGGAATAATAGAAAAGAGTCAACATGAATTAGAAGAACTGGATCAAAAATATGGAAACTAATGAACACGCATCACACACTACATCCAAAAAGTGATGTGGACAGATTATATTTACCATCAAAAATCACAGGCCGTGGATTACTGCAAATACAGCAGGTAGTAGAGGAGGAAAAAAGAAGTCTAAATGATTATATCAGTAAAAGCAGGGAAAAATTACTTAAGGCAGTGTAAATAGAGAATATTTTGAAAACCACAGAAACAAAGGCTCGATATAAGAAACAACAATTTGAAAATGAAGTAAAGACTTGGAAAAATAAATCACTACATGGACAAAATCTGAGAAATATTGATGGAAAGCATGATAATAATTCAACATGGGCATAACCATTAAGAAATAAACTGAAGGTTTGATCTTTGCTGCACAAGAACAAACTCTCCAAACCAATGTGATGAAAGTTAAGATCCAAGGATTTGGTGGTAACAGCAAATGTTGACTCTGCCAAGAAAAAGTACAGACACCTGGGAATTGAAACATCTTGCTTGCAGATGCTACATACTTCAGTGGTCCCCATAGTCATTCGGATTTTGGGAACAATATCAATAAATTTCACACAGTATTATAAGCAGTTGCAGATCTCAGAAATAACACCATCAGAGCTACAAAAAACAGCAATATTAGGAACAGCATATGTACTGCACCTTTTCTCTCTTCCTTCCTGCCATTATCTGTTTTTTCTCTGTCTCTTGTTCCTGACACCCTCTCCACTCCTTCTACTCACTCAGTGCCTGCTGGAAGGACAGATTGCTGTTCTGGAACTCTGAACATGTCATGAGCATGTTGCTTGTCAAATCAGCCTGAGGACCACATGAAATTAGGTTAATGACCATGTGTGGCTCTAGGGCTGCAGGTTCCCCACCCTGTCCTAAGAGGAACTGTCAGAAGAGCTGGGTATGTTTAGCCTGAAGAAGAAAACCCTGACAGGAGCTGTCACTTATTTAAAAAAAATACCCTGTCATTGCAGAAGTTGTAGAAGTCTTGCTATGCTGAGCCAGAGGGAAGGAGAAGAACCAATAGGTGGACATTGCAGGGAAGCACATTTTAGGTAATTGTTACAGAAAACATCCTCATAGTAAAAGTCATTTGAAAGATGAACAGGCTGATTTGAGAGAGCCATTTAAACAGTGACTAGACAGTAGATATATGCAAAGGTATGTCATGTTGCCTGGAGAATTTTGGGAATTGTAGTAAAAAACCACAACTCTATACAACTCTATTAGACATCTATCAAGCACAGGTGTTGGATTGGATGCTGTCTAAGTTCCCTTTCAAGTCTTACACTCTTAACAAAGAATTGTTTAAACTTGTACATTACTGACCATTTGTGTACACAATCCAATGTGACAATAAAAGAAAGGGGATCTTATTGTATGAATCAGATGTAATATAGCCTGAAGATGCAGCCATGAGATGATATAGCAACAATAGTTTTTCTTCTACTCTAATTCTCTGAAACTTAGCAATTCAACACTGTACAGCTGGGGGGTGGGGGTGTCAAACCCGAACCAAGAATGAAATGCTTCTAATTTTAAAAATGTTGTGTATGCCTTTAATGCTGCTGATTAGGGGTTTTTGTTTGTTTGTTTGTTTCTAAATTGATTGTCTCAATAGATTTATTCTTTACTGTTATTTTCAATATTACGTTGATTGATGGAGCAAACATTATTATCTTCTTGGAAGCACAGTCAACTAAATCAATAAAACTAAAATATACCAATAGAGTGAAGATTCAATTAAAATAGCATATACTGTGCCTTGCAAGTAGTTATTGATTAATTATTATGCTTCTTGCAGTCAGTTCCTGAGGAACTACAAAATGGGGAAGGTTTTGGATACATAATTATGTTCCGGCCCCTTGGTTCGACGAGCTGGACAAAAGCAGTGGCTGCCTCAGTGGAAGCATCAAAATACATCTATAGAAATGAAAGCATCACACCATTATTTCCCTTTGAAGTAAAAGTGGGTGTTTTCAATCAAGAAGGAGTAGGCACACTGAGCCCAATATATATAGTCTACTCTGGAGAAGATGGTGAGCACAGTGATCCATATCTTACCATTCATCCCGTTTTTATTGTTATAATGCTGATAACTGCAGTCTGGAGCATACTGTGCAAGACGTGGCTGCCTTTTGGTATTAGCCTCATAATACTGTTACATAATTAGTAACAGTATTATGTAACATACTGTTACATAATTAGTAACAGTAACACACTACTGCACATGTAATGTGTGTAATGCCAGTGTCGTGGCAGCTCATTAGTCAATATGATGCAACTTAAACGTTTTGTGGCTGCAGTTGTATAAGCCTCTGTTTTCTGTTTTACATTATCTCAATGTTGTATTCAGGTATGGTCTATTAAAATATGTATTTATAAGTTTCACGGTGCCTTTCTTGTTCTTCTAGAGCCACAGTTAGCACCAACTGGAACATCTGTACAAAGCCTCTCAGCATCTGAACTGGAAGTCTCTTGGAGCCCTGTTGCATGGAACAGACATACTGGAAGAGTTCTGGGCTATGAGGTGGTGCACTTAATGTTGTATTAAACAGAGGCAGACTACCCTCCCTTGTTCAACTCCCTTGTCTTCTAGCTCACTTTATGACAAGTTATGTTTCTTCTTCTTGGACCCCATGTGTTTTAACCCAGTGTCCCCCATCCCTAGGATGGTTCCACTTTTAATTTGACTGCTCCTTCTTCACCTTCAAGTCTTTTCATCCCATCATTCCACCAGATCTCTGCTCTGTAGGGATTTACTTACCCTGCCCTTTTCTTCAAATAATTGATTTCACTAATTCAGTGGCCAGAATCCTTTTCACACATGCCTAAATTAAATTGTGTAACTTGCTGGAGTGAATTTCTGCTAACTAGTGAGGCATGAATTATGTTACGAGGTGTGTGCCCGGTTGTACAATAGGCACGGCCTTGTAGTGAGATCATTGCCTCATTGGGTAATAGCAGTTTACCACCGAGAGCTATGCAATTCATCTCTCTCACACACACATTGATTCTCTGGCCAGTCACTGAGAATAAGAATCCCCTCAAAGAAGGACTCACAGGAAATCAGCTTCTGAAACTGCTGCATGTAGACTGTGTTAGCAATCCCTGCATACCCTGGCTCCAAAGGCATGGATTTCCATGTTAGTCTGTTGCAGCGAAAGCAATCTGTAGACACTTATGCCAAATAAAACTTATTAGCCTTTCAGATGCCACAAATACACTTTGTTGTTTTGACTTCTTCTCTGACTGATGTTCCAGTACTTGACCTTGAATTCTGTTTGACGTCAAGCCAGAGTTCAAGCTCATGGGCTACAGGGAACAGCTATAGAGACATGGGAAAAATCTAAGGCATTGTAGAGTTCAAAGTAGCAGAGCCCTACCCGAGAGCACATAAAGCCAGTAAAGGTGAGCCAAGAATGAGTCCAGGGTCTGAAACCTGTCAAGTTCAAGCAGAAATAAGCCAAGAGTAGTCCACGAGGCCCTACTCCTTGCTCCCCATTGATCCTGAGAAGGCAGAAGAATGCAAATCAGGCTCTGAATTGATTCATGGAATATAAATGTGACAAGGAACACATGAAAAATGATACCAAAACTGCAAGCTGTTAAGACTGCCCTAGATAAAACCAATATCTTGATTTTGGTCCAGAAAGAAACCAGCCTGCAAAATGGAAAAACAAATTATGCTCCACCCATTACCCTGATAGTGTATTTTGCACTAGCTGCAGGTTCCAAAAACTCTTTCTGCAGTCTAATGTGAACATAATTAGGTCACAAATGACTGTAGTAGAGTCCTCTTTCATCTATTAAAGGGGGGAAACAGCACTCATAGTCACAAATGCCAGCTGCACAATCAACAGGAGTGCTGCCTCTAGCAGCACACTACAGCCTTCGTCTTTCAGGAGAAATATGATCCCATTCAAGACAGTTTGGCTTCTAAACCATCTCCCCACCAACAATACTTCCCTCTTGTCTAGGCTGAGTTTCAGTTCTTCACAGCAAACAGAGACTCAGGGTTTCCACTGTGCCCCTAAGTTTGTTTTTTAATATTATTATTTAAACATTTAGCAATCACTTTAAACATATTTAGCAAAAACAAAACAAAACATTGAAACAAACTCACTGGATCAAAGCACATTGAAAACAGCTGCTTGCATAAGAGAGATAGAACGGGATAGTTTTCAACAATATTGATTGTCATTCAGCTTGAATCTCCAGAAGAGTTCTCCTGTGTTGTTTCATACTGAACATTATAGAGGATGATATGGAACCTTGTTGAGGGCAGAGGAAGAGCCAAAACTCCCCAATACTCATCTCTGTAGCACTGTCCAAAAGGATACCATGGTTAACATCAGAAAGTGCGAAGAGTTCCATGCAAAACTGCAATCTCTTATTTATCACCTAGCACAACTCAGTATTTTTAAGATTCGCCAGGGCAACAAAGACAATCTCATCTAACAATCCGAGGTGCTGTGCCTGTGCCGCATGGTCCCAATAATGGGTGACAGTTTGATACTAGTTTTCCTACCTCCTCAGCATCAGCATGCTGAAAACTCCACCAGCTACATGGGCCTGCACCTGATTTTCTGCAAACAAACAAAAATTCCATGCCTTCTCACTGTACCTGTGGCATCCCCAGCAATCATCATTCCATAGTCTCTTAATATATTTAGTTACATTTGGTCTGGTTTTGTAGGTTTGTCCCCCATATATGTATGTCTTCCCGTCATATGTAGACAGTGCCTTTTTGACTGCATAAAGATCAGCATTGGGTTCTGAACTTTGGGAAAAAGAAAGATCTGCAGTGGAATATTTGAATGGAATGGTCCTGCTGCTCAGGGTTATAGCTGACCAACCATGTCATCATCTAGGATACTTCATTCTTCCTCTTCCATGGTTTTCCAGTGTTTCCCCTATTTATTAGTCAGCATACTATGCATACTGAGCATTCTCAGTCTCTACTGGTTTGTTTTCTACTCCTTCCACTATTGTTTCCATTCACCATCTACAATTGCAACACTTCATATTTCTCCAAATCTTAGGATTCCTTAAGCCTACTGATAACTTCATTTTGTGGGTGGGTGATACCATTATGGCTATGTAAGGACTCACATTTGCTGACTGAGTTAGCAATTGGAGCACATGGTGTTATAACTCCATGGTCTTCCATGCTAAATATTTGTTACAGCTCAAAGAAAGCTATTGGTCAATAATTATTGAATACTAACTAAATGGACAAAAAACTTAATAATCATTCTCTCTCTAAGAACTTTCTTTTGATCTTTTCCCCACCCCCATCTATATCTGAATTATACAGAGAGAAACTTCAAGCATTTCTCACCTTCTCAGCATTTTCCCATTGGATAGCTATGAATGATAGTGATTCCAGATTTGTTTGTCGGTTTTCTGCCGTAATTTGTATTCAGGATACAGTAAACACTATAAATATCCATCCCTGTCTTTTTATACTGATGGTTTCAATTACAAAGTCATCTGTCCTTCTTGAAGCATCATTTGTTGACTTGTTATCTTTCCAATCAAGTTTGTAATTGATGAAAAGCAACAAATGGTCTTTTCTCTTAATCTTTAGGTCTTATACTGGACAGATGATTCAAAGGACTCTACAACTGGAAAAGTCAGAGTCTTTGGCAACATCACAGCAAAAAACATCACTAACCTCAGGGCAAATACAATGTATTTTGTCACAGTGAGGGCTTATAACACCGCTGGGACAGGACCATCCAGTGTCCCAGTTAATGCCACCACAAAAAAATCACGTGAGTAGCTTAAAGAGCCCATGACTGAAGAAAATTAAAGAACACATGATTCACTTCAAGCCAGGACAGCAAACTTTTATCTAGGACAAGAGCATCAAAAGTTGATGCAAGTATCTTATGTTTCCCTTTATTTCAAGAAACCAAAACAACAACAAACAACAACAGGATGTCAGAGACAACTGCTATTGTGACTGTTTGAAATATCACCTGCCCATGGAATCAAATGCTGCAGGACTAAAAGTCCTGAGCAAGAATGAGAGAAAAGGGTCCTTAGAATTCCAGCAGCCTCACTGGCAGACCATGGTGCTTCCAATCTGAGGAATGACTGTGGTTGCCAAGACAAAGGGGGCAAGCGACACCCACGGAGCATTTCCCTTTTAAGTGAGGTAGAGGAAATTGCCTGCCACAGTGGCTGGCAGAATTAAATCTTTAAATGGCCATGGTCGAAACTGGGGTGGGCAGAATATGGACCAAGGGGGAAAGGTCATTCCCCCTCAAAACATAATCCCTCTAGGGCTGATGGTTTTGCAACAAAATGGCATGTAGGACTCCCGAAATCTCCCCAAACCCACTAAAATGAAGCTCAAAAGTAGACCTCACAAAATTCAGACTCTCTCTCTCTCTCTCTTTTTCTTAATTTAGCTCATTTTCTGGGCTGGGTTGGCCCTTGATGGTCCCATGAGACAGAAAATTGGTCCCTGGACCTTCCACGATTACCTACTGCAGTCTAGGAAGTGGTTACAGAGAAGCTAAATAGCAATTTCTTCCGGGGAATAGAGGGAATTGGAAAATGAGAGCCTGGATTTATGGGGAGCAACTAGAAAGTCAGTACCTCAGTGGTAACATACAAGTTTTGTATTCAGAAGATCCCAGTTTCAGTTTCAAGTATGTTAAGCAAGAGCTGGATAAGATTTGTCTATGAAATCCTGGATTGCTACTGCTAAGTAACAGAGCAAATTGCATTGTTTCTGAAAATAATATGTATAGTACTAAGCCATAATTCTGGAAAGCACAGGGTATCATATGCTACTCATATGTTACTCCTGTTATGTCATATTATCAGATTCTCACATTGAAAACATTTTCATGTAATACAAATTAGTTTTAAAATTGCAGATAAAGAGCAGAAGAATTACAAAGCACAGCATTGGTTTTACATGGACAGAGGAAATGAACACTCAGAACAAAGGACTTAAGTCTTTTTCTGGAATGCAGTGTGCATATGACGTGATGGACGTGAAAAATTAATCTAGGAAGGAATGTGTAAATAAAACACATCTTTGGAAAATAATCCTTTTGCCATTTTGAAGGCTTGATCACATTTACAGCTGGAATTTCTACTAACCTTCTGTGAAACAAGGTGGCTGTAACATTTGAAATTTCAGCGACTAACAGCAAGAAAAAGAAAAGAATATGTTGTCTTCCTTTTATTTGCTTCAGCCCTTTCAACACACTCTTCTTTTCAGCTGAGTAGAGGAGAGAGAAATGGCTCATTGAGGGTTGCTGCTTCATTATAGCATTGCTATAAAAAAAAATCTGCAGTCCATCAAAGAGTTAACTTAAGTGTGCTTAGGCACATTCATTTCAATAGGCTTTTGTGTGCCTGCACTCTGGATTGTTTTATGAGCTTTTATGGGGTTTAATGAGTATATATCTCTTTTCAGTTTTTCCAATAGTGCCAGGCAAAGCTGTGGTACAATCTGCAGCTTCAAAATAGCCTAGAGGCAGAATATACTTGAATCACATAGCATTTGAACTGTGGTGTATAATGAGGAGTCTAAACTGAGATGAACTAAAACTCCAGGAGACAGCTCTAGAAGATTTCCTGTTGCAGACATTCAGTTTTGTTCTTTGATTAAGCATCTTTGGAAATGCATGAAAGCTAGAACAGTGTTCATCTGTGAACAACCTGATGTCCTTCACCTATTTTCCATTGATTTGAAGGGCCTAGTATTCTTATTGTTCACTCAAAATCTTGCTGAGGTTTTAAGCAATAGCGTTCCCCAATAAATATCTTCTAACTAATTGGAACATCGCCTTGCCCTTTTTCGTTTAACTCTTTCTCCTTTTTAGGTTACGTATGGAGAGGTGTCCACTAATGCACAGGTAAAGGGTGTTTTGTGGTTATTTATTTTTAATGCATGCACAGTTCCTTATAAATCTTTGCATAGTGCAAAAAGGAAATAGGCAGGATAAGAATCATATGTTAGGAATCATGCTCTTTCCATATAACAATAACCCCACTACAAATTTAAGTCATAGGAGTTCTCCACACGTCGTTCCTATGACAGTAAAATTCTGGATAAGAAAGAAAAGGCAAGAAAGAAGATGATCCCATTAAATAATCTGTCACTTTATTAGAATTTACCCAGTGTGCTTGGGGGAGAAGGTAAGGAGGGAGAATCCTTATGACTCAATGGGGCAATTGAGTCATGAATCTGAATAATGGCTCATAGGAATGTGTGCAAAAATGAAATGCACATATCCACAGTAATGTGCATCAGCCATTTCCCAGCTTTCTCAGCAGGTTTAGAAATATTCTGTACCCAGGGTTGAATTATAGTCAGGAAAAATACATCTAGAAGTGAAAAGACCATGTCACAAGGAAGGAAAAATATTGTTAAAAAAAGAGAAACATCTTGTTTTATACCAGAGCTCTGCAAGACATGTGCTGAGGTTTCTGTGCACTCCTGCCCTTTTTTCTTTTGAGGCCATAGAAAACCCTTTGTTTAAAGCCCTGCCACTGGCATAAAAACAATAAAAGCAATAATAACGGTTGTATTTAGCAGCCTCCAGGAGCAGTGATTCTCCTCAAAAGCAAGACACAGATCTTGGTTTATTCAAACATGCCAGTTCTGGAGAGAGAGGGGGATCTAAAACCAGAAGTGATCTTCTGGACATTTCTTGTTTTGATCCCGTGAAACACACTTTTGATGGGGGTACAGCCTGTTATACGTCCCAGGGATTCTAAGTTGCCTCCCAGGCTAAACATACAAAGAATTTTCATGAAGTTACTTGTTTAAGACAGCCTCATTCTGAGACAGTCTACTGAGAAATCCATGGTGCTGGCTAGGTCTCTCATCTCCAGTGTGAGAACAAGACAAAGAGTGACCTTTCTCACACATGGAGGTTTAATGTCTCTTTGAAGGCGGAACCTGCTTGTGAAAATGTGGATGCAGATAAATTCCTTCATGTAAGACAGAGCAAGCTTCCCAGTTACTCTGAGACATCCAAGTGTGATCAACCAAATGGGCAGAAATTCTTCATGCAGATCATCTGCCAAATGCATAAACTTTTGGGGACAGAAATATTGGGAATGGAAAAAATCAGAGAGACACAATTCTTCCTGAGGGGAATTTTTTGAGGTGAGTTTTATCACTTATACCACAAAAGGGTAACTGTATCCAAGTCTCATTTTAAATAAGGGTTCTTGAAGTTGCCCATCACCAATCAGCCCCTGGAGAGCTAAACTGAGTAGGTACACAGTTTACCTGGCTACAGTCTTACTTATCCCTTCTATGGGGAGATATTGGCTGAAATCCTGTTGGTTAACATAGTATATGGCACTACAGTAGGCCCATTGAATTACTGGAGATTTGGTGAGTGAAATCCTCTGTAAATTCCATTGGATCAAATAGGCTCACTCCGGTTGCAATCTGCTACAATAAAGTTAGTCACAACTAAGGAGGCCTATTTGAATTAAGGGAACATTGTGTGGAGGAGCTAACTCACCAAATTCCCACTGATTCAGCAGTCCTCCTCTGGTGCTACTTATTATGCAGGATTTCAGCCATTATGCTGTATTTCTATTTAAACCGATTAGCAAATTTTAAATTTTAATAAAGCTTAGCAAATTTTATACAAGTCCTTGATCTATTTTGTCCTTTTTCTTGGTGATGCATTTCTTCTTTTTCTGATGCTGCGTAAGTGACAACCCTATGCCAGGATCTCTTATTTGAGAATTAAAATGACCAAATCTGCACTCTGTCCTTCTACTTATTGGGCAATGATGTGTAGAATTATATACCATATCATTGTGGTGAAAGTAAAAAGAAATTGGATTATGTTCTGTTTTCATTTTTTGGTTCCAGCTGTGAACTTGTGGTCAGTCTTTATATGGCCAAAAAGGATCTGTTTAAATGACCTTTACTCTGTTGCTTAATTGTGATCTTCTCCAAATTATTTTGTATGTTTTCTGTACAAGCAAAACCTAGAAAGTATGTGTAGAATTTTCTTAATAACTTTATAATAGAAATATTTATAAAATGAAGAAAAGACTTGATGCCTTTGGGCAGGCCTGTGTCCTAAATGATAGATCACTGACAGAAATAATTAAGTCAGAGCCAGGCATCAGCATCTCTTGGATCAGGATCACAAAGAAAGAACATCAATGCCCAGGAAGAAACTAGCACTCGGTCAGAGTTTGGGAAAATGTAAATAGTAGTTTTCAGGTGAAATGCTGGCAGATTTTGCCTGGATCAGGCCTGGAAATGAACTGTGGGAGCTTGTTGAAAACAAGTCCTCAAACTCTGCACCATCTTGTTAAAGATACGAGCTGGAGGAGAGTTCTCAGTTACTACTCATTTTTTCCAGAAGCCTACATCGCCCATGCCAACCCATCAGCTTTTCCTGCAAGCTCATAATCACTCAAAACATACTCACCCTCTTACTTTACCTTCTAAGCCACAATGGCAGGATCAGGAGCCAGAGTGCATGGATAGTTTGAATAGAGGTTACCCTTCTTTTTCCCTGGCAGACTAACCAGCAAGCTGTTGCAAAGTGAAGTCCAATGGCTGACAGGACAGATGATCTCCCTAAGTCTTCTGCAACAGCCTATTAGTTCCTACTGCTGCCTCCCTAGAACTGGTCAGTGCCAGAAATAACTGTCAATGGGCTGCTAGGTCTGGAAGGCTGAGGGTTGTGTGAATGAGCACGAAGTGACATGAAATGAATGTGAAACAGCTGCTTAATGAACCACAACTCACCAGCATCTGTCCGATAAACTACACAGCTGCCTGGGTTGTGTTTTTTATGTATTTACAATGACTTATAATGAAATGTGTTTGCATTTCTTGATGCAATGTTCAAATCTGTGGTTCTCCCATTATAAACAGAATTCACCCCCAATAAGAAAGATAATGGCAGTAGGAGCCTTGAAACAGGGGTTTCATCTGAATCAGGCATAATTTGCCACTATCATGCTTAATAGATTCATGCAGCACAACAAATTATACAGTTACAACCTGGAAATCAACCTTCCGATTAATATTATTGCTTATGTTTTATTAAAGCACCAAGTCAACGCCCAGCAAACATTGCCTGGAAACTGACCAATTCAAAGATATGCTTGAACTGGGAACATGTGAAAACAATGGAAAATGAATCTGAAGTTCTAGGATACAAAGTGAGTAAGCTGATCATGGTGACACCTCTCAAGTTTCATATGAGTTGTTAAGTAAAGCACCAACCTTAATTTTTAAAAAAACCATTATTTTTAACAATTAATTTCTTTGGGTTTTTTTATTGAGTTGAATGTATTGATGTACAGAGCACAGGGAATTTGGAAGGTCAGTTAGATCATAAATGTGAGGTGTCCCAGAGAATTGAAATACTTACTTTGTCAATGCATGTATCTGTTCCTGCATGAGGCATTAGTGCTTAAGTAAGTGAGTCTTATGTGAATGCTTAATATAATGACAAATTGCCATTCACACAGAAACAAATGATGTATATTGTAAAGGCTTGGATCGCAAAGCAGTTTAGTGACCACATTTTAGTTCTGAGCAAAAAGGTTGTTCAGTGGCATTATACTGTATACACTGTACATCACTTACACATCCTATATGACTGAGCAGTCTTTTGTACTATTCCAAGTTATGGTTCTGTCACTGAGCTAAACCTGTGACTGGACTATACCATTTTCCCAGACTGAAGGTGGAGTTTCACAGAACTGAATATTCTCCCATATGATGCAAAAATACATGAACAAGCCTGAAATCCTTTCTCCTGAGGTATTAGTTTGTTGCAGTGTTTATGGCTGGAGGTTTTTTTTTGAGAAAGGCAAACTCACTTCCAAGCACATGAAAAAGGACAAAATACATCTTCTATTGGAAACTGATACATTTCTGAGCCATACAAGGTGCTTTGTTGTGTAGATGTGTGCATAAAACCATGGATTTAAGCAATGTGCAATATGAATAATGTATATGCCTAAAATACAGATATTATGAGGATGCACACACACAAACACATATACACTACTCAACAAGGAAAATGTATAAAATGCATATATTAGTAAAATGTGTACAAAATGGTGTACATTTTGAAAAATGCACAGAATAAAGACAAATTTTCATACACAGAGAAATAAAGCCTTACAATCCAGTACAGAATGCCAATGAGAAGACTAAGACTTTTCACATCCCAAGGGGGAGGAAATGGTGGGAAAGAAGATGGGTATAGATTCAGTTATCTTGCCTTCAGTCTGAAGATGCACTTATTCAACTGCTCAGTGAGAACTGAGGTAAAATTGAGTATTGATATACAGAGAAAAGGAAAGGATGGTGAAATTAGGACTGTCAAGTATAGGAAAGTGGAATTAGTCCATCTCTGTTGTCTCAATGCGGGATCTGGGCAGAATATGCTAGGAAGCATCTTCCATCAAAAGGCCTGCCATATCTCATTATGTTCTATGTCACTATCTCCTGTGGCTATAAGATTTCATCAGGTAAGTAAGAGCATATTGTTTCTTTATCTCCTCTGCTTTCAGGAATCTAGATTAACACTGTCCAGTGACTGGCCCAGATGTGATTCTGTCACATGTCATCCACGGGGAACTGCGATCTGCCCCTAGGACACCCAACCCAATAGTTTGTATATTAAGTACATATAGTATGCCTATTCCTAAGGGATGCCCTGGGACCAAGGTCAGAAGGGCTTACTTCAGAATTTCAGGGTAGTATTACTCCCCCATGCCCAACAGAGAATTTCATTTTGTTTTGTTTTTTCTTAAACCAAGCATGAGGACATTTCAGAGGTCTAAGGTTACATGGGTCCACTCTTGGACCTGGTAAAGGTAAAGGTAAAGGTTCCCCTTGACATTTAGTCCAGTCGTGTCCGACTCTAGGGGGCGGTGTTCATCTCCGTTTCCAACCCATAGAGCCAGCGTTACCTTCCCACCGTGGTGGTACCTATTTATCTACTCGCATTTACATGCTTTCGAACTGCTAGGTTGGCAGGAGCTGGGACAAGCGACGGGAGCTCACTCCATCACGTGGATTCGATCTTACGACTGCTGGTCTTCTGACCTTGCAGCACAGAGGCTTCTGCGGTTTAACCCGCAGCGCCACCACGTCCCACTTCTTGGACCTTGTAGAGCCATACTAAGTCTAGCCTGCGACTCCAAAAACATGTTTTTCCAATATTTTTAAAGTGTAAAAACCCTTTCATACTTTTCTTTTCTTTTGGTCATAGGAAGCCATTTTGGGCTGCTCTACAACTATCCAAAATGACTTCTGTTGTTTTTTTTTTAAATTCTAAAATAGCTGAAAGGGAAGCACATTCTATATTCCAGTGCTCCCTCTGTTCCCTCGTGAGGTCAAAAACATTTTTAGGACAATTTTAAAAGGAAATTGGGCTGGACTGGTGGTCCTAGGCTTGCTGAGAGGACAGAGATGGGTCATTGAAGTCCACTTTGCCCACACCCTGCCTCACTTTTATCATCTGTGAGAGACTGCTTTGGTACTTCATTTGCACACACATTAAAGTTCATTTCACATTTATCTGCCTGGTGAGACTAAGCCATTGTGTGTCACGCCCTAGGCTCCAATCTCCAAGAGATAAATATATTTCAATTGCTGATTAGGGAAAATGTATAGAATTCATGATTAAAATCACACACTGTCAGCAATCAGGTGAGTGGGTTAATTTGTCATCTCATTGCTGTCCAACAAGTAACTGCAGTTGGAAATGTGCCCCACATGTGGGAAAACTGACAGGTTTTCTTCTTCTTTATAGTTATAGTTAATATTTGCTTTATGAAGTTTACTTGATATGCTACTTAGTCATAAATTTTCTTCAATTTCCGCATTGTTTTTCTGCTCATGTTCTTAATTGTTAATTTTCCACCAGTTCTCTGATTTCCTGTGTCTTTAAGGGGATTGTAGGGCATTATTGATCCGACTGCTTTACACTAGAGATGGGTGAGAATATTGTTTCATTTCATTTGTTATCAGCATTTACTAAAATTTGAAAACTTGGATGTGGAATATGCCTGCATTTGACAGCAATTTTGAATTGTGAAGGGAAATTTGGGAAGATATGTCAGTACAACATTTAGCAAAGGATCCTTCCCTGTACTGTGAATCTGCTGGCTGGATAGCTCAATGATTTAGGTAGAGGTTGGGAGTTCGAATCCCCACTGTGCGTTCTGTGAGTAGAGCCAAGCTACAAGCTGCACAGTTCCAGAGTGCCCGCAGAAAAAGGGAATGGTAAACCACTTCTGAGTGTTCTCTACCTGGAAAACCTTGAAAAGGGTTGCTGTAAGTCAGAATTGACTTGATGGCACATGATTATTTTTAATCTGATACATTACAGAATTCATAGCTGACTGGATAAGACACTAGCCATATTCTCTTGCTTATTATAGGCCGTCAGAACCCAGCATGCAGTTTGGATAATAGCCTCAAAAGGCATTTTTATATTGCAGCATTTTTATATTGTAGATGGAATATAAAGCTGATGTGAGATAGATGCTGATGCCACTGAATGAATGACAGACAGTCATTGTGAACATGTTTTGACACCCCCTCACACCCCACAGGCTGAGCCTCCATACAGAATGCTTGTAAGTGACTGGAACAGCCCATGTTTCCCCACAGGGTGCTTGGAAATAGGCTGCAAAGCTACTTCATGAGACATGAGTGTACATCTCACCATGTGAAGAAAAGCTTACAAAAGCAAGCGACAATAATATAACAAGCTCCCGCTCTTCTCTCCTTTTATATTAAGATTTTGTATAGGCAAAATCGACAAAGCACCACGCATATCCTTGAGACAAACAATACGTCTGCTGAGCTCCTGGTACCTTTTGAAGAAGATTACCTCATAGAAATAAGAACCATGAGCGACGGAGGGGAAGGCAGCAGCAGTGAGGAAATTAGGATCCCAACCATGTCAAGTGAGTTGCCTTCCTCCCACCAGCGCAGTTTGTCTGGTTCCTTGACTTTTAGGAAGAACTAAAGCTTCCTAAAGACCGTTGACACTGAATGTATTCTCGAAGGCTTTCACAGCCGGTATCTGATGGTTGTTGTGGGTTTTTCGGGCTCTTTGGCTGTGTTCTGAAGGTTGTTCTTCCTAACGTTTCGACAGTCTCTGTGGCCGGCATCTTCAGAGGACAGGAGTCAGAACTCTCTCTGTGCTTCTGACTCCTGTCCTCTGAAGATGCTGGCCACAGAGACTGGCAAAATGTTAGGAAGAACAACCTTCAGAACACGGCCAAAGAGCCCGAAAAACCCACAACAACCATTGTTGACACTGACTTGATATTAAAGTAGCAGGTAAACTTGGGAACAGACGTTCATGTGCTTGGTTGGGAAAGGAAAAAGCCATTAATGTGAAAACAGTGCAGCAAAAATTTTCAGAGACTTGAGAAGCTGCAGTTTGCTGATGCCAGTGAAACCTGCAGCTGTACAAGCTGTGTGAAAATCAGTTTCTAGGCTGCACTGAAATCAAAGTCCTCAGCATAATAATCCTCATTATTTACTATTTTAAAAGTGCTTAAAATATATTGAGCCTCATGCATGAGCTGAAATAGCTAATGTGCCCGCCCACAGACTCACAATCAAGCTGGAAACACAAGCCAAAAAGGAAGGGGAAATGGAGAGGAAAACAGCTTGCTTATTGATGTGCAGGACTTTTTAAAAGTCCTGAAAATGGCTCCCTAAAGTTAAAAAACACAAATAAAAATTTTGAATCAACTAATCACACACAGTTCACAAACTGTGAATTTAAAGCATTCATTAAACTAAGAGTAAAAAATTTAGACAGCGCCAGGGGGCTGGGAAATCATAAAATGCTCATTGAGAAAATATGTTTCACCATCAGTGGGAGGAAATATAAAAGGTCAAGTGAGATTTCCAATGCTTAGGCATCACCATGGTGACAGCACAGTCTCCTACCTGGGCCTGCCTCACCTCACAACAGAGTGGAGCGCAGGAAGAAAGTCCATCGAAGATCTCAGTGGCAGAGCAGTCTAATGTATAGTCTTAGGCTATAGGGCAGGAGTTCTTCTATCATCTGGACTTCAAACCAGAGTATGGAATTGTTACTTTTTTTGGTAGGCTGCTTGAGGGTTCTAGGAATGGTAGACCGACCAACAAACACTTCCAAGCTCTCATTCAAAAACAATGGTTGAAATCCTGTTGCATTTTTATGCTTGTAGAAGGCAAATGGTGTCACATTCAGTTACTTTTACATAGCAGTTAATAAGTCACTGATGGGATTCCTGGGGGCATGCATGACCACTGGCTTGGCATGGACTTGAGAATCCCAGCAGTGACTTATTAATTGCCAATTAAGGCACTAAATGTTATGCCACTGCTTTCCATATGCATAAAAAAGCAACAGGATTTCAGCCAATATTGGTACAAGTTTGTGGTTGAGCCTCTTAAGTGTTGTGTACGAATGGCTGTACAAGTTGGAAGTCTTGGCCATTTATGAAATAAACAGAAGTGTGGAATGGCAGAGGATAGTCTTGAGGTGCTAAGCTCTAAATATTGCTACAGTTAACTGACTGTATGAAGTTATCGGCTAGGAATAGATTGTGACTGTTCTGAAGTAGCACTTGAATATAAGTAACTTAGATACTGACCCAGTAGTTAGATTATGAAGCAGTTACTGCACATGTAGAATTTGTTACCTTTCTGTTATTCTTAAAGTTTTTATAGTTATATGTACCTGACCTATTATTGTAATAAAGATTGATAGATTGACTAGAATTAGGTATTAAAACACAATATATATTAATCAAACTAAAAGAAGCTTCTATCAATAATGATTCTAGCATGTGAATTTTTCTTTCTCTCTTTCTTATTTTTAGTTATATGCTATCTTGTTTTTAATTATATGCCATTATTCTCTCCAAAGAGGCATGGAATGGCGGATAACACAAAAACAATACATATAGAACATACACAACTATAAAATACTTTAGATAAATAATAAGATGTAATAATAAAACCTAGTGACAACCTAAACATTTTTATCTCACATACATTTTTATCTCACATGTATAAATGTTTGCCATATAAGTGGTGGAAATGCAGTTCCAAGCTTCCAAAAGCCTGCCAAAACAATTCTGCTTTACATCCTTTCCTGAATCCCTGCAGGTATGTCATTCTTTGCAGGGACGCAGGAACAGAATGCATGCATATGAGGACAGCAAGAAGAAAATATATTTTTCAGGTACACGCAAGCCAGACTTCTTTGACAGTTGGCACATTGAGAAGGGCATTTCCAGATGACTTCAGTTGGCACAGGGGCTAACGTGGGTAGAGGTGGTCCAGCAGGTATGTGGGTCCCAAGCCATATAGGGCTTTAATAACCAGCACCCTGAACTGAATCCAGAAACCCACTGGCAACTAGTGCAACTGGTGCAAAATAGGTGTTATATGATCATGACGGGAAGCACCTGTTAATAGCAAGTGCCACGTGTTATATGAGTTGTAGTTTCCAAATTCTATTCAAGGTTAGTCCCATGTAGAGCGAATTACAGTAGTCTAATCTCAAGGTTACAGTTGCATGAATCAGAGTGTGGCCTACTATCTTTTTTCTTTTCTTTTCTTTTTACAGGTTTAAGCTCCAAAGGAAGACATATCTGTTATTCTGCAGTATACATAACAATAATTGAGATTATTATTCTAGTTTATGTTCTCAATTCCTCTGTTTTTTTGTTGAACGGAACCAGCAAACTGTTCTTGGATTTTTGAAAAGAAAGCAGTCATTGTTGGAGAAAAAAGTGTATTCCAATCCCTTTTGATATGTCAGTTACCATGGGGCAACATGGTCTGAGCAGGGGGAAATTTCACGGCCAGACTCCTCCACTTGCTGAGATCATGGGCTGCCTATGCAGTCACGCCTGTCATTCCTGAAAGAAGAACCTACTGAGAAAGACAAGGAGCTTCCTTTTTAAATGTAAATATAATTCAAGCTGCAATCCTATGGCCAGTTTTTGTTGTTGTTTTTTTGGAAGGATGCCATACTGAACTCAAATGGACTTCCTTTTGAGTAAAACGTACAGGACTGCACTGTAATATAATTTTTTAAATGAATAAAAATTGAAACAAAAATATGTGTGGGCTTTGAACCTGACGATCAGTCCAAATTAAACAGAATGGAAACAAAAATGTAGCCATCAGATTATAAAAGGAGAAAACTAATTAGAATTACAGTGACCTATTGTGGAAACCCAGTCTATCTGCATGTATGATAAACATGCAAGATATGAGTCACAATCATAACAGACACTAACCAGTTTGAAAAAGGCTTGCAGCTGTGTGTGATGTATCATGTTATTTGATCCATGTTTCTCATTTTCCTCTGTAATGAGACAATATTTACTGCATTTTCAAATTTAATAAAAATATTTCTTTACAATATTCCCTATCTGTATAAAAATCTTGTATTAGCTGAGAAGTTTCTATGCATAGCGTCTGTACATTGTTCCAATGTTTGATTAAGTAGGGGAATGGAAAAATGGCTATGTCTAAGTACTTAATGTGACCATCACTTTCTAATGGTATACAATGCAATCAGAAAATTAAGCATCTCAAACCATGTTGCTGGCAGCCTCACTCAAGAATAGGCTTGTTTTAGGTTCCCCTGCGGTACATATGCAATCTATATTTTATAAATATATTATCCAATACACCTTAAAAATTGCCACTGTGAATGCCTATCATTATATCCACTAGCATAAAGAAAGATTCAATTATTCAAAAAAGAAAGAAACAACCTCTGGTTTATGAATGTGGGCTATTGTGCTTCTGTATCCTCGATTCAAAATGCCAGGAAATGGCCTGAAATTGCTGCAAAATATTGTGCCCGCATTGCCAGCAAGAAAAAGAATGCCAAGCTTTACATAGCAAAGGGTAGCCTGAATGTTGATTGCACAAATGGCAGCAATCAAGAGAGTCTACAGGATAATCTCTTGTACTAACTACCATTCACAAAGAGACATCAAGCAAGGGAAAGTCCCAGAAGCTGACTCCTTTTTTCTATTACTTCTTACCCAAACATAAAGCAATTTTCAGGGCTGTTTTTCAACAAGTGTGAGTGGTAATGAGCACCAGTTGTCCTTCAATGCACCACTTCTGCTAGGTACTAACCTATTGGGAACACCCCACAAGACTTCCCATTTCGGAGATGCTCTGACCCCAGTCATCTATCCATTTGGCCCTTGTCAAAGTCACTGAGATCTTTCTGCTTGCCCCCATTTCCTGCTTTCCACACATGAAATTCAAGAACAGACTGTTCCCTTGCTGTCTAATATATCCCACCCCTTGACAGGTGCCATTGTAACACTACAATCAATGCTATTCACTTCACCTGTTGGTTATTTTAATGTTGTGGCGGATCAGTGTATATGCTCTTTTTTTTTCAAAAAAAGAAAAAAAAAAGTCTGGATTCATGCAGAGGGAAAAAAAATAATGGGGAGGAAATTGGTCTTAAAGCAGTCCAGAGAACTTCAGTGTGAGGAAAAGATGCTGGAAAGGAATGCTTGGTACAGTATATGTGCAGCATGCTCAATACAATCTCCAGAACAGTTCCTCTACCAAACTCATTAGGACACTGAGCTGGCTTATGTGGCGCTCCTCTTGGTTTACAGCGGAGCTGAGTTCCTTAAAATGTGTCAGAATACAGCAGATGGTTGAGAATTCATCCCCAAACTGTTCTAAAACAACATAAAGTACAGTGGCAGAATGTTTTACCTTCAGGTGTTAATGCGATACTCAGGGCAGTACACTTAATTATCACCATCTTTTATATGTTTATTTTGTTAGTAACCTGATATATGTCTCACTATTCCTTATGCCAGGTCCTAGCATATTGTAGTGGATAGAATGTTGGACTAGGACTTGGGAGACCTGAGTTCGAATCATCGCTAAGCTAGGGAAATTCACTGAGTGGAGCTCACAAAACCACTCCTTAAATATCTCACTCACCATGAAAGCCCTGTTAGTATCTCTAGAAATCAGTTCTGACTTGACAGTACATAACAACAAATTCCTTATGACACCCCAGGGTGCATTTTGATGGGCACATTTTGAATTTGGTTAGTTAAGGCTTCTAGAAGTAACAACATGAGCTTCTATAAGGAAGTTATCAATGGATCACTGAGGCAGATAAATCTTCTATTTTCCTCTGAAGGAATGATCAAACTTTTCCAGTTTACCAGCCAGTGGAGTAATGAAGACAGGGCTCACAGAATCAGAACTTTGGGACTTTCTGAGTATAAGGAATTATGGTATCATTCACCTGTTCTTTCCTACCCCTGATTTCAGTCTTTCTCCTGAGCATAGCTGCAATCTTTATAAGATCTGAGAGAGAAAAGGATATTCCCTTGCTGCAAGCATTCTCTATTGTTATGCAACGTATTTGATAATATTTGAAGAGACAATTAAGAGCTACTAACTTCACACAATATTTGTTCGTCATTCGTTCATACAGACTGATCCAGCTACCTGCATTTTTGAACTCTCCTTATGGGGGCAGGTCTGCCTGCGGTGACTATCAGGATCTATGCCGGCACTTCTGAATTTATTATTACACCACTGTTGCCAACTGATGGATACAAATTGAATCCATCCTCCATCTTCAATCTCAATCCAACACTAGGCATCAGATCACTGTCAGACAATAAAAAAGAATAAACTAATTCAGTATTGCCTGTACTGATTAGCAATGGGACTGTAGCATTCCAAATGGGTCTCTCAGCCCTACCTTGACTGACAGAAGAAGACTAGTAATGGCTGTGACTGGTATACATGCTCTAGTTAAAAGGTGCTTTGGAGTTAGAAGAATAATTTCTTCTTAAAGGTGATAAAGCACTGCTATGGTACAGCACTGCTGTTTCCCATAACAAATGATACAATTTGTTCCAGCCTTTCTTAATTAGATTACAAGAAGTTTGCTAGATCTGACTTTTGACCAAATGGCTCAGTATTAGTAAGTTCCTGGTGAAAAAGCAAGTTGGGATGTGGTGGTTGAACACATCAGTCCTCCTCCTAGCCTTGAGTTCACCTAGGATTGCTTTTAATCATACCCTTTACTATTTGCATATTTCTGCTAATTCCTTTGACAGCTTATAGTCAGTGCTTGAGGAGATGTGCTTGAGATGACAGACTCAGAGAGTGACAGAAAAATTAGACTTCGTAAAGCTAGACTTATTTCTGAGTAATTTTATATATCCGCTTACTAACTGAATTACTAACTTAATAGGTCAAGAGGTTTAATCAGATTTCTATATGCCAAGATGAAGATGGAAATAATTCATCCCTTTCCATGCCTTTAAAAAACCCAGCAAGGTATTTCATAAAGGATGGGTTCCAGGAACAGAGCTGGACTCTGTACATTATTTCACTGAATGCAGTTGATTGGACCACCAGATTTGGAATTGTTCCTTCTGCTTTAAGATGCTTTCTTATACATTAAAGTGAAATCATTCCGAGGAACAAGTGACATAGCTCAAAGGCAGAATATATGTTTTTCTGTCTCCAGTATTCTGGGTTTAAAAATATCCTCTATATTTGTGAAGCCATTTATTCTCAAGAAATGGGTTGGGGGTGGGGTAGGGATTGAGCATATTATAGTAATTTCATGGGATGGGTGGTTTACCATCAAGATAGAACAGCAGGAGCAGCTCTATATACAGTATATACACTATGCTATAGCCATATGGAAATAATGCTTGGGACACTGTCAGAAAAATATGCTCTCTGTGTGTGTGTGTGTGTGTGTGTGTGTGTGTGTGTGTGAGAGAGAGAGAGAGAGAGAGAGAGAGAGAGAGAGATGTGCTGTCCAACTTGGAACTGACTTATAGCAACCCTAATAGAGTTTTCAAGGTGAGATTTTAAATGAATAAATAATTTTAAGTAGTTTTACCAGTTCCACTCCCTCAGTGAGTTTCTATGGGGATCGTAGACACACACAAACACACACAGAGTATACATACATATATATGCATACACATACATAACTACACATACATATATATATATACATATAGTATACAAATATACATATACTATATTTTTCTGACAGTGTCCCTAGAATTATTTCCATATGGCTACAGCATCATTTCCATTGTGATATTTTATACAAGTGAAAAACACTGATGGGCCGTTCATCACCCTTCTATTACTGCTGGAAGTTCCTATAAAACTTTGTAAAGCAAAGTGTGGACTATAAGAACTTCTTTGATACCGTGTCTTAATGTCACCTCTTGTCAGTTCTGTGATTCTAAGCCTGATGAGGACCATATGGGGTTGAGAGCATACATCTGTTATTTATTAGTGGTCTAACAAAGATATAGCACATCCTTGCTTTCAGACTGTCTCAGTGTTACTACCACCTCTGAAAATCAGTGGCATTCACTTCCACTTTGAAGTTGAGATAACCCTTTCATTGCCTTTTTTGAGCCATCCCCTCCCCTGGATGAAACTGCAGGGTTTGTTTGTTTGTTGTCAGGTTGTGGGGGGGGGGGGGGAAGAGGAAATATTATCTACCCATCATCTCAATTTGCTCCAAATGGACGCTACTGGGCAAGAAGATTATGAGGTAGATGAGACTACCTGCTACCCATTTAGACTCGAGGAATGACTGCACAGTTCCTGAACAGATTATAAAATGTTCCAAGAGCAGTTCAAGCACATAACTCTGGCTAATAATGTCTTACGCCGAAAAGGTACTCTGCTACCTAATCCCCCAGAAGAACCTGGAAGCAAGTCTTTCAGTGCATCTGCTCCTGGGATGCAAACTACACAGAAATCCCCTCCCCCAACTTGAAGAGAGGCAAAGAAATCTGTGAAGCCTTTGCTCTCTCTCAGTTAGTGACCCCTGAGTAGATTCAGGGACTTAATCTCAGGCAAGCATTTAAGCAATAAATGGGGGGGGGAAGGTTCCCCCTCAGGAATGCTACATTTATTAAACTTAGATATATTTAAATGTTTCTAAATTTGTTTTTCATAATCCTAGAACTGCAGAGCTGCAAGAGGCCCTATGGACAGATCATCCCCCGTCAAGGAGGTACAGTGAGGAATTGAACTCCCAAACTCTGGCTCCCCAGCCAGATACTTCAGTCACTGAGCTATCCAAGGTCTGCTACTCTTCTGTTTCTAGCAACCGAGCCCTACCTAGCATCAATTCTTCTTTTTCAAAGAAGCAAGAGGGATTCTTAGGATAGGCAACTGGAAGCAGAAGAGGTAGAAATAGATTTCACCATTGGGTTCTTCATGTGTTTTAGATAAAATCTTGAAAAGACTTTGTGATTATTTAATAATTTAAAAGCTTGGAAAAAACCATCCCCCAAACCCCAATGATGATCCATGATATAGGTTTAGACTTCACTGAGGAACCTGAACAAAAGTCAATGGGTGGACAAAGAATGAATAAAAAGGGTGAGGTTTTCCCTTCATGTACCCCAACTCACCACATTTATTGCCAAGTTTCAAGCATTTGCAACAAACGGCCTATAGAAAATGCAGCAACTTGCCTGCAGCAGTCATACAAACAGCACAAACCTACTAAACATATGTCAGTACTCGGATGAGAAATTATAATTATCAAATTATAAAATTATAATTGAGAAAAGTAGTATTTTTCCAGGAAGACATTCAAGCCAGATTCTCAAGAGTGACCTTTATGAGCATCAAGCTGAAAACTGATTAATACCAGTCAGGCTTATGAATGGTCAATAAAAAATGGAGGGTCATCATCCAATGTCTAAGTTCTCAGGGCTGGAAAATAGCTAACTGGAATGCCCATATCAAGTGGTTGCACTTGGAAATCTTTCTCCTTTGTGGCTATCAGAAGGAAACATTTAAGGTAGCATTAATTGTTTCTTTTAAAAAGCAGAAACATTTCGATGTTGACAGGAGCCCAAACCTATATGTATCACTGTGCTTGAATAAAAGCAGCTCTGTGCATCTCAATTGGATACAATGAAATTACGGCATCTAAATGCACACGCAGCTCTGAAAAGCCTCCCTGAATGGTGTTTAGCATTAGTTAATATTTTATGGCAGTTGACATTTGAAAAATGGAGATATGCTAAATGAGTTCCATCAAATTTGAATAGTTGGTGCCAGCACTGTGCCTGGAAATTTATAGACACAGCAGGCAGGTTACAATTCACACCATAGTTTCCCATGCTAATAGCAATTTCAAGTTTCTTTAATGGGAATGTGTCACAGACAAGCATATAGGGTGTTAAGGTGAAAATCTATACACTGAGTTGCTAGAGGTTTTTTCTGTCTTGAAATGGCAGCATATTTAAATCTGTTTAGGCTTAAAATCAGAAACACTTTGCACAATTATTAGCTTCTATTTCATAGCATTTCAGCATTAGAAGAATTATGATTTCTCTTTCTTTACAAGGGTAGCTGTATCGTGGAATCTGGATGCAGAAAGACTATTTATAATTGTACAAGGTCATGGGGTAAAACTGTTCATATCTTTTTCAACAGCCAGGGAGTTTGGGTTGTGTATGGTGGGGCACACACATTCCCTATACATGCTAACTAGAGATAGGCATGAACTGCTGGTTTGGTGGTTCATCCCGGTTCATTTACCACTGCAACAGGTGTTCAGCGGTTTGGCGTCCCACCACCTCCACTGGGCAAGCACTCAGAAGCCGTGGCTGGAGGAGGCGAGTCAGGGAAGCTGGGGTCCTGCTTCTGAGTGGGCACCCCCAGAGGGGATGGGGCGCTGAACTGCCAAACACCTGTTGCATCAAATTTGATGGTAAACGAACCAAGCCGCACCACCAAGCCAGTGATTTGTGCCCATCTCTAATGCTAACAAATCAGGATATCAGTCATAAAGACAGAATTAGAATCCTTCTCTTCAACATTCAGCTTTCAGTGTTCAAGGAAATTTCACCCACACAACTATACTATCATATGATTCTACCACCACTACTCTGAAATTGCATTCAGACACAATTAATCATTATCAATCATCATCACTTGCCATCTAGCAATGCTTTTCAGGATTCTCCACATAAAGAATACTCAGAAGTTTACTATTCCCTTCTTCTTGGGGTCCTTGGGACTGTGCAACTTACCCAAAGTCACACAGTTTGGCTCTATTCGCAGGAAGCACAGTGGGGAATCGAACTCTCAACTTCTGCAGCCAGATGTCTCAACCACTGAGGTATCCAATCAGCACTATTTGAAATTTTAATAAGTTAAGGCAGTAATGATTATTTCTCAGAAGCAGTGACCTTGATGGTCTTATCTCTGTGCTACCACATCAATAAGTAAAAGGCACCTTAACAATAGCTAAATCACATCAGTAGTGAACCAAATCCAAGCTCCAAAGAGCTGTATACTAAGGTAGTCCAGAGGTAGTGATTTGATCAAGGAGTATACCAGGAAAGACCCCCCCACCCCATCATGGGAGGCCTGTGAACACCTAGCCAACCCTTCCTCTCCTTCATCAAATTACATGATCTCTGATATAAATAGCAGCAATGACTTGCCATCAAGAATTTCATAAATGCCTTTATTTAGCAACTTCACCTGCTTTTTTCCATATTAGATATCTTAATTTGTGATTAAGAATCTGTATCTGTGAAACATATATATGTGAACGAAAGACTCTTATTCTTGATTTAAGCATGATAATTTATCATCAAGAATTTGCCTTGATTAATTGCATTTACGAGGCTGAAATTTCCTTTTTCTCACATTGATGATGCCAGTCCTTGACAACTATGTTCTAATCAAAATAATGCTGTTTTTAATACCTACATAAAGCACAGCATAGGTAGCTGTGTTAGCTTGCTCTCTGGTGCCTCAAGCACAGGAAGAAGGGAGCCTAGCTAAGGAGTAACCAGGCTGACAATTGTATTGGAGGAAGAGAAAAAAATGTAGCCAAAAGTATGCTACTGATCTTGCCATTGCACTCCAGTTGTGTCCATGTATGTGATTCTACTTACTGTAAAAAATGCACTGGGTACAGCAGTAAGTGTTGGGGTTTTATCTGTCACCGCACATGCTGACTGTAGTTTGAGTGACTAGGAAGGACTTTTCTGGGCTGGGTTGATGGTCTATCTCTTCAGCATTAGTTAATTGTTCCTCCAGCTTCTGAATTCAAAGAGAGCCCCATCTCTCTGCTGAGCTTCTTTTTCCGTCTCTTTAGTTTGTTGGAAGCAGTTGTTTGTTTGCTGTTGATCTGTTCAGTTGGTTGCTAAGTATGTGTGAAAATTCAAGCAATTGTAAGTAAAGAAATATTTTTTATTCTTTCTCCTACAAATGTCTCAGTTATTGAGACTTTAAATACCAGTTTATGAGAAAGGGGTGGACTGTGGGGGACTTGTAACTATTCTCCTCTGTAGATCTCTGTACTTCTACTACATAGCAAAAGAGAATTTTACAAGAAATTCAAAACTGCAACAATAGGCACCGTCAGAATTAAAGTGATGCATCAGCTAAAAGTATGTCAACACAGTTAACAAGGCTAAGTCCTATTGGGCACAAGGGAATTTATTTAAGTAAACATGCAGAGAATTAAGCTATATAACTTATATTGACCTAGGCAGACCTAGGTTCAAATACCAATTTAACCATGAAATTTACTGAAATATTTTAAATATTTAAATATTGCATTCATATAGGGCCAAAAGAGTAGTTGTCCATGTTTGTTTATTCATATTTGTTTTTCTATGTATCTTCACAAAATATAGCTTATTCTAAGGGTGAACAACTTTGGTGGTCTTGAAACCAGGTTCACTCTCCTGGAAACTGCCACACACAAACACCACTTGCACCATGCACCACCAAAATTCAGCAGTATGACAACAGAAATGGAGGGGAGGGAAAAAAGAAAAAATAATGAATTTTTAAATCGCTCCATTCTTACCTCACTATGTTCTCTTGTTCTTCTCTCATACCAGATTCTTTCCTTTATTAAAATTAGGCTTAGAGAAGAACAATCAGGTTCAGCCTTGGGAAAAAAGTTTGTAGCATTGAAGATTTGCTGGAATAGGGAAAGGTGTTTGTTGTTGTCACTTGCGTGTAACTTTTTAAGGAATAAAAGTTTTACCCAGAAATGAGGTCATTCATTTCATAGACAGCAGCTGTTGCCATTCACAGGACAACTTGTTTGGTCTATGGAAGACCTGAGGTAAAAATGAGGGTACTAGAGGTCTGTGAAGACCTTTTTCCTTCCTACAAGTGACTGGGACCTGCATGTAAGCAAGCATATAAGAAATTCTCCATTTTACCGCCTGCCTAGCTTGTGCTGAGTCGTTCCCTGCTCTCAACTGTGTGTGTGTGAGTCAGCTACAGAAATAATGCTGAAAAGGACCTGCCATGTAAGTTGGCCGGCTTCCTCAACATATGTCCCTTCCCACAGTGGCTGTCTGACTATCAGCCACAGGGCTTCTTCAAGCAGGTTTTTTTGCTGTCGTATCTGAGCATGTGCCACACATTCAGCTTCCCTAAGGGTCTAGGTTGCTGCAGGCTGTCTCACCAAGCTGCCAGGCCTCAAGCTACCACCACTCATTGCCTTTTCAGGCATAATATGCTGCTGGAGTTGGCTTTCCATGCTTCTTGTTCAGCAGAGTAACTTAATTCTTTCACATATCTGGTATCTTGTGGTTTTTAGTGGAACAGAAATTGTCCTGGAGCTCCAACTGTCTCGTTGGATAATGGGGATAGGATCACTGTCACTTTACGAAGCTTCACAGAAGCTCCCCCATCTTGCACGGCCTCTTTGGTTGACTTCTTTATGACACACATGCTTACAGACTGGGAGGAAGTGTCCAAACAAATCTGTGGAAGTTTAACTTTGTCCTTTTAGGGAGAATCTAAACAATAGTGTATCGCCTGATACCCATGTACAATAACTCCAAGTTGGCATTGAGAAATGTCTGCTGTAGAACCGTCTGCTAAAACAATTGTTCAGCTGAGGGCACTTCCATATGGAAGAAGTTCAAACAGTCTGGTTCATGCATAGAAGGTTCTTATCTCTATGTGGGACTTCCCTTGAGGCTGACAGAGAAGTTTAAAGTGGTCCAAAACATAGCCAGA
Source organism: Intellagama lesueurii (assembly GCA_037013535.1). Taxonomy (NCBI): domain Eukaryota; kingdom Metazoa; phylum Chordata; class Lepidosauria; order Squamata; family Agamidae; genus Intellagama; species Intellagama lesueurii. The sequence goes on along the minus strand of JBAJHW010000002.1, from coordinate 265,249,346 downwards.
TTGATTGCCAGGGTGAAGAAATTTCATCATATCACCCTGATTCTAACTAGCCCATATTGGTTATCTGTCCATTTCTATGCCACGTTTACGGTGTTAGTTCTAACATACAAAGCCCCAAACAGTTTGGGACCTTGCTACTTGTCTGAACATCTGCCAAGTCCAACTGCCCGTCTGACCAAACCCTCACAGATAACGTGCCTACAATGCCCCTTCCACAGCCACTGCTGTGGACGCGGGAGCTTTTTGCTGAGTGAGGCGCGCACATGAAGACTGGCTACGGTGGCCTGAAGGGAGGGGGAGTGAGCCTTGCCTTCAAAAGGCTGCTTGCCTCCAGCCTTGTCCTCTTTGTGCTGCACTCGTTGGCCCACCAGCCCACCCTATGTTAAGAGCGAGATTAGCAGGCCGAGGCAAAGAGGCAGTCCTGAAACCAGCAAAACCAGGGAGTTGGGCAGGGGACAGATTGTATTTGTCTTCAGCGTTGGGCAAATATTAACACCTTGAGAGACCTGGAAAACAACAACCAGAAACTGGGTCTTCTCAGCTGTGGTGCTTTCTTTGTTAAATGTGTTGCCACAGGAGTTATGCCAGGTGTCCTACCTCCGTGACTTTAAAAAATAGTTAAAAAGAAGGCTTTTAAAAGAAGCATTTGGGGAGGTTTTTCTGAATTGGTTGAATGAATGGAGGAGGAAGGTGGATTTTCTTTGCTGTTTAACAGTTTCTTGTCACCTGTCTTTTTTGACCTTTGTATTTTAGAATTTTTTTAATTTTATTTTTGCTTTACTTTTGTTGTACACTGCCCAGAGTAGCAATTTGCTAGATGGGTGGTATAAAAATTAAATAAATAAATAAATAAATATATTTATATTTCTGGTAAAATTCTCTCCTTTTTTTTGCTACATAGCAGAAGTACAGAAATCCACAGAGAGAATAGCTACAAAGTTCTCCAGAGTCCACCCTTTTCTAATTAATTGGCACTTAAAGTCTCAATAACTCACTCTGAAACATTTCTAGGAGAAAGAATAACAACCATTTATTGACTTACAGTTGCTCAAAATTACAGATATGTGTATCTTGCTTTTTTCTGCATCTATACTTAGCAACCAATTGAACAGATCATCAACAACAAACAAACAACTGACTGTTTCCAACCAAGCAAAGAGAGGAAAAGGAACAATCAACAGAGAGGTGGGACTCTCTTTGAATTCATAAGTTGGAAGGTATAATTTATTAGTGCTGGATAGATAGACAATAACCTCAGACCAGAAAAGTCCCTCCCAGTCACTACAGACAGCATGTGAGGTTGTAAATAACATTTACAACATTATAACAGAAGCATAGACAGTTTTTATACTCACTGTCCCTGCGACTAATACTTCCTTATTGTTTCCCAGAAGTTCTATTTTACCTAAGCAGCCACCATAGTTCAGCAGTTCTCTCTCTCTCTGCCTCTATTCATTTGGATTGACTTTTGCTCTCTAAGTTTATCTCTTTTTTAAAAAGTTTTATGTGTCTTCCAAAAGTTGCTCAGGGCCATTTTTGATGATTTTTTTTTTATCATATCATAAAATTCATGTCAATGTCACTTTAGAGTAGTAGGATGCCAGTTAATGGCATGTTACATTCCCCCTGGAGATTGGCATTTGGCAGTCTGGATACCACTCTGTGGAGTAAAACTGACATGCATCTACTCAATCCAGAATGAGTTTCCCTCAGATCTTTAGACAAGATAATGACCTTTCATGAGAACTAGTGAGTAGGAGAATGCAAGTGAAATGCCGGCAAGAAAGGGAGAAAGAGGTTTTATAATGTGTGGTTTACAGGCAGAAAACTGCATAATAGGTAAATGGGCAGTGTCTGAAACATCTTAGTATTACCTTCAGATTTTGGGTCCCAGTCTGTCAAAGATTAGAATGAACTGTCAAAGATTAAGGGTGGAGTGAACATTCAGGGGCAAGATGGTCCAAGAACTTAATGCCTAAACTCAAACACACACACACACTCAACTTTTTTAAAGTACCACTGTAGCTTGGCTGAGTGCTCACCCGTTATGTAGTCCCTGCAAAGTTGATCCTTCTGTTAGACCTGGTGAGGCAGCTGATTCCATTGATAAATTCCCCATTCCCTCCACTCACTGCCATCTGAAGAGGATCTATGTACTGCTACTACAATTGCCAGCTGCCCTGCCCCATTGGAAAGAGAGGCATTTAATCACCCTGAACCACAGAGGTGACATCAGCAACAAAAGTAGCAGACCCATTGAGTGAAAGAGAAGGAAAAGAAAGGCAGTGTTATCGTATCCCTCTGAAATCAAGCCAGTGATTTCCCAGGTCACTCTTCCCATTGAATTCTGGCTTCAAGGACCTCTCAGTATTTGAAGAAAGAGCCAGCTGTGGGCAGAGCTGTCCTCTGATAACAGGTGTACTGGTGAGTGGATGGTGTGCATCTGCCTGCATGTGGAGCCAATTCTGCTTTCACAATTGCCTGCTGTCATCAGCAGTCACATATTGCTACCTGTCACTGTCACCACCCTTGCTTGTCATCAGCTCCTCTCCTCCTCTAGTCCTTGTCCTGAGATGATGGAATGTGACAGAGCTGCCTTTCTCATCTTCTCTACTGGAGGAAGACTGCTGCCTTTACTTTTGTTGTTTAGTCATTAAGTCATGTCCGACTCTTTGTGACCCCATGGACCAGAGCAAGCCAGGCCCTCCTGTCTTCCACTGCCTCCCGGAGTTGGGTCAAATTCATGTTGGTAGCTTCGATGACACTGTCCATCCATCTCGTCCTCTGTCGTCCCCTTCTCCTCTTGCCTTCACACTTTCCCAACATCAGGGTCTTTTCCAGGGAGTCTTCTCTTCTCATGAGATGGACAAAGGATTGGAGCCTCAGCTTCAGGATCTGTCCTTCCAGTGAGCACTCAGGGTTGATTTCCTTCAAAATGGATAGGTTTGTTCTCTTTGCAGTCCAGGGGCTGGTCTTTTGACAGTAATAAAATGTTATCTTATCTTATCAGTCCAGGGGTCTCTCAAGAGTCTCCTCCAGCACCACAATTCAAAAGCATCAGTTCTTCGGCGGTCAGCCTTCTTTATGGTCCAGCTCTCACTTCCATACATCACTACTGGAAAAACCATAGCTTTGACTATGCAGACCTTTGTCGGCAAGGTGATGTCTCTGCTTTTTAAGATGCTGTCTAGGTTTGTCATCGCTTTCCTCCCAAGAAGCAGGCGTCTTTTAATTTCATGGCTGCTGTCACCATCTGCAGTGATCATGGAGCCCAAGAAGGTAAAATCTGTCACTGCCTTCATATTTTCCCCTTCTATTTGCCAGGAGGTGATGGGACCAGTGGCCATGATCTTAGTTTTTTTGATGTTGAGCTTCAGACTATTTTTTGCACTCTCCTCTTTCACCCTCATTAAGAGGTTCTTTAATTCCTCCTCACTTTCTGACATCAAAGGGTTTTAATCTGCATATCTGAGGTTGTTGATATTTCTTCCGGCAATCTTAATTCCGGTTTGGGATTCCTCCTGCCTTTACTACCACTGCCATTTCTACCACTTCTGGCAAGGACAAGGAAAACCCTCTTTCCAGTGGGCCATAAGAGCTGACTGAATGGTGTCTTGCTGTACATACCTATACACACACATATACAAGGAATGTGGGTGGCCCCATATGATAGGAGACAGCACCTTGCTTCCCACCTGAGGTGGCTGGAGGACTGGACTGTTCTTGGATCCTTGCACATTTTGACCATGGATTTGCAGGTAGAATGTCACAGTTATTGTTATGTGTGCTCTAATCACTTCCGACTTACGGCAACTCTATGAATTAGAGACCTCCAAAAAGTACTATCAATAATAGCCCTGCTAAAGCCCTGCAGACTCAAGGGCCTGGCTTCCTTTATTGAATTAATCAATTGCAGATTCAGTTTTCCTCTTTTCCTCCTGTTGTCAACCAGTATTATTCTCTTTTCCAGTAAATCTTCTTATGATATGCCCAAAATACATTAATCTCAGTTTAGTTATTTTTGCTTCTAGAGGGAGTTAAGGTTTGAATATAATAGTGCTATACTAAAAGCTGCAGAATTGCATAATAATGTGGCATTTTCAAGACATTGTAAGGAAAATAAAATAGTTCCTCATCACTGCAAAGTCGCTTGTGGAAAGGTTCAATATAGGCCTGAAAATATGTCACATCTAGAAATGGGCCTGAACTGTGTGGTTCAGTGCTTTGGTGTGTTTTGGTGGATCGGGCCGAAAAGTGTGGGTGTGGGTGCTCCAGATTCCCTGCCCTGCCCTCCTCCTTCGGGCACCCACTCAGAGTGAGCACCTCAGACTTTCCTGCCCCACCTCCTTCCCTGAGTGAGACCCTGTGGGGGGAGGCAGGGCAGGGAATCCAGGGTGCCCATCCGCCTAACCATTCTGAAGTACCAAAGCACGGTTCAGGCCCATCTCTAGTCATATCTATGTAGAAGTAAACTGGTTCTTCCATGACAAAAACAGATAACGTCTGGGGGCTGGAAGGCTCTACTGGACCCCGTGGAACCCCCTAGTGAGTACACTTTATCCAGTTCACCCTTTGAATTCACCACAGTATTGAGACCTTTTTAACAGGTACACAAGAGAAGGCACCTTGATTTTAAGAAAGACCTGAGCACAATTCATTGTGAAAACAAGATGCTTATGGTCCTAATGCATCTAGCATGTGAAAAAATAATTTTAAAAAATCCCTGCGTTTTTGTGATTCTGCTGAATTTACTGGAGCAGTGCCAAACACTGGCACTTTTAGCATTTAAGCAAGATATCTGAAGAAGTGCCTCTTGTTTTGAAGGAGAAGTCACTTCTCCAGTGAAATGTTTCTTCTTGAAAACAAGGCCTGTGGTTGTCTGAAAAGGCTCATGTTTCTGAATCTACACAACTGCTATAGCCTTCCTCAAGTGTTCTATAAACTTGAAAGTAAATAGATGAGGGAAGAAGTATCCTAGCACTGCCCATCTGCCCCAGCCTTCCACATGTGTAGAGCTAAATCTGGAGATAAATAAGATTCTTATTCTAAAGGAAATGAAATAAAATTTGAATGGTGACACATACCTAATTTCACCTTCTAGACACGAAAAAAGAGAGATGAAAAATCATGTAAACTTACTGAGTTTCAACTACTTAAAAAACCTTATTCATCTCTAGATTTCGCTATCACCATGCCTTGAGCGCCTCCATGTAATCAAAAATCTTGGGGAATAATTAAGGTTCTCAATCATGAGGAGATGCTACATGGATAGAGATAGCTCTCTGCTTCAGAATTACCTCTACACACATGGAGAGCTGGGATTGAGGGGAGTGGGGCTCTTCACTCTCTTCGAGTTTTTACTTCAAACCTTGTGTAGAACATTTGAAGAGACCATCCATCCCCCTGTCTATGGCTAATATTGGGCTCCAAGTCAAGGACATGCCTTTTAAGAAATGCATTTTCTACAGCAAAAATTCTAGCAACTATTTGTAAACAAGTTGCCTCAGTATGGCAAAGATAGGTGGAAATCCATTCCTACACCTGCAAAAAGGTGTTCCTTCCACACCGCATTTTCATTTTGCAAAGCCATTCTCCAGATGCATGAACTGCTTTGCCAGGCATTTCAAACAGATAGGGACTTCATACTCATTTCCCTTCGCTAGGTAAATATGACGCCAATGATTAGTGGATTATCTGAAGGCATTTTTTCATCCTTCACAATTTATCCACTGAAATCAGCATTTTACAGCCTATTGATCAGTGATGTTATTGAACTGCTCTGTAAGTATGTTGGCCAGCTTCTTATGGGTGTGTAGGAAGGGACTTGCTTTCTAAGAGTGATTGACTTCTTTCTTTATTGACAAAAATGAGCTGATGGAGACCAGCCTTCTGAACGAGCAAATGCTATGTTTTGTATTCTGACATTTTACCACAGAGAATGCAAGTGAATAAGAGAGTTAGAAGGACGTGTTAAGAGACAACCTAAATACTATATGGTCTAACACTTTTATTTTTTAACCATGCTAGTTGCTAAACAACACATTTTAGTCTTCAGGTAGGGAGAGGAATTTTTATTTTATTCATTTCATTTCATTTCCCCTATTACTGTATTCTGAAAAAGATGAAATAAAATTTGAGTGGTGACACCCCCCCCCCCCAATTGACAGCAGTGATGTTTTGAGTGGAAGTCTATTTATTTATTAATTTATTTATATTTACATTCCACTTTCTTCTCTTGTAGGACACAAGCTGCACTAAACATGATTTAAAAAAAGAAGAAGACAGGCTTTTAAAAAAAATTAGAACATCACTAGTTATCATATTAAAATTGCACTTTAGAATCTTTTGAAAAACACAGTAAAAAGAAGTACAGCATCCACCTCCCTCTTCAACTGGTCAGTAGCCAATGGCCTGTCTAAATACAGCATCTTTGCCTGTCTGGAAAAGGATAGCAGGAAGGGGTCAGTCTTGATGCCCTTGGAAAGGACTTCCATAGACTACAAGTCTACATTTCATTTTCAAAAGGCATGACTTGACTTGGATGCCAAAGCAATTTCTGCACAGAAGCATGATGAATATTAGTAATTTACATTAATTACACTGGAGAATAAGCATAAAATGGCAAATTTTAAGGAATTAGAAGGATCATATCATCATACATGAGCCTTCTCAGCTTTTCAGATCTTCTGGGGAAGCCCTTCTCTCAGTTCCACCACCTTCGTAAGTTTGTTGAGGACACACGAGAAACGGCCTTCTCAGCTATTGCTTTCCCATGCTTTGGAATGCAAAGCCCCAAGAAACCAGCTTGGCCCCCTTTCTCTTGCTCTTGTGTTGCCAGGCAAACACCTTACTTTTCAGGTAGGATTTTAAGCAATAGGTGGGGTCCTCAGAAATGCTATATTTATTAAAATTGGAATTTTAAAAATGTTTTAAAATTGTTTTTAATCTTGGTTTTAATCTTGATATGTGTTTAATTTTTTTTTAAATGGTGTTTATATGGTATTTTAAAATGGTTGATTGATGTATAGATTTAGCTGTTGTGAGCCACCCTGGGTCCCCTATGGGGAGAAAGATGGCAAATAAATAAATAAAGAAGAACTGAAGGCTCTTGTTCAGGACAACTATCTAGTTGCCAGACAACTAGAACCGAAATTCTGGAGTACAGCCAGTTTACTGTTGCAATTTCTAGGAATGAGGTCTGTCCAGGTAAGGATCCCTCCGCTTCTCTGCTTCCTGCTGAGTTTAAGATTGCAAAGGATGTTTCTGATTACCCTGCCAGGATGCCCCTGTTGAAAGAAGTGACCCCAGCATATGTTGTGAACAAGATTTCTGTATTATACTCAAAGTTCAGAAAAAAAAACACTTAATTTTTTTTCCCTGCTACTCATCCCTTACGGCTTATATCTGCCACATTTTTAAAATATTTTTTCTAGTACATACAATGCAGAAGAAATTCTCATTACCTTCCCCCTCCTCCCACCCCACTTTCTATCCCCTGCAGCGATGGTTTAAAACAGCTTCAAAATATGCAATTAACATATTAACTTTTCAACATGGTTCACGATGCCCAAAAATGTTTGTAAGAGTCTCAGAGACCAATGTCAGCTTTTCGACAGATAAAATCTATAAAATGTTGCTCTTCCTCAATAAATACATTCTGGGGGGATTTTATTCCTTTTGCTCCCTGAAGTTTCTTTGTTAATTTTTCCTGCAGTGCAATCTGCTATAATTCACTGCATCAAACTATACATCCTTCCAAAGTTTAGCAATGGCTGTTCTGGTTAACTAAGAAGTAGGTGTGTTTGGCGGGGACATGGGCGAGTTCCTTTTCTGTTGCTGCCCCCAGACTTTGGAACTCCCTCCCGTAGGAGACCAGACTGGCCCCATTTTTGCTGTCCTTCCAAAAACAGGTGAAGACCTTTCTCTTCAGGCAAGCTTTCCCTCAGTGACTGGCTGCCTGAGTGGGATTTTTACTGCTTTGAATATGTTTTTGATATCGCTTATGTTTATAGTTTCTTAGAGTTGTATTTGTTTGATCCTTTTAGTATTTGTATACTTACTATTTTTTAGCTTTAAATATTGCCTTTTAATGATGTAAGCCACCTTGGATCCTTTTTAAGGAGAAAGGTGGGGTAAAAATATTCTAAATAAATAAAATACATAAATTATTGCTCCTTCATGCATTTGACTAGTGGGCATTTTTGGAAGATCCAGAATGTTCACACACCACAGTCGTTGCAACTTTTATCTGGAAATCCTGTCTCACATTTTCCACTGTTGAATAAAGTCTCTGGTCCTGCATTCCTGTTGACTTTGTACACATATTTTAGTATAAATCATTCCAAATCTGGATAAGACTGTTTGCTTTGGAGGTATACCAACTTTTATTTATTTATTTATTTATTTATTTATTTATTTATTATTTGATTTCTACCCCGCCCCTCTAGACGAAGTCTACTCGGGGCGGCTTACAAACAGTAATAAAACATCATAAAATACAATCATATAAAAGCATCGTTATTACTTATCAAAATATATCATAAAAACAATTACATGATTGAATCAACAAATTTGGAAATTCAAGATGGAGAAAAAGGAAAACTAAAGAGGAAAAGAATCAAGTGTTGACTGGAGGGAAGGCCTGCCTAAAGAGCCAAGTCTTTAAATGACTCTTAAAAACACCCAGCGAGGGTGCCAGGGTGATTTCTGACGGCAAGGTGTTCCAGAGTCGAGGGGCCACTGCCGAGAAGGCCCGGTTTCTTGTTCTTTATTTCCGGGCCTCTCTCGGCGTTAGGCCCCTCAGCCGTCTTTCCTGGCTAAAACGAGTGACTCGGGTAGATCTAGGTGGGAGAAGGCGTTCCGCCATGTATCGAGGTCCTAAACCGTTTAGGGCTTTATAAGTCATCATTAACACTTTGAAGTGGATGTGGAAACAAATGGGCAGCCAATGCAAGGTGGTCAGAATGGGAGAGATATGCTGGTATCTTCTCATCCCAGTGAGAAGTCTGGCCGCCGCATTTTGCACCATTTGAAGTTTCCGCAACAACCCCAAAGGTAGCCCCACGTAGAGTGCATTACAGTGGTCTAATCTCGAGATTACGAGCGCATGGACCAGAGTGGTAAGTGCCCCAACATCAAGATAGGGACGCAGCTGGGCTATCCGCCGCAGATGGAAATAGGCGGAGCGGACCACTGACGCCACCTGGGTCTCCATGGTAAGCGCTGGGTCCAAATGTACTCCCAAGCTGCGAACCTCACTCTTTGCGGTGAGAGTCACCCCACCAAAAGAGAGGGAGTTTCCCAAACCGCAGATGGAGGGGCCACCCACCCTCAGGACCTCCGTCTTGCCCGGGTTCAGCCTCAGCCCATTCTCCTGCATCCACCGCAGTACAGCCTCCAGGCAGCGCTCAAGGAGGCTCAAGCGCAGTACAGCACTCCAGGCAGCGCTCAATAAATTAGTACCTTTATACTAATTTATTATAATTGCATTTTACAGCCAACTTTTGTATGCTTTCTTACATTTTTGCAATGTGGTACAGGTCTCTACTTCTAGTACTTTGGTTGTTTCATGCAGCTTTGCTTCTCATTTTCATCTCTAGAAGTTAAGGAGGCAAACATACTGAATTGGTGCTTAGCTGTCCCAGCAAAATGGGTGACAGCCAATGAACTGAGACTCAATTCAGACAAGACTGTAATGCTGTTAGAGGGTGATTTTCAAAACCATATGAGTGGTATGCAACCTGTTCTGGATGGCATTGTACTCCCCATAAAGGAGCAGGTTCGTAGCTTAGATCCTTTACCCCAGGATACTCACTGCTGTGGACTACCTTCTATTAGTGACCTGCCTATCTTAACAGGAAAACCTCTTTTCAGTGTGTGTTGGCACAATCAGAGGGAAAAAAAGATAACAGAAAACAAAACAAGGAAAAGCATTGTGGCACTTTAAAGATTAACACACTTGTTTCAATGTGAGCGTTTGTGGATCAAAATCTATTTCTTCAGACATTGCCTACTTCTTTGGAAACTAGTTCAGTGGTCTGTTCTCTGGTGACCTCCAGGTTGGATTACTCTAATGTTCTGTAGAAGTGGTTATCTTTGAAAATGCTTCAGGAAATGTAGCTAGTGCAGAAACTAGCATGTAAGGAACAGGAGTTCTGATTTAATAATATCAATTCAGGTTGAGCTACTTGAGCTGCCAGTACATTTCCAGTTCCATTTAAGAGTGCGGGTTTTAATGCATAACAGCTGATTATGGCTGCAGAAGTCCTAAATCTGAGTGAAGACTTCTCCCATTATGAATCTATGCACACACCTTGAAATTAACATCTGAGACCTTTCCCTGTGTGCTTCTTCTAAACAGGTGTTGCTCAGTTTTGCCTCCCTACTAGAGATAGGCATGAACCACCGGTTCAACAATATCTGCCAGTTTGTTTAGCAGTCAACCAGTATGAACTCCCGAACCAGAAGTTCATGCCCATCTCTACTCCCTAAGCATGGAATACTCTTTCTAACACTCCCTCTAAGCATTCTAAATGACCACATCTCCTTCTATGAACCTGCCCGGTCATTAAGATAATCAGGGGAGGCCTTTCTCTCCATCCTACCACCCTCACAGATATGCTTGGTGGGGATACAGGAGAGGGCCTTTTTTGTCACTGCTCCCAGACTTTGGAACTCCCTCCCACAGGAAGCTAGGCTGGCCCCATCTTTGCTGTCCTTCTGCAATCAGGCAAAGACCTTTCTCTTCAGGCAGGCTTTTCCTTAATGACTGGTGGTCTGAGAGGGATTTTTAAATGGATTGTGCTCTGTTGTTTTAAATGTTTTTTTTAAATATTGATTTTATTTACTGTTTTTAATATAATACATGTTTAATTCTTTTAAAATATTTGTATAGTTTCTATTTTAAGCTTTAAAATATTGTCCTTTTTAATTATGTAAGCCGCCTTGGGTCCCTTCTAGGGAGAAAGGCAGGATAAAAATATTTTAAATAAATAAATAAATTTAATAAATAATAAAAGCCAAATTTAACCTCAGTGCTTAGTTAAAATATTCTTTAAATCCTAGACATTTGAAGGGTAATAAATGGACAAGTTTTTCAAAAGATTGTCACCACGGCTGCTATTTCTGTTCCCTGTTATTTTCCATTCTCAGTAGAATTGTAACTCTATACTGAAGATCTATTGTTTTTCCTATTATCTTTGTGTATTTTAATATTGTAAGATACTTTTAGTCTTGGCCTGAGTAACAAATATCTAATAAAATGAGACAGCAGCAATGCCTCTCACCTATACTGCACGGCATACTGTGAGTCAAGATTTGGTGTAGATACTGTGATGGAGTTGAAGCAGTGTGGGATATGTAGTCAGAGAAATGTAAGATGGCATCAGACAGGTTCTGTGTGGAGATGATTTGAGAGACATTGGAATATGTTTTTCTAAGTGCTATGAGAGTGTTTTTCTGAAGACCGGTACAGCGTGGTTCGAGATAAAGCTGAAGGTCGGACGAAGAACCCCGTGAAAGACTCAACATTCTGAGCTAATTGGAGAAGAGATAAAACACCTGGATCTTCATGGGAATTAAGGGACGAGGAAGGTGTTACAGCCGCTTGAGGCTAATTGGTTAACAGCCATGAAGTATCAAGAAGAAGGGAGGAGTTAGAGAATGTAGAAAATGGATGATGGGTTATGTGGGAGAAGTTCGATTCCATGATGATGGGAGAGAAAAAGAACTTGATGGTTTGAGCATATGGCTTGAAGGAGAAAGAATGTAAGTGAAGAGAAAGAAGGAGGTGGGGCTAGCCCACCTTAGTAGTGTTTTTTATTTTAATGGGGATTAGTTATTTTATTTAACTGTAATAATCTTTGAGTATGTTCTTTATGCTAAAGCTTGAGCAATATAAACTGATTCTATGAAACTCTATTTTTCTAATAAAAAATAATTATAAAAATTCTTACAAAAGGACTGGTCTCTTGAACAGCAGGTTCTGGCTAAATCCAGGAAGTGGAGAGGACCACAAACTAGCTATCTTTAAGAGTCCTACCTAACTGAGCTGTTGTGAATTCTAAGGAATCACAAAGCCTATGTGTCTGTACTTGCAAAGTACTGGGTAAAAGTAAAGTGTTCTTTTAAGGTCAGACTTGTTCAAGGGGCTTACGCTACGCACTGCTGAGGTCTTCGGACTTGCCTCAGCGCAAAGGTGGTAGGTAAGTGGCCTGTCAAACTCTCTGACTGAGTGCTAAGCGCTCTTTAGGGAGGCTTGGGCACCACAGATACTGTCCACAAAGTGAGCACGCCAAAGAACATTAACCCTAAAGTGAAATTTTGAGAGAAAAATAAAAACTATTGCTCAGATAAAAATCACGAAGGCCTTGAGGGAACTAAAAAAAGAGTTTAGCTAATAGTAAAACAATAAATCTTGGAAGGGACTGGGAATTCTATTTAGGCATGACTGAAATCAAAATTCATCAGTTTCTCAAAAACACATTTTTGTCTCTTTTAGAATTATTCAAAGGACTTTTAAAAGAATGAACCTTCAAGTTCAATCTAAATTAAAATTAGTCACAATGATTCAATGTGAATTGTATATCAGTGTCAAAGGAGAGCAATGTAGGGTCAGACACAAAACAGATTCAACACACTAGACTAAGAAGTAGCTTTAGATGGGTGGTTGCACTCATACTCACACATTACCAAACGACAAGTGATTAGTACTGTTGGTTTTTTTTGCAGAGTTTAGAATTTTTATTAAATTCCTCTAGCTGCACAGCAGAAGTGCAGGGATTCATGGAGCAGAATAGCTTCAAGTTCCCCAGAGTAGTCCACTCCTTTTCTCATTAACTGCCACTTACAGTCTCAATAACTCACTATGAGTTATTGAGTAGGAGAAAGAATAAAAACCATTTTCTTTACTTCCAATTATGAACAGATCAATGTCAAACATGACTGTTTTCAACAACAGACTCTAGAGGGAAATTAGCTCAAAAGCAGAGAGGTGGGGCTCTCTTTGAAATCTGAGGCAGGAAAGGAACAATTAATTACTGCTGGATAGACTGAGTCACTCCAACCGAGAAAGGTCTCTTCCAGACAAGTCTACTTAAGGCAGCCTGTGAGGCTGTAGACATTCCAACAGCTTTTACCTTTAGGTTAAGGGAGGAGGGCAAGGAAAACTTTGAAAGAATCATTTGAAAATGCCCTTGGGAACAACAACAGCATCAGTTCTGACTCCCCTCTTTTGGAGTTTGCCTCATTTATTTATTTATTTATTTATTTATTTATTTATTTATTGGATTTATACCCCACACCATCTAGCAACCAGGCCACTCTGGGCGGCTAACAACAATATAAACAGCAATATTAAAACACGATAGAAAATAAAATAATACATAGCAACAAGATAAATTAAAACAGATGTCAATGAAGGTGGTCAAAGAGCGATGAAAAGGATGGCAAAAAGGATGGTAAAAGGGAGGGGGGTGAGATCTTAATGGTCAGGGAAAGCCTGGCGGAAGAGCCAAGTCTTCAATGCTCGTTTGAACCCATTGGCTGCAAGGCTGCCAGGCAGTCTTTCATGTCACTTGGACCACCACTGCATTGGCTTTGATGTAAGGGAGACCTTCTCCTGCCAACTCTTAGCCACCTCACAGATCATGAAAGAATCAATAAACTCAGGGCCCTGAAAGTCCACAGAAATTCCCCCCATCTCAAAGACCACTGATTTCTCCCTCCACCAGTCATCTTGTGGCAGTTGAAGCCTACCAACAAAAGGGAAGAGACATTTGGCAACCCCCAGCCATTGCCAGCTAATGTCCAAGCTGCTTGTTTTAAGAAGCTGTCAGGAGTTCTCTTGCCTGCTGAAGAACATACTAGCCCAATATACAGGACATATTCATGAAATATTAGAGTAGTCCCCACACTGTTCACTGAATTGCTGGGGTCTTTGGAACAAAGAAAGCAATATGACTTAGCATAAATATCTTCCGATCCAGAGCGTGACTTTTCACATTTGTACAGCTTGTTGGGGGGGAGGGGAAGAGAGATTGAAGGGTGAGACAAAATATTGCTAAGCCTCAAAAATTAGGTATAAATGAATTACTTGTCTTTTAAAAAAAACTGCCAAAAGAAACATATTGGGAGTTCATAAAAGCAGCTCAAGGTCAAGAGAGGTGCAAAGGAATAACAGGTACAGTTAACAGGAAGATCCCTTCCAGCCAAGCGTCTTGTCTTAATGAATGTGATTTCCATATATACTAGTGGAGTCAGACACCAGAAAAGGACTACTTCAAAATGAAAGAGTAATAATAATAATAATAAAGTACTTCATATTCTGGACTTGAAAAGTTTAGGGTAGCCTGAGCTAGCATAATTATAAAACTACAGGGCTAGAAGGAATTTGAAGGTCATCTGGTCATAGTCCTCTGTTCCTCTAGTGCACTAATCTCTGTGAATTACAAGTTCACACCTCATGTACCCTTGTTTCACATGGGTCACAGAGCTTCCCATATCTAGACGAGAAACTTACCTTTGCAGAGATAAATATTCATTTCAGTTCATTTTCTAGGGATTGCAGTGAACAGGAAATGGTATGTATAAAATAGTACATTGGTACTTACCGTAAAGGGCAATTCTGAGGTGGTGTGGTAGAAGCTTCAGGAAAAAAATCAGCTGTCTCCTAATCACTGACTAAGAGTGACAAAATCATCCTGATATCTGGTCAAAAACCAGGCTGTTCCTTGTTCCAGTTCTGGTTTGTCCAGTGGTGAGCACAGACTGCATTACAATGAGCAAATACGGTCAGGAAGACTGTAGTGTTAACATCGGAAAAGACAGAGGAGGAGGGGACTTGTTCACAGGAAGTCCTGTAACTGTGAAATTGAGTAGCATGTGGACGCATGGGCTCCCATGAGCCACTGTTTAATGTGGGGTTCAGCAAGAATCTGGAACAGTGCGGTTTGCACAAAGATTGTAATGCCTGTTTTACAAAGGCTGCCTCATCTTAACCAAACAGGTTTAAACCTGACAGTGCTTGGTGAAGGCAGTAGATACTGTATGAAGATATGTGGCTGCCTTACTTATATATAGGATGTGGGAATTAATGGGAAAAACTGCCAAGAGGCTGCAACTTGGGTAGAATGTGCTGGGATGTTCTTTAGTCTAAGAATATGATCAGATGCCTGCCTTTACCCAATGCACTTGCATAGATCTGGTGACTTTTTTGCCTAAAAGTATAATGTGTGGTATAGTGGATAGAGTGATGGACTAGGACTCAGGAGACCTGGGTTTCAATCTCTGCTCAGCCATGGAAACTCACTGCAGTGAGGAGGGGTTGGAACTGCTAAAAGGTAAAGGTAAAGGTTCCCCTTGACATTTAGTCCAGTCGTGTCCGCCTCTAGGGTGCGGTGCTCATCCCCATTTCCAAACCATAGAGCCAGCGTTTGTCCGAAGACAGTTTCCGTGGTCACGTGGCCAGTGCGACTAGACACGGAACGCCGTTACCTTCCCACTGTGGTGGTATCTATTTATCTACTCACATTTTTACATGCTTTCGAACTGCTAGGTTGGCAGGAGCTGGGACAAGCGACAGGAGCTCACTCCGTCACATGGATTCGATCTTACGACTGCTTGTCTTCCAACCTTGCAGCACAGAGGCTTCTGAGGTTTAACCCGCAGCACCACCACGTCCCATATGGAACTGCTAAAACCACTGCTTAAATATCTCACTTACTTTGCTATAAAGGCCATATTAAGGAAGAGATGACAAAGCTGAGCCTTGCACAGAAGCAGTAAGGGTGGCTAAGTAAGAATCTCAAGGACCAAGTGAAATTTTTATGAATGATTGCGAATGACTGGTGTAGTTGTTCTGAGGATGAGATAAACAGTATAGTCACACAGCCAGGTCAAGATTTTGTCTGTGTAAGATGTGTGCCATTATTTTCTGGATTTCTTTGACATGTTGCACCGTGCAAGAGGGAACTGTCCCCTCTGTCCATCAGAGGAGAAAGGAGGTCTCCAAATGTTGAGATTTGGACTTCTTGCCTCCCTGTTTTACTTTGTTGGTGGGGTGTGTAATTTAACTCCCAACATCTGGTTCTGCAGCCAGATGTATATTTGACAATAGTGGCCTTGAATGAAGTTGACTGAAATGAACTAGTGTGGACATCTTACATTGTAATTGGAGTATAGCTTGTTCCACATGCCCTGGCCAGGTGACATAGATAGAGCCAAACTTGATGGTGCCCATGGTAACTATAACTCTGTTGAGGGTAAGGTTAGTTCATGTGTTAGTAATCTTAAGGATCAACTGCTGTAATACTTTCTATATAGGGTTGCCCTTGAAGGTGATACGAAACCTCCATCAACTACAAAATACGATGGCCAGGCTGGCTGTGGGTATCTTAAGATATGGTCATATCTCCCCAGTCCTGGCCTGCCTGCATTGGTTGCCTGTATGTTTCTATGCAAAATTCAAGATACTACTAATGCTGATTTATATGGCCCTTTATGGTTTGGGACCTCATTACCTGTCAGAGCGCCTCTCCCTAAGATCATCCGCCCATACCAGCTGCTCCACCAAAGTTATGATGTTGTGAGCGTCTGACGGAAGCCAAGAAATCGACAACCAGGAACCAGGCCTTCTTGGTTGTGGCTGTTACATTATGGAACGCCCTACCAGCAGAGGTTTTGCCAGGGCCCTTCTCTCCTGGCATTTAGAAAATCAGTCAAAACGCTACTCTTCAGCGAGGTTTTTCAAGATATCTTCCCGACATTTGTTACATTTTAATTTGTTTTCAGACTGCTGTCGCCACTGGGGAATTTGGGGTTTGTTTGTTTTTTCCTTCTTCAGTGTGAGGTCTGTTTGGTGGGAGGTTGGGTGCTTTTATGTTTATGTTTTATATATGTGGCACACCAATAGATGGGCAGGATAAAAGTCAAATAAATAAATAAATAAATAAATAGATAGATAGATATTAACTTGGGACAGCAGGAAATCCCTCCCTTGTTCATTGCTAACTCATTATGTTTGCAAGTTTACAGAGAGGCAGTATGTATCTTGGTTAAACTGTAGGGGAAAGAGTAAGTAAAAATACTCATTTTAGAAGCTGAATATACAGATGTGCATAGTCAATTATTCATTATCTCTCTCTCTCCCTGAGAAGAAAAATCAAAGAAATGGAGTTGAATTATTAGATAGTGCATAGCATCAGACATTTGCATCTAAGAGCCAGCATAATAATTTATCTAATTTATCTCTGGCACGACACTCATAAGTATGGGCTCCCAATCATTTCCAAGAATTATCTCTTCTCTCTCCACACCCTCAGCTCCTGGAAGATTTCTTCTATAAATACAGCAGCGACTTCTCAAGTCACTCGAAGGAGGTTTTTAAAAAATGACAGTGTGTCCTGCACTTTAATAACTGTTTGGAAAACATTTTAATAAAATTTCTAACAGACAATATGAGATTAAATCATGGTCTATTGCTTACTATTATGCCAGCCAATGATTTTTCACTTTTTGGTTTTATTTTAAATTAAAGACATTAACTACGATTTGGTCACTTTCTGGCAGTTCATTCCTCTAAACCAAATAAAACTGCCAACATTTATTGATTCATGAGTTCTCCAAACTATGCTGGTACATAGCTTGGCATTTAATAACATTAAGGGATCCCAGACCAATTCTTGCTGTCAGTTTTAAATCAAATCTTCAACATGGTGTCTAATGTTTAATAAGACTTTCTTTATTATTCATGGTGAACAAGATGCTTCTTTCAGCAACAATTAGAATGATTGTGCTGCCGACATGTGATAACACCATGTTTGTTCTGTTTATAAATCCAAGCCATATGAAATAGGCATTTTAAGCCACAAAAGTCTTCAGATATTTGTGGTACCTGCTATTGAAAACCTTATTATCTTATTTGTCCTTATCTCTGTTTCTTTAAGACACCTGTCTGTGTTTGTGTGCTGAAATATTTGCATGTACAGAACACAAATGACTAGGACAACGGCACTAGTGAAGGGGGAACCTTTTCAGCAATTTGTTCCATGTGTATATTCTGCCAGTGGGCAGGCAGCTGTTGGCCTAATAGAAATTGATTAGAATCTAGCATGTTTCCATGAACAAACACATTCTGACAACATGAACAACATTAGGAACCAGGTAGTAGAGTACCTTCATAAGGTGAAGTACAGAATAACATAGGAAGAGCCCACATGGATAAAGACAAAGTCTAACATCCTGTTTCCATATGTTCATGTTCAACAGTATTTTGTTGGAGTTCTCGCAACCTTGAATGCTGCCTGTAGTTTGTTTGACTGGGAGATGCTCTTCTGAGCTGTGGTGATTGTCTATCCAGCACTAATGAATTGTCTTGCTTAGCCTCTGAATTCAAAGAGAGCTCTACCTCTCTGTGAGAGTTCTTCCCCTCCCTTTAGTCTGTTGGAAGCAGTTGTTTGTTAGTTTGCTGTTGATCTGTTCACAGCTATAAATAATGAAATGTTTTTATTCTTTCTTCTGCAAATCAGTGAGTTACTGATACCTTAAGTGCCTGTTAATGAGAAAGATGTGGACTATCTGGAGATCTTGTACCTACTCTCCTTTGTCAATCTCTGTAGTTGTACTGCGTAGCACAAAGGAATTTTACGAGAAATTCAAAAATCTGCAACCTATTTGCTATTAAAATGGCATTCCTCTAATTTAAAGATATTCCTCTGTAGAATTTATCAGTTTTGTTTTGTTTATTATTCTGAATAACTTGGTATTATCACAAGCTTGGTCACCTTATTGCTCACCCTTAAATCCTGGTTAATGTATTTAAAAGCACAATACTTAATACAGATCTTTAATGGAGTTCATTTTTAAGATCCTTCCACTGTCAGTACTGTCCATTTATTCCAATTCTCTCTTTCTTGTGTTTTAAGGAGTTACCACATCCCAGAGGAACCTGCTGTCTTATCCCACAACTACTAATGAGGAAAAGGGGAGATTTTTATTCAGTTTGCTTTTTTAGACATTCAATATTGCTGTGTTTACCTTACTTACCAAAGTGGCCAAGGATGAACATATGTGCATGCCTTGTCTTTTATTATACAATCATCTACTTATTTATTTAAAATATGTCTATCCCACCTTTCTTTTTAAAAAGGAGCAAAGATGCCTTACATCATTAAAAGACAATATTTAAAAGCTAAAAACAGTAAATATACAAATATTTTAAACAATCAAACACCACTCTCAAAATGGTAAACAAAACCATCACCAAAAACAGATTCAAAGCAGCAAGGTGCAACAATCTATTTTAAATCCTTCTTGGATACTCAGTTATTAAGGGAAAGTCTGATTGAAAAGTCTTTGCTTGTGAAAGAATAGCAAAGATGGGGCAGCGACAGAGAAGGCCCTCTCCTGATGATCTTAACACCTACACAGACTCCTAAAGGGAGATATGGTCTTTGAGACAGATTGCATCAAAGCTGTTTAGGGCTTTATAGGTCAAAACCTGCACTTTAAATTATGACTCCAAATGGACCAGCAGTCAGTGGAGCTACTGTAAACAGGGGTGGGGGTATGTGATCCCTTCTAGTAGTAATTCCTCTAACTTCCTGTGCCATCAAGTTGAAATCAACACATAACACACTAATAGGGCTTTCAAGACAAGTGAGAGGTGGGTGTGCTGCTAGCTCCCGATAGCCTCCATCTTGTATTGTGCTACCTCTGTCTGCCTGCCTGCCTGCCCAACTCAGAAAATATCATTAATAGGGAGAGAGAAATCTTCCCATAGTCTAGCTGTCCTGGTTTGAGAGACGTTTTGATTTATTTTTTTCTCTTTTTTGTGCACTTGCCTTTTTTGTTTTGTTTTTGGGAGCGGGGCTGTGTGTGTGTGTTCTTTCTCCATTAGATTTTTAAATATTATTTGGTTAATTTACTGCATGTTTTTTTCTGTTAAAGGTGTATATTTTTGTGGGGTTTTTTTAAAAAATGATTTTTCTTTCTTATGTGTTGTTGCTTGCTTTTGAAGTCAATTGATTCCCTGTTGACTAGCCTCACTGCTTTTTTGGAGTAGCGTTTAAGGGTTCTTTAGGGCTTTTGGACAAGTGTCAGAGAGAACATGAATGGTACAAAATGAAATGAAATAACCCAAAAGAGTCAACCCCTTTCATGCTTAACAAAAGGACTAGTGCACAAAAGACACAAAAATGAAAGAGGCACCCCTGAAAGAAGCCAAAACGAAACAAAAATGATTTGTTTTTTTACCATACACATCCCTAATGTGTATATGAATTGTTACTATAACCATTAATGTCACCATCTCATCCACTACCACTCCAACTATGCAGAATGGTCTTTCTCTTGTCCTCTTTCTGAATACACTGCCCAGTGAAGTTTTTGAATTTCCAAACAACATTCATATGAATTTCGAAGTACCTATTGGAAGGGTTGTTTCAAGTCAGTACAAAGGATTTCCAACAGAAAGTTACAAATGTTGACTCTGAGGCCAGTCCTGCTATGTTTAGAGCACTGTCTCTCACAATACGCCAATGTGGTGCAGTAGTTAGCGTGTTGGACTAGGACTCAAGAGGCCTGTGCTCAAGTCCCTACTTGGCCAAGAAATTTGCTGGGTTGCCTTGGGGCACCCATGTTTTCTCATCTTGACCAGTCTCACAGGGTTGTTCTGAAGCCAGAATGGGCAGGAAGACAGTCATTTAATGCTAAAAATCAGAACAAAAAAAATATCTTTAGTTGGATTTATTCACGGGTGAGTCTATGTAGGACTGCTGACATAATTACCTTCTAGGAACTATGTAAATTTAATG
Organism: Intellagama lesueurii; assembly: GCA_037013535.1. Lineage (NCBI taxonomy): Eukaryota > Metazoa > Chordata > Lepidosauria > Squamata > Agamidae > Intellagama > Intellagama lesueurii. Next base: position 265,228,536 of record JBAJHW010000002.1, on the reverse strand, counting down.
TTAAAAGCAGGTATTGGGTGCGTTTTATCTCTTCAGGCCTACCACGATGGGAAATGTGTGATTGTGCAGATGTAGGATAGTTCCCATCATTCCTCACCGTGCCATTCTGTATTCAGTTAATGGGAGTTGTAAGCCAACAACATCTGGAGAGCCATATGCCTCCTTCAAGCACATCATACCAGAACAAACAAAACAATTAAAACCCAGAATCAGAAGTACACCAATTGAAAATATCTGGGCTCAACACTTTGTTTCACCAGAGGTGTTTTTTGTTTTTGTTTTTCCTGGAATGGCATAAGTTTTTATTTCATTGGAGCTATTTTTAAAGGATGATCTGTATGAGCCTTAACATTTAAAAGCTAGAGTGGACGTAAAGATCTTTTCCCAAACATCTATGGCTCGGGGGGGGGGGGGGGGAAACCTGACATACTGTACTGTACATTACTCTCACATCAAATGTACAGGAAGGAAAAACCGTCCAATGAGCATTCAGTGTATGATTGAACTTTTTAAATTGAGTGGCACAACAAAGACTAGGTTGAAGTGGTTTTAATTGAGAGGATTATTTGTACAAGGTAGCTTCATGGATTCGTCATCTCTCAGTCATATCACCATGCTTTATGTCTTTCTAGGTAAATCATGAAAAACAACATTGAGGATCATTTTCATTCAATAAGAAGCACTTTTGGTGGCCTTTATGTAAAGCAGAGCGGAGAAAACTTACTTTTTTAGACTAAAACATGCTGGCTAGAGAACTAAGAATCCTCTAGCCAGCATGTTTTAGTTATAATAAATATTTCCAAGCTCTGAAGCACAGTGAGTAACAGAACACATTTAATAAGCATAACTGAGGTTTATGGAACTTACTTCTGGATAAGCATCTTTACAATTGTACTCTAAACTACTCTATAACATTCAGGTTGTCCAGATTTGCTCTTCTGTATAGCTGCAGATGGAATCTGGTTGCACAGTTAGGTGCGTTACCCAACATGTGACCAAAATGTACCCCAGCACATTGTAATTTAGCTGCAATTGTGTAAATCCCAAGTGTGTATCGACAGGACTCTCAACAATGTTTTCCTCACATTTCCTTCACAAAAATTACAATAAGTCGCCTAACGCCCTCAGAAATTCTTAGGTACCACTTACATGGCTGGTACCTCTTACTTCTTAGAAAATCAAGGTGCAGAGGGCAAAGCATACATAGCTTCTCCCTAGTCCTCATGTGAGCCTTTCCATTATTGTTCTGTTTGAATATATATTTTGCTATTTTAATGGATCCAATGGCATAGCTCTTTATGGTAGCCATCTTGTTTTTCTCCAAGATTATGTCAGATGTAGAATTCCTCCAATATAATCATGGTTGGACTGGATGAATATGGGACTGAGTGAAACACGGGACTTGCCACAGGATGAATACGCCATAGTTATCAATATTCAGTGACTTAAACAATGTTTCTGAGCGATGAATTACCCCACTGAAGATTCCAGATCTGATGGATAAAGCAAGACCTCCTTTTGTCATAAAAAAAATAAAGGCTAATATTTCAGAGCACATGTACAAATTTACAGATGTTCTGAGACATACCTACAAGGGATCTTGACCCATATCTTAAGATAGATTGAGCTAACTAAATTACATGCATGCAAAGCTGCTCAACAGGATACACCAGAACTAAAATATACACAATGACTGCATTGGGGAATAGAAAAGGTTTCAGTGGAACTGCATAGAAGACAAACAATAAATAAATGATTGCATCTGTATCCATCTAAAGAAGCTAACCGGGCCCCAACAATGGCCATGAGACTTTGGGACTTTAATAAAAGGATATGATTTTCTGAACTACCGACAATAATGAATGATCATTGAAAGATAGATGTCTGTTCTTTGCTTGATTTTTTAAATTTTCTAATAAAGGTATCACTTGCTCCTCCATTTGTCCATATTACATGTATTTCAGAAATAGTATAGGATATATTAACTCAAAGAAAACAAGCCTGCAAGGCCATCATGCCCTGCTTCTCAGAAATCAGCAATCAAAGGAGAGTAAGACTCTCAAGAAAAGGAGTGGCTGCCTTTTCCTTTTTCTTTCGTGGCATAAGCTGCTGGAGGTTTGTTGTGTCTTCCTTTTTCCAGTGATACACAGTAGGTTGGTTGCAAGGGAATTGGGGCCCTTTATCTCCTGCCAAAGACAGATGAGCTTGGGCTGCATGGTTGCCTGCCTTTAGCATGTCAACTTCAAGGAGAATCAGCAAAGGGCTGGGCTATTGCTGTGACCACACCCTGTAAATCTAGCACACAGAGGATATTTGCTGTCATTCATATTTTTGTCCTAAATACTGAAATTTTTTGTTACAGGAGGTAAGAAGGCCAGGGACTAAGCATTTTGAGTTTCAGAGGTTGCTACAATGAAAAGGACATGAAAGCAAAAGGTTTTTCCTTGGCCGAAATTGGACTTTGTAGGGGTCTCGTACAAACCAAGCCAGCTGCAAAAGAAAACCCTATTTCAAGCTAATGAAAGTCATCCAATGGGGATGCTGAAAGTCCATTGTTTATGAAGATAGACTCCTGCTACAGAACTTTTTCAAAATATGAACTTCTTTAGCATAGTGTTCCTTTTAGCACGGTTAATAACTTTTGACTATTATTAATGTTATGTGCATTTTACATTATAACCAATTTTGTATTTGCTATATCAGCACTGTTAATTCACATTTTCCTATAAAGCAGAATGGAACAGATTGCTTTAGAATATAAATGTCTCTATTACATTGTGAAAGGCTGAAGTTAATTTACAGCTTCTTACTGAGAGAACCAGACAGGAGAAGGAAAATTGTGTTTGCTACGTGCGATTTCCTAAAGATTAGCACTCATGCGTGTTGTGAAAATATGAAGTAAATAATGTCTGGAATTCTTTTGTTTGCAAAGCAGCCTTCTTGTGTAATTCACCTTTACACATTTAGTGGGTATGAGCAAAATGTGGGGAACATGGAATGTCCACTGGGTTGTGTAAGTTCCCCAGAAACATTTCTGCAGGCCCCCAGGTCTCCATGGAGCTCCTCCTATGCATCCAGAGTCTTAAAATTTGGGGAAGTGCTGCAGAAATGTGTGTTTTTTCTGCTCATTGAGGCTTCTAGGAGCAACATTTTCCACATGAAACAGGTTCAGAATACATCCCCAATTCTACCCCCAAACCTTAAATTGAAATCAGAAGGCACAATAGGGTATTTCTTGTAGGTTCTTAAGCTTTTTTGTTTCTAAGCTTTGGTGGAACCCCTCGATGCTGAAGGCAAACATTTGTCCCCCAGACGCGCCAAAATTGCCTGTCTCAGGTGAAGGACCAAAGATGTCTAACTCTCCAGCTCTCAACACATCTCATGGCTTCCTGAGATGAAGTCTAACTCTGTTAAATCACCTGGTGAGGCCCCTTTCTTTGTCAGCAACATCCCTCCTCCACTGTACCCTGAGACAATATGAAACAACAAGATCTTAAGATCCAGCCTCCCACCCTTTACTTCCCTTGGGTAGCATCTTGCCTGGCGAAGAGAAAACTTTCAGACTTTTCCATGTTCTCCGTTCCAAGATAATAAATGGATCACCACTTTATGGATTCTGAGAACTGAAAAATTAGACAATGAAGCTTTTGCACAATGCAGATATTTGTAAAAAGTTATTTATAACAGTATTTCACAGTTACTTTTCTTCAAGAAGGCATGCAAATGAAGTTTCACAAGACCATAATGTTTCACACTGTGGCAACAGTAGGGAAACATTCATTTCTTTTTAGGCTGCCTTCTGAGACTAAGAATCCAATTTATACAGGATTCAGTATTGTTAAATTCTGTGTGACTTGAATAAGAAAAAATAACCGTTGTCAAATTTTGAATTTCTGGTAAAATTATCTTTTGCTATACATTCGAAGTACCGAGAGCCACAGAGGAGAAGTTTTCAGCCGCCTGACGGCCGGATTTTACCGGCCTGGAAAGGGCGTTGCTGTTTTTTGCCCACCAGCCCGGATGGACGCGGGATGGCTCCTGTTACGTCAGGAGGGGTGGGTGGGGAAGCGCTGTTATTTATGCAAGCGCTTCCCCGCGCTCGCCCTCTTTCTGTTTTGGGCAACAAAGAGGAAGGAGCGGTGCAGCGTTGGCCGGGTTGACTCATTTGGAGGCGGCAGCGGTCGCGCTTTGGACAGGAGGGCAGCTTCTGCTCCCTCCCCGGGTTCGAACCTGTGTTGTTACGTGGCTTGGCCATTTCTATTTGTGGTTTCCTGTTGTTTTGTTCCTTTTCTCTTTAAGCTTTGGGACAAGAGGGGCGGTAAGCGGCAGAGCAGGTGTTGCGCCCGCCCCGCGGCGGCGCGAGACGGTCCGAATTTCTGCAGCCTGCCTGGGTGTTTGCTTCAGTTTTATTAGTTGGTGGGGGGAATAGGCAAGTTACTAGTTTGTTTGTTTACCTTGAGATTCTAGCAGGGTTTTTTTTCAGTTGCAGGACGCCCGTTTTTGGTATCCTTGCCTCCCTTCACTTCGCCCTTATTTGCAAGTTCGGGTCCGGTTGCTGTATTTTCGCGCCTTGTCTACCGGCCGCTATTTTGATTCAGCTCTTCTATCCTCCCCTTTTCTCCCATCCGCCATTTTAGTGGGGTTTGAGTGACGCAGCTGGATTTGAATTAAAGAATCTCCAGTTTTGATTTCCCTCTGGTTACCTTTCCTGTATTGATTTCATTTTTATAGGGTTGTGGCTTTAGTTTCTGGTCCCTGGGGGGGATCATCTCTCTGCAGGGCAAGTTAATATTGTTTGCTGTAGGATAAGAGGGGTTATTTTGTCATTGGGGCTGTGTTACTCTGGGTTGTTAATTGATTTGTAGTCCACAGTTGGGGGGTGTATTTAACTAAAATAATAATAATAATAATAATAATAATTAAAAAAAATTAATAAAAATAGAAATAAATAAATAATAAATATAAATCAATAAAAATTATAATAAATAAATAAGTTTTATATATTTGTTAAAAAAAGGGGGGGTTTGCAATTACTTCTGAGCTTAATAGAGTGGGTGAGTAATTAGCCAGTTGTGCAGTTTGATTTCATAGGTAGTTAATTAATAAGAGTTTAATTCATACTTGTTCTGTTTTTGACGAAATACCTATTAGATATATAATTCATTATTAGTATTGGGCAAGGTTGGGCATGAGAAAGTTCACCGCGTAGCTCTTGGGTTTTAGTAGTTGGGCAGGGGGCTTGTGGGGCTCTACTGACGGATAGGCAGTAGAGAGTGTGCCTTACTCCATAACTTATAATGGCTTATCGTAAAGGGAGTAGCACGCGTAAAGGCAAAACGCCTGCAAGTAAAAGGCCAGTTCCGCAAGTTTCACCCGTTAGTTCCTTCTCTGATGAGGAATCTTGGCCGATTTGGCGTCAGTTACAGGAAAAAAATGTCTGCATTTGAGGCAAAAAGGGGCGTTTTACAGACTCCTCAGCATGGTGGGTCATCCCCTCGCCGCTCGGCGAGGGAGACCAAGGGTCGCAAGAAAGCAAGATTGAGGACGCTGGCTCAAGACCTAATGGATCGCTTTACGGTTTTTGAGTCTTCTCAGGCCACGGCAGTGGGACAGCGCGATGCGGCCGAAGGAACGGCGGCTACCAACTCAGCAGAAGCTAGTCAGAAGGACATGCGCGGAGGCGAAGTTGAGGTGCTGGAACCAGCGGCTGCTGCTGTAGATGAGCGTGATTTCACTGAGGAGGCGGGACCTAGCACATCTTTGGCTGGAGTGTGCTCTCGAACATCGCTCGGGTCTTCGGGTGAGTCTTCTTTTGCTCACAGTTCCTCATCACCTTGCACGGCTTGGCCATGGGCCGGCAGTTGTTGCACTCCACATTTTAACTGTGCAGCTCACAATGTGTCCGGGGGGCACAATGTAGCTTGGCCTCCGGCCAACATGCCATTGTGTGGTTGGGGCCCGCCTTGCACGGCTTTGCCCTCGGGGATGACATCTAGTACAGGGACTAGTTCAGGGATTCCATTTCATCCATCTGTACCCAATACAGGGTATAACACTGTTCCCTTACCAGCTATGCCTTGTGCGGATTATTCTACTCCGCTGGGGGATCATTTGACCCCTGCCACGAAGGAAAAGATTTGGAAGGGAGAATTCGTAGATTTTTTTGATCTCTTGAATCGCGAGACAGATGTTAAGGAGATTGACAAGGATGATGAGAAGGAAAAAGAGAAGCGCAGACGAAAGAAGCCTGATCGAACATGGGCCAATTGGGTCCCAGGATTTATCATTTACGCTGGTGTATTGGTTAAAGCCCAGCCGTGGCGTGCTTCCTCGTTGTTACAGTACTTTGATATAATCTGCAGGGTTTATGCTGATTTCGCGGGTCAGGCTTGGCTTTTGTATGATCAAGCTTTTAGGATGAGGAGCGCTATTCAGCCCAATCTTCGTTGGGATGAACCACAGCCGGGTCTCTTGCTTCAACATATGACACCGGCCAGACCCAATTTGGGGGATAGATTTGATAGTGGTCATTTGAATAGGAAACTAACTGGGTCCGGTACTCCCCGCTCTAGTGCGGGGCAGGCGGTTCAACCTCGCCTGCCTTGCTTCGATTTCAACTTCAAGGGTTCTTGTTCCAGGAACCCATGCAAATTCAGCCACGAGTGTATTAATTGTGGGGGAAAACACCCAAAGTCTACCTGTTACAAGGGGGGACCACAGCGCCAGGCAAAAGGACAAGGAGGAGGAAAAAAGCCTAATGGGGGTGGCGGCACCTCTGGTAAAGGGTCCAACCCCAATCAAAATTGAGGTATTACAGGCCTGGTTGCATGACTATCCTCGGAGGGAGGATGCCATATATTTGTTTCAAGGTTTTCACGATGGTTTTCATATCCCTGCTTTAGGGGAACGATCTGCCTTCATCGCTGATAATTTACGTTCAGTTAAAGGTATGGAAGATATAGTTTTGAATAAAATTAATAAGGAGGTGAGGGAGGGTAGGGTCCTTGGGCCCTTTCCTCGCCCACCTCTGGTTAACTTGAGAGTTTCCCCACTGGGCATTGTCCCTAAAAAGGCACCGGGAGAGTTTCGGCTGATTCATCACCTGTCCTTCCCGGAGGGGGCATCGGTCAACGACGCCATTCCATCCGAACTGTGCTCAGTTCGATATACTTCTTTTGATGAGGCAGTTAACATGGTTAGGGCCTGTGGAGTGGGGGCTGAGCTGGCGAAATGCGATGTTAAATCGGCTTTTCGGATTTTGCCAGTTCATCCCCTGGATTTTAATTTGTTGGGTTTTCAATTTCAAGGTTCGTTCTACATGGATAGAGCGTTACCCATGGGATGTTACATCTCATGCTCTGCTTTCGAGAAATTTAGCACATTTCTTGAGTGGAAACTTAGACAAAGGGCTCATTGTAATTCAACCGCCCATTATCTAGATGATTTTCTTTTTTGCGCTAGAGGCAACTCGGGAAAATGCGTTAGGATGTTGGAGGAATTTCAGTCCTTGGCGAACGAGCTTGGTTTGCCTTTGGCTGAAGAAAAAACGGAAGGCCCTGCCACATCTTTAACATTTCTAGGCATCGAATTGGACACAACGCGGCAGACTTCTAGATTGCCCCATAAGAAATTGATAGATCTTAGACGTCGGGTTGAGGAGTTGCTAGGGAAGAAGAAGGTGACTCTTCATGAGTTGCAGGAAATAGTGGGACATTTGAATTTTGCGTGCAAGGTAGTAGCTCCTGGTCGGGCCTTCGTGCGGCGCCTTTGCGGCGCTATGAGTGGTTTAAAACGGCCAACGCACAGGACTAGGATGACTAAGGGCATGAGGGAGGATCTACTCCTTTGGAAGAGATTTCTGGACGAGTTTAACGGGATCTCCTTTTGGAGATCGGATATCAGCTTGAGAGCGGAATTCCAAGTGCATTCCGATGCGGCGGGATCTTTGGGGTTTGGAATCTATTTCCGGCACAGATGGTGTGCCGGTACTTGGCCTGAAGAATGGCATAGCTTGGGTATTACTAGAGATTTGACTTTTTTAGAGTTTTTTCCAATCGTAGGGGCCCTTTGGCTGTGGGCCGAAGAATGGTCCAATTCAGTGGTGCGTTTCTGGTGCGACAACCAGGTGGTTGTCTGCATCATAAACGAGCTTTCATCCCATTCCAACAGGGTTATGGAATTGGTCAGAGCGTTTACATTGCGGGCTCTACGTTTCAATGTGTTGGTACATGCGCGGCATGTCCCTGGCATTGATAACAGGATAGCTGATGCTCTTTCACGCCAACAGATCGACCGGTTCAGGGAGTTAGCTCCGGAAGCCAGGGACTTGCCAGAAGTTCTTCCATCGGAGGTCTGGCAGATTGGCGTGAAGAAGCATCAAGAGCGATAGGTATGGCATTAGCTTCTAGAACTAGGAATGGTTACTCGATCGCTATCCGAGAGTTTCAGGAATTTCGGGCTTCTGTGGACTTGGGACAGCCATGGCCCGTCCCTGTTGAGCACTTGCAGCAATTTGTTGTTTTCCTTCATAAGAAAGGACTGGCGCCCAGTACCATACAAGGTAAACTGTCGGCCCTGGCCTTTTATGCAAGGAGTAATGGTCATAAGGATTTTACCGGTGATTATAGGATAAAAAAAATGTTGGAAGGTTGGTCTAGGGAGAGAGGAAGGGTGCACGACTCCAGGACACCCTTTTCTCCTCATCTTCTTGAACGATTATGCGATCAGTGGGGACATTTATGTCGGGACCCCTATGAGGTGGCATTATTTAAAGCAGCTGCATTGCTAGCCTTTTTTGGAGCTCTTCGGGTCAGTGAGTTGGTAGCAAGCGGGAAAGCAGACGCCTCCAACCGGGCTCTTCTGCTGGGGGATGTCTTGATTCAGGATGACAGCTTAATAATTACAGTTCGGCGTTCCAAGGCCGATCAGAGGGGCAAAGGTAGGCGTTTAACATTAGGGCAATGCGGCATTAAATGTTTATGCCCGGTGGAAGCAGTGCGAGAATTCATGGAACTTAGAGGTCAAGGGCCTGGATATTTTTTGCAGCATGAAGATAAGTATCCATTGACAAAGTTCCAATTCTGGAAACTCACGGATATGGCCTTGGACAGAGTGGGCATTCGGGGTTTGAGATTTGGAACCCATTCTTTTCGAATTGGCGCAGCATCTACAGCGGCTGCAATGGGGTATAGTGCAGAGCAAATTAAGCAATTGGGATGTTGGTCTTCATCATGCTACCAAAGGTATGTGAGAGCGTTACCTAACCTGTAGGCTGGAGTTTTTGTGTTGTTTCAGGGGCCGCGGGGACTGGAAGTCGAAGACACATCATGATCATCGGCCACAGCTTTGTTTATTGGGCAGAACGCTATGCTGCCAAGTCCCACTTGGGGACTGATTTGGGGCTTGGTGCCCATGCTCATGTTTCTTGGAGAGGAGTACGTGGCTTGCTTTGGATCCAACTTGGGCGGTTAACCTTTTTTGCCCAGTCCCCGCCAGATGTTTTGCTGATCCACCTGGGTGGTAATGATTTGCCTCATGTGCCTGGTAAAGCACTGATCTTGGACATTCTACGAGACCTGGGCAGGTTGAATGCCAAGTACCCCGCTATGAGGATCGTGTGGTCCACGATCGTTCCGCGGTTGACCTGGCGAGGCGCCCGGAGCATTGTTGGCGTTAACACGGCCCGGCGGCGTGTTAATAGAGAGGTGTGTAGAGGCGTCTGCTTTCGCGGCCTCGATTCTGTGGTTTGTCACCACAGGATTGAATTGCGTAATGCGGCTCTGTTTCATAGCGATGGTGTCCACCTGTCTGACACAGGGTTGGGCATATTCCTTGACGATATCAAAAGGGGCCTGCTTTTGGAGCTCGAGGGGCTCTGTGGCGGGCATGGTACTTAGCTACGCTAGCACCTATGCTGTGGCGGGTAGTGCATAAAAAACAGGTGTTTTCGGTGTGTCCCAATTGTAAGTCAGGTAAGCCAACAGCGCATCCGACCTCCCGGCTCTGCGGATCGTGCGATTACAGGGCCGGTGCGGGAAGGATGCGCTGGGCCACTTCCGGACCAACAGTCATCAAGTAAAGATGTCTTGAGGTCTGGGAGTGTTTATTTAGCGGCTTGCCGGGTTCCTGCTGTCTGTTGACCACTGGAACCTGGGGCCGGGGACTCGCCCGATGGAAGATCAAGGGGTATTGATTACCCCTACCTGTCACCTTTTCCGCACTACAGCAGGCCCCTTATCTTTGGCCATTTGTTTGGCAATTGCACTTCCAATTTGTTGTTCAATAAAGTGTGGCCCGTATTTAATCCAATGCTGCTGTCTCGTGTCTTTATTCCGGGATTGGGTGGGCAATAGCTTCAGCATCTCCAGAATCCACCCCCTTTCTCATTAACTACCACTTACAGTCTCAATAACTCACTCTGAGACATTTCTAAGAGAAAGAATAAAAATGTTTCTTTACTTACACTTGAAATTACAAACTTGTGTATACTGCATACATACTACCAACTGAACAGTGCAACAGCAAAAATCAACCCACAAAAGAGTGGGAAATGAAACACTCAGCAAAGAGGTGGGGCTCTCTTTGAATTTCAAAACCTGGAAGTAAAGGTTGGTTACTGCAGGATAGATAATCACCCCAACTGTACTGTTATGAGTTATCTCTGACAGAATGTGCAGATCAGGATCAAATACTTTGAGATTCTCTTTTGTCTCAGCAAGTACTTCATGAAAGGAAGCAAGCAGTCCTGTTTCAAACTCTATTTATTTCTGACACTTCATATATCTTCCTCCCTTCCTTTTACAGCTACCAGAATCACAGCATAGGACTGAAGAAGGAGGGGGGGGAATTAAAAAAAAAACCCAACAAAAAACAGGACCATTTAAACTCCTATGAAACAGTGTAATCTAAATGTACAAGTGTCATTTTGCAGAATTGCTCTCATGGCATAAGAGCACAAAATAGCCACTGTTCCAGGGTATGGCAGATATCTATATGTAATCATGGCTTAAAGTGAGCACATTAATTTTATTTCTCGTTTCCAGGCATGCTACAAGAAACAGAGGTCAAATTTTCCACACTGTGTTACAAAGGTGAGATCAAGAGGAAAAAAGATTAGACAGAGTATTTCAGAAAATAGGTGGCATACCCTGCTGGGACAGATATGTATGATTTCATGCTGGAAAGGTTTTCTTTTTTTTCTGCCTACAGCTTAGCTCCTGCTGTACGAACACTACATATAATTGTCCTAAAGATTTTCTTTCCAAATCCACAGTTATGTGCTGCTTGCTGTTTTTTACTCTGAGCCAGATGATAAAAAACAGCTCGATTATTTCCTTATGTGGGAATAAATCCCATTGAACTCAAGAGACAGCACACCTGACCAGACATGTGTAGAATCGTGTGATGGTATCCCTTATTTGGTTGTTATTAAAGTATATAAGCAAAGCAAAAAAGAGAGCAAAGCATTCTGCTTAAATACCGCCCCATAGCGCTTAAAGCATTCTCTGGGAAGTTTACAATTTAATTATGTGGGCTACATATTACCCACCCCATCCCCCATTGAGCTGGGTACTCAATTTACTGGCCTCAGAAGGATAGAAGGCTGAGTGAACCTTGAGCCAGCTACCTGAGATTGAACCCGGGTCATGAGCAGAGTTTTGGCTGCAGTACTGCAATTTAACTATGAGTCTCCAAGCACACATGATGGAGGAGCATGCAAGTCCCATTTCCTCCATGATGGCTGTCATCACAGAAAACAACTGTCTGAAGTGAAAGAATCTTCATTCAAGTAGACTCCCCATTTTAAAAGCCGCAAAAAATGCATCTAGCATCTCTCTCGCCAACGTGAATGCTACAAGAAGATCCTACTTCACTCTCCTTATAAGCAAAGACCGTCAAGTTGAGCTCTTTCACATAGTACGAGATTTATCCGGGACTGGTCACAGGAACAGGCCTCCCAGTAGCATCTCCTGTGAGTAATTTGTGGTCTTTTTAAAATACAAAGTGGAGGCCATCCACTGGGACCTGGATCTCTTATCTTTATCAGTAGATCAAATCGAGATGTCCTCTGTATTGAGACGTCCTCTGTATTGTCTTGCCCAGTGACTTTAATACAGCTTCAGCCTGTGACGTCAGTTGAGATTGACAAGGTGCTTGACCACTGTAGGGCAAACCACCTCTTCACTAGACCCTTGCCTGGCATGTCTCCTGAAAGTGGCCAGACCATTAACAACAGAATGGGCAGAGGCTATTGCAATCCCAACCACAGAATAAAAACGTGAGACAAATGATATGGGTTAAAACACGGGCCACACTTTATTGATTGAAAATTCAAATTTGCCATCCTTTGGCAAAGGGGGACCTGCTGTAGTGCGGAAACGGGTAAATCGCAGAGGTATCCAAATACCCCTTAATCAACAGATGGGCGAGTCCCCAGCCCCAGGTTCTCGCGGTCTTAAAGACAGCAGGAACCTGGCTGGCCGCTAATAAACACCCCCAGACCTCAAGCCATCTTTAGTTGATGACTGTTGGTCCAGAAGTGGCCCAGCGCATCTTTCCCCCCAATCACTGTAATCGCACGATCCTCAGTGCTGGGAGGTCCTATGCGCTGTTAGCTTACCTGATCTTACAGTGGGACTCACCGGAAAATACCTGTTTTTTCCGCACTACCCGCCACAGCATAGGGACTAGCATAGCTAAATCCCATGCCCGCCATCGAGCCGCTCGAGCTCAACAAGCAGGCCCCCCTTGATGTCTTCGAAGAAGACGTCCAAACCCAAATCGGACAGATGGACACCATCATTCCGAAAAAAACTCCAGCCTATCCAGTTGGATCCTCTGGTGATCAATCACCGATCCAAGGCCGCTGCAGACCGCACTGCAGACCTCACGGTTAACACCCCTGTGTGCCGTGTTAACGTTGAGAAAAACTCAGGCCTATCCAATTGGATCCTCTGGTGACCAATCACCGATCCAAGGCTGCTGCAGACCGCACTGCAGACCTCACGGTTAACACCCCTGTGTGCCGTGTTAACGTTGAGGAAAAAACCTGGCATCTTACCCTGCCCATCGAGGTATGATCATGGACCACAAGATACGCGTGGCTGGGTGCTTGGCCTTCAACCATTTCAGGTCACGTATGACGTTCAGGATCAGTGCCTTTCCAGGATGCCTGGTCAAATCATTGCTGCCAAAGTGTACCACCAACACATCCGGTGTAAGCTGGCTAAAGGCCTCCACCCTGCAAAGCTGGCTTCACAGCATGTCGAGCAGCCTTTTCTATGCAATGTGTGCTCTGGCTCCAAGACCCAGGTCGCTCCCCCATGGGGATGCAGTCGCATAGCGCTCTGCCCAATATACATCGCTGTGGCCGATATTCAGAGTGTACCTCCGTCTCACTGATCTTATGGGACCTGTGAAGACATAACAAGACTAGGCCCCTGCCTGCGCATTAGGTAGTGTTCTTATATATCTGGGGTAACTGGATGACGACCACCGGCCTAGACGCTTGATCTCTTCTTGGGCTAGGACCCAGGCCTGCCACAGTGGAGGCTGCACCGATTCTGAATGAATGTGTGCCAGAACTCACGCCATGGATACCCACTCTGTATAATGCTAAGTCGGTCAATTTCCGCGCTGATATTTCGTCAAAGGTGACTTATCAGCATGTTGACAGAAATAACCGGGGCCCTGTTCCCCAACCTGTAACTATGGCCGTGAGGCTTTCACAGGGCAGATGTTGCTTATGCTACACTGTCCTAAGGTGATTTGTGTACCCTTGCCTAGCTGATCGGCCTTGGATCGCCGAAAAAGAATTTGCACGTTCTCTTCTTCAACCTTACCATCCTGCCGTTGCAGGGCTAGCCTAGACTTATCTTTCCCCCCCCCCCCCGATGTAACCACTTTGCTAATTCTAAGAGCCCCAGCGAACGTCATCAATGACACCATCTCGAATAGGACCCCTTTGTATTCGTCCCTGCATAAGAGCGCCCAGTGTTTGCAAATGCGCTCTAAAAACAGAGGTGCGGTAATCCCCTGCGTGATCTCTAAGGCCATTAATTTTTTCCCAAAAAGGGGCCGGTGCTGACAACCTTCCCTGAATAGTTCCAGGTGCCAGTCCCTTTCTGTTTTAGTGTACCACAAATTGTTATAAATGTTCTACCGGTGCTGGCCACACTGTCTCCATGTCGACCATTTTCTTAAATTCCTAGAACTCTATTCTCGCGACCGAAAAACCCTTCCTCATCATCCGTGCCAGGGCCAAACCTATCGCTCCTGATGCAACGTCACACCAATTTACCAGACCTCTGGGGGCAGAAGTTCGGGAACTCCCTGGCTCTGGGGTCTGGCTCCATTAACAGCTCGGTCTGTTGGCACGACAATGCATTGGCTATCCAACTTTCTAGACCTGGTACATGTCATGCATGCAGTAGTATGTTAAACTGCAGTGCACGAATGTAAATGCCCTAACCCAAGTCATAACCCGTTCTGAATGTAACGTAAGATTGTTTATAATGTAAGCAACCGCTTAATTGTCACGCCAAATCGTACTGCCGAGTTTGACCACTCTTCGGCCCATATCTAAGGTGCATCCAGTATTGGGAGAATTCTAGGAACGTAAATCTCTAGTGATGCCGTTCTGTTGCCACCCGTCGGGCCAAGTGCCAGCACACTACCTTCCTCTGGAGTAATTTCCATATCCTAAGGATCCTGCCAAATCCGCGTAAACCTGGAGATCTGCTTTCAGCCCAGTTTGCCTCTCAGAATGAGATCCTCTTAAATTCTGCTAAAACTGACTGCATACTAATAGATCTTTCTCACTCCCCATGTAACCCTGGCTCTTTGTGCCGCTATCGATGTAGATCCTTCATAGACTTGCACCGCCGCTGCAGAAATGCGCGCCCGTGTGCTACCACTCTACAGGCTAAGTTCAGGTGCCCTACTATCTCCAGGAACACTCTTGGCAACACCTTTCGCCTCTGCAATAGTGTCGCTATCCCATTCCTAAGCCCTGCCTTGATACCGGCTCACGTCCAACCTATCAACATGTTTTTATTATTTATTTATTTATTTTTATTCTATTTTATCTTCATTTTATTTTATGTTATGATGGTTTATGGTGTTCCTTATTGTTATTCATTGTGCATTTTTTACATTTTATTTGGTAGCTGTTCTATATCTTGTTATTCTGTGATCGTTGTTGTTTATATTATTGTAAACCACCCAGATTGGCCTTAGCTGCCAGATGGGCTGTATAAAAATCAAATAAATAAATAAATGAGCCAGAAAGCTGATTCCCTAAATTTTAAAAGACATCTGATCACACTCTGATGGGCTTTTCCGCTTTCCCATTGCTTACCATTCACCTTGCCCTATATTGTGATTGGTCATCAAGATGAACACCAGCATTGTTTGATTTCTGCTTGCTTGGGCACATTGCTCAGAGGGGATTGTGGGGCAGAAGCACTAGTGTTTGCTTCTTCTAGTTACGTGCGAACTATAGAGTATAACTAGACCTGAGAGGAATCGGGGCCAAGAGTTAAGGACAAAGTTAGAGAGTCAGCAGACAGAGAGAGTAAGCCGAGATAGAAGTGGGAGCTGGAAAAGTTAGTGGGCTAGAAAACAGGGAGGGAAGACTAGAGATGTTGACCTGTTAGAACAATTTATTACTATTGTCATCATTATTTATTAAGATGACCATTTGTTATGGATATTTGTGTGTTACACAGAAAAAAATTGCTTCATGCTTATCTACATATATTCTAGTCTGGGTACGTTTTAAGGTTCAAATTTTTCACCATCCAAGCTGATTTTGAATTCCACAGCCAAAATAATCTTGCTAAGAATCTACAGATCAGTGGAAAGAGGTGGCAGCTTCTCTTGCAGAGTATGAAGAATATTTGTACATCGGGAATCAATCAAGTAATATACCCAGTAATTTCCAGGGGTCCTGAGATATGTCACACAAGCATATTAACAATCTTCTCTCAAATCCCTTGGCATTTTAGCTCCACTATTAGATAACAGGAACACCAGGGGTAATTAAATAGGAATCTGCTCAACTTCCTTGTAATCTGCTCAACTTGCTTTTGCCTCCTTTTATTTAGTTTATTTTATTTAAACTATTTTTAACCAGCCTTTCTCCTTAATGAAGACCCAAGGCTGCTTACAACAATTAAAAGGCAGTATTTAAGCTAATAACAGTGAGTATACAATACTTCTCTGTTGCTTCTCTGTTCCACTGCCTCCTTACAGGCCCATTCAAATATTTAGGACAGGAAAAAGGAGAGATGAGGGGAGTCAGAACAAGGACTATTAAGTCCTTAGCAGAGGGTCCTTAGCAAAGGAAAATGTACATAACTAGGACTAGGTTCCAGCGTGCCCAGGAAGACAATGAAACCCCTACCAGCAGTCTCCACCAAGAGTAGCCTTCTCTCGGTGGTCATGGATACAAATAGTACTACATTCTTAGACCCCCAAGGGAAAGGTGGTACTTATAATGCCAAAGTTATCCTCAGTGAGAGATGTTCTACAAAGCACCCGAATCTGCCTCCTTAACCACCGACCCTGGTTGTATAGCATACACTTGCTATAAAGGGGGGGGGGAGAGATAATTTCTACATCAGATAATTAACTGTACAGAATACGCTAACATTTCAATTTTTTTATGGTACTGCAACCCTAAATTTATCAGCAATTACTGAGCCTTTTCATCCCTAAGAAATCTGACGTCTGGCCCCTTTCTTTATGGCCAATTTCCTGCAGTGGATACTGGCGAGATGGTCTTCTAACCTGTGCTGCCTTGAACTCTAAAGAGCCCTTCATTCTCAGAGAAGTTCAGAAAATAATTTTATTGCTTAACAGGAGTGAAGGCTG
Source organism: Intellagama lesueurii (assembly GCA_037013535.1). Taxonomy (NCBI): domain Eukaryota; kingdom Metazoa; phylum Chordata; class Lepidosauria; order Squamata; family Agamidae; genus Intellagama; species Intellagama lesueurii. The sequence goes on along the minus strand of JBAJHW010000002.1, from coordinate 265,211,661 downwards.
CTTTAATTTTGTTGTCACTGGGAGTCTAAATGTGTAAGGACAGCTGCTGTGCTCAAGTAACAATGCAATCAGTTAATGCTTTCAGCAGGGAGACATTAGCCGTCTCTGCCTGCTAGGCAGGGGAAAAGAACTGTTTTTGGAAACTTTTTGAAGAGGATTTATCTCTGTGTGTGCATTTCCTTCAGCTAGTGAAAGATAGGAAGCCCCCCCCCCCAAAAGATGGCACATTATCACACTATTACAACTAATATGTTGCAGAAACTCACTGCCAACCAGATGAATAAATACTTGGAAAGGATAGTAGTGGAAATTAATTCCCCTAGTTCTAGATCTCCAAGTATGATGAGCGAAGCCCAAACATCTAAACCCTGTTCCTGCCTTTGGCTTCTCATGCTTGGCACAAACCAAGCTTGATCTACCAGTTTTCTGTACTCCCACTTCCATTCCCCACAACAAGTAGGAAAGAGAGGCAGATGAGTAATCAACAGTAGCTGACAGTAGTCTTCCTCCTCATGTAAATCCTATTTTAATTTTTATGTTTAGTTTAATTTAATTTAGGGTGGAGGAAAGGCAAGGGTAGTGGCTGAATGGTCAATGCATCCAGAAGGAACCCAGCACCTCCAGGGAGGACTAGAAGACACCTTGACTCATCCCTAGGAGATTCAGTGACATTAGTGTGGACCAGAATCAGTCAGACTTAAGGATCTACTTTGTTTTGTTCTAGAATCCCGACACGCAACAACCACAACCTGACACAAAACAGCATCCTTTCCTGCTGAAAAAGGCCCAGGATCCCCATTACAATTTGAATGTTATACATAATTAATATATTTTTCCCCCACTCTTCAGTTACTAAATAAGGCTAGCAGGAGCTTACAGTAAGTACAAACAAATTTGACTGTAGCATCGATGAAATGAAATAAAACCAAAAATGACCTTAAATGACACATTAAAATAAATGAAGTCTACAAATAGTTAAAATTAATACAATAAATTCAACAGCATCATAAGCAAATTTTAAAAGATGAGTCTTTATAAAAGTAGCAAGAGTAGAAACTGATCACAACTTTGAAGGGAGTGCATTCCATGGTCAGGGAGACACCAGATCTTAACCTCCAAACAGGTTGATAGCCAGGCTTCAAGCCATTTAGGGGATTTGAAAGTTAAACCATCACCTTGAATTGGACTGACAATCAATGCAGGCGTTTCAGGATCATACAATCTCAGGACCATGCACCAGACAGCGGTCTAAGCGCTGCCTATTGCACAGGCCGAAAATCCCAGATCCTCTTTGAGGACAGTCTCATGTAAAACACATTACAGTAATCAAGTACAGGGTGGAGCTAAGAGAAGGATCTGTTGTGACCTGAGTCAGGTGAACTCGGAAAGGTCATAACTAAGTAGGATGGTGCAAAAGCACTCCTCATTGCCACTGCCATCCAGGAATAAGTGAGGGGGCATGCAGAATCGAGGGAAAGGAACAGATGCCCAAGTACGTGTTATACTGATTGGGGATGGCGTGTATCACTGAATACTGGACATCCCTCGGTCAAGACACAGGAAAGCGTGAAAACAGGCTAGGTAAACATAACAGGAACAGGTGATGATGGAGGCAGCTTCTGGTGCTCTGTGGAATATGTGTCCCACTGAGCAAGATTGGAACTAGAAAACCCAGCATCCTACACAGACTTAGAAAAGAATGCTATTTGTTTCCGTTACCACTGATACAAGGCTGGTGTTGGTGGAAATGCATTATGTCTCTATGCAAGATGGTGAGACTGTAGTCCCAGGGCTGAAGGACACACTTCAGTGTACAATAATTCCAAGCCCAGAAATTTGTTTTGAGCACCAGAACTGAGCAGAGCATATAGTTGTTTGACTAAAACCTATACCTAGTTACCCAGACTTTTTTTGAATTTTATTGCTGCTGTGCAAAAGAGTTGTGAATCAGAAAACATTGCCAATCTACTGCAAACCATCAGTGTACCTAAATTCTTCTCAGCCTTGGTGTATGTACTGCCTTCAGTGGTGAACCAAGATCCACAACCACCTGAAAGAGGAGGCAAAGTGCCTCCACGTTTTATGGTATCCTCTCCACATATCATAGCAGCACCTGTGCCTGCAGCACCTCATTTTGTAGTATTGGCCATCTTAGTAGAGGAGGTTTATGGTAATGGCAAAGGTTTTAATACTTCTCCCTCAGTCTGAAAGGGCTCAGAGAGCTTTGTCTGCTACAAGTGTGGCCAGCATAGCCCTGAGCTGCTTTCTTTCCAAATCTCTGGATCTGGAGGTTCCTCAGAACCATCCACTTGATGGAGGTAGGGAGCTAGCAGGAACTACCGCAAAGGTCCCCTCAGAGATGGGACCTTTCAGAAACAGCCAAGTCTGTAAAGCTACACAGAGTAGTATAGCAGCTGTCCAGAGTATCTAAAGTCCTTCTTGGAGATTTGGGGAGATAACAGGTTCACCGATCTTGACAATCTGCCCCCGGGAGTGGCAGCCTTACTCCATGCTCTTCCTGAAAGAACTAGATGATCCAAAAGTGCAATTCAGTATACGTCCATGTCTTATATTCCTTAACAAGGATACCAACTACCAAAGACTGCTTCTAATAAGCAGTTTCTCCCTGAAGGCACTTCAGAATATTCAGAGCTTCTGATTCCCCAGGTCTGCATTGTCATTTCTAATTAATTTGCCAAGATAATTTTTTAAAAAATTAGAGAACTTGCAAACTTTAGCTTTTTGGACTACAGCTCACAGAATCTCCCAGCTGGAGGTCTCATGGTAGCCATGTTCGCTAGGTGATTTGGGGATTTTTAGGACAAGAATATTTTTTAAAATCCCTATGGGCACACTGCCCTTGTCCAGGAATGGTTGAAGCAGGTGAATCGGGCATTTATGATCACTGAGACAATTTAAGCTTCAGATGAGAGGACCAGAAAGGATCTGTAAAGTCATCCTGGTAAAGGCAATTTTCAGTAATTAAAGACTTCTCACTCTCATCTTGGCCTCACAGCTTCCCAACAGTGAGAAGAATTAAGAGGCTGAAGATCTTTGAGAGAGAAGTCAGAAATGTTTAATCTCTTAAAACAAAAACAAAAAAAGACACCACCGCTGATGATATTATCAGCCTTATGTGACATAGGTTACAGCAACAGGATTTCAGCCTTGGAGCTGTAATCCAAAAACATAACTTTTACAGCTCTAGTTAGTGCTTATCTGGTTAACAATCAGGTAGATGCACGAAATGTCTTCCTTTCTGCTGCTGTTAAGTGCCCCATTCAGAAGAGAGATGGTGGGAAACTCACATAATTTTTCTACTATATTACACTATGCTGCCCTCCTGCTGAGTGGAGGTTCTGGCTCTCATCCTTTCTCCACAATCCCTGAGTTTAGCAGCCCCAACTGCTGAAGATTTGATCCATAGCATCTGTACCTCCTGCCTCAATCTTCACCTTTTCTGGTTTGACCACGCAGAAAGAAAAGGAAAGAAAGTAAGCATTTTATGCTGAATATTCTCTCTCTCTCTTTATGGCTTTTGCTCTCCTTTATTTTCTGTTCCTTTCTCTTCCTTTAATCATGTTGGTGTTCCCAAGATAGGGAAAGAAAACAAAAGGATGTGAAATCTTAGATTCTACAGAACTGGAGCAGTGTCGGCTGATGTGGAAACCCAAGAAGCTTATTCAGTGCTGAACATTGGACTGGTATTTTCCAAAGCCAAACAAACCTCATTTTGAAGTACATTTTTCAAGATTATTGCACATATAATTCACCCTATAGAATCCGTCTAGCAAGACTACCTAACAATATTGATGTTTTTTTCCCCTCATTTCCATGTACCTTTATATAATCACTTGTCTCTGCAGAGGGCTCATATAAAGTCTTGTTTTGTGATTTCCTTAGAAGTTCTAGTACTGATTCATCTTCTTTAAATCCCCTTTCAACAGATCTTTTGAATTAAGACAAATGTTACAAATAAAGGATTAAACCAACAATTTATTTTAGTCTTAAGGGGTTCCCCCCCCTCCTTCTTATTGGTTTGGTCTTTTGCTTATTCTCTCCATGTTTGAAGATTACCGAGCCATTTTCACAAAGGCTTCTGTTGTCTTTTAAATCTTTTCATCTCATCTCATCTACATTAAAAATTTAAACTTCCAACATTTAATAATGATGAAGAAGATTAATACTGGAGCTTAAAGTGTGTGAGGAAATGTGGTTTCATTGTAGTCACTGATGGACTAATAGTTCTAAAGGACATTTAAGCCATAATTCCCTATCACAAGGTTTCTGTGTTGAGAATTTTGATTATAACGTGTATTCTCATAACATCAGCAGAGTAAGGAGATATTGGTTAGCAGAGATACTTATGACACTATGACCCTGAGAGAATAAAACCAACAACTTAAGTCTATTTACATATATACATAGAGAATAGACATTCCTCTGGCAGCATAACATGACATGAAGCAACACAGCATAGGAAAAAGTGATCTGACTTACAGCAGAGTAAGACGTTCATTTTACACATGACTTATGTACAGTTCTGTGACCAATCAGAAAATACATTACTTCATTTTCTGTTACACAAAGTTTCATCATGTACACAGCTGTACAACATTAAGTCTTAATCCTTGATACCCACACCTGAATACAATCAATACAGTGACTCAGGTACAATCAGCCATTTTACATTTAACTATACAACATTAATATTTAATATATTTTCATATCAAAATCTCAACATCTGTTCCTTTATTTTTAAAACTGGCTCCTACTAGTGTTACCTACATGGTACTCTTAATGTACAATGATGCCTCTATCGTTCCATTCATCCTCATTACAAAACTACTGGTGAGGTTGTTTCAATGCTATTTGTTATGGAGTCAATATGGAAAGTGTTAAGTCAAGGTCATCTTAGTAGACCAAAAAAATAGAATTGATCCAAAGAGAGGGATTGTGATTCTAAGACCATCTAGGCCACCCCCTAGAAATATAGGAAGTCTGTTGCTATAACATTGCAGATAGGGGGGTTGTGTAGCCTCTACATAAGAACATGTAATGAAGAAGGGTTCATCAAATTGTGAGGCACTCTGTTCCACAGGTCATATGACTGGGAACTTATTTGCATTTTTAGCTGAAATCCCCTTTCTGGAACAAAACAGATTTGCTTCATGCCCCATTCTTCACATTTCTGAAAATAGTTGTCATGTTAATTCTTTTCCAGGCAAGACATGTCTAACTGTTCTGGTCACCACAATACAAAAAAGACGCTGAAGCCCTGGAAGGGGTGCAGAAAAGAGCAACAAAGATTATAAGGGGACTGGAGGCTAAATCCTATGAAGAACGACTAAAAGAACTAGGTATGTTTACTTAACGAAGAGAAGGCTGAGGGGAGACATGATAGCAGTCTTCCAATATCTGAAGGGTTGCCACAGGGAAGAGGGCATCGATTTATTCTCCATTGCGCTTGAGGGTAGGACAAGAACCAATGGGTGAAAACTCATCAGAGGGAGATCGAACCTGGAAATAAGGAGGAATTTCCTGACGGTGAGAACCATTAAGCAGTGGAACAGCTTGCTTCCTGATGTTGTGGGTGCCCCATCGCTGGAGATTCTGTAGAATCTAAGATTTCATATCCTTTTGTTTTCAAGAAAAGATTGGACAGTCATCTGTCCAGGATGGTATGAGGTCTCCTGCCTTGGGCAGGGGGTTGGATTAGAAGACCTCCAAGGTCCCTTCCAACCCTATGATGATTCTATGATTCTATTAACTTCTTCAGTCTTTCTATAATGCACCTTCATCTCCAGCCTCCTCGGCATCTTTGTAATTAAAGTCTAAATCTATTCCACTTTGTTGAAATTCTTTTCAAATGGCAGTGCCTAGAACCAGACATAATTCTTCAAAGGAGATCCAACCAGTACAGAATAGATTGGTCCCATTACTTACATATGTACACTCTGTGCATGCCTTGTTTACAGGTAGAATCACATTTGTAAGATGTTTTGAGGAGTATAAATCTATCTGTATTTTTTAAAGTGTGCAAGGAAACTTTGTCATCTTTAACACTTTAAAAGGAAAACTACAGCTTTTATCATTGCCATTCAGCTGAACCTCAGCACCAAATTCAGTGGAAAGAAAGCTCTCAGACCTCCATGGAAGGCATGGGAAAAAAAGAAAAAAGGAAGGTGCATACAGCCCATAAGTGTCCACTCCTGTGCTATATAAAGCCACAAAACAGACAGGTGGGATGTATTCAACAGTATAGGAACATTACCACCCACTTCAAGATATCACCAGCATGATCCAAGATGATATTAGTAATGTCAAGGCTTTCTTCAGAAAATAGAAGTCCTGCCTGGACTTGAGGAAACATGCAGATGGGAATAGAGGTGAGAAAAAAGGAACATTACATCGACGAGAAGATATAACTGAGATGTTCAAACTACCACTGGGGACGCAAGAACACTTTAGAAATATAAGAAGCACAAAACCAGCTTAGGAGGCAGTTTGACTACTGGATGACAAGAGCAGTTGAGGAGTCCTGCACAAGGATGAGGACCTTGTAAAGAAGCTGAATTAATTCTTTGTTGTCACTGCAGAATGTGTAGGTCAGGTACCTTTTGACTGGTATTTTCATGAAGGGAGCCTGATTGGATTGGGCTGACAAGAGAAACTCCTGGCCTAATCTACAAATTGAAAACAAACAAATCACCAAGCCCAAACTGAAAATATCTAATAATTCAAATATGAGACTGCTGATCTTCTAGCAACAACATATAAGATATTCTCTAGATAGGATTTAATTTTTATTGATTCATTTTTTGGGGACATTATTTGCTTGGATTTCCAAGCAGGCCTTTGACCAAGTCTCTCATCAAGGATTGCTGAGTGAGCATTGCAGTTGTGGGGAATAGGAGAAGTCTTCTCATGGGTTGGCACTAATGAAAGGGCAGGAAGCAGACAGTAGATCAGTGGTTGAAATGGATGGATATACGTAGTGCACACCCCTAAAGATATGCCATGGGGGTGGATATTTAAAAATTTATTCAGAAACCTTATGGAGTTGGGGTGAGCAGTGTGATGTCCAAAACTGCAATGATGACACCAGATTATTTAAGGTCCCAATGTAATGTTGTCAAGCCAGATATTGCTTGTTGCATTTTTGCACAAACTGGTTTCTTGTCTAAATGCATGTCTTTATATTTATCTCTATTGAAATTCCTTGTGTTAGTTTTGGCTCAGGTTTCTATCCTATAATGATAATTGTTTGTCACATTTCACGCTTGGAATCCTACTCTGTGTTATCTGTGTATTTGAAGAGAATCATCTCTGTTCCTTTGTCCATTTTAGCTAATGTCAAAATTAAGCAAATCTGAAGGCACAGAGTTGCTGTCCTTTGTGGGCAACACATTGGTGATCACATGTCTCTTGCTGTGAAATTCTTTCCCCTGCTCCCAACTTTTGGCATAAAGATTAAGCAGACTGTTATGTCTTCCCTTCTGCTGTGGTGATCTTAATCATTTGAAACCACTGATGGTTAAACTTGCCATCTAAATGACAGCATAGCTGCACAGAACTTTCACACTGTATTCATTCATTCTAAATTCCTTCTAAACTGAATTTTAAACTTCCAAGAAAAGGGATATGTAAAAGTGTTATTATATATCCCAGATGTAATTTGTCTTGTTCAGATTAGGATCTGAATTATATGGTGCAAAATTTCATAACTCTGCAGTTTACATACTACTTTTATATACATTTTAAATATTGCAGCATTTTGGTAATTTCTTCATGATACCACTAATATTTCAATTCAAAGGAATATTGGACTTCAAGTGTTCAGGTAGACACATATAGATTGAAATATATCATCTCTACACCTGTGAGTTTATACTGCTGAATGCCACGATCCCAAGCACACTTTTGTCTAAGCAGGTATCATTAATTTTCGGTAGAATTTGCTTTCAGACTCAGAATGGTTAGAACTGCAGAGGCTGATTATATTCTAGGGCTGTGCATCAGCTCTGGAATCTGGACTGAAATGGCCTGATCTGAGTCTGAACTTAAGCAGAATGGGTCAATTTGGTTCCAGGGTGAAGCGGAGGATTCGAAATGTAAATGTAGTGTATGGGAATCAAAAAGCTCTTGCTTCTGCTCTGGCCCACTTTCCTGCTCCATCATGGTCGACTACATGTGCCTACGGTACCTTGGAGGCAGTAAATTTAAGCTAATTAAACATTCACCACAACCCCTGATGTTAAATTAAACAATCTCCAGCACGCTTTTCTTGACCTGCATACCAGGGAGACTGCTGCTGGGATTTATTTTTCCCCCTGCTTCAAGCTAGTTATGACACATTTTCTTTAGACCCTTTGCTGTACAAAACACGATGGCCCTGTGGTGGGGCAGTGACTTCCAAAGTCTTTTTTCTATTCCTGTAAGTGTGACTTGAAGCCTAGCTGTACTGAAGAAATGAGAAAAGTGCAGGTCACTGAGCCCACCTTACTCTTGTCATACTGACCATTTGAGTGTGATAGCCATTTGCCAGTTTATTCCTCTGTATCTTCACAATTGCAGATTTCCACCTACCTACCTTTTTCTACACTCCTACAAAACTGCAGAACTGTAGCTCAAGAGAGAAAAATAGGCTGCTTACTCGAAGCCTTATACTTCCAAACATACATGGAGGGTTCGGCTACTAAGGGCATGGTCCTATATGGGACAGTTGTGTTCTTCCAATGCCACAATCCACACATAGTCAGAGTCTGAGAAGTTACTTTTTAAAATAATTAATTCCTATGACAGAATGTGTTTCATTTCCCCCCTCAGCAAATGAACAGTACAAGGAAGAGGTGTTTGTTGGCTTCACAATGTAGAAGAGAAAGCCTTTTGTGGGTTGGGGGGGGAAAAACAGTGTTCACCATATCAAGCACCATTGGCCATGTATGCATGCCCACAGTGAATGATAGAATCCAAATTGAAATTATTTTATCTTGTTTAATTTTTAAAGAATCCTGCCACACCTTAAATACGAAGGAGTTTGATGTGGCATCAGCGTGTATAGATGGAATCTTAGAACCTTAGAACTGCAGAGCTGGAAGGGAGCCTGAAGATCATCAAGGCCTGACAAATGGGGAATCAAATTCCCATCTTCTGGCTCTGCAGCCAAATATTTAAGCCACTGAGCTATGAGCTGCACGCCACAAAACCTTATGTCTGTTACAACTTTTTAGTCTTTTGGGTCTCATGAGTCTGTATGTTGATTTTACTGCAAAAACTAACATATCTACCCTCCTGGAAAATGCTTCCTTGTGTAGAACATTTTATAGAAAACTCCATAGTGTGAAACAGGGCATGTTTCCCTATCAATATCTATCCTTGATTCTTTCCTCCAGAGATCCGTGCGGCCCCTTCGCTGGGCATCTTTAAAAATCAATTGAAAACTTGGATGTTTAGGCAGGCCTTCCCCTCAGCTATTATTTGATTTTTTTTTATTTATTTTTTCATATTTCTTTCCATCTTGAATAACTCTGTTACTGATGTTTAAATGTTGTTTATATTTTTATATTGTTATTATTTGTGTTGGAAGCCGCCCAGAGTAGTCAGTTGACTAGATGGGCAGGGTATAAATGCAATAAATAAATAAATAAATTTCCAGTCCAAATTCTACATCCATCTGAAAGACATGCCGTCAAGATGTGAAATATTAAATACAGACAGTGTTAAAATAGTTAAGGGGGTGTAGAAAAAGCAATTCTGAAAACGTACGTTGTGCTTTTAAAAAATGAGGCTTCAACAATAGTTTACTAAAAGTCACTGTGCTTGCTTTCCAGCCAAGTCTGAGAGCAAGGTTACTGGCAATAACATTCCCAACAACTGAATGTGTTTACAAATGATAGAGGTAAACAAAAGATTGAATTGAAAGTGTATTGAAATAATTATTTTGTAATATGTAGAATGTTAACATGACAAGCCCATGATGTTTGCAAATCTTGTGATTTGCTCTATTTTATTTTAAAAGACCCCTGTAGTTGAAATTCAGAGGCTCTGTGACTGTTAATCAAAATAATAATACTTCTCAACAGGGTGGCAGTTTACCAGAATCTGATTTACAAGTATTAACAGGAGGTGCTAAAGCAATATATATTTCCATGGTAAATTTTCTGACTGTGTAATCGGGACCCTATAGCTTAGTGGTCCAGGACAAACCAGTTATTTGTACCTGAGAGAAATAGAAATATAGGGAGATAGGACACACACACACACATCAATGCAACAATGCAACTCCACAGATGCACTGGATACCAACAACATTGACATGAAAGAGCAACGTAGCAACAACAATTGCAGCAGATGGAGACAAAATGCATTTTCTTTCATAGATTCAAACTGGCTGGATGAGCACTTGGAATAAGTTTCTGTCATTTATAATATGCTTAAAGGCTGCAGATTACTTAAAGCTATAATGCTTTTTAATTGTTAGAGATTAATTTTTGGTTTTTTGATTGTGTCTTTCTAGGCTATAAGCTCTTGCATTTTTAGAATGTAATTAAACATTATTTTTTGTATTCTATCATTTTTTTTTATGCTCATGTATTTTGGATTGAATTCTGACTTCAGTATTTGCCTGCCACTTAAGTTTAGTTTTCATATATTTTTAAGCATTTCTGCCTACAGTTTTCCACAGCTGTAAAACTACTGTGTTTTTACAACCACTTTTAAGCATTTTTGTGCTTATAGAACATAAAAACAATGTAGATGAATAAAATTTGTAGAATTAGACAAGCTGATGTTGCCAGGTTTTTATGTCATTTTCTTACTTTTTAGGGGAATAAAAGGGGACCCAAGGTGCCTTACAACAGATAAAACACCAAATTCTAAAACACTATATAAATATCATATTAAAAAAAACAATTAAGCATATATTAAGATAAAAATCGAGTTTAAAAACAATTCAAAAACATTTAAAAACCTGTAAGTTAAAAGCCATCATTGCTGAGATAACTCACTGCTTTAAAGCCTGCCTGAAGAGGAAAATCTTTGCCTAATGCCAGAAGCACCAGAGGAAGAGGCAGGTGCATTCCAAAGCCTGGGACCAGTCACCGAGAAGTCCCTCTGTCTTATATCCTCAACCAAAGAGCTGGGGAAGGTGGTGGAACTGAGAGAAGGGCCTCTCCAGAAGACCTTAAAAGCCAACAAGTCTCATATCATTCATTAATTCATTAATTCATTCATTCATAAATAAATAAATAAATAAATGATTTGCTTTTCTGCAATATCAAGGTACCTTGGGGGCTTTGTAATGCATTGTGTAACAAACTGCTTTTAAAGAGCATATTTTGCAACCCTTAAAAACATGTTAGAAAGCCTGTTTCACACACCAAGGCCTGCTTCTTGAATTACAGTAGCAGCATGAAAGCCGCTGTATTTCAACACCTTTCCCACCATAGAGGTAAACCTACAATGTTCTGCCTGTCAGAGCAAGACTTATAGTTTTGATGTAGGGAACATCTACAGTATTATTTCATTTAAAGTGTGCTGGTGTTCTCCTCTTGCCCTGATGGTTTGGTGTTGGGGAAGCAAACTACACTAGCCACCATGGCACCGGTGTAACTTAAGTAGGGTTCCTTGGGGAGCCATGATGGTGTGCAGTTGCTTTCTTTTGTATTCATTATGTTATATTCTTACTTAGACTGTGTCCCATGTGTCAGCATGTCCAGATTATAGCTTTTCTAACTGACATATGCCTTTCTACTATTGATTCATCCTGTTTACCCAATACACCTCTCAGGAAACAGCATAGCCAATTAACTCCTGTTGCTTAGGTTTTTAGGGAAACATTAATTCATCAGTTTTCTGAATACTCTTTTCTCCTTGAGTTAAATGGAGGGTTTCTAGTGTTTTTGTTTTTGTTTTTTAAATACATGGCCTGGACATATGATCTGCAGTACCAAAATATGGATGTAAGACACAGGTCAATTTTTATTATTATTATTATTGGAAAAGATTTGAACAAAACGTGTGGTTTTGAAATTTCATCCATCATTGGTACTTGGTGTTCACATATGGATTATGGCCAGGAAAGGCTTCCCACAGCATGAGCTGGTGTGTCCACCATAGCTGCTCTTTGAAAAGACACACCTGGTTACAACAGCATTTTTTAAATTACCTGGACAATTGTTAACACACTCTACATGAGGCTATGCTTAAAAAGCATCCAGAAAATTTAATTAGTTCATTAAACATATTAGTGAAATATGCTGCAGCAACAGTTCTAAGCAGGGCAGTCTTTTGGAAGATGTGACTGCTTTGGTGTTATAACTGCAGATTCATGTATATTAAAGCTGCTTTGATGAGGGCTTTACAACCCCAGTGCCATGCAAATTCTTCAAGATATTCTGCTGAAATTACTCATGGTGACTGTATCTCATGATTCCGCCCCCTCTCCCATCTTTTCATCTTTGAGACAGTATGTTCAAATACAACACTTCACAGACTTTGGATCAAATTTAGATTTAGTCACACCTAAGCAGACCCATTGACCTTAGTAAGTTTTAAATTACTTAGGACAAACATATAGCCTAGCCATTTCAATGATCTACTCTAAATATGATTAAATCTGAATCAATCCTATTATTGGACCTTATTAGTCTGTTAAACGTTATTTTTAACAGTCATTCTTTGAAATAGCATTGCCTTGAAACAAGTTTTCAATTTAATGTTATGCTTGAGAAAAAAGCAACTTCAGGCAGTGAGACAGTTTCTCAGGTTGAGGGAATCTCTCTCTGACCACTCAGCAACACTACCCTGATGATCTTGGAGTGGATGAGCCCAGGAGAATTAAATGTGATGGCTAGGGAATCTGCCTGGCCCTGGTATCTCCCAACACACCAGTCTACCCCAACTGAGCAGTGCTTTCAAGAGTTCCCAAAATCCACAAGGTTAAATGCTTAATATCATTATGCCAACCGTGCAAGGTAGAACTGTCACCCCCACCACCCCAAAATACCAAAGCTCCCAGTAGCTGGTCAAGGCAAGACGTGGTTTTAGTACCACAGACCTTCTTAGTCATGAACCCAGACAAGTGGGTGGAGAATTTTTTATATTTTTCAGATACTATGAAAAAGAGAAAAAGTCAAAAGTTTCAAACAGGTTTCAAAAAGTACGTGAAGCAAACAAAAAATGTGAGACTAAGAATGAAACAGTAAAGAGAGACACACTAGAAGATAAGAAAGCTAGCTAATTTATCTAATACTCACACATTTACAGCATCAGCATGATTCTGGAGCACGTACATCATGCAATCTCTCCCAGCATGGCATTAACAGGAGAGCGAGGGTCCCTTGTTGGGAGAAATGCGGCATATAAATAAAACTAATAAATACATACATTCTCCTAAGATGTAGGCTAAGCCAACTAAAGTAACTTCTGAAACCCTTTTTTATACATTAGGCTTCACATTCTTCCCCCAATTTCTCAGTTTCTTCACAGGCAGTTCTTTGAACTTTATGGGGAAAAAATTCCAAGTCAAAACAAAGCACACATAACAAGGAATGTATATAATCATATATGAGAAGTAAACAATTCAAATGTTTTGCCTACACTGGGTGAGATTACAAGAGGCTTTGTGCATCTCTTACCCCCCCCCCCATACATATATTTTGACACCTAGTGTTTTTTGCACAAAAAAATATACTTTTGTGCAAGAGCAAAAAACCCTCATAATTTCATACTTATTTTTGGGAGGGGGAATGTGATTGTTAATGAGTCAAGACATCCTTCTTCATCAAGGACAGGAGAAGAACATTTAGGGGTATTTGTTACATTCTTAACACATACGAGAGAGAGAGAGAGAGAGAGAGAGAGAGAGTCTGTAATGTCTTTTCCAAAGGAGTGCTCATGTAAGGCTGTTGTAATAAAAACCACAATGAGTCTTGTGATGTCTTAAAGAATGGCACATTTCCTATGGTGTAAGCAGTTGAGAACTACAGATCAGTTTTTGCACAAATGTGCACTGCAGCAGTGGAGTGGTAAATCTGAAAATGTAATCACTCATCATGTCAATCCACATAGGCACCTCTCCCATTAGGAAAATCCAAAATGCAGGCAGCTGGATTGGTCCATATAAACAAAGGTGAATTGGGTCTTTTATAAAATTAATGGCTTGTAATTGCCCATTCAAGACCAAACTACATTCAGAATATTCACATTACAACAAACATAGCTTATAAAAATAATTGTTTTTAAGAAAATCCATTTAGCTGTCAGGTGTGAGGATTGCAGAGGGAACAGGAAAGCTAAGGGTAGCAGTGGATGATGTCAGGGTCCCTGCTACTCTTGAAATCCTAGGACATTGACCCTGTGAGCTCTAGCTGCACTGTAAGGTAAAAGGTAAAGGTTCCCCTTGACATTTAGTCCAGTCGTGTCCGACTCTAGGGCGCAGTGCTCATCCCCGTTTCCAAGCCGCAGAGCCAGCATTTGTCCATAGACAGTTTCCGTGATCACGTGGCCAGTGTGACTAGACACGGAATGCCGTTGCCTTCCCACTGTGGTGGTACCTATTTATCTACTCACATTTTTACATGCTTTCAAACTGCTAGGTTGGCAGGAGCTGGGACAAGCGACGGGAGCTCACTCCGTCGCGTGGATTCAATCTTACGACTGCTGGTCTTCTGACCTTGCAGCACAGAGGCTTCTGCGGTTTAACCTAATCCAAGGACCCTTGAATTTCCATACGTATATGAACACAAAATTGATGTGTTGCATTTTGGAGCAGTGGATTTTCCCCTAGTGTGCAGTTTCCTCAAATTCTCTTTCACAGACCTTGTGTGAAAGCTATCAAGATCATCTAATAGCTAATAGGCAGGTGCATGCTCAGAGGCAACATCTGGCTTCCCTGCCAGGAGCCTGCTGCTGCCTCTGAGCATGTGACCTCAGCAGTGGTGGAAGCTGTAGGAGCAAGTAGCCCCCCCCGCACGAACCGTAAAAATGAACTGAGAACTGGTTCATTTTTCCAGGGGGTTGTGGTGGCTCGTGGTTAGCCGTGAAGCATGAAACATCATGAACCACTGGTTTTCTGGTTCATGCCCATCTCTAGTTATTACTTAGGATGGGATATTGGTGGTCTACATGGCACCATTAATTTGGCGAAAGTGGTAGACCTTATATGGAAGGCTAGTGTACTTATGTTTCAGACAGATGTGCACTTTTTCAGGCATCGGGGAGAGTCACACCCAGAGTAGTGTTTTGCACAAGCAAAAAGAGTAATCCATTCTAAATGCTGAAGTGGCAGGCGTTCATAGCAGAGAATCCAAAGATGGTCATGCTGTGTAGGTGATTCTCCCAAGTGGTAACACTGACTTCCAGAAATACACCCAGGCAAAACACCAGAAGGATTTTGTTCTCAAAAATGACAAAATGCACCAGAGGTGTAACCTGAGCAGAATGGCTAATCGGAATGGAGAAATATTTGAAACTTCTTACTTCTGGGAACAGATTATAGCACCAGCAGACACTGGTGTTTCTTTGCAATGCAGCCAACAGAGGAAGAAAAACAAAACAAAAAGAGAGAGAGAAGTGTGGTGAGCGGGGGGCGGGAGGCGGGGGGGGGAGTTCCTAATGGTATTAGATCTATCCAGTCAAAGCCCCCCACACACACACACACAAAGAACACATCCATTCATTCAGATTCACATAAACACACAATTCTAATAGTGTACTGCAAAAATATAAGCTAATTATAAGATGTATGTATATATGAAAAGATGGATGCTCCACAAAGCTAGCCTAAAAGTGATGCAGGACTCTTCCTCTATCCTGCCTAAATGCAAAATGGACACCTGAATAGCTGCAGGGTGATATGCAGTGACTTCACTCTGTGCTCTCCCCAGGGTCTGAGCAATCCAGGAGATCTCTGAGACCTCATTGGTGGTTCCGCTGTCAATCTGTTCCAATAACACTTCTTCCTTTTGCTGCTGTTTTACATACTGCTGTCGTGAACTTATGTGGCCTGTTGGGATGCCCAACTTTTCTTCAGGGCAATAGAGAGTGTCTT
This sequence comes from Intellagama lesueurii, assembly GCA_037013535.1. Taxonomy (NCBI): domain Eukaryota; kingdom Metazoa; phylum Chordata; class Lepidosauria; order Squamata; family Agamidae; genus Intellagama; species Intellagama lesueurii. The sequence continues at coordinate 265,195,607 of JBAJHW010000002.1, read as the reverse complement.
GCTTTGCTTGCCATTAGCCAACAAATGCACAAATGCCCGAGTCAGTCCGTTCGGCAGTTTTTCTCGAAAGGCAGAGCACTTCCCTAATCATCCTCCCAGACTCGGCTAGAAGTTCTCATTTCAATTTCCATGTCCTTCACAAATCACTTACAATTTGAGAATGAATGAATGGATAGATAAATAAATAAATAAATAAAACACAGCCTATTTAAAAATTATAGCCTTGTTTTCAGGCAACTTCCCCAAACTGAAAGGAAGAGACACAATGCTGTGCCTTCAACTTCCAGCACAGAATGTTTTTCTGAATATGTTTACTCCTGCATCTATTACCATATTAAATCCGTGGGCTCTCTGAGCTTCAATAATACAACCCAGAAAGTAAAAGGTTTCTTCAATTCAGTTTCGCCCATTTACATTTTGTGACATAAACTGAATTACATTTATGGTAATGCATTGCATATATTCTTTTTTTTTTAAAGATGCCATTAAAAAATGGGAGAGAGCAGCACAATATCTTGCATGATTACAGCTGCCTTTCTAAATTAGCCAAATTATTCCACTGATTGTAGTTGTTAAAACTTTTAGAGAATTTTGGTAGTTCATATTAGAATACTGGAAAGAAATGGAGGATGCACACAGTCCAGGGTTAGGCATTGGTATTTACAATAAACAGTGGCTTAAGAACCAACCAATGCATCAGGGAGCTGCGACATCATTGACTAGAGTCCTTTTAGACTTTCAAGTGCCACAGGATTCCATTATTTCTCAGCTCTAACAGAAAACTAGATGTGATTAGATAAAAACAGAAGGTAATAACCAGCCAAAGCGGACCTGGATCAACTTAATGCAGAGCTGGATGACTTTGGCAGAAAAAGGCCATGAAAAGTGTTTGGCGGGACAACCAAGAAATGAAACCAGAAAAGAATGAAAGTTGGCTTCTAGTTTTGAAAAAAATGGAAACTTTTCAGTGGAAAATGGTGCAGGAGTTCCCTGAAACCTATTTCAATCATGAATTGTGACTCTTAGGGCTTACAGGTGCTACAATTTACTTTTTTTGAGAGAAGAAGGAGAGTTATAGGCTATAACAGCAGCACCTTGCCCACTCTGAATTTCTGCCCATAGATGAAATTAACCCTGGGAACTCAGATTTCTGTGAGTCAGAATCTTTTGAGGGGAATTTGTATGCCTACATATTTCATTTCATTCTTGTCACTGTCACTTCATTTCGTAAATGGGATACCTTTAGGGTTTTTTATTAGAATTACAGGAATCTGTTATTTTCTTTGTTTTTAATCCTTAGACTTATTTCCCACCTCTCCTTCCATGACACTAAGGTGGTAAATGTGACTGTCCTCCCCTCCTCTATTCTCACAAATAACCTTGTCAGGGAAGTCAAGAGGCTGTGACTAGCTGAGGGTCACAAAGCACGTTTGATGGCTCGATTAAGATTTGAACCCCAGTCTCCTGAATCCTATTCCAACACTCTAATCACTAAAGCACATTGGTTTTCCACCTTGGCACAGCGCACTGACACCCCATACGTGACTAGCATTTGAAGTCTGATGCTGTTTAAAGCCTTTAATGAGCAGCACTGCAAATTAAAGAATGACCTATTTGTGCATGCTGTGTCAAGCGTGATTTTTGCTCAGTAGCACTGTAAGTCCGATGTGATTTAGAGCATGTGCTGTAAATATTGCCTTCTAAACATTTTTGCATGTCACTTCACCAAACTGCAACTAAATATTTTGTTCTTTGACATTTAGCATCATTCCGTTCCAGTAAAAGTTGGTCCTTTTCTTCTCTGTGACTTTGTGACCTGACAACATAGTCAACACTCCAATCAGCCTCCACTGACATACAGAAAAAAGTGACATATTGACTTTTACAAGAAGACACACAATATGAATAGAAGAAAACTTCATGCAGAAGTTTTCATATGACTGGAGCTGTTGACGAAGGGAAGGTTGTTCCTTATAAACATTTATTTTATGAATGACAATGTTTAGTGATTCCCATGTATTACCATCTCATAAGACCAGTTATGAATATTTAGTCTGTAAATATGAATAGATTTGATGAATAAAATCTAACACTAGTAGAATGTAATGTTCTTGGTTTCATCTAACTATATGCAGATCACAACAAAACTATGATAATAAATTAGCATGAAATAATCCCTGTCCTAACATCTATTACAATCTAAGGTCCAGATAGATTAAAGTAGGAGCCAATAAATAAGCAAGCAAGCAAGCAAACAAATAATCACAATTTTTCTCCATCAGTTTTTAAACATGATAAAATAAATCAAGTTTAAATATCTGGTGTTCTGCAACACTTGTTTCCACTCCATTTTCCAAACATTTTTTTAAATCAGAATTCAGAAAGTTGATTAAACAAAAGAATATTAAAATGATGTTTGTTAAAACAGCTGCATTTTTATCAGAGCTCTCAGAAAAACCTTATTCAAAGTTATAACTGAATATTTTGACAACTGAAGGAATAACACATTGTTATTTTAGATTATATTATTTAGATTCTTCAGGCAGGCTTTCAAGTAGTAAGTTGTCTCAGGAATGCTGGTGTTGTTTTCCACTTACAGATATTTCTATGTTTTTAAACTTGATTTTTTAAAATCATAATATATGTTTAATATATATTTATAAATGTGATATTTGTATAGAGTTTTTAAATCTATTGTTGTATCCATTGTGAGCTGCCTTCGGTATCCTATGGGTAGAAAGATGGCATATAATAATATAAAGAAAGGAAGAAAAAGAAAGGAAGAAATCAAAAATAACTATTAAAACTCAAATAAAAGATACATCTTGCTCCCTTACCAAAATGATATGATAATTCTAACTACCATATATTTACAGATGATCAATGGTTTCCGTGTTGTAGAAGCAGATGTGAAGATGTCTTTTTGGCAACCTGGGCATTATTCACTGATGAAGCAGCTTTCCCTTTCAGTCCTGCCACCTTCTGAAAGCTTGAGGTTTCTACTTGTGCATTTTATGCAAATTCACAGTATACAGTGGCAGTTATGGAGTGAAAAATCATGATTTTCTAACAGCCTCTCCTCCTTGGGTAACACTATATTTTGGTGGAACACATCTGATCCTGCAATGTGTTTTCCAGGGGACATCTTTCAAGTGGCACATCAATAATAATATCTAGGATCTGTTTCCTTAAGATACAGCAACACCTTGCACTTTGAAATTTTGTATTTTCCTTACTAGATGAAAGAGACCAGGAGAAATTGTTCTGTATTGTTGTTTTGTGAGTTTAATATTAAAATGTTTACTGTTTGCTTTGCTATTTATACCAATATGTGACTTTTCAAAATTTCTCTTACTTTCAGTTGTTCTATAAAGGTTATTTTCTCAATACTGGCGCTTTAATGTTTCTACATTTCAAAAAACAGCACAATTCTCAGCGAGGAAAAAACATTCAGCTTAGAGCAAAAAGTTGAACCTATATCTGCCCAAAGCAGAGGAATTCATACCACATATCAACTCTTCTCATTAAAAATATGGGCACACTGATGAGTCCTTTTTGTACCTTAATTGGTACCCAACATAAATGAAAGAAGTGAAACTCACTGTTTAATTCCCTAACGGACCACTGCTTAATCAGTACTGAGCTCCTGAAACACAGTGAGACTTCCTTCCCTGAAACACGGATCCACTGGATTGGACTACAACAATAAAGGAACTTTGGACAGGACTGTTTGTATATCTTTCATTTTACATCTTCCACACTACTAATGATTTGTTACATAGAGAATACAGGATCTAGTGGGATTATACTGTAGTCTTTACTTGGAATTAAAGGCAAGAAGCAAAAAGACACATCTGTGCATCCATGTTCTGAGTGGTAGCAGTTGATCTGTGATATAAATTTCTATGCTAGTGGAGATACCACTTCAATCATAATGTTTTGCTTTAAACTAAAGATTCTTTATGGTGCAACATGACTTTTCCATTTGCCAGTTTGCAAACGAAGCAGGATGTGAGGGGGAAAGTGCTCTCTTCGATTGGCACTTCTTGTTGTTATGAGCCATCGAGTCACCTCCAACTTCTGGCAACTCTATGAAGGAGCGATCTCCAAAATGTCCTGTCCTTAACAGCCCTGCTCAGTTCTTGTAAACTGAAGCCTGTGGCTTCTTTTGGGGAGTCATTCCATCTCATATATGGTTTTTCTCTTTTCCTGCTGCCTTCCACCTTTCTCAGTTTTTTGTCTTTTCCAAAGAGTCTTGCTTTCTCATGATGTTCCCAAAGTAGGACTGCCTCAGTTTCAACATTTTTGCCTCCAGAAATAGTTCAGGCTTGATTTGATCTAGGACCCACTTGTTTGTTTTTCTGGCAGCCCAGAGTACCCACAAAGCTCTCCTTAAGCTCCACATTTCAAATGAATCCATGTTCTTTCTGTCAGCCTTCTTCACTGTCCAGCTTTCATACCAGTATGCAGTAACTGGGGGCATAATGTTGTGGATGATAGTGGTCTTGGTCTCCAGTGACACATCCTTACACTTGATGATCTAGCCACTCTGAAGTAGTCTCATTCCATTGCAACCCTAGTATGTAATGTAATGCTTATCAGTATATAGCTCATGACTCACACCACACACAAATGCATGTCAACCCTGTTGAGTCCAACCTACATTATCAATATGAAGTTTCTCATATTATCTCATTTCCATCAGCTCTTCTTCCCAAACTACTAAGTCCCTTACCTCTCTTATCAGCAAGTCGTTTAGGAAAGAAGGAAGCATTTCTTCTTCTTTTTTCTCCATAAGAAAATGTGCACAGAATATTAAGTATTGCACAGAAGAGAGAGAGAGAGAGAAACTCCTCTCTTGAAGCTAACATTTCATGCAAATAAGGGCAGCACTTCATCACTGAGTTGCTATATTAACTGTGTGAAAGTAAAAAAAGTTAGATGACAGCTCACAGAACTGCTGGCTAGTTTTAGGCACTTCCAAAGCCCAGCCTCAACTGGCTGCCACTTCTTATTCTTTTCAATGTAGGAGAAAATATACCACCACTAGATGAATCTGTGGGAAAAGCACTCTGATTGACCAACATAATAAACTGAGACATGAAGCCATTATACTCCTGTTTTATCTTTCTGACACGTTTTGTGTTATTGTGAAAATAACTGGACACAATACTCAAGGTGAGGCCTAACCAGTGCTAAATAGAGGGAGACTAGCACTTTGCAAGATTTGGAAAGTATACTTCTATTAATGCAGCCTAAAATAGCATTAGCCTTTTTTGTAGCCACATCACACTGTTGGCTCATATTTAGCTTCTGATCTGCGACAATTCCAAGATCCTTCTTGCTCGTAGTTTTGCTGAGCCAGGTATCCCCCATCTTGTAACTGTGCCATTGGTTTCTTTTTCCGAGGTGCAGTACTTTGCACTTATCCCTGTTGAATTTCATTCTGTTGCTTTCGGCCCAGTGCTCCATCCTATCAAGGTCATTTTGAATTTTGTTTCTGTCTTCTAGGGTATTAGCTATTCCACCCAATTTGGTATCATGTGCAAATTTGACAAGCATTCCCTGAACTCCCTCATCCAAGTCATTAATAAAAATATTGAAGAGCCCAGGACTGAGCCTTGGGGTACCCCACTAGTTACCTCCTCCCCATAAGAGAAGGACCCATTAATCATCACCCTCTGAGTACGATTCTGTAGCCAATTGTGTATCCACCTGACACTTGATCTATCCAGCCCACACCTAGTTAGCTTGCTAATCAGGATACCATGGGGCACTTTGTCAAAAGCTTTGCTGAAGTCAAGATATACTACGTCGATATCAAATTAGTTTGGCAGGATTTGTTCTTGACAAATCCGTGTCGGCTTCTACTTATTACTGCATTGTTTTCTAGGTGCTTGCACAATAACCGCTTTACGATCTGTTCCAGAATTTTGCCTGGGATTGATGTCAGGCTGACTGGTCTGTAGTTCCCAGGTAGCTCTTTTTTGCCCTTTTTGAAGATAGGGACAACATTGGCCCTCCTCCAATCCTCTGGCACCTCACCCGTTTCCCATGATTTCAAGAAAATAATGGATAACGGTTCTGAGAGTTCTTCAGCCAGTTCCTTCAGTACTCTTGGATGCAGTTCACCCGGCCCTGGAGATTTGAACTCGTTCAAGGTGGTAAGGTATTCCTTGACTATTTGTTTATCTATCTCCAGCTGCAACATCCTTGGTGGCCTGGCCTTCTTTCCATTTCCTGTACATGTCTTTTTTGGTTTTTAGGTCCTCCCTGAGCTTTTTGTGAAGCCACACTGGCCTTTTTTGCCGCCTCCCCCCTTTTTTTCTTGTTGGAATTGTTTGTAGTTGTGCCTTTAGAATTTCTTCTTTTAGAAGCTCCCACCCTTCTTGGACTCATTTTCTTGTTAGGATCTCCTGCTATGGGACCTTACTTATCCTTGTTCTGAGATTATTAAAATTGGCATGGGATGTTGTATATTAATATATTAATATATGTACTTTGGTTCAAGGATCAATACATGGCAAATGTGATTTAAAATTAGATGAAATTAATGTTTTAGATGCTTTCTTCTAGAAAGAAATAATAGTAGTTATGTGCCATCAAATCAGTTCTGGCTTATGGTGAGTTTTTTAGGGTTTTGAGTAGAGAATACTCAGAAGTGGTTTATCATTTCCTTCTTCTGGAGACACTTATGGGATGCAAAATGGGGATCTGAACTCACAGCCTCTGGCTCTACAGACAGATACCTAACTCACTGAGCTATCCAGACAGCTTCATGAAAGAAAACAATATAGTAAATCGTAGTCTAAAGCCCTGAAGCTATAGGGTCATTAAACTGCAGCTGTCAAACTGAATGACACATTACATACTACTGATAAAGCTCTAGGGCCTTAGTTTTTATTAATTAATTTATTAGTCTTTTGAGTTATTTTTGCTATTTAATTAATTATAAAAATAATGAATAGAAGAGACGAATGTAGGTTGTCCTCTAGAGCTCAGTATTAATCAGATGCCGCATACTTTTGCTATACCAGACACTGTCCCACTTCTGATGGGATTTTGCATTCTGTGGTCACTACATATCCTCAGATCTCATGGAAATGGTTTTCTTGAGTGGGGTAGAATATTATCCCTTAGATTTTTTTTTTTTGCAATATGTTTTTCTAGTTCTGTAAACCCTGAGACAGCTAATGTCTTCCTTTTGTGCAGGGACGACACTATTTTTGCTATAATAACTTGTCATCATTATTGTTTTTGGTCAGCCATTAAAAAACAAAACAAGAAATCTGCTCTGTTCTTTCTCTTGCACGGAATTTTGCCATCTTAGTTGTCATTTTGCTTGAGGGGTCAAAGAGGAGGAGAGAGACATAAAATCCATCCGATGTGCTTGAGCTTTTTTAAATTGGAGAAGTATGTAAACTTCAGATCTCTGTGTAAAATAAATAGCATGATCAAATGTGTGCAACAGTCTCACTCTCAACAATGCCTGACTGGCGGGGCAGAAACACCACAGATAAAGAATATGCAAATATCTTCCCTCTAGCGATGCCGATGGTAATGCATTGAAACATTCCCAAATGATATTTATTACGGTATTTAGTATGCTTTAGGCCAGTGGTTCCCAATCTTGGGTAACTCAGGTGTTCTTGGACTGCAATTCCCAGAAGTCTTCTTTTCCAGCTGTGCTGGCTGGGGTTTCTGGGAGTTGCAGTTCAAGAACACCTGGATTCCTCTAGGTTACGAACCACTGCTCTAGGCCATAAAGATAATCTGCTGGGGCAAAGAATTTGCTGTGGTTCCTGACTGCTGGATAATACTCAGTCAACTTGGAGGGCTACATCTCAGATCCACTATTTGGCAGCTTCTTTGGCTTTCAAAAGCCCAAGCTGCATCATAGCTGGGAATGAAGGGAAGCTCCATAGGTTAGTTGCTTCTGCTAAATAGCTCCCTCCCCCCCCCCCCAACCTGAAGGCTGGTTATCTACTAAGATCAAGGGAGACAGTAGGAGAGGATTAAAGTTTAACTTAAGCCGAAACCAAATAGTTTGTTACCAAGCTCATTCTTCAATCGAAACCATCCCAGAATCTATTCTAAGCAGGGCATTATGGACAAAATCTGCAACACCAAAATTGGTTTGCAAGAATTTGGATTATAAGATTTGAAGGCAGCTGACTTTTTGGATACGCATACCTGTGGCCCATACAGAAATTAGGCCACTAACCTGCCCTAGAACATTTTAAATAGAACCCATATATGTGAGCCCCCTTTTGAGAAAATATATCTCAGAATCCCTGCCCCCTGTCCAGCAAAATCAGGGAGCTGGACAGGGGACAGATTGTATTTGTCTTCAGTGCGGAAGGGATTGTCACTCTCGAATTGGCCTTCTCAGCCACACTAGATGCTGTTCCAAGTCCTTTATTCAGAGCACGTTACCATAGTCTCTCGAGACTGAAGGATGCCTAATCAATCTCAGAATAGCAGTAACTATTCTCTGGTCATACTCAGTGACAGGGGTAATCTGAGTTAAATCGTTTGGAAGATTGTTTGCAAATGTTTGTAAAGCATATTTATGGTGAATGAACTTTTTGGCAAACACAAGAATTTTATTCTTTTGATAGTTTATTACAAGTTGCTTGTCAGAACATTGCTCCGTAAATGCTGATGGAAGTGGATCTTCTAAGTCCTTCTTGTGAGTAGCACAGAATCAGTGGATCATCGGCAGTGGACTGGGCTGTTTGCAAGACTGGGTGTATGGATGTTGGAATTGAATAAAAACTAGACCATAGAACTGATATAAAGGTTGAATAATAGGGAGCTAGGGTGCATCCCTTTATCACACTCCTCCTAACTGTAACCTTACAAAATGAATGCCCCTGTGTATTGCACCTAAATCTCAAGGAGTCATGTAAGGAATATGAATAATCTGTCATGTAATGCATAAATGAGTATGAATACTCTGCAGTCTAAAGAAGAGGCTTTAGGTTTGGTACATAGCCTATCCCAGGGGATGCTAAGAAATGCTGATTTAAAATCAACCAAAGCAGCATGGAGGCCTGAAGCTGCATTTCTCAGCCAGATCTCATAGGATTGTAGGATCAAGCATTGATTAACTGGCCTTGGAATCTTGTTGCTCTTTCACTTTTTCAGCCTAAGCATTTCCAAAACTTCTAGCATAAGTACCTAGTGTAGAGCTTACATACTAAGCTGAGCAAGCTAATTGCTCAGTAATGTAAGGGGTCAGAAATGATTCCCTTTTTGTATATATATGGATGACAACAGTCAAACCCAATCCCTAAGGGTTTGGGACATCAGGTTGATCAGTCTGAACAGCACTGCCAGAACCCACCGCTCAACACTAGTTTTAATCATAGGTAGGGGACACATGTTAATCTCCAAGACCTTTCCTAACATGAGTTGGGCTCTCACCTTTTGACTTCTGATACTGTAACTGGAGGCCAAGAGTATGTGTTCTACATTAATATGATGGGGAGCAACCCAGTCTGACCCAGATGCTTGAAAGCAGGAGAATTTGTTGGCATTTGCTAATGAGGGATATAAATCTGTATTTATTTTGTTCTTGCAGATGATAATGAAACTCTTCAAAAGTTTCTCCCCTTTGGATGGGTTTTTGTATACTTGGGACTAAAAAGTGTAGAAGAGGTTTTTAAGTAAGAAAACTAGTATATTTTGCCCAATAACTCTCATATTTTGTGCTAAATAAAACTTTTCATACAAGATAATGGAAAAAAACTTCTACTACTGAGGGATAAAAATGTGCCAGGTTGCTCACTTTCATCATGGAGTAAAAAAAATCTCATGACAGCTGAACTTTTTCCCCCAACGGTATGACTTGATGTGTCATTCAGGATGAAAAAATTGCTGAGTATCTACTCCATCATTCATTCATTACAACTATTATTTCACTTCCCAGGCTCAAGATCAGACTGTCTGCTATATCTGTGCCAAATTTGGTGCTGATCCAAGGTCCAGTTTCAAAGGTGTATGTGTGTGTGTGTGTGTAAGTCACATTCTACTGATTTTTAGCCAACCTCTCTACAAACTGTGGTGCATGAAAAATTATTCACTGTGTGCCTGCCTCTCAATTTCTGGTTTTAAAATTATTTGTGCCAATCGCATGCATTAGCTCTGATTGACGGGGGAGGGTAGGATTGCATTTCATATCAAGAAAGTCTCATTAAAAAGATATGTTGTCATTTATCAACTTTCCAGCTTTTTTTTTTCCTGAAATGAATCACATTTGTTAGAAATAGAAAAAATAGGGGAGGGGAGAGGTCTGTCCATTTTTCTTTTGATCAATCTGTCCACTTAGCCTCATTGACATAGACTTTCCCCACCACCACCATTACAGAGCAGCAAGAATGTCACAGAGTTGGGAAACTCAGTACTCATTTCCAGCAAATATTTACGATGAAGAAACTTTATGTGTGTTTGTTTGTGTGGTTTATTTATGTATAATGGTAAAGCCCTCCGGCTTCCTGCTGTGCTTCAAAGCTATGGCCAGTGGCTACACCACTGTTTCCTGAAGAGTAGATTTGAATAATCAAACACAGAAAGCTCACTGTTTAATAGTCAATCTTTTAAGAAAAACCCTCTGGTTTATAAATGTGGGATATTTTGCATCTGTGTCCATGATTCAAAACACAAGGAAATGGCCCAATACTGCTGCACAATATTGTGCCCGTGTTGGCAGCAGGTAAAAGGACGTCGAGTTTTACACAGCAAAGGGCAGCCTGTAGAATACTCTCACTGCCATTCACAAACAGACAACAAGCGGGGGGGGGGGAGGAATCCCAGAACCTGACTCCTTTTTTTAATCAGTTAACCACTTCTCAGTGAAACACAAAGCAATTGTCAGGGTTATTTGACATCCAGGATTTTTACCTACTACTAAGAAAAGACAAATAGCTAGTCCGAAACCAAAACTGCACCAACTACAAGAAGCAGCATTGGATTGTTCTAAAAGAAATGGGTGTACCTCAGCACTTGACTGTCCTGATGCATAACTTGTATTATGGACAAGAAGCTACTGCAAGGACAGAATATGGAGACAGAATTATTTTCTATAGGCAAAAGTGTCAGAAAAGGGTGCATTTCATCCCTTTACCTTTTCAATCTGTGCACAAAACACAGCAGAAGGAAAGATGGACTAGATTCAGATGAAGGAAAAGTAAAAATTGGTGGAAGAAATGTCAATAATTTAAGATATTTTCAGATGACACCATCTTAATGGCAGAAAGACACAATGATTTGAAACAACTTCTGATGAACGTGCAAGATGAAAGTGGCTGGATGACTTTGGCATAAAAAGGCCAAGAAAAGTGTGGATTTTTGGGGGGGAGGGGCAAACAAGAAATAAAACCAGAAAAGAATGGAAATCAGCTTCCAGTTTTGAAAAATTGAAACGTTTGAGTGGAAAACCTATTTCGATCATGAATTGTGACTCTTAGAGACTTATAGGAGCTACAACTGTAGTTGAACATTTAAAAAACAAAAATTATGACTACATAATTTCTATAGAACTTTAATGTTGACAATGAAGAAGTTGAAATTGTTTAATATTTTGTATGCCTTGGTTCATTCATCAATCTCAATGAAGACTGCAGCCAAGAAATCATAAGAAGACTGGGACACAGAAGCGCTGCAATGAAGGACTTAGAAAAAAATCACCAAGTGTAAGGATGTGTCACTGGAGACCAAGATCAAGATATTATTGTATTCCCAATCACTATGTATGGGTGTGAAAGCTGGACAGTAAAAAAAGCTGAGAGGAAAAAAAAAGTATTAATTTGAAATGTGGTACTGGAGGAGTGGTACTTCAGATATTCAGATGATACCACTCTGATGGCAGAAAGTGAGGAGGAATTAAAGAACCTCTTAATGAGGGTGAAAGAGGAGAGCAAAAAAAATGGTCTGAAGCTCAACATAAAAAAACTAAGATCATGGCCACTGGTCCCATCGCCTCCTGGCAAATAGAAAGGGAAGATATGGAGGCAGTGACAGATTTTACTTTCTTGGGCTCTATGATCACTGCAGATGGTGACAGCAGCCACAAAATTAAAAGACACCTGCTTCTTGGGAGGAAAGCGATGACAAACCTAGACAGCATCTTAAAAAGCAGAGACATCACCTTGCCGACAAAGGTCCGCATAGTCAAAGCTATGGTTTTTCCAGTAGCGATGTATGGAAGTGAGCGCTGGACCATAAAGAAGGCTGACCGCCAAAGAATTGATGCTTTAGAATTGTGGTGCTGGAGGAGACTCTTGAGAGTCCCCTGGACTGCAAGGAGAACAAACCTATCCATTCTTAAGGAAATCAATCCTGAGTGCTCACTGGAAGGACAGATCCTGAAGCTGAGGCTCCAATACTTTGGCCATCTCATGAGAAGAGAAGACTCCCTGGAAAAGACCCTGATGTTGGGAAAATGTGAAGGCACGAGGAGAAGGGGACGACAGAGGACGAGATGGATGGACAGTGTCATCGAAGCTACCAACATGAATTTGACCAAACTCCAGGAGGCAGTGGAAGACAGGCGGGACTGGCGTGCTTTGGTCCATGGGGTCACGAAGAGTTGGACACAACTTAATGACTAAACAACAACAACAACAACTGGAGGAGAGCTTTGCAGATACCCTGGACTGCCAGAAAGACAAAGAAGTGGGTCCTAGAGCAAATCATGCCTGAATTGTCTCTGGAGGCAAAAATGACAAAACTGAGGCTGTCCTACTTAGGACACATCACGTGAAGGCAAGATTCTGTGGAAATGACAATAATGCTGGGAAAGGTTGGAAGCAGCAGGAAAAGAGGATGATGAAATATGAGATGGATCGACTCCCTAAAGGATACTTGAGTTTACAAGAGTTGAGCAGGGCTGTTGAAGATAGGACATTTTGGAGAGTGTTCGTTCATAGATTTGCCGTACGTTGGAGGTGGCTTGACAGCACATAATAACAACAGCAGTATAAAGATGTAATTTTAAAATGTAAAGATATATAAGTTATATATCAGACCAACTCTATTACACTAAAATTGCCTTTTTCCTGACCCATCATAGTCATCTGAAAAGTAACAAATTGTGTAAAGCTTCCATGCAACATTTCCTCAGAATTGCAAAGGCAGAGGCTGAAACCCTGTTGGTTATTGTAGTAAGTCACAACTATAGTAGACCAACTGAATCAGTGGAGTTGATGCCTGAGTTGACTCACCAAATCCACACTGATTCAATGACCCTATGCTAGTTGTGACTTACTGTACTAAGCAGCAGTGTTTTAGCCACAATTTCTTTTGTGCTCAGAAACCTGAGCTTTATACTGAGTTCTCAAATACCTACACATCCAAACCCAACACAAATCATCTAACAAGATAACCTTCCTGCTGTGAGGTGTGAAAAACAGGTTTCATGTTTTAACTTGAGATGAAAATGTGCTGTCAATTGCATTGTGAAGTATACTTTTTTTAAAAAAAAAATTTTTGGAGGAGGCTGCCTGCTGTGAAACATGTAATGCTAATTGGTTTATGGGTGGCAGAGGAAGCATTAATCAACATTTGTGGAATTTGTTACCTTTTGTTGCATCCATATGGTTCCTATTAGTTATTACACCAGCAGCCAGAAAACAACATTTTTCAAATAATATAATTAAACTTCATGATCATTAACTGGAAGCTTGTCTTCATATGCTTTACAGGAGAATTTCAGAGCACAAGGAAAAAAGGTTCAAAAGTCCTCATGATGTTCTCCCAAACTTTATTGACTGTCTGCTTGACAAGCATGCATATGAACGTATGCAGACATGTGGACACACACACACAAGCACACAGACAGACAAATATTTTTATTTCTACAGGCTTAGAATCCAGAATCTCTGGAGAGATGCCTTTAGACTGGCTTTATTAGAAGCCAAGCCTTCTTTTTAAGGCCGTCAGATCTGGATAAAGAAATACCAAAAATAACTAACTCCATGCAGTTGGGTTGAATTTCAGCTAGTGTTTCATAAATACAGTATAACCCCAATAAGTGCTTGTTATAAGGCAAACCACCAATAAAACTGGCAGGACATTCAATACCAGGGGTTTTTTTGATAACAATATGATTGTCTAAAGAAAAATGAAGCCTCGAGCATCGAGGGGTTCACAGTTTGGCTTCCTCATGGTAGCTTTAATAATATGTATATTAAACTACTTCCACTGAGGTAATTTTTTTTCCACTCTCAATTGTATTTAATTTCATTGCCACAATATTCTACACAGCAGTCTCCACTGGACGTAAGACTGGAGTGTTTTTAAGTACAAATTAAAAAATGAATAGAGTTCAAAGTTTAAAGACCACATTTAACCTCATCTTGATGGTACTGGTAGCCAGTGTTACATTTTTGTTAGTTGTTCCAGTTCTCTTAATCTCCAAAACCCATTCTTGTTTACTCAAACAACAAAAGCAGATAATGTATAATAGTGAAGCAAAGAGATTATGGAGTGTCAAAAGGAATTTTCTTACACACCCACAGGTAGTACTCCTTTGTGCCACAAAGAGTTAGGCTACAGATTTCATGGCAAACCTTTTAGATTAGAAAATAATTACTCATGTCTGGATTCTTTTGCGCAGTCCATTTATAATGGCAGATAACACTTCCAACAACAGGGATTTTTTAAATTGGGGAGTTGAAGTCCAGTTTGGCCAGATATGCTTTGTTATATTTATCTTTGCAATATAGATATATGCTTGTTTATATGCTGGTGCTTTTTACAAGCAATTAGCTGATCATGCTACAAGGCAGAACAATTCTCTGAATTTCTTTAATTTATTTATTTAAAGTATTATTATCCTGTCTTTCTCCTTAAAAAGGACCCAAGAAGGTTTGGATTTCCCTGTAGAAAAGCACTACAGTATTTAGCATGTGTGTGCATGTGAACCTGAAAGACCAGGCCTACATATATACCTGTGACTCAGTTTGTTGGTTTAACATACCAGATTACTACAATGAATTGTGAATTTGTTTACATGCATTGTCATTTAGAAAGAAGTACCTAATTAGAAAAATACCTGCTCAAATGCTTTTTATTTTTTAAAGGGTAAAACCATTGACCTGGTATTTTTCTAAATACCTGTGCCCACTTTGGCAACTTCTGTTCCTCATGTGGTAAATCCTTTCAGAATACTAGCCAAAAAACAAAACAAAATCTAGTCCTCATGGGTTTTTAAATATGAATAATGCTTTTTAAATACCTAGAGGAACAATATATTATAGGTATATATAATTTACACCAGCATCATATCTTTGTGTTGAGAAATAAATCCCAATGGGACAGAATCATATTAACAAGCATGGAGCATAACTGTCTATGGGCACAATACACATTCCCCCTGGAGTAATGAATACTGTATACCCTTGCATAACTGGCATAAAAGGGCAACTGCACACACCATAAGCCATTGTGCAAGCAGAAGAAGAAAAAAACACAGACAAGACTTGGCCCTTGAGTTCACAGTGTCTTTCTTACAGGCAAGGGACTACAGAATTGCACTCTTAGCATATAATCATAAGGTATGGTGTTATTCGTAAAGTATTATCATTAATATTTGAATTTGATTTGCTGGCTGGATAGCTCAGTGGTTTAGGTATCTGGCTGCAGAGCCAAAGATTGGGTATTTGATTCCTCACTGTGCCCCCTGCCAGTAGAGCTAGCATGTGTGGCCTTGGGCAAACTGCAGAGCCCCAGGGCACCCCCAGAAGAAGGAAATGATAAGCCACTTTTCTGTATTCTGTACCTGGAAAACCCTGAAAAGGGTCACCATAGGTGAGAATTGACTTGACAGCACATTATTATTAATGACAAGGGGGAGTTCTTATTTAGCATCGTGGTAATTCTTGTCCTGTTTTTAGCTAGTTAACTTATTCAGTCCTTCTTCCTCCATGTCTCCGTGTCATGGGCAAACATTTATACTTCATTTAAGAGATGCACTTCATCGTGTCATTAATTTGGACAAAATTTTCAGACCATCAGTCATTCTCAGCCACAGTTACACAATAAAATAAAATCCTTACCTCTGTCCCAAATCCTTCATTTTTACTGAAACTGGGAAATACTTAACTATGTCTCAGCCCACCAGACAGAATGTATCAAAATTAAGAAAAGCAAAAAATAAAACAAAGAAAAATGAGTAAGAAAACACAGATGTTTGATATTCCAAGAACAGGAAAAATAAAGAGAAAACATTTTATATATACACAAACATAAAAACTGCATTATTTACATTGTCTCAAAATTTCCGTTATTGTTCAGTACTTCATAACAGTGCCAAGGGAAGCTCAATGATTGCATAGTTCGTAGGCTGAGCATTCCGCTATACTGAAGTGCACCATGTGAATCTTTCTCCATACAAAACACCCACGTATAAACCAAAGTTGCCAGGAATGGTATTAAAACACTTTCTGCTGTTTTGACAGCTTGAGGAAAAAGAAAACAGCACAGAAACACTTTTCAAAGAAAGAAAAGGTCTTTAGACAAGTGCACAACACAGATAAAGAGACATCAAAGCATTAAAATGCTGGGGTTCAGCTGCCTCTTGACTACAGCGCCGTGTAAAGAAGGTTCTTTCCTACTGACATCTAGAGCATAGATGAAGCAAACAAAGCAGAAAGGAAGGTACTCTTTGGGACCAGCCTTCATAACAAAAACAATGATTGCATCCCTCCCCCTAGCAACACAATTGCTAATCCTATTGCACAATTAATCACATAATTGTTCAAAAATCATAAAATCTGCTTCTTAGTTTGACACCATCAAGGCAAGAACAACAATCCATCTTAACAGGCACCTGAAGGATTAAAGACAATTAAATAGAGAAATTAAAAGCACAACATGACCTAAATGGAATATGAAGTAAACGATTGGGACATGGCATTTACTGCCTCTTCACTCAACAGTACTATGATCTTTCCCATTAGACATTTCAGTTAGAAATATAACTGTATTGTTAATTCATTTACACCCACTTGTCAAAAAACTTACTGATATTGTCTAATAAAGTTTTAAGCTACTCATGGGGAGCAAAACATCTTGTCTCAACACATTTTCCCGGGGGGCAAATGGAAGTAAATTTATTTGGGAAGCCCAAATGAAGATTACTGATAATTACTCTTGCTACCCTGTACCGCCTAAGTAGAAACATCTTTGTCCTCTGATCCGTAGACTACCTCAAGAGGTCTGTAACAGCTTAATTCTGATTCATTCCAAAGGCTTTAAGCAATGTGTTTCAAAAGAATTAGTCATATTATAGCAAAAATGTTATTTGCCATTTGATAATTAACATGGAAAGACAAATAGGGGAGGGGCCAGAACTGCCTCCACAACTACACCCCTACAAAGACTTGTCTCAAACATTAAACCAAAGCTGCTACTCTAATCATGCTCCTTAGAACCTGCCTCCACATAAAGTTAGGTTGTTTCTGCATTGGATTGGCCATAGTTAGATTTGGCCTATTGAAATCAAGGGTGTTTGGGCTAGTTTGCAATAATACCGTATCCCTGGGATTTGGAAGTGCCTCTCTGTTTTATTTTGAAACAAATTTATTATTAAACTTACTCCCAAGAATGATGGCTTATTCCCTTGTCCACAACTTTCAAGGTAAATGGAAATGAATCAGTCAAACAAATGTCAGCAAATACCCCTTTCCTCTTACTAAGGAAATACTTGATTTTGCAAGGCACTTAACTTCTTTATACCAATTGTCAGATCTTTAAAATACTGCCTCTGAGCCCAGTAGTTCCTGACGCTTTGTTTGCATTGTCTCCCTCTATTTTGGTTCTCAGACAAGAAGCAGGAAAAGAAAAAACTTCAACAGGGTTGAAGGGGGAGGCAGTAAAAAAATAACTCTCCTAAACAAAGTCTATAGTCCCAGTTCTGTTCACTAGTCCTACTTGATCAATAGGTCTCTTCCAGTTCTGGAGTTGTAAGATTGTTTACCTTTAACTGGGCCTCCAAGTAGGTAAACAGTCTTCACCAGTGAGTTTATTCCTCTGAGTAAACTCCCTGTGAGTTGGACTCAGGATCTACCATGATTCCTGAGGCAGCCTCCACTCCCTCCCGTTCCAATTCTTCATTCCCTTGCTGATCTCCACTTATTACTTGGGGTTTAGGTTTTCTTTTTCCTTCTCTATTAACTTTTTTTCTGCCTCTTTTTCCTCAGGGACATTTTTTCTTTCCCAGAAGGTTGGGGGTTCTCCTCCTGAGATGCCATTGTCTCCAATGCTTCCTCTCCTCTTTCCCTTCTACCCCCTGCCCCATTGGCAATGCCTCCTTTATTCTCCCCATCTGCCAGGGTAATCCAGTTCCTACTGTTTTCCCAGGGACCGTTGTGTCCCCGTCTCTCAGCTTTGTTTAGGGTCTGCAACCATGCTCATCTTAGGTGGAGCTGCTGCATGGTCTTCTAGATGGGACTCTTAGGTCACTGGTCAGATCTTGGGTCCCTGTTTGGATCGCAATCCTGTTGTTGTCACACTCCTTTAAGCCACGAGTTTTATAGGGCAGAGGAACTAACCGTCTTCCAAAGGTTCCCAGGCTTGCAATGGTAATATGGTGCTAGACTTGCTGTTTTCAGTAAGGTTTTATTGTTCATCATGATCATGATCAATTGTTTTACATTGCTCAATGATGTTTATTAGCTGCCGTGTCTGCTAGTAAACATCATTACTTTCAGTAGAGTCAGAATAAAAATATAATAAAGCTAAATAATATTTCAGTTCTAAGATTCATGAGATGATATATGTTTACTTATATGTAAGCTCTACTGAACTCAGTGGTGCCTCTTGCTCCGTAAACATGTATGGATTCAACTTTTAAATCTACAAATTGAGCTTGTGAATTTCTTCAGTGAAGTTTGCTTCATACATCTGAAATACACTTTTGTGTATTCTTTCACTTTTGCACATATGTATTACTGGTATTTAGACCTAGTTTCTTGCAATTCAAGCTCACAGTTTGACATATTAGAAAGCTGAGTGACTAAATATGTAATCTCTCACGGGAGAAATGCTTTTCTAACAGTTGCATGTGGCTGCAAGGCTCATAGAATGAGGCACAGGATCAAGTGCTACCTTCCAGTGTTCCAGCATGGTTTCCAAACTAGAATCTCTGCTTGGTCCAATCGATTGGATAGATAAGATAAATGCAACAAGCCTTCTCTGCCACTTTTGAATTGGCACCAATCATAACAAACAATGGTAAAACTTTAAAGCCCTTCATTAGCACATCATGCAGGGAACCCAGCAACCAAATGTGTATCATCCTTCCTCTTTTAAAAACAACGCTGGCACTGCTCTTCATCATGCTCCCCTTCAACCACACTGTTGCCCATCATAGTTGAAATGAATATGTAGGTTTGCCTTTTTATAGCCGCCTAGCAATATCTCAGTTTTCTGCACAGCTTGCAAGGAATGGTAGGGGAAACTGGTTGGATCCTGTCAGGTTTTCTGAGTTTAGAGACAAGCTATTTCTGGATTTTGTTTTTCCTTTGATATTTTCATCTTGCCAAAACGTGACATCACACATTTAATCAGGGGACCTGAATTGCTATTTTGCATGTTAGTTTAAATCCTTGGTGCTAATGGGCTTTTCTTTTCCACTGAAACCCAGCGACTGAGTCTCAGTATGTTCAAAATTTTCTATACAAGTCGGACATCGACTCACTTTAGACATAATGCTAAACTGTATTTAATAAAAACAGAAGCAGAGAAGTCCTCGTAACCTTTCTGGATGAAGATAGGAAAAGGAAAATAACATCATTCCTGCAATGATAAAATTGTAGTTTATTTCTTATATGTATATCTGAACTTAGTCAATCTGTGCATTCACCATGGTGTGTGTGTGTGTGTGTTATGTGCCATTGGCTGAAATCTAAGTCACAGTTAGAATAGGCCCATTGAATCAATGGAATTTACATAGGGGTTGACTTGCTAAATTCCCTTGATTCAATGGGCCTACCCTAGTGTGATTTACCACGCTGAGCAACAGGATTGTGGCCATTGTGATAAAGGAATCTTTGGCCCAAAAGGTTTCATTTACAACCAACAAAAGCTGTGTTAGCCATGCTGGGGTAAAACAAATCCCCAAGTCCATATAGAAGTGTTCTTTTTATATGCCAATTTAAAAAAGGAACAAAAACTGTGGAGAAGTGCACAAAAAATCGCAAGGCTTCAAAAGTCTGCATGTTAAGATAAGTGGGAACAAGGTGCAAACCACAAGGACTTAAGATCAGTCTTTCCCCCTCCACTTCTCTTCCCCCAATACTTTTTTCTAAAATCTTGCTTGATGGAAAGCATTGGAATTAATGCATTATTCTTAGCCTCTGCACATTTTTTTCTACCTTTACAGCTGGCCTACAGAGCTGAATAGATAGCTCACTGAGTCAAGAGTTTGATTCCCCAATGTGCCTCTTAGAAGAGCCAGCTTGTTTGGCCTTGGGCAAGCTACATGGCCCCATAGTGCCCCTAGAAATATGGCCTGGTAAACCACTTCTGAGTACCTTATACTTAGAAAATGTTGAGAAGAGGAGCCATAAATCACAACTGACTTAACAGAACACAATGATCATTATTATATAAAGGCAGCCCTTTGGTATGAAATTTAGAAACTCTCTTATAATGAAACATTGCCCAGTAATTTGTTGCCCGTGTTTGACTTCTTGATTTTATCACTATAGTCAGAAACATCTTGGGCACTGTTATGTCAGTGTTAAGAATCTTGAATCAATAGATTCTAAAAAGGAAATTACAAATGAATTGGGGGGATAGAAGTATTGTATGTTCAATTTCTATCATAAGCTCAAAGTTACAGTCTACATCCTATGTTTATTGAAGGGCTCGTGCTTTGTCCATGGTGTTCCTGGATGGACTTCAGATGTGATCACACATCTATGCACCTGTCTCCACTAAGTGGATAGCTTTTCTCAGCAAACAAGATGAAAAGTATCCTGAATTCTAGGATTCAGTACTAACACATCAGAACACATGAGACTAATGAAACATAACACATATGCACAACAAGAAAACACATTAAGAAATGAACATTAAAAATAAGGGCAGCAGGGACGGGTACTTGAGTCACAGACTCGCCAGAAAGTCAGACGTAAGTCACACCAATGACTTGACTAAGACTGAACTTGGGTGGGGTTTTTTTTTTTTCAATGACTCAAGACTCGCCTCATAACTTGGAATCCACCCACCACCTCCTTTTTTTCTGGGGGGGGGGATTTTTAATAGGGACTCAGACTTGGGGCTTGAGACACAGGACTCGGTACTCAAGACTCAGACTTGGACTTGGGACATGGTAGCAAGGACTCGAACTTGAGACTTGGACTCAAGGATTTTCCAACATCCCTCACAGATATGGAAGATCTAGGCTCGCTGGGAATGACTTGAACACTTAGGGAGGCACACCACAACACAGTTTGGAAATTGCTTTAAATTTCAGAGCTAGGGAAACTTTTCCTAGTGGTTTAACTGCATGGTAAAATTAATACATACCATGCAGTTAAACCACTAAGAAATCCAGTTTGCTGTTTATACACAATTTGGATGCTGCTGAAGACAGTCATTAAATTTAATTTTCTGTGTCTCACTGGGTTTTTTTTCTCCAAAATAAACCTATTATTCCCAACACACTCTATTTTTAAAAAAATATATTAAAATTATGACAGAGAATGAAAGCAAGGAAATTCACAGTGAGTCTCCACAGGGTATCGCCTTAACTAGGTCTTGAAGAAATCACATTCTGTCATCATGTGCTTGGAAGCATACATTCTTTGTTTTCATTACTTTCTCTCACAATGGTAGTTCTTTTGATTGTTTGACTCATACCTTCCCCTGGGTGAGAATATGCAATTCATTTGTTTGTTTGTTTCTTGTTCTCCTATTTAGTGACTTCATCTCCAGTTTGATTAAAACAGGTGAGTTATATCATATTTTCTCTTAATATTACAAAAGAAATAGGAAACCATTATACCATAAAAATGATAAATCACATCTATCATGCTGAAGGTATGTAGGACCTGGTTCAGATATTAGCAGTTCAATATTCTCTGGTAGAAACAGAGGTCTCCATTTGCTTATAGAAATTGCCAGGAAGAAACATGCCCTGTGAGCATACACATTTGCTTCTAAGAAGAGAAACCCTCTCAGAGTTACTGTCTTGCCAGATGAAATAAGTTAAAAATAGAAAGGCTACTATAAGAAAGGGAGTCATGGAAGTGGGCATCTACTTGTAAAAAACTGTGAAATGAAGTGGGGTCTGAAGGACATGGGACTTCTTCTGAAGGACTGCCTTCTTGTTTGATTACATTAAGGACCGGCAATCATAGCCCTCCAAGCTATCCATCTCTGAGTCCCAGAGGCACTAACCAGTATATAGTGATGACATTTATTGCTGTGTTTTTGGTATTAATCACTTCTTTTAGTGTTTTATTCTTCCATTTCCACCTAGAAGCTCATTCTGTATGTGTTCCTTATGGTCTCCCCGCCCCATCTCCAGATATTTGTATGTCTTTGGGGACAAATTTTGTTCTGTAGTCATGCTTCCATTGTTAGAACTGTATGCAATTTGCTTTCTGTATTTTTGAAACACGCATGTGTTGTCAAGCACTTTCCCCCCCCCCTTCTCACGGAAAGCATGGCAAGCTTGGAAACTATAAGGATTTCCTGCTGCAAATGGAATGGGCTTCTGTATTCAGACCTAGAAATTCTGATTCCATAAATCCATTGCCCTCCCAACCCCGGAATAAAGACGCGAAACAAAGATTATGGATTAAAACACGGGCCACACTTTATTAATAATCAATGTTGCCATCCTTTGGCAAAGGGGGGGCCTGCCGTAGTGCGGAATCAGGTTAAATCGTAGAGGTCTCAAAGGACCCCCTAAGCAACAAATGGGCGAGTCCCTGGCCCCAAGTTTTCGCGGTCTTAAACGACAGCAAAAACCCGGCCAGCCACAATTTGACCACCCGCGGACCTCAAGCCAGCTTGACTGTTGGTCCGGTTGTGGCCCAGCGCATCTTTCCCCCCAAGCGCTGTAATTACACGATCTGCAGCGCTGGGGTTCAGATGGGCTATAGCTTACCTGAATTTAGACTGGGACTCACCAGAAAACCTGTTATATCCGCACTACCCGCCAGAGCATAGGGACTAGCCATGCTAAGTCCCATGCCCGCCATCGAGCCTATCAAGCTCAGAAAGCAGGCCCCCCTTGATGTCTTCGATGAAGACATCCAAACCCAAATCGGACAGATGTATGCCATTGTTCCGAAAAAACTCAGGCCTATCCATGCGGATCCTTTGGTGCCCAACCACCGATCCAAGGCCGGCACAGACTGCCCTGCAGACCTCCTGGTTAACACTCCTGCATGCTGTGTTAATGGAGAAAAAATTCCTGGCATCTCTCCATGCCAACCGAGGGACGATTGTCAACCATATGATATGCACGGCCGGGTACGTGGCCTTCAACCATCTCAAGTTGTGCAAAATGTCCAAGATTAAGGCTTTTCCACGATGCCTGGCCAGGTCATTGCCACCCAGATGTATGACCAATAAATCTGGTGGAAATTGGCCAAAATTGATGGCCCTGCACAACTGGCTCCACAGCATCCCATGCAGCCCCTTCCATACGATGTGGGCTCTGGCTCCAAGGCCTAGGTTGCTCCCCCATGGGGATGCAGCCGCATAACGCGCTGCCCAATAAACATAGCTGTGGCTTAAAATCAAAACATGTTGCCATCTCCCCGTCATCGCGGAACCATTGCGGAGATACAACAAAAAACCAGGCCCCTGACTAGACATTAGGAAGTGTTCTGATATATCTACGGTAGTTGGATGAAGACCACCTACCCAAACGTTTAATTTCATCTGTATTGTATCCTAAGGCAGCAGCTGTAGATGCTGCCCCAATTCTAAAAGAGTGCGTGCCAAATTGTGATCCTTGTACGCCAACCCTATCCAACGCTACATCTGTGAGTTTCCAGAACTGATACTTTGTTAATGGGGAACTATCTCTATGTTTAAAGAAATAACCTTGATCTTGTCCCCTAACTCCCAAGTATTCAATCATGGCCTTCACAGGGCAAATGCTTTCTATGACAACGTGCTAGCGTAAGTTGTGCACCCTTCCCTAGTTGGTCGGCCTTGGATCGTCTAATGAAAATTTGTACCGTTCCATCCATAACCCTAACATCCTGCCATTGCAGAGCTACTCTAGATTCGTCATTCTTTCCAGCGGCAACTACCTCGCTAATCCTAAGGGCCCCAAAAAATGTCAACAAGGACACTGCTCTAAATAAAATCATTTCATACTCATCCCTACACAGAGACTCCCACTGGTGACAGATGCATTCTAGTAACGCAGGTGATATGGGAGCCCTGGTGTCCTGCACTCTTCTTCTTTCTTTGGACCACCGTTCAATCATTTTCCTAATGCGGTAATCCGAGGAATAATCCTAGGACCCATTAATCCTAGCATAGAAGGAGAGCGCTGATAACCTACCCTGAATAGTTCCAGGTGCCAATCCCCTTCTATTCAGATACACAATGAATTGTTGAAGGTGATCCACCGGTGCAGGCCAGACCGTCTCCAGGTTAACCAGCTTCCTAAATTCCTGAAACTCTATACTCACAGCATAGTACCCTTTTCGTGTCCTTGGTGCCAGGGCCAAGCCTATTGCTCTTTCCGCGTCCTCGTGCCAATCTGCCAAACCTCTGGGGGCAGAATCTCCGGGAACTCATTTGCTCCTGGATCTAGCTCCCTGAACCGCCCGATCTGTTGACGCGACAAGGCATCAGCTAAACTATTGTCTATCCCTGGAACGTGTAGTGCCTGAACAAAAAGGTTGAATTTCAAGGCCCGTAGTGTGAATGCCCTAACCAATGCCATGACCCTCCCCGAATGAGATGTAAGGTTGTTTACTATGTAAACAACTGCCTGGTTGTCGCACCAAAAACGTATGACAGAGTTTGACCATTCTTCTGCCCATAGCCACAGCGTGCCTACTATCGGGAAGAATTCCAGGAACATTAGATCCCTGGTAATACCGGCCTGATGTCAATCTTCAGGCCATGTGCCGGTACACCATCTCCCTATGAAATAGATTCCGAAACCTAAGGAGCCCACAGCGTCTGAATGGACCTGAAAATCCGCCTTAAGCCCTATCTCACTTCTCCAGAAAGATATTCCATTAAAATCAGCTAAAAACTGATTCCAGACTTGTAGGTCCTCCCTCATACCCTGTGTAACCCTAGTCCTATGCAAGGGGCGATGCAGGCCCTTCATCACATCGCAAAGCCGACACAAAAAGGCGCATCCCGGTGCCACGACTCTACAAGCAAAGTTTAAATGGCTTATGATTTCTTGCAGCTCTCGCAGAGACACCTTTCTCCTTTGTAATAGTGATGCTATCCAAATCTTAAGGTCAGTTAATTTCTTGTCTGGCAACTTTGATGTCTGTTGTACGGTGTCTAACGCAATGCCGAGGAAAGTCAGGGACGTAGCTGGTCCTGTTTTTTCCTCCACCAGTGGTAAACCTATCTCCTCTGTCATTGCTTGGAAAGTGTTCAGGATAAGCTTACACCTCCCTGTGTTCCTCTCACCACACACACAAAAAAATCATCAAGGTAATGGGCCGTACACTTACGGCCCACCCTGCTTCTGAGCTACCATTAAATAAACGAGCTGAAACGCTCAAATGCTGCACATGACACAGAGCAACCTATGGGTAAGGCTCTGTCAACATAGAAGGATCCTTGAAAATGAAAGCCTAACAGATCAAAATCATGCGGATGAACTGGCAAAATCTGGAAAGCTGATTTAATATCACATTTTGCCATCTCCGCCCCTACACCACACTTCTGTATCATGCGAACCACCTCATCAAAAGAGGTGTAGTGCACTGTACAAAGTTCCTGAGGGATGGCATCGTTGACTGACTCTCCCTCAGGGTAGGATAAATGATGTATTAATCTAAACTCTCCATGTACCTTTTTTGGAACAATTCCTAAAGGTGAGACACTTAAAGTTTCCGGAGGGAGCGACGCGAAAGGACCCAACACTCTCCCTTGGAAATTTTTTCCTGAACCACCTTTTCCATACCACACACAGATTTCAGGTTCCACACAAAAAATGCTTTGTGCTCACCAATAGCCGGGATCCTAAAGCCAAACTTAAAATCGTCCAACAAATAAATAGCATCCGCCCTGCAGGGGTAATCATGTAGCCAAGCTTCCAAAACTGCAACCCTAATTGGACTGGGGCCCTTTTCCAGGGTTACCCCCGCCACTGCTGGGTTGTTTGCGTCCTCCTGCGCCTCTAGTCTGATGTTGGGCCCCTGCTCTAACACACAGCATTTTGGGGTGCTGACCCCCACATGCTGCACACTCATGCCTGAAACAGCATGGTTTCCTGGTGCAACTGCCTTTGGCATTGTAGTCCCAGCAAAGCAGGCGGGGTTGAACCACCTACCCTGCTCCTACACGGGGATTTTGAGTCTGGGCAACCTTTCTATTCAAATGTCTGCTATCAAACCTATCCCCCAGATTAGGTCTGGCCGGCGTCATAGACTGCAGCCAAAGACCCGGCTGGGGCTCATCCCATCTGAGGTTCGGATGAATTGCGCTGCGCATACGAAAGGCTTCATCATAGTTAAGCCAAGCCTGCCCAGTGAAATCTACATACATGCGGTATATTAAATCCAAATATTGAAAAAGGGATTGCGCCCGCCATGGTTGGGCCTTTACAACCACCCCGGCGTAAGCCAGGTATAGCTTCATAGATGGAGATAGCTTTAGTCCGCAGTCTGCAAGAAGCCTGTGGTGTGTGGGGGTGTTTGTGTGTGTGTGTGTGTGGCTTCAGTCCCCTCTTCAGTTAGTGGCTTGGAATTCATCACTCATCTCTCTAAACAAAAGGTGACCAAGCATTCTGACCCCACCCCCATTTCCCCCTTTCCACCTTCTTTTGAAATGCAAAGAGTTTCTATTTGGCTAGGGAAAACAAGCAGGGCAACCAGAAGCATATTACAAATTTCTCTGCAACATTTATTTATTTGGATTTCTACTTCAGCTTCTCATGAAGTGGATGAGAACAATCAGAAATGCTAAGGACAATAATATTAACAGAGCAAAAGTTTCCAAGAAATTTGAAGTACACAAGTAGACAATACTTTAAAAATATTAGCGAATGAGTCAAGCATGCTGCTATACATTCTGTTTTGTATGGTTATTGACAGGATATATTTCTGGACCCCATGGTGTAATAATACAATTATTAAATCGTTTGAAGTACAAAAATGCAGAATGGTTTAAAACAATTTTTAAACATAATTGTCGCACACCCCCAGTGTCCCTAGTTTGTTTCCCCTCAAACCCAGGTCCACCTTTGGACACGACTTGCTTATTTCTCCTTTCACCAACTGCCACCAGTGGATCTTTATCCACACTTTACCAAAGATGCTTCTTGGACACGTGTTGTCAAATATAACTGATTATTTATTACTTAGTTGTTAAATCACACAAGTATGTTCATAGATGTTATATTATGTTGCACTCATTAAACTTGGATATTAAAACATGTTTCTTTATTTGTATTACGTTTCATTAATCACTGGAATAAGATCTGATGACTGTCAATCTATTTTATGTTACTTATATCTTTTAACTATTCTTTAACACATAAACCAACTACACCAACTGTCCAATCTATCTCATAAACCTTCAAAACCTCCTCTCTCCTTCTCTCTCAGTCTCCAACCCTCTCCTCTGACTCCACCCTCCTGTCCTCCCATAGGCTCCAGCTCTAGAGCTCCACATGACGGACAGGTGGGACATGGGCATTCCGCCACAATAATGATCAAGATTCAGTTTGATAACTTGCACTGATGGAATTGACCCTATCAACTAACCACGGAAAAAGATTGCTTCCCTTTCCATGCTGTGCCCAGAAGAAGAGGTTCTCCTTCCCTCCCCACCTGCCCACAACAGCTGAAACTCTGCTTGGGTGGGTTATTTTATTGAGATGTGTGGATGCTGCGTGGAGGAGGAGGGCGTAAAATGACCTTCTTGAATTTCCTTGCTGACCTATTGCTGGGTAGGTTATTGACACTTACATGAAAAGAACTCAATTGGAGAGAACAGGCCACAGCTTTATTGATTGCAGCAGCAGTCCCTGGACAGCATTGGAGAACTGGATCCGGTGCATTGAGAGGCCCAAATGCCCCCATAAGGTCCAAATGTCACCCAAACTGTTCCTAGAGCAAGCAGTAATTGATATAATGTCCCGCCACCATAAAAGGAAGAGGGAGAGGGAGGGAAAAGCAGCTGGCAAGTCATGGACTGCCAGGAGTAGTCCCTTGCCTCTGAATTTATCCTGGACAGGCAGACCAGTCTTGCAGTTCTTCTCTCTGCAGTCTTATTTTTTTATTTTTCTGGTCAGCCAATGAAAAACTGGCCAGGAGATTCTCCCTTCCACTGGCCAATGAGAAGCCAGTAGGAGGGGGGATTTCCTCATTACCATTCACTTCCCCCCCCCCCCCAGTTCTTCTATCTGTGGCCACATGGGCACTGCCATGGACCTCTGCTGTGCCTACAACTGGAGAGGCCCAGGTAAGTCCAGACTCCTGTTTCTATCAGTGCAAGTACCCAAGTGGTAAGCAGTACTTAAAAAGAAAAAAAACATACACACTCAATAGCAAAACTGTCACCATCATCTGGAGAAGATTTGTGTGAACAGCTATATTTTCAATTGGCTTTCAACTGAATATAGCCTCTGCTATATTCAGGTGAGGGAGAGTGTTTCAGAGGATATGGATGCTGTGAGGGGATGCGGGAGGCCTTTTCTTTGAGCCTTTAGCCAGTGAGACCGCCAGAGACTAGTGCTCTTTACCTTCAAGGTGGGGAAAACCCCTGAAAGGCATCCTAGCTTTTGAACTTAGCTCACAGAGAGCTCTAGATATGGGAATCACTGCTTGATCTCAGTAGGTGCTGCTACCATTCCCCAAATGGATCAGAGCCCAGAGCCCTCTTTACATGCCTAGAGGCACCCAGGTTGTTAATGGGCAAGGCTTAGTGAGACATGCAAGATTTAGGTAACCTGAGGTTATCTGGGGGCGGGGAAAATGTCCAAATTGGAGGGTCTAACTAAAAGAAAATAAAGACAAAAAGATTAAAATTAACAGAACATTACTTCTGGCAGAGGCAGAGGAGTTTGGCAAAAAATAGCAAGGAAAGTTACATAAATGAGCAAGGAAGATATCAAGGCACGGATGAAATAATAACCTATTCTGTCATGAATTAGATGAAATAATAACCTATTCGGTCATGACTTAGACTGATGACAGTCTAATTCTTACGTTGTTCTTCAGGTCCTTCTTTTTGAGGCTTGATTACTTCAATGGGACTAAAACATGCCTGCTTCCATGCCCCCTTTCTCCATCCCTTTCTCTCTCTTTCTCCTTCTTCAACCCCCTCCTTAACCTTTGTTCCATGAATCAGAGTTTTCAGGTATGGATTCAGGCACATGTCTCTGAACTAGGGATCTTTGAACTGCGAAGGTGTCAATGGCTTTCCTTAGGCTATTGCAGCCAGTTTCCTTCCCCAATCTTTATTTGGCAGGATTAACACAGCACAGGGATGGGAACATCAGATCCACAAGCTTGGAGTCCCTTTGATCCTGTGTGCTCTGCTTCTTTCATCCCCATGAGAAACCCAAAGTAAATTCAAGCCTCTATCATTTATGCAAGAAATCTAAATCATATCAGAATGACCCCTGTCCCATGACAGATGCCACCAGAGAAAAGATAAAATGACTATTAGGCAATGGTATTTGATTGTTGCAAAGCAGCCAATAAGGCCTCTGATGAGGAACTGAGGGGTTGAATGGGCACATATGGGGGAAAGCAATCTGCTAGGTACCCTGGTCTTGAGGCACTTCTGTCTTTCTATGTCTCAAACAAAGCTTTGAAGAAGGCTCTGTAACAAGACAGTTCCTGGCAGAACAATATTGGAGCCAAAATTCATCAGAAGGGTGAATCAAGAAGACAAGAAAAAATTAAGATTAGCTTTTTACTTAACTAAAGCTCTTGAACATGGAATGAATATGGTCCCCCTAGTTCCAAATGTGACCATCCATTTTTTTAATGAGTGGGACCCTGTTGGAAAAGACTGTCTTTCCAAATTCCTGGTCATCAGCTGTATATGGCTTTAGAGATCCATTAAATCAGTCATCAAATTAGGTCCAGGAACAAATGTAAAGCTAACAAATTGCAAAATGGAATAACTTGCTGCTGTTACCTCTAGTTAACCATGAGGCTGCCTGCTAAAAGTTCTGGAGAAGTAAGATGCAAAGATATTAAATGTACCAATCCATTAAGAACCTCAGTTTAGGGCATCCTGTGTTTGATGTCTAATGTGTCTACCTAAAAATGGTCTTCTTCATAGTTCCAGGTTTCTAGATATTAGTAGTTTTATTCCATTTATTGATGCCAGGGGAATGTGATGAAAGGGCAGTATAAAACATTTTTAATAAATATATACTTATTTGGAAGTATGCAACTAGTTACTCACAATGAATAATACTGCAAACCTCTTTACAGCAATTTAAGGTACATAAGGTACAAATCAGTGCTGGCTGGATAACTGAGTGGTTTGGGCATCTGGCCGCGGGGCCAGAGGTTGGGAGATCGATTCCCCACGGTGCCTCCTACAAATAGATCCAGCCTGTGTGGCCTTGAGCAAGCTGCACAGTCCCAGGGTGCTCCTAGAATAAAGGAATGGTACCCTTCTGAGTATTCTCTACCTGAAAATATCCTGAAAAGGGTCATCAAAAGACTTGACAGCACATGATTATTATTATTATTAAGGTACCAATAGTGGATAAAACCATGTATGAATTCTTCTAAGACTAGAAAAATAAAAAGATCCTACCATCCTACACACAATTAAGAATAAGCTTAAGAATAAACTCCAACTTGACCTCTGAACAAATATTGAAAGGAATGCACTGCTGGGATAGAACCAGGCATGACATTACAAAAGCAATTCAGATCTGCCAATGCTTGAACAGAAGCCACAGAGCACAAATATGATTGCGATAATGATATTTATTTTATTTATTTATTTATTAGATTTATACCCCGCCCATCTGGACCGAAGCCTACTCTGGCCGGCTAACAATTAAAAATGGAATAAAAACAATATAATAAAGTCTTTCCCGATATCTGGGGAAAGATAATTTTAAAACTTTCCCCTCCCTTTTCGACTGAAATTGCCTCCTTCAAAAAAGCTACAATCTGCCGCAAGGGTCAAAACTAACTTACGTTTCATGAATGCATGTCTGGTTTATCCTTTCAGGTGAACAGGAACTCCAGGAATAAAGAAAATAACATGGGAGTGACAATCGGCTCACTTTTTCACGACTGCAGTGGCAGCCAGCTTGATTCCCACCCCTTCAAAAGCTATTTAACAGTTTGTTTGGCCTGGCATTTAAGGAACATGACTCCTGTTTCTTTACATCTTGACTGACTCATCTGTTAAATGATCAGGACTAAAGAAAAAAGAAAAGGTTCCTTCATTACAGTCACTGTTTGTCAAGCCTCAAAAAAAATCTATAGTGCTAAATGATTAGATTTTCTGTCCTGCAGACATGTTGTAGATTTCCTCTCTCAACAGAAATAAACAGCAACAACAAAGCTAAATGGTAGAGGTGCAGGTACATGGCATACCGTAGTCATGGTATCTTGACTGTTAAAAGTTACTTAGGAAACAAGCATTGAGGAAGGGGGTGGGAACTGATGAGAATTTTTGTCAGACCTTTTCAGCACCTCAGGCTATTGTAAGTTATAAAAAATGGCTAATGTAATTGGTCAGATACTTCCTTTTTTCCTACCTGACATGTTTTAGCTATCATCCAAATACTGGAAGCAACCAGAATATATTAGGGAAGTAATTGGAACTTTATATACAGTAATTTCAAATCTTGTTATATAAAATTTTGAAAATAATTATGTATAGTTTGTCATATAATAATTAGAATGGAGAATAGGATGTGCCTCATGTTCATTGAATATGAAGATGGTACAAGGAACCAATAATTGGTTGTCATGGTGATTCACATATATTTTTTTCATACACAGAACAGTGGGGCAATTAAAAAAAAAACCAAAGAAACGCTTCAGACAAAATAAAATAAGCATCTTGGATAGTGGGATCTCCTCTTCTCATTTTCTTCTCTCATGCAATTGGTACTCTCAAACTGATTTCTCCCCATTGTAGTCATATAATATTACACTTATAATGACTTTAGGACAGTCAACAGCTTATAACATTCCAATTGGCTTGTTAGGTGAATAGGAAATCCAGGAAGCAATCTGAATAATAGTTTGTATAAACCTCCTTCAAAAAATTATTTAAAACATTCCTCAACTGGTTTAAATTATAGAAAGGCCTTTGGGGAAAAATAAATTTATTTGCAAATATTCCTAGAGTATAGCAACCTTTTTATAAATTAAACTGTTTTGAAGTGACAATACCAAGTTGACTAGCAGAATGAATGCATTGCTTCTTTGTTTCAGGGACTTCCATTCCATGCTTCTCATACAACAGTTACTCCAATGAAGAAAGTAATGATGTGGCACTGGATGCCAATCTGAAATGCATTACAAGCAGTCCCTGAGAAAGCCCCTCTACTGCCTGCTATAGCTATAGGGAGAAACAGGGGAAACATCAACAATGCTATTTAATTTAAACAACCACAGACTTCTTCCCATAAGAAACCCAGGACATAGACATGCACAAGGACATCACAACAGTTATGCTATGAAAATGTGTGAAAACTGAATATCTTCACACATTCACACAGGAACAATGTCCTTCTGTCACCTAATGTCCATTTCTTGAACTTACCAATGACCACAAGAACACCAAAAGAACTGAGAAACACTGGTGGACAGACATGACACTGAATCCACAACACACAATTTCAGATTGCATAGTAGGAGATGAGGGCCAGGTTCTCTGTGCCTCAAGCAGAGGTTGCTTTTCCAGTTTTTCTTTTCCGTCAGCATCTCCATGGAAATGAATGGCACAGCAAACAAAGGGCCAGTGGTAGATGCGGCTTCCAGGCAGATTCTGATACAGGACATGCCAATATCAGAAATAAGTGCTACCAAAAATAAGTCCATATCAAAACTGAATCAAATGTGAGTGGTTCTTTTACTCAGGAAAAATATTTGAAGAGCTTGGGGGGGGGGGGGATGGTACTTCATCTCTGTGTTATCAATGGATTTCAGCTGAAGCAAAATTTAAAGTCGATACAGGATTTCCTTCTCAAGAAAAACACATCAAGCAACTTTAAAGATCCCTACTCATATACCATGAACCTTCAAATCATGTAAAGCTGGTGAAACCCTGGCAACTCTGTAATTGTCCTACATACTGATCGGTCAGTAGGCTAGAAACAACTGATGGCTAAAAAGGGAAATATGTCTGCCTAACAGAACAATTATAAAACAATAATAGGTTAGGTTAGGGAAATATCACGCTTCCACACCGTCATGAAGTAAGAACCAGAAAGCCACATAGAATCCCAGGACTCCCATGATTCTCAGATGCTGAGTATATAGGGCTCACTGAAAAAGAAGGAATATTTTGTTTAATTCTGTTTTTTAAAAACCATCAGAAAAACCTTGTATAAGAACCCCCAAAGTGTCATTATCTGTACACATGTAAGGTAAAGCACAAGGTCTGTACTACTCAGAGATGAAAGCATAACTGCTTCATTTCTCTGATTCCACATCCAGATTAACAGAATCAGTTATCAAAATATTATCACCCAGTCTAACTATTCTTTACAGCAGAACTGGGAAAGTTACTTTTAAGAATCATTCAGTGCTGCAGGCATGACTTCGTATGAAGACTTGGAATTAATGTGCCACAAGGTAAGGGTTTTACCTGGAATGCATTGCATTTTGGTAAATCACATTACCAATGTTATTTTTAAATAACATAAATACAAAATTTAATATAACATAAATATAAAACTTTTAAGAAACATAAATATAACATATAAGGTGGTGTCATATGACTACTTTTTGATATAGTGAATAATATTGACCCACTATTCATAAAACGTTGCTTAGAGGGATTATTCTAGAGAATCTTTTACTCCTTTTGACTATTTTTTAATGTGTATACCATAAATAGTGGTCAAGGTAGCTTACAATCATTTTAAATAATAGTAAAAACAAAACCATGTGACATAAATTTGACCACAGTCTCTTTAAAACTGGACAAAATCACTATTAAATGATTACTGAGAACAATGTATTTTTTAGTCAAAAGTAACGAACATTTGAAATAATGTTCCAAATGTCCAAACTTTATAGAATGTGTGAGGATTCAAAGAACTTTTTATTTGTAAATTATTACAAATTATTTATTTGTAAAAGAAATTTGTAAATTGTAGCATGTTTTTATCATAAAATGAAATTAACACAATCTCACTTGCCCCTGAGATATGGCCCCAGGTCATGTTATTATAATGGTACTCCACCTTGAAATCTCAGGATATAGAACAGAATGTAAATGTCCAAAAAATGAAACAAAAACAACTGCCTTGAAGCTGAGATGGAATTTGTACAGATAAAAGCTGCATATGTATTTTTTTAAAAAAAAATATGATGATGAAATATATTGAGAAGATACAGAAAGACACCTATAATCGTTTCCAATGTATCAGGTCATGCATTAGTATGATTCATAAAAAATGATCTAAAAGCACAATCACGCAGGATTATGCTGTAAATGCATTTGTGACACTGTTGCACAGATTTTTTCCATTGCATGCTATTGTCGCCAAAGAACAAGAGTCACACTGCTGGGAGCATTTTTAGCAAAATGCCACTGGTTTTCTGTTTGAGCTTTTCCTGCTTGGCTTTGGAGATTCAGTTCAAGGGCCAAATTATCATTTGGAAAATGAAATTGCCATTTGGCACATGAGTTATTGAATGAAATCAAAAAGCCAAAGTAGCTTGCCAGGAAGATCTTCTCATTTTAAATATCTTCCAGCACTTTGATTGTATATCTCCACTTCTTTTTGTCTGGGAACGGTAATTAACTGATGGCTTATAGCCACCACTGACAGACTGTAACTGTAAAATTAAGAATGCTTTCTTGCAGCCCGCTGTGGCAGTGTAGTAAAAAACAGGAAAACTCTAGAACATAGCAGTGCTTTTTTCATACCACACGTTGCTCTAAACCAATCAAGGTCATCTTCAGAACAGTAACATAGAATCATAGAACCATAGAATAAAATGAGTTGGAAGGGACCTATAAGGCCTTCTAGTCCAGCCCCCTGCTCAGAGCAAGAATCCAAATCAAAGCAGATCTGACAGATGGTTGTACAGTTTTCTACTGAATGCCTCCAGCATTGGAGTGCTCACCAACTCCTGACGTAATTGGTTCCATTGTCATACTGCTCCAAGAAGTTTTTCCTGATATTCAGCCAAAATCTGGCTTCCTGTAACTGGAGCCCATTATTATGTGCCCTGCACTCTGGGATGATCGAGAACAGAACCTGCCCCTCCTCCATTCAAATACTTGAAAATACTTTCAAGTATTTGAAAAGTTCTATCATATCTCCCCTCAGTCTTCTTTTCTCAAGGCTAAAAATGCCCAGTTCTTTCAGTCTTTCCTCATGAGACTTGGTTTCCAGTTCCCTGATCATCCTTGCTGCCCTCCTCTGAACAACCCTGGTGAAGAAAGTACCATGTCGGAAGCTTTTGGACAGATGCTTGGGCACAATATAGCCATGCCTATATTACCTTCATTCATATCTATGTAGATTAAGGTCCCACACATGGGAACATCTAGCCACCCTCCCATCCAGATAGAAATACAAACAATGTTGAGGACATGCCATGTTTTTCATTCAACCTTTTCTCACTTAGTAAGCCATTAAGGTGCTCCCGTCCCATAAAGTAGGAAGGGATTAATTTAGGAAACTAAGAATCTGGGGACTGAACATCTGAGGACTGCATCGTCAGAAAGATCTTTCTGGGAATTTCAGTTTTGAGAGAGTATTGTAACTGTGAGAGCCTGGGATGCCTTCCCCCCCCCGTCTCTCCCCCCCCCCTCTGAACTGGAACCACCAGAATGCAATGAAGCATGACTGGCTAAGGGACTCAGGGAGCTCTGCTCCAAAAAGTTAACATCTCCAAGTTCTCATAATTTTGGTCACGTGACTTTTCCCTGATCACAAGCAGTGTAGCAGGCAGTGTAGATGTCTTAAATGCTGGTGTACCTTATAGAGTACAGTGAGATGTATAAGCTGATCTTATACTGAATTTCATTTTAAAAAGGAGAAGAGGTTATATTTCTGCTTACTTAAATTTCCATTTTGAATTTTCTATTTAATGTACATTACTTCTGTTTTCACCTTAAAATTGCCTATTACTAGTTTAGACAAATACTGATTGTGCATTCTTGTACATATCTACTCTCACACAAGAACATTGCATTCAGTGGGACTCAATCACTGGTAAATGTATATAGAATTGGAGCCAAAACATTGTTTTTAAAGGTATTTCCTATAGAACTACTACTTCCCCCCCCCTTTTTTTTCCTTTTCGTTTCATATCTTATTCATTAGCAAGTGGATGCCATCTGTTGAGCCTGTGACAGGTTTTGGAAAGAAAGCTGTTTAAATGAAATTAAAAAGGCAGAATATACTTTTCAAATTTCTATAACTAATCACTGATTTTTTTTTAATTGTTTTGCAAAGGAATTAACTTTACCACTAGGTTTAAAGGACACCGTCTTTTGATCCTCCCCACTGTTTCCAGAAGGAAGAAATGCAGACTAATTAAAATAAGGCATTTCCTCTATCTAAAGAGTATTTATGAATCTCGTCTCAAATCAGGATTAATTTCCCTCTGAATGTTATGTGAAATTCAACTATATCACCATCTGGCCATGATGCTTTAGTAGGTAATATCCCTCGTCGGACACTTTTTCTTTCTTATCTCTACAAGGCATTATCTCACTCTTGTCTGGATAGTGCTGATAGCCCTAGTTCACTGTATCTCTTCCTGAACAAAGAATTCTAGGACAGCTGTGTCTCAAATTACTTTTTCCAGGTTTTAAAGATGCAGGAGTCACTCAAAAATATGAAAAAGAACAATTTGCAGAAGTTATATAATGTGCAAAATAAAAATATAGAGGTTTCACCCATAGTCAGATTTATTTGTTAGGATGAATTTTGGAGTGCACAGGTAAGGTGCAGCTAACTACTCAACCCCTAACTACTCAAAAGCACTAAAGACTCTTCCTGCAAATGCCTCTAAACAATAAGATGGAAATAGACCTTTAGTCCAGAATGCTTCTTGTAAGAATTTGATCAGTTTTGAAATTAGACTCTGCTTTTTTAACCACTTAAACTATGGCCTTATGGCATGCCACATTTCCTCCTTACTCTAATCTTAGAACTGCACAGCTGGAAGGGACTCTATGGATCAACAAGTCCAGCCTGTGTCAAGGAAGCACAGTGGGGAATCGAACTCCCAACCTCTGGCTCCACCGCTGGATGCCTAAACCACTATTGTGCAATGATTCTGGCTTTATTATGAAGAATGAAACATTCTCCTGATGTCACAAATTTAACCATCCACAGGATGCTTGTAGTTATTTGACACTGGGATCTAACTAGCCAATTTTCTCTAAGTGCATTGTGGATATAGCACAACTTTTATGTAGGCAAGTCTTCCTTTGCTCAGTCTTCCTCATTCCCTGCTGCCATGAACGTTTCCAGCATTATTGTTTGTTTGTTTGTTTGTTTTTAGCTTCTAGATTTCCCGACTTAATAAAACACTACTCGGGGCTTAGAGAGATGAGGAATTATACAACTGAAGTAAAACACATATTGGATAAACAGCAGGATGGTAGTCTGAAAACCATCAGGGAAACTGGGAATATACATAGATCTGAAACCTTTAAATAAAGCACAGAAATTGAAACATGCTCCATTACCTACTGTTAAAGATATATTGCCAGATCTGTCAAAAGCAAGTCACATTTCAAATGGATGAAGAATATAGTTATTTGGCAACATTGGCCCCACCCTACATCTTTCAAAACAGATGGACACAAGTCTTGGAGGGCTATTAACAATTCAGACAATAACTGATGATTGTGTTACTAGTAGAGAAAGATGATGATCTACAAAAAGGATAGCTGGATCATGACTAGAGATGGGCACAAACTGTTGTTTCAATGGTTTGTGCCAGTTCGTTTATTGGCTGAACAGGTGTTTGGCACTTCCAAGCCTCGCCTCCTCCAGTGGGTGCCCACTCAGAGGCAGCAGCCAGAGGAGGCAGGGCAAGGAAGCCAGGCCACTGCCTCCAAGTGGGTGCCCACAGGAGGAGGCATGGCTTTGAAGTGCCAAACACCTGTTCTGCCAATAAACAAACTGGCACAAAGCACCGAATTGGTGGTTCGTGCCCATCGCTAATTATGACTGTAAATTAATAGCATTTCTGAAAACTAAGTGCCAGACAGAACACAAATGGAGAAAAATGAGGCAGAAGAAACCAAAAAGCCAGTCCCATTCATGTTTAACAAAAGGAATGGTACTTCAAAGACCCATAAATGAATAAGGCACGCCCCTTGAATGAACCCAAATGAATCTAACCTGAACATTTCCCTGTGCTCGTCCTTAGTAAAAACAGGAAAGAAATTCTGGAAATAAACAAACAAACAAAAGCAGGGACAGGCCTGTACCTGGTACTCCTAAATAATTGTAACACTCCATCCCAACACTGAACCTCAAATCCACCACAAAAATTAATGAGTCAAAGAATTCAGACTCTTTCATCAATGATTGGGAGGTTATTTGAACAGGAAACACAGGGGTGTCTCTTGAAGACTTGAGGAAACAAAGATTGATCATCTGGTATAACATTAGGCAGAGGGCTCAACCCTAACGAAATATGAACATGGTGCAAGTGAACAATACTAAAACAAGATAACACAAGAACTATGATCTCTACCAAACTACAGAAGATTCTTTTGCTTGATCGTTCCCACCACGGAAGATCAGTTGAAGCACCAGCAATGCTTAGAACTATCTTTAGAACCATGTTCCTTTCCCTTTCCATCCCTACCTATATAAAACCACTTAATTTTACCATCCAGTTTATGTCATTATTTCTTAGCTATACTGACACAGAAAATTGTTGCAAATAAATTATCCAGCTCACTGATCTCTTCCCACTCGGCATGAATTGTTGCGACCCGAGACTCATTCTTGCAAATATATCCATTATTCATATCTATTTAATGAATAATTTGGATAAGAACGCGCTTTGCAGCCTCTTCAGCTGATCATAGACTCACTGAAGTCAAGGGTTATATTTCTTACTAGTGGAGTAGTGGTAACCTTGTTTCCATGTTTGTGTTTTGTTTTTGTTTTTTGTTTTTTGTGTATATATGTCCTCTTTTGAAAAAAAAAGTTTGTGTTTCTCTATCTCTCTCTTATTCGGTTCCTGCATATTATATTAAGCAAGAGCTGTGATAAAATATGCTTTTATGTTAAAATAGAGCCTTGGCCCTGTTTTGATCCTAGGTATTCATGTAAATAGAAATCCATTTGGCAGAAAAAAACAGGCAAAACTAAGGAGGCATCTGACATTCATCTAGATCTTCACAGTATTCTACACACTGTACTTAGATACTTCCTGAAAATGTTCAAGGCCTTTTTGTGTATATGCATTATCTCCTCCTATAATTACTTACCTTCTTTAGATGCTCACATATATCTAAGGAAAAGCCAGAGCTATGTGCATATGCTGGTTTCACTCTCCACCTCGTTTGACTTCTATGAAAGTGCACAGTGAAAGGATCACAATAAAAAGAAATTTATCTCAGAAGAACAAACAATTCTTGGACATGTAGTAAAACAATTTCCAGAGGTTCAAAACATTACTTTGTTGCACTACAATTCCAAGAATCTATGCTGGCTGGGGGATTCTGGAAGGTGTCCTGAGCACACTCCTGTACTGCAGTGAGTCCTGGACCCTTTGTGCACGGCAGGAGAGGAAGTTGAACACGTTCCATATGCGTTGTCTCTGACACGTTTTGGTATCACCTGGCAGGACAAAGTTCCAAATAGAGTAGTCCTAGAACGAGCTGGAATTTTTAGCATGTATACATTACTGAAACAGTGACGTCTACGTTGGCTCGGGCATGTCGTGAGAATGGCTGACGGTCAGATTCCGAAAGATCTCCTGTATGGAGAATTAGTGCAGGGAAAGCACCCCAGAGGGAGACCACAGCTGTGATACAAGGGTATCTGCAAGTGGGATCTGAAGGCCTTAGGAATGGACCTCAACAGATGGGAAACCTTGACATCTGAGCGTTCAGCCTGGAAGCAGGCGGTGCAGCATGGCCTCTCCCAATTTGAAGAGGCACTTGTTCAGCAGGCTGAGGCAAAGAGGCAGTCCCGAAACCAGCCAAATCAGGGAGCTGGACAGGGGACAGATTGTATTTGTCTTCAGTGTGGAAGGGATTGTCACTCCCGAATTGGCCTTCTCAGCCACACTAGACGCTGTTCCAAGACCTCTACTCAGAGCACGTTACCATAGTCTTTCGAGACTGAAGGATGCCTACATCCTAAAAAGGAACATTTCAAAGCTCTGCTGTACTGCCACCAGATATGTCACAGGTTCTGAACTCATTTTAGGCTTCTATCTGCTTGACTGGACTCCCATAACTCACATCGTTGCTGACCCTTCGTTATTCCAGCTGGGAATTGTGGGTGCTGAAACTCAAACGACTGGAGGCCAGTATGCTGCCTATTTCTGCAGTTCAGGTTTGCAGCAGTTCCCCCTACAGTATCAAGACTCTGGTGGCGCAGCCCCGGTATTTTATCCCTACTCCTTTAGACACTGTGGTCTTGGCTTATGTGAAGTAAGCTCTCAGGAGGTTTCAGTGACAGACACTTTGTCACCATGATGTAATGCAGGGAAAGGCATTTTAAAAATGACATGCTTTCATATCAGTCATAATTGATCTGAGCATAGTATTTTAGTAGTACATTCACACCACCACCTCATCCATTTTACAAAACCTCACTCAGGCTGTTTTGCCAGCTATTGAGCCAAGGTCAGAGAGCACTGCAAACAGTACCTTGGAGGGCACAAGGTTCTAAAAGCATGAACTAAACCTTTTATTGATTGTTTGGGGTCAAGATATAGAGAGAGATGCCCTCTGTTCTTCCACAAACACGTGGTAATGGTATGGATAAACTTGCGGCCATTTGATCATCATGAAAGTGTCCTTAGCAATCACTTTCCAGTGCCTTCTGCTGCAACCAAACAGGAAGACACAATCATCAATCAGAAAAGAAAATGTAATAAAGGGTACTGGCATTTATTCTGCTCCCACCAGAGAATGTATCAAAGAATAGAAAAACCTGACCCGTAAAGGTCAAGCTTTCAATAACAATGAACAGTAAACATTTCAGAATGTTTGTGTTTTCAAGCAGTTATCCCCCATTACAACAAAGTAGGAGAAGGGGGAACTCATGTTGAAAGCTCAGAAACTTTATAGAAACAGATGGGTAGAAGGTATAGCTAGACAAGTAAAGCTACATTTTAATGCTGCTCCTTGGTGTGGCATCAGAAAAAGAGACAGGGAAGTTTCAGACCATAGATTCCTCTTCTTTTATCTACCAGTTCAGGATTTCTGGAACAGCTGATACAAGTCAAGATATCAGCCCAATGAGATTTACAGCCATATCCAGCACCAAGTGACCCAAATATGTCAATGTTTTAATAGCTGCCTGCTTTATTTATACTTGGTCCATGAAACTTTTGATCTGAAAAATAAAATTGTAAACCAATTGATCTTGTGCGATACAAGATTTGATGTTGCTTCTCAGGGGTTAGAGGCTTTACTGTTAAAAACTAGTTTCAATGTAAGGCATTTTTGCCATACTGTCCAATCAATTGTTCCAAGTAACTCTGAAAATGATGGGCAATATCTTATGGGTGTCAAATATGTTATATCTGAAAGCATTTCAAAGTGCTATCTTTACACAATACTCAGTGTAGATCTACTGGTGGTATTCATACAGATTCAACAGATATTTTCTTCCATATAAAATCTTTTTGTCTTTTGGAACTTTTTTTTTAATATCGGGAAAAAACAAAGGAAAAAAAATTAAAGAAGACAAAAATGTTGGGGCACCTTAAGACTAACTGCTGTATTTTAATGTGAGCTTTTGTGGACTAGTCCACTTCCTCAGAGCCTTCCCACCCCCCACAAGATCAAGTGCCTCAGTTTAGTTCTCTGATGTAAAGAGAACCCATGGTCTTTTTTCATCTCCTAATATAAGCGCCAAAATGGTTCAGTTGTTAGAGCAATGGAACCAATTACCCCAAGAGGTAGTGGGCACTCCAACACTAGAGGTATTCAAGAGAAAATTGGACAACCATCTGTCAGATCTGCTTTGACTTGGATTACTGCATTGAGCAGGGGGTTGGACTCGATGGCCTTATAGGTCCCTTCTATGATTCTGATTTAAAAGCATCAAGATACTGTAGATCCAAATTAGGGATACCCCAGCCTCTATGTTGCAGTTTCAGGTACATTGCATCTGCCTGTAGCCTAGATCAGTCATTTAAATCAAACATTATTATCTAACGATTTAGGTCCTAACTAGAGATGGGGACGAATATAAAAACGGATCAGTTTTTCTGATGAATATAGCCGATTCATCATATATCCATCGATCTGTATTTGTAAAATTTTAAATCAGGACGAATATGGCTTGACAAATATTTCCTCGGTTTTATTCGTCGATCTGTTCATATTCATCTATATTCATTACCCCTTTTGGGGGCCTCTCTGAGCTTGCTGGTGCCAATTCAAAGCTCTGGCCAATCAGGACAGAGATCCTGGATTGGCATGTCCGGCAGCCAATAGCGCTGCTGAAATGTGTATCTACTTTTACAGATGCTTCATATAAGCTTTTCCCGTCCGGCCGTTCCCCACTTCTGTTCATGCTGTTCGGAGTGAGAACAGTTGCTGCTTGCTGGCTTGTTGGTGCTCTTGTGGTTTCACTTTTGTGGCAGCAAAGCAAAGACTTATATTTTTCTTTTTCATCATCATTCATCAATCATCATCAACTTTACTGGGAATTTGGGGAGGGATTTCAGGTAGCTTAGGCTACTTCTTCGGAAGGGCTTAATTTTATTCCAAATTCAAATCAATCAAACCTTTTTTTCCCCTGGAGACTTGTGTGTGTGTGTATCGTCCGGTGGGGGGGGGGGGGGACTCTCGTCGTGTGACTGTGGAATCTCTTTTCCTTTATATTCAGTTTTTAAAAGTTTATTTTAGGAGAATCATTTTTTCCTTTCCCCAAATTGGTTGTGTGTGCATGTGTGTGTCTAGGTGGGAGGATTTTTCAGTTTTCAAAAGTTCATTCTAGAGAGGCTTGTGTCTCTCAGGGAATTTGGTGGGTGGCTGGATCCATCATTCCTTTTTCGTCTAAAACTTATTTGGGTGTGTGTGTGTGTGTCTAGGTGGGAGGATAATTCAGTTTTCAAAAGTTCATTTTAGGGAGGCTTGTGTCTCTCAGGGAATTTGGTGGGTGGCTGGATCCATCATTCCTTTTTCTTCTAAAACTTTTGTGTGTGTGTGTGTGTGTGTGTGTGTGTGTGTGTGTGTGTGTGTGTGTGTGTGTCTAGGTGGGAGGATAATTCAGTTTTCAAAAGTTCATTTTAGGGAGGCTTGTGTCTCTCAGGGAATTTGGTGGGTGGCTGGATCCATCATTCCTTTTTCTTCTAGAACTTATTTGTGTGTGTGTGTGTGTGTGTGTTTGTGTGTGTGTGTGTGACTGAGACTTAGCTGGCAGGGCTTTTCTTTTTGGACTTTTTTGGCTTCTCTGCCACAGTGGTTCGGAGCAATGCTGCCAACTGGTGGGCCACTTCTCCCGCAGCCTGAAAGCTGCCTGCCACGGCTGCGTGAGAGGCAGGAGGAGTTGGGTCAGGAGACCCACGTTCTCCTGACAGACCTGTCCACCAGGTGGAACTCCACCTACACCATGGTGTCTCTTCTGGTGGAGCAGAAGGCCATTTTGGAGGACATCATGTCCTCCACGCCCATTCTGCCTGGGGGGAGAGAGGTGGGCATCAGTGCCACGGATTGACTGGGCCTCTCCCAGATGGTGGAGGTGCTCAAGCCCTTCCTGAAAACCACGGACATCTTGTGTGGTTATACGGCAAGCCTGGGGCAGGTCATCCCCCTGATTCATGCCCTCGATCGGTCCCTGGAGACTGCTGTGGCACCAGGATCCTCCCTCCTTCCACGGACCAGGGCTTTGGTGAAGAGGTTGCAGGCAGGCGTGCAGAAGCGACTCC
Source organism: Intellagama lesueurii (assembly GCA_037013535.1). Taxonomy (NCBI): domain Eukaryota; kingdom Metazoa; phylum Chordata; class Lepidosauria; order Squamata; family Agamidae; genus Intellagama; species Intellagama lesueurii. The sequence continues at coordinate 265,151,151 of JBAJHW010000002.1, read as the reverse complement.
ATCCTGTCTACAGTGACAGAGCTTACCGCATGGCCTGCCTGTGTGATCCTCGAATCAAGGGGGGCTTGGCAGCACGCACCTCAGACCTCGAGGAGTGGAGAACGGAGCTCTCCACTGAGGTCCGTAAGGTGTTGGGGGCACAATGCTTGAGTGGGGCAATGGGAACATCAGGCCATGAGGGGCAGGGTGGTTTGCCCGAACCACAGGGAAGGACTGCACCTGGTGAAGGCTCCATTCACCACCACCATTACTAGAGCTCTGAGGTGACCTTGGCACTTGCCGTTACTGTGGAGAGACTGTCGTTCATCAAGGTGAACCTTCCCTTGTTGGGCTTCCCCTCACTGAACCCAAAGAGGTAGGGTTCCAATGACAGTCTCTCCCTTAACACACCGCCTGCCTGCCTGCCTGCCTGCCTGCGCCCGCCTCTCTGCCCGCCCGCCTTCCCACCTACCCACTCTCCAGTCCTCCTGAAAAAAAAAAAGACCTGCCTACTTGCCTGCCGGCTTGTAAACCTGCCCCTCAGTCAGAAGTCCAGCTGCCAATTCCAGTCGCCTCCTTGGGCCATGTTCCAACTAAGTCCTGCCTGCCTGCCTGCCTGCCTGCCGGGTCACATCAGCCCAGCGGGCCAATTTTTGTAGAACTCCTGCCTGCTGCTGTTTCCTAGTTTGTTCCACCTTCTGCCTCCCTGACTGCCTGCTGGGTTACGTATTCCCGGCGGGCAAAGTTTGTTCCACCTTCTGCCTCCCTGACTGACTGCTGGGTTACGTAGTCCTGGCAGGCTAAGTTTATTCCACCTTCTGCCTCCCTGACTGACTACAGCCCGCTGACTACGTAGTTCCAGCGGGCTGAGTTTTGCAGAACTTCTGCCTGGCACGGGTTAAACCACATCAGCTCTGCAATCTGAAGCCAGGCGATATGGTGATGGGGTGACGCGCAGACAGCCTTTGGGTGGGGCAGACCCAGGCCGGCTCTCGCCTAAACCCTCTCTTGGCACACCCAGAGCCTGTCCCAGCACCCCCGAACGTGACAAGAGGGGCAGACAACCCTCTCTTGGCACACGCAAAGCCTGTCCCCATCCCCGAACGTGGCAAGAGGGCCAGCCAGGCCTCTTGGCAGTTGGCACACTCAAAGCCGGTCCTGGCATCCCTAACGTGCCAAGAGGGCCAGCCTGTCTCAGCCCCCCAAAACCTCCGAGGGCTATCTTTATCATATCCGGGCGGTCTCAGCAGCCAAGTTGCAATCCCCAGCTTTCTAGTTCTAAACTAGCATATTTGTTTCTTTGAAGGTTGTCAGCAAGTCTAGTTAGACATTGGTGGTGAGTGACAGGTGAGTTTCCTAAGCCTGTCTCAGACCCACCCAAAACCTGTCCGGGCATCGCCACATCGCCCCATCGCACGGCTTCAGATTGCAGAGCTGATCTGTTTCCGACAGCCCAGCGGCCCCACAGATTAACCACCGTTAGTAGCACCTTGGACCCTTTTCTCCTGTTGGTGCTACTGATTCCCCGAGAGCCGGGCTCTGCCCCCCCCAAGCCTGTCCGGGCGTCCCCCGTAACAAAATGGACAACAACAACAACAGCACCTATAACAAGCCCAGTGGCTCAGCACTGCAGTTTAACCTGCAGCACCACTGTCTAACTTGCTGCCAACTTCCTCAGTGCCCGATGGGTCCAAAAGTCTACGTTGCTGGCTACATGACACAACTTTCCGAGTCCTGCAGCTCCTTCCAGTTGCAAAAGGCCTGCGTGCTCATTCCAACTTCCTCAGCTTGATTCTCAAATGCTGCTTGCTGACTTCAGCGTCCTACCCTCCTCGGGCATCCCCGTGCCAAGAGGGCCAGTTTCAGCCCCACCCAGACCTAACCAATGTGCTCCCTCCTCATGAGATGTGCTGTGTGTGACATGTCCCTCCCTATCTCCAGGATCAGTATCCGCTGATTCATTTATTCTGAAAAATCTCAGAAATGAATATTTATATGTATTTCATGATTCCAGTCTCCTTGGGCTTCATTCCAATTATTCATGCCTGTTCATTCTGGCCTCCTAGCCTTCTCTACTGCCCCAGTAGGCTGGCAGAAGTTGGGTGAAAAGCAACGGGACATAGCTCACCCCGTCGCACGGATTCAAAATGCAGTGCTGATCTTCTGATGGACAAGCCCAGTGGCTCATCGGGCCAAGTTCTTTCCGGCCTGCCTGCCTGCTTAGTCAAAGGGCTACATTAGTGCTCCAAAGTCCACTCGGGCTTCATTCCTAATTCCTGGCGGTTCATTCCAGCTTCCTACTGCCTAAGGTAGGCAGTACCTGGAACAAACTACGGGAGCTCAGCTTACCCCGTTGCATGGATTTGATCTTCTGCTCGAAAAGCCCAGCGGCCGCATGGATTAACCACCGTTACGTTAGTAGCATCACCCTATTCATCTGTTGTTGCTGTTGTTGTGCAACCTCAGTTGTCTCCTGGGGGCAAACTTAACTATGCAGGCAAATGTGATGTTCCCAAAGAAGGCAAGAGTCTGCTTTCAAGCCTGTATGGGCATCTGAGTGCCAACCAGGCCTGTCTCAAGCCCCCCCCCCCCCCAAGCCTGTCCGGGCATCCCCTGTGCCAAAGAGGGCCTGTCTCAAGCCCACCCAAAACTGGCAGACTGTTCATTCCAGCTTCCTAGCTATTCTACAGCCTCAGTAGTTAGGCAGAACTTGGAACAAACTACGGGAGCTCAGCTCACCAGCGGCCCCGTGGATTAACCGCCGTTACGTTAGTAGCACCTTGGACCCTATTCCTCTGCTGTTGTTGCTGCAGTTGTGCAACCTCAGTTGCCTCTTGGGGGCAAACTGAACTACCTTTGCGCTGAAGAAGACAAGAGTCTTCTTTCCTTTTGCTTCCTTCCTTTGCCTCTGCCTCTTTCTTTTCCTCTGCCCCCCCAAGCCTGTCCGGGCATCCCCTTGTCAAGAGGGCCGGGCTCTGCCCCACCCAATGCCTGTCCAGCTGTCCCATGCCAACACGGTGCTCCAAAGTCCACTCGGGCTACTGCCTGTGTAGGTTTGCAGAATCTGGGACAAGCCACGGGAGCTCACAGATTCAAACTGCTGTGCTGACCTTCCGATCAACAAGCCTAGTGGCTCAGCAGCAGTTTAACTCAGTAGGTAGACAGAAGCAGGAACAAAGCATGGATTTTTAACTGCTGATCTTCTGCTCGAGAAGCCCAGTAGCTACCCTGATTAACCGCCGTTAGTAGTGTCTTGCAGTGAGACCCTATTCTCCTGCTGTTGCTGCTGCTTTGGCAACCTCAGTTGCCTCCTGAGGACAAACTTAAGTAACTTTGCAGGCAACTATGATGTTGCAGAAGAAGAAGACCAGAGTCTGCTACGGCTGCCTTTTGCCTCAGTGCCCCGATGGGGCCCAAAAGCCTGTTTTCCGGCTGCCATGTGCCTGAGTGCCCGATGGGGCAACACACTCTACTTTGCTGCTGCCAACTTACCTCAGTGACCCGATGGGGCCCAAAAGCCTGTTTTCCGGCTGCCGTGTGCCTCAGTGCCCAATTGTGCCTTTTTCAATTTGAATTGTTTCTGTCTGCTCTCCATTCACTTTGATTCTTGATTCTTGTTTGGAATATATTGCTTTAATTTCTCTCCAACTTCCATTAATTGCAACTGTGTCAGCAAAAAATTCCAGTTCATATTGTCAAAGGCCTTCTCTGCATCAAAGAATATTAATGCCATCTGATTCCAGGGTGGGCTTCATAGTATTCCAAGACATTCAATACTATCCTAATATTGTTTTTCATTTGTCTTTTTGGTAAGAATCCTGATTGGTCCTGATGAATGATCTGCACCAAAACCTTTTTCAATCTGTTTGCTAATATTGATGCAAAAAAATTTATAATCTACATTCAATAATGAAATTGGTCTATAGTTTTGGATTTCTGATTGATCTGTACCTTCTTTATGTATCACTGAAATTATTGCTTCTTTCCATGAAGTTGGAATTTCTTTTTCTATTTCTATTTCTTCTATTAATTCCTTAAAGGGTAAACCTAGAACTTCTTCAAAATTCTTGTAATATTCAGCCGGTATTCCATTACTTCCTGGAGGTTTATTATTCTTTTGTTTTCTAATAGCTTCTACCACTTCACACATCATTATTGAGGAATTCAAGATCTCTTTATTATCTTTAGATAATTTCTTTATCTGAAACTTCTGTAGATATTCTCTTTGCTTTATTATTGATTTCCCTGGTTCTTTGTATAGCGCTTGATAGAAATCCTTGACAATTTTTTTGATTTCCTTCTGCTCCCATTTAGTCTCTCCTTCCTGGTCTTTAAGGTTTATAATTTGGTTTCTTGTTTGTTCTTTTCTCAGTCTATAAGCAAGCCATCTGCCTGGTTTGTTTGCTTTTTCAAAAAAAAATTGTTTCGCTTGTTTTATCTTCATTGCCATTTCTGACATCCACCAAAAATTTATTTGATGTTGTACTGATTTTATATTATCTACTAGTTTTCCAATTAAGCTATTTTGTTTTGACTGTTGTTCTAACTGGAAGAGTTTTTTCTCTAATTCTTTGTATTTTTTCCTTTTTTTGTCTTGCTGCATGCTTTATAACTATCCTTCTTAGCTTTGCTTTTCCTGCATCCCAGACTACTCTCATTGGTACATCTGGAGTTTTATTTTCCTTAAAGAACCAAGACATTTCTTGCATCGCTTCTTTCTTAAAATCTTCATTTTGCAGAAGACTAGTGTTCATTCTCTAGAACGATGTTTTATTTTGTATATTCAGTTGTAAAATAACTGGACTGTGATCAGCAAATGTTCTTGGTAGTATGTCTATAGTCTTCATCACTTTTATCCAGCTTATTGGAATCCAGCATGCATGCTGCTTACTAATTGTTCTTAAAGGTAAAGGTTCCCCTTGACATTTAGTCTAGTCGTGTCCGACTCTAGGGCGCGGTGCTCATCCCCGTCTCCAAGCCACAGAGCCAGCATTTGTCCGTAGACAGTTTCTGTGGTCACGTGGCCAGCACGACTAGACATGGAATGCCGTTACCTTCCCACCGTAGTGGTACCTATTTATCTACTCACATTTACATGCTTTCAAACTGCTAGGTTGGCAGGAGCTGGGACAAGCGACAGGAGCTCACTCCGTCGCGTGGATTCGATCTGACAACTGCTGGTCTTCTGCCCTTGCAGCACAGAGGCTTCTGCGGTTTAACCCGCAGTGCCACCACGTCCCTCCGCAGCGCCACCACGTCCCTTTGTTCTTACTAATTACTAATTAAAATTATAATGTAAAATATATTTTTTAATTTGCTAAAATTCATAAAGCTAAAATATAACATTTTAACTTGTGGTGTTGTTGTTGTTTTGAAAGATATAACTAATTTGTTTGTAGATCACTGGACTAATATTCATATTGATTGATTGATTGATTGATTGATTGATTGATTGATTGATTGATTGATTGATTGATTGATACAACACCCCAGTAGTGCAATCACTACTCTGCATAGTTTTACAAGATTAAAACTTAAGACTCGCAACAGCCTCAACTGCAGATGAAGAAAATGAGAGATAGAGGCATGTGTCATCAGCATACTAGGGACAGCAAACCACAAATCTCCATATGACTTCCAGGGGCTTCGTGTAGATGTTAAAAAAATTAGAGAGATGGTTGACCTTTGTGGGATCACATAACAGTGGTCCCAAGAAGTGGAGATGGCATCCCAAGCTGTACCATCTGGATTTGGACATCGAGAAAGGACCAGAACCACTGATTTATGTTTATGGTTTATTCCATTTTATATGTTGAAAACTGTCCAAAATAGTGCTTTGCACTATTGGGACAATATATAAATTAAATAAATAAACAATCTGTTTGGTGCCTATTTACTATTTACATTAGTAACAAATCTCAACATCCCCCACCATGTTCCCATGCCAATCTGTAGGATGATGTTTTAGATAATCATCATCATCATAGAACTATTGAGAACAGAGTAGACCTTTGGTCTAGATGGGCGGCGTAGAAATCTAATAAAAATAAAATAAACTACAGAGCTGGAAGTGGCCCTGTGGATCATCAAGTCCAGCTCTTGTTAAGGAGGCACAAGTGGATGTTTTTTAATATTTGCAAAATCAGATAGCATGTTTGCATGACTTTAGTATAATGTTGAATTCTCAACCTGAGTATAGAATGTCATTGCTGTTTCATAGAATCATGAAGTTGGAAGGGGCCTATAAGGCCATTGAGTCCAACTCCCTGCTCAGGGCAGGAATACAAATCAAAGTATATCTGCCAGAGGGTTGTCTAAATTTCTCTTGAATGCCTCTAGTGTTGGAGCATTCACCACCTCTCAAGGTAATTGGTTCCATTGATGTACTGCTCTCACTGTCAGAAATTTTTTCCTGATATTCAACTGAAATCTGTCTTCCTGTAACATGAGCCCATTGTTGCATGTACTGTAGTCTGGGATGATTGAGAACAGATCCTGCCCCTTTTCTGTATGACAGCTTTTCAAGTATTTAAAAAGTGCTATAATAGCTCCCCTCAGTCTTCTTTTCTCAAGGCTAAACATGCCCAGTTCTTTCAGTCTTTCCTAATAAGGCTTGGTTTCCAGCCCCCTGATCATCCTTGTTGCCCTCCTGTGAACTTGTTCCAATTTGCTGGCATTCTTCATGAAGTGTACTTCTTCATGAAGTACATGAAGTGTATTTTTAGGGTACATATTGCCATAATTTCAAATTCCCCCCTGCCCATCATGAATGCCTTAATCCCATGGAAGAAGTCTGTGAAAGGTTAAGGAGAGTAATAGTCTCAAAGAATCTGTATATATATGATATCTAGCAATGGGTTTCATCCTCTGACAGGGCATTGAGAGTCATGAACTTAGTGTTGAGGTCCTGCTACTCACATCCTTCACAAAGTAAGTAAAAAAGAACTCCAAGACATCTTAATGATTGGGGGTGTGAGTGAACTTAACAATAACAACAACACATCTGAGAAGTCTCAGGAGTTCTATATAAAGAGATGGGACAAAACAGCAATAACAGATCACTACCAGTTAGTTTCAATTTTGCAATTTTAGGAATCAGACTGATTATCCATTGACTGCTTCTGGGAATCCAGAAGCCAACATATTGCATAACAGTTGTTTTTTTAAATCAAACAATAGTAGGAAAAGAGTGTATGATTCTTGCAGTGGCAAAACTGTTCTTTGGCTGACATAGCGCTCAGCAGTGGTGGAGGGTGGAATCATTGAAGGAGGAGAGGAAGGGTCATCAGGGTTGTAACCATCTTCTGAATCATCAAATCAGAGAAAAGGAAGACTGAGTAGGATCTGCGCACCTAAAATTAGCACAGTTCTCCATGCCTGCTCAGACATGAATGATAAAACTTTGTAGTCTTCTTTATCTGCTAACAACAGCTGTAAGATATATGTGAGTTTCTTGTCTTAAAATTTCATTTGCGCCAAAACAGGAATCTTATCATTCTGGTGGAATTTACAGAAACAGTTACAGTGCATCACACTAGATCAATCGTGACTAGCATAGATTTCGTAATACATATAGTAGTGGGAACAGATAAGAGATCCTCCCAACTCTTTTATACAATTCTTTCACTTTGCTTCCCTGCCTTCTCACCCCTCCATCCCCTGGCTTGCTCCATTGCATTGCCAGGATATCAGGAGGACACGGAGCCCTGATGGAATGCATCATGATCAGGCACTATAACCTCCCCATGCTCAACCTGTGTTTTTTCTTCTGCAGAAACCAGAAAAGGAGAGGAATGTGACCCTTGTCTCCTTCTTACAATATTCAACAAAAATGTGAATTTGTGTCTTAGCAATACTGTTGAATTATTTTCTGCTAATGAAATGATGCATTCTGTCTTCTCCTCCTTCCACATTCTGCTGAAGATAATGGTGATCTGGATGTCTTTTATTTGTTTTGATGACATATAATATTCTGCACAGTATTGAGCTCTCTTGTATTCAATTGTACATGCTGGAATTGGACAAGATATGGATCACACAAACGCTACATGAAATATGATTTACTTGGTGCAAAGCCTGGACACTTTAAAAGATACTCAGATCAAACAGAAAAACATGCTGGATGGTTTTTGACCAAGCTGTTGACCTAACAGCTAATGAACCGATTTATGAGGTAATCCATTTATATTTGATGCCAAAAGATTATAATTTTTTACCAAGACCTCCCTCTCTCCATATATGGAATTATGACAATAAGAAACATTCATAAGAGATCAACAATATCAGTAATGATACAACTGCTGCAGAGTCACCAACAGACAGGAAGAGCAACATTCCACTCAACAGCAAGAGGCATTTTTGTTTGAAAGCATCCAGGAGACCAACGCTTGCCCAGTCACTAAACTCATCAGGCAAGCCTGGAGGCATTTCCAGAACTGCCAATGCACTTGTCAGAAATGTCTGCCAAGGAATCAGATGCTGCTGTTGCAGAAATATTTTCTGAAGCTTGGCATCTGGGCCCAGCAAGCTCAATCCAAAGAGGAGCATATAGTTCAGTGAACAAAATCATGTCAAAGCAGGAGAATGTTCAGAGCCTTTTGCTCTTCCCCTCACGGCTGTTATATTTGATTTGTGGAAGTGTGGAGGAGGAATGTTGTGAAATTAACGTTGGAGCTTTTAAGAGCAAGCACTTCAACAGAGATAAAGCTTAGAACAGAAAAGGTGTTGTTCTTTGCTTTCAATAAGAAGACATATGTGGGTGTAAATACTCTCCTAAACAACAACATTGTCCATATTATCTGTCAGTCAAAAGTTCCCGAGCGTGATGATAACAAAAAACAAAAATAAAAAAACAAAACAGAAAGCCAACAAAAATGAAAAGAATGCAAAAGATCTGCATTCAGTTGTTAGTTCCAGCTAGAATAAACTCATTGACTTAGCAGCTAAGTGGCAAGCCAACCATCATGTACTTCCCACTCATTCAACTGGTCTACTCTAGTGGCAATTCTATTTACACCAAATAGAGACATGCATCTGCTAGCCTTTCAAACAGATTACAAGTGTTTCAAATAGATTGTGTACATTAGTGCAAACTTTAAGACTTTAGACCCCATTGGTATTTGCACTGCATGTCTTACCTCCCTTGAGGATTTTTTTCAAGTGGGAAAAAATTGAGATAATAAGTAAAAAATAATAAACCAATTAGGTGATCATACATACTACATTAGTAATTGGCAGTGTATGAAAATATTACATTTTTGGATTCAGCTCAGAGAATCCCTCAAAAGACATAGCCACTAGCTGGGAACCTTCCAAAAAAAGGAACTTTTTCCTAGATCTGGTTTCCTGGTGGCAAATCAACAGCATGAGAAAAGAATTGTCCTTTCCAATTTAAATAAATCTCATTTTATTATTCCGAATAGATTAAACATGACTGTTTGTTTGTTTGTTTGTTTGTTTGTTTGTTTGTTTGTTTGTTTGTTTCTTTCTTTCTTTCTTTCTTTCTTTCTTTCTTTCTTCGTTCGTTCGTTCGTTCGTTCGTTCCATTTGTTCAAAAGTCTATATACTATCTGACTGGTCTGCAGCCAAAATGCTTCTGAAATAAATGTAGTCAAACTTTACTAATTCTGGGTCACTGAGAATTATAATGATGCTTAAAATTGTTGATTGGTTCTAGTTTTCAAGATATGCAATTGGGTCAGTATATATGACCCTTGACTTGGGAATGGTGGAGGATAAGTGAGTTATAAAGGGAAGGGATCACAGTTTAAACCAGAAATGACTAAAATACATCTTTGACTGGATCTATGAATACATCTATGACTGGGTTTGGATAGTACTTGCTTTTTATGCAAAACAATGAATGATGTAATCTGAAGATCATATTGTGTCATACATGAATGAACTGCATCATGTTATTCTTAGGAGCCATGGATAATGCAACCATAATGAAGCTTACATTAGTCTGCTGAACAAATTGCAAAGAAATCATACGGTGTCACACCCTCTTATTTGTCAGTGTTCAATTTTGCAAAGTGACACATTTCTGTTTAGTCAAAGTGAGCAGAGATGCCTCATAATTGTGTGAACAGTGCAGATAACTTCTACTAAGTTTGTGGTGAAGTGGCTTTTGCATCACAAAAGCACAGTACAACCACTATGGTTAAGAAAGCCGGACACCTTTATTTTGACTGCAAAGTTGGAGATCGACAAGAGGTGGGACCCACACATATGCTGCGGCAATTGTGCAACAAATCTTCCATAGGGGTTGAATAGGAAAAGGAAATCTATGCCTTTTGCAGTGCTAATGATTTGGAGACAGCAAACAGATCATACCAGCAATTTTTACTTTTGCATGATGCCTCCAGTTGGGAAAGGTGTGTTAAAGAAGAAAAAGTGGACTGTGCATTATCCAAGCATTCCATCAGCTATATGCCCAGTATCCCACAGAGAAGGACTGCTGGTTTCTGACGCATCAGAATTATTATCACTTGAGTCAGATGGGAAGAAGAAAAGGATGAAACGTCTGGTCCTGAATAATCAATGTCACAGGATCTACATTTTCTCCCATCCTCCTCCTCTGAACCACATCTCATAACACCTCATGTCAGAGATTTGGAACTACCCAAGAGTAAAGCAGAGCTGTTGGGCTCCAGATTACAGCAGTAGAATCTTCTGGCAGGTTCCCATGTTCCATGACCATCAAAAGGTTCCATGACCACCGTCTACCTAAACGTTGTATGGTAGAGCAATGGAAGAGTGGCGGCTGGGCAACTTCAGTTCAAACCCTACTAAAATCTAAATCCCTCTCCACAGATATTTTTGTTTTTTCTGAGGTTAAAAGAATGTTGAGGGACTGGTTCTACAAATTGGATAACAACCAGGACTTAGCCTTAATTCACTCTTCAAACTTTTCTCACTGGTACCATCTGCTGAAAACAAACCACTCAATAGTGCAATACCTACATACACTTACTTTTGCCTCCTTGAGAACCGTATTCACAGAACTCCGTTTCCAAACCATGCCAACCGCTGTCTTAGACGGCAGGTATATGAATGTCCCTAAACATCTAAGGCTATGTATTTGCGGAGCAGGTGAGATAGAGGATCTTGTCCACTATTTACTCTACTGTCAGCTCTATCAAAACCCCAGAGAAAAGCTCCTGGGTAACATTTTGGCTGCTCTACAGGAGGAAAGCCCTCAGATAAAGGTGGTCAGGTTACTTTTGGACTGTGACCCTTATGTTACATACAGAACAGCACTGTTTGCAAAAGCGGCCAGAAATATTCGAGCTAATTTCCTGAAAGCCATTGCGATCAATTGTGCGGGGGACTCCCAGATATTAAGGGTTTCTTATTATTTTATATGTCTGTGATTTTATCATGATTTTATTTGATCATATTTGTATTTTAAACAATTGTGACGGCTTTTAGCTAATACAATAAAATTGAACTTGTTTGTTTATCAAAAGGATCTTGACCCATTCAACATCGTTCATAGTCCAGATGAGTGGAGACTGTTCATTGATTCATCAAATAAGAGTCTTAAAGCAGTTTTGCTGCATAATGACAATTATGACAATAATTCTTCCTTCTTGGAGTTCCACCTGACCTTTCTCTACAGGCGAGTCATATTTAGGTTCTGTAAGGTGTCTGTCAGGTACAATTTCCAGAATGGAGAATAATGGGATTTGTAGTCCAAAAAAATCCCATTCATTGTCAGCAACATTTTACAACAGTTCACCTTCACAGGTGTCCCCAGACAAACATATTGTAGCAGTCTATTATGGAGACAACCAGAGCCTGGGTAACTGTGGCCAGGTTTGACTGTTTCAGATACCATTGCAGCTGAGTGTGCTGGTGTGCTGCTTATATACCGAACTATAGCACTTAAAGCACTCTCTGGGCGGTCTACAATTTAATTTTACAGGCTACACATTGCCCCCACACCCCATCAAGCTGGGTACTCAGTTTAGTGATCTTGGAAGGATGGAAGGTTCAGTCAAACCTGAGCTCTGTCAGTCTGAGAATGGCCCAGTATGTTTCATGGTTTGGTAAGAACCTGGTTCTCCAGAATTTTGCAATCCAGCTCTCTAACCACTATAGCCCCACTACACAATGCATAGCAAATTGATTACAAAGAGCCTTCATAGGCTCCACCAGCACATCCAAAGGATTTATCCAGAAATCTCCTGTAATGCAGGCAACTGTTTTGTCCTTTTCCAGCATTTATTTCCATCCCAAATCTAAATGTCATTCCTTGTATCTGATCTGAAAACACAGCTCACAGCACTTTGCTGCTGATCAAAGGTTTTTCACTCAGGGCCAACGTGCTTCATTAAACAGGGAAGCATGACCACTGAGCTTTGATGTTGATAACTGCCCCCAAACAATTTGTTATTATCAGCTTATAAGATCTCTCAAGGGCATGAAAATAAATAAAATGACTTAAACATGTTATAAAAACATAAGTCAAAAGTATTTCTCCTAAAAGTAAAATGAATGCACTTTACTTTTTATTTATTTGTTGTTGGTTTATGATAGCAGACAAAAACAAAAGAAACATAAAAAATAAAAGAAGGCAAAAACGTTATGGCATCTTAAAGATTAACTGCTATATTTTAATGTCAGTTTTCATGGACAAGCCCACTTTGTCAGACAAGTTTATGATGTTTCAAACGATCCCGGCAAGGAATGTCAGGATAAGAAATGATGGAGAAATGAGTTCAGGAGAGAAGGTTGGCAAAAATTTTGGCACAATTTGTGATAGCAAATTGGTAGTTGGAAAAGAATGATGAGGGAGCGAATGAGGTTGGAAACCAGTTGAATTTTCTCCTCTGCCACTCTAAATGGGACCCAACCATTGAACATGCTCTCTTTTTTTTTGAAAGGGCAAATCAAATAGGACTACTTAGTGCTTTTGCTATGCAGGACCAGACTTCTGGATGCTCTCAGAGTATTGATATTAACATCCTACTATAAATCCACAGACACAAGCTCTCATTCACACAATTCCAACCCCCTGCCCAAAAGGCTCTTGCCAAACAACAAGAGCAAGGGAGCCTACACTGAGTTCCAACCAAGCATGCATGCTCTAGCAGTCTTGAGATCACTGTCAGCATACCCTGATGTCTCACCTATTGATTGACTATGAGTCATTTCCAAATGGTGCACTAATAACAGATTTTCACAGAGATCAGCACCCATTAAAACAGAATTTTATTAAAATGTGGTGTTGTTGCAGTGCATGGGTTGGAGGTGAGGTATTTTTACATGAAAACAGACACGGATCATGCTTTGTATGGCTTACGTCCCAACGGTGCTTCACAAATAATTGTACTATGCATTTTAGATTAGAATAGGGGATTCCTTAAATACCGAACATTTATGATGGTTCCAAAACAAGCTTTTTCCACCTGCCATTTGAGGGAAATGAGCTTGCTGTGTTTCACAAGCTTCACACAACTTTGTCAACAAGTCTAATTTCTGAGACACCAAAGTTTTCTTTTAATCCCATGTCTGGAACATTGCCATGACTTCAGCTATAACGATGAATTATCTGTAATACATAATTTGGCCTACAGGTCAGCTGATCTAAATAGTTGATCTGTAGCTAAGAAGTGCTTTGAATGCTGTTCTATCTGCTCATTTGTTCCAAGAGTTTCCTCACACCCACATGCTTCCGTGGGGCTTTTATGTATTCCTGTTTCCCAGAAATATATTACATTTGCTTGAGTCATGTGGATTCTTTTTCCCAACATCCTTCATAGTGGAAAGGCAGAGTATACGGGTCCCAACCCTAATATTCTGCTTAGTTTTTAGAATCATGTGAAATCAGAGTGTGCAGAGTTTTTGAGAACTGTTCCATATCATAATGTCTATTTGTTATGGGCTTTGTCGCTTTAAAACTACCATTATTCCATCTATGGAGATATGTACAGATAACAGGGGAAAAGAAATCACAAATACCAAGAGACATAAATATAAAATCAAAATTAAAAAGGGCGAGCACACTTTTTCATCCAGAAGTGAACCATAATGCATACCGAGTGCTTTATAAAGCACACTTAACCTCTAATTCAGAATTTATCAAGCATAGGAAAGAAACACAGTTCAAAATGCAGGCCTCCTCAGGAAGGAACAAGGAGATAATTAGTACATGTTTCAGTCAAAAAATGTTTTAATTTGTTATAATGGTCTCATAGAAGAAAGAGAACTGCAGTCTAGCTTCTTCCTTTTTATTTTTTCTTTTCTTTTTCCTTTCCTTCCATTTCCTTTCCTTTTCAAAATCCAACATAGGTCTGTAATTACAGCAGGACCCAGGGTAAAGACAGCTCATTTAGTTTCAAGCCTTCTAAAAGTCTTCTGCCAACAGATACCTTCAGAAATGTTTGTTCACGAAAGATTTACACAGGGTTTTTAAAAAAAAATCATTTCAAAACTCTGCAGTAAAAGGACTTCAAAGGTCATGGAGCTTTTGCTTTGACACTAGCTGCCCTTCTTTCACTGATCCACTAATATTTTTTCATTTAATAAATGTCTTTATCATTACAAGACAAAAGTTTAGCAAACCCAGAGGTCAGTTTGCACTCAGATGGAGCACATCGTTTGAGGTCTTCACTGTGCCTTGGAGAAAGGAAGCAACTGTTGGTCTTACTAAGCACTCTTCTGATTATAATAACAATAAGTGTGTTTCACAGCTTTTTAATCATAAAAATTCAATAAGCAGAATGAAAGTGCTTCAACTACAGCTATGCACAAATTCCTTTTTAAATTCTCCACTAGTTTCTGGGCAGGAAAAACGGGGGTGGTGGTGTAACATGTCAAGAAATTTCTCCAGAGGAGGAAAAAATATGTAACAATTTTCTAAAGAGATGTTCACCATTAAAAGTAACTATGGGGTAGCATTCTTCTTTTTCTTCTAAGAATTTTGGATTTCCAAAGGGGCAACAATACCAGCTACAGTATATCCGCTCTGCTTCCTACACAGTGCCCTCTATCTGGTATCATTCTGGGATATGATGGCGCTGGGGAAGTAGACACCTAGAAAATGGTGGAAGAACCTTGGAAAGGGTTCTTCAAAGTGACCTTCTATTTCTAACTGAATAAGAAAAAGAACCTTGCCCTCCCACCCCGGAATAATGAGGCGAGACTCAAATGATGGGATGAAAACAGGGCCACACTTTATTAACCATAACACTTTTCAACTCTCAGGCCCTTCCAAGCAAATGGGGACTGCGGTAGTGTGGAATGATGCTGGTAGTGAAGGTCTCACAGGATGACAATGGGTGAATGTGCAGCCCCAAGGTAGCGTGGCCCCTATGGCCACGCATCCTCGGCCGGCCATGGTTTGACCACCCCCAACCTCTAGCCTATCTCTTGGCGGACTTTGGTCCAGAGGTGTCCCCAGCGCGTTGTCCCCCCGGACCGTAATCTCGCGATCCACAGCTCTGAGGGTTCAGACACGCTATACCCCACTTGAACTCCACGGGGAACTCACCGATTAATCTTCATTCTGCACTACCCGCCATTGCAGGGAACTAGCTTAGCTATGTCCCCTGCCCACCATAATATCCAATTCCAACTGCAAAAAGATCTCCAAACCCATGTCCAACAAATGGACCCAATCATTTCTAAATAGTTCAGACGTTAAACTTATTGCCAGATGTCCAATCACCGAGCCCAAGTCCTTGCATACTACTCTACACACTTCCTGGTTTACGCTCCTCCGAGCCTTGTTAATGCAAAGAGAGGGACAGTCGGCCCTCCACATGATCCTGGAAATCATTGTAGACCACACAATACAGGTCTGTGGGTAAGCTGACTTCCATGCCCTCAAATCCTCCAGAATCTCAATTATCAACGATTTGCCTGTGGTCATTGCCCAGGTCATTACCACCTAGGTGGATCACCATGACATCAGGAGGCATGATCTCCGCAGAGTCCCATGTTGCAGCATTAAACTCATTGACCTCATTCCTCTTTGGCCTTTCCATTCTATAAACGCGGAAACCCCTAAACCTAAGTTGGGCCCCCAAGATGATTTTCTGGCATAACAGGCTGCCCAGAACATGAAGCTATGCCCAACGATCCAAATCCTTGTCCGTCTGCTACTGGCCCCCATACCTGCAAAACAAACACAAAGATGGTCAGCAACCGGCCTACACTTGTGGTAGCGTACGAATGTACAACTGGAATCTGTTCGATGACCAACACTCCATCCTTTTAATAGCTTCAGGACCATATCCCAATGCAGCAGCCGTCAATGCTGCTCCTATTCTGAATGAGTGTGTCCCAAAACGCCATCCCTGCAACCCAATCCGATGGAGCGCTATCTCTGTTAGTTTCTGAAACTGATATTTAGTAAGCAGGAGGCCATCGCTATGGCAAAATAAATACCCGCTATGCTCCCCTCTCAATTGCAAGTCAGCCACCAAAGCTTTGACAGGGCATATTTCTTTAACTGAACACTGGCCCAACACGATATCTTCTCCCTTTCCTCTTTGGTAAGTCTTAGAATGCCTAATGTGAATATAAATTTTGTTTTCTACCACCCGTACATCTTCTTTTTGTAATGCTGCCTGCAACTTAACTGCTTTACTCGCAGCAACCACTTCCCTGACTCAAAGAGCCCTCAAAAAGGCTACCAAAGATGCAGCCCTAAACAATGCTATTTCAAAATTATGTCTACATATATCCACCCAAATTTTGCTAAGCTGCACCAGAATCTCAGGGGTGAACAGTGATCTATCGTCCGGCAGCCTGGCCCTTTCCTTGCTCCATCCCTTGTTCATTTTCTTACTTTTGTATAAAATGCTAAAGCCGACATCTTACCTTGTATTGAGCTAGGCGATAAACCCTTCCTATGCAGGTATAATTCAAATTGCTGCAAATGTTCTACCGGGGCTGGCCATGTAGGCTGTAGACCCACACTAGACCTGAAATCGTGAAACTCAGTACTCACAGCTGTATACCCCTTACGAGTCCTGGGAGCCAATGCCAGCCCTATTGGATGCTCAGCCTCTTCCCGCCAATTAGCCAGACCTCCAGAGGAAGACTGTTGGGATACTTTCTGGCTCCTGGCGCTAACTCCCTGAACCGTTCCATCTGTAGACATGACAGGGCATCAGCTATGCTATTCTCCAGCCCCGGGATATGCCTGGTTTGCAGTACTATGTTAAATTTCAGTGTGCGCAGTGTGAAGGCTCTCACCAACCTCATGACGTGCTTTGACTTGGAGGACAGCATAGTAATCACATCAACCACCGCCTGGTTGTCGCACCAAAAATGCACTACGGAATTGGACCATTCCTCTGACCAGATCAATAATGCTCCAACAATGGGAAATAATTCAAGAAAGGTTAGGTCTCTGGTGAGACCTGTTTGGTGCCAACTCTCTGGCCACTTACCTGCGCACCATATTCCCCTAAAGTAAATACCCAAACCCAGGGAACCTGAGGCATCAGTTTGTACCTGGAAATCTGCGCCCAAGCAAATGTCTGCTCTCCAAAATGAAACCCCATGAAAGCCATCTAAAAACTTGTTCCAAACCAATTGCCTCATACCTTCAGTAACTCTTGTCCTATGCAAAGGCCTTCGTAAGCTACTCATGGCATCACATAGCCTCCTAAGAAAAGTCTGACCTGGCGCTACCACCCGACAAGCAAAGTTAAAATGTTCCACAATTTTTTGCAATTCCCTAAGCGTTACCTTCTTCTTGCCTAAGAGAACTTTCAGTCTATCCCTAAGCTCCCTAAGTTTATTAACTGGGAGGCAACATGCCTTTGCCTGTGTCCAATTCTATTCCCAGAAAAGTCAGAATGGATGAAGGTCCTTCCGTCTTCTCCTCTGCCGATGGCAGCCCTAATTCCTTAGCCATGTCCTGAAAAGCCCTCAAGAGCAGCAAACACTGGCCCAACCCTTTTTCCCCACATACCAGAAAATCATCCAAATAATGGACCGTACTGGCCAGTCCCACCCTGTGTCTAAGGTTACACTCCAAAAAGGAACTGAAATG
Organism: Intellagama lesueurii; assembly: GCA_037013535.1. Lineage (NCBI taxonomy): Eukaryota > Metazoa > Chordata > Lepidosauria > Squamata > Agamidae > Intellagama > Intellagama lesueurii. The sequence goes on along the minus strand of JBAJHW010000002.1, from coordinate 265,133,156 downwards.
CTCAAACGGAGTGCAGGAGATGGAGCAACCCATGGGAAGGGCCCTGTCTATATAATACGCTCCTTCAAAAAAGAATCCCAAGAGATCACAATCACCCGGGTGTACTGGGAGCAGACGAAAAGCTGATTTAATGTCAGACTTCGCCATCTCCACCCCAAAGCCACACGCCTTAACCATGCGGACTGCAGTGTTAAATGACGTATAACGCACTGAACACAACTCCAAAGGTATGGTGTCATTTGCTGAATCATCTTCTGGAAAAGAGAGGTGATGTATCAATCTAAACTCTCCCTCCGCCTTATTAGGAACAACACCCAAAGGCAAAATCCGGAGATGAGGAACGGGTGGCTGTTCGAAGGGGCCCAAAATCCTCCCCTCACGAACCTCCTTATCAATCTTTTCCCTAACTACATGTTCCATGCCTCTTACCGATTTCAAATTCTCAGACCAAGAGCCCTTTCTTTCCCCCAGTACTGGAATTCTAAAACCAAATTTGAATCCTTCCAAGAGGAATGCTGCTTCATCCTTCCATGCAACCACTTTTCCAGCACTGCTACCTTAATGGGGCTGGGGCCCTTTTGGAGGGGGCTGCCCCCCCATCAGCTTTCTTTCCCCCACCTCCTTCCTTGCCTCTGACTCTCTGTCCTCTCCTAAAGCAATTGGAGCCTGCATGCTGGCGGCCACAGACCGAACATTCATGCCTGTTTTGACATGGTTTTCTAGAGCAGGTCCCTCTGGAGTTAAATTCCCAACACAACAGGTGGGGTTGAAACACCTGCCATGCGGCTACATGAGGATTGCTAGGCTGGCCTGCTCTGCATATTAAATGTCCACTATCAAATCTTTCACCTGTGGCCAGCCTTGCTGGTGTCATGAACTGTAACCAAAGGCCCGGCTGTGGCTCATCCCATTGCATATTCGGATGAACAGCTGCTGTCATTCTAAATGCTTGATCATAAACAAGCCATGCGTGGCCAGGGTAGTCCACGTATGACCTATACATTAGATCCAGATACTGGACCAATGACAGGGCTCTCCAAGGTTGTGCCTTCACAATTACCCCAGCATAAATGAGGAACCCTGGCAACCAATCTGCTCAAGAACGTTCCGGTTTCCTATGCCTTTGCCTTTCTTTCTCCCTGTCATCCTCCTTTTCTATATCCTTTACATCCACTTTCCTATTTAACAGTTTGAAAACGTGGATATAGTCCCCTCGCCAATTTTTTTTCTTTTGTGGCAGGAGTCAGGTGATCACCCAAAGGCATGGCATAATCTCCAAATGGCAGTGCTTTAAGTGGAACTGAGTTATAACCTGTGTCTGGCACTGAGGGGTACGGCCAGACCCCCACTCCTGGAGTAAGCCCAAGCGGAGCTGGGAAGGTGACCAGTGGGTAAGGTGCACTCCATGTCCCAGCAGCCCATCCTTGTAATGGTAATGCCTGCTGACCAACTGAGCTCCCTGGGCTCCCCACACTATACTGCTGTGTACTGGGCATTTGCACCTGGCCAATGCCAGACCAAGGCCATGTGATCAGGGGAGGGCTGGTGTCCGGTGCAACCACTAGCTCACCTTTGGAGGGTACTGCGGCTGTATCCTGCTCCAAACACACCACCTCATAAGATTATCCTAGACCGGCTCCATCCTCTTATTGTACCAACCAGCTGTGTTGTCCTAATGTGGTCTGGGTCTGCTCGGTCCTGGCATGATGAAGGCCTCGTCCACCTCCCCAGACTCTTCTCCAACTGACGGTGCTCGGGCTGCTTGTGAGACCGCCGCCCTCGATGGCCCGTGCTTGTCTGCCCCTAGAACAGCAATACAGGACATAAGATTATCTGCAAGTGCCTTCAGTTTGGTGCACCTATGCCCCTTAGAGTCCCCAGAAGAATGACATGGCTGCTCATCACTCACCCCTGTTTGAACGAGCCACACGCTCAGCCTCCCACACCGAAATCTTGGCTTGTATTACCTCTCAAACTGGCCAACTCTCTTTGTCTGAAGATGACCTGGGTGGGGAAACCGCAGGTGCAGCCTTGTGTTTTGCTGGCTGCTTCCCTTTATTTTTATCCTGGCCCTTCTTGGGACCCATAATTATGTTAGATATCCTTTAATGTAAATGCACCAATTAAGCAAAGCAAAGCGTGCTGCTTATATACTGCCCCATAGCGCTTCAAGAATTCTCTGGGCGGTTTACAAGTTAATTATGCAGGCTACTCATTGCCCCCCCAGCAAGCTGGGTACTCATTTTACCAACCTCGGAAGGATAGAAGGCTGAGTCAACCTTGAGCCGGCTACCTGGGATTGAACCCCGGGTCGTGAGCACAGTTTTGGTTGCAGTACAGCAGTTTAACCACTGCGCCACGAGGCTCTCCAATTGGCACCCTCACAGGCCTGTCAACTAACCTTAATGCCTCCGCAGCTGCTTGCCTGTACCCCTATAGAATTAAACCACCAATTCAATATTAATCAATAACGTTTGGGATTATCAAACCCCCCCTTTCTTTTAAATATATATATAAAGTGCAGGGGTGAACACCCACTGCCTGAGGAGATTGGGCAGCTGAAATTCCCCCACCCCTTTCACCAGGTATTAGGTTATTAACTTATTTTATTCAACACAATATTTCCCTCCCCAATCTCTTATTCTCTCTCGCTCTCTCTATGATTTTGTTTTATTTCATAGTTTATTTATTTGTATATTTATTGTAAGTTATTTATTTTATTTTTATTTATTTAATTATTTATTTTGATTATTCCTATTACTATTATAATTTTTATAAACTGGTGCTAAATGGGCAGGGGGGCAACCCCTGGTTTACAAGACCAGCATCCTAACCCTCATGCACTATATTGATTATTCTTCCTTTGATTATCTTTTTTTGGGGGCTATTTATAAAATTAAAAGGAATTCCCAGTCCAAACCAGTGGGGGGGGCAGATGTAACCCCCTCCATCAACAGCCTGCTGCCGCCCCTTAACAAGAGTAGGACCACTAGGAGCAGCAGCCCTTATAACCCCCTTCTTTTATTTCTATATATTATACCCTATGATGATGATGATAGTCTTTTTGTGTGTGTTATTGCTGAGCAATCTCAGTGATAGCTATGGGAAAAAATCCCCAATCCAAACCACTGGGGGGGTGCCAATGCAACCCCCCCAGTTCCTCTGCTGATATCTTGAATCGCTGCTGCGTCACGACAAAACCGAAACCTGGATCGCTCCAACGCAGCAGCCTTCTCTCGAGAATACAAGCCTCAAAAGAGGCTGATTGGGGGAGGAGTGCCTGTTAAATAAGGCACTCCTCTCCCCTCCCTTCCTGGATAGCCAGGACGTGAATACCACATTTTGCGCTATTCCAGCCAGGAGGGCAAAGACGCTTCATGCGGCAAAGTTCCTTGCCGGCAGAGTGCGCCAATCTCAAAAAGTTTCCCAGGGAAAAAATGTCCTCTGAGAACTTTTCTCTCAGGATTTGCTGTTCTTCAATCTTCCCTCCAATCTTCCAAACATTTTATTTCTTCATGAAGAATGTCCCATTTTTCTGTCTTGTTCACAGGATATAATTTCTTTTCATTATATTACTGGAACTTTGCAAGGAAGTGAAGAGTGCTGTATTTGCTTTCTTGCTCTTCTCCCCCCCCCCCCGCCCTTTCTATTCCACTCTTATTTAAACCCTGAAGCTTCACAGGCTAACCACACTTCTTGATGTGAAAAAGCCTTGCAGAAGAAGTTACCTCACAACATCTTCCCCTGGTTTTAAAGTGACATATAGGATTGTTGAGGAGGGGTCAACTTTCAGTAGAGGATTGTACAATGAAACAGTAAACATGTACACACACTCTTCTTGAGAATCTAGAAGTTGAGTCATGGCAACTGGACTTCTTTCTTATTAGGTTGAAACTAGACATGGGGATGAGTAAAAAATGAATCGTGATATTGGTTAAAAATTGCTTAATAATTAAATATTCATCCCTTCATATTCATGAATTCCAGAGACCCCAATGAATACAAAGGGACGAATATTGCCCCATTTTTTTTCATTCCCCATAGGAAGGCTAGCCTTCCCTCTCTGGCTATGGCTTTTCCACTCTGCCTACGGGCCCTCCAATCAGCCCATAGGCAGCCAGCCAGCCAACCCCACAGCCTATCCCCAGCCCCCTTCTCCTCCCTACTTTAGTCTCTGCCATCATCTGCCGCTGCCACCATCCATCACTGCCCACTGCCATCCATTGCTGCCCACTGCAGTTCAACAATGGGCAGCCTCCGCAGTTCAACAGTTAAACAATGGGCAGCCTCCGCAACCATGGCCTACTGTAAGGGACATTGGCTGCCCTTTGCAAAGATGGTGGCTGCAACTTCTTTTAGGGCATGTTACATCTTAGTTCTAAAAATTAAATAAATGAGAGTTAAATGTTCTTGACATCCCCTAGTCTTTGTCTTCATACTTAACATCTAATCACAGCTGCTTTCACTACCCTCAGCAGCAACACCTTTAAGTGATGATGATCAGGAAATGTCTCTACATCTCAGAGTGCTAGCTGCTGCTAGTTCATGCTTGGGTCAATTACATTTTTTCAGGGGAAACTTGATTATCGTGATATCCCCACAACATTTCCAAAGAGGCTAATTACCTCATTAATTATTTTGAATACTAATTAGCAATGTTGTAGAAAACTCTCTCCCATATATCGAACAATCCCACCATATATACTTCAAAGCGGCTTTTAGAAAAACATTCAGAAACTCCAACAGCTGTTTTCATGATCAAGATACATTTTGCTTAAGGAAAAACAGAGGGAGGTCCTGCTGATAGAGCATTTTATAGTTGTTTCCTCTCCTTCCCCTTTAGGCTGATAACACTGTGGAAAAACAATATCTTGCAATAAAATTACCTGCTAATTTGGTCAGTTTGCTTTAAAACGTTGACCAAACAAGTACTTCACAAGTCTGGCTTTGTTTGCTTGCTTGTCTTTGCTCTTGTCTGCTTATTAATTTGATTCTTCAAAGGAATTATTAAATTAGCAGTAAAGATTTTATAGACTCTTTCTGCAGGGCTGACTAATCCAAGATCCCTGCTGGTTTTATCACTTGTTGAATTTTTCAGTAAGTATCAATTGGGTGTTCGTAGTTTCCTCTTTTTTAAATATAGGAAGCTGAGTTTTATTCAGAGGATTCATGCCTATTTTCCTCTATGATGGACATGAAAACCGATACTGTTCTGTAGAACAAAAGAGTCTTTTGGTTTTAGCCCATACCAATTTATGCCAGATAAAATCGATTTCTCTTACATGTGCCACAGGACATTTTGTTGTTTGTATTGCAACTGTCTAACATGACTCCTTCCTTGGAAATGATGGTTCTTCTGTTCTGCACTGCTGACTTCAGCTGTTCTTTCATAAAGCTCAAGATTTACAGGAAAAAAAAACCTAGCAAGGTTGGTAATAGTTTTCACTAGGAGTCACACTGTATTACAATGTACTCACCCATGTTTTCTCTTCCCATTAATTTTGAGATTGAAAATGATGTATTACACATATTAAACTCTTCCTGATATTCTGCTTTGTGTAGAACGGCAGCTTTTCATTTGTCAGATTCTGCAGAGTCCTCATATAATTTCTTTTTTACTCTGGAGATGCAGGCATATTGTGTGTGTTTTTAATAATATGTAATATGCCTGCATCTCCAGAGTAAGAAGAAATTTTATGGCTATCTGAAATGTGCAGCACAATTGGACATAATCTGTGATTTCAGCCAATAATGGCAGTAGCAGCAGTAGCAGTACATTTCTGAGAAAGCATCTCTCTCAACTTCATTCGCCAGTCCTGACCTTTGCTCGGAGTCCTCTTCCTCACCCCCACCAGCAATTTTGTTCAACACCTTGGCTTCTTTGGAACTGCTTTAATAATATTTGCTGAAGTGTTCATTCTTTATTTAGACACCAGTCCGCACTGCTGCATTGCAGTCTGATGGGCAGCTGGGGAATCATGTGTCTGATGTAGATATTTTTAATAAAAAGTGAAAGTTAAAAGCATCGTGGCCACGAGGGAAATACTATCAAAGCCCGGCTTTGATTCTGCCTGTCAAGGAAAGCAGCAATACAATGTTGCAGGGGCATCTGCATTGAACGAAAAATCCAAACATTTTTCAAAGCCTGAACTTGATATTTTGACCTTAGGGTTGCTAGCCTTTCACGGATAGGTCTATCAGGGCAAGAGGCTGTAGATTTGCAATTTGAGAACAAATGTAATTGAATTGCCTATGCCTAGCACTGACATCATATCCATGCATCTAATGAAATGGACTTTTAGAAATGTGTTCCAGAATAAATCATGTAACTCCATGTACCCATTGCACATATAAACTTTCTGTATCACAGATTCATAAAGTGCTCTCCTGGAATATATAAATAAATATAATCAGAATGGAAGATGCTTCCTTCAATGCTTATTCAAGCTACTATGTATAGATGGTTTAGCACCAGTACTTAATCATATGCTCAAACATAATCATAGGTTATGATCATGCTAAGCATAATCATACAGTTTATGTACCATTACATAGGCAATACATTTGTTTAAATGCTGCTTCAATGAAGATCATGGGCATTATTTATTATTTATGAACGTGTTTTTAAAAATCACATCGCTTTTCTTATAGTGAAATTATCAACATATCTTCTCAGAATGTAATCCCAGTTACAATCCTAACTATGTGTAACTAGAATTGCTCTCAAAGGCAATAGTTCAAATTATACTCCATTATACCAGCTATTTTCCTCATAAGCATTTCTGGACCAAAGAAAAGAAAGCAGTATGTGCCACTCCTTTCAGGAAATACAGAGATGAGACACAAGTGATAAGTTAAAAAGATCCATAAACTTTATTGATTCATAAATCTTTTAGACTGCAGTGAGACCTCCCTGTAGGGTTGATCCCGGGACACCCTGCCCACCTCTCCCAGTCAGTAAATACAGCCATGCTCCAACCAGCTTCATTTGGAGTGGGTTTCCTTGGCTCATTTCCAGTTCAAGACTTGTCATTCATGACCTGAGAGAGACCCAAAGGTTGACCCTCCAACCAGATCCCCAAATCCCATGATACTGGGCTCCCTGGTGAACTCTTCTTAATTGTCAAGGGACACTCTATCACTCAGTCTTTTTTTACTACCTGCCATGAGTTGTGACTGTATTTTTATTATCAACACCGCCCCAGATTTGATCATGTATTCTCCAAGCAATCGAACTGGGTTCAGCAAAAAGCTTCTGGCCCCCTTTTGTTTAACATACCAGTCAAAAGAACCCAGGACAAAAATTCCTACCCAGACTTTAAATAACCAGCTAGCTCACTCTGGGAACTATAGGGTGGGCAGGCAGTGCGAGGATAGGGGAAAGAGGCAAGTGTCAGTGCAAGGAAGCCCTAGAAACCCTCCAGTCTCAGCCCCCAAATGGCTTTACTGAACTGGCCTTGCACCTTCCTGGGTAAAGACAAAGTGTCCCCCACCCATCCATCTGCTCTTTCAGCAATGATCGATGAGGGCCTCACAAGTCTACTTTGGCCCACTCTGTAGCTTAGATTTTTGTATAATTATTTTAGTTATTATGTTTTTTAGTTATGATTTGGGGATCTTAATGAATTATGCTTTTAGTTATTCGTAATGCCTTGTGAAGGCTGTGTCTTAAATATACCTCAACGAACAAAATCGTAAATGAAACAGAATACGAAATTTTAAATTTAAATTTCAGATTTAAATACTCATTATCTCTATGTGAGGCGGCCTTTGAAGGCAACACAGAAGTTTCAGCAGGTACAAAATGCAGTGACTAAGCTACTATCAGGATCAAGGAAATATGATCGTATCTTCCCAATTCTGGCTCACCTGCATAGGTTGCCTGTTTGCTTCCATGCCAAATTCAAAGTGCCAGTGCTAACTTATAAAGCCATTCATGGTTGAGGACCTCATTACCTCTTTAAGATTGTTGATGTATGTGTTGGTGGCTGGGTTGTTATTATTTCTCTTTATTCCTGTTAACACCCAGATTAGTGCTCTGACAATAGATGGATGGAATAAATAAATAAATAAATATTCCATATGAAAAAAAATATTAATTGTTAAATGTGCATTCTTTTTAGATGAAGGTAAATCTGGAATATAAACCTGTAAGTTTGTATGATTGTTAGAGCCTCCTATAAAACGAAGTCTATGAACAAGGAATAAAGAAACTGGAGACAATGATGGCTGTGAACATGGGCACAACTTTTTTACACAATGACCTGCAATAAGTAATCTAGCCAGCCACTGCTGGGATTCTTGGTGTTTGCTCTAGAATCCCAACAGACATATTAATTACTGGTAGAAGTAACTGAATATATGATGCCATTTGTCTTCTATATCTTTTACAAAGTAACAGGGTTTAAGCCAATAGTTTATTTCATTAAAAACAATTAAACATATAATGATATTAGAACAGCTAAAAGGTCAAAAATACTTTAAAACATGTTTAAGTAGCAGTAATATAATAATAATGCACAGCATCTTGAAATTAAAAAAAATCTTGATTGTTCATGCAGTTGTTAAAACCCTTTCTAAAAAGAAAGGTCTTCAACTGTCTCCTAAAAGACTGGAAGGAGAGAGCTAGCTGGACCTCCTGAGGGAGATCATTCCAGAACCTGGGAACAGCCACTGAGAAGGTCTTGTCTTGTGTCTTCACCATATACTGTATATCTGTGTGTATACTGGCAAAAGGATAAGGGCCTCCCCTGAATATCTTAAGAGCTAAGGAGGCTCATGTTGAGAGATACAGTACTTCAGACAGCCTCTACCCAAAGCCATATGATGCTTTATAGATAATAACCAGTCCCTTGTAACAGGCCCAGTCAACAGTTTGGCTGCAGCAATTTGGATATTTTTCAAAGGCAGCTCCATAGAGAGCACACAACAGTAATCCAAGGGAGGTGTAGCTAAGGCACTTATCACTCTAGCAAATCAGTTAATCTAAATTCTATGCAAAAGAAAGAAAGAAAAGAAAAGAAGCACTCTTTTTTTTCCTGTCAAGGTTGCTCAAAACATCTCTATATAAGGCTGGTGCCTGTTCCCCTTTGGAGGCAAAACATACTTAGCAGATGCAGAAAGACTGGCTGATTGATCAAAAAGAGGCAAGCAATCCATTTTATGCTTCTAATTTTTAAAAGCATCAAATGGATGATTTGCACCTTTTTTGAGCAATCAGCAAGTGGCATCTGTCATAGTTTAGCTGTGGAATTTCTAAAATTACTACAGCTTACATAATTTGCACAGCTAACACAATTTGCACACATTCCTGCAAAATCAGTCACTCAATTGTGAAACATCTTGTTGAGACCACCAAAAAAATTCTCACTGTCTTACAGATAAGGTGTTGCAACTTTTCATCTATGCAAAATGAATGCCTTTTACAGCTACTGAGGTACCTGGAGAAAACAGAAACAGAAGCCACTTACACTACATGCTAAGATCTAAAGAACTGTTAACACACATGGGGCACTAGGCACTATACCCAGAGTACTTTAGCTACTGTAGATTGTTTGTTACATTATTGTTGTATGAGAGTGCAGCACTAGATATCGTGTGACAGCCCAATTCAGCATTCCATAAACCAACTAAAAAAATAGGGGTGACTGAAACAAAAGTTTATAACTTCTAAACTAGACATAGGATAAGCACCAATTTTGGCACAGACATAACAAACAGTCTGCTCTTGCTCTGTGCCAAATTTTGGGACATTGAGCAAATTTGTTTTGAGTTACAACTTTTTGAAAAGTAAAGTGGCTCCCTCCCCCATGAAGACACTTCTTTGTCTCCAGATGTAAAAGAAAAGACGAAACTTGCTTATCTTGAAAGACAATAGTTAGTCCCAGACCCCCCTTTTTTTATTTGGAGGGTATCTAGGCATGTGGGGTGCTAATACTAGTGTTGAAAATAGCCATTTGAGAAGCAAAAAACTTCTGAGTTTTTGGCTTTCTTACTGGAATGAACATTCTAAACATAAACATTCTGCAAGTGAGCATGGCAACATTAGTTCATCTGAGAGGTTGAAGGGTGTGTGTGTTTCTCCATTGTATGTGTTCTACCTACTCACACTTTTGCTTCAGCATTTCATTAAGTCTAAAACAGCCCTTCAAAATATTTTGGCCACATCCCAGATGTTCTCAATTCTGTCTTCTCCCAGTCACTATAGTATAGATCATGTGCTCATCTTCTGGAATCCTCTACCACTGGGTAATTCTACATGAGGAAAATGCTGTTGGAACTTGTGTGTAGTGTATGTATATTTAAACTCCCATTTTAAGAAGCCAGGAAATTCAATTCAATTCTTTTTCTTTTTAACCATCCATTTATGCATGTAGGATAATGTGCTTCAGCACCCATGAATCAAGATACCAGGAAATGGCCCAATATTGCTGCACAGTATTGTGCCCACTTTGCCAGCAGGAAAAAAGATGTCAAACTTTACATATAAAAGGATAGCCTGAACGTTCACAACACTAATGGCAGCCATCAAGATGTCTCAGGATACCCTATTTTGCTCACTACTATTCACACCTGTTGAAAAACAGCCCTGACCATTGCTTTGTGTTTGGGTGAGACGTGCTTAACTGAAGAAAATAGTAGTCAGCTTCTGGGATTTTCCCTTGCATGCTGTCACTTTGTGAATGGTAGTGATCACAGGAGGGACTCATCTTTCTGCAGTCACTATGTAATTCACTACAGTTGGCTTACCTAGTGTGTAGACTAATTTTTATCCCAACTTGTCCAACATGGGTTTGTCATATCACTTTGGCATATAGTGGCCAAAATGCTCTTGCACAAGTATGTGGTAGTTGCATGATAGCTGAGGCAGAAGTATGTTTGTCTAGAATATCAGCTGTGCACTGCGCAGTTGGTTGTGCTGGGGATGCTTAACCAATTGTGCATGACATAATTCCTTTTTGCTGAGTGTAATGCCCAGCATATTTATATTGGTATAATTCTATTTTACAGGATACTAGCCACAGTCTAGCCATGATTTTTGGAACTTCTGGGATTTTCTATATCAGACCCAGCTCAATGGTGCTGACCCTGATGAAGAGCTATATGACTTTGAGAGCAAGCTTGGGGTTCTAGTTTTTGGATCTGATCATGAGGAAGAAAAAGAGTCATGACTACAGAAGAACTACTCAACTTGAACATTGACAATGAAAAACAATGAAATAGAGATTTTGTATACCTTGGTTCAATCATAAATCCTAATGGAGACTGCAGCCAAGAAATCAGAAGACTGAGGCTAGGAAAGGCAGCAATGAAGGAACTAGAAAAGATTATCAAGTGTAAGGATATGTTACTGGAGACCAAGACCAAGATCATCAACACCCTGGTATTTCCAATCACCATATATGGGTATGAACACTTGACAGTTAAGAAAGCTGACAGGAAAAAAAAATGATTTGTTTGAGATGTGGTGCTGGACAAGAGCTTTGCAGATACCCTGGACGACCAGAAAGACAAAGAAGTCGATCCTGATCCATCTCTGAAGGCAAAATTGTTGAAACTGTGGCTGTCCTACTCTGGGCACGTCAAGAGAAGGCAAGACTCTCTGGAAATGACAAAAATGCTGGGAAAGGTGGAAGGCAGCAGGAAAAGAGGAAGACCAACTATGAGATGGGGTGACCCCTTAAGGAACTACATGCTTGAATCTGCAGGAGTTGACCAGGGCTCTTGAGAACAGGACATGTTGGAGATCGCTCCTTCATAGGGTTTCCAGAAGTTGGAGGTGACCTGATGGCACATAACAACAACATAAAGATACCACCCACCCTTTTGAGACAGAGATATGAAAAATATATATGTTATATTTGCATATGTCAAAATTAAGAAATATAAGGAAAAACAAGCAGAAAACTAGAGGACAGCAAGTCTTTTTTAAAGTACAGAACAAAGCCAAAAACAAAAGCCAGTACTACGTAGACACTAAGCACTGCCAATGTCATCTTTGGTTAACTCATGTTACAAAACCAGAAAACTTCCTTTCCTGTTACTAAACTTGCAAGTGGCTTCAGCTGTTTTATTTTTTATGAGACCAAGGTTCAAAAGTTCAATTTCAGTCATGGGTATGTGAAGAGGAAACAAGTCTTCAGAAGATGAATTGCAGCTCATTGAGAATCTGGAAGCAAGTATTGACTGGACCAATACCTTTCAGTTATGCAACACTGAAATCCTTCTGCAGACTCCCTGTTGTGTGGACTTGGAAAGATATCCCTTAGGTCATTATATTTAAGAATTGGGTCACAGAGTACTAAAGATACTCTCTGCTTAAAGCAGCGAATTGCAATTTTGGATAGTATAATATAGAGAAAGGGGGATAAGCCAGCAACTTGAAATGGTAGTGAAGGATTACTGAGGACAGTCTCCCCAAGCAACTCTGTTGTCCCAGTGCCAATGCCTTTGTGGTTCTGCATAACTTTGGGGTCCTTCAAGGGCTGAAAGGCAGTAAGTAAATACTTTTAACAAGGAAACAAGGAAAAACAGGGGCCCAGACTAGTTACTGCTGAGCAGGGCTCACCTGGGCTCAGGGCACCAAGGCAGGCATGATGAGAGCCATGCAGTCCAGAAGAAAGAGGAGAGGTGCCTGCCAGAGATTCCCCTATTAGCCCTGATTTGTCAACAGGGAGAGGGGGTTCCCCTGCCAGCGTGGGATTGGCTGGTGGGGGGGAGGGATCCAGGAGAAAGAAGGTGGTGCAGGAGGACTAGAAAAGGAGCTTAAACACCAGAGGGTGCAGCCACCCTCCTTCCAGTCTGCTGCTTGCCAGCACCTCACCATTTTTTTTTCTTTTCCCTCCTCCCTCTTCTTTTAAAGGGGTGGAATGGTATGTTGTGGAAGCTTGGATAACATCTGTACAGTGTGTGTGTGTGTGCACTGAATTATTTCATCACAACTTTGTTGGTGGTTTGGGGCATTGGGGGTGGATCTGGACAGCTTAAGGGCAAAGACCTCCAACAACTCATGAATCGTTTTAGCAAGGCCTGCCAAGACTTTGGATTAACAATCAGCCTGAAGAAAACACAAGTCATGGGCCAGGGCGTAGACTCACCTCCCTCTATTACCATCTCCACGCAAGAATTGGAGGTTGTTCATGAATTTGTGTACCTTGGCTCAACGATCTCTGACACTCTCTCCCTAGATGTCGAGCTGGATAAACACATTGGCAAAGCAGCTACCATGTTCTCAAGACTCACAAAGAGAGTATGGCTCAATAAGAAGCTGACGGCATACACCAAGATCCAGGTCTATAGAGCCTGTGTCCTGAGCACACTCCTGTACTGCAGTGAGTCCTGGACCCTTTGTGCACGGCAGGAGAGGAAGCTGAACACGTTCCATATGCGTTGTCTCCGACGGATTTTTGGTATCACCTGGCAGGACAAAGTTCCAAATAGAGTAGTCCTAGATCGAGCTGGAATTTTTAGCATGTATACATTACTGAAACAGCGACGTCTACGTTGGCTTGGGCATGTTGTAAGAATGGCTAATGGTCAGATTCCAAAAGATCTCCTGTATGGAGAATTAGTGCAGGGAAATCACCCCAGAGGGAGACCACAGCTGCGATACAAGGATATCTGCAAGCGGGATCTGAAGGCCTTGGAAATGGATCTCAACAGATGGGAAACCCTGACATCTGAGCGTTCAGCCTGGAGGCAGGCGGTGCATCATGGCCTCTCTCAATTTGAAGAGACACTTGTCCAGCAGGCCGAGGCAAAGAGGCAGTCACGAAAGCAGCAAAATCAGGGAGCTAGACGGGGTACAGATTGTATTTGTCTTCAGTGTGGAAGGGATTGTCACTCTTGAATTGGCCTTCTCAGCCACACTAGATGCTGTTCCAAGTCCTCCATACAGAGCACGATACCATAGTCTCTCGAGACTGAAGGATGCCTAAAAAAGGCAAAGACAAGAGTCTACTCACCCAGAACCATGAAGGAACCTCCTTGTACAGGGAAATTGGGGGAAGGGTCATGGTCTGGCCCAGCTCAGGGGCCTGCAGGACCAACCCCTGCCCCAGGTGTGTGAGAATCACAGAGTGGTATACACCCATGTGGTTTCCAGAAGATAGCTACTTCTGGTGGAACCTTCAGCAGCTGCTGAAGTGAATGGTGGTGGGCATCAGGTGGCAATTGGGTCTCTTGATGCACTGGATCCAATCCCCGATGCTGGCCAGGGACTGCTGCTGTAGCCAATAAAGTTGTGGACTTTCCTCCAAATAATTATATGTATTGTATTATTTTTATAGTTTATAGAGCCCGGGGGTGGGGGCTGTTCAGCGATAGGCCAGCAACAAGCAAACAAAGACTTCTTATGCCTTCACTCATGAATTTTTCATCTCAATAGATAGATAGAAGGAAATGCAAAAATGGGATCAAATCTAACTGGCTGACAGCCAAACTAGTCAAGATACCATTCACATCATTTACAACTCACAATCACTGTTCCCAATCATTCATAATAAATTGTCTGCTTGTTTAAATAGTGTTGTGGTTTGCCAAAATTAAAAGCAACTGATCAACAGACTGTTTACCTCAATAAGGCAAATATTTACTGAATGTTAAGTACTGATTGAAAAAAGAAGCACTTATTGAAAATGGAAAACCTTAGGTGCAAGTCCCTTCCCAAGTGGCGATATTCCTGTCTTACTCAAACAGCCTTTGTATAATGTATTCCTGTCATTTTAACTAATTTTAAATAAATTTAAATATATTTTAGTGGATTTGGGGTAAAATGGTGACATAGCCTTTAGTGAAGTAAAATTACAAAAATGACTTAGATCTGAGTGAGCTTGTGGGAGAAAAGGTATTACTTAAGATTAATATAATCATAAAATATAATATATAAAATAAATATAACATAATAATAAATATATTATAAAATAATATCATCATAAAATACAAAACTTAAACCACATAAAGATGTAAAAGATTATAATAAAATAATAAAACAGAAAATACTATTTTAAACATTCCACTAAACTCCACAACCTCCTCTTTCGATATGTCACTTTCAGCCAGATGGCCAACTTGCAAAATGGTCGGCCGTGTCCCGTGAAGGTTGCCCACCCCTGCTGTAAAGCCTTATCTCGCTGCTGTGGCCTAACCAGGATCAAGGTTGTGATTTGCATCTACTACTTGTCGTGTGGAATGTCGCACTGGAGTAGACAATATTTACCTCTCAACATAAAGAGACTTATTTTCCCTGAATTAACTCTTTTTATTTGACTTCTTGCAGCTTCATCCACAACCACCCAGAATGGCCTGGGTTGCCAGACGGGTGGTATAGAAATAAATAAATAAATAAATAAATAAATAAATAAATAAATAAAGTTCTTTAGTGATATCACAGGGAATATTAGTCTCATGTTGACTCAACAATTTTACCTTGACACTTTTCATCTCTCTTCTGTAAGCACGTACTGACTAGCCTTGCCAGTCATAGTTCAGATTGAATTGAATTGAATTTATTTATTACGGTCGGGTGACCAGCTCATAAAACATATTATGTGGCTAAAATATACAAAATGCAGTTTAAAAATGTACAACCAGTTCATAAAACATATTGTATGGTTTAAATATACAAAATGCAATTTAAAAAGTGTACAACAGATAATTAATTGTGTTGTTGTTGTTGTTTAGTCATTAAGTCGTGTCCGACTCTTTGTGACCCCATGGACCAGAGCAGGTCAGGCCCTCCTGTCTTCCACTGCCTTCCACTGAGTTTGGTCAGATTCATGTTGGTAGCTTCGGTGACACTGTCCAACCATCTCCTCCTCTGTCGTCCCCTTCTCCTCTGGTTGTAAAATATGGGGAGAATCAAATCATAGTTCAGATTCGTGCTTTACAACTGCTGCCTGAAATCGTCATTCTTCATTTATTTATCAGCCAGACATCTCTTAACATCACTTATATTCATTAGAAGTGATAAGCTGACTTCAGTTTTCTGTTCCCCCTGCTCAGATACTGCTGGTAGACCAAGCAAACATCATCTAATATCATTATCCATAAGGAATAAGATGTTCCATCTTTGATCATTGTATCATGAACAAATGCTTCATTGACTTGTTCTAAAAACATTCTACTGGCAGAGCTCCTGGGCCAGAGGCCTCCTACCTTTTTATCAATCCAGATACCTGTGATGCTGGTGTATGACAAGCTGGTTCTTCATCTCAGCAAGAGTATTTCTAACATTTTAATTGAAGGTTACCTGCAAGGTTCAGTGCTAAACATCACAGAAGCCCTACTGTCCGTTAGATCTAATAGATGTCTGGATTAATACTGAGGACTATTCACCTATACATAACACCAGGTTATAATTGTAGTTGTGTATGTCAAGCTGATCAGATTCATTCACTTGGTCCTCAAGATCATTGTCAGTGGAATGTGGTAGAAAAAAAATCAGAACATGAAATCAGAAATATCGTACATTTAGTGCTGAAAATCTGGCCAGTATTAGCAACTTTCTATGCACGTTGACATCACAAGCTTAAACACATACATAAGCCCTATTAATTTAAATGAAACATATTCCCAGGTAAGAAAGTATAAGATCGATGCCTTACTTTGTTGACCATCTAGCATGAATAAAGGTTCTGTGTAGGGATACTTTTGAAGAATGATAACCCATTTTTGCAATAATAATTGAATAAATAAGAATGAAATCCTTTTGGAACCAAAATGCTACTCAGGTTTGATTTACTATGTATACTTTGCAAACTGGATTGTTGAAATTGATACTTCCAGGATCCTGGTTGGATGCATACTTCACAGCAAGAGCAATATTCTCTTTAATTCTTCCAAGTGTATTTTTCTGCATTTCTAACAACCCCTTAGGGACTTTAGATTGAAATCTATTTTTTAAAGCAATTCTCCCTTCTCCATCATATGAGCAGACAGGTTTGTTATTGCATGGTTGCTCATGAATTCTGGACTGTTGGCATTGATTTTTTTTCCCCTGGCAGCACTGAGAATTTGTTTTGAAAAATAACCCTAGTGACCACTAAATGGACTTCGCGAAGAAAACCAAGTTTAAAAAGTAAAGGTAGGTCATGTTTGAATTCTAGGAACTTTGGCAGTGTTTTTAAAAAAGGATATAGGGTAAATGCTTTTAATTATTTGAAATTTTACATCATTTTTCAAAATAGCAGGATTTTAGACATGCCTCTATAATAAATGTGGTTAAAGTAAGTTGGCTCAGGTACTGTGCATATCTTGGAAAATATAAATGTTTTGCCACATTTTAGGTCAGAGCACAATTTCACGGCTTCACATGTTGAAGCCTATAAGTCACAAATTCTTAAAGTGATCTTTTTTTCCTTCTTATATATATAGTGAATATATATATATATATATAAAGCCCAGAAAATTATTTGCTTCAGAATACAACAAAGGTTGGACATGGTTGGACAGTGTCATCGAAGTGACCAACATGAATCTGACCCAACTCCGGGAGGCAGTGGAAGACAGGAGGGCCTGCCGTGCTCTGGTCCATGGGGTCACGAAGAGTCGGACATGACTTAATGACTAAACAACAAACAACAACAACAAAGGTACCAAGCAGGTGCATTTATGAATGGAAATAAAATACTATTGTTATCAATAGTCAGCAACTGAACATTGATATTTCTACAGCTCATTAAAATTCTCTTTCTTCCTTCTTCCTTTCTGGTGTATAGCTTGAAAATAACAATAGTACAGAGAAGGAAAACATGGGAACCAAAACAATCTATGTGGCTTAGTGGTTAAAGTGCTGTACTGCAGTCAAGCTTTCTGTTCACAACCAGAGTTTGATCCTGATGAGTTCAGGTAGCTTGGTCAAGGTTCACTCAATCTTCCATCTTTTCAAGGTCGGTAAAATGATCACCCAGCTGACTGGGGTGGGGTGTGGTGGGGCTAAAGTTGTTGTTGCATAATTATGTTGTAAACCACAGAGAGTGCTCCAAGCACTATGGAGCAGTATATAAGTCAAAACAACAACAACAAAGTTGGATCTAAATAGATGATGCCTAAAAGAATGAGTTTCCACAGCATAGTCTATACACTCCCCACATGGAATTGCAGGTTAGAACAAGAGGATTAACACCCATGGAACTAAGCTGCAGAAGTCATTGTGACTGTTTGGTGAGATGCCTCCTATAGGTGATTACATGACCAGCCACATGAGAGGTACTTCGCCAGATAATCTCCAACTGCTTCTACAAGTTTACTTCCATGTTCTCTAGTCCCTGGTCGAATAATAACCTTTGTGTTTAAAAATCTAATAAAGAAATACACAAAGCTAATGTATGTCTAGAATGAAATTTTAGCCTAACAGTAATGGTAAATTATTCACAAATGGCATCTTTATTTTATTTTTATATTAAAGGCCTCAAGCTTATGCTCCTGTATTTTTCCATAAAGTACTATATCTGCATTTATTATGCCAATACAGAATCCAGCATTTCCAGAAGCAAGTAACTTAGAAGGTTCTTTTTTACTACCTTGTATACATTTTGCATTTAAAGATATTTACTGAAGCTGAGGAAAACACATATAAGTTTTTAAGTGCTAAATAAATAAGAAATATAGGGGAGTTCTTCATACACTTCTGTTGTTGTTTGTTTTAATATAAAACCCATAAAGGACTGAGAAATTCAATGTTTGGCTGCCGTAATATATGCTGTGCTAGCTAGGATACAAGGAATTTGTGTTATTTACATCAACAGTGTCAGGTGTACCTATAAATGTAGCCATAGCTATAAATCTCTTGAGGAGAAGAGAAGAGAAATAGGAAGGCAAAGTTGATGAGCCTTCTGAGTATACTCCTAGGAGAAATACATTGGCTTGGATGAAGCAGTGTCACTCAACCTCTGGCCTGCGCCCATGCACTCTTCTTTCCATGTGGCCAGTTCCCTTTCCTATTCTGACAGAGTTTGCCGCTGCATAAGAATTCTTATCCATCCATAACAATAAAGTGCCTGGGGTTCTTCATTTCTTTGTTCTTTTCTTTTTTTAAAAAAGAGGCTTTTTGATATGCCACCTGGCATGTTTGCCATGAGGAGGATCAGTTTGGGGAAGTCATTTGGACTTTATAGTTGCATATAAAACACCTACAAAAGCAATAATAATAATAATAATAATAATAATAATAATAATAATAATAATAATAATAATAATAATAATAATAATAATAATAATAATAATGGATTGTTGCCACTGCAGCAAGTGGTAGGGATTTTCAAACATTTAAGACTTCCCACCCCCATCTTGCTGTCTTCAAAGGCTTCTCTGGGACCAAAGTGATTCTAAGGGAGCATAGAAACCTTTGGGGAAAGGAGATAGGAAACTTTTAATTACCAACATATGGCTGCAGCTGATGATATAATCCAATTTACATGGCATAGTGTTTTTTTAAAAAGGAAGTGTGCTGCTTGTATACTGCCCTATAGCACTTAAAGCACTCTCTGGGTGATTTACAAGTTAATTATGCAGGCTACACATTGCCCCCTCCCCAGTGAGCTGGTACTCATTTCATCGACCTCAGAAGATTGGAAGGCTGAGTCTACCTCCAGCCAGATACATGGGATTGGACCTGAGTCATGAGCAAAGTTTTGGCTGCAGTACTGCAATTTAACCACTGTGCTACTGGGTTTTCACTAGTGGTGGTCTGTAGGATGCTCTGAATACCAGTTTAAAAGTTACATTTTTTTTAGGCTGCCCCATTTTACAAATGCCTTACAGCATGTTGATTTGCTCTGCCAGCACAAGATCATTGCTGCACTCTTGTGCAGCATTAATATGATTGTGATTGCAAATTCTCATCTTCTCTCCACTAATTTGCACATACATATTCATTGCACACAGAAGAGCACTTAAATCATTACCCATTTAAACCAATGACAGCACTCCTGCTGACATCACAGAGAGGTTGAACTCAACAAAGCCATGATCATCCCTTCAAATATTCTTTAAGTTATCCCAGCTCAAGGCACTTGTTTGCCAGTAACATTTGCAGTTAATGTTGAGAGCTGATAAGCAGACATCTTGCAAGCCGGCTTCTTTAGTTTCAAGTGCTTCCTAATTAAAACGTCTCTATATCCAATTCTGTATCCCATGCCTACAGCCCATTTTCACTCTGTGCTCTCTACTTGTCCATTGGGCCGATCCACATTGTCTGAGATATCATACTATTGTCTCGCTTTAGATTTTAATTTATTTTTGTTTGTCTTGAAGAATTTCCTTTTTTCTGTGATCCTCTTTTAAAAAGAAATGCGATCATCATATTTAATCATCGCTCTCTGTAATTGGGAACTCAAACATTAAGTCCCAACAGGACTGGAGCCAAAACAGAGACACACCCTCTAAAGCTGGATTTTTGTAGCAGTACATTAACACTTTTTTTTTAAAGAGCAGCATCTAACGATGCAATAAGATGGGTAAATAGCTTACATTTTGGACTGTTTGTCACATGGTGTATGAGCAATAGCACTCCAGCCTGACCCTGATCCATGTCCAGACTGGGCCTTTTCTCTCTCTTTTTAGGGCCAGGCTGGAGTGATTCCAGTATGGATGGAAAGGATGTTTTAAGGGAGCTCACTCCCAGCAAACTGACATTTTTTTGGTGTGATGAGACATGATCCTTTGCCACCATCTGATCACAGCCTAAGATCATGTTGAGTTTTATATACACAACGGAATTTGTTTTGTTGTTTATGTTGTTTGAGATACAGATATCTCTAAAACTGAGAGCTAATAATAACACTCAGGACACACAGTTCCCTTAACCGAGTGTATTATACAAAAATATATATACATACATACAGAGTAGCACTGCAGAAATCTGGCAGTATCCATGAGTCTCACCGACAAAATAACACGCTGGTCTCCTCCATCAACCCTAGTCACTGGTTTACTAAAACATCTCTAATTTATACAGTAATTTGATGCAACAGTGACATTGCAGATTGATGTTTGCACATGTGCGAAAAGTCACATGTCTCACTCTTGGCTTCCTGCCAACCTGAGTGACTCAGCTTTCCTTGCCTTCCCACAAATCACTAAGGCAATTCCATTTTACAACTTAACACAAACCTTAACATCCCTCCTAATTGCCTTACTTTGTGGTTTCATTTATATTTTTACATTTACATATTCATACACATTTCAATCCATAATTTTACACACGTTTTCTAGCAATTACATCTCTTTCATACCAATCCTCTTTAACATCTGGTAATGTTTTATTACCCCTAGAGGTTTTGTTAGTATGTCTGCTGTCATTTCATCAGTTGGACAATACTTTAGTTCAATTAATTTTCTTTGAACTGCTTCCTTTACATTTCCATATCTAATGCCCACATGCTTTGTTCTGGCCTTGTCAACTTCTGATTCTGCCATGCAAATGCAAGTTTGATTATCTTCAAAGATTGTTACTGGCTTATTAATATTTATATTTAAATCTTGTAGTAACTGTGACATAATTTCAATAGTTATACATATTTGTGAAAGTGCTGCATACTCAGCTTCTGCAGTAGACAAAGCCACGTAACTTTGTTTTGACACCTTCCAGTCAATGAGCGTTCCTGCTAATTTTAAGATGTTCCCTGAGGTAGATTTTCTAGCTGTAGGATCATCTGCCCAACTTGCATCTGAGAATGCTTCTAATATTGGTTGACCTTGTGGATCTATTACTAGACAATAATTCACGGTTGTTTTTAAATATCTGAGTATTCTTTTTGCTGCTTTCCAATGCATAATTTTTGGACAACTCAAGTGTCTACTCAATATATTAACTGGGTTTGCTATGTCTGGTCTGGACCATGTACTAATGTATTGTAAACTGCCAATTAGAGATTCATATAATGCTACATCACATTGAGGACTATCCTCATGGTTTATATTTTGAAAATTAACTTCCATTGGCGTTTTTGCACTTTTACAATCTTTCATGTTGAATTTTTCTATTAATTCTAATATTTTCTCTTTTTGGTGCCAGACAGTTTCTCCATTTGGTCCTTCCTCTATACATACTCCTAAATATTTATGTATAGGACCAAGATCTTTGAGTTCAAATTTTTTGTTTAATTTGTCTAGGATACTTAATATTGTACTTTCATTTTGCCCACAAATTAACATATCATCCACAAAAATAGCTATATACATATTGCAAAATCCATTTTCCAGATTGGTGAATACACATGGGTCTGCTTTACTTTGTATTAACCCTAAATCCTGTAAAGCTGTGGTTAGACAAGTATTCCATTGTCTCGCACTTTGTTTCAGCCCGTATAGCGCCCTTTTAAGTAACCATACATTGCCCTGTGTGTCTATTCCTTCTGGTGTTTCCATATATATCTGCTCATTCAATGGAGCATTGAGATATGCTGTTTTTATATCTACCTGCCTGGTGTGCCAACCCTGTAATTTTGCAAGTGTTAACAGCATTCTTATGGACTTGCTTGCAACAGTGGGTGAAAATATCTGATCATAATCAGAATACCTTTCCTGTGAGAATCCCTTTGCTACAAGTCTTGCTTTGTATATACTCTCATTACCCCCACTTTTAATTTTATATACCCATCTGCAACCAATAGCTTTCTTGTTTGTGGGTAGCTGTGTTTCAACAAACACTTCTTTGCTATTTAGAGCTTGTAGCTCTGTTCTCATAGCACTTTTCCATTTTTCTTGTTCTTCTTTGGGCAATTTCTGTATGTCCCTATAATTCTGAGGAGTTTCTACTGCACATAATGTTGCATATCCATATCTCTTAGGTGGAATGCCCTTCGTACTTCTCTGAGACCTTCTTGGCTCTGTCTGTCTCAAATTTTCTGAATTACTTTGCTCCTCACTATCTGAGCTTTGCTTTATTTCTCTCTGCTCAGTATCTGCCTGTTTACTTTCACTAATCTCCTGTTGTGTGCTTGTGCTTGGCACCTGCTTAATTCCTGAAGGAAAAAACACTTCTGAACTCAGTTCCACATTCCTCCAATCTTGCTCATTAAAATCTACTGAGCGGGATAGTACTAGCCTTTTATCTGGAGTGTACAATCGGTAACTTTTTTGCCCTGGCTCATATCCTAGCATGATTGCTTTCTGAGCACGTGGCTGTCCTTTTCGTCTGAGTTTCCTTGGTATATTTGCCCAACACTTTGCTCCGAATATTCTCAAATGAGATAAATTCGGCTTTCTTCCATATAACTTCTGATATGGGGTTGTGCTAATTATCTCTCTATACGATCTGTTAATTATGTAATTTGAAAATTTAATTGATTCTCCCCAAAAGGAATAAGGAAGTCCTGCATCTCTTAATAGAGCCTCCATGACTTGTTTCAATCTACCATTTTGTCTCTCTATTAAGCCATTTTCAGCAGGTGTAGCAATGTTGGTGAACCTCTGTCTAATCCCTTTTGCTCTTAGCCAATTGCATAAATTGTTGTTTGTAAATTCTGTTCCCTTATCTGATTGTATCTCTGTTATTTGATAAGGTTTGTATTTCCTTTCAATAAATTTCACCCAGTCTTTCAGGGTTTTTATTGTTTCATCTTTTGATTTTAATGGATAGGTGAATGAATATCTTGAGTAATGGTCTATAATATTCAACGCATATCTTGATCCACCTATTGACTTTGGCAGTGGTCCAATTAAATCTACTGCCACTATTTCAAAAGGATGCTTCGTTACTCTTTCACTTCGTTTTGCCACTGGTGCAGCCTTACTCTTTGTTTGTTTGCACACATCACAGTTCAAATACTTTTTACAATCTTTTACATTCAAGCCCTCTGAGTGTTCAATTGTTTTTCTTAATAATTTGTACCCCATGTGTCCTAATTTTCTGTGCAACACATGTATACATTTATCATGTTCTGGTACATTCAGGGTTAACATGGCTTGTCCCTTATCAGTGTGTATTAATTTATACAAGCCATTATTTTCTTTAGCTTGCCCACACACTTCACCATTTCTTTTAATTACACACCCTGTTTCTTTAAATGTTATTTCAAAACCTTCTTCTGTCAATTTTATTACACTCAGTAAATTGTGTTTTAATTGTGGAACCAATAATACTTCTTTTAGCTTACCTAAGTTTTGTGTGTAAACTTCTCCTTGTGATACAACTGGTGAACACAAACCGTTTGCCAAATTCACACATTGCAGTTCACATTTCTGCTTAGAAATTAATAACTCAGGGTCCTTTGTAATATGATAGCTGGCTCCACTGTCAAGAATCCATTCCTGTCCTTGAAAACGCTCAGCTCTGGAAACGACCGATGCTTCTGGGATCCGGCGACTCCCCCATTGCTGTTTCTTCTGTCGCTGCTTATCTTTCCCTCCTGTAGCTCTGCTGGGCGAAAAACTCTCCTTTCGCTCCGGACAATGCTTTATTAGATGAGAGGTACTCCCACAGCGAAAACATTTTCTTGCCATCAAGACGCCGGGAACTTTGTGCTGATTTGATACAGCTGCCTTCACGTCTCCGGTTTGCTGGCTCCTTGCCACCTGGTTCTCTGCTCTCTTTGACTCCTCCTCTTTGAGTCTTGCAGAAATATATGGCACAGTTAACTGTTCTTTTGGAATTCCCTCCAACGTAACAGTTAACACATCGTAGGACTCGTCAAGGCTCGATAAAATTATATAAGCCTTATGCAGTTCTGTAAACTCCAATCCCATCTCATTGAGTTGGATGAACATGCCGGTCAACCGCTCCAGATGTTTGGATATACTCCCTCCTGGCTCCAGCCTTAAACGATACAGCTGCCTTGTGAGGGTTATCTGCGAAGAAACTGAGTCCTGTACATGTGCCCTCCTGAGTGCTTGCCAACACTCGCTTGCCTTATCAATTCCTCTAACAAGAGATAATTGACTGTCCTCAAGGCACAAAATAATTGTAGATAGGGCACACTGGTTCTGTTGGACATTCTCATCCTCCTCTTCTTCTGTAAGAGGTGGTGGGTTGGTAATAATATTCCACAGTCCTTCCTTGAGCAGGAACATACGCATTTTCATTTCCCATGCCAAATAGTTCCTCTCATTTAATTTTGGAAGCTGGAAATTTGGAGCAGTAGTTGCCATTCTGCTTATCAGTGCTCTCTCTCACGCTTTCACATAAACAACAAAATTACGCTGGGCCCATAACCTGTTGAGTTTTATATACACAACGGAATTTGTTTTGTTGTTTATGTTGTTTGAGATACAGATATCTCTAAAACTGAGAGCTAATAATAACACTCAGGACACACAGTTCCCTTAACCGAGTGTATTATACAAAAATATATATACATACATACAGAGTAGCACTGCAGAAATCTGGCAGTATCCATGAGTCTCACCGACAAAATAACACGCTGGTCTCCTCCATCAACCCTAGTCACTGGTTTACTAAAACATCTCTAATTTATACAGTAATTTGATGCAACAGTGACATTGCAGATTGATGTTTGCACATGTGCGAAAAGTCACATGTCTCACTCTTGGCTTCCTGCCAACCTGAGTGACTCAGCTTTCCTTGCCTTCCCACAAATCACTAAGGCAATTCCATTTTACAACTTAACACAAACCTTAACAGATCACAAAAAAGAAAAAGAATAAGAAACAAACAAACAAAAAACCACAATTAAGACTAATTGCAACTAATGAGGAATAATAAGAGAATCTTGAAAGAGAGGAAAGAAATGGAAATTGAGAAAATGGAGGAAAATGGATCAAATTATTCTGGAGGAAGGTAAGGCTGGCTAAGATCCTAAATAGAAACCACCCTAGTAGGAAGTAAGAGATCATCATCATCACCTTAGAACTGTAGAGCTGGAAGGGACACTAAGAAACATCAAGTCCAGCCTTTGTCAAGGAAGAACAGCGGGGAATTGAACGCCCACCCTCTGGCTCTGCAGCTAGATACGTAAACTACTACTTCATCCAGGTTCAGATTCTAAGACATATGTGCAAATTCTGACCCTTCTTTTCTTGAACTGGCATTTGCCATCCACCCAGATAGACATTAAGTGCAGTCATTCTTTTCCTGGTGATCATCTTAACACCACCATTTTGTTTGTTCTCCATGTCAACTATAAGGATGAAGCAGGCTCAGTAGTCCCTGAATGCTGGATACCCATCGATTAAGGGTGGTGGGAGGAAGGAATGGAAAATGTGGAAAGGGTGAGAAGAGCAACTACCATAATCAGTAATCCCCATACTACCGTTATTATTCCTACATTATTTATTAATCATTATTTTCTGTAACATCATTTCATTTCAGCTACTTCATAAAAATTTTTTTTTTCATTTTCCTACATTTGAAATATTTAATAATGCATTCATTTATTTAAATCCTGCCTTTCTACCTTGGAGACACAAGTCGGCGTACAGTATACTACATCTGAAAACAATAGTGTTAAAAATGACTGTTAAAAACAATGTTAAATAAATTATACTGGAAAAAAATGCACAAAGTATAACGTGTTTAAAACCAACTTAAGCCATTAAAAATGTATAGAAAGATCAGGCATTGAAAAGTTCTAATTACTACCAAAGGTTTAAATAAATGTGTATTTACCTGCCAACAGCAAGGAGGGGACCAGCCTAGCCTCCCTCAGAGGCAATTTCCATAGTCCAGGAACAGTCACTCGGAAGGCACTCTTGGTGTAGTTGAAACATCTTCTAAAAACCCTCATTGTTCTGAGTATCAGCTGCAAAATAGTGTTCATATCCTAATCCAAAAGAAGTAAATCAATAACCTGACTTTGTTGTGAGCATCAACAGATGCCACTTGCTTTCCACAGAGGGCCCTCCAAAACTGCTGTTGAGAGCTTCCGGCATAGTTGCTCTAAGTTCATGTACTTCATAGCCCCCAGAGATTGGATGCCGGAGTAGCTCTCTTCCAACAGCAAAGAAAGGTTATGCAAAGGAGACGGAAGACAATCACATCTTCATTTCTTATGGTTGTTGGGAGGAAGAGGGGGAAGAGAAGATAGTTAGCCACCAGGATATTCAGTGTTCCATTTTCTTTCGTCATGGTGCTCCATGGATTTGAAATTGTGCAAAAATAAAGGCAGCTATTGTTTTAGTTTTCTTCATTCTCTGCTGTTGGCACAAAGGGCAATGGATGCTGTTTGTTGCTGGCTGGGTGGGAGGGGAAAGATGGTGTTATGGTTGCAGGTTGAGTTTTCTATGCCCATCTGGGGTGTTGGGAAAGCACAGCAATGGTTGTTTGGATCATCATTGCAAAGCAGGAAGGGGAGCGCCAGAGCAACGGTGGGCTGCATTGTGGCTGCGAAGTGAAAGGTCAGTTATGGGAGAGAAGCAAAGCAGCGGTGGCTCCATCTTGGGTGCACTGACACAGATCTTAAGATGCCTGTTGGTGGAGGTGCAGGGAAAAGGAGACATGGGGGAGTAGCTTGTGTCATATTTGTACAGCCACAATTTCCATGGCTCCAGAAGTTCAAAGTGTGTGTTGTTGTTTTTTTTCATTGTAAGTAGGAGAGATTTTTACACAGTGTTTTTCAGCAAGAATTCAGGAGTTGGGAAAGTGACTCATGGCAGACCACAAGAAAGGTTGGGGTGGGTGGGTGGGGAGACTGCATAGAGCCTCCAGGCCCTCCATCCTCTGCCACATAGAGATGAGCCTTCAGAACCTGCTCTAGAATATTGGAGGACATTCTGGACTATATTTTAACAGGCTCAAAAGGCTGCACAGGGGATGGAGGAGAAAGTTCATGTGCATGTGCTGAAGAAAAAGTCCATGGACATGAACTGGATTTCAACCTTGGATAGCATTACACTATACTGTTATTGTAAAGACCGATGTAAAATGACTTCACATGTCTCTGCTGTAAGCCTAAAAGCCTTATTTATTTATTTATTGGATTTCTATCCCACCCATCTAGACCAAAGGTCTACTCTTGGTGCTTGAGCAGAGGGAGGGGAGACAAGTCAGCATTTAGTCTGCAGAAGGAGAGTAACCATCAATTGTTACCTGTGTCTCATGTGGAATCTGAACTTCATTTCACCTTGTTGGCAGTCCAACCTCATAAGGTAAGGGCATGTCATCCGGCCTCATTTTTAGTGATTAGTCTGAACTCCA
Organism: Intellagama lesueurii; assembly: GCA_037013535.1. NCBI lineage: Eukaryota > Metazoa > Chordata > Lepidosauria > Squamata > Agamidae > Intellagama > Intellagama lesueurii. The sequence continues at coordinate 265,105,063 of JBAJHW010000002.1, read as the reverse complement.
AATATTATGTCATTTTTGCAAAATGGAGACTTCTCGAGACCTCAAAACCTTTTCTTATTTGTAGCTTTTCAGTGATCTGTTAAAGACAGGGTCCAGCTTCAGTCTCTCTCTCTCTCTCTTTTTTTTTTTTTTTGCTAATGTCTGCCTTTTTGCAACCACACAAGTTGAGCAGAATGAAGACTGCACTCCTACATCGCAGGAAATATGCTGCCTCACATCAGATCCCTACGGATGCTGTCTCAGATGGCAGCTCCCAACGCTCTCATTTTCTGTCACTCACCCCCTCCCTCCCTCTGCCTTTCCCAGTCTGTGTCTGCTTCAGCCTCAAAACCTGCTCACATATTCTGCATACTGAGCTCAGTTCAGATCCAGGCAAGAGCTTCTCTGGCAGCAAAACTCAGCTCTAGTCTGCAAAAGAATGATTAAAGTTTGAATATTCCCTTATCCTTGGCCACAGATTGGAGGTAATCGCAGATACAGCTTATACTGGATAAGGAATTCATGCTAGCAGATGTAAAGGCAGCCTTTCCAAGCCCTGTCTTGAACTAAAATCGTCCCAACAGTCCCATTCTAAGCAATCAGATCTTGGGCTTTTTTTTTTTTTTAAATAGTTTTCACAATTGATGTACTAGTCTTCCTCTATTCAATACTGATTAGGCTCATGTCAAGGTGTGGACACCGCACTTTAAGAAGGACGCCAACAAACTCGAACAAACTCAGAGAAGGTCAACAAGGATGATCAGGGGACTGGAAATTAAGTCCTATGAGGCAAGAACTGGGCATGTTTAGCGTTGAGATAAAAAGGGTATGGTGAGATACAATAGCACTTTTCAAATACTTGAAAAGTAGTCATACAGAAGAGGGGCACGATCTGTTCTTGATCATACCAGAGTGCAGGAAATGTAATAATGGGCTCAAGTTACAGGAAGCCAGATTTTGGCTGAATACCAGGAAAAACATCCTAACTGTTACAGTAGTATGACAATGGAACCAATTACCTTGGGAGGTGGTGAGTGTGCCGATGCTGAAGGTGTTCAAGAGAAAATTGAACAACCATCTGTCAGATCTCCTTTGATTTGGATTCCTGCATTGAGCAGGGAGTTGGACTCAATGGCCATATAGGCCCCTTCCAACTCAATTATTCTATGATTTTATGACAAAACCATAATATGGTGTAATTTTTAGAATGCTGCACTAGGACTGTGGTTGTATCAGAAAATCCATATTCTGCTATGAAGTTCTCAAAACGACCAGTTTTAAATCAAGCTTATTTTGGAGGGTGGTTGCAAGGACAAAAAATTATCAAAGGACAGATTGGAAAAAAAAAACATGCATACCAACTTGACGTCCTTGAATGAAAGGCTACATAAAATGTAATAAATAAAAATATTTGCAGAGTTTCTGCAAAAGAATACTGCAAGATTATGCATCACAAGCAGTGATATATTTTAGCAAAGGGGAGGAGGAGGAAATCAATGGATATTTTTTTTCTTTGACGTCTAGCCACCAGACCTAACAGTGACCTGGAAACCATTGACACTAAGGGCCTGGCTGCATCAGTCACAGTTCCAAATTTTTCCCAGTACTGTAGAAACAATGCAACTGCTGTAAGTTTTAAAGGCATTTTTCTCAAGGACAAAATTGACTTTCCCAGCGGAGCACCATGGGGAGATCAGTCCAGCTAGCAAGACAGGCTACATCCACTGCTCCAATACCAGGATCACAATTATTAGGAGGAAAGGGCACAAGTGCACAGATGAAGCTATTTTTAATTATCTGAAGTGAATCTCAGAAGAATTTCTTTTTTGAACACTTCCAGACAGGATTGCAGGGGAGTGTGTGAATGACCTAAAATGGCTTGCATTGGTATACAGCTAAAGCACCCTGAAATTCCTTTCATGCAGCTAAAAGTAGAAATAGCAGCCATTTGTGCTGGGGCGATATGAGCAATCTCTGATGGGCCAAGGAATTCACCAGATCAGAAGGGTTGAATTATTTCTTTCCCATCTAATTTGAAGAAAAAAAACGATCTAATTTGCACTTTCCAGGCTAATTTGCTAATGGGACACAGTTTTGCTTTTGATTTTGCACTCTTACAAATCCTATAATGTACTTCTTAGCTGAAAAGAATACAAAGACTGCATTTTGTTGTTGTTTAGTCGTTAAGTCGTGTCCGACTCTTCGTGACCCCATGGACGCCAGGCCCTCCTGTCTTCCACTGCCTCCCGGAGTTTGGTCAAATTCATGTTGAAGACTGCATACTTCATTTAAAGTTGCATTCAGAAATTTTACAGGAAGTTGCATACAGAGAAATATATGTTAAGAAATACTGACATTAGGAAAAATGACTACAAAATATATGTTTTTGTTCTTTAAAAAATCTGAGGGAATTATGAAGAAACTGGATGAAGCAGAAAGTAATATATTCAAAACACAAACTTAATACAGTTTGATTCATCTGCCCCTACAGTGGTGGCATTTTTGAAGGAAGGAAGAAATTTCCAATTTCCAGGAATTTCCAAACAATTAATTATGTTTCCTGTTTAAATAAGGGTGGGGAATTAATATATTATCCCTCCCCCACCCACAGAAGAATAAATGGATAATCTAAAAATAAGGCCACTTGAGGAGCTGAGGGGTTTCCAACCTGCCTAAAGCAAAAGCCACCATTCCTGCAGGTAGCAAGAAAATGAAAGCCTGTTTTAATTTAAAGACTGGATCCTCTTTGGAGATCTAGACTGCACACAAATGCCTTTGAGGGGATTATACTCCTGCAGTCTGCATTTTACTCCCTAAAGTCATGAGTAAAGTAGGGTTGCCATATTGAGTGTCCAAGCTCTTCTATGAATGCCATTCTCTACCATGGTATAAAACAGCAGCTAGTGAGGATGGGGGATTTAGAAACGATCTGTGTTCAGGAAAAGTGGATGCAAAATAAGGTAGGGACTACATTCAACCAGCACTTGCTTTGAGAGATATGTTGGGGGATGAAACATCAAACATGGTAAAGAAATATGCATTTCCCTGCTTCACGTCAAAATGCAGCAACCATTATATAGCCACTTTCGAGTGAGTGGTTGCTGTGTAAATGACATCAAGGCTGAAACATGTTTATAGAACAAACAATGCAACAATTAATGTGCTTAATTTGCATAATGTGCAAACAAGGCTGCTGAATTTGTATACTATGCAGATTAGAGTGCCCTTATTTTGAGAACTGCAGGATGACAACCATAAAGTAAACATTATTCATTGCACAGGAAAAAAGGAAAACCATTACAAGTCGTTGCTTTTTTTTTTTTTTTAGAGGAACACTGGTATGCCTTTGTAGTATGTTATTGATGATGTCCATAGTTGAAACATATGACTTCCAAGCTGTGCCCTGAGCGTGCTCAGCAGTGTCCCCTCCTGTAGGGAGGGGAGAGATGCATAGTTATTACTTTCCATGTCTCTCCGTTGCATTAGTAATTATGTATACTTCAAACTCCTGCAGAAAGATTCTCAATTTGGCGTGCGTTTGTGTTGTCCTGCTTGGACATGGAAAGATTTTGAAAATTACCCTTTGGTTACTTTATACAGGTATGCTCTCAATTCCCCAAAGCTACCACTCTCCCTAAATATATGTGTTGTTTCTAGTTTTCCTGTTTCTATCTCAACTCCATGACTGTGGCATGATATATGTTCAATTTCATCTTCAGCTCTAATTTTAAAGTTTAGGCAGAATCTCCCCAGGTACGTCTTTGGTAAAATCTTTATGAAATGTATTAAAACAAAACAAAACACACACACACAAAATATTTGATTCCTGCATTTCCCCAGGGCTTATCTGAAATACATGCTTTTGAAGAATTTACAAAAGTAGGTGATCATGACCTTCTCTTTCCTATATCATATTGATGCTCTTTAATTCCACATTTCTTTTCTTAGGTTTCCTGTTTGATGTCTTAAGAAACGTTGAGTTTTTCACTCAACGTTTTTCACCTCAAAATGCTGTTTGCTTTCTGATCTCTTTTGCTGAAGTGGTAATTGGAAATAGATATAGCTTTATTAATGTGTACGCAGTCTGCCTTGCTGTCTTTTCTATCTGTTAGTTTTGAGTTACTGGTATTATCACAGTGCCTCCTGTTCAGGGATTGTATTCTCTCTGTGTTGTGAATTGCCTACAATTAGGTGTATTATAAAATCCAACCAATTTTGTCCTTTTAAACAATAGGATGTGTATTATCTCAAGACCATCTTGTTTGTATTCTCAGTCACTGTTCAGCTAATGCCCATGAATCTACCTGTTTTTCATTCATGGTAACAGATGTGGTGGCAACTGATGTACCCCGCTGTTCTTTTATCATCTTTTTTGTATTGCCTTTGCGTTCTGTATTTTCCATTTTCCTTTTTTCCCCTCCACTCCCCTGTTTCCCCCCACAGCCAAATTGCTGTTGCGAAGAGCTATTACTATCTCCATGTTGTATGATACTGGGACCTGACCCCAATTAAAGAGAGTCATTGTCAGGAGCTAATACCAGACACAGATATTTTTGCTACAATTGGCAGGAATAAGATAAATGTTTTTTATTCATTTGCTGGGTCACAACAACCCAAATGCTTCACTGCCTCAGGCTAAGGCTAAGGGGTCACTGGCCCCCTGCATTATGTGGGCCTGCCTTCCTGCCCTCTGTGTCATTTGCACAATCCAGCTTGTACAGCACCAACCACAGGGGAGAAGTAGTGGTAGCATGCCTGCACCCTCCCCACTACAGGTTGAAGAAAAGAAGTGGTCGAAGTGCCAGTGTTGTCAAAGAAAGACGAGGTGGCAGAGGAAAAGGCTGCAACCACACTTCATCCACCCTTCCAAGGGACCAACTCAGTATATTACCTGAAAGCACTATGAGGTAACAGCAAGGGCAGTTTTCAGCCCATAGAACCAGGACTCCAAAGACTCCTTGGAGCAAGGCATTCAAACAATAGCTTGATTTGAAGAGCTGCTCAAAAGTGTCAGTCCTCCAGTACAGTATAGGCTTTCCAGGGGTGACAGTGATAGCAGGTAGATTGTGCTGAAATTACTACCATCTATGATTTGCCCCTTGAGATGACTGTGTCAGGAAGTCTCTTGGTAGAGCAGGTCCTGGTCACAAATTCTTACTGATTCTTACTAATATTATTCTATAAGTTTTGCTCTGCCTTGGTTGGCACAATTCACAGATTCAGAGGCAGAGCTTAGACAGTTAGTTTTAGCATGAGTGATGCTCTGGCAACTTCCTACCAATTCTCAGGTCTCAATGACTTCAGCAGCTATTGCAAGTAACTTTTTAGAAGTGATTTCTCAGTTTTGGCATGGTGGTGTGACATTTGAATGGGACCTACACACTTGCAATCCTGTGTACAAAGAATTGTTATAGATTGATGGTTTCTTATCCACTCTAAGATGATCCACTGTTTCAAAAAGAACATTTGAAGGAAGAAGGTAATTTTTATTTCTGTCCTGAAGAGCATTATAGTAAAATTCCAGCAAGTTACCTCTTTTTGATACTGCACATTACAAACGACTCCTATTTTCTGCCTTATCCTTTCTCATTTGTCATCTTGACATAATGAAAGTGTGGTGTTTAACACAATATGGATGTTGTAAAATTTGAAAAAATTTGAATGTGGTGTTCTGCTTATATTTATTTATTTTATTTATTTATTTCATTTATACCCCGCCTATCTGGTCAATTGTGACCACTCTAGGCGGCTTATAGTAGTACTGTGGGAGTTGTGGCCCTCTAGATGCTGTTGGACTCCAGTTGTCATGACTCTCAGTCCACCAAACTCTTGGTCAGGTAATGGGAGCAGTAATTCAACAACAAGAAGTGGCACTGAGGTTAGATAGAGAGTTTTGCCTCCAGACAGCCAGTAAGAAAGGAGAACCCTAATGATCATAGCTTTTGGCACAAGTAGCAATGCTAGTAAAAAGTGTATTCGGAATTTTGGACAAAGCCAGACGGCACTTACAATTCAACAGTATTACAATGCTAAAATTTTTAGGAGGAGCACACTTATATGTTTTTAGAAATTGGTTCAAATTTGTTTCACCTGATGAATCAACACTGACGTAAAGGGTTTAAAAAGAGTTCAGAGTTCACATATCCCTAATCATCATCTCTCTACTCATTATACATGTCTTCAGCATAGTAGTTTCATACCAAGTTGAATTTGGAAAGAGACAAGAACCTGCAAAATTTCTCATTATCTATGATACTCCCCCCCACACACACACACACAGTTACAAGGCAGGTTTAGAGTGACATACATTCTGTCAAACCCACATTGAGCTCACATGAACTATATTGTTCAGGCTAAACTTTTCCATATTCAGAAGGAGTCCAGATTTATTATCTCATTAACTCCTGCTGGTTTGAGGACTTAGAATTTGCAGAGCGCTGGTCACAGACGGTGCTTCCATCGTGACTAGGAATATGCATAGTTTTAATAGTAGGTATGGAAATGGGCTGGTGTTTCATTAGTATTCTAGTGACACATCACTGTTCCTAAGTGGCTGAAGGAAACTTTCAGAATAAGCTAAAAAACAAGGAAAGAAAAGTGTGGATTCTACCGTATACAGAAGAGACAGATGGAGAGTTTATGGGGGACTCTAACGGTACATGCAGTATCTTTCCTTACAGAAGATGGTGTATGACACAGAAGGAGACAGGGAGAGAAACATGGACATATGCAGTGAAGGGATCATGCTGATTTTTACAGAATCTTAGTACCCAACAGTGCCATATGTCACCCTTACCATTAATCATCATCTGTTATGTCACGTTACTTTTCCATCTGGTTGTATTGTCAGGTGTGATCCTGAATAGCTGCACTACATTAATTTCCAACTGGTGCCTACTAGTGGCTGGCAAATTAGGTTACTTTGTGACTAATTTATTAGCTGTGTTAATTGTTTGATGGATCATTATTGACGACTGCTCAGCAGATGGCAGATGGCCAATAAAACACTTGATGTGGTTCATTGTCCTTTTCTACACCTTGAGACATCTTAAGATTTTTTCTTTTTCTTTTTAAAAAAACTTCTAAAAGTACCTTCTCTATGCTGAATTACATTTAAAGAGGACAGAGTGAAGAAATTCAGAGCACACAGTCCTGCAGTGTGACATAGATTTAATTGTATGTAAGAGATGCACATTCAAAAACTTTTTAGTGTGGATCCTAGGTCTTCCATTGGTTTTCAGCAACGGCAATAAACTCTGTATGTTACATTAATATGTAGGACTGAGAATCTATGGTCCGATGCTGCAAGAATTGCTTCTGAAATAGAATTTTCTTAGCTCAAATGGAACACTTGTGTGGTGCTTATGCTGAGGCCGTTGCTTGGATGTCTAAAAAATGCCTGGTTTGAAGCCAGACTAAATGTAAATGTCATGATTAGGGATAACTTGGCAGATGCTACCATTCACTTTTGGCACTCTTACTCAGCTGGAGAATTTGATATATCAGAGGGAAGTTGTACTGGGAATGCATGAGAAGGAAACAAGTAATTATTTCTATTTCTAAAACAAATGCCTGCTACAGCCAGATAACAGGGTGCCATTTATGCTTTCTTAAAGTTTGCCTAAGTCTGATTGTGGAAAGGAAACAGTTTACACTGAAAGTCTTCACTGCTGTCAAAAACTTTCTCAGAATTTGACACCATTAAAAATCCCATGGTTTACTTGTTCTGTCTTAGTGCTCACAATTACAGATGATAACTATTTGTTGAAAAATTACAGCTGTGCTTCTCAGTCAAAGACTTTGCACTCCTTCAGATACAGGAGGCTCAGGCCATTAGAGATGTAATGTTAGAAACTACTTGATTGCTGCAATTTTCAAAAGAAAGGAGTAGAATTGGTGATTGTCAAATTCCTTCTTCATCCTCCAAAACAATATGAAAGGTGAAACAGGAAGCAGAAGAAGCTGTTGTTTCACATGATGCTTCTCTAGCCAGAAGTTGCTGTTGGATCTTGGCTCTATCCATAAGTAGGAATCATAGAATCATAGAATAATTGAGTTGGGAGGGGCCTATAAGGCTATTGAGTCCAACCCCCATGCTCAATGCAGGAATACAAATCAAAGGAGATCTGATAGATGGTTGTCCAATTTTCTCTTGAATGCCTTCAACATTGGAGCACTCATTGCATCTCAAGGTTCCATTGTCGTACTGATCTAACAGTTAAGAAGTTTTTTCTTATATTCAGTGGAAATCTGGCTTCCTGTAATCTGAGTTTATTCCATTTGCAGAAGAGCAAGTGTGGATCCAACTTAATGATATTTGCCATAAATATAACAGCAGTGGAAATCTGCTTCAGGGCTAACATATGGTAGATATGCAAACATTCAAAGTAGAGAGCTTGACTGCAAAATTCATTCAAAATTGCTTTCATATGGTAGGTTTAGACTTAGTTTTCTGAAGCTACCTTTAGATAGGCTGGTGAGGAAGCGAAGAAACCTGCATATGCTCAACAGGATGTAAAGAATGTCTTGTTCTTTGTTGAATGTTTTCAGAGGTCTGAGTTCCTAGAAATGTTGACTGTACTGACCACTTCATTTGAGAAAAGAAGAGTAAACAGAACCTGAGCTTTGAAACACAAGCTAAGATGCAAAGATCAGCCTATGTAGGAGTATTAATTTGAATTTAATATGCATAATCATAATAAAGCATGCCATTAATTCTATACCTATACTCAAAAACAAACAAAAGGATTGTATAAAAGTATATGATTCTCTTCTGCATGCTATGCTCTTGGCTTATTGAGGGGGGAGAGTCTGATTGACTTCATTGCAATAGGAAATACTCATCCATCAGTATCATATATTAGATTATATTACATTAAATTAGATTGCACATAAAATCAAGCCCTTAATTTCCTGATTTCATTCATTTTTCATTAAATTAATCAATCACTTTAACATGCAAAGCAATCTCAAATCAACTCACACACAAAAAAAGGATACAAAATCCATCATCAGTACTAGTAAGGAACCAAAGTTAGTGTAAACAACAGAAATACAGTCTAAAAGATGTATAATAATAAGTTTGCATTGAAAATAAAGATAGGAAACCAAATATTATCTTGCCCCATCATCTTTAACAGGTATCTAAAGGTTCCTTTTCAGGTAAATGTGGGCATTAGCACATTCTTTTTCAATGTGAAATTGACAAATTGAAAATGTAATTACAATGAGCAATTAGTTAGCACCAGTGTGCTGGTAATGGTAAAGTTAATATATTTCAGCTCTTGATGTTCAACAGACAACCAGGAAACGTAGAAAGATGGTGTGATGCAATGCTCACATTAATTCACTGCCATCATCTATAATTTCCCTCAGTATTTATGAGGGGATATCTAACCTAGGGAATAAGACTGAAAATTATTGAGGACATAAAGACTGAAATGTGTAGCTGTGTAAGTTCCACTTTGTGCCACATTCAAATGTTGGAAATTTCAGTGAATAATGAACAAAAAGCAAGCTAAAAACAAAATTATTGCCCTTTTTGAAATGGATGGGCAAAACTGTCAGTTTTGTTTTTTCTCTCACAGAGGCCAAAATCCTTTTGCCTAATTACATTGGTGTAACACAAACAGCATAACTTTTGGAAGCATTTTGCCTCAAGTTAAGAAATCTTCGTAGACATTATCTGCCGCCTACTGAGTTGTGAGATTCAGCCTGCAACACATAGTATCTGCATAGATTTCTTAACTTGAGGCTATTCACCTCCAGAAGTTACACTTGTGTAACTATGCTGGAGGATTTTAGCGAGAGATTTTGCAAACATTTGGTAAATTCTGATTTAAAACTATTTAAAACCATTCCTAATGAAGGTGAGAATTAGAGTATATGACCATATGCTCACTATCTCATTTTTCTAGGAGAAGCATAATGTTGGAGTAAAATGATACATGACACTACTTTCCACTCTAACACAAAAGCCAGTATGCCCATGACAATCCTGTAAAACAGGCCTATCAAGGCATTCAGTGTACTGCACTCAGTTTTAACTGGATAGCTCAGTGGTTTAGGTATCTAGCTGTGGACTCAAAGGTTGTGAGTTCAATTCCCCACTGTGCCTCCTTACTGGGGTCTGGACTCAATAATGCATCAGGTCCCTTCCAGATCTAATATTATTATATGTTCCAGTGTCATGGAAGGTCTTCATTATTTTAACACACACATCTGCTGAAATTCTGTTGCTTAATGTGGGTAAGCAACACTGATGACAGGGGCGCCCACCCTCAAGACCTCCGTCTTGTCCAGTACAGCTTCCACATCCCTACCTGCACTCCCTATCTTATTGAGATTTATTAGGGTATGAGGAGAACAGAATTCATAAAATTTAGTTTTTACAACTGCAACTTCCAAAGTCCCTCAGCCCACATGTTCCATATGCCCTGGATGGTTTTAGGAATGTAAGTCAAAAACACTAAATTACTCAAGATCTGGTTGCAAAGGGAAGCTTTTTAAATTTGTGATGCCTAGCATCCGCAAGTCTCTTCAAACTGAGATTATGTGTGGTGTTTTTCCACCAGCAGCTCTTTGTCGGCCTAGTCATTTTCATGATTGTTAGCTTTGTCAGTTCCCCCCTTCTTGGGTCATTATTCTGGTCATTAAATAATGTACACTCTGTTATTTATACTCCTTAGGGATTGATGATTATGATGACATCTGACTGATGGAAACATGCTTTCTCTTCCGTGGTAAGTGCTCATCCAGACAAGCTCTGTGACTTGCATCGATGTGGGTTGGAATGATGATCCTTTCCCCCATACTTCTGGATCAAGATTTTATCCTGTAGTTACTTTTCATTTCATCTAATCCAGATTATTCTGTGTTGACTTTCCACATGTCCCCTCCCTTCCTCCCTCCACCCGTCCCCGCTTCTTCCTCATGCCCTCTGCATTCTACATCCTGTCACCACACCTTGTCTCTTTTCACAGCCTTTACACAGATGTGAAGGCCATATCTTACATGCCTGAAGGCACAATCTACCAATGGCAGTCTATTGGTAGATGGTCCTCTGGCAGCACTGAGAATAGAGTTAATTTCAGGATCTTCAGTTTTTGACGGTAGCCTGCTCAGTTAGTTCCCTTGCTAGCTGTTCCATGAATTTTTGCTGAAGTTGACTCACCAAAGCTTGAAGCATTCCTGACTTCTACCAGGAAGTACTCATGCAGCTCCCTCTCTTCTACTAGTAACACCCTCAGCTCTTCTGTCTTGCACGTGAGAGTTGCAGAGTGACTACAAAACCTCCACCAATCAGCTGTAGATCGGGAACAGGTATGAAGCGAATTGCTGATGAGATTACATGTGATGGAATATGAAAGGAAAGACTTCAAAGTGCAGAGCAGTGTAAAAGAGAGTCATCATCATTACTCTGTGACCAAATGACAGAATGCATAGACCATGAAGGAAAGCAGGGGGAAGAAGAGGTAAGGCACTCCTATGGTTGACGTCATAGCTGATGTCAGGGGATTTCCAACTGTGCACATCCCACAGGAATCAGGATTATTTGGAACAAAGAAACAGATGGGCTGAAATATCTAGAACCACTTGGGCTAAAAAATTAACCTGTTTCCCAATTGAGTGAAAATAAACCTGAAAAACCCTGGACAGAAAAGTTTGTGGGCAATATCTAAAGTAACATCATGTATATGCATTAAACTAATCCAAATTAACCAGCAATGGAAGCACCTTTTTAGCAGGAACAAAAAGGACATCTGGATGAGTCCTAAAATGGGTGGTGCAACCCACATTATCAAAACAAGAGCTATTAACTGAGTCACATGTGACCGTTTTTTATCCCTGGATTTTGATCTCTTCTAATACAGGAATTACCTCACAGTTAACTGATGTATCTCTGAAACAGATAATAATTGGCCATTTGCATCTATCTCTTACATCTGGAACTGTGATATAAGCAGTCCTATCTTGAGGCTTATGTGAGTGCACATAGCAATATGTTCTCATGAACCCTCTATAAAAAGGAATACCAAGGGTGCATTTTGTTATCACAAACTAAGACAGGCTGTGAGCTTATATCCTTTGATCTAACTGTAATAGCTGAAAGTGACTTTGCCATCAGAAAAAAGCTTTGCTTCCAGCTCAAAAGACATCCCAAGAGGGCAACTAAGTTGAGCATATTTTAGCCAAGGGTATTGATGTAGATTAGATGAAAGAAATTGTCCTTTTATGCTTTATTTAGGGAAATGGGCAATTTTATGTCTGATGTCCTGTAACAGACCTATGTTTTATTGGCATTTATTTAATAATGGGAACAGCTTAATACTGTGAGAATATACTTTAAGGTCAAGAATAGTCAAGCAAAAGAATCAAGAGGTTTTTTTTCCCCTTTTTGTAATATTTTTACCATGAGATCTGGGAGTTCAAGCAACATCATTATATTATCCAGCCTTTGGCTATTTTTCCATGTATTACCACTGACTAACCACTCTTTGGCTAGCATTAGGAAGCTAAAACGAAATGCTGTAAGAGTCATCTCCTCCTCCTTCTTTCCATGGATCTTTGTGGTTATTGCTACCTACATGTTGATAGATACTCATCAGTGATTTTGGCTCTGCAGGCTAAGGAATTCTGGGAATTGTAATTTGAAATACTAATGTTTCCAACTTCTATAACAGCAACTAACTACTTCTGGAGGCTATTTATATCAGAACTGCAGCTACTGTAGTTATTTTCTAAAAGCAACTATCCAAATTCTGTGCTATGGCACAACTTTGATAAGAGGAGTTGAGAGTTTCAGGTACATTAACTAATTTCATGATGTATTGAGGTCAGTAGGACTCCATCTTAAGTAAGTTTATAAAGGTTTTAGACTTAGTTTATTTTGGTGGGTCTTTTAATAAAACTAGGGAGATCATACTATTTCAATCTCTTGTGTGTGTGTGTGTGTGTGTGTGTGTTTGTACTTGGTTGCTATGAATATGATGGTTATAAACAATAACAACAAAACAATAACACCGCCCACTGCACCACTTAATCCCCTTTGGAGATGTCAGAATTTATTATCTTGTTCATAATAAAGGGGAAAAAAAGTTAATGTCCTAAATCATTGAGCCTTTCCACTGTATTGTGCAATTATATAAACATATTTAAATATGCATAGTAATGCATATCTTGAGGAAAGCACACATTTTCAATTTTTTAAGAAAAACTATGCATTTCAATATATATTAAAATAATATTTAAATACATGTTTTCAGAGGACCTAAAGAAAAAAAAATCATATTAATGCAGAACTGAAACAAAATCATGAATAAAACAGCAGAAGTCACACAGTTTGGAAACAGACATAACTGTACATCCATTAAACTATTTTCTTATGGATACATTTGGGGGGAAAAAACCCTGAGAAAACTTTATGTAAAGATTCACTCCAAGCATTCCTTTGTGGTTTTTGAAGGTTACCCCAATCCCACGAGAGAAACACATCCATAAATAGGTTTCATAACGTTGGAGTCACCCAAACATGAATTGACATGGGTTGGATGAGTTCTTTCAGTTCATTTCTTATAAACAAATTCCAAAATTTAATAACTTCTTCATCTTTGGAATTGAAAGAACTTGAAATTTAAAAAAATGTATGGGATAAAAACATAGTAAGAGTGTCATCCATCCTGGCTCATGGCTTTGAGTAATTAAGTCTTTAAAAATCAAGGATTGAAGTCTTGTGTCTTCAACCATACTAGTGGTGAATAAGGGTTGCCAATTTTTTTTCCTGAAAAAAGTCATCTTCTCATTTTCAAGACATATACAGTCAACCCTCGACTTACGAACGGCTCTAGATACGAACATTTCGACTTACGAACCGCTCTAATAGGAAAAAATGGACTCGACTTGTAAACTTTTTTCGAGTTACGAACAGAAAATAAATGCGCGGGGAAGGCAGGGAACCTCCCTTTCCCCCCCCCCCGCTGCCCCCCGCACCCACCCCCAGCAGCAAGTGCCACTTTCAGAAGCCTCCCGGGGGCAGGGGAAAAGCATCATTTTTTTATTTCAAGCTCTTTTCCCCTGCCTTCCCGGCAGCCATTTTGTGCTCTTCTCCGCTCCCGCCCCCCCCCTCTCCCTGCCTCTCAGCTGATCGGCACTGGGTCTCAGAGGCTTCCCCGGGCTTGCCCAGCACGGGGGCGGGAGCGGAGAAGAGCACAAAATGGCTGCCGGCTCCCTGCTGGTTGCCAGCTCTCAGCTGTTTGGCGGTCTTTTTCCGGCTGTTCTGCTGCTACCAAGGCACTGTGAGGAGCCGGGCTCAGTCTACAGTACCTGGTAAATGACTTTGTTTTAATTTTTTTCCTCATAGGAACGCATTAATTAAATTTCAATGCATTCCTATGGGAAATTTGGTTTCGACTTACGAACTTTTCCACTTACAAACGGACTTCCAGAACAGATTAAGTTCGGAAGTCGAGGGTTGACTGTATGCTAGGCAGGTGTAACATAGTCCATTTCATGCAGAGAATAACTGTATGTATTAAATATGGCCAATGTAAATGGGTGAAAACTTGATTTCATTTTGTTCATATTTCACCAACGTTTGCAAA